>CM071627.1:14822047-16145319 GCA_036419045.1 Scirpophaga incertulas | reverse complement strand
CTTACGCCGAGATTAATGCGAATGTAATGGCAACCCAGTAGATTTAAAAGTAAAAAGAGGGAGTTATTGAATGAACAACGACTCAAAATATGACGCAAGTTGGTGTTTTTACACTATGGAAACTAATGTGACGTCGCAGCTGTCAAACGTTTTGATTAATCAGTTTTACGATAATTCATAGTCAAAACCGTTTTGAGTTTTCTGTGTTGTAAATTCTTAGTTTATAAAGTAAAAATAAGTTTTTTGAAAATAATGAGCCAGAAACGCAATCGTGCTGTTAACTGGGATGAAGGAGAAAAGGTACTTTCTTCCAAATACATAGTGAAATGAGCGTGGTGTTTATTTACTTTAAAAATATCTCTGTGGTATAAAAATTCGATGAAATCTTATTTTTACAGCAAATGTTACGATATGTATTAAAAGATTTCCGCCAAAGAATCCGCCTCATTAATGGCGTCATTTCTTCGATCTCATTTAACATCCTCAAATTAGCGATAGGCGATAACTACTAAAAGTAATCGAATTAGTCGATTGTTCAGTTTAGTCGATAACAATCGACGCCGCTCCGTTGTTATCTACTAACGGCGTGCGCCCGTGCCGTGCAGCGGACGAGAACTGACTGAATAACTAAACTAAAGTAACTAAACTGTAGCGCACACACCGCACGCAATGGGCGATTGTTGCAAAAGTGATCGACTGAATTGAAAATTGTAGCACTGCGCTGTGCGCGTTCGATTGTCGATTTAGTAGTTCATCGCACAACTACTAATTCTATACTACTAACTCAATACATACTATGTATTGAGGATCGCAATCCCAGTTAGTAGTATAGAATTAGTAGTTCGTCGATTGTTATTCGAATAATCATGATGAGGAACTACTAAATCGACAATCGAATGCGCAGTGATACAATTTTCGATTTAGTCGATTGCTTTTTTTGCAACAATCGCCCATCGCTACCTCAAATCATTAATAAAATAATCTCTATCCATAGTTTTATTATTATAAAACAACACTAAACGTAATACAATCGAAATAACATATAACAATAATCAAATGAACACCGGAATGTTAGGTTAGGTTTATGTCAAAAATGAAAAATACCACAACTGTAAAGCTTAGTCCGTCGTTAAACTAGGTGGCGGGAAGGATTAACTTTTATTCCGGGAGTAAACTCGGAATAGTTTACTCCTTCCTTACTCTATGCTTATTAATACTGAAATTCATTACTCTGAGCTATGCCTTGGAGTAAAGTTATTCTTTAACTACTCTTAGTTTATTAATAAGGCCGTTAGTGTTTCAGATAGGGAATGTTGAGTTTACACATTTCATATCACATTAGTATTGACACTTTAGTTAATAATAATAGGTTGTTTGGTTTGGTTAATACTAATACTTACCATCTTTGCTGCAGGATGAATAACACTCATTTGTTTTAAAATTGTAGCACCATCATTAGTTATGGTGACTTCACCATTGGCTGCTTGTATCTAGAAAATAAAAATTAAGATTTGATCAATTTTATTAATTATTATTGTGTTTAATTTTTCTGTTTGACTTTTGTATTTCATAATAATTATAAATTTTTTTTTGTGCCTGTTTTTTTTTATGTTACTAACTTTTGAGAAAAAGAGAAGAAGAAGAGAAAGAATTTGTTTGTTACAGTAAACTTATTGACCATTAATATTCCTAAAACCAAATATATTTGTTTTAGGATATCGGATGCTACCAAACCACCAACCAACTTCATTATTAAGGCCCATTCATCCATTTGTGATGCGATCAATGAATGTGATTGTGCTCCACTATTGCAAACAGACAACCATAAATACCTGGGTGTAATAATAGATAAAAACCTAAATTGGCGTCCACAAATTACTGCATTAAGCAAACGCATACGGAAACTTCTGCCTATTTTTAGAAATCTTCGAGATGCAGCTGATCCTAAACTTGTTAAAAATGTTTATCTAACGCTTTGCGAATCACTGTTGACGTACTGTGTCACTATATGGGGCGGTGCTTCTCCCTACCACCTTTTGGAGTTGGAACGAGCTCAACGAGCGGTAATTAAGGTTATGACTCATAAGCCCAGAAAGTATTCTACCCAAAAACTGTATGAGGAAACTCAGTTACTGACTCGGCAACTGTATATATATAACTCCGTATTGCGCCACCATAAAAGCATAGATCTAAATCAGATACATTTAGGTAAGAGACGTGTCCGAACTCCCGTTCCAACATTCAATACAGTGTTTGGCAGACGGCAAATGTTTTACATGGGACCTTACTTATATAGATACTTTAATGATCTAAATCAAATTATAATGTTGAGTAGGTCACGTCTGAAAAGATCAATCAAAAACACTTTAATGGCTCTTAACTATATCGAAACAGAGAACATTTTAAAAATTAAATAATCGCATATTCGCACTTATCTATATATACTTGTTTTATATAAATTCCTATAGAATCACACGATCATATACACACACTTTGACACGTACATCACATTTATCTCTAGCTAGAGGAATGTAGGAATTATTATGTATAGAATAATATGAAATAAGTAATTTGGTTTATTTTTCTTTGTATAATGATGAACATTATTTAATAAGTTGGTAATAACTTTATAATAATATTTGGTAACAAGTAGACACATATGTTATTTAAATAAGGATGACTCCAAGTAAACTCCGCTGTAAACTTTGCTTTGGACCAGCTACTCAAAACCTGTATAAGTAGTAACATTTACGATGTCGGGCTACGGGCGGTAGCAAATGGATTGTATTGCGCGCGTTGCTTGTGTGTAGAAGCTATTGCCAAGCATGACTGAATGAGATGTGTCTAACTACCCTCACAGTAAAAATATTCAATTAATTCTTGCGTGTCATATGTTATTTAGATTAAGGACCATTTATAGGGTGGAGGGTTGATAACCTGAGACACAGGATCCTTCCTAGTTCAGGTATCAACCCACCAATACGTCACTGTTTACATTTATAATTACTTGTACATTTTATTTATTGGTGAGAAATAAAATAAAGTTACTAAAGTTAAAAAATATCTTATTATATATTCTCTGTGTATCCAACCACTTTCATACCAAAATTGCATAAAAACTCCAAACAAAAAGTGCAACAGACAGACAGGATTACTTTCACATCTATATTATACTAGCGACCAGCCCCGGCTTCGCACGGGTATAATGCTTATGTAAATATACCTACTACAAAATGTCCTTATACACAACATTATTTTGGTCTATCTTGTAGGGTTCAGTCAGCGTTTTTGCAATATAAGAGCAAAAAAACGTGCTTGTTTACGACATCACATTAGAAACCTCGAAATTTATTAGTGTTTCTCTACTATATTATGCATGTATTATACATATAAACCTTCCTTAAGAATCACCCTATCTATTAAAAAAAAAACGCATTAAAATCCGTTGCGTAGTTTTATAGATCTAAGCATACATAGATACAGACAGATGGCGGATAGCGACTTTGTTTTATTCTATGTAGTTATAAAGGTTATTGTAGTGTACATTCGTTGATGTAAGAATTAGCAGCATGCTAACAAATTAACAGAATACATTGCTTAAATTATAATGTCATATTTACCATATTCTGTCAAAGAACTAAAAAGAGTCAAGATCGAAATTTTACAATTCATGCTTCTTGCAAGTAACATCAAATTGAAACCTGTCCAACCTAAAGGGGACCTAAACCTCAGTCACCTAAATGACAATAGGAAGGGCTACGGTTGGAGTTTTTCTGCATGATTGATTTTGAAATGATTAAATCTACAGAAGGACCACCACAACCTAGAGAATCAAAAGTCTCAAGTGTGTTAAGGTAAAATAAGGGATGGTAAGGTTTCCATAATGGCCCTACAAATGAAAATCACAGATAGGCACTGGTTTCTAGCAGTGTAGGACTGATCAGACTGAAGAAAACAATGTGGGGTCTATGGTTAATAGGCATGTGCTGTGAAAATTCAAAAAGCCTAGCATAAATACTTAGATAGGTCCAAATCTACAAGACTTAATGTTATAACTTATGTTAAAGCTGTCACTCCAGTCTTTTATTAGTGAGCTTTATTGTGGTTAGGAAAGTATATACAAATGCTATATTTGTTAAGATATAAAGTATTATTACTTAATTTACAGGAACTTATTTTTATCTTATATTCATCACTTAGATTAGAGAAATTTTATATTAAAGAAATTTCATATATGCCAAATTAAATTAACAAATGACTTTTTTTGTAAACCTATTACATCATTATATAACATCATTATTAAAATATATTTAAAAAAAAGTGAAATACACATTAAAAAACCTATTAATGCATTAATTAAACTTGATACATTCCATAAAACCAGTCAAAAGCTTGTATAAATGTCATGTAAGTTTATTGAGAACACAATATTGTTGTCATTAGCTTGTATTACTCTGAATACTTGTTAAAAAGCTAAACATATATTATTATTTCAAAACCTATATTTGTGGCTTATTTATTTATATTCAATCTCTCATGTAACAATTTTTATACATTCCATATTTACTAAAAAGATATCTGATATAGTAATAAATTTTACAGAGTAGTTCTAACAATTTTGCAAATATAATATTGTTTTGTGTAATGCTGACTTTATAATTTATATATCTGAATCTAAGTGTAGAACCAGCAGGTTAGATATATAAATTTGTAACACAATGGAAGGGGAATAAGTATATGTAGTATATTAAATCCATTAATAATTTCGAGCATAAGTTAGTTAACAATCTCTGAATGGTTGTGACTGTTTCCATTTAATCAACAATTAAGTTGATTGACAATATCTTACCCAAACGTATCTCATTTATTGTTTGAATTTCCCTTTACACCTCTTATGTTATAATTCAGTTTATAATCGTATAGTTAAAAATAGTTACCATTTTATCCATACCCCGAGGTCCCAGACTTGTTCGAATAGCATCAGAAACAGCTGAAAGAATAGCATGTACCATTTAATTATAGCTAAGTGCCCACTTGTGTGTTACTGTCGATATAATCTAAATAATTTTTACGCAAAACTGTATATTATATATACGTTCGCCCTACCCGCTGCTTTGCCTTTTGATATTTACGACGCTTCGTACACTACTGATAGTTTATCCGAAGGCATTTTATATTTTCATTTTTTGCTTATTTTGTGTAACTACATAGAACTAACGCAGAAGAGAGGAGAGTTATAATGACATTGACTTGTTGATATTTTAATAAAGTTGTGAACAATAATAAAACCATGTTTAATTCCAAAAATTTAACTTGTTTTTTGTATTACTTTGTAGTTTTTTTTTTTCTAAAAAATATGTTTTTAAGTCATTCCTTCATCATTGTAAAATCATGTTTTGGTACCTTTAGCAGCATTTATATTACTGAGACGAATGTCAGTTGGCTTGCTTTTATCTTTATAGACTGCAGAATTAACTTTAGCAGAGTCACCACCAGCTTTTGGAGCCATTATTACAACACTTCTTTGTAATTTTCAACTTAGGATTCACGTGATATTCGAGGATTTAAATTTATTATTTAGGAAGACATATAGAGAATGTTTCGTTTTTCGATTCTTTGACACTTCATAACAGATACCGAAGAAAATATATCCGACCATAGAGAACTTAAATTTTCTAAAGCTGTAGCAAAACGTATGTATTCGTTACCGAGTAACGGGTACCCCGTCTAGTACCGAGTAACGAAACGTTACTCACGAATACATTTCATTACTCGCATGTTTCGTATCATGGCAATATACACTGTTTCAGTTACTATAGGAACCACTGTCGCCAAACTCACACAGATAAAACGATAATCGTATTGGCACTACAAAGAAAAGAATTGGTTGATTTGCAGTTTGAAGTGTTGTTAAAACTAGATGGAAGTGCAATAGGTTTTGTATACATATATCCTTTAGTTGATATTATGAAATTGTCTTTTAAAAAATGATCAGAGCATATTGTGCTTGAATTGGTTGGCATCCAATCAACTCTACCCGTTGCATCTACCTATTTTTCTTTGATGCTTGCATCTTAGGAAATATCTTAGGAAATACCTAAAAATATTTTAAATAAAGGTTATTATAGTAGGACCTACTGATGTCTGTTTAGTGATCAATGTTGGTCATTAAATCATAATAATTATATTACTTTTTAAAACATTTATTATATATAACCTCTTATAATAAATTTTGTGTATGAATGAAGGCGACTATAAACTCATATTTTATTTCTATATATATAAACATTATTTATATATAGAACTTAATATAAAATTAATTTAAATAACATAAAATTATTTGGAACTTATACCTAACATGGAATGCGCATTGTCATTTGACACCAATATAAAAATAAACCTTATGTATATGACACTAAGTTCTATTATAGATAATCACTTGGTCAGAGAGAAATCCGGTCCGAGGGAGAAAGCGGCAGGAGAGCCCTGTGTCCCTTTTTATGGTGTTGCCAGGAGAATTATTCCCGAATTTAGTTGGAATGGTAGTAGAAAATAATATTATCATGTCTTATTAAAAAAACATAAATTTTCGTTCTGATATATTTCTAATACCTGGGTTTCAATTATCTGTTAAAATGAAAACATTTTTTAGTAATAATGAGGATACAGTATTGAAATTTAATAAAAAAAAATTAGTAGAATATATAAGTTAGACTGGCAGCCCGTCAGCCATTTTATTTTGTTGTATTCGGGTGTTCAAATTGGTGATATTTTATTTAACCGCAATTTAGTAATAAATTAATAAATTTATTTATTTGGACTTATTTATTTGGTTAAAAAAATGTGCAATTAAAGGTTGCAAAAGCGAATCATATGCAGGATGTGGTGTTTAATTTTTCAAGTAAGTATATTTCAATAGGGAATTAATCTCCTTTTTGAAAAGAATCTTAATTTGATCCTTGCGTGTCAGTAAACCACATGCTAAAAATATAAAAAAATTATACACTCGTTAAGTACCTACTATAAAAATTGCATTAAATTAGACAAAGGCGCCGCACGAGTTGTTACTCTGTAGCGATGATGTCAATATGGCATGTAAATAACAAACAAAGCTCTACATATATTTTAATGCTATGTATTATTATATTCATAATTTAAAAATGAGTTATTATCTTTTATATGTAAACAACTAATAAAGGAATAATATTAAAAGAGTAATACTGACATCGATGTTTTAATACTCCGTAACTCGGCAGAACAAAAGTCGGGATTTGCAGCAAAGAATTTTCCGACCATTAATGCATTTATTTTTGGCAAATTCGTACTATCTCCTTTTATAAAAATGTTTTCCATAGTGTGATTCACGTGCGATTTCAAGTTAACTTACGTATTTATAACGTTCTCTTACATTAAAAAAGCAACCTACAAACTTCTTTTTTTATTGTTTTGCGGCTTTATACCACAGATTAGTATGCTTTATACGTAGTATGATTCATAATGACATTGACACGCATAAGTTTACAGTACCTTATGACGTCACGACATGGCGGCCTATGTTTTGCTCTTGTTTTACGTATAGATTAAAAAAGTGAATACTTTGAAACTAATTTTTATATTATTTTTGTTATTATATGTACTTAAACATGATGGTTCCGACTATTTAATGCATAAGCTATCATAGTTATATGCTTTTAGATCTTTTCTAATATAGAGGGAAGTACCTTATTATTGAAGTAGGGAACCCATATTGAACGAAATTATAGGACTATTTACACGATGCAGCATATTAGTGTAACGAAACTGTTTTTTATGACTGAAACTGAATTTCGGCAACGGTCTCAGTTTCGGTTGAAACCGAAACTCCACACAAGGATCATGTTTTGAGAGAAAAGTAAAGAAAACATTATTATAATCAGTCAGTCTTTATTTTTTAGGGTTCCTTACCGTTGAAATTAATATCGAAAACTCAGGTCTACAATCTCGTAGATTCAGTCTCTACAATATGTTGTTGTTCTTGGAGCAGTAAAAATATCAAATTTCTAAGTCAACGCAATCGAAAGGTTCGGCTATTTGTGCTGCATATTTCGACTATCACAAGGGAATTAAAACCTATAGGATAGGTACGTCCCACATCAGTGTAGAAAAAATACCGTGGTTAATTTTTAAAAAAATTAAAAGTTAATAAAATGCTTGTAAAAAAAAAACAAAACAAAAAAGCTCAGCTTAAAAATAATACGCAAAAATTAAATTTAGTAATTTACGTATTCTTTAATAATGAAAATAAATTGGGGAGTCAATAATACGCAAAAATTAAATTTAGTAATTTACGTATTCTTTAATAATGAAAATAAATTGGGGAGTCTGAGGTTTTGCGTTTTTTAATTAACACGTATATATATATATATATCACACATGGCATATATATCACATATGGCACACAAATGTTTTAACGAATAATAAACTGATTATGGAAGTATTTACGAGTATAATTTGAGAATACAAAATATATACAATAAACCAACAATAAACATAGCAAAATTATATGACAGGAAAAATGTCAGATCTCAGATGTAGCCCCATGTCAAGCCAATTGTCCATAGAGAAGAATATTAACTCTAAGGCATATCCAAGATGATGTATAGTATACTTCTTGACAAAATGCACTGTGTACATTCCATCTAATGCGTTCTCCAAGCTTGTTTATTGATAGCGTTGCACATACTCAAATTGACGCCACATTTCAAAGTTCTTACAAGACGGATTGAAAGCATTTAACCCGTGAATTCCCAGTGTCACCTGTAGGTGACAGAGATTCAAGATATTTTTTACTTATAAAATAAAAAAAAATAAAAAATACATACAATTACGATGAACTCAAGAGTCAGCAGTATTTATATTATAGTTTTGACAACAGTGATCCATACGTTATCTATCAAATTATTAAATTGTTTCAAACGGTTCTGACATTTTTTTTGCGTGGGAGCGGTTTGTAACTTTTTATTATTGTAAAAATGGCAAGAAGGTACTCTAATACTTATTTTCACGTATTGTTATTGTGCCGGTCATTAGAACGTGCATGTATTGAGGCTAAACATTCCTTGAGATAATCATCACAAGCGTGCTGAGTAAGCTAGAAATACGCACGAACCATATTAGTATATAAGCCTTAGTTTTAGTTAAATAAATCAGTTATTATAATGGAGATCATAATAGACGATATCAGACTATAACCTGAGTCTCATTATGTCCATCACCAAAACTATGGTAAAGTTATGATAAAATCTAACTTGTAATATAAATAATTATATTGTGAAATCAACAGCTCTTATATTAAAAAAAACGGTCAAATTCGCAAGTGTCACCATCATGATTGTAGATAAAGTCTTGTATGCAACTGTTATAATTAGGTATTAAAACACTCATGTGATACTATTATAAACCCACATTCGTGTTTTAATACCCCTGATTATACAACAGTTGCATAAATAACTAGGTATTATACAAAATACAGCTAACTTTTATTTCATTCATCTGGTGGACACAAAGGTGTCTGCAGAATTAAGTGAGCTTTGTCTGGATTCACTAATCATAGGGAAATCACCTACTTTTATCTTAAATTTTTACAAGAAAATGTGTTGAAACTGTTTCATCAATATACACTTAATTTGGGTATACAATATACCTCATTATATCGGACTTTCCATAAGGAAAAAAATATGTTCGATGTTCTTCCCCGGGCCTCAAACCATCCCCATACCAAATTAGATAAAAAGCCGGCCTGCTGTTTTTGTCGAATTTTCTTTACAAGACACATAATATGTATTTCCATATGACCTTCTCGGAGTCTCAAACTATCTCAAACTAAAATTTCTTCGAAATTGCTGAGCGTATTAATACAACAGCTTTCATTCCCTATTTTTACTCCTTTACAGTAATTAGAGAGGGTTAACTCTCCAATAGCTTTTTAGTCCTCTTTTCGCAAAAGTAACCCACGCCCTACCTATCTCAGGTCCTAGTCTATCTGTCACCTGCAGGTGACACTGGTCATTATTACAACGAAATTACTGTTTCGACTGCATTCATGATAGCATCTTTTCTTCTTTCAGGTAAACGTTGAATGAAATAGTTGATGCATTAGAAGATAACTTAGGTGGTGACATCATCTTATTTCCACCTGTAGATGGGGACTTTTCTGATGAAGATAGTGGGGACGAAAATGACGCCAGTTTCTTTTACCTTCCGTTCAGAACTAGAAACACAAGCTAGACCTACTGATACAAACAATGAAGAAGAGATAGAAGAAGGACAGCTTGAAAATCAAGAATACAAAATATACAAAAAAAAAAAAACAAAAATACAAGTTGACTGCCATCCCATCGCTTATAAATATGTACAACAAATACATGGGTGAAGTAGATCGCTTTGATAAAAATGCTGATTCTCTGAAGACAGGTTCACGATTGGTGGTTTCCACTGTTCGCTTTCGGACTGGATGCATCCTGTCAAAATGCTTGCTGATCCAAAGAATCCGTGGATGTAACTGGACTTACTGAGAGTTTCAAATGTCAACAAATGCTGGTACAAATTTCATAACAAGTAAAAAGTTGTGTATGTGGTGTATATGTATGTATGTGAGCATACATATATACATATACACCACATACATACAACATACATACATACATTAATATACTTTATAAAATTATAGAGAAGGAAACATGTCGTAATCTTTTTATTACCATATTAAGTTAAATGTATAAATTACGCCCAGTGTCACCTGTACACACCCCATACAAAAAAAAAGGAATGTAATTATTTTTATTATTATTTTTCATGTTTTACATAGCTAAACGCGTCAGTTAACACAAAAAAATACCTTTCCTTTTTTCTAGAAGCCTGTGAATTGACGGGTTAAATATTGCCTTACTTTTGAATAAAATATATGCTTCAAAACATTAAATAGGATAATGTAAACATTGTTTCCTGACAGATCAGCATAATTGTTACTTTTCTTACGACAAAGGCGTATTATTACTGACTCAGAATATAGTCCATTGGATGACACATAATAAACTAATCTCCAAATATTTTAGTTGTTTTCTATTTTTATGTTAGCTAATTATAGCCGACACAATAAAATTAGTTTATATTGACAAATTTTCGAAACGAATAGTACGACGGAGAAAAATATTAAGAATCAACAAGTTCATTTCATTTTATTAAAATCTAATTTAATTTCGTCCTCAAACCTTTAATTTTAATTCGAAGTATCAACAGAATAGGTTATATGAATCAATAAACTAACTTCATTACAATCTATGAAGTCCGTTTTGACAAATGTATACCCATAATTCATCTGTCAAAACGTCACAGTATTGAGAAATAAACTATGATAAAACACCTGTCGAAATAGGACTGTAAAGTTTTTAGATTATTTTAATTTAGTTTTAGAGAATTAGTATTCTTTAATTAATTGTTTCTCTGCGGTTTGGAAGAACCTTTCATACCAGGAAAGAAAATGCTGCTTGATAGTGGAGTCTCGTTGGATGTTAAAGTTAAAGGAACAAAGTAGGGGGCCATTCTATGTAAAAATTTGCTTTGAATATTTGCTGCATGGGGCGGAGGATTTGCGCGTATATAAGTTAGTCGGATAAGTTTAATCATATACAAACTTTGTAAACGGTACGCTAAAGCTGTCGTTAAGGACATGGAGCTATGCCAGCTTATAAATAATAAAATAAATAAATAAATAGTCTAGCTCTATAAGGCTTGTGCTTTGGGATCTAGGGTAACGGATAGACATACATATATATCTTATATATATAAATATTTTTTATAGAAATATATATCAACAACTATGACTAAGGTACAAATGCTCGCATTCATCACACAAACTCTGCCCCCACCGGGATTCGAACCCGGGACCTCAGAGATGGCGACACCTTGAAACCAGTGTACTATCCACTCGACTATGGAGGTTGTCAAAAAGCTTATCATATCATTGTCTTTCCTTGATTGACACCGAACATAATAACATAGCTTTTCTCTGGGTCACAGAATGCATGTCGCACAGGCTTTTGGGCATCGAATATGTAGCTATATAACATACATAGGATCTGTTAATAGTCTGTGTAAATACCGTTATATATAGGCTGAATGGGCACTGCTCTTTGCCTGCTCAATAAGAGCGAATATATTTATAAAAGTATTTCTCTACTATGATATACTAAAAAAAAAACATTGCTAGTACATTTCGTACAAGCGCATTACACTGTCTCGGAATTATAAAAACGCGGAAAAAATAAAGAAATAGGAAAGCAAAGAAGAAAGAAGATAAAGATTTACCACGGAATAGGCTGTATGGGCTCTGCTCTTTGCCTGCTCGATACGAGCGAAGTTTAAAAAAAAAATTCGTACAAGCACAGACTACTTAGAGAAACTACGTTTACGTACAAGGCAGCATGGTCCCGAAACCTTAGCCTTAAAAACAATACATTTCTCATTAGTCTGTGTTAACAATTCAACATTTTAATTTTTTGGTTACGTTTCTAACCCAAGTATTTTATTTCTTACCATCATTTAATTGAACATTATAAAATAAAATGGCCGAGACAATGAAACAGACCGTAGCGGGTATACTTAAAACCATAGAGAGGTGAGCACCTAAATTACTTAAATGTTTTTAGGTTTTAATACTAATCAGGCTACAAATTGGACAAAAAGAATATTGGTATGTTGTGATCTATGGGATGATCAATAATGACATAATAACAATTTCGGTATTGATACTATTCCATTTAATCTTTCAGGTACAACCCAGCTAATCTTCAAACTTTAGAAAGATATGTAGAGATGCAGTCTCGTGATAATACGTATGACTTGGAAGCAAATCTAGCGGTTTTGAAACTATATCAATTCAATCCTGAAAAGTTTAATGCTGATATAACTTGCCAAATACTTTTGAAGGCATTGACTAACTTTCCTCATACTGATTTTACACTTTGCAAATGTTTACTTCTTGAGTCAGTGGTATGTATGAAATTTTCATTAAGAACTGCTGTCTAATGTTGAAGTTATAACAGCTGTATATTTGTCATGTTTTGTTTATTGAATGCCAATTTATGTGTTGCCTTTTTTAAATTGAGTTAACAACTGTCCAATTTGTTTCTGTAATATCATTTTTTAAAATATTAATATGAAGTATAAAAATTATTTCATTAATTCGTGGTATATTAAAAATAGCGTTTTAAATTTGAAAAAAAAGGGTTAAATTTAATGGTTTTGTATGCCAGTCCAGTTTATTTTAGCTCTTATCAAAGTAGTTAAGATTTTTTAATTATAACATAAAATTTGTGATAACTAGTGGTTTCAAAATCTCTTACAGTTACATCATCAAATAGGTCTATTCATTCACTTTCTTCATACTATAATAATGGTTTATTAAGTAGATATAGTGTACTAACTCGAAACATGAGCATTCAATATAGTTTCTTTTGGCTCAATGGCAGAGATTAAATATTGTTATAATAAATAATCCCTCAGGGCAGCTTGTGGCTAGCTGTCCGTGAGTTAGGGTTCCAATATACTTCAGGGGGGGTATGCCACCTGCCTCTGTCTAGCCTCAACCAACCACACAGAGTGGAGTCCCAAGAGCATATGCTCCAAGGCTGGAAGTGTAATAATGTAAATAATATGCATAACGCCAACGGCGTCTCGATCGCTAGTGCAGTCATATCAAATCAAAAATTTATTCTTCAAATAGGATTTTACAATAACTTTTGAATGTCAAAGATGCTACGCCATTGGTTACAAGTCTACGGCGGGAGACCTTGTACTAGTAAGAAACAGCAAGGGCAATTTTTTTTTCTCCCTGTTTCATTAGAGAGTCGTCAGTTGGAAGCCGGCTTCAGATACACAGTCTGAACCCAACCTCCGATACAAATTAAAACAACTAACAAATATATATTTCCGTCACAAGAGTAATATCGCATTAAACAAATCTGATATGTATATGTCCGGTACAAAACAAAAATATCATTTATTAAAGAATCATTAAAATTATATATCACAAAATTTACATCCAAGCATGTTTAATTATTCAGGAAATTAAATATCGTAAAAATTACATCCAAGCATTTTTATAATTCAAGAAATCATTGATGTTATAATACCCTTTTTTCATTAGAGTATTTTTAATATGTGCTTTAAATTTATGAAACGGTAGTTAGTTAGTTTGGCTGGGCTCCACCGCACTTAGCCTCACGATTGGGCCATTGTGCGTATGATAGAAGGCTCCTGCCTCCTTCCTACTCCATCCATCCCAGCTCCTCCCAGAACGCTAGCAGCCTCTGTGGGCTGCTGCATGCTTCTGGCAGGGACGCCGGGGAATGGAGAAGTTTCTCCCGTTGGTCGGCCACACTTGCACATTCCATAAGAACATGTTGTGGCGTTTCCTCAGCCTCCATGCACCCTCTGCACAGGGGGCTGTCTGTTATACCTATTGTGTACAGGTGTTTGTTTAAAAGGCAATGTCCGGTTATGGTGGCTATGACCTTTCGGATCTTGTCTCTCTTTAGTTTGATAAGGGAACGGGCAAGCTTCTTGGAAGGTACCGGGACTGCTTCCTTCGTTCGCTTGCACCCCTTCTTAGTTGTCCATTCTTTTAGGTGTAGTTCCTCTGTTCTCTTGCGCAGCCAGGCTTTTACTTCTGCCTGTGGAATAGGCATTAGGGGTTCTGGTCCATACACTTTCGTGTTGGAGCCTCTTTTTGCCAACTCGTCTGCCGCGTCGTTTCCGAGTGAGTTGCTGTGTCCTTTTATCCACTGCAGGATTACCCGGTTTGTATCTGCAATGGCTTGGAGCGTATTATGACACTCCAGTATGAGGACAGAGTTGATAGTATTGTTTTGGAGGGCCTGTAAGGCCGATGCGCTATCCGAGATTATCTTTATGTTTGAGTTTGTAAGACCTCTGGCCGCAATCGCCTGTGCCGCTCGGGTGATGCCAATGCATTCTGCTTGGAAGATTGTATTTCGTTTATCTAAGGTTATGGATAGTTTGATGTTTAGGTCATTTGAAAAGACGCCGGCCCCGGTTCCAGAAATGGTCTTGGAGCCGTCGGTGTATATCCTAACTTCTTGGATGTTAGAATAATCTTTCCATTCTGCTGTTAGTTGGATATGGTATTTCCTGTCAAATATATGTTGACATGGTATTCTATCCATGGGTGCATCTAGAAGAGGAGTGTCTTTCGTGCTCCAGTCTAGGATTATCGTATGTGTTTTTCCTGTATTGTTTTTCCAAAGTCCCTGCGATCTCAGTCTTAGAGCAGCTGATTTCGCCTCCTCTTGTATTACTAGGTCTAAGGGTCTTAGTTGCAAGAGGTATTCCAGGGAGTCTGATGGTGTGGTCTTCATACATCCAGTAGTGGATATGGTTGCTAAGCGTTGTAGTTTTTGTAGTTTCGCTTTTGCTGTGATTAGTTGTGTTCTGGGCCACCATACTAATGATCCATAAGTTATACAGGGTCTTATTACTGCGGTATATAACCAAAGTGTGATTTTTGGGTTAAGGCCCCATTTGTTGCCGACTAGTCTCCTACATTGGTTAAACGCCTGGCATGCCGTCTTTGTTTTTTGATTCCACATGGCTTGCCCAGTTTAGTTTGTCATCTAAAATTAAGCCCAGATATTTGACTTGTGTTGACAGGGCGAGTTTGGTATTGAATAGTTTTGGTAGTTGTAGTTCTGGTAACTTCCTTTTGTTGGTAAAAAGTATAAGTTCTGTTTTCTTTGGATTTACTGATAGTTGGTGTTCATCGCACCATTGTTCTACTAATATTAGGGCTGTGCGCATTTCCTTACATAAAATGTTTTCTGCAGTCCCATTTATCAATATTGTTAGGTCATCTGCATAACCAATAGTAGTGTAGCCTCTGTTGTTTAGTTTCCGTAGGAGGCTATCCACTACTATGTTCCACAGGAGTGGGGATAGGACACCTCCTTGGGGGCATCCTCTTGTCACCTTTGCTCTGATGGTTTTATTCCCCACTACCTGCACCGCCCTCTTGCTTACCAGCTCGGTGGTCCATTTTCTTATAGCTGGTTCTATGTGTATTTTCTAAGGGCGTGGTCTATGCTGTTGTGCATCGTTTTGTCGAAGGCTCCTTCAATGTCTATGAAGACACCTAGGGTTGATGCTTTATTGTGTATGGCCGACTCTATTTTGTGAACCACCATGTGTAGTGCCGACTCTGTTGATCTGCCTTTCCTGTAGGCATGCTGTTGGGGATGTAGAGGTCTCCTTTGGAGTGCTCCGTCCCTGAGGTATCGGTCTACCAATCTTTCTAGTGTCTTGAGAAGGAAAGATGTTAGACTTATTGGTCTGAAGGATTTCGCTGCTGTGTAGTCTTCTTTCCCTGGTTTGGGTAGGAATACTACTTTTGCTTCTCTCCATTGTCTGGGTATATACTTAAAGGCAATGCATGCTTTAAATATTGGTTGTAAATGTGTTATTGTTAGTTTAGGTTGCCACTGTAGTAGTGCTGGGAATATTCCGTCCAGTCCTGCGGATTTGTAGGGTCTAAAGCTTTTTATGGCCCATTCCAGTCGGTCCGCAGTTACCACTTTACTAGCGGCTTGCCAGTCTTCACTCGATGGGTACTGCAATGCACGTCGGACCATTCCCAGTTTGGTGTGATCTGACATCCTGGGAAGTGTGTTTCCAACAGCGCTGTATTGGTTTCTTCTTCCGATTTGGTATAAGTGCCGTCTTCTTTTTTAATATTTCCAAGGAAGTTTGTGCTTGCCTTGGACAGCACTTTCTTTATCCTGGAGGCTTGGTTTGTTGAGTTTATACTGCTGCAGAAATTTTGCCAGGCTTCCGTTCTCCGGAATCTGATTCTTTTTTTATAGTGTTTCTGCGCGTTTTTATATCTGTCCCAGTCATCGGAACATTTTGTGTTTTTGGCTCTATTGAAGAGAGCCCTGAGGTTCTTCCGCAGCCTCTCAAGCTCTGGCCCCCACCAGGAGTTCTTGTTGAGGTCTTTCGGTATCGACATCGGGCATGCCAACTCGTAACTGCCGACAATTGCCGAGGTGAGTATTTTTACTTCCTCTTCAATGCAGTTCGTGTTGAGCATTTGGTCGTTGGTATTCGTTTCTTCTAGTGTATTTGTTAGTATTTTAGTATACCCTGCTATATCTGTTTTGCGGGGTTGCGATATGGAGCTGGGCTTGGTAGTTCGTAGAGTAGTTCAAAGCACACCCGTCGGTGGTCCGCGAAAGAGGGTTCGCTTGATACATGCCAACCTTTTATAAGGTTTGCTGCCGTGTGTGTTGCTAGTGTAATGTCAATTATGGTTTGATACCTAACGTTTACGAATGTTGGTTCTGTGCCTGTATTCATAATATGTAGGTTTGTTTGGAAGAGGTATTCGGTTAGAGACTCGCCTCTTTTGTTGGTGTCCTTACTTCCCCACAGTGGATGATGTGCGTTACAATCCGCCGCAACAATCAATTCCCAGCCGTGGTTCTCGCAGTGTCGTATCAGTTCCGTCACTTCCCTCGGAGGTATGTCCTCTTCGCTCGGCATGTACGCTGAGGCTATTACAAGGGTGGTCTGGTTTTCTGTGAAGAGCTTTACTGCAGTTAAGTCTCTGGAGCAGAATTGGTTTAGTACAATTGGTTTAATAGAGTTAGGCATGTAGATGCAAGTTCTCGGTCGTTCCACTGTTGTGTTTAACAGTAACTTACCACCGATGTTGTTCAGACCGCAAATTCTGTTGTTTCTGATCCAGGGTTCCTGGATCAAGGCGATGGTCTTGTTGTTTTCCTCCAGCACCCTACGCAGCGAAGCCACCGCTATCTGTTTGTGCTGGAGGTTGGTCTGTATGACGTTTAGGTTAGGGGCTCCGCAGAACTCCGTCTTCGTCGCTGGTGTCCCCCTCCCCTGCTGATGGCGGCGAGGCGATCTCCATCTGGCTCGACCCATGTTGGGGAGCCGAGGTGGAGGGCACCGGGGAAGAAGTCTCCCTCGGCTGCGCACACCCTGCCGCTTGATTTGTGGCCGGTGGCTCATCTGGTTCCTTCGTTTCCTCCGGAGCGAAGAAGCGGATGTATCCGCTACCAGACATGTGAGCCACACGGCGCACTATGGGGTATTGGAAGCAAAAAACCGGTCAAAAGTCGAAATCAAAATTTGTACCCAATTAGTAAATGAACCTTCATTTCTCATTGTTGAATAGTTATGACGTCACGCCCCGATCACCTTACAAGTGTCATTCAATTTTGTTTGCCCCTCCGACGACAGTCGGAATTTGGTCGTTGTTCCTATCGCACGTCTTTGTTCTCGTCGCTTGTAAAAACGGAGTTTTATTAACCGCTATTGTAAGATTTCTGAGAAGTGAAGTGAAGTTTTTTATAATGGATCTTGAAGATCGAGGTATGTACTGTATTTTAAAACTTATATTCATTTGTATATCATTCATATAAATATTTTTTTTAATTTTATTAGCAAACATTAAACTTAGCATAAATTATAGTTTTATTTTTCCTTTTTTAGTGTTTTAGTTACAAAGTTCGGATAGGTTCGGTCAAAAATGATAGCACAAATATTAGCCTATCTTGTGTACTATCATTTAAACCAAAAACATAATCCGCCAACATCCGCCTTTTCGAAATATAGTTCTTTATATGAAACAGTAATTTAGGTACTAAATTTAAAATATTTTTTGTCCTCATAGGATTTGAAGAAACTGTCCGGGAGAAAAGTAGGACAGATCTCTACAACTATATAAAGCAAAGTTCTGGACGATTACTTGATGACAAGTTCGCATACATGGAGGATTGTGTCATTAGGGAAACTAATTGTCCAACTGAAAAAATAAGTAGTCTCAAAAAGGAATTGAAACTGTTCAAATGGCAGTTCAGACAAAAATGGACGGCGGCATCGTACAAAGAAGAAAGATTCCTCCAGAACAATGCTAAGTGGCTTACAGGTACTATAAAGTTATCGGCCTGGGTAAAACAAAAGACTGGTCGGCCGCGGCCCTCAAAAGAGTTTGGGGAGTTAAGTGATCGCAGTAAACGGCGCAAAACAAAAGAACTCCGGGCGCAGGTACCCGATGCAACGTTAACATATGCTGCTCAAATGAGTCTAAGAGCCGCAGGAAAAAGCGATGCTTCGGCTATCATAAAAGAAATTACCAAGTCCCCGACTAGAGCATACAAAATACGTAAAGTAATCACACAAAACAAAGAAAAAAATATACAGCGGTTATCAACAATGGAAGCCTTATCAATGTTCGTAGAAGCAGGTTTGTCTCGAAGTCAGTACAATGTGATACGCAGTGCTAGAAAACAGCTCTATCCGTGTTATTCTTTGTTACAAAAAGCGAAAGCTGATTGTTACCCTAAGCCTGAGTCATTTCATGTCACTGACACATGTGCTGAGATTAAACTGCAAGATTTGGTAGATCACACTGCTTCACGGTTATGTACATACCTCGAAGAAGTTTTGAAAGGACTTTCAAGTGAAGAGAAGGAAAATTTAAAACTTATATCAAAATGGGGATGTGACGGATCTCAACAGACACGGTATATGCAATCCTTACAAAATACGAACGAAAGCTATGACGATGCAAATATATTCCAAAGCTCGTTTTTGCCTTTGAGATTACTTGTTAGTCATAACAGCCAAAGTAAAGTCATTTGGCAAAACCCCGTCCCGTCGAGTCCAAGATTTTGTAGACCTATTCGAATCAGATTTGTGCATGAAACTAACGACATCACAAGAAATGAAATTAGTTATATAGAAAGTCAAATAGAAAAATTAAACCTATCTGAAATATTTTTGAATAGTGAAGTGATAAAAGTAAAGCATCTGTTTTTATTTACTATGGTAGATGGAAAAGTCTGCAATGCGGCAACTAATACCCTATCAACAATGCGTTGCTATATTTGCAAAGCAACATCAAAAGATTTCAATAAATTAGAAACAAGAAGAGAAGAAGACCCTGCGACTTTGAAGTTTGGTCTTTCAATATTACATGCGAGAATAAGATTATTTGAATCGATTCTACATTTGGCGTACAAATTACCTACACAAAAATGGCAATCAAGGTCTTCTGCTGACAAAAAAATTGTAAATGAGAATAAAATACGTATACAGCAACAATTTAAAGAAGAAATGTCACTACTAGTAGATGTACCAAAAGCTGGTTTTGGAAATACTAACACAGGCAATGTATCAAGACGATTTTTCTGTGATCCTGAGACAGCATCTAGAATTACCGGAGTAGATTTAGATTTGATAAAAAGGCTTAGAACTTTGTTAGAGGTCATTTCAAGCGGTCACAGAATAGATACCGACAAATTATCAACATTTTGTAAGGAAACTTCAGAAATTTATGTGAGACTTTACGGATGGTATCCCATGACGCCTACACTCCACAAATTGTTGGTTCATGGACCTACAATAATAAAACATGCCATAATCCCTATAGGCCAGCTCTCTGAAGAAGCGGCAGAAGCGAGAAACAAACACTTTCGGCAATACCGTACTGATTTTGCTAGAAAGTTTTCAAAAATATCTTGCAATGTGGATGTACTAAATAGGCTTTTATTGAGTTCAGACCCATTATTATCGTGTACGCGATCAAGATTTATGAAGAATAAGAAGCCATTCACAAAAGAAGCATTGGAATTCTTATACCAGAAAGTGATGATTCTGAAGATACAGGAGCACAATATACGACAACGATAGATGAATGTGATATATCTGATGATAATGAATTTGACTAATATAGTATTTTGATATATAAAATCTATTGTTTTAATACCCTCTACCCAGTAACATTTTACTTTATAATTTATTCTTAGATAATATTAAAGGTACGCTAAAATTATCAACTTTAACGTACCTGAGGGCAGTATAGTAATCGCCATTGAGCAAAAATAGATAAAATATGACCAATTTATCAGTTTAGGTAGTTAGACCATAAGAAATAGTTTTGGCCAGCTTTTTGTTACAAATACCCCACCGTGCGGCGGTCCCTGGCCAAGATGTTCTGCTTCTGGTCCTCCGGTATCCCAAGGATCAGGTGCACCACCTTCTCCCTGGAATCCGGTTCTTGCGCCTTGTCGTCCACCGTCATGTCGTAACACTGCCAGGAGTCGACTTTGTACCACGGGTTTTGGGCACAAAGGACTCTCTGCAATGTCACGGCGTCGGTGATGCGCGTATGAACCAGAAGCCCGGCTTTTAGTCGCTTTTTCATTTCTGACTGTCTAATGACAGCCAGACTGGTGTTAGCTATCGGTGAATTTATTTGTTTCACCTCCTTCTCCAGCCAGTTGAGGGCGTTCGTGTCTTCACACCACATCGCTAGGACCCCCTCTAATAGAAAGGGTCGACCGCGGAAAGATGGAGCCCGTGCGCTCGGATGCGGAGGAGACATTATGGCCTGCAGGATCCTATCATCGATAGTTTCCCTCAGCCACTCTGCCTGCTCCGCCGAGAGGTCCCTCGGCGGAACGGTGGTAATTGCTACTCTCAGCTGCGAGTTACTCGCATCCGCGTAGCTCTTCGGCTCTAGGGTCTTCGGGTCGGTTTTCGCGCGTTTGGCATCCCCTCTGGGCGACTGGGTTTCGTCCAGCCGAGAGCGCTTCGTGGAAGCTGCCCCGTCCGAACTCTGTCCAGCGCCAGGTTTCTCCTTTGCTGGAGCAGGTGGAGCCTCCGCAGCAGTCCGCCGACCTCGACGACCCCTCGGTTTCCGTCTCCGCTGGTTGGGGGGTGGTGGTGATGGTCTTTGTGTGTGGTGTTTGTGTCACGGACGACCCCTGTATTTCTACAGGTCCACGCTGTGTTTCCACAGCTGCGGTGGCCGTCGTCGTGCTGGTTATAGGCTGCAGGGCTTCCCTTCTCGCGCGCCTTCCCTTGGGGCGACTGCGTTCCGGTTGGCCCTTTGGCCCTTGTGTGTGTTTTGTGTTTGTCCTGGTGTGGGCGGCAGCATCCGCACTCCTTTTGCAAGGGCGCTTGTGAGCCACAACTGTCCAGGGATTTGCGGTCGAGGTAGTGGCGGTTGTTAACTTGTCAACCGTCTTTATGGCCTCTGATAGGCCAGTTAGGTTTAGGCTATCCTCAGGACGTGGGCCTATATTGTCCAGACTTGGGTTGCCAGCCAGGAGTAGCCGTTGTTTGTGGTGTGGTCGGCGCTGCACTGTGGCTATACGACGCAGGAGCAGCCGACGTGTTTGAGGGCGCTGCACTCGGATTATGCATCCGAGGAGCAACCGTTGTGGTGGGTGGTGCCGCTGTCGTGCTAGCACGAGAAGCAGCCTTGGGGTTGGGTTTGTTTTTCGAATCCATGCAGGTTGTTATAAAATTTCGTCTCAGGGTGTTTCCGCCCGCCTTGGAGCCCTCAAGTGGGAACGTTGCGGCAAAAGGCACACAAACGCTAGAACTCACCCTGAGATATAGAGCCCCCTCTCAGCAGAGAACAAGCCGACAAGTCGTTTGCCCCCACTGGGTAGGAGCTCTCGCCGATAGCCCTCTGACGGGATATCACAGCCGATTGACCGAAGGTGGCTAGCCTTCGGCCGCCCGTGTTGGAGGAAATTCGGACCAAAGTGAAGTGTTGCCTAAGAGCGTACTACTGCCGACGCTCCTTCGGCTCAGTCACCAGGATTCCTGCATCCCCCCTTACGGGTCCCCGCGCACGGCACAAACACGCGGGTGGTTGCCCCCCCCCCCCACCATCAGTCTTTTTTGACGATGAGGCCGCGAACATCAACCACATGCTGCTCGCAGTCGCGAGCCTAGGAGGCTTGCCATCCTTCGCCGCCGGGGGCGGCCACTGCCCTCCCGGCGAGGGCCACCGTGGATAGACTGGGAGCAGGAATGGAGTTTGGGTAGAGGTTAGGTGCGTGGGATGGGTGGGGGTTAGGTGTGGTTGGGTAGGGTTACACCTGGTCAGTGGGACTGCTGTGCCAGGCACGCCTGCTATACTTAGCTGACTCAGGTCCGGGGCAGATGGTAAGTAATGCGACGCCCGTTTCAACCTGAGCCATTTCCAGGGCGCACGACCCACTCTGGTGGGTCCACCCCTGGGATGGCGTGGACGTGTATAGCCGACTTGGAGAAAGAGGACTGATAGTCCAGCGTCGCATGCCCAGACGTTCCCCTGCCTCCCGCGCCCCTATGAAACGGTAAAGCAGTAATGGAAGTGTGTTATAAAAAGTTACACATTTCCCTAAGAACAAACCTCTAGTTTTTTTTTTGCAGCCTGTATGCTGGAATGGCAAGCTTATTTTTACAGACTACACCTATAGCCGTTTATATGAATGTAGCTCCCTTCCCACCAATACTGACCTGCTTTTTTGGGGGGCCTATTTAGTGAGCGGCAAGTCACCACCTGCCATATTTAAATCAATGGCAGGTGACCGGAGCCTCTTCCGGAGCACGGTTGTGGTCCATAGCATCAAAATCGAAATGCAATAGTTCACAAACGTTTTGACCAATAATGACCAATAGTTTCTGTACATCTAACTGAGTATAGTCTATAACTGTGTTTTTCATGGTGCAGATAGAGATTAGACCCAATTGGTACACTTTATGCATACTTTCATCAAATTTTTCTTAAATGGCCTCTACCAGTTGGATCAAAATCCCCGTGCACACCTTATAAAAAATAAACAATAAAAAAAATATGTTCAATGTTAAAAAAAAATGTATGAAGATATAATTTTTTCATAAAAATCTCTCCTGCAAATGCACAGGCAAATCACAGAAATCTCCATTAAACAACCTTAAAAAAAAGGAATGTGGCTTTGCAGACCTTTGCAAATTGTTAATAAAATCTTATATTAATATGTATTTATTCAGATACTGTATTAAGTTCCTCATTGGTTTTCAAAGCAAAAACTAATAAATGTACTTTGTAGCAATATGGATATATAGAGAAAATCTTTACACTCATCTGCATAACATAAACATATGTAATAAGCTACAGCTTATAAACTGGTACACCAGTTTATAAGCTTGTATACAATGCCTTTTTTTTTTTTTTTTTTTGTTCCCCTGAGGAAAATGCATTAAATTGCATACCCCGGCTGTGGCGAGCCGGGGTTATGTGGGGCTCTCCTCCCCAGAAGGGGGAGGCCTACCCACTAAAAACCTCAGGGATGGCCTTCCTCAGGCATGTAGGGAGCCCCGGGAACACAAAGGCCACTTCCAGGAACCCCCAGCCTCCGCTCCCCTTTCTAGAGGGGAGCCCTCCTCGAGGGAAGCTACCACCTCCCCCGGTCCCTCCACCGACGACGCCCCCCGGCCACGGAAGGGGCGTGGTCCATCCCGGGTCGCCGTAGCGGTCGCGACTTCCTCGCGCCCGCCGGCGACCCGCGGTTGTATACAATGCCTAGGTAATGTATTGTATACAATACCTGAATTATACACATTGCTGGTAACATATATACTTCAATTGAGAAGTTAAGAAAAAAATATTTCCAGTAGAATAATACATCTATTGCCAGTGATTGTTTAATAAAAATGACACATATCCATACTGTGTGACATTCAGAAACTGTTCCAATATGCATGTACTACTTATGTTTTGATATTTCTCGACACTGTTAGTAACAGATTAAAGTATGATCGGTAAGAGTATTGCGCTAAACAAACATAATTGGAGGGATCCCGTTATATAAAACAACATATTTGTTGACCATCTCATTTATTGAAATAAATTATTTACCCTTAAAGAAATTCAACTTATTTCTTCATCTTTATTATTAAATTCGTGATGCATACGAAAACTCAAATCTATATTTTTGCAGGATTAAGTTGTAGCCAATGGTTAAGTGTAGGGTTGTTATTATTATTTTATCTGTTATCTATTGCATTCATTCTATATTAAAAATGCGAGACTAAACTTCTGTGGTCAATTTATATGTAAATACAAAATAAAAAGTGCATCAATGAAAAACTGCAACCATGAGATTTCATACAGCATTTTGTGCAGCATGTTTTATTGCTATCGAATTGAAACAAAATAATAAGTTATACATATATATTCTGGCTTATTAGAATTTATTAGAAGAGATAATTTAAGTAGTTATAGAAAAAAATCATTGACATATATTCTACCGACGTACATACGTAGTACATATATATATATATATCGATGGAAAAAATATTCTTAGGTCGTATCTCTAGGTTAAGTATTATCGAAATATAAAATTGTACATAGTTTTCAGAAATCACACTTCGTTGAACACGAGTGCGTGCAACGAGTTACAACTCGAGTTTGTTTGAATTATAAAAGATTTTTAAAATATCATTGTGAAGTAATGGTACTATACACATAAATATTTTTGGTTGCAGGCCGAAAATGAGACAATATCTCAAATCAAGTACTTGGCAGATATCTTGGAACAATGCGACTTTGCGCAGTTTTGGAATCGTGTCCACCAAATGCCGGAACTGTGTAGTCGGATAAATGGATTTCATGACTCCATCCGTAAATTTGTGTGCCATGTTGTTGGTATCACTTTCCAAACAATTGACAAGAATAATTTAGCTAATCTTCTGGGAGGAATTGATGGTATGTTATTTTTTACTTTTGTTCAATAATGTACATTAGAAATTATTAGTCACTTTTTTTCTAGTATTTCTTGATTCATAGTTAAACTCATAGTAACGTGGAAAGATGTACATAGTTTAAAGTGCACATAAAATTTTTGTTGATTGTCCCTAATAAAGTATTAAAAATGATATAAATGTTGTACAATTGTCGTGTTGGGCATAGATTCCTTGTAAGATGATGCAAACTACAATTCTTATTTTAGTACCTGTAGTGAAAAATAAGATAGGAATCTCGCTGATACAATCTCTCTCTCTCTTATACAAGTATATCTTTGATTGTCTGTGTATACCGTATGTCGATAACCGTAGGGTTACGGGTGGTGTGTTTAATTCACAGCTAAATAAATGTATAAAACACCACTATAAATAATTTGGTTTCAAACCGCGTTTAAAGATGGAAACTTGTTCGACGGAACTTTATTTTAAGCACACTATTGTTTACTATACAGAACGTAAGACTTGTTGTTTCATATATCATGTATGTATGTAGAAAAAGCACAAAAAAGCTAAAATACCGAAAAGATCTTTAAGCATTTTTAATGTAGTATGGAAACTAGGTCAGCAATGAAAAATAGATGAGCCAGTTGGAGCTGAGTCCATCAATGTTTTATTGCAACCTGTTTATTAATGAGTTGATCGAGGAATTCAGTAATACTAGGCCCATGAGTCACATTAATGATTTGAATGTCAACAACATTAATGTCCCTTAAATGAGGTATGCGTGTGATATCCGCAACGCACTCTGCATTGTTAGTAATAGTGTTAACAGCATCGTGATCATTGATGTTAACAATAATATTTACGAATAAATTATTATAGACGAGGGCCTATTTAGAAAGTAGATAAAACATGTTTTTAAAATTTAGTTATTATGGCGGTATAACAATACCTGTAGGAAGACTGCACACCGCAAGCAGTCTGCTTTCATCGCCTGGATTAACGCCAAGAAAAGTGGAGATCTAGATTTGACCGAGAATGATTGAGATGATGGGGGAGGCACACGGTGTGATAGTTCACTGTATGAAATTTGCATTACATAACGTTCGGTCAGAAGGCAACTCAAGCTCCTTAACGTACATTAGTCGAGTGGAACGGATGGCATTCCTGCAGCGCAACGTAAGGAATATCCAAAGAACTCTGCAATTAGATAACCAGTTTCTTGGATGGTATGAGCATTAAAGCTACGCTGATGTTTGTTGTTCAAAAACCGTAAATGCTGGCATTCAACAATCAACACAACACTTCTCTTCCTCAACACTTCATTCTGCATATAAACGATATGTTTTCCACCTTGAACATATATTTAAATGCAGAATACAGCAACGGTGATGTGCAGTATACCAACTACCAGTAGTGTCTCGGTTTTGCTATATGGATTATTTTTGTATAAGGTCGCGAACGCACAGGCAGGCGGCTTGCTGTCTGTTTCATCAAAACCACTGAACCGTGAGGAAGGACATAGGCTACATTTTATATGATATAAATATGACGTAGACTACATTTTATATGATACGAGGGGCGGTCAAAAAGTTCGCGGAATGGCGAGGTTGGCGGGGGTGAGGTCGCTCCTCCAGGTAGCCGCTACTTGAGTAACTCATAATTACTATATATGCCAATTTCTAGCCTAATTGGGTCATTAGCTTTCGAGTTACAAACGAGTAAACAAGTAAATCGGGAACAAACTAGCCACTATGGAGAAAATTGAACATCGCGCCGTCGTAAAGTTCCTCACCAAACAAGGAAAAACGCCTCAAACTATTTTGCAAGAGATGTTAGCTGTTTACGGAGACTCTGCTCCTGGTAAAACCATGATTTACAAATGGCACGGCCTTTTCAAGCAAGGAAGGGAGTCAATTGAAGATGATCCTCGACCTGGACGGCCCATTGAGGCCACTACGCCGGAAATCATTGAAAAAGTTGAAAAACTTGTATTGGAAGACGGAAGGTTGAAGAAGAAACAACTTGCAGCATCAGTTGGAGTATCAGAAACCACAATTTTAAATATTCTTCATCAACATCTTGGCATGAGTAAAGTGTGTTCAAGGTGGGTCCCGAGAATGCTCACGCCGCTGCAAAAACGTGAGCGCGTCAACTGTTCCCGCGAGTTTTTGGACCGCTGTGGAGAAGATAGGGAAGAAATTATGGCCCGAATTGTAACCGGTGATGAAACTTGGGTTCACCACTATGAGCCTGAGTCAAAGCAGGAGTCGATGCAGTGGCACAAAAAAGGCACACCACCCCCTAAAAAATTTAAAGTGTCGCAATCGGCCGGAAAGATCATGGCGACTATTTTTTGGGATACTGAAGGTATTCTTTTGATCGATTATAAAGAACGTGGTGTTTCTATAACGGGAGAGTACTACGCTTCCCTATTGGACCGATTAAAAGAAGCTATTAAAGAAAAAAGAAGAGGAAAACTGACAAAAGGTGTACTCCTTTTGCACGACAACGCGCCCGTTCACACGAGTCATGTTGCGACGGCTGCCATTCATCGATGCGGTTTTGAACAACTACGCCATCCACCCTACAGTCCAGACCTGGCCCCTAGCGATTTTTATTTATTCCCAAAGATGAAGAAAGAGCTGCGTGGAAAAAAATTTAGAGACGATGATGAAGTCAAGTCGGCGATTTCGGCGTATTTTGACGCCCAAGACAAAACCTATTTTTTCGACGGTATTAATAACTTATATGCCAGATCCGAAAAATGTATTCGTGTTAAGGGGGAATATATTGAAAAGGAAAAATAACATAATGTATCATTTCATCTTTTTTCCCAGTCATTCCGCGAACTTTTTGACCTCCCCTCGTATATATTTGACGACCTCCATAGTCGAGTGGATAGTACACCGGTTTCAAGATGTCGCCATCTCTGAGGTCCCGGGTTCGAATCCCGGTGGGGGCAGATGTTTGTGTGATGAATGCCAGCATTTGTACCTTAGTCATGGTTGTTGATATATATTTCAATAAAAATTATTTATATATGTATAATATATGTATGTCTATCCGTTACCCTAGATCTCATAGCACAAGCCTTACAGAGCTTACCTTGGGCTAGGCTAATTGGTGTAAGTGTAACAAATATTTATATTTATATTATATAATATGATAAAATTTTATGAAATGTGTCTTATTTGAAGAATAATTAAAAATGCTACGTTTAATAACGATTCCACGAATAATTACGAAGTCGTGGGCCCATCTAGTATAATATATTTTCCTTTGTTACAGATGTTACTCTAAAGCACTGGGTAAAGAAGTACGGATGGAGAGATGATGGCAGCCTCATCTTTATAGCAAATCAAGACGAGAATATTAAAACTAAGAATATAACAGAAAAGATAGAGTTTGATCATCTTGCTCCTTTAATGGCGATTTTGTAAACATTACAATTTTCAATAAATATATCTAATTATAATATGTAAGTGTTTTGTGTTTTGGTACGAAGTTCGCCGGGTCAGCTTTGTATAAATCTGGCTTTTAAATTTGAAATGACGCTGGAGTTGACGCAAGTGGACTATTCTGTACTTAAGCAAGATATCATACTACATCAGATTTAAAGTGACAGAGGACAATTTATATGTTAGATAGCAACATGCATAGGGATTGAATAATATTATGATCGTTCGCATTAAGATTTATCCTCGAATTCGAGCGATTAATAACTCCTGCCTTTTGTTATTTTGTGAAAAGTTAATTAATACTAATAACAAAATACCTTGTATTAAATTTTTCAACCCTTACAATCCTTACAATCGGATCGCGGCTAAAGCAAAACTAGTTCTGCTTTTCGGTATGCTAGCTAGATATATACATGTACATCATTTTCATATAATGCTGCGCAGTGAAAGTGGCGGTGAAGGAATATATTCTCAAAGTGAAATGGATAATCGTGATTTATTTATATTTCTAAAGGTATTTTGGTGGCATAAGTTGGCATAATTTGTTTCTAGAGGTTCCATGCTATTCTCAAAAAGCATTAAGGAGATACTTAATCTTGTATGTGGTGAAATATTATTGATAATATTAATAAATTTAAGATGAACCATACGAGTGTTTTTATACGCTTACGTTGATAATGTGAAAGATCACAGGTTAGTGATATTAATAATAATAGGTGATCACTACAGTACCAAAGCCAACCTCACCCCGTGGATGAAAAAGCAATCGAGTATTGGTGAGTGAGTACTATTTTTATTAATTAATACATTTTATTTCGAATCTTATTTTGATCTCCTTTACTCGAATGTCAAGATTGGTTTTAATAAAACAAATATCATGTGGTTAATAGTTGTTTATGCTATAAAAATATAAAATGACAAGAGTAAGATAAACATTTGTAAATATATAGCAAGCAAATATTTAACTAGAATTGCGTAAGGTAGTGATTATTATTTTGATGTTATGAAAGTATTATTTTTTGTAGTAATATTAAAATACATAAAATTTCGTTGTAGTTAGAATATTTTGGAAGCCCAATTTTTTGTTAATAATGTACAAGTTTAACTTAAATTCGTTGCTAACTAACTTTAAATTATAATATTAACTTAAACAACTTACCATTATTAACAATGACTCGTTTGACATAAAGATATAATAAAAACAAACATAACAAAAATTGTGGCAGTTCCTTATGTTTATGCTTTCTTCGCGTGGCTATATCCATGTTCTTTCCCCCCGGCATGACCACCCTTCTTGCCGTGCTCCTCGTGATGGGCATGGTGCTCCTCATGACCGTGGTGACCCTTGTGGCCTTTGTGGTCTTCGTCATAGTGTCCTTTGTCGTGGTGTCCTTTCTTCCCGTGATGTTTTTCGTGGTGGCCTTTCTCATGGTGACTTCCCTTTTTGTGATGGCCTCCTTTCTTGTCGTGATGGCCGTGGAAGTCTCCGTGTTTGTGATGGTGCCCTCCTTTGTGGAAGTCGTCGTAGAACTTATGTTCCTTGTGGTATTCGTCTTTGTGTGACTTGTGATGAAAACCGGTGGTTTTAGAACCCTTTTTATGACCTTTTTTATGTCCAAATTTTCCACCTTTGTGCCCGTGGGCGGCTTCGTGGTGCTCGCCGTGGTGATCGTGTTCGTCATGATGCTTTTTCTTGTGACCGCCATGCTCGTCGTGGTGACCCTCATGGTGGTGTTTCTCGTGGTGTCCATGATCCCCTTTGTCATGGTGATGGTGCGATTTGTAGCCCTTATCCCCTTTCTCTCCTTCTTCTTTGTGGTGGTGCGCGTGATGTTCGTGGCCGCCTCCCGCTTCGTGATGGCTATCTTTGGCTTTCTTGTGTTCAGTACCTGCAGCCTTTTGGTCGACTGACGTACTCGCAGGCGCCAAGTCGCCGGCCGTCGGGCCACTCACCGGAATCGCATCTGGGACTCCCTTTTCTCCCTTCACTTCCGCTAAATTACGCGCTCTTGTTGATACTAGTGCACATGCCACTAGCAGTATTAATAATGGCAGCCTCATGTCTGAAAAAAATCAAATAATTTATCAATATATTGAAGATTGTCTGTTTATTTATGTCTATATTCGTGCTATACTTACTGTGTTCGCTTCACGTCAATGTAGAGAACTACAATCGGAGTGACACAAGAGTTTCCGCACTCTGAATTTATAGATAACGACGCTTTCATTTGTTGTCGATTACAGAGTGATCTTTGGCAATAGTTACTGCTGATTTCTGGCCGAGTGGCTGCGACAGTGCAGTGGCGACATCGAGCTACGCTCTAACATAATTAGTTCCGTTACAACGCCTACCAACAACCATAGCAGATTCATTTCAATATATTTGTTAATTGTCAAACTAATTAAAATATTATTCTATTACCACTTTTTCAATGCTGTATAGTTTATCGACAGAATTAATGGCGATTTTGATGACGATTGCATACTGTCGATACTCTCATACTGTGACAGTTATCTTGACCTCTAAGACTTTTGAATAAATAGCGATGAAATATATACTGCCTGCCTGCCTGCCTTATAAAAATGATAGTATATGTGAAATTAATCCATAGACTTTAAAGAAGACCGTTTTTAGAAATATAACATTTTGTAAAAGGAAGGATAAGTTTATTAGCTCCATAGCTAAATGTGATAAAAGTGATCACATCAGTCCATTGATGTGATGTATCACACAATTTATTCAGCGGCCCTTATAACTAATGATGATACCTACTAGCGTGACTTTAAATAATTCAAACTCATCATTATCATATGATATCGTAGAATGTACATCCCTAATTATTATTATGAAAGTTAAAATAGTAAGTATACATTCAGTCGCATTTCTTTATTTACAATGACGTAAAGTATAAAATAACAAAAAACACATAACAATTATCTTAAATGTAGGTGTTTCAATGTTTGCCGTGATGGTGTCCCCAGTGTTTGTGATCTTCATGACCGCCCTTCTTGCCGTGGTCGTGGTGGTGATGGTGATGCTCTTCATGGCCATGGTGGCCCTTGTGTCCCTTGTGATCTTCATCGTGGTGATGCTTATCATGATGTCCCTTGTGGCCGTGATGTTTTTCGTGGTGTCCGGAGTGATGGTGGTGACCCTTCTTGTGATCGCCTCCTTTGTGTTCGTGGTGTCCGTGATGATGACCATGTTTGTGATGCTTGCCCTCTTTATGATGATCATCATAGAAGTGATGATCTTTGTGATATTCGTCCTTGTGGTATTTCTTGTGGTAGCCCTCGACTTCTTCTCCCTTGTCGTGGTGTTTCTTGTGGCCGTGTTTGCCGCCCTTGTGGTGATGGCCGTGTTCGTGGTGATGGCCATGGTGATCATGCTCGTCCCAGTGCTTCTTGTGGCCACCGCCGTGTTCGTGGTGATGTCCTTCATGATGATGTTTGTGATGATCCTCGTGGTCGCCTTTATGGTGATGGTGATGTCCCTTGTGGCCCTTATGCCCTTTGTGGCCGTGTTCATGGTGATGGTGGTGGTGATGTTCCTTGCCGCCGCCTTCCTCGTGGTGGTGGCCGTGGCCGTGGCCGTGCCCTTTGTGATGACTTGCGGCTGGCACCAAATCAGTCTCTTTCTCGGGGATCTCCCGACTTAAACAAATTGCAACGCATCCTAATACGATGAGGGCGACTAGCGTCCTCATATTGCTTGTTTTTGTGACCACTTGTTCTATGTTTGGACACTAGGGTTCAACTGATACAGAAAAGACCGACAGAGCATTTATATCTTATTGCGAGTTGCAGATAGTGAAAACACCGGGCAAGGACAGCAATCGGTACGCGTTCCGCCTAATTACTGTCTTTGTTTGAATATTGCGACATTTATTAGGGCTTAAATTAATCTTAAATTATGTCTATACAGTACCCAATCTAGGCATATTCCTTTGCTGTGTTCTGTTCATTGAATAAATAACTACAGCTTTTTATACAAAAGGTTCACTGTTAAGTAATATTTTTTGTGTAGATAGCAAAAACTCTAAACAATGAAGGTAAAGGTCACAAATGTTTTGTTTATTTTTCATTGACGCATTTGTATTAATGATTAGTACACTTAGGTAGATGCACAAACCACGGTAAGGAGTAGTCCCAACTTTATATTACAACTTTATGACTTTACCATGTTTTAAGTAGGTGTGGATTTAGTTGTTTACTACAGAAATAGAATCCATTAGCATGAAAGAAATACACTTAGGCACAAATTTTGAGGTATGCAGAAATTTTTAGTGTTCATTATCCTTAATACAATAGTACTTATGGTTACAGCTTCATGACAAACTTCGCAATTAATAAAATTTGATAAAAAGTCGTAGCACGTGTGTAGCTACCACTGGCTAAACACATAGGTACTTTTTACTGTCGTAACATAATACAGTGACATGTTTTTTCCCTCACTCTAGTGAAATAGAAACATTTTTTATATTTACTATAATTTATATGCTATTTTGGGGTCAATTTGCAGTTGAGTTATGTCGAAATTACTCATATTGCTCTGTTTTTTAAACATGGCGTTCATTTTATTTCTGGGTGATCAGAGGGAGCAATAAAATAATATACTGAATTTCTTCCTTAGATTTACCCTTTTTTGTCAGAAAGAAAATAAATGAATAGCTAGAAACAAAAGTTTATAAATTTAGTCCTTTATTAAAAATGTATTTTTTACAGTTATCGAAATTAGCCCTTTTTTTGCGGGGGGGAAAATGCTCCGTATGCACCTTGTCAACGCGCTGGCTAGGCGCGGCCGTGTGTGGGGCTCTCCGGTAAAGGACCGGCCTACCCACTAAAAACCCCCCGGTGTCCTTCCAGCCCATATCGGGGCGTGTGGCGGGCTGGGTATATAAATATAAATACTTTATTACACAAAAACAAATTATTTGGATTTTTTGCAAATAAGTATACCATACTCATATTATTATAATATATAAACATACAAATTGTATGAAATATACTAGATAGTACTATATTGAAAATTTTATTAGTATTTATACTAAAATAAATATCATTAATTTTTGATAGCAGATATATCACGCTATAACATTTACTGTGCTAAAAAATAGTTATGGAGTCTGCTTTTGAAAATAGTGTTTTCGTCTGTCGGATATATGTGGCTAACAATTCCGTACAACTGAATAGCTGTCACTGCAAATGATTTTTTTAAAATGGCTCGTATCAGTGAAAGTAAGGACATTATCAAATTTGACCGCAACTCTCGATGATGATTGGAATTTATGGAATTGGATGACTGGAATGATGAATTGGAAACGTAACGGGTCGTAGTTATAAAGGAAGAAAAGGAGAAAAATACTTATTTTTTTAATATATACTTTATTGTATAGTGAGTAAAAGACAACATTAAATTGAGTTTACAAATCCTAGAGAAGAACCCTGGAAACTCAGTCAAATCCTGCCCTAAACGAAAATTGACTCGGAAAAAGTTTCTTGTGAGTGTTTAGTGGACTAGTGCCGGTGTGGTTCACTACAGCTTTCTAAATTCAAACGATTGCGGCAAATATCTATTGACAGCAATTGTAAACTATGAAGGAAGAACTAGCTGCTAAACAACCGAGGTTGACAATCGTTCTAGGCCACTGCTGCTTCACGATAACGCAAGAACACACTCTGTAGAACAAACAAACATCAAGTTAGATGAGCTACAATTGGAATGTCTGTCACCATACTCCCCGGACCTTGCTCCAACAGATTACCATTTTCTCCGGAATTTTAACAACTTCTATAATAAGTCAATAATAAAATAACAATTAATTAAATAAATAACAAGAATGATGATACAATAAGGTTTTTATGAATATTACATACAATATTTTGAATATTAGAGAATTATTTAGTGTTGATTCACAACTTTTACGTTTAAAATGACAGGACATCGGTCGGTCCTGCTCTACTAGCGTCCAGTGCCTTTCCGCGATCTGAACCAAATCATCTGCCCATCTTGTGGGCTATGTCGATGACCTTTGTTTTTCTGCAGATTTTATAATTTCTGATGCGATCACGCAGTGAAAATTTGGACATAACCTCTCCATTGCCCTTTGAAGCTCATTAGAAGGTCTATTATGAGTGGTCAGATTTTGGTTCCATACGTTATCATGTCGATTTCCTCGATCATCGACCTTTTTCTGAAAACTGGACATACCTAGACGACGTAATTATCGTGTTATCCATGTTCATTTTGAGATCCACTTGTTGGGAAACTACTAATGTCTTAGGACATTGTGTTCAAGTCTTCCATGGTGTCAATCATAACTATGATATCATTAGTAAAACAAAGATCCGTCATCTTCTCGCTGTTGATACTGATGCCCAGTCCTGTCCAGTCTAAAAGCTTAAATACATCCTTATAAGTACATTCTCTAGCGCAGGTGTTTGGCAATGCTTAGTGTTTGTCGACTATGATACATTTAAGTCATTATACGAAAACGCTACAATGTCAGTCCGCCTTCAGGACCAAAACTAAACCAATACGGGTCCAAAGGGATGTGGGATAGGTGATTTGATATTGCTGAAATTGTTCACATGGACTCTGGCGGATGTTTCAAATTTTGGACTGGAGAGAATACGGTAGTAACATCGATAGCGAGAAGATATATGTTTGTTTCATGGATAATTCGGTTCATGGTTAACACTACTGTAGATTTTGGCATTATGCTTGAAGACTTTGGTAGAGAATCAAGTGGGTCTTAAAATAAATGTGAATAATCATTGATTGCCTGAGATGACACTGAAATCTGGCTATTTATAATGGGTCTAAAGTCACCCAAAGGGCAATGGAAAAGGCTAAGTTTGGAGTTTGGGTCATCGACATACAACTGACAGTTATTAAGCCGGAGAGGTCATCAAGTGACAGGTATATTAGCTTCCCGGAAGGACACCGATGGTTTCCTCATTATGATATAAAGAAAATAAGTGCAGAGTATCTTTAGTACGTTCTCCCTGAAGTGGATAGATGAGGTAGTGAGTTCTTTTTACTTTTTACAATGGTGTATCAGCAAGCACTGTTATAATGCTATACTAGTAAACGTGTTACTGTTGTTTATTTCTGACATCCAGTCACCTAAAAAAGACTACTGCTATGGAATTATTTTCGGGATAGAAAGAAGTTCTACCATAGTACCGATACGAGCCGAAATTAGCAAATGCTTTCACAGATTTAGTGCCGATGTTTTTAAACCTCAGTACTAAATCTGTGATAGATAATAAATATCTTTCGATCTCGATACAATTATTTCTATTCCTGTCCTTTTCATGAGACTTAGCACTATTGTACTGCATAACGCATAAATCAAAATATTACTGGGTTTTATCGTATAAGTGTTGCTTCATTTAATATGACGAAAAAATTAAGGGTACTAAACATCTGATAATTGATTGACACTTTTCTCCGGCGATAGTCATATCGCCACATTTCTTCATTTTCTTTTAAAACTTTGTAGAAAAATGTTCGATACATAAAAGTTATGCGGAATTAAGTCCAATTCAATCTTATCTATTTCAGAATTGAATACTGCATGAAACAATTGAACACATTGTGTATCTTAAGACATGGTGTAAGAAAGATATACCATCTCAAGTAAAATTCAGGAGCTTAGCTTAAACAAACTTAATACAAAGTCAAAGATATACGAGTACTTTTGATTATATGATACAGAAACTGTATGGATTTGTTAAGATAATATATTGTTGCGACCTATAAAACTTAGGTGATCAATTTTCTTATGATTTCGAAAAATAAAATAAAGAAAACCGTGTATTACGCGAGTTAAATCGCTGAGGGAAGTGTAGATAAAACTGAAAAAAAAAAAAACTTTATAGATGTATTGTACGCAAAGGCAGTTAAACTTAGTTCTACCGATAGAGCTAAATGTAATTTTATTAACAGTTATATTTAATGAAATGGTTTTCAAGTTTGTTATAATAAGAGTAGCTGGGTGTGTATAGCGCAATACAAAAATCACAGCAGTGATCATAAGTTTTTGTTAGATTATTGCAAAGTTTCTTACATTGACCTAGTCTCTTATGAATAGTAGTCAATTCTCAATTGAGTTTTGTCGAATGAAAAACACTTAACAATTAAGTTATAAGTATGATCGAGAACAGAGAAATTAACATAAATAGTTATAAGTGGAGTAATTAAACGTAGGAATTACTTAAATATAAATACCAAAAGCGATAGGTAAAGTTTGTTGGAGATTTTGAACATGTTAGATATAAAAATAGAAAATAGAAATGTAAGTATATACGAATTATTTAATTTATATTGTGTAAAAATATCAACAATAACATTCCTACTTAAGAACAATGTATAACAACAGTCGTCAAATATAATATTCTAGTCTATTAATGTTTACCATGGTGGTGTCCCCATTTTTTATGGTCGTGATGATCTCCCTTCTTACCATGATGATCATGGTGATGATGATGATCTTCATGACCGTGGTGGCCATGGTGCTCGTGGTGGCCCTCATCGTGATGATGTTTGTCGTGGTGTCCATGATGACCATGGTGTTTCTCGTGGTGTCCGTGGTGGTGATGGCCGCCCTTCTTATGGTGTCCACCGTGCTTCTCGTGGTGTCCGTGATGGTGGTGGTGCTTGTGGTGCTTGCCCTCGTGGTGATGGCCGTCATGGAAGTGGTGATCCTTGTGGAAGTGGTCCTTGTGGTGTTTTTTGTGGTATCCGTCAACGTGCTCGCCCTTGTCATGGTGCTCCTTGTGGCCGTGGTGGCCGCCTTTGTGGTGATGTCCATGTTCGTGGTGGTGGCCGTGGTCGTCATGCTCATCCCAGTGTTTCTTGTGACCACCGCCGTGTTCGTGGTGATGCTCTCCGTGGTGGTGCTCTCCGTGATGTCCTTCATGTCCCTTATGGTGGTGGTGATGCCCGTGATGACCTTTGTGACCCTTGTGGCCATGGTCATGATGGTGATGTTCATGATGATGGTGACCACCACCATGCTCATGATGGTGGCCTTTGCTGGCTGCCACCGCTTGGTCCTCGTCGGCGCAACAAAGCGCCACGAGGCACAGAACACCCACCACGAAGAGTATCTTCATATTGTTGCTGCTTACTGCTTGTGTTCAGGAAGTCCGGTTGGAACTGACCTCCGATCCGCAGTTTGCCTATTTATATTTGTCACTTTGTAAAGTGCGATTACAACTATGGAGAAATTATTCCGCAAGATTCTTTCTGTATCGGTTCATGGACGAAGTATAAAAACGTAGCATCTGTCTGTACTTACAAAGCTAAGGATTACGAATAAATTCCATGTTTTAAAATTTTGCGGATGAATTACTTTTGATATTAGTGACAGTGCTTGAATAAATAAAATTATTACTTAATAATTTACTGTTTTTTTATCAACAAAAAGGACAAAGATATTTTAATTAAAAAGGAAATAAGTAGGTATTTGTATATATACAGTAACAAAAATATTAGTAAAATGAAAGTCCTTCGCTTTTAAGGTGACATTGTGCAATGTAAATAATTAAGTTCTTATATAGTTTATTATTAACTAATGTTTAATGCAATTAGTAAGTAATTTTAATTATGAAAACATTACTTATGGAGGAAATTGTTTACTATATTTTTTTTATGGGGAGTAGATAATAAAACATACATAGTGTTAAGAAGATTTTCTGTATCTGAGTCGTTTGTATAGGTCTGCGCTTGCATTGCTGTGTTCCTGATGGAACGGTGCGATATATTAGTTGTTTGCCAAGTCAGTGGTATATATAAAATAATTGTGCTGTTATAGTAGATATTATTAATTATATTGTACCCTGTTGTAAACGCGTATAACTATTTTTCGCTAATTTTGAAATAGGTCGAGTGGTCATGTAAGTACTAAGATTTACTTTGTTTGATGTCGTTGTTATATGTACATGTGAACAACGATCGATGAAATATATGTTAAAAAAATTCGCATCATTATTTGGTTACTGGAATTATTTTAAACAATATAACTAAATGTCGTTAGTAATTAATATTATTTATATATGCGTGATACGAGTCACGATTACCAATAGTAAGCGGTAAATATCGAATTCAAAGGGGAATGGACATCTGCAAAGACAGGGGCACAATTCAGTCACTGAATATCTGAAGAGGAATGCGTTTTTTAAAACTCGTTTTTTATACGTATCGTAGTGCTCAGGAAACATTGGAGCACTTTCCAGAATCTATACTTACGTAAAAACAATTGTAATCGATCTAGACCTGATCGATTCCAATTTACACGTATGAACTCATGTGGTTGCGTAAGCAATTGATTTCTCAGAAGCCTATAAACAGCGAATAGAAAAATTGAAGCAATATCCCCCTCTATAAAATACAGAAGGCATGTCTTTGTAGGGAGGGTAGCTGAAAGTAAATCTTTATATGTGACTGAATTTGTAACTGTAAACATATATTTACATATTCTACTTTATAAATAGGTTTCACTGTGTGATACGTATATATTTTTATCTAGTTGGATCGATAAATGAAGGTTCATATTATGAAGGTCAACCGCTAAAAACAATGTATATATTTCGGGTACTAATGTATAAGTATACCACTGTGCATTAGCAGCTTTATCTACTAAGGTGAATGATCGCTTTTGCTTTGTTCAGAACCTCAATCGAGCAAATCTTGCTAAATTGTCTTTGTTTTCCAAATAACTTTTGAATTACACTTATCCAAAATTTTGAAACCGAAGGTTTTAACACAATGAGTTATACGAAAACTTACCTTTTAGAACTAAGGTGCTACGATAAAGGGGGCTTCTTCGTAGTTAATGAGCACACTTGTATTCTTGTGGAGTTGAATTTGATTAATTTTATAACACCCCATTTGAGGACTCATCCCAGAGGTACCTGGACTTCAGATGTAAATTTCAACCGTCTTTCTGATGGTCGGTATATTACACACCATCCCTGCTGTCATATACAATGAGGATTTCCGTGAGTTCATCTGGGATTTATTTTATTTATATGTTTCTTTAGGGAACTAACGTCTAACAATTTCTTATTACACGGTGTTCTCAAAACAGCTAATATAATAAAACCTTGTGTCCTGCCGCACAGCCACTATAAGCTATAATTTGCTCGGCGAATCTTTAGCTCGATGGATCTCTGGATCGCTGACTCCTTTCGTCGATGTTTATTTCCTCATTCCCGTTTGCGACATAAAATATAAAGTCACCGTACCCAGTAGATAATTTCACGGCCTATGTTATCTTTTACACTAGGAAACAGCAATGCAAACATTGCTATTTTGCGGTGGAAAGAGCTAAGAACCTCCTTCTACTCAAGTAGATGAAATATTTGGTAAAAATAAATTTAGTATGGTATTTTTTTTTATTTTATTCTGTTTCGTTTATATAGTAGCAAAAAAAAATACATCATGTGTGAGAAATATTTCGACTAACTGTCACAGTTCATGGGATACAGTCTGGTGATAGACGGATTGAGAGACAGATGGACGGACAGCGGAGTCTTAGTAGTAGGGCTCCGCTATACTTTAATTTTTTTCACCTATTAAATAAGTATATTTCGTCCGTTTTCTTAGCGAATTTGTTCAACGAATTACGGCACACAAGAGCATGAGGATGCCCGTTGGTGTTACAATTTCGCGTAACAAGATCGTCGACTTTTTGACACATTGGGTGTCTCATTTTATTATTTTTTTGCAGGCCCTGCGTAATTTAGTTCCGGTGTGACTTATTCCGTGCTGCATAGTTCTGCTGCTAACGGGTCAATGCCAAAGAGTCTTGCCAAAGAGTGCTAGAGTCTGTTCAAGTTTAGTGTAAATTATAGCAAATTCCCTATGAAATGCTTTGCTTGTGTAATTTTTTTACAGTCCTTTTTTTGGTGCCTCTCCAGTAACTAAGCTCTTAAGCATGTTTCAAACATCTTTGTCGTAATCGTGCCAAATGGTTCTGACCCACATTCATCATCATGTTAGCCAAGAGAGAACGACCGCTAGATAAGTTTCTAATCTCTCTAAGGATGTCTATTCCTTATAAAGCCTATTGTAAGTAGTATTATAAAATAATATTTATCAAATTTAAATCAGCATTACATAAAGAACAATATTTTTTTCATCTGTTTTATCAGTAGATTTTTCCGGGACTCCTGTACACACACTCTTGGAAAGCTTTAAATTCTCCACACGTTATTGCGTTAATAATATGCGTTGAATATTATTTTTAGGTTTATTACCAAAATAACAACTACTATTTATCAAACGATTGGTTTACTTTGTATAAAAATATGAGCAACAATAACAACATCCATCCTTAACAGTAATAAGTTACAACATTTATCAGAAAACAGATAATTAGTGTTTGCCGTGATGGAAGCCCCAATGCTTGTGGTCTTCGTGCCCGCCCTTCTTACCATGATGGTCATGGTGATGATGATGATCTTCATGACCATGGTGGCCATGGTGATCATGGTGACCTTCATCGTGGTGATGTTTGTCATGGTGACCATGGTGACCATGATGTTTCTCGTGGTGTCCATGATGGTGATGGCCGCCCTTCTTGTGGTGTCCTCCGTGCTTCTCATGGTGTCCGTGATGATGATGGTGCTTATGGTGCTTGCCTTCATGGTGGTGGCCATCATGGAAGTGGTGGTCCTTATGGAAGTGATCCTTGTGGTGCTTCTTGTGGTAGCCGTCGACGTGCTCTCCCTTGTCATGGTGCTCCTTGTGGCCGTGGTGGCCGCCTTTGTGGTGATGTCCATGTTCGTGATGGTGGCCGTGGTGGTCATGCTCATCCCAGTGCTTCTTGTGACCGCCGCCATGTTCATGGTGGTGTCCTTCATGGTGGTGGTGTCCGTGGTGGCCTTCATCACCCTTATGGTGATGGTGATGTCCCTTGTGACCCTTGTGCCCCTTATGACCATGGTCATGGTGGTGATGCTCGTGATGATGGTGACCACCGCCATGCTCATGGTGGTGGCCTTTACTGGCCGCCACCGCTAGGTCCTCGTGGGCGCAGCAGAGCGCCACGAGGCACAGAACGCCTACCACAAGAAGTATCTTCATGATTCCACCGTATGCGTGACGAGACGAATTCCGGTTGGAACTGACCTCCGATCTGTTGATTGGCTATTTATATTTGTCACTTAGTATCGCGCGACAATACTGTGGAGAAATTATTCTGCAACAGTTAACTATACTAGTTCAAGGACATACTGCAAAAAGTAACATCGTTTTAAATTGTAGTATTGCAGTGGGTGCAGAATTGACTTTAATAAGACGATCTTGCATTGATCAATTAATTTTAATTTTATATAGATACATATTTATGAAAAATATCTCATTTTGTATTTGATATTTTTTAAACACCAAAAAAAATTTGCGATAGTTACGTCACTTATAGCATAAGAACGGGTAAGCTGATTTAAAAGTTCAGCTATTTGTTAAATTAGCCTACGTCAAGTTTAGTAGAATAACTATTGAAATATTAGAAAACGTAGAGACAAGAGAAGTATTATGATATGAAAACGGATGAATTAATTATCTTAAAATCAGTTTTGGGATTCCGCCATCTTCGGTTTACAGTTCTCTGGGTCATCTAATTTGAATAAAAGTGAACTATAATAACAAAGTGGTTTTAAAGTTAAAAAGAAAGTATATTTATACATTTTTACTCGCACTTACCGACGTCAAACTCAAATTTACAAAATATATGTACTACAAATGTACAAATATTTTGTAAATTAACACAACCACAAATATTTGTACAAAACTAATCAACAAAAAGATTAAGTAAGATATTATGTAGGTAGGTTATTATTTATTATTTGTATATATGTAACACTACAACCGTAATTGACCTGCAAACACAAGTACAGAAGAAAATACTACATTTACTATTTTCATTGCTGCGGGCAACAAATCCTGAAGATGTCTCGCTGAGAGACGAAACACGTGTCGACCTTGTCTGCTTGTTGGACAAGTCATCATGAACTACGCGGAATCAGCAAAAAACAATATCCTTTGTAATACAGTGGACTTCCGCAAAATAACACCTGCTACAATAGAATACTACATTTGTTCGAAAATAGAAAGAGCTTGTTCGAATTATTTTACTTTCTTTAAGCCCGAAAATTACAGTATTCATATCAATTACAATATTAAATATATCTAATATTACAATATAAAATTTCATATAACGTTTAACAATTTTCCTACAGAACATTGTAATTAAAAGTAATACAACAGTCACGGCTTTTGAAAGTTGAATAAACCAAAACTTCGCCAATTTTTATTAAGACCCTGTAATATTATTATTAGTAGGTCTTAGTAGGTAGTAGGTCCGAGGCCGCCTTCTTCGAGCGGGATCGGCCATCTCCCGATCCCGGTCGAAGAAGGCGGCCTCGGGCCAGACAGCCTGGCCTGAGGCGCCGCCACGGGTCGCTGGCGGGCGCGACTCAGTTCGCGTCCGTGGAGGCGACCCGGGAGGGACCTCACCCCCGGATGGCCGGGGGGTGACGTCGTAGGAGGTTGGAGGTGATCAGGCGGCAAGATCACTCCTCCCCGAGAAGGGCTCCCCTAGCGCACCCAGGGGAGCAAAGGCCGGGGGTCTTCAGATGCGACACTCGATCCTGAGGGTCCCCTACAACGCCGGAGAATGGCCATCGCTGAGGTTTTTAGTGGGGAGGAGAGCCCCACATAACCGCCGGGGTATGCAATTTAATGCATATTCCTCAGCGGAACAAAAGAAAAAGGTCTTCCGCCACTGTCTGGACACCTGGCATACGTGATCGCGCTAAATACCCTTAGGCGGCTCATACAAAACCAACGGGAACAAAGGAAATAGCGACACCTGTATTCGTCGTTATGTGTTCTGCGCAGATATAGATTATTTGAATATAATAATTTCATGACAATGGTGTATTGATAAATTTAAACTAACATGACGCTAGTTTATTTTTATATGCAAATAATTATAATTAATTTATTTGTCATCTTTGCCAACTTTTTACTTTTCAATGTGGCGACGAACAAACTTGTGATCTTAATAGTGTATTTACAACCGTACACAGTGTTGCCACCTTGGATTTTTTAAAGCGCTAGATCATGGGCAAAATATCACCTTAGATAAAAAAATCACCTAATTCTGCAAAATTATTGTTAAAGAAACACAAATTTAATTTAGTAGTGTATGATAGTATGTAGTTGTTCATATTAATTAAACAATGTTTGTACGTATTTTAAAATTTTTTTTAAACAGTAGGTACATAATAAAGTGTTTTTTTAACTGACAAGGAGACGGCAAGGGTGTGGGGTCCTCAAATCGAACGGAGGTTCCGCATGTAGATAGCACTCGGTTAATGTATTCACATACTCAAACCCCAGAGTGCACTACTTAGCCATTGCCGAGAAAAAAAATCCTAAAGTTAGAAAAAAATATTTCTTTTTGTATTAAAATTTATTAAATCGTTATAAACCATTTATTTTAACTTTTATACTTAGTGATTCCCACTCTTTTCTATATATATATTTTTGGGCATAATTTTTCATTTTGAGTGGAACTTCCATTATTAGATGATGTTTAGAGCTTCACACACTGTTTCAAACACGACTTTATCAATTAATAGTTTTCAGTAGCACGACACAAACCAAATTTCGGACATACAATGACTGAAATGAAATTATTAACTTACGAGAGTGTCTAGAGATTCTCCGATCATAAAGTATGCATAGAAAATTATGAAAGTCCGAAACGTTAGGTGATTTCCCTTTCAACAAAGTGTTGCCAGATTCCATATTGAATCGCTAAATTACAATGAAAAAAAAAATAAAACGCTATATAATAAAAAATACCACCAGATGCCTTGAAAAAGCACCAGTTCTGGTGAAAACTCCTCGAAGGTGGCATCACTGACCGTACACGGTTTTGTAATCGTGTGTGACACAAATGGAGACACATTTTCATCAATTTTTGACGGAACGTTTATTCTTTTTTAATGTCGCCGTGAGCTTCTTTGTGTATTTTCTGTACAAGGTTTCAATCAATCATGTCCATGAGACACAAAAGGAGACAATTTTTCACCAATTTTTGACCGACGGTCAAATTTGTGTTTTTTTACACCATCGCGAGGTATGTGCACCATGCTCAGAGTAAATAGAACTGGAGTAGGCATCAGTCAAATTTCTCGAACAAATTTTTCTGCCATATCTTGCGGGGGGCGAGGTTACTACTACACTCTAAACCAGCACACATAAACAGAAAATTTTAACGTTTTTACAAATGCACACATGGACACATGACACACAATTTTGAAATTCACGCAAACAAACCTTAAAAAAGTACGTTGACGTTCTATTCGAACACAAAAATGTATAAGTGTGGAAGTAACGAGACATCACCCAAAAGAATGATATCGATAAATCGCTTTCGGTCAATGAATGAATGTAACTTGGCGTTAATATTTCAACATAATTAAAATATCATGCTTCGACATTTAGTATGTAGTCAATATAAAATTGACAGATATCGAAGGTTAATAAAATGCAAACTTATACTCAGTAGTTTATTATAGTAAATTATAACATCTAATAATTTTACCTAATTTTTGTGTCTTTTTAACTGCATATTTGTTATTTGGTAGGATATTAAGGTAAAAATACGAATTTTGTTGCATGAGCTACAGAAGTCCTATTAAACCGGAAAATAAAATAAGTTTTATTGACACCAAGTTGCGGATACAACAAAAATTGTATTTTTACATCAAAATTAGATACTGCAACACCGACATTGTTATAATAACATTTAAAATGCGTTTTCTAAAAGAAATATTTTATTGAAAAACACGTTTTGATACACACTATAAAAAATAATTGAGTTTTTTGACACGGGATTGACAGTTAGTTCTATTATTCCCATGTATGTCATTATAATAATTAAATTAGTTTAATCGTATTAAATACAGCTAAATATCAGATAGGGATCTTAAAAATACTTTAACAATCAACAATATCTCTTAAACGAAATTTTTTGATTTTTATCCTTAATATGTTAGCAATAATTTTGAGTAATTTTTTTTGCAGATTTATATTGGGTTATAATATTTTGTGAACTCCCATGCTCCGGTCACTGATGTAATTAATATTACATCATTAGGTAATTTTTCGACTGCACCTTTTAGTGTATCATAATCCGAGACGTCATTATTAAACAATATTAAATAAAGCGTACTTATTTTCTGTTTACTTACTTTGTTTTTATTTTTTAAATTTTTAAATTTAAATGGTATAATTGCTAGTACATCGTTATGTATAGAACTGTTAAAGTATCAAAAAATAGTAAAATTGTGTATTATTGTAACAAGGCATCGGCAATTTAAGACAGCAGAGTACCAAATGATGCTGTTACTGATTAAATTAATACCTACCAGATTAGAATTGTTATATGAACTATACAAATTCTATATGTCAAATGTCATAATTAATTGAAATATGATAATGTTCAACCCTAGCTCACGCACTCCCCACGAGACTATATGACGTCAGACCGCACTCCTCACGAGACTATATGACGTTAAATTTGAATTTGCAGAATTGTAAAACATGAAATTATGAATTAAATAATCAATAAATCTTAAAAATAATACTTGCAAATGAAAGGTGACACCATCTTTTTGCATACTTGACGTGTTAGACTTCTTTTTACACGAAAAAAACAGCACAAATAGGCATTTTAGTGGGAGCTCTGTTCGCCGCGACATGCAGAATATTGTGTGACAGCCTCGTAGAGTATTATTGTTCTGTGGTGACAGCCCATAAGGCAGCTCAACTAGTTTTATATAACGTACAAGATTCCGAGTCTTATGCTTTGGCAGAGGGGAATGTTAGACAATGGCATCTCCTGTCTTGGTTACTTTGAGGCACCATGCGGCTCTCATGCGACAACAAACGCCGTAGATAATTATCTCAGCGAATTTTATATCGTACCAAGTTTGTAGTTTCTTGTGACAAATTTGGAGACAATATTTCACCAATAATAAACTTACCGAAATATTTTAATTTTTCAATGTAGGGACGAATCACACCACACACGAGGCACACATGCGACCACAAACTATGTGATCTCTTCAGTGCTTCTACAACCGTACAAAATTATGTAGTCAATTTCATTTATGTGACAAAAAACAAAACAATTTTTCACCAACTATTGACAGTCCGCTTTTTTTATGAAGTCAGCAGGGATGGACCCGCTCCCCCATTTGCTAATCGTTTTTGTAAAATGCAGTCACACACATTCTATCCTTTATTAAAATGATATTATTTGATATGCACGACAATGGGATAATGTCAGTAATATGAGTCTTACCCATATATTGAGCCATGGTATCCAATATACAGATTAATTTAAATATTTATTTATTTTTCTTTTTTTAAACTTTTATAATACTTAAATGTAAACATAATGATTAGTGATTTTTAAATTATTTAAAACAGTGTAGAGCTGTTAAAGTGAATTTCTGCTGACACCACTCACATTTCCTAATAATATAAGTAAGTTATTATTACTATTGAACTCATAGGCTAAGACTGCACTGACAATATTTTGAACATTACTAGGCATACACATTTTTATAACAGTTTGCCCTAATCGATTCATTAATAAATATCCTATATTTTTACCTATTTTATCACTAAATACCTGATACATACCTTGTTTCCTGAGCAAAGTGTTTGAATGGGGTACATTGTCAACCAGTACTGTTTTTTCTACTTTCTCCTTCGTTGATAACATAACTAATGACCGATTATTACTGGAGTTACCAGTCATGATTCGATGATAACTCGGTCTGTATTATATTGGACGAGTTGCACTAACTAGTTATCCATGTGGTTGGGATCCTCAATGGAACTCAACTTACAATTTAAAGACTCAATAGTTAGGTTGAAATCGTATATTATTTTGTTGAGACTTTTGCTATCTCTGTTATTCGTCGCTAGGACCTATTTTCATTCATTTCGTATTTTTTCCGTTAAGAAGTTTTTAGTACTCTCATATTTTTTCGATGTGTATAAAAATTATTTTGATTTTGAAATGTTCGTGGGTTTCAATCCATCCGGTCAAACAAGGCATTAAAAGAAAATACCTCTCCAAATAGGTAATGGAGCTATAAAACCCTTCGCATTCCAGATGTCCATGAATGATGGTTACCATATACCATTAGGTGGAATACTTGATTATTTGCCACCAAACGTACTAAAATAAATATATTAAAATTATGGATTATATATACTTATTATATATACTTAAATAATGAAGCATTATTCATGATCGTTTATCCCATAACGAACTAATATACTGATATCCATGTTTCTTAATCCCGTTTGCATAGAATTTCATTTTCAGTACAAGTACAAAATTGCTGTGAAGATGTCCATATTGTCAATCACGGTAAGTTGGTTTCAACAGCACCGTTCGTTGAGAATTCACAATCACTATTCATTCATTCAATATAACACTTGATTGACAGATAAGGAGTATGGATCGATTCAAATTATGTGCTTAGTGAAGCCTTTGGAAATGCCGCTATTTGGATAGCGTTAAATAATTTTTCCATGCGAGTAGACATACAATAATCCGCTGTTGTCCTCCCTCTCCGAAGTGCCTTCCTGGGGTTTACACGCATATGCTCCTGTTTGGGTTTTCAAAATTGATTGTTCACGCTTATAAGTGCATAGTGAAATTTTTATAGATCGGTTTTTAAAAGTGTTTGAAGTAGTTATTTGTTGTTTTTTTTTTAAGATTCTTTTTACAATTTGCGTCGAATGTTTTACAGGCCCATATGATTTATTTGTCTGGGGCCTTTTTATGCCACATATGCCATACCATATAGTTAACAACTTACAGTTAACAATTTGGTTATTTTATTGGTTTAATTTGTAATATTGAGCCTTTCCTGAAAAAAACTGAAATGATAAAGGATTCTAAATTTTGATTAGTAATATACGCTAAATTTAAATATTGCCTTTCAGGATTGTTAAAATTTTACCTGACTAAATGGGATGGGGGATATGGAAATCGTCGGAATGAAATATTCTGTAAGTTGTTATCTATTCTTATAGATAGGTATAGACGAGATAAATATTATCTCTAAAACTTCAGAATTACCATATCAATTAATAAATTTTAAATGAAAATAAGGTCTGTAGCCTACACACATTCGTCGTTTGAAATAATAAGGTAGGCTACAGGTCCATAGAATATTGAAAAGGACATATTTTTGTATAACCACTCAAAAGTATTTTATTTTAGTTTGGTATAGAAAACTTATACATAGGGAAAGTATGTATGATTAATCATCGGTAGTGGTATTGTGTCGGAAATTTTCTATGAATATAAGATATGTACTTACATACATGTTCATTTTTGAAAAGAAGATATTGAAGAGATAAAAAATTGAACTTTCCGCGTTTTTGCCTGTTCTCCTCGAGGTGGTAGAATCAGTTTGAAGTAGAAGTAAATAAGTACTTGCAAATGCCGTTGTTCAATAAAAAAATTACATTTTTATTTAACTGTAGCTACTTATTATTATTTATTATTAGGTAGACTGCTATTTAACTTGTATTAACTTGCTTAAACTTAACTGACGAAAAAATAAACTTTTACGAATTCGAATATCAATGAGTAATAAAGAATTGATTGCTATGGTGCAAACAATAGAATTATGAAAAAGTCAAAGAGACCTGTAAAATTCCATCTTAGTAAAACTAAATACCTACCTAATCAATACATTAATAAACATTTCGTTGCGGATTGCACGCTAATATATAGTGGAGCATTAAAGTTATAATAGGTAAGTAAGACCGTTTTGTCAAAAACTAATAGATACTTCGATAACATCAGAACCTTACATCTTATGAAATAGTTGGTAATCTGTGATATTAAAATGAAGTTAAAAAATACTAAATGCGAAATAGCGGTCACATTAAATTGGTAATTAAGTTTGGCCACTGTGATATTTAATTTGTAATGTTGCTCCATTTAATATTATTACTATCCTTTCATTGTTTATGTGGCAAGCAAAATATGAAACGATACTCTGTAAACTTTCAGGTTATGATTATAGTACTCTTTTATTAGATTTTCAAAAAGCCCTTTTGTGTATCCTATATCAGTCTCAAAAAACCATTCTGTATAGGATAGATTTTGAAATGAGACAGTAAGAGCGTTCCTGCGAGGGTTTCCATTAATAACTATTAAAGATATTTTGAAGTGTATTCACAGATTTTGAAAGACTACAATTTGAAATTGTGATGATACCAAAAATATAGGCATTCTATTAAGATGTGTATTTTTACCTAGAAAACGATAAATTTCATATTTGTCAGTGTAATGATCTTGTACATATAAAACATGTATAAGTATCTAAACTAATATAAGAGGTAAAGATAGTGAGTTTGGACGTTAATAAGACATTCATTACAAACATAACTGCAAATTTAAAAAAATATTTGCCGCAAGGAAACATGAAATAGGTTACTTATACATCTAAGATATTTCGATGACATCACAACATATTATTAAAGTAATTTAAATACTGTGTTTTGCAGATCGTACTCTATGACGTAAAGTGGCAAATCCGATTGTTGTACAGTCGATATAGAAAGAACTAAAGAAGAGCATTAGATGGCCTGTAGATACGGGTTTGCGTTCCTAGTCAAGACAGATCCTTCTTGAACTTTTACGGCATCGCGAAAGTTTTATCATTTAGTCCATGTGAAAACATCTTCAACTTGAACATAACAGTAAGTACTTGCCAATGTCCGAGGTGTTAGAAATTAAGTTCATGATCGTCATGGTCTAGCGGATCTTTTCTAAGGCCGGCTTTCGGCAACAGTGACGTTTTCAAGGCCATGCAGCTCGGATGCTTTCGCTTGTCTGACTTTTAGTTTATTTATACTTTTTGTTGACGATACATTCTTGTTATCTAATCACGAACACGTAATAGACAACACATAATAAAGATTAAAATTTAAAGCAGAATCTGGAAGCTTCTTCATTGTCATAGAAACAATCAATTACATTTTCGAATTTGACTTTCAAAGTAGTTTAACTAATTAAGGGACTGCGATACGCAGTTAATGACAATAAATAAAGAGTTAATAAAAGTAAACGGTAAGCAAGGCAGCTGAAATTTTGGATGGATCGATGGCCGAATTGGTCACCGTATCAATACGGTAAGTTGGTGACGTTGGTTCGTGCCCCGGCCGAGTTTTCTTGTGCTTAAATATATTTACGAGTATTTTCAAATATAATTAAACTTTCGTTGATTTTTCATTTACTGGATTAGTATTTTATACATTTATTTGTTTAAACCGTTGCCAAGTTATACATTAAGTTTAAGTGTATAATTCAAACATCCGCTTAAACTACGCTCTCAAAACTACTGTTTGAATTAAAATACAAGATTTTCCTTAAATAAAAATTCAGTATGCCTTTACATTATGAAAGAATATCTAAAAATTTTATTTTTCAATATTACTGTCGCCGTTCGTCGAAAATTGAAGAAATTGTTTGTCAATCTTTGTACAGAATGATTTCAGCATGTATTTTAGGTAGACGGAGATTATCTATATTAGAAAGCAAAAATAATTATATTTTTTATTAATTTCGCGACACTATAGTATTTCAATTAAAATCGGATGTAGTGTAATTTTAAAGGTAATTTTTATTTTCTTCTTAAATAACAAAATGTTTTAACCATATATATGTACTGGAAATCATAAATTATTTTAGGCAGGGAAAATGTTTATTTAGCTATTAGTACTAATTTCGGACAATGCATCATTAAAAAATCCAGCATTATTAATCTATTGCATTAATAATTTCAAACGAAATTAAAATATTATGACTGATTGTGACACAATCATAAAATAAACTAATTTATATTAAATGCTAAAAATCAGTATCTGTCAAAGCCTAACATATCTGAGCTTATAGCTTAGTCTTAATGTAATCTAATAAAATTAACATTAATTGGCTTTTTCATAAATGATGGATATTAATAAATCCAGTCTTCAATCACACAAGACAAGACCGAATTAGATTAAACATATCTAATGATTGTGTCTTTCAGGTTGAACTCATGCTATGGGGTAGAAAAACCAGTTTAGATACAAAATATACCAGAAAATGAACTGTATAAAAAAACTGTATAAAATGTTATATCTTTGATAGGAACACATAAATATAAAATGTTAGGTCTATGTAAATAGCATAATATAATAATGTTTCAAGGATCAGGGTAAATTGAGCCAAGGGACAGAACCAAAATACTTATATATTTTATTTTATATTCATACTTAATGTGTTCAAATGATATTAAATTACTTACATGAATTAAAAACAAAAAAAGGTAACAAAAAGAAGTTAAAAGTTAAAAGACAACATGCTGTGACAGTATGAGTAAACTTGAAATGTAAACCTGGAACTAAAAGATTATATTCAAGTAGTGAATAAGGTACCTAATAGCATTATCATAACGGCGACACTAACAAGATAATAAATGTACCTAGTAGGATAGGCTGCTTAGAGTATAATGCAGGTAAGTATGACGCCCTGGATACAGTAAGAGTATTATCGTAATGTGTTTCACTAGGTTGTTGCACTACAATCTATACGGCCTCAGTGTGTCACGTTATTAAGTGTTATTTAATAACTTTTGTTTTTATGACTTTGAATGCGGAATCCTCCTCCAACACTCGTAGTATTGGCGGAGGTATCTCACGAAGACTTCTAATCAACATATTTTATGTTTTCAATAAAACCCACAACTTATTGGGTTCTAGCTTGTTTGCATATAATCATTATAATTATCCGAAAATCATCTATGTTCTGTAAATATACGGTCGAATGTCCTTTGTACGAAATAAATTCAATAGACCCATTTAAGGACGTGCTTCGACGTCATGTACAGGCGTGGTTTACAAAACGTAGTGAGCATGCGGAGGTTAGCCCAGGATAATCCGCAGCATTGTTAGCTATTTTAATGCTTACGCCCTTTGTGAGAGCTTGTATTAACTCATACGCGGATAATCGTTCTATTATCCCGGTTTAATTTTCCATTGGTCTGTACGAAGGAGATTGGCAGCTGCTCAATGTCGCGCAAATCGGCGACATTTCACATTTTGTAAATACGCATTTGTATTTGACAATGGCTCGTGTAAAACTGATGTCGATACGATTCATGTTTTCGAAATATGATTTTAATAAGTTCCTATCATATAAGTAGTTGTTATACATGGGCTATTTTTAATATTTTTAGTCTCAAATATTCGGGGTTTATAATTTGAAATTGACCAATAAGATGCCTGTGATGGGACAGACAAAAGAAGAAAATATTCAATTTTATTGTCAGATATTATACGATATTCTACTACGCAAAGAGCACAGCTATGATGAACATTTCACTGTCAAAACTGTAAGAAAATTGTATCTGTAATAGCTACAGCAACAAGTGATCAAATAAATAATATTATGGTGTATATTTACGCAATCAATTCCTAAATAATTACTATACATTTTTTTATTACAATAAACATATTTAAATATATAATATAGTACTTAATACCTAGGTATTAAGTACTAGGCATAATTTATTTATAAAAGTATGTATTTAAATGTGTTTATTGTAATAAAAAAAATTGTATAGTAATTATTTAGGAATTGATTGCGTAAATATACACCATATGAGATAGTAAACAGACCACGGAAAGTTCTAAACTCCTTAATCGTGTCTATTGGCACGCATGGCCGAGTGTGACCAATATTTGCCGAATGGGACCGCGATGAGGAGATGTTTCCGGTGCACGAAAGTATCATATTAACAGTGCAAACACGAATCGGAGGTTTTACCGAGGCAGCTGGCCGACACGACTAATTACATCAATTACAGACCAACAGAGCTCGTCTCCTGTTACGGCTCCCACCTTTATCAATATTTACATTAGACGCAAGCCCCGCTCCAGATTGGCGGACAAAAGTCGGACGATGTGTACCAATACTTATTTTAATTGAGTTCAGAAGTCTGTTAGGTTAATTTAACAAAAGTACGAGTATACCTGTGAATTTAAAATGTGGCCAATTTTCCGAAACAATGTAAAATAAAATAAAAAATTAACACTTTTATAATTTAGGGCTTCACGAATATTATGAAATTGGATATCATTTAAACAAAGTTAGAAATATAGATATTTAACAGTATGCTATAAAAGCGTTATCAAATGAGATTATTTGTATCTATGTTCGAATATGATTTCTAACCCAAAGTGGGTGTGTGGTTTTAAGGTATCTAATCTACAAAACCCTTTTTGCATCTTTAAGCTAGCGTGACTATAATAATAGGTGTAAATATTACTCGTTTGTATGAAAATGTTTGAAAATTAAACATATTATAAAATCTGAACGTGCAAAGCCAGCGCTATATAACGGATGCATTAACACATCTCAGTCAAAGTGAACAAAATGGTTAAAGATGTGCATGATCTACTCGTAGTATTTGGTTTATTATAATGATAATAAACCAAACCCTTTATATCTATCAATTTGAGTTGCTTTCTCTAACTTTTATCTTATCAATTGTTAGCAGTAGAGAGATTTACATTCCCTGTTCAATCCCATCGTACATACTATATCACCTTGTTGCGAGTTGACCCAGCCTTAACTTGTGAAGCCTGACAGACTTGAGCAGGTCTTTTTTCATATGTTCTTGCCGTGTACGAGTATGATCCACTTTGTTTAATTTTCATTACGTCTCAATAAGGAACTTTTCACAATGTTAAAAATGTTTTTTTTAAGTCAATACCAGCCACTGTGGAAATGTGTGAAAAGGCTTCGATCGACCTATTTATACAAATAAAGGTACGTAGTACTCGTAATTTACATGATTACCTCTTATGTAAGAAGTTGTTCTAAGTCGGCAATGTGCTGAAAAAAATAGCTTGATTGCATACATAATAACGGAAAAATATATTTGGTCATTCACTTTTAGTTCCGGCAGTATGACACTAGAATTTCTCGTTTCCTTACTGATCATATAAATACATACATAAATAATATATATTTTTAAATCTTATCAATACTTCAGCAAAAGGCTATAAATACACAAAAAGTTCGAAGCGACATGTGCCTGTTTAAAAATAAGCTCTTCACAAGAAAGCTGCATATTCCATGTTTTTGCACAAAATAAGGTCTTTTTTTTTAATTTTAATCATTTCTATTGTACGTTGGGATTTATGTAAGTCGCGAAAAGGCGCGCGGCGTCGCTTCGGGCGCAAATCTCCGCGGAACAAGTCAATTTGTTCGCTATGATGCCCGGTTAATGCTGTCTTTGACGATGTGACAAAGGGCCAGGCTTCGGCAATGGCATTTGGGGAGGATAATCTCGCTATGTAGGTGGCAGACTACGGATGTACGCCATTAGTATCGTTTATGGTCACAGAGCACAATGTAGGTAATAAATTTCCCAAATACTTTTGATTGTTTGTTACATAAACTTTTCTTCTTATATTCTTGTATTGAATTTGCTTTGAAACAAGCAACCTATGAATGAGCCTAAATTCCCATGTTTAAACTTGAACTTCAACATTAACTTTTTTATGTTTACTGCCTTTAAACAAATACTTAATTTAAAAAATGTAACATTAATCAACCTTGTCTTGTTTAATGTGAAAGTACAGTTTAAATAAAAACGACAATTAATTCTCGTAAATTATAAGATACGATAATCATCCATTATTGTTGGTTATTCGAAACTAGGTCTTAGCTAGAATCTTTATTCCTCGCGATATTTTTTTTATTTCGTAATGAGTATTTTTTCTGCAGAAGAACCAGGGTCACCGACATAGCTCAAAGAATTGCGAAGTGACAGTACGTAACGGCGGTTGCGGTGGAAAGGTTCTTGAGTGGCTTGCCATTCGAGGATCGAAAAGCCTACCAACGCACATAGCCCGGCATAACCCTACATATGTCAGATATCGTAATGTTGGTAGGCCTCCCACAAGAAATGCAGATGATTTGATGAAGATCACAGGAAGGCAGTGGACGGTAACAGCGTAAGACCGACCGGTGTGGGAATCTTTGGAGTGAACTAGGTCCAGTAGTCGGCATCAATGTGCTGAAATGATGATGATGATGATAAATTAGGTTATTAGTTACTCTTTGAAGACTTTTAATCTAATTGTTAAATGACTCCAACATGAGTGAGCTATATAATTAGACTTTAATTAAGTATCTGCGTCAATTATTTTGTAAATAATGTTACAATTGATGCTAAAATAGTGAAGTAAAAATAAAATACTTCATTACATTTGTTTTAATGTCATTAATTTCTCTTTCATTTAGAATTTGAATTTTATTTTACGGTTCTAACTATAAACTGTTAAGGTTTATGTAGAATAAAGATTTTTAGTTTAGCTAAGATATGTCCGCTGAAAAGTAACAGCGCTTACATTACTGTAACCTAGGTTGAAGTTTAGTTGACAGTTATTTTCCACGTGTCATAGTTAATGCAGTTGATAAGATTTATCTATAAAAATTTATCGATAAAAAATATCGTGCATGTTATAGAAGTCTCGATGCTATTTATTATGCTTTAGGAAGAGTTGCACCTTAAGTTTTCTATTCAACGTAAAGACTTTGTGTAAGTATAATATTTCAATTGGGTGACAATTGTAATAAGAAAAAAAAATTTTTTTACTTCATATGTCGTTAATAAATTAGATACCTACTCGAGTGCTGCAAGTACCAAGAGTGGTTTTGTAATATTAGCGTACATTATAGGAACCACATACAATGTACATATTATACTACAATTGTAAACATAATCATGTGGGCAGTTTGTTTGTTCGTGTTGTTTATTGTGTAAAGAAATTTGCTTAAGGAAATTTTCTTGCTTTAATTTTAATAAAATGTTTAACAAACGAAATTTCTGTAAATTTTTAATAAACATGAAAATTATAATAAGAAATTTATATGCAAGTAATACCTAAAACAGTAATTTGTATTCAATAAACTATAAAAATGACGAAACACCATAAAGCCCTAAGTATCTAAAATTAATAAAAGGTTGTACTTACCTACATGTACCATTTTGTTTACTTAGTAAAGTGAGACAAGAAACCAGTAAACTAAAATCATTAGCTGTGGTCCATGGTTGTCCAGTATCAGTTCTGTAGCGAGTATCTGCATAAAATACCTACAGTAGTAGTATCAATGATAACTATTAGGGAGGGGTAGAGATTATGAGTGTTTGGGAGCGTTCGTATTGTCACATCCATTAAGCCGGTTCTGGGCGGAGCCCGACGCCACGCCTTCCGCCGCCGCCCCACACACGTTAGACGCGCGAGTCGGCTACTCGCTAAGAAGATTTACTCGCAATCGCATCACGCGTCAGCTCGCGCCGGTCGAACTGAAAAAATCGTGCTGTTTATAACTTAGTGTAATTCGTGATTAGAAACGCGGTGTCGAGTGGAGGATGTGGTGTTATGGTGTCCGCCGGTGAGAGTCGAGCGGTCAGCGTGGCGCGGCCAGACGGCTTAGGCGGGCTGGGCAGCGGCGGCGGCGGGGGCTGGCAGCGCGAGGCGCCCGCGCTGCTCAGCACGGCGTTGCTGCTGGGTGGCGCGCTGCCTGAGCGGCCGCCGCCGCCGCTCTTCACCATAGACAGCATCCTAGCGCCGCGTCCACAGCCACCACCGCCGTTGCAGCTGCACCTTGCACATGCGCCCTTCAGAGCACCCGAACTGTTCGGTATGTCCGCTCACATGTGCATTCTGGGTGAGCTATCCCGTTATTGGTTACTGCATGCTACCTATAACGTCAATTATGACTTTCCAATTTACAGCCAACGTTAAGAAGTAAAATTATCCTCAATAGAAAATTAGAATCTAAAAGCCCTATAATCATAAAATAGACAAATGTTCAATTATTACAAGAGTCTAAAGTGTAGCATAATAATATTTCGCAATGAAATAACTAATAGGTATTTGTCTAAGTGTACTACTACTATCTCGTCACAGAATAGATTATTGTATCACACAGCGTAGTTTCTCAATTAACCATCTGATGTGTTTAATAATTTCTATAAAATTGCAAGATACAAGAGAACATTTCAAATGCCATAAGCTCATCTTTAGTAATTAATATATCGTAAAGTCAGAGAATCATCAATTAACGTTTTCATAAACATTACAAAGTTTTTAGCATCACGCATGTTTTTAAGTTTTGCTGCAAATAAAACGTTTTGTACTGACTCAAAGCGGAAGAACTGTTGATTGTCTTACAAAACTCAATATCTTAAATGTGTACTGTATTATTATAAACTTATCTGATCCGGCAGCTGTATTGATGAATACTATATTTTTTAACTCTAGTGAAGTAGCTGCAAAGCTTCTATTCTAAAGTGTACGAGTAATTGGAATTGATACATATATCGACCAATGTAGTAACGAGTCATCACCCGTTATTTTACTCTAAAAAAAAGCAAACCACAAAGATTTTTTAAAAACAGTGAGTTAAAGGTTCAGAATAAGTTTGCAACATTGCATTAGCCATAAATCATCACAGTTCCATAATAAGCAGAAACATAAAATAATACTTAATTCAAGAAAATAATGTTCTAGGTATTTAACAATTAATTATTTTGTACTGACTTATCAATTAAATTTTTATACTAAAATCTTATTGAAAAATCTAAGATAGTGATAAGTCACTATCTTAAATTTGTAGTATGGTACAATAACTGATTTTAAACAAAGTTTTCATTCCTTGTAATACAATTTTATTGAATTTAATTTAAAAAAAATTAAAATAATTTCTAGAAGTATTAAAAATTCTCTAGGTCAATTTATTATAAAAGTCTTGAAAAAATATATAGAATACTTTCATAGTTTCTTTTACATAGGTACAAAATATCTCGGTATCATGGAATTCATAATAGGTACCGAATCGGTATTACCAATTATGAATGAAATGTTACTCAAGGTATCGGTACTATCTACCGATTCCTTAAGCAATATTATGGAAATGTTTTTTTTTAGTTCCACATAATTATTTATAAAGTGTAAAATAATGAAGGCGGATCTAGTCAAATGATACACTTGAATCAGACGATTATTTTTACCCCATTTGTTTTTTATTACATCCGACAAGTCGTACCTTCATGTCATCTGGTAGCACATGACAATAAGGTTGAGTTATTTACCTAGACTTCTAAGAAGCTTTTAAATATGATTGATAAAATGTAGTTACTATTGTGGGTATGTTAACAATCAAATTAGTGCCTGTTGGTAACTACCAACAGGCACTACCAGTTTGGCGACGACTCGGATTGGCTACCACACACAGTCACAGTTAATTCATTGTAATAAGTATATTTTTATAGTGAGCTTTCCTATTCTGAGAAGAAAAATAAAAGTCATATTCTTTAATAATATTAATAATCAGAGAACACAACATTGATACTAAGAACTTTTGCTGCTTAATATTAATTTCATGTTGGAAATGATATTCAAAATTTGTTCTAAACTTCAATATTACTTTTCAAATAAAAAATGTTATAGATATTGTAAGAAAAGTTTTATTTGAGATATTTTGCCTGTATTATATATAATAGAACCTTTCTACTTTAGTGAAACACACTCATTGCAAAGCTGAACATAGCCATCTGAGGCTTCAGCATAGGTCTGTCCAAAAAAAAACTTTTGTGAAAGTTTATGTTTAAGCTGCGCTCAGAATATGTGCGCTACTTATCATCTACTTTAACCCTTAAACCTACTTCAACTTTCCGTTTTACTAGGGAACTATGAAACAAACGAATAGAAAATGTTTGTAAGTATTTATTTTTACTAATGTATAATAATAAGTATATGCCATAAATGTATAAATAAGTCGTAATATGGAAATTTGTATTTTTTTAAAATTGGGATTAATGGACCACAACATTGGAGGGTAGCATGTGTCTTCTTTCCAAATTTCTCATATAGAAATTTCATTAAAAACAATAAGATATCTTTACAGTACACAAAATATGTAACTTTGCAAAGTCAAGTTTTTAGTTAATTTTTAATCAAAGTTGAAATAAATAAATGGTTAAAAAAATATTTCTCTTACTATATCAGATTTTCTAACGTCCTCCGGAAACAGTTACATAAATGCTTATTTAAACTATATCATAAATATCAAAGTATTTCTATCAGTTTACTTTTAATAATAATATTATCTTATCACAGGGTATTTTTTGCCATAGGAAAATATCTTGCCTACGAGAAAATTTTAAATAACGCCGATAAAGCAAATTAATAGCATCGAATTGTATGTTCGAAATAATTTTTCAACACTTCTCCCAACTCCCAAATTGAGTAATACGAATTTTGTAGATTCGAAATTAGCTTTGTTGTTTCTACGTTATAATTCATAAATTGCCGAGTCAATTTAAAAAAATGGTAATGATACTATAGTGTTGTATTATCTGTGGTAATTATATAAATTGCACATTGGACGATATATGCTTCTTTTCATTTGCTCAAGCGTGGGTAGACTGAAATAGAGCTTGAAAGTTGTTATTATAAAAGTCGTTACTTCATAATAGCCAAACATTGATCGCAGTAACAATTACATCTATGCACATAGTTAAAATTAAAGTCAGTATTTTTCGTAACGCACTGAATATCGTAGACGTCTACGAGACGGCATGCTACGGGTGAAATGTCTATCCTTTTACACATAGTGTCAATAAATGTTTAATGATTTATGTATCTTTAAAATGTTTTTCTAGTAATCTATCAAATAATTTTGACCCCGAAAATATGGTCTGTCGCTATCCTCGAATGAATAAATAGCTCAATAATAAAAATAGGAGTTCTTGAATATTCATATAATTTTAATTATTTGGACAATTAAGATTATTTGAATATTCAAGAACTGAACATTTGGATATTTTTTAATTTTGCAAATAATCGTTAAATTGCTAAATGTTATTGCCTAACAAGATAAAGCCCGTAACTTTAAAGTAAATTTATAACAGCAATAGTAAATAATATATTTTTTGTATCGCTCACTGATCCACTTCCATTTTCTTTCGTTAAGTCGTGATCATATTGAATAGTGCCTTTAATAATTACACTGAGATTGTAAATATAAGAAAAAAAATTATTTAAATCTCAATCTAAATAACAAATACCACCTCTCTAAAAAAAGATATATTTTTCACATCACTTTACATTAGTTAATAAATAAAAAAATCGTGTGGTATGTAATCGTAACTTTATAGGTATTTACTGAGAGCCAATTAATTAGGTAGCGCAATTTTTTGTTTATATATATAGTATGAATAACTAATTTTATGACAGTTGTCGCTATTAAATAACTTCTCGTGTAGTTTAAAGGATAGTTTTTTGTTGACTGAAATTGAAAATATAAATGTCTTAACATAATCCTTATTAACATTATTACACGCTCGGAGAGATACAAATAGAGAGAGAGAAATAATGGCACAAAATATTTTTGTTATTATTCAATTCTTTTTTTCTAAATTCGATTTGTAACCTGTAATTTTATTAAGATCTAAACACAAAAGATGAATTGTCACAATTTATTACTTTACATATAATTACATTTTTGACAATGATGGGATAGATTAGAAGACTATATTAACAAATATTTCAAGAGGGTTGCTCACTAAGGGTAAATGTTATGCACTACTTCTCCCGTGAAATACGATCGTAAAATACGATCCTCTATTTTTTCCTATTTGTTCCTTTTACTAAACAATATTAGCAAATCTCTTTAACCAAAAGTTTCATTTTAAAAATTTTAACAGTAAATAAAATATAAAATCCAAAATCATAATAATAATTTTTTATTTACTATATACTAATAATGTAAAAATGATAAATATATAAATATGCAAAAAACCAACAATATATTTGGTTCAGTTGGGACTCAAACTCGCGTCTTCAACACTGCTTAGGTTTTACTTTTCAAGAAATTGTTTAGATGTTCTAAGTTAACTTAAAAGAAAAAAATTAAATCAGTTGAAATATTCATTCGGAACGGATGCCTCGGTAGCCGAATGGTTACGGAGACACGATTTGTTGAAGTGCGTCTTTGAGTCTCGCTTGAATCGAAGAATATTTTATATGTATATATATATATATATATAATATATATATATATATATATATATATATATATATACATTTAATTATCAGTTGATTTTGCAAGGCCTTTAAATTATGTCCCCTTAAACGAGATCTTACCCTTCGACCGAAAATAAAGTGATCCAAACATTGCTACTTGTGTAGCAAAAATAAATAAAAGTCAGGTACGACCTAGGTGATGTTTTCCGACTATTACCGACAGCGAATATTCCAGCGAATGTACTTAAGAATAAACTAAGTTGCGTTGTCTCAAAGGACGACTCGATGGTGTGAAGCATTTCATCCTTGTGGTTGAGGTTTTACCTTTTTGTAGCGAACATTGTAAAGTTATCGATTGATCTTATTGCGACATCCTTTCCAACTGAAAACAATTTCCAACAAAAACAAAAAACTTACGAGGCAAGAGACCATAACCACAATGTGAGTTTTCAAATTGTGTGTATTCTGACTTGCCTTGAAATGAAGACGTCGCCTAAGCTGGTATCCTCGCTTTTCATTGAGAAAATTCAAGAAGATTAAACGCATTCGAATCATTTACAGAAAAGACTATAGTATAATGTAAAAAAAAATTTTGAGTGCGTAATATTACACAACATTAATAATGTTGACTTTAATTATGTTCCATTCAAATATACAAATTTTATGGTGCATTTAACTGCACATGATGATCGAATCCTTGCAATAAGTCGGAGAACATTCTGATATGGAAAAAATATTTATTTTAATAGCAATTTTTTGGAATGGTTAAATTTGTTGCAAAGTTTAATGTCGATGTCTTTAGTAATAATGTCTTTATACAAAAAGCAAAAGCCATTGAGAAGGATTTAGTAACCAAAGCCCTCCGGCGATCTCTCGCGTCTCCCAACAAAAGGGCGAAGACAAGCTTACCTCATCACATTATGAAACTTTTTTCCTCTTATTGAATCATTTATTTTAAAATTCCAAAACACCCCTAGGGTATACGAAAATTACGAATAATAAAAATACCGTAATAATTTAAAAGACGTACTTCTGTTTACTTCAGTACGAAAGAAAAATTTTGCGCTAAATTGAATCTCATTAATAAAATATAGACTAAAATCTACATGTCTGCTATTTTCTTAACTCATATAGATTGGTTGGTTGAAAAGTACAAGTCTACACTAAATTAAGATTTTCAAGCTAGCTGATCAGCCGCGCTTGCCCAGCAATGTCGGTTGGTTGACTTCAACTTTGAGTCCTTTACAGCTGAGTACACAATGTTTTCCTTCGTCGTCGTGTTGGACTGTCGATTAAATGTTCATTTGAAATTCTAAAAGTAACACAACGACATTTGTGAAGTTACCTATGCATTATAATTTAACTATAGTATATTTCTTGTAGAGTTTGGTAAGATATTGCAGAAATCTCTGATGATCATCAGACCGTCGTTTAAACAAGTTTAGTTAAATAGCGCCATGAGTCTTATTTCTACTATTCGAATTACAAGACTTTCGCCTAAGGTTAAGTCAAAGTGACTTCCGGCTACCGATATACATAATTTCTAAATTTAAATAATTATATTGAAGATTTTAATAATAAACTGATATGTTCATACTTTTATAATTAAAATAAAATTTGTCATTGTGATTATTATACTTAAAAAATAAATCCGTTTATGTAAACGCTAAGACAACGCGCGCGTAAAAATGTAACAAAATAGGCAGGCTTGTAAAAATCAATACAGCTTAGTCGAATGCTTGCTGAGGAATAGCGTGTGGAAAACCACTGATAGCGTCTTAGCGCCGCGCCTCTGGCCTTAAAAGCTTTTACATTTCTCTCGGAAATAATACTTTGTAATACCAACGCTTCGGGACGTATGCAAAAGTATTCAATTTTTATTTGTACCACTAATATTTTTAACGGGTCGGGCGAGGGCGCCGAGGGCAACTCTAAGCTCGGATATTTACGCATGGATCGCTCTGATACATATTAAAGCTGAATGCTCGTGACATCTCCAACATTCTCATATGAGTAATCTTACTAAGGTTTGTCAAATTTCATTATAATCTACAATTTTTACATTTACTAATGAGGATATTTAGGCAGTTTTTTTATATTCACCTTTTTTAAATCGAATATATATAAATGTTCAATTGACATTGTACATTAATTATTACTAATGTAGATAATATTTAATAATAGTTTATTCGTGAGCGTGTAATCTGCTATACTTATTGCAATAGTAATTTTGAAGCAACAAGATACTTTGTTAGTTGGATTGTCCGGTAACAAATACAAATCTACGAATTAAATTTCGCCGAAACACGTATTGACGTGCTGAGAATCTTACGGAACAACTTTTATATAAGACTTTTTTTATAAAAATTATATCCTTGATATTTTATAAAAATTATATATTTGCAAAAGAAAACCCAAGTAGTAGTACCCCTTTCGCAGTAGTGACGCTGAGTCCATGGGACCTGGAGAATATCATTTGTCAAAGAAATTTCACCTCGCCCGTTAAAGCAACGGATGACCAAAGTAGTAGTAGTTTCTTTAAATCAAATCAAATCAATCAAAATTAACTTTATTTAAATATTATAGAAAGCTCTTTTGAATCGTCAAATTTTTTTTCCTACCAGCACGTATTCAGGACGTATTTTTTAGCTGATAAGAAGAATGGCCGCAAGAAACTTATCAGCTTTATCAGAAGTAATTCATCAGTCAGAAGAAGCAACATCTATACTTATAATAAATCGTAGAAAGGTCAATTCTGTACATGAAATATATTTCCTCCATTATATATTAGTGATCGATACTGATGGCAAAAATACAATCAGTAAAATTTTTGTCTGTCTGTCTGTATAACCATTATAGAAACAAAAACTATTCGACGGATTTTAACGAAACTTGGTACAATTATTTTTCATACTCCTGAGCTAGTTATTGTATACTTTTCATCGCGCTAAAATCAATAGGAGCAGAGCAGTGAAGGGAAATATTAAGAAAACGTGACAAGTTACTCCATTTTTTAAGCTTCCGTCGCGTGTGCAACCTTAATGGTTAAAACTACACAGAAACCATGTATGACAGTAATGTTCTCCTTAAAATTATATAAAAAATATCCCACAACAGTATATGTCTATCTTTTATGGTTGACTCACAATAACGCGTGTAACTTAGACGATAGCTTAGCAGTTCAAAGCTTTCTGATGATATTTGTCTAACGTAAGAGACGTTTATAACACTCTCAGTCATTAAAAATGCTACCTAAAAATATGATTCCACGCGGACAAAGTCGTGGACACAGCTAGTTTACAATAAAGTTATATTATTACTATTATTATTTTTTACGTACTACTAGCTACGTACTACTACGTACCTACAAATAATTATGCTTTAGAATGTAATGTCTTCAAATCAACACCAAGCATTGGCATAATTTAAATGATCATTAGCTTTGTAATAGCCTTTACTCATTAGCGTCTTTTTAACATGTACCTTGAACTTATGAAAAGGCAATACAATTTTCATAAATCTACTGGCCCGCTAAAGCCATTATATTAATCTCTTTAAGTCTTTTTGGTATTACTATAAGTAAGTATAGTATGTAAGTATTACTTATATACTTACTATAAAATATATTATACTTACTATACAATATGTTAATCCTACCAGTATTTTGGGAACACTATTCAATGGTGACGGGCTGTTAGATTAGTGTTTTTGTATAGTTTTACTTATATATCTTAATATAGTTAAGTATTTATGACAAAAAAAACTACAATTTGTGGTATAATGTACTCAAACCCAAGAATAAATAAATATTAAAATTTAAATTTATTTAGTTACTACTAAAATGCTTTTTTTTATTGTAATTTATACTTATATTGAGACTGTTTTTACGTTCGCACATATAGTTGGGCCTCGCAGTCCTTTCCATAGTTTGTGCAGCAAAATTATTTGTGTAGCGTTTATCATGAAATCATATTTAATCAATGTGTTCACACTTTTATTGAATAGCTGTCAATTTGAACTGTAATAGCATAGTGATTACCAAATTACTCAATAAAATAAAAACAATGTAAATGCACATTTGATTGTGAATCCAAGAAAAATTTAGACAACTATTTACAGACTATAATCTTATCGATAGATAGTAAAAATTTTGATTTTCTTCAGACATACATAAAATTGCTTGGAAACTAATAAATAAATACATAGTTAAATGGATAAATGTGATAACTATATTGCTGTCTGCGGTAATATGTGTCCGCTGGAGCAACATAAAAAGGCCATTACTCAGCGCTATTATTACCTCATGAAATATGAGTAAATCTCTAATACTTGATGGAACTACGTCTGCGATACTCAGCTGCAACTTACGAATATTAGTCAAAGCTACGTGTTTTAATGTTAATTTAAAATAAGGTTATCTCTTTTTTTTCCCCCTGAGGAAAATGCATTAAGTTGCATACCCCGGCTGTGGCAAGCCGGCGGTTATATGGGGGCTCTCCTCCCCAGAAGGGGGAGGGAAAGCCTATCCACTAAAAACCTCAGGGATGGCCTTCCTCGGGCATGTAGGGAGCCCCCGGGAACACCAAGCTACTTCCGGAAACCCCCAGCCTCCGCTCCCCCGCCGAAAAATAAGGTTATCTAGTAGTATTTTCATTGGAAAATTATATTATGGGTTATGTCAATGGTTAAATTAGAAGTATAAATCATTAAATACAAATAAATAAGTATATAAATAACATGTGTTTGTGTGTTTTTACATATTTTGTTAAGAGTGGCGTTGTCATTAAAGAAAAATAATGATAATGAAATGATTTTTATTATTTATGCACATACTTGATTATTGTCTATATATATATATATATAAATTTAATAAAACACTTTTTTTTATGATAATGAAAATGAAATATGCTGACTGACACTTATAACCTTATTATTTGATAACCTTTGATTAAGGAACAGATTGTTATTGATTCCTTTTCTATTCTTCCATGCCACTGCACTACTACCACTTGAGACACTAAAGATCCTCTCGTTCCGGTTGAAGCATTGACAGATAACAACAGATGACAGACAGTATAGCGAAGGATTCTTTGCTACAAAGCTACACTGTTCCTGTAAACGCTAAGGCCAATATCTTACGTTACCTAATATTTGATATCTCCAATATTTAAGGTAGATGCACCTTTTTTTTTTTTTTGTTCCCCTGGGGAAAATGCATTAAATTGCATACCCCGGCTGTGGCGAGCCGGGGTTATGTGGGGCTCTCCTCCCCAGAAGGGGGAGGCCTATCCACTAAAAACCTCAGGGATGGCCTTCCTCAGGCATGTAGGGAGCCCCCGGGAACACAAAGGCCACTTCCGGGAACCCCCAGCCTCCGCTCCCCTCTCTAGAGGGGAGCCCTCCTCGGGGGAAGCTACCACCTCCCCCGGTCCCCTCCACCGACGACGCCCCCGGCCACGGAAGGGGCGTGGTCCATCCCGGGTCGCCGTAGCGGTCGCGACTTCCTCGCGCCCGCCGGCGACCCGCGGCGGCGCCGCAGCTGTGCTACCGAGCCCGGCGCCGCCTCCTTCGAGCGGGATCGGCCATCTCCCGACCCCGCTCGGCGACCTCCTTCTGGAGCATTACTGCTTCACAGAAGGAGGCCATAGCCCTCCAACCTCCCTCGTCCGCCAGCATTGCCGCAATCAATGCCGGCGGACACAGATCTCGCCCGATCTCTGCGACCAAGACTCGGCGCTCGGAGGCCCACGCGGGGCACTCCGCCAGCGTGTGCTGGGCCGAGTCGAGGTCGGATGCGCAGTGGTGACAATGTGTCGATCCCTCCCGTCTTATTCGACACAGATACTCACCGAAGCAGCCGTGCCCGGTGAGTATCTGAGTTAATCGGTAGGTGACCTCCTCCTTCCCGTGGAGTCAAGCTTCGAGGTGCGGGAGTACGGCACCGACGGCCCGCTGGCGCGCGCAGATCCGTGATTCGAGCTGCGCACGCCAGGCCGCCACAATCCGTCGGTGCCACTCCCGCTTAGGCACTTCGTGCGCGGGTTCCAGGTCGCTCCCCCCATCGCCCCCCCGGTCGACACGCCGCGACGCATACGTCGCCGCGTACATGTCGGCCATGTACGCGTCGAATGGGGGGGAGCGTCCCAGAACTGTCGCCGCCTCGTACGAGATTGTACGGTAGCCTCGTACGATCCGTATGGCCATTATCCGCTGCAGGCTCCGTAGCAGAGCTCTGCAGCGGGGGGACCTCGCGCAGTCTTGCGACCACACGGGAGCCCCATACATGGCCACGGATCGCACGACGCCCTCGTACAGGCGGCGGACTCCATCCCTCGGTCCCCCGAGATTGGGCAGCAGGCGATGCAATGCGCCCGCCACCCTTTTGGCTCGGGGGACCAACCGCACGAAATGCTCCTCGAAGCTCCAGCGGCGGTCCAGGGTGAGGCCCAGGTACTTTATGTACGGCCCCACCGGGACCACCGCGTCACCCATCCGAATCCGGCAACTGGGTGGTTCCCGGCGCCTCGGAAGGCCGTGGAACCATAGCGCCTCGGTTTTGTGAGGCGCTATTTGTAAACCCAGCTGGCGGATCGCCCGCACGACACATGCCACCCCAAGCTCGGCAAGCCTGAGCACCGGCTCGAAGTCGGCCCCAGTCGTCACGACGAGAGTGTCGTCAGCGTAGCAGACGACACTCACACCGCGAGGAAGGCTGGTGCGAAGGACCGCGTCGTATGCGAGGTTCCATAGCAGGGGTCCCAACACCGACCCCTGCGGAACGCCGCATTCGACCCTCCTCGACGTTTCCATCCCGTCCCGTCCCATCACGCCGATCGTCCTGTCGCGCAGATAGTCCCCGACCACGGCCCGCAGGTAGGGAGGCAGCTCGTGGTATACGAGCGCCTCCCTAATGGCCTGCCAGGGGAGGGTACCGAAGGCGTTGACGATGTCTAACGACACCGCCAATGCCACCCCCCCCCCGATCGGACTGCGGACTCCGACAGGGAACGAACACGCTGGACAGCGTCCAGCGTTGATCGTCCCCGCCGGAATCCAAATTGGCAGTCCGATAGGTCGGGACCCGCGCGCGACAGGTGCTCGCTGATACGAGCGGAGATAACCCTCTCGAAGAGTTTCCCCGCCTAAGGTAGATGCACCTATGAGATGACTTATGTTTTTCCAGCCTGTATAACATCAATTTTCAAAAAAATAAGCAGCAGCACCACACCTATCATATTGAAGAATGTCGAAATGAAAAAGAAAATATTTTTCCATTTACATATTTTAGCTCCTTCATAAACAAAATTGATGGTGGTTTTTGAAGAGGATTCTTGATACTTCATTTTCGCTAGACTTGTAGGCGAACACTGGTGGTATGCTGGGTTTAAAACCATATCACTCAGAAAATAGTCTTGTGGAAACTACAATAAGGATTGTGTAAAACAATATCGTTCATTACATAAGTAAAACTTACCTACTAGGTAGCCCATCATCGAATCCTCATTTGGTGACAGGAGGACCACCTTGACGAAAATAGTCGAAGAATACCGAAGGGAGAATTTTCCAAAACGTAGCACAATCGTCGGACAAATTGGTAGAATCATTCATTTTAGACAAGTAACCACTCATTAAATGATGTTTTATTGTTTTTTACTTGCTACGACTGAAAATGATAACTTTGTAATCGAAACAATAAATTTAATTGCAAAAGAAAAATTATTTTTCATTTAACATAATATTTTCAGCGAGTTACATTTTTTAATTTACGCTTGTGCAATTAATTTATGAATCATATCACAGGTTTCACGTCTTTCAGTAACTTTACACGTTTGTTTGTAAATAATTAACCTAAGTGCGCGTTTTTCATGGTAAGGACATATAGTCGGTCTCAAAATTTCGTATGGAAGTCTGTCAATAAACATTATGGTGTATGAATGTAAGGACTTAGGCCAATGGTATAATTGTTCAAATGTATCGTGTGTAGAAAAATAAAATTATATGCAAATTTATTGAATTGTTGACAGGTGTTGGAGGAGTGGCAAACACGCCTGGGGCTTACGCGGGCCTTTATGGGGGCTACGCAGCAGCAGCACTGGCCGGGCTCGCGGGGCCACCGCCAAAGCGCAAGCGGCGACACCGCACAATCTTCACGGAGGAACAGTTAGAGCAGTTAGAGAGTACGTTCGACAAAACGCATTACCCCGACGTGGTGTTGAGAGAGCAACTTGCATTGCGCGTGGACTTAAAAGAGGAGAGAGTTGAGGTTAGTAATTATATTTTAAGAATAAAAATCACGTATCCCCAGCCCCTACTGAATCGCAGTCTCAGGTTTGGTCAACCCTGATAAGAATCTGTATTTTGTGACGTTCAATTTAATGATGAACAAACGACGGTGACGAAGTGATCTCAGCACTGTACTTGCCGTTTGTCTTGTCTATTTAGTAACGCGTGGACTATATCGTCAATCGTAATTAAATACTTGATTGAGAAAAATGGAATTATATTAATCGACATAACTAGTAGCCGATTCATTGAATTTGTAGCAGGACTGCTTGGAGCAGTACAATAACAAAATGTTAATTGCATCAAAATAATGTTTTAAAACTAATAAATGAATTATATGAGTACGATGACTACTTCCGAAAGTGACCTTATATGGTATCATATTTTTTTCATTGCTTTAAATTATTTTCACTGTAGCCGGTCGAACGAACTTGATCTATGTATGTCCACTAACTTACTACTATCTTGCTACCAAAAACATACTTTTGCTTGTTACGCACCGTTTTATTTAACCATGATTTCACAATGTTCTATCGTTTGTTTTATTCCCTGATCGGCACAAAATTTGGGACACAGCTGCTAAACAAGCTCCTACTGAATGTAAAATTACTGTTATTCATTTAATTTCGTCATTATACAATCACTAAAAATATTAATGACACACATTATTACTCCACGAATTGCTGGTCCTATTACATTTATGTATGTATGTATTCGTCTAATCATTAATTATTTAACTTTTTACCAATATGTTTTTTCCTATATATCCAAATATAATTTTGTTTTAACCATAGTTTTTTAGTACTTACATTTATTATGTGTAGAAGTGCAATTAAGGTCTAGTTGATATGAGTCAGACTAATATGACTTGTGGTGGTGATCTGACACAATTGTGGTGGGTGATGGCCCAAATATGTTTTCTTGTAGAAATCTGTATAACTAACGGATTGCTTATTACTATTTGTAGTTTTGGAATGCTGTACTTTTATAGGGGTACATTAAAAAAACTATGCGACAGTTTAATCCTCACATTAGAACAAGATCGCTAGAGTTACACACGCCTTTCCTACTACCGATAACATGGGCGAATCCTTCAGCGCAAAGTTTCAGAGCGTAACCCGGCTAGCATAAACGCCAAAACACAATATGATAAAGTCATACACCACGGTAAATTGTCAAAAATTATTATCGCATTTTTACATCTTGGTCTTAGTGTCTTTTAGTATTCATGTTATACCGCGTTGGTACCTTAAAGTCCTGTTCCGACCCGAACATGGCAAGTATTAGTTCTATTTACAGCAAAATGAATAAAAATGTTTGTTTTCTGACTCTATAAAATTATTGTACTATAGGTCTGTCAGATCAATGCCAATATGGAATGAGTATGTAAAAATAATTTATTAAAATATTTCAGAAATATTTCTAGTTTTTACACATATATTGTAGGCCGTATTTCAATGCGTTCAAAGTGATCCCAAATCCACTTATCGGGTAATCAGAACACAATAGCAACACAGTCAGTTTTTGTTCGTATTTGTACAGGTTTCACAGTCACGACAAACAAAGGAAGGACTACGAACAACTTTGCTTTATTTTTAAGGAAAGGTGTACTGAAATGTAAAAAAACAATAAGAAGGCATGCTTTTATTTTTCTCAGTTTTCTTTGAAATTTTCGAAAGTCACACTTTTATTTGATAACTGTTTATTCATTTGCGAGGCTCTAGAATACTATTTAAAACAAAGAATATGCCAGATCATCACATATATACATAAACTTCGGTTCGTAAATGAAAAATGTCGGTACATAATATCTGAATAAATTATTGTGTTTCTGGATCTGCAAATCTTTTTTACTGTACCTACTTACGCCGAATCCACAAATGGTTGTGTTTAGTTTAAGCTTGATTAGTTTAGGGAAGGCAAGACGAAAACTGTGGAAGTGGCTCGAGCCTTACAGGGATTTTGATCTATAAGTCCGACTACCTATTTATAGGGTAAGTAAGACCAGAGTGCCAGCCCCCACCAGTATTTGTTCGCATGACATCGTATTTCAATAAAATAAGAAAGCAACTGTGATTTTAACCCTATTATTATATTTTTAAGAACATTTTTTTAATTCCTGCAATTTAAATGTAGGGATGTGCTAATCAATATTAAGGTTTTAGTTCACATTTGAATGCTGCTCTGCATTTAGTGAAAGGCATGTTTAGTAAAAAAATATGTGAAGTTAGCGAGTTCTATTGTTTTTATATATTTGGTGAAGTAGATGAGAGATTTACACGTATATTATTATGTTTATTTTATAATTTTCAAACTAAACTATGCGAACATGGTACCGTTATATTAAAAAGTCACAGGTTACTAGGTACTTCCAATTATCGGTCTACCCGGTCGATCATTCGCTTTGATAATTAAACAGATTAAGTAATTGATTTTGTAATATACGATGAATTTACGGATAAACTAATTATGTCATATGAGTAAGTACTTCACATTTTTACGGTAAAAGACGTACACTATTGGTAATATTATGCAATATGAAATAGAATACATAATTTCATCAGTTTTAGAATAGTAAATTACATTAAAATTAATATTGTTATAATAGTACCTATAGGATAGTGACAGTGTGGCGACTGTGAATGTGAACAATTTATGTTTATAAAAGGCAGAACACCAGCCAATACAACTAGCATCAGATTGAAACAAAGATGTTAAAATATATACATATATGTAAAATTAACAAACAAACAAACATACACTCAAAAACAGGTGCGGACCAATAGAGTCTGCAGACTGAAAATAACTCATATAAGAAAAAAAAAAGAAATAGAAAGAAGTATAACACAAGGTCTTTATTATATTACTAGCTTACGCCCGCGGCTTCGCCGGCGTGAAATTAGTTTTTGTCAATCCTGGTCCCTTATGTCTAAGGTACCAAGATTCATAGCCTTATCTTCAATTCAACCCCTATTTCACCCCCACAATGGTAAAAATTTTTAAATTCTAGAACAAACGATTTTTTGTTTCTTAAGACGTGATATTTGACGAACTTGCATACTAACTTTCAACCCTTATTTCACCCCCTAGCTGGCCGAAATTTCAAAAATACTAGAACAAATGTTTAATGATTTCTTATCAAGTGCTTAAATATAAAGTTTCATGGTTTTATCTTTTAAAATTAACAAATCCCATACAAACTTTCAACCTCTATTTCAACCCCTTCATCCCTTTTTTTCGAAATTAAAAGGTAAATCCTATGTTCTGTCTCATGGTCTAAAGATTATCTGCACCAAATTTCATCAAAATCGGTTGAGAGGTTTAAGCGGGAAAGCGTAACATACATACAGACAGAGTTACGTTCGTTCGCATTTATAATATTAGTTGGGATAATACAAAAATTTATTTCATATATTTAAAACTATTTTTTATAGGTAGTCTATTCTATTGGTTTAAGATGCAATATTACTGTTTACTCTTTGGATCTTAAAAACGAGATTGTTTTCAAATCGCAATGCAATTTTTTCTCGATAAAATCAAAAAGTGGCAATGGACCGGTCGCGCTGGATTTCGACTGGAGAGGCCTATGTCCAGCAGTGGACGGCGATATACCGAGATGATGATGATGATGAAAATCGAAAAATTATGTTGCATCGCAAATGGCATCGTCGTAGCCTATTCTGTATTCGTTATAGGTAGGTACTTAAATATATTCCTCCAAAAATATGAGAGAGGGTGAGGGTAATATATAGGTAATAAAGCCACCAAACATTTTTTGTATTTAAATGTATATTGGTTGTGCATTGCAACATTTTTGAAAAATGAGTTGAAGGAGAGACTTTATAGAAATGAACTAAAGCTTTATTCTCTTTCATTATTATTTATCTATACATAGAAAACCAAGAATCCACATTGTAGCAAATGACTCAGAAATACTGTGATCTTACAGAATTTTTAATCTCCTTAAGGGTCGCTATACATACCGTGTTTTGACAGAGCGTGTTACCTATAATATTAATTTACTTATTGGACCTTATAAGCAGCAGGAATTTAAGCAATATTTTTTATGTGTACTTAAATTAATTAATTATTAAACATAATAAAACTAATATAAACTATAACTAAACTAAATCTAAAATGGCCCCTGCATTGTACTTAAAATGCTAGCAGCGTTTCCTATCTGAATCGCTAGGTTAATATGTTGAGGGAAGAAACTGCCAGCTCTTTGACTTCCTGTGACCTGTTTAAGCCTAAGGCTTAGCGCGTTTTAATATATATATGTTATCTTAGTATATTAAAGATGTATATACAATTTACCTGAAATTTTACTGTTGTTATTGCCCAACGACCGGCCGTTACAAATGTTTTAAATGTATATATTGTGTTTATGCACAACACAAAAATATACATCTCTACACTGATCTATCGAAATTATGAATGAAAGTGCTTGGTTGTCAATGAATAACTAATAACTCTATTGATGGTTTAGAAGTCTGAGATGTTACTACAGTCGTATTATCATATTATTAAAATATTTATAGGTTTCTTTTATTTGTTTATGTTATATATTTAGCAAGAATATGCGCAAAAGCATGCGTATGTAAGTTTAAGTGTACCATCTCTATTAGTAGTACAAATAAGCATTTGGGTAAAGCTGCGTTCTCACTTTTGAATATTTTATCTCTTCAGTTTCGCTAATACAAAAATGTAATCATGTCACTAAATTAGTATCAAACATTAGCTGGTAAGTAGATATTAGTTGTGCCTTTAACGGTGTGATTAAGTTAACAGTGCGTAGAGTTCGAAGGAGGCACCGGCGCATATAAGCAAATAGTGACGAGACATTTTCTCAACTCCACACCTATGTGGGTGGCCCGCGGTGGGCGAAATGCGACTGAATACATCATTGAACTACACCTTTCTATTAAATATTTTAAAAAATATCTAAAAAGAACGACATGTAGTAATAATAATTATAAATATAATTACATATATATGTACTTTTCCTGTTTTTAATCTGATAGCTAAATTAAATAATTGTGGTTCGAATATTCCATTGCATATATACAATTACTTGGTTTAGATAATTAGGTAATCATATCAAAGGTAGATATAATATATAAACAGGGTGACTGGTACAGGACCCGCCATAGCAAAACCACACACGGAGGAGGTCATATGCTACCTATTGAAGCTTTCGTTTTCTTACTGAAGTTTTATAGTTTAGGAGATAGGTTAATTTTAATTTTTTTTGGGAATTTTTCCGAAATTTTAATTTGATTTGCTTCGTAAATGTACTTTTGCCATGGTTGTAGAGACTATAAACTACATATATTTTAAGGCAGCTCAATTTGTATTAAAATAATACCACAGATGTTAAATACATTGTTACATCTATAGCTAATTAATCTAAATAAATAAATTGAAAATTACCTCGAACTGGTGTGTAATTTGTAAGTATGGGTGTTAATTGTCCCGGTATATTACTGTCCAAACCTTCTATTGGCTAACGCCCAAAGCTGCAGCTACCAGTCTGGTACTAGTATTGCGGTCTTCCTCAAATTTTGCCAAAATCTGTTCATCAATTCCGACATGTAATTGAGGTGCACTGTTTCGGGGTTTGAAGTTACCCGTTTCCCTTAACCGACCATATGTTGCAGAAAATGTATTTCAGTAAGGTAAGCGTGTATTTGGAAATTACTCCTGTTAAATACGCCGAGCTTCACAGCCATTACAGTGAGAAGCCCCAAGCGGTATTTAAAATAGAAATCATTATTTTTTTAATTTAACCATTTTTTGGATACAAATTTGGTACCGTTGGATAGGTGATGAACTAGAAAAGTTATTTAGAGTATAATAAATTATTGGACCTTAGGAGTTTTTTAATTACTTTACAATAAATTAGATCTTAAAGTTTTAATTTTCAGTAATTTTCCATTTTCAAGTGTAATATCTTTTTTTTTAGTTCTTGTTTGAGGGGAGTTCCGACGTAGTTTGATCAAACACTTGTATGTGCTAATAAAAAAAAAGAATAGTCCAATAGAACGTTAAAAAAAAGTTATGGCAGCTCTAAGGTCGAATTTCGGAAAAAATCTCCATAAAATAAAAATTATGCTGTCTCCTAAACTATAAAACTTTAGTTAGGGAAAGAAAGCTTCAATAGGTAGCATATGACCTCCTTCATGTGTGATTTTGCTATGGCGGGTCCTGTACCAGTCACCCGGTATATATGTATTTATAACCTTTGTATAATATTTTCTATTTAATTTAAAATACTACTAATTGCTAAGTAAGGATTTGGTTGTTACACTCCTTATATTTTATTGATATAATTATGAATGTATTAGTCTACTCAATTGTTAGTAAGCCAATGAAATAAGTAATAAAATTGCTGTTTTCAAGAACAAGTATTATTAAGTTAACAAATATATTCTAAACTGGTTATTCTAAACGAGAATAATACGACCAAACAGTAACAGAAACCAAAGGAATTTATTTAAATTGTAATTTTTTATACTACATTTAACATTAGGTACGAAATGTGTTCTTTGAATATACATATGTATTCTCGATAGGAAAGGATACTTTTTAATTACTAAATAAAATCTAACCTTTACTATTATAATTTTCATTTCTTAAGAAACTGTTAAAACTACGGACAGAAAATATTAACTCCGATAATGTAATTTTTATGCTTGAATTTAAAAATTACTAAAAAATCACTCAACCGCAAAATATATACGAGTACAACGGTACAGCTATTGAATCAGACTCACTATGATATTAACATATGAGTGAAGCATAAACATAATCTGTAGTAAAAAAAACATGGGATTACCATATCCCAGTACGATTGGACAGTCGAGTGACCAAGGGCTCTCGAGTCACAATTTGTTGTCGATGCTAGATATGTTTGGGCTACTGGTGTTGGTGAAGTGTGTGCGGACCACTCCACGGTCGCCACCCAGAACCGGGCGTACCTACGTGTTTACCTTCACCAGTTTTCGTGATCACATTTCTTCGCAAATTACTGAATGCTTGTATTGTTTAAGTAATATATACTGCCTTGTATTGCGATTGTCATATTAAAAATATATTTCAAAGTCATTGATTTGATTGTAACTATAGTACTTTAGCTTAATAAAGTAAAGGTGAAGAATGCTGATACAAACTTCGAAATGGAGTGACATTACTCGATAGACGAATTGGTTAAGGCACTAACCGAGTCGAAAAATTTTATTTGCATTTTTTCATATATAACGAAGTAGGATTCATGAGTTTCCAACAAATTAATGTTTTTAATAAGCCATATCATCTATATGGAAGAGATACCTTGGGCCTTTAAGTCAAAGTTATTCCCATTCCAAATTATACCGATATCAGACTGACTGCTACAGAGCTTCCCATAGAAATAACATATTTTTTTGTAGTAAAAATATACCATGTCCTTTCTCGAACCTATCCAAATACCATGATATTCCCTTAAACAGAGTAAGTTAGGATACAAATCATTTTTATTTATTATAATATTAGTGATTAGTGGAGATGTAGATTATAATGTTTAACTATATTATTCAGGAATAACATAGAGTTTCCGTTGTTTTTATTTCCGCTTACATTTTTGTGACTAAATTACCTGATTGATTATTATTAATCCTATCAAGTTATAATACTGCTTGAATAAATAAAACATATTTAATAAATTTTATCTCTCATTTTTAATGTAAATAGTTAGTAAATAATATCTACACTATTTAAAGTTAGATAACTAACGTTTCACAATTTCCAAGGTTTCTGTTCACAACACAAAAGTTGCTTGTTGTAGTAACACAAAACGAATTTATTAAAGAACCCGTAGGAAATACGTTTGAAAATGGAGTTTATAACTGAGCGGCAATTTGTATAAAGGCAAATAAAAAGGGCGAAACGCCAGAGCGAAAATTAATCTGAGTTAATTAAATTTGATTTATTTATGGCGCTCGCTCGTCGGGGAGTGGTAAAAGCACAACAATGCGCCTAATGGGGGTCATTTTTACGGCTTTCGTCGGATAACAGGGTTTTACAGATTTGTATGATATGTAAAAGTAATGTTGATACTAAATTGAAACTTTTACACTTACAACTTATGTTTTTTTGATTCATGATTCATTATTGTATTGTTTGGTATTGTTAACATTATAAGATATTTCCATAATAACGTTCTTAATTATTAGATATTGGATATTTTCTTAGTTTATGAGCTCGATGACGTTGCTTGTAACATTTTGTCTACAACCATCATATGATATCTTAGTATGAAAAACTTATAAAACATGTTAATTATTAAAACATCATTTGAAATAGACCGACTTTTAAACAAACTTACCTATTTATCGAAATGGTCCTTTTACGATGTTTTCTAGCTACATGCGAAAACGATCTTGTTGTTTCTCTGTATTTGCGCAGCGCCAATTGGATGTTGCATTATTGAAGCCCTTTGTTCACTCACTACACCGTACTACCGCACGCCAAAAATCCTTTACTGTATCAAAAAAAAACTAAACTTAGATTTAATTATTTTAATTATTTAAGTCGAAGTGCTGTGACCAACTTACGAACTGTATCTGTGCATAAATATGATTAAGAGATATAACTTTGTATACTAACCTTAAGGCAACATAGATATTATTAAATTAATAATTTATCGGTGGTAGCAAACGATGATGGAGGTTGCTGTACTCATCTTTATATACAATCAGTACTAAGACACCGATGAAATTTCCAGCTATTCCAGTATACTTTATTACTTCATGTATATCAGTAGTATTACTTCATATAATACTTTATATCATTACTTCATGCAATCCATTATTATTCCGATTAGCCCTAAGGCTGAAAATATTTGTCCCTCAAAAACCTTAGATAGAACGGGATTGAGAGAAGAAACTAGAATTAGGAAGTATACGAAGCAAGATGGCGTCTCCTCTCTTCTATACCGTATAGTAAGAGTATACTTACAAAAATAAATCATATATTACAGAGATAACAGGCAGGAGTCCCTCTAATAATGCTATAAGATATGACATAGATAAGAAAATTTTTAACTTCCTTCTCATTAACTGCTATAAAAGAGAAATTGGGACAAGACTGGGAAGAAAAAGTTACTACTTTTTCCTCCCAGTATTCATATAGAGTCAAAAATCGGAGTTACTTATCCTATCGGATCAAGAGATAATTTTAACTTTTCAAAAGATCTATTGAGGCTGTTTACATCTTCAGCAACTTCAACTTATGCACGAGATGACCAGGTTTACGGTTTCCTATGTCTTCATTAAAATAACGTTTCTTTACATCTCTGCATTACCGATTGCAGCATTTACGAAACATGATAACACGCAAGCTTCTTAAGTCACCTCTTAGTGAAGTCCCATCACATGACCATGAACTTTTTAATATTATCATTTATCCAAGAATTAGAAGAACACTTAGTTTACACTATATTAATAATTATACTTAATGGGGATTATAATAAAGGGATAACATCAATTTAAGATTGTGATCGTGTCATGAATGTCGCCGCTATTTTAAATAGAAGACCAATCGATACAATGTCGCTCATCGCTAAACAATTACACTTTGAAATTGCGAAAACGTTAAAAGATTTGGAAATAAGAAATTTATTATGTCACTATCAAAAACGAGTGAAGAACAAGCTCGCGCACGCTGCAATGTTATGCTAGTTTAATTCGTTAGGACAATAGCACGAAGGTCCACTGCAGGCGCTGCAATGTGCAATGCAAGAGAGGCTACAGGGACTCCGACAAGGTTTTTAGTATAGTGTAAAGTAACGTCACTTCAATATAACTATGCTCAAGTGACATCGAGTATACGCTTGGAAACCAATCGACGGAATATCATCTCATACACATAGTTATTACACGATCACCGCGTTACTCAGTTGTGTTGTTGAGGATTAGTTTGAAACCGATTAAAATATATGGAGAAAAGACTAAGTTTTAGGAATGTTTTGTAAATAAGAATTGTGTGAACGCAAATATTGTGAAAAGATTGAAACAAATAAAGTATCCTAAGGCAATACAATGCCTTCGGATACTTTATTCGTTTGACGATCTCCGTGGTTGAGTGGTTAGTACACTGGTTTCAAGGTGTCACCATCTCCGATTCAAACCCGGGATGGGTTTGAATCCCGGTGGGGCAAACTATTATGAATGCCAGCATTTTGTGCTTTTGTTATGATTGTAAATATATATTTCTATCAAAAATATTTATATATGTAAAATATATGTATGCCTGTCCGTTACCCTAGATCCCATAACACAACCCTTACAGAGCTTACCTACATCTTACAACTTACAAAATTTGATAAACATTTATAATATTTTTTATACTTCATAGGTATTTTATAAATAATGTCTTTATATTAAAAGATACATAGTATAATGTAAGTAAATAGGTATTTAATCAGTGTATGTTGAGATTTATTATCGTGGACCCCCGTTTTCATTTCATGGACCCCCAAATTTTTGTTTCGCTTACAGGGGTTTTCGCACCACTTTGGGAAACACTGATCTAAAGGAATGGAAAGTGAATGCCATTAAATAATCCCGGAAAATTTGAAAACGGTTTTCGTGACTCGCTTCAATAGTATTATGGATTGAAAGTATTGATTTAGTAACAATAGAATAAAAGTTATTTAGAGTCAATGGCGTAAATTACATGATTGTTAGTTATAGGCAATTTTTGACAAAATTCTTTTCATATATAATACTCGGTGCTAGTTGGATTCCCACTTGACTAATTTGGTATAACTCTACAACACACAGTCTCTAATTAAATTGATAAATATTAATTATTCAAATATTATGTACATAATTATCTGTCAATTGTAATCTGTGTATTAATTTTATTAAGTGGAGTTTTTTAATTACTTTTGGCCAAGAATATTCTATGTTAATCCAGTTCCACCCATTCATTCCCCTAGCTATTACCATTTACGACAAATTTTCCTACGCTTAAATATCTCATTAATTCTTCTTACATTTGTATGGCTTCGAACGATTAAAAAATCACACCTAAGGCTTCCTCGTTTCGTAAGCTCGAGGCGAGACGATATTTTATTAAAGTAAGTGAACAAAATTTTCAAAGGAATCAGTATCTCGTTTTAGATTTTAGCAAGTACCTCTGTTTTATGGAAAATTTATGAGCCTTGTTAAAAACTTTCACAAGAGAAGCGATTAAATTAAAATTCGATTCTTGCGAAAGTTTCTTTTCGCTTTATAAATTTAATTTTTATTTTTGGTCGATATAATTAATAATTTGTAACTTCTCTTAACTTACGGATTTTTTGCTGAATCAACATTTTCATTCAACAACTTAACTTACATGAATATCTCAGTATATTTTTTTATTCTTCATTTAATCAGGATCTCCCAAATTATGTGATCTATAGTGATAATTTTTATAGCAAAGTTTCATTTATTTATTTCAACTCATATTGTGATGTACATTTAAATATTTATATAAAATCGTTGAGAGTTTCTAACAACTTTACAAATATAATCTTTTAATGAAAGTCCGTATTTTTCAGTTGTAAACATTCGTTTTTTCATATTTAAGAGATAAAATTCTTGTAAATAAAGTAATCACCATAGTCAGTCCTGTGTTGTATGCTTTTAATTTGCTCATACAACAAGACGTTTACTTGTAATATATTAACTGCTAATATTACTTATCAAGAAGCGTTCCGTTACTCAAAAAGTTAGAAAGCGGTAGAAAAATTGTTTATACATATAGTTGTAGTAAATATTATAATAGGCTATTTGACAGGTTTTTAAAATCCATTTTATATTATGCAGAAGAGTCTAAGGAACCCAGTAAAAGTTGTTATTTTTAATTCTGGTATATATTAGCTGAAAAACATCGAATTAAAAATTCAATATTTAAATAGTGTGCCAAAACGCTACTTTGACAATATGGCGCTGCAATGAGGTCGGTGACGTCACTTGCCTGTATTCTGATCTGTGACAACTGGCATATATATTTGTTTGTTGTAAACAAAAAACGAAAGTGCGATTAGATTTACTTTTTATCAGTGATTTATGTAACAAAATGAGTTACAAATGGTGTGCAGTTCCAAAATGTACAAATACGTCGTTAAAAACTCCGGAAAAACTATTTGTAAGTGTTCCAAAGAATATCGAACTGCGCCGAAAGTGGTTGCTACTTTCTCGGAGGGATCATAATGACATAGCGAATAGTACAAATATTTTCTTTTGTGAAGACCATTTCGATGTAAGTAAACATAATATTTATATTTTGTAATAATTAATTACATTCAAAATGTTAATATTTTCGTTATTGATTTGAGGTTAAATACCTCTAATGTTTTTAACAGAATGTCTCTTGCAACTCACTTCGAATATTTCCGCTGTTTTCCATAATATTTGTTAAAATTTGTAGCTACAGAGTCCTATGATTTCAATATGCAGTACACTAAAAGATCCCGATTAAAACTTGTTTGTTCGTTACAGATGGAAAATAACAAGGAAAATTACTATCAGTACAAAATGGGTTTCAGTCAAAATAATTTTAAATTTCCTTGCCAGCCAGATCGCATTAAAAGAATGTGTGATGCTGGTACTTCCCGATCTGCATTTGTCAAACGGCAAAGAATGGAACTTGTTAAACAATGTGAAGACATTCAATAACCGACGTAACGTGAACAAATTATCGTTTATGTTCACGAAATTGTGCCAAACAAACTTAATTATTTATAACCTATATAAGTTCTTGTGGACGTTCATCATTATTTCACTTTCTTATGATATAATTTAAGTTACCATTAAAGTGTAATTATACTACTTTGCTGTTTTTACATTTTTTAGCTCCGAAGCATAAAAGTCAGAATTATTTTTGAAAAACAATCCGACCATGATTGCGTCGACTTGCGGCAGGTTTCTGCTGTCTGCTTTTACAAAATCGTTGTCCATGGTTGAAAGTACTTGTAAAATAGTGCAAATAACAAAAAAAAAAAACAAAGCATAATAAAGAAAATCTTAATATAACGGAGATAATCTACCACAACTAGGCGCAACACAAGTAGGCAAACGAAGTTTACAAGCAAGTGACGTCATGATAAACTCGACCAATCAGGAGCGTTTTGAGTCACGTGACAATCGTTTAAAAAATGCAATTTTTATTTACGGATTTTAAAATAAATTAATCATTATTTTCAACTTACGTTAATAAATAATCATTTTTTAACTCGTAATTTATACTGTTAACAGTAATTGACACTTTATTTTTCGCATTGTCAAATTGCCTATTCTATATACGTATAACATTACAACCAAGTAAAGACGATAAAGGTGTCTTCTTCAATAAAAGAAAAATAAAAACTTTTTTTTTCGTAAATACAGTATAAAGTAATTATTTAGATTGAGGAACTTATACAACTGTAATAGTCTTAGCCGGTATTGCAAGAGAAAAGTTATTATAAGTTGTTAGAAGGTAAGGCGTAAGCGAGGCTAGGTTTTAGACCAAATCACCCAGTGAAGAGTGTGGATATATTTTGGTGAAAGCTGCCTATAAATGTGAACAGGTTTCATCAATTCATTTTTGTAAAATGTATGAATTCGCCTTAATTTTAAAATGAGTTTCATAAATATTAACTAGAGTTTTTAGTTGGACTATAGCGTCCGACATGAGCCATCTATCTTACAACAATACTTCCTTAGGAACATTAATTGAAAAGTGTAACACAAACTAGGTTACACAACATATAATCACGTTTATAATACCTTAAGGTCACTGTACCCACGCTATTCTATTAGAGGATCTACCGGGATCAAAGCCTGCAGATTCACATTTTTGTAGAAACAGGGGTTATTGTTAAATAACATAGGAGCACGTGTAGTATATATAATATATACAAGGTCATGATGGGAACATGAATATATAACTTGTAGATGTAAAAGAGGTTAAGGTTATAAGATGTAATAATTGAATTTAGAAATGAGGCAGATATTAAAATCATCTATCACTATTATATGTTCGTACAAAATCGTAAAACAAATCATTAAGTGTCGAGTCTAATTTATCGATATAATCGCCAGTAAAATTTGAACTACAGAGGACAGCTATTAAAAGATTTTTGTGACGAATTGTTAGTTCCAGAAAAAGAAACTCGGCTGATTCAAAATATTGGGAAGTAGTAGATGGTATAATTTCAAACGTTAATCAGTTTCAAGATATTTAATAACATCATCAGCTCCCTTCCCGATTTTAGTGAGACCAATCCTCATACTGAATTGACAAAAATGAGACAGTTTCAGCAACTATTCAGTTGTAAGAGGAATTTAAAGATGGGCGCTATTGCACAGAATATAGCAAAAGTACAAAGCAATGGCTAGGAACACTGAGTTTTTTTTACACTTGGTGCGGGAAAAACGTAAATTAATAGATAAATACGTATGGCTCGCGAAATTATCTTAGCAAGGTAATTAAAACATATCAACTGTAAAAAGTTACAATATTTCCTTGCATTTTTTAAATTCAAATATGCAATTGAAGACCGCGTCTTATGTAAATATTAATTTTACGTAGCGAGACTTGGATGAACAAATACAAAGACAACGGGATCTCATTGTGAAACTCGTTCAACTCTTTAAATAATTAATTATTAAAGAACAAGACATCTCAACCTAAGAGAGTAACTTTTAACATGTAATTAATAACTGATGAGTAGAGATGTGGTACTCATAAATACTTTCCTAATAATATGTCTATTACTCCTACTCTCTTAGTTCTCTTTACTTTTTCTTACTTCTCTTGGACTCCTCAATAATTGAGAATCTCGATGATTCACCTCCGATTGGCGGAATATTATACTGCTATTAACAAGTTAACTGTGGTAGCTAGCTAGGCGGGCACAGAAGCGCTACTACCAAATAAACCAAGGAGATATATATTAAATAATTTGTAAAAAACGAAAGTAAATATTTAACTCGAAAACGTCTTACAATCTTTAACTATTAAATTTAATTACAAACGACTGAGACGACTACGTTCTGATCAACATACTTTGTTATTAATACTTCGTATTAGGTTTTATATTCGCTTATTGTAATGATAGATTATAGACGAACCGATACAAAACTTTACAATGAGTCATATTCGCTCCGTTCATTACCGAAGACCGTGTGAATATTCCTTTATTTTATTTTAACTTATTGTTAACTAACTTGGCAGGGTTACTTTATAATGGAAGTGCTTTCAAAAACTTCTAGTACCCATTTATTTATAGTTGAAGCTGCGATACTTAGTGAACTTCAACTTAGTAATATTTAAATGTATATACATGTTAGGTATCGGCTTTAAAACCCAAAATACAATTAGGTTAGAAACTTATTTTACTTTATTTTCAGCACCATTCTAACCGGCTAAATCTCGATTTATCTAAACATAAATTGAAATTTATAACGAGTTAGGGTTTTATATAATTAAAATAATAATTGTAAATAAACAATAAAACTTATAAGTAGATCCTTATGTATTTCTACTTACTTGTAAATTGTTATTTTATGGCTAGGTTTATATTTTTGTTTATCGTAGGTTTTCCGTAAAATCCATAATTAGATCCAAAATTAAGTAATTCGTTCAGAATACTAAGAGAAAGAAGAACGGATAACCTATGTAGGTAACTCAATGCGTGTAACGCTTCCATAACATTTTTTCTCCGGCTATATTATATATAACCATATGAATATGATATTTGATAATACTTACCGTTGCGCAAAAGTCAGAGACAGGTATATACGGATCACATCACTAACCTTATACAACCGAAGCGATCTCATTGGGACGTAGCTCGGGGCGGTTGCGGCTTGTCAATGTTGATCTTGCTGCGATGTCTGATTAAATCCACCAGGCTTATTCCGTTATCATCGTGGATTGTTTTTCTTTGTTGTCGCTAATTAAAGAATAATACAGTATTAAATAAGTTATTGCCAAGTTCATAGTCATTCAGTAGATAGTAGGTACGGTCAGCATCATAAGTAGCTTAATGTTAGCAATAAATTGTTTGAAAATTTCATAACTGGCAAGGTAACAAACATCGAACTGTTTACTGCGACATAGTACTAAAGTCTTAAGCTACTTACGATGTGATCTTCCGCGTCTTTTTCTATTATATACTTATAACAGTAGAATATTACCATATTAAAAATACATTTGATATCTTTTATGGAAATTATAAAGTATTATTTGTTGTTTTGTGGGTGGAAGGTAGATAGTAAGGTACACTGAGGATGATTGGTGCATTTTTTCTTTAATGGCAAATTACTATTTAATTTAAAAGATAAATTAAACATGTTTTTAAGACAGAAATAAATATTACTTTATAATAAATCTAAAGAACTTGTTTCTACTCAAATGTCTTAATGAATATAATGTGAAACTTTCTTTTTTACCCAGGCCGGTCCAGTTGTGACATAGAAAGGGTCATATAATTTTAAAAAGTATAAATCATATGTGTAATTTAAGATATTAATTATTGTCATTGTATAAGTAACAGTTCACTAAAATCATATCAAAGATTATATTTTTAATTTAAATGAAAATTCGTCTGGTTAAATTGGCCCTTTACGATTGAAAATACTACACAAAAATAGGAATTTTTGTAAAACTTCTTTTTATTCGACATAGAATTAATATTGTAATTTTAATATTGAAACTATACAAGCATAGTAATCAATTTGAAAAATATTCAAGTATCGCGAGCCTCTCGAGTTCTATAACAAATTAAAAATAATTTCAATTATTTAAGTACCTATTTAGAACTTTATTCACCGTTATTATATTATAGTGTATCATATATGTAACCAATGTGTAATTAAATTCTTTGCACAAATAATAAATTCATTTCTACACAGCAGAACAATAATGTTGTTATATGAAACTAAACTAAATAAATTTAAACGTTGCAGGAAAGCAATCACATGTTTATATTTAAATAACTCAAATGTATTATTCGTATGAAAATAATGTAAATGCCTTTTTGTATACTATTAAATATATTTTAGTATATAAATATATGTTTATATTTTTTTTTTATTTGTAATATTCGGAATAACTTTGCAAGTTAATTTTATGTTTCATAATAATTGGAGGGAATGTCATGGATATTCACTATAAATAGGTAAAAAGATTTGTAAAACTCAGTTGAAAATAATGTTATATCTAAATTAAAATTGTAATATTTCTAGTAAAGAAAGGAAATAGTCAGAAATAGGATAATTATGTAACACTAAAATATCATTACGCATTACCTAATATCAATTTATATAGATATTTTGAGACATTATCTCAAATTATCTACACATCAAAATATTGAAACACAAATATTATATGGTGTTTATCGATTGAGAATTCTCTATTATATTTTTTCTTTGTTAGGATTAGTCTGTGGTGACCGTGGACCGCAGAAATCTAGCGATCATTTCTGAAATGAATTTCAAACTGTAATAGATAAATAATTCTATTGGTAATACCTAATACGAGAAATTATATATAAATATAATTTTAAATTATATGTAATTTTAGTTAATATGGATTAAGTGTTCTCCTTTTATACAGCATTTATTTGTCATTTTTTTAAATGAAGTACGGAACACAATTGGAAACCGAATCATATATAGGCCAGGGATGGGCAACCTTTTTGTAATGCGGGCCAAAATTGAAAACAACCAAACTTGAGCGGGCCATTAACATTGATTTTCTAGGTAAATGAAAATATGTTTTTTTTTTTTAATTTATTAAGGAACAGCAAACAGCTACAAAATATAAATAAACACAAAACATTACACAAAAGTTGACAATATTGTAGCCCACAACGCTATCCACGTGTTAATTAATATTAATGATTACAAAAACAAAGTCAAAGTCAAAGTCAAACAAATACTAACAGTAAAAAAAAATCATGTGTTACAAAGTGGAACAGAAAATTAAAATAAAATAAAACTATATACTACTTAAACAACTAAAATAACACATAACATTATAAAGAGATTAAAAACCCTGCAGTTCATTGAGGACAGACTTTTTAAACTATTCATATTACCACAAAATAAATCTATCTATGTTCTCAGAAAACGGTGAAGAAATTTTTTTGAAGTTGAACAAAAATTAAACATTTCTGATAATTCATTTATAATACTTTTTATTACTGCACTACAACATTACAAAAAATTAGGGCCGGCCACCATATAAATTTTAAATATGTTCGCGGGGCAAAGTTTATGTGCACGCAGATCGCAGTTGGCCCGCGGGCCGCAGGTTGCCCACCCCTGAATAGGCCATCCCTTAATGATACAAATTAAGGGATGGCCTATATGTTTTTTGTATTCACAGCGTATTATTATAAATTTAATCGTATACAAAAATTAAGTAAAATTTTTCTTACGACAAAACTGCATGGACCTTAGTTGCCTTTGTCTTTCTCTAAAGGAGTATTAAACTAAAAATATTATCAAAATTTTTCATAGTTGTTTAAGTTGTCAATTCTATTTTTAAAATGTGGATGCAAATACTATGTGTCTTACCAAAGGTGACGAGCAGAAAACAATTAAGTTTAAATTAATAAAGCACACTCATTTTGTATAGATAACAGTAGGGTACGTCACAAAGCTAATGAATCCTCGTTGATATTCGGTTCGATGCCCCGAGATAATTGGAGGCGTTGTCACAGCTCGCTGCCGTGTTGCAATTAAGCGACCAACTTCTATACTCTTGCATTTATTCCTAGTTTGCAAATCAGTTTGATATATAACGTAATACATACTTACAGTAATATTTATATTCTTAAATAATTATTAACATGTTATGTGATCATTTGCGCATCTGCATATGCCCGGTGTCACGACATAATATTCAGTGTATCCAGTATAAAGCAGCGCTAATGAATTTTAATACATAAAAAATCAAGAATTAATATTTTGTAAAGTTAGTAAAGCAAGCGTCGGTGGCGCTGTGGTCTCGGCACTGGTTTGTGCACCGCATAGAATCGGGAGGCCCGCGATCTAATCCCCACCGTGTACCAATGTGTTTTTCGTTCCGAATTTTATATGTACATTTATCCGACGCTCCTACGGTGAAGGAAAACATCGTGAGGAAACCTGCGTACATCTGCAAAGCGATTCAAAGGTTAACCAACCCGCACTGGGCCAGCGTGGTTGACTAAGGCCTAATCGCCCTAACGTAGTTAGGGTAGGCTCGAGCCCCTCGGTGGGGACGTATATGAGCTGTTATGATGAAACGTTGGTAGGCCTCCCACAAGATGAGCAGACGATTTGTAAAGATCGCAGGACGGCGTTGAACGTCGTCAGCGCAAGGCTGACCGGTGTGAAGGTCCTTAAGGGAAATCTGTGTCCAGCAGTGGGCGTATGACGATAATGGTAATGAAGTAAATCTGATTCACTTCATTGTCTAAACTGTTATTGAAGTGAAATCAGGGATTGTCAGAATAGGACTAGTGTTTGCCGGAATTAGAATAAATACATTTAATCACTAGTCTCTACAGTTCAGGATGTTTGATTTGCCATGTTCAGAATTGAATTGCCTAAATGACGATCGCTGATGCTTACTTAGCTCCTAATACATTCTGTTTATTGTGGACTGCAAGACAAATCGTGAAATGAGCACATAGAGCACATGCTATACTTAGTATCATTTCAGCTCTCGGATGATTTACATAAGACTTTGAAATTTTTAATCACAATTTCGAGTCGTGCCACAATACTAAGTGTAAGCATCACTATATATAAGCACTTCCAGTAATACTTATGATACTTTCTCTATGAATTTGTTATATACAATGAAATATATTACCTAGACTTATACTTTACATTTTTGCACGATTATCATTACGAAAATCCGTTCAGAAGATTGCTGAAAATCATCGTTAACAGAGACGCAGTAAGGGTAATTTGTTTTATAAAATTATATATATATCTAGACATATAATTTATTTAACATAATTAATTGACACTGGGACAGTTTTCATAGGAAAAGATTTTTTTTAATTCTTTCCATTCCCAGACCACACCGCAAAATTTAAAAATCACAAATCAAATTTTTCTTTACAAAACTGGTGTTTTACCATTTTTAATTAAAACTCAATTTATACAATTTTCAATTTGTTAGTCCCGTCTGCTAGTAGGTATTACTGTACTAAACACTAAGTACCTACGATTTATTTTATAGTAGAATAAATGAAACTAGACAAACTGAATATAAAAGGGGTTTTAATTATAAAAACCTTATTTGTGCTACAAAACCAAACTACATCAGTATTAACCTCTTGCAAAATTTGAAAGTAACCATCCTTTCCGTGTCTAGGGTGACTAAGGCTTAATCACTTCGTTGAGGAGCCTCGCCACTTACATATATATATATATATACGACCCCACTTGTTCCTTGGCGCTGTAAATCAACATTACAATTTAGTGGTTATTTGTACCAAGCAATGGTAACAATATATTTTGTGACCATTCTTTACAATAATTTGGTTTGTTAATTCTCTTCTTAAAGTATGGTTTCATTTTAATTAATCAAAAATTCTCATTTTAAATCAGTAACGGTTTCATCTTAGATTTTTATTTGTAATAATTTTAAATTCTCATATTACGTTTAGAAGTTCTTTAAAGGGGAATATTAAAAGGGAAAAAAATATATTTGCTTATACTATTTTGGATGCTTATTGAAGTTTCAATGTATGCATGGAAATAATAAATATTTCGAGATGCTGCAAAAGCTTGTCTGGGGTGCGGCGCCGGAAGCGAACAATATGACAGTACTACGCAAAGACAACGATGAAAAAGAAATGGGCGTGGCGCTCCGCCCAGCACTCCTGTCACTGCCGCCCGGCTTATCCCGTAATAGCTAGCTACAACAATACAGATACGTTCAAAATGTGTTACTAAGTAATAAAGCGTCGCCATTTTGTCTTATGCTTCCTTGTCTAAAGGCAATAACGCTTTATGAGCTGAACTCCGATATGGCATGAAGTGATCAAAGGCTCCTTGCTGTTTCATTTTACGCTTGTTGCCCCTCTTCGTAATCAAACGAATCGCGTATAACGCAATCTGTATTCTTCCGAAATGTATTTATTACATGTTTGTATGAATTTTATATCAGAACGCTTAGCTGGACAACTTTATATAGAAACGTGTCTTTTTGGTGAAGGTACATACGTAACGCTTGCTTTTGTTTTCATTATAATAATTCTGCCTACCTTTTATTGTACATAAGCAATTAAATAATCAATACAAAGACATAGAACATTATTTATTAGGTCAGGTCGATTTACGAGGTTTTAAACTTATAAAAAATCTATTTGATTTTCAATACTGGCAAATTAAAAGCGAAATTTGTTTTTCATTAATCATTTACTTATTCATTTATATCCTGTAATTTTAACTGCTTTCCTGCAGTTTTTTCTGCAACAATCAAGTTATCAAAATTGCACATAATTTCTAAAAACACATTTCACCCGCAGACATTACTTTTTTTTTTTTTTTTTTTATACTACAACGGTAGCAAAAAGGCTTACGGCCTGCCTGATGGTAAGCAGTCAGTACTTATTACATCAACGATTAGAATCCGCAACTAAACAAGCACAGCACGTATCTTATTTTATTTAATTGGTTCAAATTTTGTGTTATGTATGTTTCGTTAATGAAACGACAGGAGACTGTATATTAATATATCATATACTTATTAATTTCCACACATTGCAAATTAAATTTTAATATTATATAATAAAAGAAAGGTTGTTAAGCAAGGTAAGCATATACAGATTTAATATCCTCTTTCTTAATTCTAACACATACTTATAAACAAACACTATTAGGTACTTACACTTCTTAGCAGGCTTAATAACACGGCTTGACCGAATTACACTCGCTGTTACCTACACTGCTACGCCTGGCCAGCATCAACATCTTCCTTTGATGAAAAGCTAGACTGCATGTTAGGGTCATTGTTTAAAATGCCAAATTAATATTATTTTTTTAAAGGCAAACCTTCTCGACATTCTTTATACAATGCAACTTATTTAAATATAATACAATTATATAAAATATAATAAAATTATATAAAATATAATACAATTATATAAAATACAATACAACTTATATAAACTTGATTAAACTAATAACAGATTTACACACATAGTACACAAGATAAACTCTATATCTTACAAATTAGCATTACCTACGCTTTGAATCATGTATGATGTAGTCCCTAAGTACCTACTGTGAGGATGTTTTATAAAATATACTCAATCCCTAGAAAAAAGTAAAGAAATGAAACGACAATAGACTAGATATTAATATATTGAATTCGCTACATATAACAATTACATTACAATATTATATAATAAAAGAAAACAACGTACGCATAGACAGTCTTATCATTTTGAACATTCTGAGCGATTTTATGCAAAGTTGGCAATCATTTTAGAACTAATTTGATAATTGGTTCATTGATCTTTGTCAGTTGAGTTGATTAATAATTAAGTACAATATCTAATAAAGGAGCTTTAGCTTTTTAAATGTCATCAAAGTAAAAAAATGTAAATTTATGTAATTGCGATTAAACATACAGATTCCTCCAGTAACATTGATTTCATTACATTTCCAAAAAAAAAAATCATGTAGCCATTAATTTTTGACATCCGGTAAGGAAGTTTGTTTTTGTTCCATAGTCGACAGTGACACTTTATTTTATTCGTATGCTTGAATTATCCGTGAAGAAATTAACTCTAAGAATCCTATCTATCAACTTTCCCAAATGGCTTTATCAATTGCTATTAAAAATTATTACTTTAATTAGATATATCTATAACAGGAATTATTATCTATATGATCCTATGAAATTTGTACCACAAACATTGAGTTCGATATAAATATCCATTATTTAAATCAATTTAATTTGTCTAAGTCGCGATGCTAAATATATTTAGGCTATTTATATATATTCTGTGTATATTCTTATTTCCCTATCAATATTGATAGTTTATTTTAGCATTATAAGTATGAATTAGTAGTAACACTAATTCCTACTTATAATAATAATATAAACTACTTGAAATGCTCAATGGCCAAAACACAGCAAATGTTATCACAATAAATCAGGCAGGGCTGATCACGGTCACGTCGCGCGGGAGGAATATCACTCTATTATTTATAGACGCGTTCGATACGCAATACAAATTATTGTTTTCAAAGTATAACGTTTAGGGGAGCGCTGTTTGCAAAACGACCCTCCGAGGCTCGGCGGGCCACCCGCTTTGCGAATCTGACGCTTATCCCTGTAGCTTTAAGTGTTACTTTAGTGAGAATACACAAAGATAAAATACTTTTTCGATTTGCTACAGAATCGGGGTACTATTAAAGCAATCTTATGACAATTGAATTTCGATTCGACTGGCGCATTGTTCGCAGATAGGACTTTATGGCATTGCCGAGGTAGAACATGGGTGTTTGCGTGCGGTAATTGATACGAAGTGACAGACACGAGGGGATACTCTGGCAGCCTCCGGTGGTTGAGAGGAGTAATGTTTTGACATTAACGAAAAAGAGATGGGTGTGATGTGAAGAGCCCTTTGTGGAATTATAAACGCGGACGGCGTCTTTAATATTGACTAATGCATTTTCCGTTAATGGAATGATGAAACACGACAGGTGTGACGGCTTACTGGCTGCTATGTAGATTTATTTCATAATTGGTTGCTAGTTTTATGCACACATAGAACTTACCTGCAATTTAATCTTAATATTATCAAAATTGATGAATATTATTAATTGTCTGTAAATAATTTAATGCATATACTATTTATAATGATTCCGAAAATTATTTGTCATCATCACAGCTCGCATGCGAGTACGTACCCAGCAAAGGACAAGAGTCTACCCAAACTAACGCCAATCACGTTAGCATAGTGCGGCTTGGCAGCTTTCACATAATTCATCGAATCATTACGCGGTGTAAGGGCGCTTCTCGATGATATCCTTCACTCGTCATATTAATATATCTTCATCAAAATAAAATATAATTAAAGAAAAAGGTCAATTATTCTATCTAAACAAACAAGTCTAAAAACCCAACGTCAAAACCATAATTGTTAGTTTCATAATTGTATTTAACTCTTTTAAATTGTTTTACGAGAGTAATAGTTATACAGTTAATTCATTTAAAAATTGGATAATTCCTGTGGATATTATTTATTACAAATTATTATTAGCAATTTTAAGTATATTGAGAACTCATGGTCGCAATTTACTGAAATATGTAAAATGTTCCGTAATCAATCCTTGGATTAGTGGTAAGCTATATGAAATTTTGATTCCACATTTTTTGCATGTACAATAATATTTATTTAATATATTTCCTTTAAAGGTTAGCTGTATAAGTATTGATTTTATTTATGTTATAGGGAAAAAAATTCATTGTACAACATCTTAATTCTATTTGTATTATATTAATTTTAGAGACATAGTAAAGACAAATTATTATTTTTAGAGACAACGCATAAAATGGAATGCAACATATGACACTAAAACATACCACTTAACATATCAAATTACTTCATTTCAAATTACTGTTTGTAAGTTTAACTGTTGTAGAGGTGTATTTTATTGGTACTATCTGTATTTTTTTCAAATCGCCCACTTCCTTCCTATCCATTCGAAATAAAATTGGCAGTGTCTGTTCAGCTGAAGCAAATTAAATAGACATTAAAGTATCAAGGGTGGATCAGGCGAGCCATTAATAAATCAGTTCGCTAAAACCGTAATTGTAATCTCAAACAAGCGGCCGCGGAGGGGTGTTTGTTCTAACAACATTATTACAATAAGTTCGCCGCTCGCTCCCCACCCGCGCGTTCACACGCCGCGCCGCGCCGCGCCGCGCCGCCAACCAACCAACCAACCTAAAGAACCCTGCCTCTAGTCGTGAGACTGATATCGCTCATAAATTAGACAACGACAATGTTCCAAACAAATTTTATTCGTTACTATATTATTATGTCCGGGACATCCACTGAATTGTGATGCTACAACTTTTTCTAACCTACTCCACTTAAAGTGCTATTATCAATTTTTAGCTAAAACCGAGGCCAAAAAATAAGTAGAAAACAAAAACAAAGTGACAGTCATGAAATATTTATATGGAAGTCGGGGTCCTTTTTTCTTAAAATTTTAGCAAATATTAGGCATGACACTGAATTTAATATAAAATATAATACTTTTTGATGTTTTGTGTAATATATATATTGCCAATTTTTTGTGAACTTATTACATTCGATTATCTCTATATTATCAGCTTACTTGAATACTTACTTTTATACTACTATGGTAGCTTAAAGCCTGGCCGTGCCCTACAGGATGGATTGCGTTAAAAAAATAAGCTAAAGACCACACGTAGCCATAGTATTAGCTAGTAGAAAGTCGAGCATTTTCCATAATCAACGCAGTAATATGAAATGTCGAGTATAATATTGTTTTCGTACACGATTATGTTCCCTTTTAAAAGGCCGGCAACGCTCCTCTGGTGTTGTGGGTGGCCATGGGAAATGGCAATATCGCTTACCATCAGGTGATCCGTTTGCTCGTTTGCTGCCCTATTCTCTAAAAAAAAATTAAAAACCAGGTTGGTCTAACTGTGTGTTCATCTTACCTATTTCAAATGCAAAACAGTAGGTAGTGTTCGCATTGTTGTGTTGAAGGACAGCTAGTGAAATCACTTGGTACCGGAACTTTCCATGTCACAAATTGTTAACATCCGCTGTGGCTTTTGTAGACCTTACAGATTTGTTGCAAATCTCACAAGAATTAGGTATATGTACTATATGCGACTCTGACAACTTATCATGATGCAGAGGGTAGTCTGCGTATCTGACATATAGCAGTAATAACTTAGCTGCTCCCATTAAAACTAACTATCACCTAATCCTAGCTTAGTTTCAATGGGATCATCTCTAAAGTTGGTTGGTGGTTTTAGTTTATTATGTCAAATATAGAGTTCATGAAAATTAATACATAATAAACGAACTAATCGCGAAATATACCAAGAACTGAAATCCCGCTCCTTTTAAGAAGCCAGTTAAAACGATTTCTGTTAATTTACATGTGTCTTAAGATATCTAATGCATATAATATAAAAACATTACAGACTTTAGCATTATTGTAACATTTTTTAATTAATGTTTTTTTTTTAAATTTACCTTGATCTTGTGGCAACAAAACGTGTTTACATACTACATGGTAACAATATAGAAAACTATAGGATCTTCTGCAAGGTTTAAGTTTATGTATTATTATGGCTGTCAGTTAAATATAGACATCTATAACAATCAAATAGTCGAGATAATATCTAATTATTGTAATGATGACACCGTAAGTGAGGCAGCAATGAGTCAGGAGGCGACGAGGCGTGGTGTGTGCGCCCCCGGCGCTCCGCCCCGAACTCCTATCCCACCCCCAGTTAATCAACACGCCTGCCCGATTAATTTGTAACTAAGATTAGCATAAATCTAATGTGCTAGGATTAGTCAGGAATTACATATTATAAAATTACATTAAGTTTGGATTGTAGAAGGGTGACTTTCAACAAGTTACTTTTATGTGTTATTTCGGTGGGATATTTTTATAACATTGCTTTCTACGTATGTATTTCTCTCCAGATAGGCAGCGGCTCAGCTGTGCCCCTGGCACTGCAGATGTCCGTGAGCGATGGTTACCACTTACCATCAGGTGGGCCATTTGCTCGTCTGCCACCGTATGGAATAAAAAAAAAATGTTTAGTATCAAAAACATTTTTAACTTTTACATTTTCTAACTTAATATTCTAAACGAACAAATCTACACATCAGATACACCCACAATATCGAACCTACAGTATCTATAGGTATACAATTATATCACAAATATATATATATATATATATAGTAGAACTTATGGATTTATCATTTCAAAGTTAGATTTCATTCCCTATTATATTTCATAATATCAAAAAACCGGCCAAGTGCGAGTCGGACTCGCGTACGTAGGGTTCCGTACCACTACCTATACATCTAAAAAAATGTTTTTCTTAATTCTTTATTATATTTGAGTTGATTGAATGAAAGGTAATCAAACCAATTTTCGGTGTAAGTTTGTATGGTACAGTACATCATATATTAATTTTACATTTATCATTCCCTTATTGTAAAAGTTACGGGGGACACACACACATTTTTCTACTTTGGAAGCGTCTCTCGCGCAAACTATTCAGTTCATTTTTGAAAACCTATTCATAGATACCCCACAGTATAGATTTGATTTTTGTATGAAAATCTTAATGCGGTTCACCAAATACAACTACTTACCAAGTTTCCACAGTATATACTCTTATGGTTACGGAAAAAAGTGGCATACTGACATACAGACGGACAGACATGCTGACGAATCCATCCGTTTTTTGCCATTCGGCCACGGAACCCTAAAAAAGTTCAAACAAAACGGTCTTTACGGCGAATTTAAAACAATTTTGAAATAAATTAGAATAAATCTTTATCCATGTGGTGTAGGTCTTCATATAGTATCTTCTCTATACGTAGATGCTAATAAAATACAATGTCAACTGAACGAAACTTATTATTGATCTTCAATCACTATAATATCATGAATGTATATATAACTAGCTATGCCAGCGACTTCGTCTGCGTGGAATAGTTATTTGAGCATCATATTTATTTTTGCAAACAACCACCTCAGCTGTTACACGATCTTGACAACGCGACATATCCAAATTTGATTACCATAAAAATGATTCCAGTGAGTTAACATTAAAAGATAGACATATACTGCCGCGGACATTTTTTTAGATTATTTTAAGAGGAATAATTCTTTCATACATATTTTTTTGGTATCTAGAACCGTTTTCGCAGCGCACGTAACGGAAGCCCTCAAAGATAAATAATTTTCCCCGTTTATTCCACATTTTCCATTATTTCTTTGCTCCTATTAGTCGCAGCGTGATGTTATGTAGCCTAAAACCTTCCACGATAAATGGGCTATTTAATAAAAAAAGAATTTTTCAATTCGAACCAGGAGTTCCAGAGATTAGCGCGTTCAAACAAACAAACTCTTCAGCTTTATAATATTAGTATAGACAGCATCAATGTATAGTAATTAAGTACTGATTGTTTATGTACTATACCTAATACTGGCATCTAGACATAAAAGCATAAAAGCCCACTTTCCAATTTTTGAAAAATGATATTTGTAAGATGATTAATTGAGTGTCTTTCGCAGTAACATCAGTAAAGAAGGCGTATTTTTTTTATTATGAATGCTATTTTATTTAAAAGCATAATTAAAGCATTTAGACTTTCGAAAAATTGTTAAAGAAGAATACAAACATACAATCATATGGTGTCTACGTTACATATCCATCAAAACACCAATGTCTAGTCAGCCATTGAGTACTTATTATTCATCTAGAATTTTTCGTATATGTGTGTCAGGTTAAATAATATTTAGTGTGATATTTAAACATTGCTCTCGGACCAACCTCACATTGACTAGTCATCGTTAGCGTCAGCGTACGTACTACGCTGCATTTACCAATTCCTCGTAAAAGATTAAAAAATAAATAGTAAGACTTCCCATATTTTCTACTCTAAATGTCAAGTTCATACATTCTTTTTAATGCATACATTTCACATATTCAAATTCAACATTCTTCATGTGGTCATTTCTTAATTCACTACACACTTAAACTGTAGACAATTAGCCTTTTTCATATAGTTGTAAAGAACACTAAAATTTGAAAAAATCTTCTAATTAATGAATTTTATAATCGTGACTCTAAAACTTGCGACAGCTTACTTATAATAATACCATAAGTCAATAGACTTATGGTATGTACGCGGTAGAGAATAAACCAAACTTGTAATTACCTAATCTGTTTAACGATTCAGCCCGTAGCAAGAGGCAAGGCAACTTCGTAACTTGAAACTCAAATTTACAATACGGTTTAGCTTTTAATAAAAGACGATGTTTGCGTTCGATAGGCGGCGCATTACGTATGCTCGTTGGTTTGTGCAGTAGCTGCGCACACTAAAATTTGGGAATGGTAGCGGCTTTAAAACAATGGCGACAATGCATGCCCGTCGGGAAAGCGTAACGCTCCGAAACTCAGAGAATATGGTATTGGAATATAATAGATCGCTCTTGTAATGAACATCGTAATTTTGAAACAATATACATACAATATATATATATATAATTTCGTTCATATGAAAATTCTAAAAACTGTGCTCTGAGTGAAGAATGAATTTGCTCAATTATGATTTTGGATACTATTAGCCGCCAGCCATCCTTTATGTGTATTTAAGACATATAAACGATACCTCTAAATAATACACGATAATTTTGGGTTAGTTTATTTAATAGTGTTATATAAACTATGAAATATACACATCACATTTATTACTTGGTGGTGAAGCAGACTGTACCTTTGAAGACAAACATTTCCAAAGCCCGCACGATAAAACTTAGATTTAACAAACCAACTAACAAGATTTTTTTTTGTATGCGGTGGTCGTGCGCGTGAGGGGTATGCCAGCTAAATCGCTATACTTTGTTAAATAAAAGATTTGAGATTGCTAAAAGTCCGTAGAATGTGTACTGAGACGCGCAACAAAACCGGCTATCGCTAATTCATGTCGGTTATTGTTAGGTAGAGAGAGAGCAGCCCGAGTGGACATGGTGCGTACTGATGCATTGTAAATTATACCTGGGTCAAAAGCCCCGGCGTTGATTCTGACTAGCCTCTCGATAACACTATGGACAAAACTCGACTCTCCTCTCCGCAACACTACGGTTCAAGCCGGGGTTCAGAAGAAACTTCAGGGTCTGCAATGTTGTAACGTCACGTGCTTTAGCCGCGGTGCCAATGAATTGTCGAAGATATTTACACGGAACTTGGGGCCATGGAATTTATTTCCAGCTACTTGTGTGTCCGGAAGAACTGATTGTGACCACCATGTAAGCTAAGTAGTTGTATGTACATCAGGGTAATGTATGATTTTATAAACAGATCGAAGAATGATGATGACATTTAAATGTTGAAATTATGAAAATATATTTTCTTTTAAATACGTCACGTAACGATAGTAAAGACAAGTAAAAATAATATAATGTATATTCTGATGATGATGATGTAGTGAATATAAAAAAAAAAACATTTCTACATGAGAAATTTGGCAATAAAATGGCATACATAATAATTAATATTAAATAGACAAATAATGGTTATCGTGCGATTATGTTCAATTTACTTGAACTCAAATAAAATGTTGTTCTAAAACTCATGGAAATCGGGATTCACGGTGCACAGATTTGTCACGTATGTCTTAGTGATACTTATAATATAAAAATATGAAAGTAAGTAGTAATATAAGTAAGTACCTAGTAAATTAAAATATGATAATTATTACAAACAATTACATAATGCTGCTTCGCAAAAGTCACATATGAAGATACTGAGTAAAACGACGAAAGTGCTCCTACTCATCACAGAGTCGCGAACAGCTAGGAACCCGTTCGACAGTGAATTCAAATGATGCTATGCTTATATAATAGTTATAGATATTTTGATATTCACGAGCGTATCTTCGCGAATCCTTGTAGCTGGTGTTCAATAGTACAGGTTAAATATCAATTCCACATCTTATCGACAAATTAAAAATTTATTCATATAAAACGATTGTAATATTTTCATTAGCGTGTAAGTTCTCTTAGCTTGTGCGTTATTATTGTATAAAATATTTTTAGCCGTTATTATACCTATTAATAATTAATTAAAAATAGTTAAGGATTAATGTTATTACTGTAACATTTCGATTAACAATATACATATAAAGAAAGTGCGATTTCCTTAATAAATTATTATTATTAAAAATAAATATTTATTCGTACCAATGCATACTTAAGCATTTTAAATGCAACTATGTCTATAACTATGATGTACTACGAATAACCATTTTTTATGCTATAATATGCAAGAACCAAACCACGGGATAGTGTCATTGGTATTTATTCACCATTGTAAAAACCTGAACTACAAACATTCATCGGTCATAGTGCCTAGTAAATTAATATATTTGGAGACGAGAATAATTTTAATTAATATCAACTCGCAATATAATTCCCGACAAGAAGTTTGCCGCAAATACCAGCCATTGATGGCTTTATTGCATAGATAGACTGATTGCCGCCGATGAAAACAGCAAACGAGTTAAGCCAAACACAATCAGTGCCAACAAAAGAGCGAGGGCTAATCTTATTGTGGGTGAAATTCCATAATAAGGCGGTGGCGCTGAAGTCGCCCTCAAGTCTGCGGGGCTGCCATATTTGAATGATATTTCCCGCTCGAGTGGCGCAAAATGAACGAACCAAGTGAGAAAAGCCCGCCTCTCGTTTACCGAAAGTTAATGGGGCTTTTGTGAGCGAACGACTCTTGTAATGCAATTAACTCCGACAATGGTCGTATCGGTGACGAATTAATTTTAAAATTCTCAATAATATGACTGGTGCACGCTAAACGAAATGGACGAGTGAATGAAAAGAGCTTATGAATAAGTACAGATTTGTTTGAGTTCGTGTGAATATAGAAAGAAATACCTACATGATAGTATGAAAGAATACAGTTTAGGAATTATTGTTGAATACAACAGAATTTGAATCATATGGTAAAAATAGGCGTAGGCCTCCTGAACTGAACGTGAGTGAACATAGTTATTTCTTTATTAAAACCTTATGTATTCCTATTTTCGGGGGCTATTAAAAATCGCGCAATTTACGCAAATATATATTTTAATCTTAGAAATGAACTCAAAAAAATTATTACCTTATTAATTTACAAAATAAAATTAGTTAATATATATGCTATAGAAATGGGAGCGAAAGTAATACTAGTAAAACCTCTCTAAAATCTAATGATAAAGCTTGACTTGTAAAGAGCTGCATAGTTCTATACTGGAACGAGAATTCAAACGGTATTAACGAACTCAGACCATATTTAGCTGTGCAGGGTAAGTAGCCCGAGCAGTGAAGGTGAGTGTGGATGGGCATGGGAAGGGGGGCCTGTTAAACATATATCCGTGTTACAAGTCTTGGGATCTGCCCAGAATTTTTTCCTCTGCCATACAATGGACCCGACACCCGCACGATGAATCAATGGAATGTTAAGTAGTTCGTCTCGTAAATAAGAGATTCTAAATCTACTTTTACCGAATTCCGTTTTCAATTCATTGTGAAATTGGCCTAATTTCGTGATTATGTAGCCATGCTTAATATTTGCATTGCTGGACTTAGGACCCTCCAAAGATCTCCACACTGATCGGTTTGAGAATACTTATGAGGGTTTTTGGGCCTTCACCCACCACGCTGACCAGGTTGGTAGACCAGAGCTTCAGCGAGATCATCGTTTTTTGGTTAGATTAGCAGGATACACCGCGAATAGATAAAGTTGTGGCACAAAGCCAATAATTAGATGTAATACAGAATCCCTTTCACTACTAGATTAAATGGGTATAGAATAAATAAATTTGGAATATGTGTTGCTTAGGTTTCGGCCATATCTATTTGATACTACAAATAGTTAGAGCAGAGTAAAAATTAATATTTTTCTATAATTATCAAATAAAATCGATACGAAATCAAGGTAGCAATATTTTGTATAGCAGTCAACAAACAATGTTACAACTAGTATAAATTGACTGTGTTACCTTATGCATTACTCATAAATTAATGCGTTTACTACGCATTAATTTATGAATGAATAATAGAAAATGTCCCAACACAAGTAAGATGTGTACCAGTAGGCGCGTCAATTGTGATGTTTTGTGTGTATCCACATTGTCGCGGCAACCGGGTGGTCCGCGGTCCTTGTGCCCAGCCACTCGAGTGGAAGAGGCGGCCTACCGAGAAACATCAATGGTTACTCCGAAGCATACAAAACCTTTTTTGTCGCAACACAGTATTGATCCGGTAGCGCGGTCATCGTGAAATTGAGTCGGTAGCCGATTGTCCCTCACATTATACGGTTTTAATCGTTCTATTACAACTTAACCGGGATCTACAAGGTATCAATGTTGATCCTTTGAGGCCCGATTTCACACCGAGATGTAACTATTGATATTTTGAATTGAAAATTATTTGTTTGCAGATTACAAACATAAATTCTAAAGAATTATGTAGTGGATAGTGAATTTTAGTTAATCGCTATGGATGTAATATTAAATTTTGCAGCGTGTGATTCTTTTTTGAATGAACTATGTTAATAGAAAATCATTCAAATTATAAATAGTCATAAATTAGATAGGTAGGAAGCGTTATACACATATATATATATATATATATATATATATATATATATATATATATATATATATATAATATATATATATATATATATATATATATATATTTATGAATTATTGTTAGATAAGTTCCGCAGGAAGAAATCATTGCTACGTTGCTTTGATTGTTGTTATGTGATGTGAGCAGAGAAACTAAAGCCAACAAATGACCCAAAAATTCTGCTATTTAAAATGATCGTAACAAGCTTGCGGTGCGCCCTCTCCAGTCTACTAACAAACAAGATGTTCCTAAAGGGCTTTGATACGGTACATGAGCCACAAATACTACCCAGCTGTAGTGACGGGAATTTAGCTGCTCTTTACTGATAAAATGCAGTAAGAGCTACGAGTAGGTATAGTGTAAATACGATGCTCGTGGCTACAACCTGGGCATTTTTTGAGTGGCGTTGTTCATTCTTAGTTAGAAGTTATATTTCTCTTTTCATTCATTTTTGATATAAATAATAAACTATATACGCACAACAGCATATCAAGCTATCCAAATCTGATAAAAGTCTTCAAAAACAGAGCCCTAGTATAATTTACTATATGTACTTCCTAAAAATATTACCAGGTTTAATGTAGTTAGTGTAGCTGGAATTCATACTGCACGGCCGAAGGTTTGATAATCGGGCCTATCAAATACTTAATATACGTCAATGAAATGGGCAACTTAAGAAAGAGCTTAGTTAACAGTATGCCAATGACGCTTTTAACAAAGGCGCATAGAGACCAGAAATCCGCGGAAATAATATTGCAGTAATTTTAATTTGTTATGCCATTGGGAACTTGACGTTAGTCTAGCTTTTTTTTTGTTAACTTGTTAAAATGAAACTTATGCACACATATTCTACATACTAAAACAGCACATATATCCCAATTGCTCATGATCACCAATGAACCGGGATTCAGATCTCTTTTCCCGTAACCCGTAGTCACATTTGTTGAACGCACATATTTTGGTTTCAAGACTGGTAATAAATTTGTTTGGAAACCTCATTGAACAAGGTGTGTAATACCCTACGTTTATTGTATAGGTATGGCCTTGGCTGATGCCACGATAGACTTCCAGCTACGAAATACAAATCCTACATACAATCAATTTATTATCTTCGAATCAGACTACTTAAAAGTATTGTTTCATTCCATATAAAATTAAAATAAAGGTTAAACGTAACTAGGAATTTCAATATTCTAAAACCATGTTTATGATAAATTTCACACTGTTGTTATCATACAATGTTCTGATAATCTTAAGTCTTGTTAAGTATTATAGGCCAACTATCCTTCGTAACTTGTCATACTTAGCTTTATATAAACTACCTAAATCTAATAGAAAATATGTGGGAAAAGGGTATGGACGTGTACTCTTCCGGATTTCCTAAATACACACCCCAAAACTCTTATTGATACATTGTTAAATAGAAAAAATTAATACATTAAATATAAAATTAAACTACACAGAAATTAGTTTCCCACGGTTACGAGAGAGTTTACGTCAATGGCGATGATGAAATGATAATGTGAATGTGACTTGAAATAATGCACATAACTAAAATATAAAAATTTCAAAGTAATGTTAATTTCAATTTTTGTAAAAAATGAAAAGAAACATTTTATAATATTAAATTAAAAAAACATGTTACTACTTACTATCGAGCGCATCTAGTTCAATAACTATAATCATAGAATTCAGTAAGAAAATAATATAGGACGTATATAAATTATTCGATATACTTACCGATTGTAATATGAATATTGTATCCATTTCAGGTATGGTTTAAAAATCGTCGAGCGAAATGGCGAAAACAGAAACGTGAAGAACAGGAAAGGATACGAAAGATGCAGGAGGAAAGGGTGTGCGGGCGCGCACCTCCGCTGCCTCGGAGTGCGTTGTCCCCAGCGCCGGCGCACTCGCCACCCTCGCTCTCGCACCCTACGCCGCGCCCTTATACCGACGACTCAGAATCAGATCTTGAGGTCGCTTGAAAATCCTCTACCTGCTCCAGCTTAATACATTAAGTTCAACTAATGTCATGACGAAAATAGATCTGCATCTCGCAACAAAGACTCCCCTCTAGTTATACTCCTAAAAACATGTTTTATTATACATATAGCAAAATAATTTGAGTATGATACACGACTTAACAACTCACACATACTTGCTGATCAACATGTTCTCAAAACATAGCCGGCCAGACTTCCCGGTAAATGGGCAAATGCTCACGGCCTCACAATCTATATTATGAATGGCAAAAGAGTTACTTTTGAGACTACATTATATGTCTATTCATTCATTTAATATAAATCTCCACAACATTATCGATTAAATTAATATGCCTATTAAGAAACATTAATTAAGAATAGTTTTCCAATCTCGTCACCTCTGTGACTTCGACAGGGAACCTGATTTAGCCCCAAATGGAACACAATAGTATATAGGTATAGATATAAATTAGCGTTGTGAAACTTTTTGTTATCAAATCATTACCCCTGCTCAATTTCATTGCCCGTGTATAGATAATCACCATCAAATTAACAACCGTGGATCTATAAGATTTTAAACTTTCGCGTTGCATTATACATATAAGAATATAGTTTCGGGACGTAACGCGACGTATATTACGTAGTATGTAAGTACTACTTACTGCTCGACGTTTCGGCTAGGTTGCACTAGCCGTGGTCACGAGCTGACTGGCGCGCGGCGTCGTCTGCTCAGGCGGGCTCGTGGTTCTTCTTCTACCCACATATTATCAGTATTAATGTCACTTCGGCACACCACACTGACGGTATCAGGATTTATTTTTGATTTTGACGGCACAGTACGCGGCGTACACTTGTTTATCACTGGATTCCACGCTGATGATAATTTGAATCCATCATCCCGATTGAAATTCTTATGTTTCTTTATCTCAATCGCTTCACGAACTATTCTTGTATGATAGTAGCGATCATTGGAGAGGATTTTTGGATCATGTAACTCCATCCAGTGATTAACTCCACATTTAAGTAAATGTTCAGCCACTGCGGATTTATTTGTCAGTCGATTTTTGACCGCTGAGATATGTTCTTTAACACGTTCAGCTATTGACCGCTTTGTTTGTCCTATATACGAACTACCACAGCTGCAATCGATTTTATATACACCCGGAGTTTGAAATGGGATGACATCCTTTGGTGTTCGCAGTAATTTTGACATTTTGCACAACGGAGTAAATACAGTCTTAATGGAGTATTTTTTGAGTATTGTTCCAATTTTGTCCGTTATGCCTTTTATATATGGTAAAAATACTACTTGGCGAGTGACTTCTGTACGTCTTTCCCGCTTCTCACCCTTTCTCGCTTTATTTGACACCTTATATCCATTCATTCTTAGTACTTCCTGAACATGAGTCAGCTCTGCTTGTAAATGTTCAGGGTCACACAAGTTATGAGCTCTATTGGTAAGAGATGTTATTACTGAGAGCAAATGTCGAGGATGGTGATGTGAGGAAGCGTGTAAGTATCTGTCAGTGTGTGTAGGTTTTCTGTATACAGAGTGAGCCAGTGTGCCATCATTCCTCACCATAACTAGTACGTCTAGGAAAGCTAAGGATCTGTTCTTTTCTATCTCATAGGTAAACTTGATTTTCGGGTGGATTGAGTTTAGATGTAGTAAATATTGTTCCACTTCTTTCTGACCTCCATTTATGATACAAAAAATATCATCCATGTACCTCTTCCAGAGTTTTACAGTAAAAGGTCCACTTGCTAACGCCGTGTGTTCAAAATGTTCCATCCAGATGTTGGCAATCACAGGTGCTACAGGGCTTCCCATGGCTACGCCATCTATCTGAAGGTAGTACTGTTCTCTAAACAAGAGGTAGTTTCCGTCTAAGCAGTTTTCGATTAGAACAATATATTCTCTTGGTAGTTCATGATCGCAAAGTTTACCCCTAATGACCTCAAGGCAATCCTTTAATGGGACACTTGTAAAGAGCGACTCAACGTCGAAACTCACCATAATGTCACCGGGTTCCAAAGTTATGCTCTTTAGGATCTCTTTGAAATGATATGAATCTTTCACAAATGACGATGTATTCCCAACTAACGGTTGCAACAGTCCAGCAACGTGCTTCGCCAAATCGTAAGTGGGTGAATCAATCTGACTCACGATTGGTCTTAGTGGTATGTTGCTTTTGTGTATTTTAGGCAGGCCATAAAATTTGGGAGGTTGAATCGCTTTAGGTTTATGCAGACGGTTGTACTCGTCATCTGTGAAAATGTCCCTGTACTCCTGGATAAGGGATCGAATACGACGTGTAACTCGGGCTGTAGGGTTATAGGACACAGGCTTGTAAATCTTTGTATCTGCCAACAAACTCCTCATCTTGGTGACATAGTCTTGAGTGTTCATTACTACAGTGGCGTTTCCCTTATCGGCCTTTAACACTAAAATATTTTCATTATCTCGAAGCTTCTTTAGAGCTAGACGCTCTTCTGCAGTAACATTGCTCTTCGGTAGTTTAGATTTACGCAATATGACCGCAACATCTTGCCTGAGGACGTCAGCGTCTGCGGGCGGTATTTTATTGCGCAAAATTGTTTGTTCTACGTTACAGACTATGTTTTCATATGGAATTCGTTGTGGTGTCAAAGCGAAATTAATCCCTTTTGCCAACACGTCCTTTGTCGGTTCATCAAGTGATTCATCAGACAGGTTGATAACGGTGCGCTCAATATTTAAGGCGGTAACTGGGTGTTGGAGGGTAGACAGTTTATTAAACTTACGCTCATGTTGTAAATTACACAAATCGAACGTACGCGATGCCTGTACAAACGTTACACCATCACACCTGTCAAAAACATCACGAGACAACACTGCACTGCACTCCAAATGTAGTTTGTAAAGTTCACTCTGTATGTTGTTTAGTTCGTAGTGACTATTACGTATTAATTGTTTAAGCAGACGAACACTCGCGTTTCTTAAAATTCCTGCAGAGTGGAAAATATCCGTACGCGGTTTTATACGAACACACGTAGGTAACAATGCACAATCCCGACACTTCAACAAAAATATCAAGGACGATTCCAAACGCCTTCGTTTCTTCCGCAGGAATTCTAGGCGTTTTATTTTTGGTACAATATCCGGTTTATAGTAATTATACGTAATAGTCACTACGAAACTAAACAACATACAGGAGTGAACTTTACAAACTACATTTGGAGTGCAGTGCAGTGTTGTCTCGTGATGTTTTTGACAGGTGTGATGGTGATAACGTTTGTACAGGCATCGCGTACGTTCGATTTGTGTAATTTACAACATGAGCGTAAGTTTAATAAACTGTCTACCCTCCAACACCCAGTTACCGCCTTAAATATTGAGCGCACCGTTATCAACCTGTCTGATGAATCACTTGATGAACCGACAAAGGACGTGTTGGCAAAAGGGATTAATTTCGCTTTGACACCACAACGAATTCCATATGAAAACATAGTCTGTAACGTAGAACAAACAATTTTGCGCAATAAAATACCGCCCGCAGACGCTGACGTCCTCAGGCAAGATGTTGCGGTCATATTGCGTAAATCTAAACTACCGAAGAGCAATGTTACTGCAGAAGAGCGTCTAGCTCTAAAGAAGCTTCGAGATAATGAAAATATTTTAGTGTTAAAGGCCGATAAGGGAAACGCCACTGTAGTAATGAACACTCAAGACTATGTCACCAAGATGAGGAGTTTGTTGGCAGATACAAAGATTTACAAGCCTGTGTCCTATAACCCTACAGCCCGAGTTACACGTCGTATTCGATCCCTTATCCAGGAGTACAGGGACATTTTCACAGATGACGAGTACAACCGTCTGCATAAACCTAAAGCGATTCAACCTCCCAAATTTTATGGCCTGCCTAAAATACACAAAAGCAACATACCACTAAGACCAATCGTGAGTCAGATTGATTCACCCACTTACGATTTGGCGAAGCACGTTGCTGGACTGTTGCAACCGTTAGTTGGGAATACATCGTCATTTGTGAAAGATTCATATCATTTCAAAGAGATCCTAAAGAGCATAACTTTGGAACCCGGTGACATTATGGTGAGTTTCGACGTTGAGTCGCTCTTTACAAGTGTCCCATTAAAGGATTGCCTTGAGGTCATTAGGGGTAAACTTTGCGATCATGAACTACCAAGAGAATATATTGTTCTAATCGAAAACTGCTTAGACGGAAACTACCTCTTGTTTAGAGAACAGTACTACCTTCAGATAGATGGCGTAGCCATGGGAAGCCCTGTAGCACCTGTGATTGCCAACATCTGGATGGAACATTTTGAACACACGGCGTTAGCAAGTGGACCTTTACTGTAAAACTCTGGAAGAGGTACATGGATGATATTTTTTGTATCATAAATGGAGGTCAGAAAGAAGTGGAACAATATTTACTACATCTAAACTCAATCCACCCGAAAATCAAGTTTACCTATGAGATAGAAAAGAACAGAGCCTTAGCTTTCCTAGACGTACTAGTTATGGTGAGGAATGATGGCACACTGGCTCACTCTGTATACAGAAAACCTACACACACTGACAGATACTTACACGCTTCCTCACATCACCATCCTCGACATTTGCTCTCAGTAATAACATCTCTTACCAATAGAGCTCATAACTTGTGTGACCCTGAACATTTACAAGCAGAGCTGACTCATGTTCAGGAAGTACTAAGAATGAATGGATATAAGGTGTCAAATAAAGCGAGAAAGGGTGAGAAGCGGGAAAGACGTACAGAAGTCACTCGCCAAGTAGTATTTTTTACCATATATAAAAGGCATAACGGACAAAATTGGAACATACTCAAAAAATACTCCATTAAGACTGTATTTACTCCGTTGTGCAAAATGTCAAAATTACTGCGAACACCAAAGGATGTCATCCCATTTCAAACTCCGGGTGTATATAAAATCGATTGCAGCTGTGGTAGTTCGTATATAGGACAAACAAAGCGGTCAATAGCTGAACGTGTTAAAGAACATATCTCAGCGGTCAAAAATCGACTGACAAATAAATCCGCAGTGGCTGAACATTTACTTTAAATGTGGAGTTAATCACTGGATGGAGTTACATGATCCAAAAAATCCTCTCCAATGATCGCTACTATCATACAAGAATAGTTCGTGAAGCGATTGAGATAAAGAAACATAAGAATTTCAATCGGGATGATGGATTCAAATTATCATCAGCGTGGAATCCAGTGATAAACAAGTGTACGCCGCGTACTGTGCCGTCAAAATCAAAAATAAATCCTGATACCGTCAGTGTGGTGTGCCGAAGTGACATTAATACTGATAATATGTGGGTAGAAGAAGAACCACGAGCCCGCCTGAGCAGACGACGCCGGCGCCAGTCAGCTCGTGACCACGGCTAGTGCAACCTAGCCGAAACGTCGAGCAGTAAGTAGTACTTACATACTACGTAATATACGTCGCGTTACGTCCCGAAACTATATCTTATATGTATAACAACCGTGGATCCAGAACTTTTTTTACTCCTTTCTTTTTCTCGACATAGTGTTTTGTAAGTGCTGAAGTTTGGTGTGCAGTTATTAAGTCATAGACCTATTAACTTAATATGCACAGGGCCTACAATAGGCCTTAGTTGCTGGATATGGATGCGACTTTATCTCCTTCATAACTACAATTACCAATCTATTCAAATTATTCTTTCCTGTATTAATAAAAAATATAACTGCACCGATTAATGTGAGCTTGCATTTTTTAATAATATTGAATAGGTTGATAAATAATCTATATGGCTTTTATACATTTATTTTAGAGCTATTACTACTGCACTCCATCAATATTGTGGAACAATGTATCACGCTTAAATTTTATTGAATATTTTTTAAAACTACCGCCATAGTGCAATTCAAACATTAAGCAATGCATAAAAATTTGAAAAGTTCATTCGGAGGTCGTTTTTGCCTTGCGAGATGCAGAGAACGATTCGACTAACAATTAACAATTTAACGGCGGCATTACGGTTTGTCATCATTACAGCAAGTGATTGACCCAGTTCACTTACATGCGACTGTATAAATTGAATAAAACGCGATGAAAGTGAAAAGACTTAAAGAACCGTGATTACTTTTGTGAAAAGTGTTTGTGTGTCTGTTTGTTGGAATGTTTAAAGTATACATATTTCAGCACACATTGAGTTGTAAATTATATTTTTATTTTAAGCCTTTAGAATAGATTAAATAACCCTATCTATTATATTTATTAAGTACGCCTATTGTACTCGATTAAATTTTAGACAAGAGGAAATTAAACTTTCTGCATTCATTATGTAGGTATAAGAAAATTCAGTATAAAAATATCGTAGAAGTTTGTATTTATAAATGTTTAAAATTAATGTAAATGTAGTTTTCTATTTATACATATTGTTATAACCACTACTATGCTTAAAATAATGAATGCCATTTATCTACCTAACCAATTCTATGACATATATATTTTATTTAGTGTAAATTCATTAAAACTTACTTTAAAAATGAAGTATAATTAAACCATGTAGTAGTCATTATATATGATATTTTAATTTTTTTACGTATACGACACTTTGTACTTAGTTCTAAATATGAAGTTGATTTTGTCGGTGAAACATACGCCTACTTGCTGCTAATAGTAAATTAATAATAATACAGGCACAAAGCAGTTACTTAGGGCATGAGTCTATGACACTTGAAACACGTGCGTAACGAATGACTACGAATACAGAGTGTATTAATCATTAAATCTTACGGTCGGCGAAGTTTAATAAGATTACAGCCCTCCGTGATATGAGGAATTTAAGCTCACTCATAACTAAGACTGAAAAATTAAAACGAAAGTCTTCCGACCTTCTTTTCATTTCCTATCACAGCTGTCAATGAAGGCACCCATCAATTTCTGAACATGTGTTTCTCAAAATTTCACCGCTATAAAAGTTACTTCATTATAACAGTGTAATTTTGCCCGTACTTTCCCTCCTGTAATTTATATTAAAAAAATTGAATACAATGCTACCATATTTAATGTTTGATACAATTACAAATGTAGATATTTTATTTTAGTTTGAGGACTTTCAACGTCCTGAACAAACTGCATTCCAAAAAGGCTCGACTATCATAGACTACAACATCGCTGAAGCCGGTTAAGCAGAAGACCTCCTACGTTTAATCCTACCCTTGTGGACTATAAGATAGGTTTCAATTCTACGTTGAGCTTCAGTTTTTTCAGAGTGCCACATAAATATTCAAGTGTTACAAAACCAAAAAAATATTATTTATTTGCCAATATATTTTTAGTTTATTTCATTTTTAGGTACGAGTATAATGAAATCTTAAAGTATACTAACTACCTCTAAAACGAAAAAACATTTACAAGCAAATTTTAAAAATTGTGTTATACACATATATTGTTAAACTGAATAAATAACAGCTGCAACTAAAAAACCGAAAAAGTACACAAACAAAAAATTTCAACATTGATGTACAATATGTATGCGTGTGATTGAGTTAAGGTCTAGTAGTATGCATGTTCCTATGGTGTTAATGTGTAAGGATGGCTAAATGTGTCTGTGTATGTAAGTACGTGTAAACGGGTAAGTAAATAAATAATATAAAACATATATGCTGCTACAATATGATCTTAAATATACAAAGTTTATTATTACCTATAATACTAACATTACGCAAATAGATACTGCTAATGTTTCTGGGATTATTTTCATTTGTTGCAATATCAACTTTTTAAAGTAGTGCTCAGTAATGTATGTGGTTTAGAAATGAAATTATATTTATACGCAACAAAACTGTATCGTAAAAACACAAATAAAACTCTTATTTGAAAACATCTTGTTGAAGAAGAAAATGTAAACATCCCTTGTGCGCCTTGATTTTTTTTTCTCAAGAGACAGAATGAGAATCCTCACAAAGAGCACGAAACGTGCCTAGGACTCCCGTTCGACGTTGAATTATGTTGGACTCCAAACCAGCCGGGGCGGATCGATGCGCCATAACTTACCAACTATACTTAACCGAGGAATAAAAGCGACCGCTCCTCATGAGGGCGCGGTGCAACCTGGCTTAGAAACTGTTATTCACGACATCTACTACCTTGACGGTAGATGTCGTGAATCGGTTCTACTTTTACATCTAACTCACTTACCCATAGTTCACAATCCCCGCAGAAGTAAACGTGTAAGCAAATTGGCATGATATTTATCTTTCTACACTTTGTATTTATCCTCAAATTCAAAACATGTGGGTTTAAAAACCACATGTTTTGAATGTCTTCACTTTAAATTACGTGGCAACTTTTGCGCCTTGAAGAAAACTTTTTCGTCATTATCAATAAACACTTCACCATCTACACTAAAAATATCTACACCAGAAAGACAAGGGCGGCCACGTTACCAATTACGCTTCCGCCTATGGCGGCTATTGATTGTTAAAGAAACAACAGTTGGAAAGTGCTGGATACAAAGTGTAATATCTCATTAGTACAGTCAATATGTCGTTAAAAAAAATCGATCTCTCCAAAAATGACAAACCGGGATTTGACTTGACGAATCGTTAGAGGGGCAAGTAAAAAGCTTAATGTCAGATTTCGAAGTCCTCCCCCTGCTGTTTTTGAGAAAATCAAAAATTTTGAATGCATTTATCTCGGAAACTATTAAGGCTAGCGACTTGTTTTTTTTTCAAATTGTAAAGGACACTCAGGACTACATTTTCTTTCATTGAAGCAACATCATGACTGAAACTGCAAACGCTAGATGGCGCTAAAGTTTTGAAAAAATTGGTTTTTTTGCTATTTTCATTGTAAAATATCAATTTTTTTGCAAAAATGTAAATGAGAAAGTTGTTTGTAATAAAATTTGCTACAACTTTTGTTAAAACATTTTTTTATAAAACTTACCGTTTTCAAGCTATATAGGGGAACAAGTGCAGTTTACAAGCTGAAGCTTGTCAAAGTGTACAAAATCGTACATTGTGTGCCTTACTACAGTGTGTTTGTCACACAATTCATGGATACATCAATAAATTGTAATGTTTACTTATTTTTTAATTATTAAACTTTTAAAACTTTGTTTAACAATTTTTTTTTAATAAAATGAAGTTTTTTTTAGTACAAGTTATTTGAAGCGGTTTTACTAATACAATGCATTAGTAACAGTACATATAAAATGAAATTTTATTAATGCAAAAATCAAAAATTATTATCAAATTTGCAAGTAGCTTTAACTTTGATGAATTTTATATTAACTTTTTGCTATTTGTTATCGACAGCGCAAAAGGTGAATAATTCAAAATACATTCAACTTCAGTCTTCTGATTTTTGAAGTAACAAAGATTTTTAATTAATTTAAAATTTTATATAGTTTATATAGTTTTAAAATTTTAATAATTAAAAAATAAGTAAACATTACAATTTATTGATGTATCCATGAATTGTGTGACAAACACACTGTAGTAAGGCACACAATGTACGATTTGTACACTTTGACAAGCTTCAGCTTGTAAACTGCACTTGTTCCCCTATATAGCTTGAAAACGGTAAGTTTTATAAAAAATGTTTTAAACAAAAGTTGTAGCTAATTTTATTACAAACAACTTTCTCATTTACATTTTTGCAAAAAAATTGATATTTTACAATGAAAATAGCAAAAAACCAATTTTTCAAAACTTTAGCGCCATCTAGCGTTTGCAGTTTCAGTCGGATGATGTTGCTTCAATGAAAGAAAATGTAGTCCTGAGTGTCCTTTACAATTTGAAAAAAAAAAACAAGTCGCTAGCCTTAATAGTTTCCGAGATAAATGCATTCAAAATTTTTTTGGATTTTCTCAAAAACAGCAGGGGGAGGACTTCGGAAATCTGACATTAAGCTTTTTACTTGCCCCTCTAACGATTCGTCAAGTCAAATCCCGTTTGTCATTTTTCGGAGCAAAAATTGCAGATTGACTGTACTACATGAACCAGAGCCAAAGTAAGTTAATTGTAGCGGTTGTTTGCAAGTCTGTTCTTATCAAAATTCTTCATAGAAGTTAAATAATTTGTACGATGTATCTATCAAATATTTTAAACTACAGAAACGTTGATCACGCCCAGCAGAATGCCACTAAGTCTATTCGTCTTCAAGGCAGAACTCTATCAATATAGAGTTCTGCCTTGAAGACGAATAGACTAATAGACAATGTGTCCCTTTGACGACCTATCAATATAGGTCTTCAAAGGAACACATGGCGCTACAAAGTAGCTATAGCTATATTATTTTCTTTCTCATATTTAAATTAACAGTTAAATAATAGGTTTTTATTTATGAACCATTTTTATACTGACATGCGATATACATCTATATCGTATACATCTTCACGCAATCAATCCATTCATAACTTCGTTGCTCTCTGTATTTTCCTTGATTTGATTATCCAAACATGATCTATCAATGCATAGAATACTCGTACATATGAATTGTTTAAAAATAAAATTAAACAATACATAGGTTTATATCGAGGCTACCCAGAATGCACTTTAGTTCAACTACACGATACCTGACGATGTATAACTAGCTCGCTCAACAGAATGGTTAGTTGAACCCAGTGCCGTAACTAGCCTTTTATATGCGCCCGGTGCGAGCTTTCAAAACTGCGTCCTTGAAAAATGTCCTAACCAGGCGCTGACAATAAAATTGACAAATGTGCATAAAAATATATCTATTTATTGTTTACCAAGTTATAGGTAGGTACTTAGTTGATTTTTTTAAGATAATTTGTTAAAATTTTAAAGAAATTGATTTTTTTTAAGAATTTGTATAAAAATGTTTGCTCAAATATAGAAATGACACAAAATACTCGATAGTAACGACCCAAGGCTGTACTTTCAGATTACTTAAAGATTTACTTTCCGCGCTTTTCCATTGCGAAGACCTTGATTACATTCGCGTTCAATCGACAAAATCGCTTGGCAAATTTTTCTTAGCCCATCGTCGATCGCAGGTACGTCTTTATTAATTTGAGCTTACTAAATGATCGCTTAAAAAAGCGATACTGATTTAGATAGTACAGTACGGCGTACTGGTCATTTCTGCGCCCCTCCAGGGTCTGCGCCCTGTGCCTGGGCACCGCTGGCACCGCCCTATTTACGGCACTGGTTGAACCTATATATACTGGAAGATCTATATACTGGATTTGAATGTGAAGGGTGTTGTTATAAAACTTTAGAAATGATGTCATCGCTTTGACGATTATACACATTCCATCACGAGCACGTGATTGTTGTCGGCAAACATATTATATTATATTATCTATATACATATAATAAGACAGTAAAAATATTTTGTCTGTACATTTAGTATTTTTGACTGAAATGGATAGAGGGGCACTTAAATAGATTATTAGATAGCAAAAAAAATTTTTTGGAATTTTTTGTCTGTCTGTCTGTCTGTATGTTTGTTCACGTTTATCTCCGAAAGTACTGAACCGATTTGCTTGAAACTTTCACTATTTGCTTTGTTTTAACTCAGAATAATATCTAAACTTTGTTTCATCAAAATCGGTTCATTAAAAAAAAAGTTATCGTCATTTTAATGAACTCAAGGCATGATAATATTGCGAATTATAATGTACACCATTCTTACATAAGTTACATGGGAAATTTAAAATCTAAAGACAATTCATCATCATGATACAATACATACATAAGATAACGTCTTTATCCCCTGCGGGGTAGACAGAGCCACAGGTTATAAGACCCCAAAGGCCACGTTTAGCATGTTCGTGGGCAGTGAGATGGAAGACGGAACCAAAATACGATGAAACGAAACCAGTTTTTATCAAAATAATATGATAAATGCGAAAGTTTGTTTGTTTATTACCTCTTCACGCTTAATTTATACATATAATAGAACAGAAAAATATTTAAGTGTAAATCAGTTTCATTACGCATGTTAGTTTTTTCATAAATCACTAGATGGCGCTGTTTCATTTAATCAATTTCTACAACGCGCTATTGTAGTTTTTTCAAATAAAGCCTAATAAAGGAATGTGTTTCGACATAAGGCGATAATCTCCTTCGTATCTTTTCATGATCTTTGCGCTGAGAATCGAATAGGAAATTTTCTGTGAATTTTGCTTTAATTAATTTAATAATTTCTTCTGTGTTGATTTCGGATTTTGTTTTGCTTTGTGTTTAGGATTTGGTGTTACTGGTTGAGTTTATTTCAAGACGGACTTTTGCTGTGTTTTAGGCTTTTGTTTTGCTTTGCGCTTAGGGTTTAATTGGTGTAATTGCCAACTTCATAACGCTCTTTTGATGTATTATTGCTTTCTAATTAAGTTTCAGTGTTAATTCCATAGAATAAACTAACAAATTATCATTTGTAGGTGTTCATTTTTTGGATTATTTAAAGTAATCTATACATATAATAGAACAGAAAAATATTTAAGTGTAAATCAGTTTCATTACGCATGTTAGTTTTTTCATAAATCACTAGATGGCGCTGTTTCATTTAATCAATTTCTACAACGCGCTATTGTAGTTTTTTCAAATAATTTTTTTCATAAATCACTAGATGGCGCTGTTTCATTTAATCAATTTCTACAACGCGCTATTGTAGTTTTTTCAAATAAAGCCTAATAAAGGAATGTGTTTCGACATAAGGCGAAAATCTCCTTCGTATCTTTTATAAAGAAATTCTTTGAGTTTACTTTACCTCAAGGAATTGCTTTATACCAAAAATATTTTAATCGGTAAAATCGTATATTAATATGATTTGTGTATCAATAACATTCAACTCGAAATTTACGCAGACGAAGTCGCGGGCAACAGCTAGTAATTAAATATGATTATTAAAAGCGTCACCATTTATAGCAATGGTAACGCTTTTAATAACAGTTCAAAAGACCTTAAAGAGTATTATTGAGATACCTAATTACTACATAAGTAGTCAAAAGTGGCTATTTTTATCGATGTACGAACTAACGAAAATAGTAGGTACATTTGTACTTAGGCACAAACTTTGAAACTATTGATTAGACGTATACCTACAGCTTTTCCCTGCGGTAAAAAACACATGAGATTTTGACATGTCATGTCGAAATTTTATATTATAATTCACCTTTTAATGTAATCACCATAATGATATGTTCAACAATTTCGTAACACAACTTTATACTTACTTGCTTTCGTCTTGAAATGCTTTTTGATTTACACACACACAGTGGATCCAAATATTTACCAATTTCAATGATAATAAAATCTAGACTAAAAAACAAAAAGGCAAGACAAAAAAGTATGGCAGCATTTAAATCATCAATTATTTTTTTGTGTCCATATTATTTGCATCTTACAAAATAAATAAAAAACAGTTTTAAAACATTATGGACATCGTGAAATAAATATGAAATATACATTTGTAATTAAAAAACAGTACCGCTTTGACATTTATTTATTTTTCGTGAATAGACAATTTATTAAATTTCAATCATATACATATAATATATGTATTTTAAGAGACAGAAACTTACATAAAACGGTACGCTTAATTAAATACAAATATTTTAACTAAAAACCATTTTAACTAAAAAAATACCCATAATAACATCATAATGTTATTACATATTTCCTATCTCTAATAAAGTCTGAAAGATACATTGACTGATTATTTTAGTGTTTCCTAATTAATGTTAGATAATAAAAGTTTAATGATAAACTCTACTTGTAGTAGAAGGGATAAGAATAAGCGTATGCATAAGGGTAAGAGTAAGTGAGCGGAGCGGCGGCGTAGTATGAGGGCGCGTAGTACCCGTAGTCGAGCAGCACCTGAGGCTTCGCTGACGACGATGCCAGGAGCACCGCAGCGAGCACCAACAACAACGCCTGGAATTTTGTATACTTGTAAAGCAATAAAACTTACAACGAGTCATTAACTGGAGTATAAAAAGTGGAGTCATCAAAAAATTAATTATTCATAATTATGAAAATTTAAGATGGTCGATAAAAATAACCAATTTATATTTTAAAAGGATTTAAATCGCAAATATTGTTTTTTTTCTAACACTGATCAAAAGTTACATTCGAATAACACAACACAAAGTTCTCCTTATAGATTATATTTGGGAAAGATTTACGTCGACCGATCTTCATTTTAATCTGGAGACCTATTTTTGGATTACGAATGCGATTTCGAAATCACCGCTGACTAAATAGTCAGCGGTGACTTTGAGGTCACGGATTCCTAAACATCCAATTTTTGAAAGTCGATCGCAGAGCTGCCAACATAGATAAAGTACAAACATAAATATAAGAGTTCGGTTCCACGCAGAATGTAGCCGCTGCCGATTATTGTCGGCTTAACCATTATGGTTATTATATATTATAATATATGCTACATTCATTATATATATATTATAGTATATAAAGGTTATATATGTATATATGAATGTAATCGCTGCCGGTTATTGCCGGCTTAATCATCGCGGTTATTATACACACACACACACACACACACACACACACACCCACACACACACACACATATATATATATATATATATATATATATAATATTATATATATATATATATATATATATATATATATATATATATATATATATATACATAGGTATATATAATGCTACATTCATATATATCTATGTATATATTATAGGTATATAAAGGTTATATATATGTAAATAAACCTTTATATACCTATAATATATACATACATGTATATATGAATGTAGCTTATATATATATATGCTACATTCATATATATATATATATATAGACTGAAAAATCAAACAAAACACAGATAACATTTCCACAAGTATGACTTGATTACGAGTGGGTGAGGGCACTCGTAATGAAATCACACCTGTGACTAAGGTAGTCACATCAGTGATATTCAAAAATAAGAATTATTGAAAATCGGTGATTATTAGTCACATCGGTGATTTCGAAGTCGCATTCGTAATTCAAAAATAGGTCTCCTGGTCTTTAATGAAAATAGAATAACCACATATTTGAACATCTACTTTAATTCCTTCTACTTGCTATACCTTTCGTCGATTTATTGCAGGCATAATATTTATTATTGTTTATGGAAAGGCCTTGATATATTAATACTATGCTTTAAATCAATGATATTTTATTATACAGATGCTTACAATACTATGCGACATTTAAAAACTGATCCCGGTTTGCTATATACTTTTCTTTTAGGGTCGTACTCTAATATAATTTAACTACTAAAATCTCGGTTTAAGTACAGTTTCACAGGGATGACGCTATGTGGGCGATTTTAACTATAATTTTTGGATATGAGCCAGTCAACGACATTAACCCAGTGCGGTTTGGTCACTTCACATACACCATTGAATTTTTTCACTGCCTCGATGGTTTCCTTCACCTTATGGATGTCTACTAAATATTGAAGGATTAATATATGAGGTCGTGGAAAACACATTGGTACAAGGGACTCCTAACCTGCCGATTAGAAAGCCATTGCCATGTTCGTAGTTCCATAGACGCTCTTTTTTGGATATATTTCGCTAAATAGTAAACTCTTATAAATTCGTGATCAGTAATGAATTACCATTACAAATGGGAATTACTTATACCTACTTTATATTTCTACGTAATATTATATTATATATTGAACAATAGTTTTTTTTTATATAGGATAGGGCAGCAAACGAGCAAGCGGATCACCTGATGGTAAGCTATAACCGTTACCCATGGACACCCGCAACACCAGAAGAGTCAGAGATGCGTTTCCGGTCTTTTGAAAGGTAATAAGGGGGGGGGGGGAAGCTATTTCACGCCGGTTTTCTGTGAAGCCGTGCTATCACTCTGATCGAGCCGGCCCAATTCGTGCCGAAGCATGGCTCTCCCACGGTAAAAAGTTATTTATGATATGCCAAAATTAGATATTTTTTTACCAATTGGGTATTTATATATATATACTAGCGGACCCGACAGACTTCGTCCTGTCAAAAAGATTTGTAAAGTGGCAGTTTTTTGTTCCTACTTATTTTGTAGTTAGGGCAAAAAATTCTTCTGTACAGAACAGTCACCCTGGCGGTAGGGCACTTTGAATAAAAAATAATTAATTGCAAAAAAGGTCCAAAATAACTATTACATTTTAAGACAATTCAATTTTGAAACGTGACATTAAATGAACGTGAAATTTCAACATTATATAGCGTTAATAAACCGCAAATTGACTCCTTGACGTTAATAACACACATTGCTTAGACAACAGTGAGTGCTTGTAATATGAACTTTATACAATAACAATAAAGCTCAAATTGACTGCTCCTTTTTATTAGAAAACGTTTGTATGGGAAAAAAGATCTGATTTTAGGGGTTTTCCGATAATTATCCTAAGTAAAACCATCCCTGAACTTCAACGAACATTTTAAAAAAAGAATTGGCCAAATTGGTCCAGGCGTTGTCGAGTTATGCCCTTACCAACACATTTTGCGTTTTATTTTTATATATAAGAAGATATAAGATTCATCAAAGTAGCGTAGAAACCAACGTGTTCAAATGAATAAATTTCCTATGGGAGTCGTTTATGGTACACGCCTACCATGGACCTCAAATCATAATATAATATATCATGAATTAAGACAAAATATGGATACAGATTATACTAAGTAAGCAACTAAAGTAAACAAAGTAACAAACAATCAAATATATGGTACTCACCAATTTGTACATGGTGAAGGTAATAAAAATGATTGCTATGCGCCGATGTATGGACACGGCAACGATCAGGTATTGAATATTAAGTTGTGGTCCCGAGGCCTTCTTATATATGCCTCCAGAGGGTCCGTGATTAGAAAAATTAATCGTCGTCCTCACTCACAACACTGACAATGTCGCATTATCCGATAATAGCTCATCATTTCCATAACGAACCCGGATCAAGAACGATACAATAGATACACAAGGCAGATTGATCACTGTAAAAACCATGGGGCAGGACGACGGACACATGGCGTAGGTCACAATTACATATAAGCTATGTACTTCGTATTGCGTTTGTTTATTGACGAAAAAAGAATAGTATTTCAAATAATTGCCATGATGTGGTGTTACAATATGTACAAAATCTTTTACAACTTCAGTTTATAAGCGAAACATGCAAATATTTTAATTATTACAAAGATTACAGAAAAAAGAAATCACGTATTATTTGATGTCTGTTCCTATCGAAATTGATTTAATATCACACAATAATTTTCATTTAATAAATGTAAAAAATATATAATTGCTGGGTGTCAATATCACGCAATATTTTGTATAATACCTATAACATACAGTCTCAAATTTAACACGAATAATTTCGCTAAGCTGATCAATCAATAAAATGTAACATGGAAACTTTTGTCTAATTATATTTAAGAAAAGAATAATAGAAATAAAAATAGATTGCTTCAAATACAAATAGTTTGTCTGTAATTATATATTTTCTTTATACGTGAATATATTGAGTTACACAATACTTAATCTCGTAGTGATATTACTACTTGAAAATATTTTTTTATTAGAAAAACTTTTCTATCTATTAATATTCAAACACCCATTTTTACATGTCCAATTATATTTTAAAACCAAGGTTTTCATCATTTTTATGAGTGCTATTATAACTAGGTACATGCTATTGTAGTGACGACTACATAATATTGCCACATGTAATATTTAAATGCAATTTCTACGTCTTCCAAGTGATGGACATGAAACTCACTCAAGATATCCATCAAATCAGATGTATATTTTGTTTAGTTTAGTTATTCAATATATCAATAAATAGATATGTACGCTATTTAATATGGAGTATAACTTGATACATCCTTATAAAGTTGTACTCTAGGGTGTAAGGAATTCTGAATTACACCTGACTGCACCTAAGTTAACCTCACTTCATCACTGCATTTCAAAGGAGGTTCTAACACTCGGCACTGGTTGCCACCAACGAGCACTGGGCTACATGCGTGTGTAATCATTAGTGATGAAACGGATATCCGGTAACTATCCGGTATCCGGCCTATTTTCACTATCCGGCCGGATACCGGATAGTAGGGCACTATCCGGCCGAATACCGAATACTAGATGTTTCCCGCGATACCGTTCGCCCTGAGTGCTTTTACGCCCTAAACTCGTCTATATCGCGCTTTTCTGTGGGAATACAAAAGTTTTTAAGCCTATCTATATTGTTTCTCGTTGTCTAATCTATCTCTGTATCAAATTTCAGCAAAATCAGTTCTTTAGTTTAGGCGTGAGAGAGTAGCAGACAAACAGACTGAATTTATAATATTAGTAACGGATTTTTTTGCACATACACACACATATATGAAACGCGATAAGCGGCCGAATATCCGGTGGCCGGATATCCGGCGCTCCGGCCTCGTAGTTAGCCGAATATCCGGTATCCGGTATCCGGCCAAATCACTATCCGTTTCATCTCTAGTAATCATCAAAGAATATTCATTGAAAGTCATTAAGGTTTACATCGGAGATAGACTTGCATTGAGGAGAAATTAGACGCAATATTAATTGGTCAGTTTCCTAGTATTAGTTATTGTTAAGAAAACTGAAAAAAAAAGTAACTTAAAATAAATAATATTATTTTCTTATGTTTTGTTATATGTACTTGTCAAAAGTGACAGAATTTTGTGTATATATAATTTGGAGATGGGTGTTAACAGCCACAACACAGTTTTTAAGTACTAAAGCGAATATTATCGCATATTTTTTAACCTGTAATATTTTTAAATAAAATATTAACTGTTCCATGTTGGGTCTAAAGAAAAAAATCGCAATGTTAACATTATGTCCCTAATTTAAATTTTCTTATATCCACTATAACTAGCTAAACCCTGAAATCCCTAGATTTAGGCGGGTTTGTTTTCGTTTATCCATACGTAGCCTTTTAGGAAATCTAAAAGTATATCGGAAGTGAATTTTCTAACGCAATAATTTTAATTCTCTAAATACTTCGCCTCCCATATCTTATAATATTATTATACGATTATAACACTATTAACAATTACTAGATACTTTCAAAATGCCATTGACCAACGCCACCAAATTTAAATTAACGATAGTGATTTGTCAGCAGTATAAGGTACCTATATACAGCTGAGTGGTTTGTATACCGGTTTCGCCATTTCAGAGATCCCGGGTTCGTGTCCCGGTCGAGGTAGATGTTTATGTGATAGATGCAAACATTTGTGCCTTAGTAATGGTTGTTATTATACGAGGGGCGGCTGATAAATTCGCGGCCTAAGGTACTTAGCAACGACACATCATGTCGCTACTTATACCACTAATTGCGCGACTCATTTGTACTATAAATAGCAGGTAGTTTTTTTATTAGGTTCATAACAAAGTAACGAGCAGCTCCGCAACCGGAGCTACGATGCCAAGGCCAAGGACCATCCCCGCCGCCCCAATGACCCTGCAGTTGTAACTGCAGGCGGAGATGCCACTGTAGGGGGATATAAGCTCCCCGAACAGTCACCTTCTCCCCAAGGGAGTGGAGAAGAAGGAAGTTCCGAGAGTTATTTGGTTCATAAACACTTTACCTTTGGAACAAGCAACAACAACATGACAACGGAAACTGGAAGTTCTCGGAATTTGGAGCATCGCGCCGTGATAAAATTCCTCGTGAAAAAAGGAAATACGCCCAAGGAAATTTTTGAAGATATGTCAGCCCTTCAGAATTCTGCACCTTCATATACGATGGTCAAAAAATGGGCTCGGCTATTTCAACAAAGCAGAGAGACATGTGAAGACGACCCTCCCCGGGTTGCCCTGTGACGGTCTTGACCGAAGAAAATGTGGAAAAATTAGTACTGGTTGATCATAGAATTAAATTGTAGCAGATAGTAGAAGATTAGCAAAGAACGAATTGGAGATATTTTGCATAATTATTTGCACATGAAAAAAATTTGTACACGGTGGGTACCGCGAATGCTCACACCGCTCGACAGTCAGCGACGATTAGAGAGTTGTAAGGATTAATCGTATTGTGACCGTTGATGAAACTTGGATTCGTCAGTATGATCTCGAGTCCAAACAAGAGTCGATGCAATGGATAAAAAAGGGAGAAAAGCCACCAAAGAAATTCAAAGTGGAGAAGTCGGCATCAAAGCTTATGGCTACCATTCTCCGGGACAGCGATGGCATGTTATTATTTGTCAAAAGGAACCACAATGAACGTTCAGTATTACGTTAATTTACTGGGTCAGGCACGTGAGGTAGTCGTGCAGAAAAGACGTGGTAAGACGCGCGGAATGCTGTTTTTGCAAGACAACGCACCCGTTCACATTGCTCGAGTTGCGAGAGATCCCTAGAGTTCACAGAAATTTGTCATCCACCCTACAGTGCGGACCTGGCTCCAAGTGATTTTTTATTTTTTCTAATATCAATAAGGCGCTACGGGGTTGAAGATTTTCGGACAGCCATTTTCTAGAGAAAACTAAAGAATATTTTTTTGGTGATAAAAAGCATTATATTCACGATATAAAAAATGTAATTCACTCGTGGGGGATTGATTATATTGAACAAAAATAATATGAAGACGGTATATTTCTTTCATTAAATACCTATTAAACCTAACCTAACTTTAACTTTTAACCTAACTTATCAGCCGCCCCTTGTATATTTCTAACAAATATACGTATGTCTATCAGTTACCTTAAATCCCATAACACAAACCTTACTTTTGGCTAGGCTAATTGATGCAAGTGAAAGAAATATATAATATTTATTTTAATATATACAGGGTGTATTTTTGAAACGGGGCAGTAAGGGCAAGTGCCTTAACCGTTGCAGTTACAGCAAAACGTTCTTAGAAAACCTTCCCTAACTTTTTGAAATATTTTGAACTGCTTTCACAGATTTTGTAAAAAACTTACAGTTGGCAAAAAAAATGCAAAAACTCCAATTTTTTTTTTATGCCTATCGATTCTATTTCATGTGGGGATCAAAAAACTCTATGGGACAATTTTAGCTTTCAGTACTAGAAAAGACAGAAATCGCCAAAAACCTTTCCCATAGGTATATTTCGTACGGAAATATAATAAATCAACTCGAAACTCATAGGTCAGGTAAAGTTTTGAACTTTTTTAAATATTGCTCAAAATGATTACCATTTTTACGAATACATAAGTCTATCCTTTTTTGCACTGAACGAATGGCGGCTAATAATGTTCTGGGATGAATATTACGTAAAATGGTCATTAATGCATCCTTGAGCTCTTCAACACTACGTCGTCTTATACACCTCGTTTTTCACGAAGCCCCATAAAAAAAATCAAGTGGTGTTAGATCGGGGCTACGAGGTGGCCACTGTGTTGGACCATGTGTACCTATCCACTGTGTACCGAATAGGCGGCTCAAATTGGAACGTGAAAGGTGACTTATGTGGCGGAGCACCATCTTGTTGAAAATGAACTTTTCGCAATTCTGACAGGGGCCATTCGTCCATCTCGTTTTCAAGATGGTGTAAAATCACTTCATTATACATGGCAGAATTCAGTTTCCCTTCATAAAATTCCACCATTATGACTCGATTGGACATTATACCACACCAACAGTTGAATGAGAAGCGAACCTGATTATGACTTGTCGTAACTCTTGGTGGATTTTCTTTCGACCAATAGTGGTGATTTTTTCTGTTGTACATACCGTTATTGAAAAAATTCGTTTCGTCTGACCACAGTATGTAATTTAAAATTTTATGATCTCTGCTTATTTTTCCTCTTAGCCATCTGCAAAAAGTAAGCCTTCGAACATCATCACCTGGATGTAACACTTGAACTATGCGCCCATATCGATAGCACTTGTAGCCGTATTTCTTCCATATCTTTATCACAAGGGAGTGGGATACACCTACTTCAAGGGCGACTTACCTGGACGATACCTCTGGATATGCTTCGACATAAGTCAGAACCGCAATCTCCGTGTCCATGTCCACACGAGGCTGCCGCTTTCTTTTATAAGAACCCTGCAATTCCAGGTTTTTCAAAAGATTTGTAATAACCTTTCTTGTTGGCACATACCGCAACGGATACTTATTGCGGTACCACACTAATGCAGCTCCCGCATTTAGATTATTGACAAAATACGCTTCTAATAAGTCAATTTTTTCACAATTAGAAGACATTTTAGCGAAAATCCTTAATTAATAACTCATTAGATGATTGACAGATTTCCTAATCAAATTCGAAATTTGAGGGGAAAAATTTCTTTTTATTTACTTTACAGTCAATTCTACCCACTTCCTGGCCATAACAAAAAGTTTGACCATCGTAGATTTTTGTTTCTGTTGCCGAAATGTATGGGAAACGTTTTTGACGATTTCTGTCTTTCCTAGTACTGAAAGCTAAAATGGTCCCATAGAGTTTTTTGATCCCCACTTGAAATAGAAACGATTGGCATAAAAAAAAATTTTTGGACTTTTTGCAGATTTTTTTGCCAACTGTAAGATTTTTACAAAATCTGTGAATGCAGTTCAAAATATGTCACAGTTAGGGAAGGTGTTCTAAGAACGTTTTGCTGTAACTGCAACGGTTAAGGTACTTGCCCTTACTGCCCCGTTTCAAAAATACATCCTGTATAAATACTAGTCTGACCAACGATTTGTGGCGTGTTCTTTTTTCGAAAGTTTTCGTATGGCAACAATATTGAACAGTCAACTGATTGTCAAAACTTAGTCGAATGGCTACGATGTTTATTTTTGAAAGTTTTTGATTATATCATCTATTTTATAATATTTTTTTTATTTCTCCTTATTCTTTTACTACTAATAATAACACTGAAATTAATATTATTGGTAGCATTTTGAATTGTCAAAAATATGACGATAAGTGTCCTGCGCTGACGAAGACGCGGGTACCAGCTAGTTATTTGATAAATATGGAAAAATTGCTAGTGATATCTTTAAGATCCTCATCTTCTGTTTATGTATTCCTATCTTTATGTTTCACCTTCATGTGGGCTTTATACAAAAATAAACACTTAAATGTTGGTCTTTCAAAAGTTTTATGGTATATAGAATAACCAAGAAGTAAACACCGTTTTGGTTTATTAAGTAGTTAAACAAAAATATAATCATATTTTAGAAAAATGGATTGAAAACCGATTACTCAGTTATCCGGTACTTTCGAGAAAACAATCAGACTAAACAGATACATCAGCCGATATAGAAACAAACTCCGTCAACACCAAACGTTTCAGATTCCAGGTATGCTCGTCCCATAACTATGCGATAACTTTTTTAAAATTAGAAATAAAAGCATGTTGGCGTGAAGAGTTTATTTTTTGGTCTTTTGTAACAATTATATAATTTAATATAAAACAAAATAAATTATTAAATACAGAAAAATATTACACTGCCATATCGTTCCAGTGTTTTGTATAAGGTGATAATTTTGTGAGCATGATTTAAAAATTTAACAACCATATTAGATCCATCTGATATGCCTGCTGTATGCCTTGTCAGGTCAAGATGAGACAAAAATATACAATTATGTACATGGCTCCATTGTCACGGCTGTCTCAAACTTATAGTATGTAGTACCATTACTCCATTTATCACAATTACTATCAAAGCTATCAACTTTGTGCCCTTTAATATAATTTTCTCATAATGAACACATTATTGTAATTACTGCATAACTATCTGCTTGTAGCGGCGCAGCCGATTCAAAACCAAAAATAATCTCATCTAAAACCAGTTAAGGCTAATACATAATAAACATAATGAATATAATATCACAGATATTTTTAAACAATACACATACATGAAAATTTATATTCAATTCTCTCTGTTTGTTTCCTATGAAATGCCAATCACAAAAATAGATCTATTTGGTAGGTACGATAGCAAGTCAAAACTGGCAGTCTTCTAGAATATGATTTTACATGGCTAAAGATGAACAATAATTAACATGTTTTTGAGATATAACACTGATGAAAGGCAGTGCTCTATGGAATTTCTAACATAAAGCGAATCTTATGTTTTAATATCCTATTTTTTAACGACCACTACTCTTCACTTGATATCCCGAAAATTATACCCCCAGAGAGCATTAAAGATTTAATTGCATCACGATGGAAACAATAGCTCTCATCAAATAAATGGCCCCTTAGACAAAGGAATGGACATATCTGCAAGCTGCAACAGAAAGTACATTCCCCCCTCTCGTTATGTCACAGTTTCCTAATTTTATTCACAACTAAAGGAAAGATACTTGTAAGCAATCAGAATAAAGAAATACACATTTTATAAGTAAATATTTCTTGTATCAAAATCATTGATAGAAAAACAAATTTTCATTAAAGATCTGTGACTATCACCGCTTTGATGTTACACTCATCAAAGTACAATAAGGTTAAGGAGTGGTAGATTACATGAGATAACTTTAAAATAGTAAATTTCGAAATTCCGAAGATACAATTTGAATGGTTCAACATATATATACGCTTAAAAAATGCGAGCCTTTTACTATCAGAATTTCAGGTCAGTCTACTCATTGTATCATACCAAAAAATTAAAATAATACAGCTTACGTTTATGGACACTATCCCAAGCGGCCAAAGATAGCATCCCTGACACAGAATTTAGATAAATTACGTTGAAAAGTAGTTTTGAGCTAGTCTATAGTCTACCCATATCACATATGATAATTAATTAATGATTTGAAAAAAAATAAAGTGGTGCTAGCTCAGTTATTCACGATATGGGTAGAGCATCTCATTTTATCTGTCAAAAGTCTACCACAATTTATATATAAGATTGTAAACAAATTTAGGTAGACTCTTACAGTTGGTATTCAGATAAATATTTTACGATTTAACAATTAGAGAAATTCGCGTACAGCATCCAATATGGACGAAGCACGTGAGTGTCACCCACAAGTCCCGATGTTTCGTTTTATATACACTTTAAAAAAAATAACCCACAAAGGGTCAAAAGTCTTATTTTACGATAACTATTTACACTCACATTTTGTTATAATAAATTCATTACACTTTTTACAAATAAGTTTTTGTTTTTGTTATTTTACTCTAATTCCATTCACCAGTCAGCAAGTCCAGATTAGATGAGTGACAACAAATTCGTTGCGGGTTACTTGTCGTCCGAATCATCGATGCGTGCCACATACAACGCCGGGTCGATGACCTTAGGGATGGGCTTAATCTCTGTGCCCAGCTCCTGTTCGATGCGGTGCAGTGCGAAGCGATCTTCGTATGTGATGAGGTTGATGGCGATACCGAGGTGGCCGAAGCGGCCCGAGCGGCCAATGCGGTGAAGGTATGTCTCTGCCATTCGTGGGAAATCAAAGTTTATCACTACATTCACCGCCTGCACATCAATGCCACGCGTGAATAGGTCCGAGCACACTAGATTGCGGCATAGTCCCGCGCGGAAATCGTGGAATACACGATTACGATGCGCTTGAGCCATTCGAGCATGTATATAATAACAGCAGTAACCCAACTCTGTTATCTTCTTTGCAAGTAATTCCACACGTTGTGTTGAATTGCAAAATATTATTGACTGGTTTATTTGTAGCTGAAACAAATTGCGAAAATATTATACTTATTTACATTCAAAAATATTGCAGTCTCAGTTTGTTATCTATAATATAATAAGAGCAATAATAATACTGTGTGAGGATTATTGCAGGAATATACTTTGCATAGAAGGAACACACTGTACAGACAAGTGATGTCAAAGTCCATGGCAATATTCAAACCCTCTCAGAGACAAACATACTAATAACTGGAATTTACACAAAAAAATTATTATAAAGGACCATTTTATAAGTAAGTGATGTCAAATATAACAAGAGATAAGGTTGATGAGTTTGAAGGTTGGGCTAATTTTTAACAAGTGATGAAAACTGGTATGGTCATAGATGAATAAAGAGGAGTTGGTTAATTTCTATGGTTTTAAAAATCATAGTAGATGGTTACTAGTATAATTCGAAATGGTTTTAAAATAATATTTGCCAGTAATGTTTAAATATCGCATTTTATAATAAATGTGAAAATGCGATATTTATTTAGAAATTATTCCTTTTTTTGATAATGGATATCCATTATTATGATTATAATATTTTGCATAAAATAAATTAATTTGCGATAATTTTTATATGATCAATTTTATAAAATCAAGCTAAAACATTATTGAAGGTATTCATTCTATGAGTAGACTAGAGATAAAAGTACCTATTAAAAATATCTAACTTATGATGAAGAATAACTACATACTTAAAATCAATTTAAAATAAAAAGAGAAATATAATTATAATTTAGAAACTTGTCTTATATCATTGTTTTAGACTATATTTAAGTAGATACAAAATTAAAAATTTGTGTCAGACAACCTCAAAAGACTAATTGTACAACAATGAAGAGACTGTTTCCTGACCTCATATAGCCCGATGCTAAATGCAGATGAATTCGGTGGTTGAGGAGAGTTGCATAATCAATAGAAGCCCATTTATTTACTCTACACTTGCTGGAACAAGGGCTAACAATTTGTGAGAACATTATCCATAATGTATGCTAAATGTATACTATAAAAAACCTATAAATGAGTAACACTACAAACATGTTAAATATGGTAAAGTTTGAACTCGCAAATGTCATGACTCATCAAAATCTGCACCCCGGCAGTCTGATGAATCAAGAGTAACTGCTGGTAAAATTAACAATCATATTAAATTAAATTAAGCAAGAGCCATGTTGAATGGTTTCTTACACATTGGGAGAATCCGATATAACACGTGCGGATAGTTAGTGTAGCTAACTGCCCGCATAAATCAACACAAATAAAGAAGCTCACCTTAGAGAAAAGTGTATTTAAACAATGGACTTTCTGTCTCTCTTGAACAAATGCATAGTACTGTGTAACTCCTTTTAGAGTCAACTCCTCCATAAGGTTTATTTCATAAGGCTCTCTCAGATGCTTTTCCATAAATTGTTTTACACTCAGTGGAAAAGTGGCCGAAAATAGCAAGATCTGGCGTTCTTTGGGTAATCTGGAAAATAAAATTCAGGCTTGAATCAAATAGCATTTAAAAAAAAAACAAAAATATTAAAATAATTGAATATTTGGAGAACACTACTAATCTGCCTGTCACAAAGAATTATAGGATTACAACAATTTTTTAATCAAGGTTCAATATATTTAAAATAACGGCTTCTACATATGGAATCAAATTACTGTTTTTTAAATTAAGATTCAGCATTTATATGACATAAAAATTGTGTAGTGCCTTGTGGAGTACCTAATTCAGTTCAGGGAGCGCATAGATATTTATTTTTCTCAAAAAGAATGAACAAGTCACAGGTATGAGAAAAATTACAAAATAATAACTGCCTGCCTGCAGAAAAAAAATCAACAATTATATAGGTAGGAGTTAATCATGTAAAAATAAAAATCTATTGATCATTTCACTCGGCTAAGCAGTGTAGGTTACCCTAGCGAGACTGGAAATGACAAGCGCATACAGTTAGCATAATTTCAAAATTACAAACTAAGGTAAAATGTTTATTCATTTAGTCAAGGTAAAATTTATATTGAATATACTATATCTATATTGTAAGCATTTGTTTCTTTTTATGCATTGTATATATTTATGCATTTTAGTACTCATTATAATCCATTTCAACTAGGATGATCTCTGTGACAGTTCATCGTGCTCCGAATTACGCATTTTTCGTTTGACAAACAAAAATAATTTTATTCTTTAATATTTTTTATTCATAGTAGCTTCATTGCAAAAAATGATAAAATAAAATATATTTTACTTATAAAACGAAGACAGTATCGCTTAGTTTAATTTAATGAAATAAAGAATAAAAATAAATCTTTTTTAAATAACTATGCAATTCGCAAACATGAAACGGAACGTCAAAAAAACATAGAGGTGGGACATCGAATAATCGGCGGCCATCTTGTGATTACCTGACAATCGCGTCAGTACGAGTGTGTCAGCCTTGTATGCGAGTTGTGTTTTCATTGATTTTTGCGTAGTGTTCTGTTATTGTTGACTGTTGTTGCTGTTTTTGTTTAAGTTTTTATTGTTATTTTTTTGTTACTAAAAAAGACTGTTTTGAACTCGCAATCTCGCGAATTTGTCGTTCGCTTGAGGGACTACTTTGAACGCGAGAGACAAAAGGGCGGTCCACTGGTGCCGATCGAAAATGTCGTCGACCGTGTTGCTGAAGCACTGGATATCGGGACGGCCACAGTGAAAAGAATAACAAAAGAAAAATTTGGTGCTGCTGGCACCGATGAAAATATTTTGTCAACACCAAAAAAGCGCCGGCGGAATAAGCCAACAACAAATGTGGACAGTTTTGACGTCGAAGCCATCCGTAATCATATATATAGGTATTGTGAAAGGCGTGAATTACCCACTATGTCGAAATTGGCAAAATCTTTAAAATCTTTAAAATGTTGACGTTACTCGAAACTGCTTGCCAACACGTCATCGGTGAAAATTGGGCGAAAGTGGTCGAAAAGACAAAAAATACAATTTTAGAGGACTGGGAGCGGTACGGCAGAATAGATCGGTGGAAAGACGAACTCGTAATATATGTCGGGGACAGCGACTCTTCAACCAATTCTGACAGCAATTTATCAGATACTGAATAAAAAATAACTAACTCTTTTAAAATTTTGTTTCATTTACCGAGTAACACAGTGCAAAACATACCTTAGTAGTTTATGTGACTGTCACATAAGGGTTATTAAAACAAGAGCTAGATATAAATCAACGAGCCTTACCAATGAAGTTATGAACAGTTACAATTTTCAAAGTAAGAAATCACAGGTAAACACTTGACTATATTTCTACTATACCTACATAATATTATATACATAAGATAAATGCATTGATCAACAAAAACTTTCAATATAATACAGAAACACTAATGATACTCAAAGTTTTGGTAGTAAGATAATATCGATTTCATTTAAATATAAAGTATAATCGATTACCAGAAACAATCGATTTTATTTTCACTGTAGGACCTCTCTACAAGTGTCGAAATCGAACTGTCACAGAGATCATCTTATTTGAAATGGACTATAATATTTTATATACACATGCACACATATTTATATATTATAACTTACGAGGGCTGCTACTTAGGTATCCGGAATAGAAAAATTAAACAAACGTATATGGCTAAATATGGGTTTATTGTTTTTCAAAGTATTCTCCGCGATGATCGATACACTTTTGCAAAATCAAAATCAAAATAATCTTTATTCAACATAGACCTTTACAGGCACTTATTGACGTCAATAAACAAAACAAAAGAAAAAAAAAAGGTTAAAAAAAAAACAAAAACCTTGTCCGTACGTTCGAATAAGGAAAAAATATTCACTCGACACCTGTTCGGAAATTGGGAGAGCCTTCTCGAGAAGAACAGGCAAGAAACTCTGAAGGTCTATTTTTTATCTCCTCTTTTCAATGTTAATAATTATAATAATTTAATATAAAAATACAATATAATATAAGATACAATCACACCTAATAAGATTAAAGTCGTATGTATGTTTACATATGTACACATATAAAAATAATACAATATTATAAATAATGTAGTTACCAAACACGGCTCTATGAATAGTGTCCCTATTCCCAAATAGTGTGATCATTTAGATAATCACTTACTTTACTTACTACTTAACCTTTACTCATGAGTGTCTTTTTGATATGGATTTTAATTAAATTTATATAAAGGCAAATCAATGACACTTTGCGGAAGTTTGTTAAACATAGATATACATTTCCCCAAGAACGAACAGCTAGTTTTATGGAGTCTGAACATTGGAACGGCAAGTTTATTTTTGTTTCTAGTATTCACATTATGTAGATCACTGTTTTTATTGAATTTATTATAGTTTCTATATACAAAAACTAAATTATCATATATATATTGACTAGCTAAAGTTAAAATATTAATTTCTTTGAACAATTCTTTTAGGGATTCTCTAGCCCGTAAACAGTAAATAGTACGAATCGCTCTTTTTTGTAAAAGGAAAATACTCTCAATGTTAGCCGCTGATCCCCATAGCAGCAGTCCATAGGACATAACACTATGAAAGTAGCTGAAATAAACAATTCTTGCCGTTCCAACATTAGTTAAAAGTTTAATCTTTTTTACTGCGTACGCCGCTGAACTAAGTTTGATTGCCAAAGTTTCAATATGTGGATCCCACTGTAGTCGTGAATCTAACGTAATGCCTAAGAATTTAGTATTATTTACCAAGTCAATGACATCACCATTCATATTTAAACGAGTATCAACCTGCCTTGCATTGGGCAAAGAGAATTTGATACATTTTGTTTTGTTAGAATTCAAAGACAAATTATTAGTTGTGAACCAATACAGAACTCTCGAGAGAGCACTATTTACATCGTCATAACATTCCTTTTGTCTATCAACTTTGAATAGTAAAGAAGTATCATCTGCAAACAATACTGTCTCACACGATTCTGTAATGTAGTAAGGAAGGTCATTTATATATATTAGAAACAGTAGAGGACCCAATATTGATCCCTGGGGAACCCCCATCGTTATAGGCGAGCTAGCAGATTCTGATCTATTAATAACGACTTTGCATACGTTGAAACCAATTTTTATAGCATTTTTTCCACTCTGATTGCGGTATCTCTGAAACGTGCTGTTTGAACGCGTCGACGGCATCTTCACGGGTCGAAAATCGATGACCTACATTTGGGAATAAATAGAAATCATTAGGTGCCAAGTCTGGGCTATACGGTGGATGACCCATCAATTCAATTTTTTGACCCTCCAAAAATGTATTTGTTTCGCGTGAAGTGTGATGTGACAGCTGGCATTGTCGTGGTGTAGACTGATTCTGCTTGTTGTTTTTATTTCTTCAAATACTTCCGGCAAACAAATGGTCGTGTACCACTCCGAATTGACCGTTTTACGATTTTCCAGTGGTATTGTAGCCACATGACCATTAATACCAAAAAAGCAGGCCACCATTTGCTTTAAAGTGCTTTTTGCACGAGTCACTCTCGTAGGGTCTAGAGGTCTCTGCAAATGGATAGCCAGCTTCCTGGATGGTAGGAGCATTAAAGTAGTCGTTGATGGCTGCTGCTCGAAAACCATGCCCATAAACGCTGGCGTTCCACAAGGTTCGGTGCTCTCCCCGACACTGTTCATTCTGCACATCAACGGTATGTTGTCCATTGAGAACATACATTGTTATGCAGGTGACAAGCACGGGTGATGTGCGGTATACCAACCACCAGAACGTCCCCCGGATGTTGCTACATGAAAGACGTTTGCAACTTGTGTCTGAAGTCGAGGATTCTCTAGGGCGAGTCTCGGAATGGGATGCAAAGAACTTAGTCAAGTTCAACCCCACGAAAACACAAGTGTGCGCGTTCACTGCGAAGAAAGACCCATTTATCGTAGTGCCTTAGATTCAGGGAGTCGCTCTTCGTATGTCCGAGTCGCCGGTACGTCCGGAATGGGCAGACTGTTAGCTCTAACCAATTATGTAACAACCTACTTATGTACACAGTTAAACAATAAATGCTTATCTTATCTTAGTCTATTGGGATTCTAGGTGTGGAAATTTCAGCCACAGTGCAGTTCGGGAGTCATTTGGAGGACAAAACCAAAAAGGCAAGTAAAAAATTGGGTGTTCTCAACAGACATTTCGGGCGACCTTCCTTAACTTCGTCCGTGAGCTTACTCAGCCCACGATTGAACTCACTAAACCAGTGAGTGATACACAGTGGAATTTGATGGAGCTTCAACACCACAAATTGAACTTAATTGATCTACGCACTGTTGTTGCGTTAAACCACGTCGAAAATCGTAATAAATCATAGCACGAATATTTTCTCATGTGAGTTCCATCATTTCAGAGATGACATTTTAAACCCATCAGAAACAAAACACTAGCGTACATAAGAAAAAAAAAATAGCGGCCAGTATTTCCAAAAAAGAACGAATTTTACCATATATTGCGTTTAAAAATGTTGAAATCCCAGATTCCGGATACTTAAGTAGCAGCCCTCGTATCCTTATGTTTACAATGAATAATTGTTATTACTATATATTTTTTATGAGTGTGAAGTTGAGTTAACTTTTTCATATATGTATATTGTTTTATTTTTTTTTATTTTTTTTTTTTATACTACACGGTAGCAAGAAGGCTTACGGCCTGCCTGATGGTAAGCAGTCACCGTCGCCTATGGACGCTTGCAACACCAGGGGCATCACAAACGCTTTGCCGACCTTTTTAAAAACCTATTTACTCCCTTTTTGAAGAACCCCATACTGTAATCCCCCGGGAAAGCCTCAGCAGGGAGCTCGTTCCACAATCGGAGCGTGCGCGGAAGGAAATTACGTTGAAACCGCACTGTGAAACACCATTTAGGCTCCAGCATGTGAGGATGAACACCCTGCCGATGGCGAGCGGTGCGATGGTAGAATGTGGCCGTGGGCATCATGTCGAACAATTCTTTGGAACACAACCCGTTGTATAAGCGATAGAAAACACACAAAGAGGCACAGTCTCTTCTCAGACTTAAGGGCTCAATACCGCATGTGAAGTATGGGATCGTCAACGATACGCTCAGCGCGTCTTGGACGCGAATCAAAAGGATCAAGTGTTGGAGTGCGCTTGTTTCTTGATGGTGATTTGGAGACATAAATTATAATAACTATATAATTAATAACTGCTTTTTATTTGTATTTTACATTTCCTCACAATTCCACTAACATTCTTAATTACAGCTACAGCCATAGTATATATTTTTAAAACTATAGATAACATAACAATAAAATCTATATCCTGCTGTCCGTATTACGCTAACACCCCCTTTCAATTTTTATTTTCTTAAGTTTATACATAAATATTTCAAACAAAAAATAACAAATTGGTAATAACTTTGATAGAACTAAATTTAGAAATCTGGCAACATTAAATGAAAATATAAAAGTAAACTTGTTAGATTAAAAAAAATGTATGCGACTAAAGGACTTGTATCCATGTCACGAATGATTATTAAAAAATTAAAATACCTATGTCACCTGTCAATCTTATATGACATTGGCAGTTGACAGAAACAGTAAACAACTAATTAGATGTTAAATCAACATTTAAAGTTATACATTAAATCACAAAAATAGTTAAATTTCACAGGAGTGTTCGGTTTAGTCATAATGTCTGCTATATTTTTATCACTAGGTACATAACTCACTGTAATTAATTTCTTGTTCACAACATCCTTTATAAAATTATATTTAATGTCAATATGTTTGCTTCTCTTCGTGTTTTCACAGTTATTAATCATTCGAATTGCACTTTGATTATCAACTAAAAGTATAACACTATCAACATTATTGAAGTCACTTGCTAGTCCATTTACAAATAAAACTTCACTAACACATAAAGACGCAGAGATGAACTCGGCCTCGGCTGATGACAGAGAGACCGACTGCTGCTTCTTGGATCCCCAAGAAATAAGGTTGTTGTTGTGGTAAATTACCATACCACTTACACTCTTCCTATCGGTTTGGTCACCTGCCCAGTCTGCATCAGAGTAAGCAGTGATTTTGTTCCCTCTAGACTTCACATAGGTAAGTTTTTTATTTTTAGAACCTTTTAAATATCTTAATATTCTCTTTGCTGCCTCCCATGAAGTCTTCGTGGGTTTGTTCATGTATCTACTCAGGTAAGATGTAGCATAGGTTATATCTGGTCGGCTGATAGTAAGGTAAGTCAAACATCCTATTAGTTCTCTGTAAGGTATATTACTAATAAATTCTTCTGTTTCAGGTACTAGAAAATTGCATTCCATTGGTGTCTTCTTTGGTTTTGAATCTGCCATACCATATTGTGAAAGAATTTTTTCAATAAATGCTTCTTGTGAAATCAGCATTTTGTTTTTATTTATCTCTATATTCATGCCTAAAAATCTGTTTATTTTTCCTTGATCTTTTGCGTTAAATTCTTTCTGTAAGTAGCCACTTATATGTTCTATTTCATTACTGTGACCAAATAATAATATGTCATCGACGAACAGTAATAACCAAACATTTATTCCTTTAAATAAACATATGTCATATTCTGATTTTTTTAAACCTATTTCTTCACAAAATTCTGTGAACCTTCTGTTCCAACATATTGGTGACTCTTTCAGACCATAAAGAGCCTTTTTTAGTTTTAACACATTTTTCGTATTATCTTTCAATTTAATACCTTTCGGAATTTTAATGTAAACTTCAGTTTCGAGGTTGCCATTCAAAAAAGCTGTCGGAATATCTAATTGTTTTATTTGCCAGTTGTTATTTATTACTTGTGATAAACTCATTCGTATTGTGGTCATTTTTGCTACTGGTGAATACACATTATCTGCTGTATTTTGCTGAAAACCTCTAGCTACAAGTCTCGCCTTCTTTGTGTTGTCAGGCTTGGTTTTGAATAACCACTTAGTATCAATAGCTTTCTTGCCAGGTGGTAACTCATATTCTTCCCATGTCTCTAGACTTTGTAATGAGTCAATTTCTTTTTCTATTGCTAACTTCCATTCATAATCATTACATGCTTCTTCATAGTTTTTGGGATCATCATAGTTTGCAAATAGACAAAATGCATCACAATAATTTAAATTAACCTCATAGCTATCTAGATATTGAGGCTTTTTTACAATTCGTCCACTTTTTGTTCTTATAAAATCTTCACTATTAGATGTCCCTTTGTGGTTTTCACTGTCAATGTTGGTAGATTCTTCCTTTTTACTTTCCTTCTGTCTACTTTGTACATTTCCCTGTTCTTTTTCTTCTTCATATATAATATTTTCATTCACACTATATTTGTTAGACTTGTCCTCGTTTTCATGACTATAAGTAAAATTATTTTCATCAAAGTGTACATCTCTTGATAAGCGAATTTGGTTTGTATTTGGGTCCCATACTCTATATCCATTTTCAGAATACCCTACCATTCTAACGGATATCGCTCTTGTCTCCAATTTATCTCGTCTCGGTATAACTGTCAACCAACCTTTCGCACCAAATACTATTAATTTATTTAAATTAATTTCCTTTCCAAATACATGTATTGGTAACTTCATATTGACTGCTTTAGATGGATTTCTATTTAACAAATATACTGAACACATAACTGCTTCCCCCCAAAGTTCTTTCGGCAAGTTAGTCTCACATAACATAGTTCTTACTTTATCAAATATGGTCCTATTCATGCGTTCAGCAGTTCCATTTTGTTGTGGAGAGTGTGGCAAAGTATATTCTATTTTTATTCCTTTTTTACTGCAAAAATCTTTGAATATATTTGATGTGTACTCTCCACCATTGTCACATCTTATTCTTCTAATTCTCTTTTCTTTCTCTGTCTCAAATCTTCTTATATAATCAATAATTTTATTGCATGTTTCAGACTTATTTTTAAGTAAAAATACAGTTGTGTAGTGAGAGTAGTCATCTATCAGGGTTAGAAAATATCTTTGACCTTCTATTGTAGGTATACTTATAGGTCCTGCTATGTCTGTATGTATGAGATCACCAATCCTGTAAGATTTTGACTTTATTTCTTTTGCAAATGGCAATCTAGTGGCCTTTCCTTTCATACAAGCATCACATTTTTCATTAGAACTTGGTAAACCCATAATTTTTAAACTTTTTCTATTTAGGTGACCTAATCTCTGGTGCCAAATATTGCATGCAGAAGTAAGTAAGGCACTTCGTATCATTATTTTTCCTTCTAATATAAATAATTGCCCATATCTTTTTGAACTCCATACTTGGTTATTATTATTGTTCATTATTTTTACACCACAGCAATCAAAAATTATTTTGTAATTTTTTGTTGATAATCTACTTACAGATAATAGATTCTGACAGACATTTGGTACTATTAAACATTCAATATCCATTTTTATTCCTGTATTGACAATTGATATTGTACCCTTCTTCTCAGCATTTAATATATCATTGTTGGCAATCCTAATATGTATTGGTTTTTCTAATTTTTGTATATTATACATATATTTTTCATATTTTGAATTTATAAGATTTTCGGTGGCTCCTGAATCAATCACAAATTTTATAATGTTTTCTTGTTCAGTAGTTACAGCATTATTGCAGTACTCATTATATGCTATTAAATTCCAATCATTCACAGCTCTTGTATCTTCTTTATTTTCTGCAATATTTGTTCGGTGTCTCGCTTGGTATCTATTCTGTCTGCCTCTTCCTCGACTGTAATTACTTTTGGATCGACAATCTTTGGCTATATGACCTTTTTTATAACATTTGTAACATTCAATTTCCTTAGTACTATATTTTTGTGTATTTAATATTATTTCGCTGTTTCTTTGGGTTTCTTTTGAATGTAATTTTAATTCTTCATCAAGAAGTCTGGCTTTTACAAAGTCGATGGTCAGTTCACTGTTTAATGTTTCTATGGCTGTTATTACAGTATTGAATTTTTCTGTCATTCCTGTTAACAAGTAGCATATTTTGTCTTCTTCATCCAGTTTTTTTTCATGGTTTTCTATTTCACGAACTATGTTTTCGAATTTTAAATAATAATCGTCAAGTTTTTCATTTTCACCCAGCTTTAGCGATAATAGCTTTCTTCTTAAATGCAGTTTTGTGAACATACTTTTTCTCTCAAATATAGTGTCTAACTTTTTTAACATTTCGTGTGAGGTGGTGGCATCTTTTATTATATCTAGGTATTTGTCAGGGACGCATTGTACAATTAGAGACTTTGCCTTGGCGTCATCAGATTTCTGAGCATCTTCCACTTTTGATGATTGTGTCACTTCTTTTATTTTCCGCTCTTCAAGCAGGATGCCTACTCGAAATTTCCAATTATTGTAATTTTCGGGTTGGAGTTGCGGATATTGAATCACCATGGCCGCCATTTTTCTATTTACTTGTTACAATTTTTCGTCTTACTTTGGGACTGGGCCCATAACCTGTTGGAGTGCGCTTGTTTCTTGATGGTGATTTGGAGACATAAATTATAATAACTATATAATTAATAACTGCTTTTTATTTGTATTTTACATTTCCTCACAATTCCACTAACATTCTTAATTACAGCTACAGCCATAGTATTTTTTTTTAAACTATAGATAACATAACAAAATATCTATATCCTGCTGTCCGTATTACGCTAACATCAAGTTGGTATCGAGGTGCTCCGCCACAAGGTGACAGCAGTACTCATATGGGGCCTGACTTGCGATTTGTATAATAGCAGTCGTTGCTCGGAAGGAGTACCGCTTAGCTCTGTTAAGCACACCTAGTTTTTTAGAAGCCAACTTGACCTTGTCATCTAAGTGACTTCGGAATTGAACGTCACTGGAGATGTTGACACCGAGGATCCCAATACTCTTTTTCTCTTATTTTTTACGTATTCAATAAAACTAAGTGCAATAATAAGATTTTAGCTATTTTTAAATGTTGCCATGGATTGGGTCTTTTTTATATCCTCGAGGTATTTTGTTATAGATTAAGACACCTTTGTTTAAAATACTCTTTTTGCCGTAATTTGTACGTGCTGTACGGGTTTTGTACTTCTCTTCAGTCTAGGCCTTAATTTTGTTATTGGTTTTGTTTTAATAAAATTTATTTTTATTTAGTAAGATAATCATAATTTTTGTTTCCCTGTAAATGTTTTTTGTTAGTGTAAGAAAATCATAATTGAAAAGTATTTTTAATAATTTATTTTGTGATACTTGTATTTTTCTCTAAATTTGTTTTTGATGCTGAACCCCAAACTTCGATTAAGTAATCAATATGCGGTTTTAATAAGGTATTATAAATCGTGTAACGTACATTTAGCGGAAGACATTTCACTATACCTCTAGAGCACCAATGAGAGAAACCAATTTGTGTTTTAATTTTATGCAGGTGCTATTAAAATGTAAGACTATCCATCTAGTAATAAACCGAGGTATGTCTAATTATTTACTTTGGATATTAATTGGTTATACATTTTTAGAGGTTCATAACTTCCAATTATGTTATTCTCTGCTGTAAAGAAATAAAAGAATTGGAAAGGATAAGATTAAATTTAAATAACGGCTCTAGAATCGCTCCCTGAGGCACTCTTAAAATTATTGGTTGAGGTTCGGATTGGTCTGTGTGCCCATCATTACAATTTGTTGCCGACTTGAAAAATAAGATGTAAAAATATCCAAAGCGGGACCAACCATTCCAATGCTTTTTAAATTAATGCAATAGGATATCATGACTCACAATATCAAAAACGCCTTCTTTAGGTCATTAAATATTTACAGTGCTACTTGTTTTTTTTTTAAGTCAATTATTATTATATTCCTATTATATAGTTAATAATCTGCTTGTTTTAATATTCCATACCTTATGTGTGAGTAAAATAAAGATTAGCCAAAGTGAAAGATTTACATCTGAAACCATACTGATTTTCGTATAAAAAATCTTTAGAATTTAAATACTTTAAAAGGTGGGTGCTCTCTCAAAAATTTTACAAATAAAGTAGCACTGAGAGGCCTATAGTTCGCGGGATCTGATCTATTACCTGATTTATATATTGGTGTTATTTTTGCTATTTTTAAATTATCCGGAAATACTCCTTGCTCAAAACAGTTATTGATAAAGTTTGTGAGTTCAAAGCTTAGCGCATCTTTGATGCTTTTTATACATTTAATGTTGATCTAGTTTTAGTTTTAAGCTATTTCTAATTGTGTCTACCTCATTAGCTGTACCAGGTGCCCTGCCCACCCACTGAGCCGATTATAATATTATGTTCTAGTTTATTAATTTGATTTGCAAGCATCGTACCGATAGTAGAGAGATAAGCATTAAAACATTCATAAATAGCCCTATTTCCAGTAATTCTGTGTCCTTCCCGTGTTAGATGTTTGGTTTTGTTACTAGATAAGTCGTTAATAAGTTTCTACATTTTTCCAGATTTTGGCAATCTTTAAATGCCTTATAGTAATATTAACTTTTAGCTTTTTGTATAGTACTATGTACAAAAATCCTTTTCTTCAGAAAATTATTCCTTATTTCTTCAATATCCAGATTGACCCTATGTAACAAACATAGCTCATTCCTCTCATTTTGTTTATTATATCTTTATTTATCCAGTATTTTCTAGGTGGTTTTAATATTTAAAACTATGTGATTTTACTGTTACATATCAGCTTCTTCTCTAATATTTCATAATCCTTGTTATTGATGTCTTTAGATATTGTATCTTTTAATCTAGTATAGTTGACTGCATTATGATGCACATTTCATCTTATAAAGTGTATTGCTAGCTATTTGTTTCTTGTTCTCAAAGTAGTTGCTTGTGATCAGACATTGAGGAGTCAATAATTTTAATATTAGTGTTTCCTGACTTTCTGTAGTTGATGCCAATGTCAAAGGAAAATTTAGCTATGTGAATCGATAATAAGTAAGTATTATTGTCCAGGCATTTTTCCTCTAAAAGATTAATTTCCACACTACTAGATGTCCAAATATTGAAACCCCCCCATCCCTAATATCCTGTCTTATACTACAGTAGTGGGTGTAGCCATGTAGCTTCATCTCGACATTTTATCCAAGTTTCCATAACCAGTATTAAGTGTATTGTAGTTGCAAAAGATTCAATTATACACTTTAGTTCATCAAATTACTTCTGTGCAAAAGTATTTCCAAGGAAATACTTTTTAATATAATTAAAACTTCCCTTTTATCAAATTGTCTTTCTGTTTCTTTATCTAATTTAGGCTCTTCTAAGCCAATTATTATTAATTTCTTACTTCTATTTAATAGTTCTGAAAGTTCTATTGTGTTGTGTTTATTACATAGTATTTTTATTATAGTTTGGTGTTGACATGTGTACTGCCTGTGCAGTGCTTCTTACGGCCGTTTTCAATAACCTATCTAAGATCAAAGATAAATTGCTATCTCCGATTAGCAGTAAGCTGTTATCTATCTGTAGTCTGCGTTTCACAATCAAAGATACGAGCTATCTATCTTTGTCTAACTAAGGATAGCTTTATGCCCTCTCGTCTATCCAAGCCCTGTAGAACGTTTTGTTCGTTGCTAACCATAAAGCTTTAGTACGTTTAAAACATATGTACAATTTATTTATGTATTTTATATTTAAATATTATGTTGTAAAAAGTGCATACAATGTTACTATAATTGAAAAAAAAATCTTAAATCGTCATTTTCACTTTATTTGCTGGTGTTCTTTATAAAAATCATAGAACGAAACGTTTATAAATGACAAGTGATGTCATTCGAACATTACTGACAGATAATTTGTTGCCGCCAATTTGTGTGTATTACATGTTTTTGATATAAAATATAAGCAAAAGTGGAAAAGAGTTCTGTAAGTATCTGGATTTACGATACTTTTGTAATTTAAGTTATAATGTTATTATAGTTAATTTTTTCGAAGCCTATCTGTTTTAATCCACCGATATTGACAGATAGCCAAATGTCGTCACTAGAGATAGCTCCGCCTATCGGAGAGTAAGTTGAAACTTTTTTGAAATGCAGTTACGTCAGATTTGTATGAGCGTCCCTATCTCTAGTAAGCTATCCGTCCTCCCGACGATGGATAGGTAACTTCGGTAGGCGATGCTATCCATCGTGGTTATTGAAACGCAAGTTAGGGCATAAGGATAGATTTTACTATCTTTAGTAGCAAAAACAAAGGATAGATAGGTTATTGAAAACGGCCGTTAGTGTATTAAGTTATGACTATCTTTTATATGTATTCTTTGTTCACTATAAAATACTTTCTATGTTCAACTATCATAGATAACTACAAGACTATCCGTTACGTTTTTTATATTGTTTACGTGTTCTTTTAGTCAGTTTACATCTTCTGATAATTTTCATTAGAAAAGTATCAGAAGATGTGGAAACCATTAGGGTTCTGTCATATTTTTATTAATTGAGACTAACATTTGCTCATATCTGCCATTCCTTTTCGTATTTCACTTAATTCTTCTTTTGTCGTGTTCACTTGTATGTTTTTGAATCAGAAACATCTACTGGTGACTCAAAATAGATTAGGATGAGACCCACCCCACCCATGCCTCTCTTCCAAGGATGAAGATTGGTTAGGGTAGAATACACTTGACAGAGCAATGTCACAACAAAACAAGAGAATGTATGCTAATTCACTCTCAATTCTAAACACAATTGTATACACACTTGTGGTCACTGATAATACGTCTTCCAATTGTAAACGAGCTTTCTAATTAGGAAATCAATGTTGTTGTACTGCACTCTGTCGATTTGTGAGCCCGAAATCCAAATAAATTTTCAAATTAAAGTTTGTTTTGAGATACTAAGTATATTTTATTTAGGTTACACTATTATATAATTTATATATTTCGGACGTAAATTGATGCTAGTTTTATTAAATGTATAAACATCAACTTCTTATCAAATTTCATGTTCTTTTGATTTTATACAAGAATGATTTTGTTTTTATAGTGAAAAGCTGTCAACGAAATAAATACGACATTCAAGGATGAAGTTTTTATTTGAGTAAGTTCTAAATCTAGTGAACTAAATTTGATGAGTTGCTACGAGGGGAGGTCAAAAAGTTCGCGGAATCACTGGGAAAAAAGATGAAATGATACATTATGTTATTTTTCCTTTTCAATATATTCCCCCTTAACACGAATACATTTTTCGGATCTGGCATATAACTTATTAATACCATCGAAAAAATAGGTTTTGTCTTGGGCGTCAAAATACGCCGAAATCGCCGACTTGACTTCATCATCGTCTCTAAATTTTTTTCTACGCAGCTCTTTCTTCATCTTTGGGAATAAATAAAAATCGCTAGGGGCCAGGTCTGGACTGTAGGGTGGATGGCGTAGTTGTTCAAAACCGCATCGATGAATGGCAGCCGTCGCAACATGACTCGTGTGAACTGGCGCGTTGTCGTGCAAAAGGAGTACACCTTTTGTCAGTTTTCCTCTTCTTTTTTCTTTAATAGCTTCTTTTAATCGGTCCAATAGGGAAGCGTAGTACTCTCTCGTTATAGAAACACCACGTTCTTTATAATCGATCAAAAGAATACCTTCAGTATCCCAAAAAATAGTCGCCATGATCTTTCCGGCCGATTGCGAGACTTTAAATTTTTTAGGGGGTGTGTGCCTTTTTTGTGCCACTGCATCGACTCCTGCTTTGACTCAGGCTCATAGTGGTGAACCCAAGTTTCATCACCGGTTACAATTCGGGCCATAATTTCTTCCCTATCTTCTCCACAGCGGTCCAAAAACTCGCGGGAACAGTTGACGCGCTCACGTTTTTGCAGCGGCGTGAGCATTCTCGGGACCCACCTTGAACACACTTTACTCATGCCAAGATGTTGATGAAGAATATTTAAAATTGTGGTTTCTGATACTCCAACTGATGCTGCAAGTTGTTTCTTCTTCAACCTTCCGTCTTCCATACAAGTTTTTCAACTTTTTCAATGATTTCCGGCGTAGTGGCCTCAATGGGCCGTCCAGGTCGAGGATCATCTTCAATTGACTCCCTTCCTTGCTTGAAAAGGCCGTGCCATTTGTAAATCATGGTTTTACCAGGAGCAGAGTCTCCGTAACAGCTAACATCTCTTGCAAAATAGTTTGAGGCGTTTTTCCTTGTTTGGTGAGGAGACTTTAAATTTTTTAGGGGGTGGTGTGCCTTTTTTGTGCCACTGCATCGACTCCTGCTTTGACTCAGGCTCATAGTGGTGAACCAAGTTTCATCACCGGTTACAATTCGGGCCATAATTTCTTCCCTATCTTCTCCACAGCGGTCCAAAAACTCGCGGGAACAGTTGACGCGCTCACGTTTTTGCAGCGGCGTGAGCATTCTCGGGACCCACCTTGAACACACTTTACTCATGCCAAGATGTTGATGAAGAATATTTAAATTGTGGTTTCTGATACTCCAACTGATGCTGCAAGTTGTTTCTTCTTCAACCTTCCGTCTTCCAATACAAGTTTTTCAACTTTTTCAATGATTTCCGGCGTAGTGGCCTCAATGGGCCGTCCAGGTCGAGGATCATCTTCAATTGACTCCCTTCCTTGCTTGAAAAGGCCGTGCCATTTGTAAATCATGGTTTTACCAGGAGCAGAGTCTCCGTAAACAGCTAACATCTCTTGCAAAATAGTTTGAGGCGTTTTTCCTTGTTTGGTGAGGAACTTTACGACGGCGCGATGTTCAATTTTCTCCATAGTGGCTAGTTTGTTCCCGATTTACTTGTTTACTCGTTTGTAACTCGAAAGCTAATGACCCAATTAGGCTAGAAATTGGCATATATAGTAATTATGAGTTACTCAAGTAGCGGCTACCTGGAGGAGCGACCTCACCCCCGCCAACCCCGCCATTCCGCGAACTTTTTGACCGCCCCTCGTATAAGAATAAACTGAGACCCTATTAAGGAAATAGGGAATTTTTACCATATATACATATATTTATATGGGGTACATATATTTATATGGGGATGATTGAAGACTTAAAATAAAATTTACCACAGAAAGCACAATAAAATGTGGGTGAAGCCGCAGGCAGAATTTTATTTCTAAATAAAATAGCTGACATATGCAATATATAAAAGACTCACCGTGATATGACCATATCTAACATTCCCTTAAAATCTTGAGAAAGCAATTTATCTGCCTCATCAAGTACGAGCATCCTGCACTGGTCCATTTTTGCGACTTGTTTATCCATGAGATCAATCATACGGCCTGGTGTAGCAATAATAACTTGAACTGCAATACAAAAAAAAAATTCAACTGAATACATGATTTTCTTCACAAGTCATCAGATCTGTAAAATAAATGAACTGCCCTCGGTCCACATGGACTTTATATTTAGTTCTTTTTGCAATTAAAGTAAAATTTACTATTGCCCAAGTCCATTATGCACTAGTAGGCAATTATAATACACAAAACTTATGAATCAAAGGAGGCACTACAGATGAGTTTAGCTATTTTGTAGCCATAAAATATTTCACTTCTGCCTAAAACTGATATAAATCTAAATTGTGCTTACTGCACATGGTTAATGAATCAATATTTTTATATATTGCAATTGGTAAACTTGACTAAAATCACTTAGATTAGTTTAAAATTACATATGGGATAATTACATTACCTGTAAAGGTCTATGTTGAATAAATATTATTTTGATTTTGATTTTTTTATTTTTATGACTGATAACCGCAGATGACTTTGGCATATTGAGAATTATATGAATTTGGAATTAAAGCAATCCAAATTCCACTACTATACACTCGACACTTGGATTTGCTATATAGCGGGTAATAGCAAGAAATCTATTTACGTGTCTGTAACTAGTATATTGCAACCAAAGCAGCATTAGTAAACTTTATCCTAAAGTATAACATTAGTAAATGTTTTGATGCGAGAGAGCAGAAGACAACACTGAGCATAACAGCGTTCGGGAATGTAGCAACTATTTTTAAATATGTGAAATCTTGTCTTTCAAAAACACAAGATTTATATAAACCTTTATATATTTCATATAACATTTATTACAGGTGTAATAAGTAAGGTTTATATGAAATCTTGCATTTCTTACAACTTATCACCTTATAACACCAGCATTTAGCAGCAGTATTTAAATTACAGGCCTATCCAAAAAAATTATTAAAAAAAAATACTTCACCCTAATGGGTGAATAGCACAACCTCTGTATAAAGTACACTTAATGAATGCAAAATTCATTGCTTCTAAAGCCAAATTGCTCATGAGCATAAAATAAGGCCGCTATTACAATTTAATGAACAGGTATATTATGATGAAGTCATATGTTAAATATGAGCTCTTGTTTCTTACAACATACCATTACTTACCAAAAATTAGTTCCCTATTACTAACACTATCAATAATGTTATAAATCTATTTTAAATCAATGGGTTCTAATCCTAGTTAAGAATATAATTATTTGTACTGGTGAATTCAGCCTTTATTGAAACAATGGTGACGGTCTTACTTGATTAAACCTAAAATCTAACAATCACAAACTAAGTGAAACAGACTATATTTACATAATAAGTTTATCACACAATGTCAAAAATAAAATTGAAAATCAATTCATTTTCCTTTGCGTTTACTATTGTTTAAATGATTTTCTTTTTCAAATTACCTATATATTTTATGCCAACTGATATCCACCTCTTACCTTGTAACTTGCCCACCACTAGCTTTTAGCATTGTTTTTTAACATAAAATGTATATGACAATGACTATATCAATACTTAAAAAATTAAAACTAATAATAAGTAACCAACCATTTTGATAAATACGCATGATGTCATCTCGTAGATTTGTGCCTCCCGTAGTCACCATTACACGTATGTCTGTGTGTTTTGCCAGCTCAATACAAATTTGTGATGTTTGAAGTGCTAACTCTCTAGTTGGTACCACTATTAAAGCTTGAATAGCATCTTTTTTAGGATCAACCTAGGACAAAATTCTAATTATATGTTACATACCTATGAATAAATAGTTAACATGTTCTAATTTGTACTATTCAGCAACTTATTTTATCACTCATTAAAAGTGAAGGGGAATCCAAAATATCTCATCACAATTTAATACTACTAAGACTAACTAAAAAAAAAAAAAAATTCAAATATTTATTGTCTTACTTGTTCTAATACTGGAATGCAATATGCTCCAGTTTTGCCAGTTCCATTTTTAGCCCTTGCAAGTACATCTTTACCACTAAGTGCAATAGGAATTGCAGCCTCTTGTATAGGTGAAGGTTTTTCCCAACCTTTTTCAAAAATACCCATCAACAACTCACGTTTTAGACAAAACTCTTCAAATTCATTACCTCTAGTATCTGTTACATCCTGAAATAAAAAATATATGCATCATATAATTTAAAAACTAAGTACACATTCCACTAAGTATATGATCCATGAATAATGGTAATGAACGAAGGTAGTAATGAAACTCACACTAGTTTTTATTCTTCTATCCTTCTGGGGTATTTTTAATTTCGATTTCCAACCGATGTCATCCATACTTTTATCAACGTCTCTGCAAATATAAATGACAAACTATATCTATTTGTTTAAACATTAAGTACACAGATATTATATACTTTAAGAAATAAACATACCCTTTATTCGGATTGCTTAAACTGTTTCCAACGTGATTACTTGAACTAATTCTATTTTCGGTCATCATTTTGCCAAATTATCCCAGTAGGGAAGACTAAAATTAGAAACTACTAATAATCACAAATATTTTGTCAAAGTCCCGACACAACAATTTTGCGAATTCACTTTTTTTAGACACATATGATAATAAAAAAGTTTATCACGTTCACTTCAACTAAGTCCACAATCTGAAAGAAAAAATTATATCATCCAAATGAATGGGACACTTGAGATAAACGCGACGCGTCAACAATACGATAAACAAGATCGTAGGAGAGAAAAACAATACTTAATTCTTGTACACGAAACTAAAAAATACTAATTGTAATAGAGATAAAGACATCTAATACTATTAACTCAAAAATATCTTAAAAGTCTCAATAACAACATATGATGCACAAGATTTAAAAAGATTAAAGTTCGATGATACTAAACAAAATTTATAATATGGCCGACATAACTGTGAGTAGTTCAGAATAATTATTATTCAGACAGAATTTTGGAAAAATATAAATCAATTATATACACTTGCAACAAAGATATTTAAAGAAATAATAAACCAAATTACGATACAATATAAATTACCTTAAGAATATTTTACAAAAGACGGCACTCGATTTTCGACGACATCGCAATTGTAATCATAGACAACAAAGACAGCTAGACACATCTGTAACCTACATTCTTTTAATTTACATTTTACTTTTTTTAAGCACAGATAACATAAACTCCTTAGTTATGGAATGACACTCAAACGGGACCGGGACGCGACGATATGATTTTCGAAAAAACTGATAAGGAATTTGTGTCAGTTCTAAGGAAGTACCCTGAAAAGCTGCAAAACTGTGATGTTATTGAAGCAATCTTCTTGGGTCCTGACCTGATTTTAAGTTTATTATTGACAGTTATTTACTCATACATAAATATATATATATAAATATAAGGATAAATATTTATTGGATTTATTTAGGGTAGTCAGGGGCCAAAATTGTTTAGGCAACCATAAAGTAACCAACACATCTTATCCAGAATATCATAGACAAATGCAAATTAAAATAATCATGTCGCAAGCAAATATAACTTCCTTTGAAGCTTTGGTTAGACTTTTTTGTGCCAGTAAGTCATTCATGGATAAGTTTGAGATCCGGATTTAACGAACCTGTTCATTCTGATTCATCCTTTACTTGCATTAACTCAACCGCCACTCTCTCTATCCACAAATATTTTTAAACGTAATTCCATACTCATCAAAAAAAAAAAACATTCTAAATCTGCCGTCAGTTTAGATTGCGAAACGGCTCATTCTAACATTGTGAGATACTTCTGCGGCCTACTTACCTAAATATAACCAAATTGGTTGTTTGAAATATAAATACAAATAGCCCTGATAAGAGCTTCTTTGTTAGTTTTGAAATTCTGAACGTAGTTGTCAGCTCTGAACGACGAGATGCTTCGCGTGCGATGTCGCCCGCGCGTGGGAAACGAAATGACGGCGCAAACTTTTCGCGCCATTTTTTTTTTACATTTCAATTGGTGTAAAATCTTGATTAGTCCAAATTAAATAGTTATGATATTTTTTTTTAAATATTTGTTACACTTACACCAATTAGCCTAGCCCAAACCAAGCTCTATAAGGCTTGTGCTATGGGATCTAGGGTAACGGATAGATATACATATATAAATATTTTTATAGAAATATATATCAACAACCATGACTAATGTACAAATGCTTGCATTCATCACACAAACATCTGCCCCCACCGGGATTCGAACAAGGGACCTCAGAGATGGCGACACCTTGAAACCGGTGTACCCACTCGACTATGGAGGTCGTCAAATGATTGGTTTTAGTTATAAGGATATTCATATAAATATAGGCATAAGTGTATATCCTACAATCACTTAAAACTTTAACATTTTAGTCCAGTTACTTAAGAAAAAAAAGGGGTCAACCTCGGAATTTGAGATAATAAGCTGGAAACTCGTATACAGTTTTATTTTGGCATTTTAAAAGTTGTCACAAAACGTTCATATTATCTCGTTTCTATATCGTAAGTTATTGGAGGTCAAAGGTCATGAAATCGGTTTTTTGCAATTATCTCCATTTCTATGGTTCTAACTACTTCAACACATATTATGAAAATTAAAGATAAAAAAAATTGCTACAACTTTTGTATCAACTTTTTTTCTATACGCTCAACCCTTTTCGAGATAGAGGGCGGAGAGCACTCAACGTTCAGGCATACATAGTGTAATACAAGGTCAACCGTGAATCTTGGTGAATAATACCTTATATACAGTTACTACATTATTAATACATTGTATTAAACTACAGTCGGGTCAATTTAATAGGCCACATTTGACGGTTCATCAAAATTCAACGACGTAGCCTTGTAACGGCAAGCATAAATACGTATTTATTGTAATAATCACCGATACGAGTTATTTTGATATTGTTCTATATATAATAAACAATTTAAATATAATGAACAATTTCTGATCTAAAGAACTGAACGTCGTTACAATGTTGCATCAGTCATAACTTTTTTTTTTAAACACTAAGGACGTTACTCTATAAATCGAAAGCTGATAAGTAGAATCGAATGCAATGAGTACTTGTGAAGACATATCGCCATAAATTATTGATGACCCTCCTACAAAATGCGTGTGCAGAAGTCATTACAGAAGACTGGCGAAAGGTAGTAGAGAAGACAAAAAATATAATTTCACAAGATTTTGAGCGAGATGTCAGAATAGATAATATTATTGAAAACAAATTAATCATATCTCTGAGTGCTGACAGCAGTGAGGAAGATGACAATACAGATCGACTATAGCAGTTCTGATAGTTCAACTGAATAAACGTATTTTTTTTTGTTAATTTATGTACTTGTTTTTATTTTGGTCCTTGAATTTACGAAAGAAAAAATAATAATCGGCAGGAATAATTCCTGTCGCGTTATTATTTTTTCAACCAATTAATCGTCTGATGATTTACTTATGTTTGAACTCCGTATCGATTCATTCATTATAATCGATGATTTACAAGCTGATTACCTCACTATGAAGATAAATCTTACAAATGTCAAATGTGACCTATTAAATTAAACCGACTGTAGCGACCCGCCCGGCTTCACACAAGTGCAATGAAAAAATAGTTATAGTGGGTTATCCCTAAGAGATAGACATAACATCGTGGACATTTTAAACGTAGACTGAATTTAAAAATAATGTAAGGTGTTTCGGCACAGTTATAACTGAATCGAATCAATACTTGGAAAACAAAGGTCACCAAATCAATATATGCCAAAAGATAAAAGAGTTGATAAATTCCAAGTATTCATTTGATTTTATTAACTGTGCCGAACATTATCCTTGTATTTATCCTTGATCATTTTGTCGATCTGGTTATAAAAAGAGATGTTCCATTTTTGTATGGAGGCTGGGCCCCTCTCAGCCTACAGTAATAAAGTAATATTTTATGAAAAGAACAAAAAATAAGGAACCAATTATTTTATATATTGGCAATTCAATTTTGATTGTCACAATGAGTGACATGACCGATGTCAAAAGCTTCACCGCCACTATCAAACTCGTAGACTGGAGGAACTCAACGACATACTACGACACTACGACCAAACTAGAAGGATCACTGGCACTGTTACACTGACAATGACATTACAATGATAGGAGGTAACTCTCAGCAGTAGTAGCTGTCCTATTTATGAAGAGATGGATGAGATTTTTAAAAAATCCCCTGTAGTCAGCGCTCCATGAATTGTTTCAAACAGAGATGGATTTTCATCAACATCAAGGCAAACACTTGATCCAGAGCCTGAAGGTCAACCAGCCTCGACTTTATTGGAGGAAACTCAACCCCCACCGACTAAGAAAACTCTGCTCGAATCTAGTCTCTCAAAATGGGCTGAAAATTTTCAAACGCAGGCAGCTCAGAGGGAGGCTGCTCGACAAAAACGTCATGAGGAGACGATACAGATGCAAAAAGACAAATGAATTATTTAAAACGTTAATGACGAAATTAATAGAAAAACTATCGTTCAGGTTTAATTAAATTTATTAACCTAAAGAAAATGTATATATTCTAGTAACTATCATAAGTACTAAGATCATGAAGCTTTTTACCAAGTTGATTATTTTTAAGATAAATTATTGATATTTTTGTTATAAGGTGTATGTAGCTATTTACCAAGTTGATTACTCTTAAGATGAGTATGAATGATTGTGATATTTATTGTTGTAAGGTGTATGTAGCTATTAGTATTACACTGGTTTACTATAAATAATTTGTCACTGAATTCAAATAAAACAAAATGTGTTAAATTTTTGTTACCAAATATCAAGACAATGACTGTGGATACAGTTGTGAAAATGAATAATGAAATTGTCAAATTCGTAGATTTTACGAAGTTTTTTTGAATAACATTGGATTCACGATTGCAATGGGATCCCATATTGCTTGTAATACGATACGATAAATCTATACTTCGTTGAAAATAATAATGGTGAAACACAAAAAATGCGATAATGAAATCCTCAAAATGTCTTGTCTTTAAAAAAATACATTTAATATAAGAAATAATTTTAAATAATAGTTATTGTTTTCTATTCTTTTATATATCACTTAAGTTGCATTTTCCATTTTTCGTTGTTTATTGTATGAAAAATCTTCACAAATTTATTCAAATAGCAACTAAAATATTTATTATATTACACGCAACCGACGTTCAATCAAGCAAAAAAAAAACTATAAATTAAAGAGTCAAACGTACTAAAACAAAGATTTCACACAAAAATTAATTAGAACCAGTCTCATCCACAAACTATACAAAACACAAACAAATTAAAGATGGCGGACGACAATTTTTACTCTCAGATTTACTCGATAGCGTTCCAAAACAACGTTATTTCTCTTTCTACTCTCAAAGTAACCTGAGGGGCTATCGCACTAATAAATCGCAAGCGAAACGCAACCGAACCGTTCGGCTTAACCAATCCGAACGCCCCAATATCTCGTCATCTGTTCGATGACGTGATATTATAGCTCTCGGATTGGTTGAGTGGAAGGATTTGGTTTCGTTTCAGCTGCGATTTGTTAGTGCGATTGCCCCCCTGAGCTTTCTACTTGAATGCTCCGTCTCTTTCTTTTTCACGAGGTAAGTTTTACTTTACCCCGAGTAAATGTAACTCGTTTTGGAACGCACCCTTAAATAATTAAAATATAGTAATAGCGCTAATAGCACAGAGTACTTTGTATAATACGGATTAATAGTATACTAATCTGTGATTTAAATGACGTGATTTTGTGAAGTGAAGCCATAGAGTAACTTATTCATATACATGTAGAGAAGTGAAGCTCTTATTGTAGTAACTCCAAAGCTGTGCTCCAAAGTAACGAATATTTCCAAATAAGTTTTGAGTGTATGAGTGTTTTAAGTTTATCTAATGGTTTTTGAAGTATATTAACATTATGTAAGTATTTAGCATTATCATTATTAATTGGAAATTTGCTTGAAAATCATTTCGAGCTTATTTGTGTTCATTTCAATGGAAATAGGAATAAAGGCTAGAAATTATGATATACTCCTAAGAAATTCGATGACAAGGTTTGATTTATGAAATCTAAGTATTTGGGGATTGGTTCGTAAGCTACCATCCTGAGCAGCAATTTGTTCAGTAATAGAAAAATTTGTAAATATTGTTGGGAAAAACATATTTTGCTGGATTAAAAAGAGTTACCCTTTTTTTAAAAAAAATAAAGATTATCTCTGAAACTAAATGAAATGCAAGCAAAAAGTGTAGCCCTGTAAGAGGTGGGCTATTTCGACCCGTATTGATTAATCAGAGTAGTTGTTTGAAGAATGCTTACAAATAAAAATTAAGATGAGGACATTGATTAACTTTTTTAGGACGGAGTATTGGAAATCACAAGCTCGCAAGTACTGTGACTTTTGCAAATGTTGGTTTGCAGACAATAAAGTTGTAAGTAGTTATATGCATAAATATTTAAGAGCAAACTGATGATCTAACTGATGGCTAGTTTGAGGCTAGATCTTACCTATTTTCGCCACAAAACATCAGTGTTTGCATTGTTGCATTCTGGTTTGAAGGGTGAAATAGGTAGTGAAATTACAGTCACAAGTTGTCAGGATACTTTGCAGTTTTTGTGGGGATTGCAGATATTCCTGGAATTTATTATAATTATAGATAACGGGGTAGGTGAACCTTTATGCATCAATGTGCCATTTTTTCTAAAAAAAATGTTTAATGGGGTCATTGCAGTGCAATCAAATAATTTAGACATTCAGATTATTAGCAAAATAATAATAATAAATACTATCAAAACTTTATGAAATAATGTAAACAAAAGAGGTACATTTCGGAATGTTTTTATTACAAGTAATAATTAAATCACTGTAAAATTAGTGTGACTTGTGTTGCTTCTGGTTAAATAACAAATAATTTATGTTAGGATCATTGGCTAATCTACAAATAAAGCGGAATCGTCATTGTATTGTATCTATAATTGAGATATTAGCATATTTTTACATTATAGTCTTTGGGAGCAGGCTTGATACATTTGTTAAAAATTCAACTAATTGTTATAATTGTACAATATAATTCTGCTATAATCAAAAGAATCAACCAGGTAAAGATTGCTGGAATGTCTGATAGTAGCACAGGATGAATCAAAATGGAGATCCTTAGGAGAGCTCTATGTCTAGTAGTGCCGTCTCACAACTGAAATAATGATATACCAGATGGGTAAATAAGGATTTGAATTGGTATAAGAATAGGTCAAAGATAAAAAAAAGAAAAATTTGATAAACTTTACAACTTTCACCCTTGTCCATATTTTTCTTATGGACAATGGTATATATCAAAAGTCTCATTATAAATGTATAAATAACGTGAATTTTTTGTTTAATATGTTTCAGTCAATTTCATTTCATGAAAACGGTAAACAACATAAACAAAATGTTCAAAATCATATATCTAAACTTAGTAAAAAAAGTGCGAAGGAATTCAAACAGAAAGAAAAAATGGATGAAGATATCAAGAAAATGGAAGCTGCAGCAATGACGGCATATTTAAAAGATGTTCAAAATAATGCTGACTTGACTTCAAAGGTAAGTACTATACTGGATTATTTGTACTACACCAGCACCTTGCAGGTTGAGATAGTAAACATTTTAAAGAATATCTTCTTTGTACAACTTTTAATGTAGCTCAATACATTGATTAAAAACTATTTTATTTTTTTCATACGATTGTCGTGATATTTATAAGTCGTTTTTATTCATAAACGAAAGGAAAACATTTCTGTGCTATGCAGTGACAACAATACCAACCTTAGAGTAACAGTTTCTTCACCAGATAATTTTTAAAATTACCCATCTCATTAACATAAATCATTTGTGTGGCTTGTGGGCTAGGCAGTAGAACTTAAAAGTAAAAGAGTCTTGGGGTAAAAAGAGTATACATAGTTTTAGGAATCAATCATTTGCAGAAGTACTCTTATTAGTAAATAAGTAAACATATGTTTCAGGCTTATTTTTTTAAATGGGTTATATACAAAAAAAGCCTGAAGTATGGGAATAAAAATCTTAAACTCAAGCGGCATATTGTTTTCATGGTTTCTCCAGTTACCAAGTATAATGGGACTTAAATATCTTAACTATCAGGTTTACCATATCACTAACTTTTATTATGTGTGCTAATACATGTACTATCTACAAACATCGCAATAAAATGTTGTATATTAAGAGTCAAAGGAGACTAAATCTTTAACTTTAGCCATATTACCGTGGACTCTGTCTTAAAAACATTTAGATTAATGAATAACAAAAAAAAAACTGAATCTATTTCTATTTAACCTGCACTTAGTAAAATTATTGAAAAAGTAATTTTTATTCAATTAACTACATCTATGAGGCGTGAACTAGACAAGAAATGCGGTATAATAAAAAGTTTTGGGAATGAGTTCTTAAGCTTACATAAAGATCATAGTTTGTTAAGCGCTCGTTTAATTTCTATGGAGAGAATGACTCGTAGCCAAAATCTTGAAATACAAGCTGTACCTGAAGGCAAAAGGCAAAAATGACAATCTGGATATAACCCAAGAACAGATACATTACTGTAGAAGAGTTCCAAAATAAATGCCGCATCTGAAAGACCTAGAGACTTCGCTCATCACTCCTCATATTAGAGATAACGTATTGTCGGCTTGTTATCGCTAACTCACCGGAACGATACATTGAACTCATCAAACCTTGGTCTCACCTGTGAAAAGCAGAAAATATATGTTGCGGAACATCTCTCACCTGAATGTAAATGACTCCACCCTGCAGCACGACAAATTGCTAACGAAAAGCAGTACAATTATGTTTGGGTAAAATATGGTCGGATTTATATGCGTAAACATGATGGTGCTTGTTGCGTTCTAGTAAAAGACAGACACATTAAGTAAATTAAGTCAAACTTATGTTTGTTCTTACTTCTTATATTTGTTATATATAAATTTACTTAATATTTACTTGCAGGTTTTTGCTACAAAAATTTTAGTTTATTACCAAAATGTTAATCGCATTAGATTTAAAACACAGTATGCTTATCTTAATGTTCTTAGTTACAACTATGATATAATATGTATGTCAGAGATTTATCACGACCCCAGACGAGTTTCCCGCGGTTCCCTGGAGGTCTATGTGGACGCCTTTAAATATAATAGCAGTAAATTATTTTCATCTAACGCCTATTGTTTCAGAATATTAATGAAATATTAGGACAACATGAAACGAGTACAAATAAGCCAATTGTGGTACCTGCTGCTAGCAGTAGTACAAAAAAACCTGTATGGCATGAAATAAAGAATGAAAGCAACTCTTATTTTTGGAATACTGTTACTAATGGTATACACGTTATTATATATATATTTACACTTATTTAAAGTTTATTATATAGCTTTAGTCTGTCAATAAAGTTGACCTTTTGGTTTATTGATTTGTTTTTAAATATTCAGACACCTTCTTGACAGACTAGACTATTGTGCATACTACACATATTTGTATTATAAATTATTTTTACTTAGTTATATTTGATTGTTTATGTAAATATAATATAGTTCTTTATCATAAGACGTGTTTAGTTTAATAAGATATATTATAATAAGTACCGCTTATCCACTCATGATTTTAGATCACGATATTTGAGAACAAAATCACATTTAGTTGAAGATAGGAAAAAAAACCGGCCAAATGCGTGTCGGACTCACGCACAAAGGGTTCCGTACCATTGATTTATGAAATTAAAGGAAGCGGTTTACGATTTACGAGGTATTAAAAAAACTGCTTACTAGATCTCGTTCAAAACAATTTTCGTTGGTAGTTTTTATAGTAATGTACATCATATCTTTCTTCTTTAAATTTTCTTATTTTAGAAGTTTGAGGGGTCCCCCCCTTTTTTCCACTTTGGATGATAAAATTTTTTTGAGTTTCAGTTCTAAGTATGGGGAGGCCCCAATATTTTTTATTTATTTTTTATTTTTGCATCAAAATCTTAATCACAGAATACATCTACCTACCAAGTTTCAACAGTATAGCTCTTATAGTTTCGGAAAAAAATGGCTGTGACATACGGACATGTCGAATCTATAAGGGTTCCGTTTTGTGCTACGGAACCCTAAAAACATTATCATTCCGGTATTATTGTTAGGAGGATTAATAAACACATCTTTTCGGACGAACAGATATATATTATTTATTCGAGTCAAGTTTGTGCGTTCGCCGTAAAGAAAACTCCATTCACTATGGCCCCTTAATTCCAGGACACATCCCTTTCCATCGGAAAGAGAATTGGGATCCTTGGTGTTGACATCTCCAGCAACGTTCGGTTCCGAAGTCAGCTGGAAGTCAAGGCTTAGCTGGCATCTAAAAAACTCGGTGTGGTCAATAAGGCGAAGTGGCTACACCGAAGCAAAGACTATACTACTGTATTAGTCGCAAGTCCGTCCCCATATGGAGTTCTGCTGCCATTTCTTGGCGGGAGTACCTGGGGTACCATGGGCCTCTAGACTCGGTTCAAAAGCGCGCTGTGAAACTCGTCGATGATCCGATACTCACAAGCGGTATCGAGCGTATTAGTCTTTGGAGAAACTTTGCCTTCTTAGTCGTGTTGTACCGCCTATATAAAGGATTATGTTCCGAGAAATTGTTCAATATGATGCTCGTGGCCACTTTCAATCATCGCACCACTCGCCATCAACAAGTAGTATATGCTCAGACACTGGAACCTAAATAGTCCAGTACAGTGGAGTTCCCTGTCGAGGTATTCCCCGTAGGCTACAGTATGGGGTTCTTCAAAAGGGGGGTAAATAGGTTCTTAAAGGGTCGGCAACGCGCGAGTGACATCCCTGGTGTTGCAAGTGTCCATAGGCCAAGGTAACCGCTTATCATCAGGCGGGCTGTAGGCTTGATTGCCACCATCGTGTTATAAGAAAAAAAAACAACATAATTGTGATGGTACTAATGATTAGATTGTTGACACTTTAATTCTTCTCTATTGTTAATGTTCTCTCTAATCATTAATTACTCATTCAAAACTAATTCATCACAAACGATGACATTACAATACTTTATTGAAATAAATATTATTTAACTTGATAGGATAAAAATATTTTTTTCACCACAACCTTTAGCCTCAACGACTAATATTGGGAATAGAACATTCAATGTTAAGTCTTTATTTTTAAAAACGATAATTACTGCATTTAAGGATTTATGAAAATAAGTTTTCTTAGCGGGACTCGATCTAGTCAAATGTAACAAAAATAATCTATGGCGTATTTCATGACGCAGGTCGAAAGAATTACAGATAAGTTTCATTTAAAGTCGCAAACACGAAGCAAATCATATCTAGACCGAATTTTTATAAGTCAGTCCGTATGGCATACTGGTCCAATTCTACGCTTTCTTGATCTAAATAAGTAATTGTTCGAAAAGCGGTATGCGAGCTTGCATAGCCGTGATGCAGGTTGATGCGTTGGTTAGAAGCGGGTTGGTGTTATGGAGCTCGGAGATAACATTTAAGGCAGAAACACATTATTAAAACGCGACGCGATGCAACGTGTCGACACCCGATATACACCGTGCATATTACCAACACGCGACGCCACGACACACTAGCAATTTCTAAATACAGTTAGCTAACAACAGTGGAAATGTATGGTCATGTACTATGGATTTAATAAATATCGAGTCAGATGAAGACTTTGAAGAAGATTTGATGCATTCCCATGCATTATTTCTCACAGTATGATCCCTGTATATAGCTAAATTCATGTCATATAGAACAGGATATCGTTTTACCAACTCAATTAATTGTTCGTCGGTCATTACGCAAAATAAATGGAAAAAATTATATTAATATAGCGTATAGTTATAGTTTCTGTGACAGTTCTCAAACACAGACTATTATTTGATACTAACGTATTTCTGGAACGACTGACGTGGACTGACGCGTGGCGTCGGGTGTTGTCTAGAAACATACCGCGCGCACCGTCGGATGGCGTGTTTACCCCCACCATGGGCGACACACCGATCTGGCACGTCTGGATCAGGTGGCGTGTGTGCGCATGGCGTCGCGTCGGGTGTTCATAGTGTGATTCTGGTCTATAGAAAACAATACATTTGATTCGACTCAACACGCATCACGATTCATCGGGTCGCGTCGCGTTTTAATAATGTGTTTCTGCCTTTATACTAATCGACATGAATGCCTTACGATCCTCTAATTCAATAACCGAATAGTTTTTGTCGATTTTGTTTCATCTTGAAAGACCCAGAGAGTTGATTGCTTGTTTCGAATCGGGATCATAGGCTTAAATCCAAGATTGGTCACCGATGATAACATTGTACTTTTGTTTTGGGTACTCAAAACAAAAGTACAATGTTATATGTTGTTGAATCGATTTACTATCATAGGAGAAAAATCGTTTATTTAATTCTATACGATATACTCGATTTATTTGTAATCAATTTTAAATTTAAATTCCAATATAACAATGCTTGATCACATATTACATATGCTTATTAATTTAATCGTTCATTTATAAATAATAGCATACTTTGATGAGTAACATAGACTGAATGTTGTAGGGATGAGCCTTTTGTTTCGTTGTCGCCAGTAGCCATATGGGTCCATATTACTACTAAATATATATTTACGTACCCATTTATCTAGTATTATCTTATATATTTTTCTTTACCCACGTCCGTGTGCCACTATGGGTTGACACGATACCCATAGTCCAGGTGACACTGTAAACCAGCACTGGTTGTCTGGCATCCTGCTTATGCTGAGATGGCCACTCTTACGGATTGGGCACGATTAACTCAATTATTTTATTTTTCGTGTACATTACGTCTGTGTTGAATAAAAAAGTTTATTATTATATTATTGTTTATTATAGATTTTGTGTATATACAGAATCTCTTAACGCATTTGGCGAGTTTTTCTTCAGGAACACTTAATTTGTAGTCTGAAACAGTCAATAAGCTGATCGTTATATCTTGCTCTTACTGTGCAAAATGAGTTAAATAATCTGGGGTCGCCAATAGGAACGCATAGATTTTAGGCTTACATTTAGCAGAAATACTGTACATTTACTTACACGTGTTTCAAAAGTTTGGATACAATTAAAAAAAATTACCAGTATCCTATTAATGTGATTAAAACAGAAGAGCCGACTTTAAAATAATATTTATAGCAATTTAAAATGATCTGTAAATTACTAAGTTAAAAATAATATTTAATATGAACGAAAAGCCCTTATTTCGACGAGTCCGCGTGAGTAAATCATGTAAAGGAAAGAAAAAAATCATATGACTTTTTTGTTAACTTCTTGGTTATTCTTGGTTTCTTCTTGATTTTTTGTTTCCACTTAACCAAAATTATACCAATGAGTGAAATGTTGTCTTTGCTGTTAATGTACCATGGCTCTTCGGACTTAACTAGTTAGCTTTTATAGTTAACTTTTGTACTTAACTAGCGAATTCATCAATTGAATATTTTTTTTTACCACGATGATACAATATTTGCTATTTATTGTCTTGATTTAGCAAAGTATACATTTTGGAAAAAAATAACGCAGATTCTGAAAGTATGGAACCGGTTTCTAATTCGAAATAGCAATTTAAAAGAAACTATAAAAAATATTAATTGTAAAATAGAATATCTTATAGATTGATTACTTTGCAGAAACTACTTGGGATCCACCAGACGAATATTTATCAATTGCGGATCAAGAAAAAGAAAAACTTAAAAAGAAAAAAGCAGAAAAGGTTAAAGAGAGACAAAAGTAAGTTTACCCCTAATTAATATTGCTTTCTGTCCGCAGCTTCCCTTGCTATTTTGCGGGTGTTTCTTTGTGATCTGTTATTAAACAATTAGCAAAGTAGTTTGTACTTACTTAGAAATTATAGTTCTTGGGTTGCTTTCAATAAATGTTCCATTTTGCGACCTGAACTCGTTGGGATCTCAGACTCCTTTGTGCCTTGTATTTGTGTGCTAACCATTTCTTGGGTTACTAACTTGACTGGACTTTGCTTGCTGTTGTGCTTATTGTTGCTTCTTTTTAATTAATTTTAAAATAAGCTCTAGAAAAAGAAAATTTCCTAAAATTTCTTAAAGCGGTTGTCTTAAAATACCCTGTTCTGTTTAATATTGTTTCCGCATTACTCCATTCAGGGCATTGAACAACAAAATGGTTGAGGATAGAACAATCGGTTGTGCTATTTTTGAAATGGATGTTTAGAAAGTCCGCCCTGAAAAGTTTCAATTTTTATTGATGCCTTCAACCACCTATCTGTTCATGGTTACACAACCTAATAAAATGCACGTGGATTTTTGCTTTGTAATATAAAAAGGAAGGTTTAGGTTAGGTTCAGGTTATCTCGACTATGTCATCTCCTCATAAAACAAATATGTCGTCTTGGAAAAAAATACGAAAGATATAATTATCTTTCATTTATTTAATTATAGAAGCATCATTTCGTTGCATATAAAACATTAATTATATAAACAATTAAAATGGTTTTACTAAATTGTGATACATGCAAAGAATATATATTTGCTTTTGAACATAATAATTCAACATTTTTGTGTATTACGGTACATTCATTTGCCATTAAAATTCTATAATTTCTTTAGTATTCTTAAACAAGTGCTTTGCTAAATAGGAGTTTATAAAGGGTGCACTCAAATGACCATAATCATGAATCAGAATTTGTCTGGCCCGATCGATATACAGCTATGCTTTCGGCAAATTATGTTATTAACAATTAATGGTTGTGCATCAAACAAAAGTGAAAATACTGTAGAAAAAATATTATATAAAATATTTTTAACGAACTAAATAAATTATTTTTAGACGCTAAGTATAGTTAGCTCTACGTTAACGTACAAGGAAATATACGCAGCAATATATTGAACCCCATTGCGTTCTCGAATGCTAGCTAGCATTTCGAAAGTTTTTGCTTTTACTGTCAAATCAGTTAACAATTTTCAGGTCTTGGACAAGTTCCATCTAATATCTAACTATATACCTACACCTTGAATATTGTATAACATTTTAAAGTTCTTAACTTTCGAATAACAGAAATTCTTTCATTAGTATCATATATTCCCATTTTACTCAGCAAGGCATTAATGCTTAATTTAATTTTATAGTAATATATTCTTGGCACTTGCCTAATATTAATTTTAAAATATTAATTCTTTGTACAACAAATTACTATTTTAGGAAGGAAAAGCATAAAGAAGCCAAGAAAGAGGTGGATGCACATCTAGCACGAGAGAAGATGAAAGAATTGGCCGTTAAAAATGATCCACCTCTCTTATCAAGCTCTAGGAGTTTCGGCCCAGCGCCTCGGGCCAGTAATCCGTATGGCTCATGGAAAGCAGTGGTAACTAAGTAAGTTTACAATGTTATAATTAAATTTACAAATATTCTGTATTAGCTTAATTATTTATCCAATTAATATTTGTTATCTGTTAGAAAAATAAAAGTAATATTAGAAACATATATATGAAAAAAGAAATGGCTTTCTGCAATATTAGACAGGTACATAATAAGATATTCACGCAATTATATTACGCAAAAGTTAAATAAATACTAGTCGGCGTACTGCATACATAAACAGAATGTAATAACTCGGCACAATGCTGTATCATACATGATAAGAGCAATAGTGCGCTGAATTTGATTAGCATCTTTGCGTGCGTGGAGTACGCACGGTGACTAAACGCGCGCTAAAATTATTTTTTGACATATCTATTCTAAAAGAGCTTGTTTAATACCCATAAAGATGGTCTAAAATAATTCTTTTATCCCTAAGGTATAAATGTAATTAAAATGCGGTATATGAATCTTCATGACCAGTTGGTCACCAAGGACTTTGATCGAATGTTCGATCACGGACATTGTGTGTTATTTCGTATTTTTTTTAAGTTATCAAAATATGTACCGAGTGTAAATATGTACTATTTTCAATTTGTACCTGGTTAATTGAATATTTAATACAAATTTAACGTCGATACCAATATATAACGATTTACTATAACGACATTTTATATAATGTAATTATAGCAAATATGATATGTAACTAAAATAAGACAACACGTTTTCATTATCGTGTAAATAAGGCAGCACGGAATATTTTATTAAGTATATAGAAACACTAGATTTATCGGAGGGAGACTAACCACGATCGTCTGCTTGGGTGTGCTCAAGTTCCATGTATCCTTCTTGTTGTTTCTGCCGCAAATTAGACAGCTATTTTGAATATAGGTTCGCATTGGTGTGTTTCGGTGTCAGTTACTGGGTTGTGTGATTTTATGATATATGTCAGATGTTGGCAACATACAGTGTTGTTTAAAAAAGTGTGTTACGGTCAAATCAATATTGCTGCGCCATCGAATCAATGTCGATCGACAGGAACACTATTCGATTACGATACGGCGAATAAACATCAAGAACCAGCTCGTAAGAATACATTTGGAAAAAAATCGTCATTGTATAGTATCGAAAAGCACAATAGCAGAGGGCAGCCAATTTTTCTGTGAATTGAAGGAGACGTTGATGATGCTTGTTTCAGGCTTAATATAGCTATTATAATAGAGCTATAGATATATGTTTAGAAATTATACTTCATCCAAAATACGAAAATATATAATTTTCAAAAGATTTTTCATTACAGCCGGGGTTCAATTTCTGACATTTCACAAATAAGTTAATTCACCTGTACGGCTGAATGCCAAGTGCCAATTTCGCTTGTGACAATTTTTTATACATAAATTCCTAATAAAAGCTACTTTTTTGTAGGCCTACTGAAAATGTGGATCTGCAATTACCGAAAACCAAGGAGCTGCCTCCGCCACCAGTGATTGTAGAACCCGAAACTGTAGATTTTAAAGAAAAGTGCGTTAAATCTTTGGGCGAAGGCCCGGTAGAGTTTAAAAGACGAAAATTTAATAATGCGAAGCGAAATATAAGACAAAAATATGATGAAGAGTAAAATAAATTATGTTTTATATGAATTATATAAGCTTTTTTATTATTTAATTTTAACTACCCGATTGGCGTAGCAGTCGAGTAACCGACTGAGCTACGGGTCGCAGGTTTATTCCAGCAGGGGACAAATATTTTATACGACCCAAAAATTCGTTCCAGTTTGGGCGTATATCAACGGCGAAGTGTCAATGATTCCCTGACATTTTTGTACAAATAATATTATTATTGTTTGAATTTATAGGTCTTAATTGAAAGTTTATTTTGCATTATGAGATAAATCGCGTTAATAGGAGATATTACAATTGATATGAGTTGATATTGTTGTTGATCGAACGATATTTTTTATGGAAAAGAATTAAGGAAGAATTTCATTTATCTTATTATGTATATGTAGCCTTACAAGTAGATGATACTGTTTAAATGGCCAAGTGGTTTTCGGGACCCAGGTCAAAATTTTGGATATGTTGTTCTCCTGGTCGAGCTGAGCAAAAAATGTAATGGTCGCAAAAAAAGTTAACGCGACTCATTTTCCCGCTAGGAGGCTCTGAATTCTGAACTAGAAAATCGTAGTTTTCGGCAGAATCAGCAGATTATTGTTCTCCTGAGCGATTCAGAATATTCAACTTTTAGAAAAAGTTAACGATGTATTTTCCCGCTAGACGGCTCTGAGGTTTGAATTCCAGAAAACCGGTGTACAAACCAATCATCCAAGGAGATCGTCGAATAGTAATGATAAATGATTATCCGGCAAGGTAAAATAGATTAAAAGAAAATTAGTGACTACATTATATCTGTGTATGTGCAAATATATTTTACTAGCTTTCTGCCCGCGGCTTCGCCCGCGTGGATTTCGGGATTGGGTGTATAGAGGGTTAAGGGTCATAGCTTTGCCCACGGCTACATATACGCGGAAGTCGGTTTATGGTGCGAAGATTTTATCGCGCTTCCGTGGGACTATCCGTTTTTCCGAGATAAAAAATGCCGCAAAACTCCTCAAGAATCACTCTATCTATTGATGAAAACCGCATAAAAATCTGTGCAGTAGTTTTTGAGCGAAGCCTTTATTGCGCATCCCGTGGGATCTGTCGATTTTTCCGGGATAAAAAGTAGCCTATGTTACTCGGGGAGAATGTAGCTTTCCAAAGGTGAAAGAATTTTTGAAATCGGTCCAGTAGTTTTAAGCGTGAAGAGGTAACAAACAAACAAACAAATAAACAAACAAACACACTTTCGCATTTATAATATTAGTTGGGATATAATTACTGGTAAGAAATAATCAATAACAGTGATGTATTATTGAAAGAATTGTTCCTATTGGCGTGTCAGTTAACAGTTATACCATTTATAAGTAAATAATTTATTAAATTTTATGGACGAACGTTTTGATAAATTTTAATAAAGCGCACACTTTTTAATAAAAATGTTTCGATAGTAAATAAAAAATGCACAAGGTTTATAACACTGTTTTCTTTTTTTTTATAATTGAAATAATGTAATATCGAAATGTACTTAATTAGTTTGATAATCAATTACAGGTTATTTCATCTACGAAAGAAGGTAGTCATAAACGAAAAAATGAAATGAATTGATTGGATAAATCAGAAGTAGTATGTATAACAGTATGTTAAGATGTTATATTGATCTCTTTTATTTTATGAATGAAACAACTAAAATGATGAATAAGATGAAAGGAAAATCATATATTATTGTAGAACAATTAGCATTTGCCTTGAAATCTGAGTTGTTTGAAACTTGTAAGTGTTTGATGTCACTAAGTGTTGATCATGAGGTCCGGAGGTCGATGCTCATGGGCAGATATGTTTTCTGTTTAGTTTGGTTGACGGTAGGGATTCTGAACCCACATTTGTCTTACCATTCGTTAATATATTGCTTATTATGATTCGACTATTTGTGTTTAGTTGTTAGCGAGCCTAGATGGTCGTCGGCATCCACCTTTACGTTAAAATTAATTATTGTTATTATAACATTTGATTATTGATTTCAATAAATATATTCCTTTATTTACGTTACTACCAAAGTATTGGCAATTTTCTAAACTCTACTTACTTAAAGTTCATTTGCACCATTTCACTAGCAGTATTTTCTACCCTATAATTAGAGGGTAAAATAGCAGGTACATTTGTCGTACAAAGTCAACATAAGAAGCCCATTTATTTATAATTATCATCAAAAGCGACCATCTCAGGTATGTACATTACCATATTATAAGGAATAATTGAATTATTTTGCCGGTGATGAAGGCATTTAGCCTAATAATGTATTATATCTAATTTGTTACCATATCAGAAAATTATGGTATCAATATTGAAAAAAAATATAGGTAAACCTTACATCCATCTTCTATTTGATCATTATTTATTATTTAGTGAGATGATGATTAAGGAATCTGGCTGTAATCTGTAGCTGATATACAAATATTTTAAATTGTTAATTTTGATTATTGAATAATTAATCGAAAATTTCCTTGTACATTTAATAACTATCTATGACCTTACATAATTGAGGTATATTTATACTTATAACTTAGAATCTTTTTGTTTTTAATCTCTTCATTTGCAAGAAAGTGGGATGCAAAATATATTTTATTATGTTTCTGGTTCAATCAAATCTTAGTTAAAGGTACAAAAATTCAGATACAAAAAATTTGAATGTGTAATGTATACAAATTTCAATATGTAGATTTAAAAAGCTTGCTATTTAGGGAGTCGTGTCTTAATGTATATTATTATCAAAACGTGTATATCATATAATCTTAAAATTACCATTAGAAGGGAATCTTATTTGTACTATTATAGCACTGAATGCGGTATACTGCAGATTTAGCTTTTTCACGTAACTATTTATAATTTTATTTTGTGTATATTATTATGGAAATTCAAGTAATCTGCCTAGATTTTTAAATTTGTTATCCTACGTTCGAAATGCTATCCTAGTATTTTACTATGTTAAAAATCTAATTTGATTTTATTTTACATGTGGCCCTAAGATGCAAGTTAGGGTCAATTTAAAAGGAGAGCGAGTGAGCGCAATCATTGATTATATGGCAATCACCGTTTGGAGTTAGGCGGTAAAATATTTTCGCACGAAATTTCATGAATAGATAAAAATGCTTGTATTATTGAAATAAATATATTGTAAATCAGTCATAATAATTAAGTACATTGCAGGTTTATAGCTATATAGTATACAATTTTGTATAATTTTAATTACATTGTTACTACTGGTTACATTATATTTATTGATAACTATCGACCTTTATAAGCTAGAGCAAAAGTAGGGAGTTGTTACGTATGGCAATGGAATTAAATATCAGGTCCCACTTTATTAAGTAATTTTAGCACAGTACTAATTTACCATTAAATTACAAATAAAATGGCAAAGATTAACATGAAAATCAAAGCATACATTAACTCCTTAACATACTTTTTAATCACTCATTACATTAATCATTATTACTTAAAATATATGGCAGTACTCCTCAAATAAGTTCTAAATATGTATGGTGACGTCTTTATAGTACACCCCATAATATTCATTCTTATAAATATAATACTAGTTATAATGTTATATATTATAATTTATTAGCTACTCTTTATATATTAAATTTTTTGGGTGGTTATAATAACAATAATCATATTAGTTTTTCTTAAATTCGATGAGCAGATTTTACAATACTGCAATGAATAGTTTCAACTTACATATTTATATTTAAAATTATTCAATAATGAAGTTCATAATTCACGAGAGCTGTCCTCAAGTTACGACTGTCGTACATTTGTTAATACACTTAACCGTTAGCTTAGCACAATTCTGAAATCGTAATGAAACTCACACTTCTATCATATAAAAAATAGCAAAAAGTAAAAAAGTAGACCCGCACTTTTAGTATGAAAATAGCGATCATATAAGTTGAAATCGTTCAAATGTATTTTACAATAAAATAAAATAGTAAAACCCATTCACACAATATTCGCAACACCGCAGTCTTGAATTATAAATTTTGTGCTATTTCTTTTTCATGAAACTGCTCGTATTGAACATATCGCGGTCGTACAAAATATAATTAAATGAGATGCAATTTTAGTACCACTCGAATGTTTCTTTGCGAATTGATTAACAATCTCTGATTTGTGATTGATTTCAATTTTGGAGTCTACATTTTCCTTGCATAACATTTTCTAATATGAATACAATTGTTAGTACCAGGTATCGGTAATCGAGTCGCAATTATTAATGGTTATCTCTAGCAAAGAGCTCTTGTTTCGCGATACCGTACATTTTCGAAATTCTTCGGAAATATTTGACATAATCTAATTACATATTTTATTTTACCAAACTACACAAGTTGCCACTTCAGTCATTTTCAAGTGTTAATGATAGTAGCAAATACTTTTAGGTAAATTAAACAAAAAAGTACTTGTCTATTATTTTTTAGTAATCTATCAGGCGGAGATAAAAAAAAGTAGCTATCACTTTTGAGTGATAAAATTTTAACATCTAATATGAAGTTTACAAGTATGTACAGTAAGAAAACCACTAGTAATCAAATAATCGTAAAACAAAAGTAATATATATGTATTAGGTAAATTGTTTTAAATATAACATTACATATGATAAATCATAAATTACAGTATATACTACGTACAAGTTGTTACAACTTTAATGTATCATCTATTTACACTGACTGCAAACATAGATATGATTATTGATATGATGTTTTGTAAAATGTTTGCCACAAAAAAATTTTACAATATGTTATTATTTTGTTTTTTATAACAGTGACTTCTAATTGTTGTAATCAATATCAGAATTTTCGTGAGTGATTCATAAATAAAAGCTAAAACTACTCGGTGGTATTGAAGAATGTATCTGTTGCTTATATAACATTTACAAGCGAATATCGAATCTTAAACTATAAGGAGAAACGTTTGTATGTTTATTATATTGGTTACACATCATAACTCATTATTGGATAAAAATCTAAACAAATCGCAAAGGAAACTTCTAATTCCAATGGATAATGCAAAAGTTGCACAATATATCTTTCTTTTAAAACAGATATGTGTATGCATATTGTAGGTCGGGTATCGTGATCATTGAAGTAACGGTACATATCTGATCTCTTACTATCGTTAAGAATCTCGCTTAACGGACAGCTTTGTGGTTTTTATAGATATCTCAAAAACTATTACATTGTACTGTTTCTTTAATAAAAAAATATTATAACTCTCGTTTAATGAGTAAGAGTGTGCATATTTACTATTCTGTTTGTTGTGTACGATGCAGGAAATGTATTGTGTTCTTCATAGTTATGTAAACTAATTAGTTTTTATTAATTAATAAAAATTGGTAAGGTATCTATTTGGAGTGGGTTGGTGCGACGCCGGGCTGCAGAGTGATGGCCACGCCGCGGTTGGGTTCATTCTATAGCCAGCTGCGACATGAGCAGCTCTGGCGGCGGTGCGACGCCGGGCTGCAGAGTGATGGCCACGCCGCGGTTGGGTTCATTCTATAGCCAGCTGCGACATGAGCAGCTCTGGCGGCGGTGCGACGCCGGGCTGCAGAGTGATGGCCACGCCGCGGTTGGGTTCATTCTATAGCCAGCTGCGACATGAGCAGCTCTGGCGGCGGTGCGACGCCGGGCTGCAGAGTGATGGCCACGCCGCGGTTGGGTTCATTCTATAGCCAGCTGCGACATGAGCAGCTCTGGCGGCGGTGCGACGCCGGGCTGCAGAGTGATGGCCACGCCGCGGTTGGGTTCATTCTATAGCCAGCTGCGACATGAGCAGCTCTGGCGGCGGTGCGACGCCGGGCTGCAGAGTGATGGCCACGCCGCGGTTGGGTTCATTCTATAGCCAGCTGCGACATGAGCAGCTCTGGCGGCGGTGCGACGCCGGGCTGCAGAGTGATGGCCACGCCGCGGTTGGGTTCATTCTATAGCCAGCTGCGACATGAGCAGCTCTGGCGGCGGTGCGACGCCGGGCTGCAGAGTGATGGCCACGCCGCGGTTGGGTTCATTCTATAGCCAGCTGCGACATGAGCAGCTCTGCGGCGGTGCGACGCCGGGCTGCAGAGTGATGGCCACGCCGCGGTTGGGTTCATTCTATAGCCAGCTGCGACATGAGCAGCTCTGGCGGCGGTGCGACGCCGGGCTGCAGAGTGATGGCCACGCCGCGGTTGGGTTCATTCTATAGCCAGCTGCGACATGAGCAGCTCTGGCGGCGGTGCGACGCCGGGCTGCAGAGTGATGGCCACGCCGCGGTTGGGTTCATTCTATAGCCAGCTGCGACATGAGCAGCTCTGGCGGCGGTGCGACGCCGGGCTGCAGAGTGATGGCCACGCCGCGGTTGGGTTCATTCTATAGCCAGCTGCGACATGAGCAGCTCTGGCGGCGGTGCGACGCCGGGCTGCAGAGTGATGGCCACGCCGCGGTTGGGTTCATTCTATAGCCAGCTGCGACATGAGCAGCTCTGGCGGCGGTGCGACGCCGGGCTGCAGAGTGATGGCCACGCCGCGGTTGAGTGACACGGCTGGGTAGAACGCGCCGCGCAATCCAGTGAATGCGATGTCACCCTGAAAGCGGAAAATGAATTATTTTTTAAAGATTCTCAGTTTAATATCGGCATATGCATCGGCAGATGTTTTGGCACGCTTAGTGTAATCTATAAGATAGGACAATTTCTAACACATAATGCTCGCCTTTTGCTGGTAATATAGCATTGATGGACTGATGGAGCGCATTTTATTATTTATATTTACTCAGTTTTTATTTTTATTTTTTGGTTATATTTGGTTTTGTACTTCTAACACTGCTTTTCAACAATAAATTGTGAAAGGTTGCGACAGAATAACAGAGATTATCGCTAGTCGGTAACTACTGAGTTGTAAACCGTTTTGTCTATACGAAAATGAATAAAATCACAATGTTAAAATCAAAAATAATGTAATATGTAAAGACAAATAAATTGATTTATTATTATTATTACTACTAGAACATTTTCTGTCAGGTGTACTTTTCAGGTGTAGCTTTACATTTACAACCGCCACTGCTACTACGTTATTATTTCACTAAAATATTGTCAAAATTATTAAATTTATAAGTTTGACACTGTCTTTTAAACCTGTTTCGCTAATTGCAATTACCCGCGACTACACTACTGAGCCCAATCACTATCGTTAAGAATCTCGCTTTCAAAACGGTTATTTATATAAAACAGTTATTGCAAGGAATTGGGAACAGTACGAGAGTGAGTAACATTAATAATAATTTCTTGGTAATGTAATGCAGATAGTAAGCAATTTTCCTAAAATGTACACAATTATTGTAAATAATGTCTATATTATGAATAAGTGCACTTCATGTATATGCTAATTCGGTTTCGAACTAATTATATTACTAATGCGAATGTGATATGTTCGCGTAGCAACGCTGCTTCGATGTAGTTCTTTTTGAAGTACACAAGACTATACTCTGTCCATTATGTTATTTTCTTTTTGACAGATCGCGCGTATGAAATATTGTTTCTATTTTCAAATTATAGTACTACAGTAATAATATACTTTCTAGACGGGTAACGCCCACATAGTGAAGTGCTCTGTGCATAACAAACTACCACAGACAATAAGCAGTTCTTGAAATCAGATAAATCGATAAATTGTCTTCAAATCAAATATTTGTAAATTTATTTATTTCCTTCTCGACAGCTACCTTACATTATTTATAGGTATGTGAATTTTAATATTAAAACGCATATGTAGTTAATAACATCTACGTCAAGTTTAAATCAAGAATTATGATCAAGAATACTTAGAAAATCACATACATACCATTTTTTTAACAAACTAGCTAGGTAATTGGTAATTCGCCAAAAATATAAAATTTTGCCTAATTTACTTGGCATGTGTAAAACTTTATTTTTTCATATATTTCTGATCCATTTAAGAGAGAAAAAGGAAAACTTTCTTAAATGGATCAGAAATATACGAAAAAATAAAGTTTTACACATGCCAAGGAAATTAGGCAAAATTTTATATATTTGGCGAATTATCCCAATTGGGTAATTCGCCAAATATATAATATAAAAATTAAACAAGTAAATTTATTTACATTATTTATTACATAGATTCATCAGATTCTTCTTCGTAAATTACACTAGACTCGCCAGTTGAGTCCTCTGTTACATAAATAACCAATTCTTGTGCCATCATGTTATCAATTGCAACATCTCGATCCCAATCAGACATTATTAATTTGTTTGTCCTCTGTACAACACTCGCCCAGTTTTCAGGCGTCACATCACCACACGCGCTAGTTAATAACTGCAACATTTTATTTGCTGTAAACGGCGGCGTTGTGTTATTTCTTGCTGCCTTCCCTTTAATTTGTGCCCATATCAATTCGATGGCATTATACTGACAGCGATACGGTGGGATTCTAATGACAGTATGTCCATATTCCGCAGCCATTTCATCGACGACGTATCTTTTAGGTATACGTTTCGAATTTAAAATTCTTATCAGCTCCGCTTTCAACAATGTATCAGTCACATCCTCACCATTATCACGAAGCCAGTTAACAATTTGGTCTTTGGTACTGCTTTGCGTTGGCTTTTTATTTATTTGCCGCGAATGATAGGGCGCGTTGTCTATAAATATAATTGAAGGTTCTTCTAGTAGCGTCAACATTTCCCTAAACCAACTTTCATATACTTCTGCATTCATCTCTTCGTGATAGTCACCAGATTTTTTGGATTTAAAAGTTAGCAAAGCATCTGTTACAAATCCTTTTGCACTGCCTGCGTGGCAAACTATAAGGCGTTCGCCCTTGCCTATAGGCACAGCCGAAGTAGATGCTGCAGTGTCGTCAGTCCACGATCTCGATATTGTATGATTAGCATTGAGCCAAGTTTCGTCAGTGAAAACCACATTCGACCAGTCTGCGATTTGTTTAGCTTTCCTTAGAAAATCACAGCGAACCAGCGCTATATCATGGCGTTCCAATAAAATTTTTCTCTTATCAGACTTTCTGTAAAAAAATCCAATTTTTCTTAGCACTTTACCTAGCAAAGATTTTTGGCCACGGTACAAACCACTGTCTCTCAGTGAAATTACCATTCTTCTTACAGTTGGGATTTCTTTACGTTGATAGTACGCGTATATATGACGACGAATAGCATCGGCATCGAAATCATCAATGTTTGTAACTTTACAGAGTCGGAGCTTTTTTTTCGGTGAAGACAGTTTATTACTCTGCATACCACTACTGCCGTAGGCTTCTTTAGCAATTTTTGTGACTGTTGGAATACTAATTCCTAAGGCGGCAGCAACACGGTTGCGAACCTGCGATATTGGTAGTAGCGGTTCACCATTTTGACATTCCTTCTCAAAGTATTCATGAAGGCGTCTCACAAACTCCCTCGATTGCCCTTTTAACACAGTTCCTTTCGGCATATTGAGAACTTAATTAAGCTCTACTGTAGACTGTACGTATTGATAAGGAGGAATATAAATACTCAACTCAACTTATTATATTGTAAAACAATACACAATGAAAGCAATGAATGTGATACAAGCGTTGTATGGCAAATGACAACCAAACGGCGTAGCCGTATTTAATGACACATACAATCTAACGTCACTCCTCACAACTCCCGTTGCCTAGACAACCCCATAGACAATATATGACAATTTATTTCATGTATTTGAAAAAACCAGATAAACGAATTTAATATTTATAATAAAAATAATATCGCTGCATTAAATCGATTAAAAGTTCTTCTTAAATAAAATCGATATTCTGTTTTAATCGAATCGGTAACTTGCGAGTTCATCACTGATTTCAAAATATCTTAAACTGTCAAAAAGAAAATAATATAATGGACAGAGTATAGCTGTTCGCTAGGACACACACGCACCTGCGGCCGGCCGTCCACGGTGAAACGTAGCACGCCGCGAACCAAGTCCAGTAGCACGCCGACGGTGCTGCCTCGCGCTACACCGCCGCTCGCGCGGCCGCCGTGCGCACCGCCGTGTACGAACCACGATCGCGACCCATCGATATACATCGCCCATCCGAGCGCATCACTGCCTGCGTACAAAGCGAACAACATAATGGGGAACATGCAATTATAATATTTATGAAAATTTTGTTATTAAAATGCTAAAAAAATATAAAAGTAAAGCCACTGCAAGGTTTATATTTAAAATAATGTTGTTTTTTTACAATAATTACGAATCAAAAGTAACGTGAAACGGAACGGATTCAAAACACCAATCAGCTTTCAGTGACGTCACTCCTGTTATGACAACTTATTTGAGGTTATAAGTTGTAGTAAAAGTGAACAATTAAACCAAAATTAATTGCGTTTTCTGAATAAAACCGGAAGTTGGGTTTGCCACAGTAGATTCTAGGACTCTGCCAAAATTAATGTTGACATGGTAGTGACATTTTTTGTCGAAAGTGCAGAGTTTTCAAGTGTAGAAATGAAAGGGACTAAACAAAAAGACATTGAAAAGTTAGGGTAAGTTAGTTAGGTAGGTAACTGTTTCTTCTATGTACAAGCTGCAAGATTAACTAAGTTTACAATAAATATATCCGCTGACTTACGTCAAAGTGGTCTTCACAGCATCGAATGATAGTCTTTGGGGAATAAATGTCATTCCTCTTCGCCGCTTGAAACCACATTTTTCTCAGTTTCAGGTCAGAAGGTCCAGTCAAAAACAAAAAGACAGGAGTGACGTCATACGAACTATAGGTCTGTTTTCGCATGAAAATTTAAATTGACAATTTTAAACCCCTTTTTTTTTCAGTAATATATAGTCTTTTCATTTTTTTATATACTTGTGGTCTATTCTACGTAGAGTTCTTTAAAATGACTACAAAAATAAAAATATTGCATCTTCCATATTAGGCTCATCAATCTTCGCAGTTATGTCATTTGTTTGCCTATGAAATAACACTGTAATTGAAAAAAAATTGAAATGACAAACCATTTCATTTTCTAATACTAATAATAACAGTAGAACGTCACGTTCACTGTCAACCGTCAAAAACGAAACTCTAGCACTATTATTGTTTCGATAAAAATCTGTTATATTTCCGCAATAATTTTTATTAACATTTTAGTAAATGAATATTGATGCTGTAATCGCCAAGGAAATGTGTAATTATAATATAAAATGCAATAGTCGTTAGCTATTGGAAATTGATCGATATTTTTATTGCTTAAAGTGACGTCATGTTGTTACATATCGGCTTAAATTGTCATTCCGACAATTTAAAAACCCTTTACTTTGTTTACCAATATTTTAAAGATATTGTGTTTTTCGGTTTGTTGTTTGTTCAATAGAAAGGTATATTTTATAATTATAACAGAAACGGAGCATTACTCTATAATTATATACTCTATTAATTGAAAATATACAAACTTTACTAAATGACACAAAATATTGTTTTTTTTTCTAAAGCTCTGTAGAAAAAAATTGTGCGATAACAAAATGGGAAACAGCCAACAGTTCAATCTTTCATGAACACTCTAAAAAGTTAGGATGTATGGTATATCAAAGTTTCATTTTAGTACGATACGAAATGTGAGATTTGATAGCGTTTTGTTGCGGATCAGTTTGGTTAATATTTATTACTACGATCGGGTATCATATATTCGTTTTAGGAATAAGCATGTGTAATGTTAGACATTATACGAGTACTAAAAATCCCCGTCATGCGCCATGTGGAACGCGGAGTTAGTATCGCCGTCGTACGTGTTCAACTTCAGTCGCCTGTAGTATGCGGAATCCACCACTAAGACATGACTTACCAAGCATATTGTCCTTGGCGACATCGGCCCGCGCCACGCCAAACGCGGAGTTAGTATCGCCGTCGTACGTGTTCAACATCAGTCGCCTGTAGTATGCGGAATCCACCATTAAGACATGACTTATGACTTACCAAGCATCTTGTCCTTGGTGACATCGGTCCGCGCCACGCCAAACGCGGAGTTAGTATCGCCGTCGTACGTGTTCAACATCAGTCGCCTGTAGTATGCGGAATCCATCACTAAGACATGACTTACCAAGCATCTTGTCCTTGGCGACATCGGCCCGCGCCACGCCAAACGCGGGGTCAGCGTCGCCGTCGTACGTGTTCAACATCAGTCGCCTGTAGTATGCGGAATCCATCACTAAGACATGACTTATCAAGCATAATGTCCTTGGCGACATCGGCCCGTGCCACGCCAAACGCGGAGTTAGTATCGCCGTCGTACGTGTTCAACATCAGTCGCCTGTAGTATGCGGAATCCATCACTAAGACATGACTTATCAAGCATCATGTCCTTGGCGACATCGGCCCGTGCCACGCCAAACGCGGAGTTAGTATCGCCGTCGTACGTGTTCAACATCAGTCGCCTGTAGTATGCGGAATCCACCACCAAGACATGACTTACCAAGCATCTTGTCCTTGGCGACATCGGCCCGCGCCACGCCAAACGCGGGGTCAGCGTCGCCGTCGTACGCGTCCAGCCTCAGCCGCCAGTAATGCGTGCCGCGCGCCAGCGGCTGGTCCGCGAGCGCCACCCGCGGCTCCCAGCCAGTGGCGCACGCGCTCAGCCCGTCCGCGCCGAGCACCAGCCCGCCCTCGCTGCACCCCGACCCCGACCCGCACCGTGCGTCCCAATTGAACCACGCCACTGACATATACAAACGTTCAAATATTGTCATACAATACACTTTGTACCAACTACCAAGACTAGTGATTGTAATCCGGCGACATTTTCAATCCGGCCGGATACAACCGGATTCCCATCAATCCGGCCGGATTGTTTAATCAAGATGACTGAACGAAAGAATGACGCTTTTTAATACAAATTAAGTGAGTTAATCAAGTGTCACTGCACTTATATGTAGGTAGTTTATAAAAAACTAATCACAAATATAAAAAACGACATTATTTCCTAACCTTAAAATTTAGTAGTGTAGGTAACTAGTAATAATTTACTGTAAATGTTTTCTATTCTATTCTAATGTTACTACGTAACAAGTAGCTCAGTCTTTCTAGATTTCACTTTCACAGATAGATCAATTTATAAGTAACAATATTAATTATCAAGTAACTATAATAATATCTAATATATACAATTAACCTTACGTAATTAACTGAAATGAGATCAAAATCATTATTAAAGTATTTGAGAATGCTAACAAACAAGTCTTATAGGTATTTATGATTATGACAGATACCATCATGATTACTATTACTATATATGAATACTATATATAATATCATAGTTGATCACAATTGATTCTTGATTTGGGAAAAAATAAGTCACAAAGTTCTCTTTTACGGTCTCATTAATCTCTAGTATTATGGAATATCAAAAGAAAAACTTTGTATGTTTTAATGAAACTTGTATTAAATAAAAGATATTATACATAATACATTTCTGTAGGTAGTGTAACTTTTTTTTTATGTTATTCGTAGTCTCATGAAAGCTGTTAGCCGCAAAAGTGGACAATAATAAGAAATCTTAGGATGCCATCCCTTAATATTTTCAAAACGAGTTGTTAAGGAGTTTTGAAATACTATTTTTAAGTATTTGATACAACTTAACAAATGATATATTGAGTAAACCACAATTTGAGTACAAACCACATATTGAGTAAAAATTTACAAATAAAATTATGAAGTATTCTGAATAGAACCAACAACCATAGCTTATCAAATATGATATGAATTACTGTCATCATCACGATTCATGATGTTGATAAGAAAAATTTCTAATTCCGAGTCAGTCATATTTATTTTCAAAACGCAATAATAATGCTGGGTGTTGCCGTGTCAGATCTTGCAATTATAAATAAATGTTGCCTGGCATAAAAATCATCATTTCAGCTTTGGCTAGATATACTTTAATTCCGTTACAATGCGTATAATTATGCTTGTTGAATTTGTCGCTAGTATGCATAAAATGCTTTTCAACAACCTTCATAAAGAACGTTAAAGACATACACACATGAAATTCAAGTGATGCTCGAAGCCATTTTCAGTGTTATATATTTTTTTGTATTCAACAGTCAATATAATGATAAACGCATTAAACATACCTCAAATCATTGCCTTGCATACCTATGCATGATTGAAATGATGTGTCTATGTTTAATGCAATTTGGTTAACTGAAAATGGCTGCTAGCACCACTGAATATCTGAAACTCACAGGACTTAGGTTGGGTTATTTTATCTCTAATATAAAAGATATTAACGTCAATTTAGCGAAAACAATTTTCTAACATCGGGAAAAAGGGTAAACTGACAGGGTAGTACATACCAGGCGATGTCTGTAATCCAATGACTTCACTATAAGGTCCATCACCTGCTCCATTGAACGCTTTAACTCGGGCGCTATAGAGTGACGCGTAGTGCAAACCATCTATTGTGCACACAGTCTCTCTGCCGCAGTAAACTTCCTACCGGTAGACAACAACATACAATTACAATATTAAAACGAAAGCGGGCGCAAGTTTAAGATGCTTAATGTAATGGCGTAAAAGTTTGTGTAAATCAAAGTGTCTTCTGCAGACGAATGTAGATATCATAAGCCGACAATGTATTTCAACTGGAGTGCAAGCATGGATTGGATGGATTCAAAAGAAATTCTTTTTGATTCTATTCACATATATTAGTTAATAATATCTGTATAACATACAGATATATTAGTTGATATATCTGTATGTTTTGGGTAAAACAAACATATACCCAAACTCTAGATAAGTTTATTACAATACAAAATATAACGTCAGCCCTTACATTCTTTTTAGTAGTATACATTTGTATGCAATTATAAGTACAAGGAGTTTTATAACTAATGGAGTATCTAGTGAATAATATATTGCTGTGAAGAAATCTGAACTTGCATTAGACCATGATTCATGCATCACTATGTGTATGGTGATAAACTACAGTCAAGGAATATAATTTGCAACCTACCTATTAGATTGAATATTCTGCAGGAAACTGGTACCATAATAGCTATGTACGTTGCTAAGCCGACATTGCATACTCTGTAGTTTATACGTAATAATTTGTTACGTGTAAACCATAGGTATCAATAATGACGTGTAATTTTCAATTTTAATATCAGTGTCCGAGGATATTTTAACAAAATTGATAGGAAAATAAATTCTTTGATTCAGATAACAAAACATCTAGTTATTACGTATGTATGAAGTCTTCTTCCTATTATATAATTATACTATAATCTATGAGACTTACTCGGAAAGGACCACCAAGTCCGTCATCCAGCTCAAGTACATAACCTCGTACGGCGGCGCGAGCTGTAGGCGGCCGCCACGCCAACGTGCACGTACAGCCACGCGCGGCGCACGCTTCTACCGCCATCGATGGGGCACCAGGTGCTGAACATATTACAATGATTTTGAAAGTATTTGATATTAATTTTTAAAATATATAGGAATATATAAAAGAAAAATATTAAAATAATAACATGATTCAGATTTATAAAAATTCTCATTTTAATTTACTATGATATAAATATTACTTTGTTTTTGTAATTTTTTTTTATTTTATTACGCACAGTTTTATTTGTAAAAATAGTACAAATAAATTGCGAATATTTCATAAATAAAAGAAAAACCAAAACAGATTAACAATAAATGTTAGCACCAGAAAGTAGTGGTACTTAGATAGTCATATCATGTTTATATAATAGACAGGGAAAGTACATCTAGAAGTGTTATAAGGAAAGTTATAAACATGTTTAATACTGAACTATAACATGGTCCATATACTTTTTTGTTTCATATTAGCCTTAAGTTTAGAGTTCATCATACTGACCTATTGAATGACTTAGCCTGTTTAATGTTGCATTATTATAGTTTTATTTTTTACATATAGTTTGTTATCAATATATGCATTATTATGAGATACTTATGTTATTATATTTACCTGATGACCACATTTCTTTTTCTGCAGCTGGATTCCAGAAGGAAGCATAACATAAAAATTAAATAATTAATCTTATATAATTAAAAACTTATTTTCGCAAATTTCTTTTGTTGATTTTTTTGCTTTTGCATAAAGTACTGATCAATGTAATTCCAACAAAGTAAAGTTTATATTATATTAATGAGTTCCATATTTTTTTATGGCTAATTTAAATATTGCATCTGACTATTTGTATTCCTATCTCAGTTTAGAAGTTAATATTATGTGGGTAAGTAAAAATTATCCAGACTTAATTTTTTAAATTTTATTTATACTACAGTTTGACACACACATTACTATTCGCAATAGTCTCCTCCCTTTTTGACGCACTTGGTCTGTACTTGTGAACAGAAGTATGCGTATTCTTGATGAGGTTTTTGATGCTTGTGAAGCTACTTATATACCGTTTCCTGCACATCTTGGTCTGACAAAGCGTTTTTGAGTGGTCCAAACAAATGAAATCTAACGGGGTTAAGATATGAGCTGTAAAGAGGATGTTCCAGTACTTCGAGATGTTTGAGCTTATGTTCTTCAGTCAGCTGTTTGGGTATCCATAAAGCACAAACTTTATGGAAATCGAGTTGGTGGTGGATAATTGTATAGGTATAACCTTGACTGATATCAAAATAGAAATAAAGATATCAAAGATGATGCTATTTCATGATGGTAACCCTATTCCCCATAATTATCATCAATCTTGTCATCCATGGTGGACATGGACGGGTGTTCTGCTCGCTCTTGTGAGTCACACTTATTTGGGTGTTTTTAATTTTTTCCAAAACACTAGTACATGACAAGGTATTGTCCTCATACTGTGCTGAAATTCTGCAATGAATTTCAGTCTCTGATTTTTTGTTCTTCCTTTGTGTAAATTCTTCTGTTGTCGCTGTGAGACTACTAGTGATTCAATTCAACCTGACTGTGATATATGTCACTATAGTAGTATCAACTGTATGTTTACAGTTGCAAGTGTGGATAAAGCTATGATCAACATAAAAGTTGAAAACAGTCAATGTCTGGATAATATTTGACTTACCCTCGTTCATAGAATATGTTATAAAATACTTACGTATACATTCTATGAAGTTCATAGTGCGCACTGTCCTTAGTACAGGTTCCACATCAAGTGTAAGTGCAGGTGGTGAAGGTGGTGGATCGAGCGAGGAACATAAGTTTTTGGCAGTTTCTTGAGCTCGATTCGATAAGATATTACCAACCTAAGAAATATATATATACAATCACTTCCATAATAATATTAAGAGATATTGGTTCTTCAGTGATGAATGTGATAATTCTTCTCTTAATTTCTTCAAAAATGATGATATTAAAAATTTATTGTAATCATTTCTCTATAATAAGACACAAAATCACTGCAATGTCGTGAAACAATTTTTAAAAATAAAACGATAGTGGAGCTATATGGTTTGAAGTAGTGGATAAACTTACTTGCAAAAATGCTGCATGGTCAGACTCTTTTAATGCTTCTATAGAGAAATGTAATAAAGCAGTAGCTTCACGTAATTTTTGTGCTGCTTGTGAAGTTAATAAGCGCATGTTCGCTACAGCCTGAGATCGAGTATTACGAGCTGCTCTAATTAGTTCATCACGTCTTAGCTCTATTGTACGAGTTACTTCAGCACATGCACTGTCTATTTGTCTTTCCAATTCTTCACAGGATTCCTAAAATTGTTTAAACATAAACCTTAATAGTAACTTAGTAGGTAGTAGAAAAATTTGTTTGAACCATTTCATCATCATCATTTCAACTGAGAGATGCCTACTGCTGCCTCACACAAGGATCTCTACTTTACTTTAGAACATTTTTGCTATTTCTTTTTTGAAAATTATTACATATACAGGGTTACAGGAAAAGTCATGCTAGATCTGTTAAGGGCATGGAGTACCCATCATTTGTGACTTATTTCACTATGAAACACCCTACCCTAAACTTAACTCATTGTGAGATATTCGACTTTAATTTTTTTATTGAAAATTGCCGATTTTTAAGTTTCTAAATTAAATTTTGTTTATTTTGTGGGTCTTATTATTATTATTATTGCATGTTTACATGTGTAACAAGATGCTATAGGACATCAATTATTAAAATAGTGTATAAGTTAATTGAACAGGCCGTAGTAGACAAGTTAAAGTTAAGAAATGAAAACAAATATTAGAAAGTTCATTTTTCTCTAAGGAATATTACAAAAAAATAGTATGGCAGTTGTTCGGCAGATGTGTTTAAAAATATCTACGTTTCATCAGCTATCTAATGATGTATAACAATCTAGGGTTTTAATCAAATGCATTTAAAAAACTTAACTTATTGGGTGACAGTGGCAAGTTATAAAAACTATTATAAATGTCCTTGTTAAGAAATAATAAAAAATAAGATTATGTGCAATTTCCAGTAGTAATAAAATAAATATCCAGCACTATGAAAGAGTTTAAAATTAATTGCTATGTATTTTGACTATAAGGTGTTTTTACAATCCTCAAGTTAAATAAGCAATTTATATAAAAAAGATAACATAAGGTATAACATATATGAAATAAGTTTTATGTAGTAAGAACTTAGTTATAAATATTTCAAACAATAAATAATTAATAGAATGTCACTACAGTAGACAAAGTATTACATAGTGCAAAATATATTCACAAACATATTCTATTACATTTTTATAACAATTTTAATTACTTACATTAATTTTATCTCCTGTCCCCTTTATCAGCTGAATGTACTCAGTCATGTCTTTGGCTTGTTCAGAAAGTTGATGAAGTGATTGAGATAATTCAGTCTAAAACAATGAAGAAAACTTATAAATTTTCAGTTTACAATGTAGGTAAATTGTATGAAAACAATTAAATATTGAAATACAGCCAATTTCTGGCCTTGTTTTTCACTCCCAGTCTTTCACTATATCACGTAACTATTTTTTGCTTACTTGTGATCTGATAATCTGATAATAATATGACTATTTGCCTTAATTTTTGAGACAAAAAATAAATATTATTAAGGTAAATTAATGAAGTTCTAAAACATGCTATTATACACATTAAAAACAACTTAGTCTGGGCCAGAATTTCTACAGCTACAAAATTTGACTCCAGGATTGATATAGGCCTCAATATTTACAATTTTCTAGTTGAACTTGTTGACTGACAAAATTAGTAAAATAAATTGTCATTTAATTGAGGACTATTAATATATTCATAATAATTCTTATATTTTGCCTTGTTTTATTATTTTATTTTAATTTAACTGTTCCTATTAAAATAACATAAGAGTAACCATTGGTCTAATTTTCTTTACCTTGTGAACTCTGGCTGCAATCGACAATGCTTGAGTTTCATGTGCCGAATGTCTCTCAGCAAGACAACGTTGACAAACAGGCAATAGGCATGTGTTACAGTAAAGTACTGGAGGAGATCCATGATCACCACATGTTGTACCAAGTGCTCTAAGCTCATGCTGAGCAAGAGGACCTCGTGTTGGATGCCAGGCATCACGGCATCCTGCACAATATCGCACGGAGCACTGTTCACATCGTACTACAGCAGCTCGCCTTTCTCCTTCACACATTTGGCAGGCTTCTTCTGCAGGAGGGGCACCAGAAACACCCCCAAAACGTTCCACAATTGTTCGCATAACACGGAACGGCGGTAGTCCTTCTGCTCCATTATCATCTAGGTATATCAATTTATTGCATATAGGGCAGGTCAAACTAAAAGCTGTCGACGGATAACTAGGAACTGCCGGAGTTCCTGCGTAACTGTTCGGCCTTGATCCACATACCACACCGCTGTCAGTTTCACTAGATACGGAAGCTTTATCTGCTTCATGGTAATCTGTTGAAACTGTTGAATTGTCTCCCTCCTGTGTAGGAGTTTGTAAGTTAACGGCACAAGCCCGACATAAAGCATGACCGCATGGTAGAAGTACCGGTTCTTTGTAAAATTCCTTACATACAAAACATCTTAATTCTTCTTCCATTATGATAATACTATTTGCATACAATCATAGTCTTCGAATAATATACAATGGCTGTACTTATTGAAATTTAACTTTCTTTATTTCATGCCAATTTTAATTTAAAACAATGCAAATACCAGTACAACAACAATTTAATTTTTTGTTGCTTTGATTGAACACAAAATAAAGAATGATCATAGATAAGGTAGGTACCAATTACTGAGTTCCGCGAGCGACAGTGGATTTTTTATTTCTCAAGTCTTGGAAAATTATATCGTTTTGGCGCTAGTGTCACATCCTATAATATATGGAGAATAGTATACAAATCTGTGATATGGAGGACGGAACGGACCGGGACAACATCTTAGAACTATATAATTAGACTAAAAAAAACATTAATACCTACGGTCCGAGATGATAATTGTCAATTAGATCACAGATTAGTATAATTAGATTTTCTTTGTCTTTTGGCTTTAGCCTGTACTGTCAATGTAGTGCGTCTAAATATCGATGTGTCCATGCTAAAGCATCATCACATCGATATAGAATAAGTACAAAAGTATAATACTTAATATTTAGATATAATATATATGGGTTCCAAAAAGGTCCCCACTCCGCAAACGGTCGCGACATCTACGCCACGACCACAAATATTCTGTGGGGCCTGTTACATAATTTATGTCGGCACTAGCCCAGCCAGAAGGATAGCCGTTGCTCAATACAAGCCACTCGATACACCAATCCTGCGCAGACAAAGCTATGAGCACCAACCAGTATACATATATACACACTAATACGCACACATATATATATATATAACTATATACATACATACATATACACACATGCATACATACATATGCGAAGGTAAATTGTGTGTTAAGTTTAACTAAACATATCTGTATCCTGCTGCTTTTTCTATTTTTTTTAGCATGCTTTTTTAATGTATCTTTGAAAGTGTTGACTGTAAGACAATTTCTTATCGGTGGAGGAATATTGTTCCAGCCCTTTGTAGCAGAATAGCGAAAACAACCTCGAAATGCAGCGGTTCTAAATGGTGAACAAATAAGACGGTCAGCGATACGTGACATCACCCTATAACTGTATCCGCATAATTAAATTTTGATAGAACAAGTGACTCACACTGATGTATTCTTAGGTTTTCACTCAAATATTGTCTAATTTGATATAGTACTTTTGACCTGAAGAAGCATTGCCTGACCACGTTAAGGACGTGATTTACGAACTTTAATCATCCATCCATCAACTAAAACTCCTAAATTTTTTACCTCATTAATTATCTCTATCTTACTATTTGCTATTATTAGTTTGGGGTTATAGGAATTTATTTGAGTAATTTGTTGTTTTGAACCTAGAACAATTTACACCTAAAACAAAAAAACTTGGTTTTATTAGGATTTATAACGAGACTGTTAGCTTCAGACCAGTTTTTTATACGTTCTAGGTCAATTTAATGCATTTTCCTCAGGGGAACAAAATAAAAAAAAAAAAAGGTCACCATTAATTAATATGGAACTTGAATCTGTATCACAAGGTTTAAATGTTTTATAGATTTACAAATCATCTGCTTATAAATGATGTTCACAGCTCGAAAGACAGTCCGGCAGATCAGCCGTGTACAAAACAAAAAGTATTGGTCCCAGTATTGATCCTTGAGGTACACCCCGCGCTACCCTAGATGTTGCAGAGTATCTTTTAGTACCATTTGGGGAAGTAACTTCTACTCACTGAGAGCGATGAGCTCTTTCATTTGCGTCGTGGATCAAAGTATCATCCTTAATGTATAGAGGTGAAAAGGATGGCTTGCAGAAATTCACCTCAATTGAATCGCCGCAGCTACCTAGGCTTGGTATGCTCTTGCTTCCCGTGACAAGCTATTTTTTAAGATATTTTAAATCAGCGCTTTGGCTCCCCACCTCGACCGCCTATGCAAACCTCAGAGGACGGAACAAAAGTTCCACATCCTGTACTACCATATCAGTAACAGAACTAGTTACAGCGTCGGGGTTGTCCGGCCTGAAGCAAAACTACCTGCATCGGCAGTACGTGAAAAAGGATTGCATTTTATCGCGATGTTTCTATTGGTGATGCTACACACATCAGCTGCCTGAAGCCCGTGATTGTAGAAAGCACCTGAGTGACACCGTGGTCTGGACAAAGCAGTGATTAAAGGAGCTGAGTGGAGTTTTGACGGATACGCAATAGCCGCCTGGATGAGAAGTCAGCAATAGGTTTAACAGTAAAAGATTTTGGCTTTCTAAATCTAGAATTCGCGTTTAAGAGCATACCAGCTGATAATCAGGCCAAATGCCAGGGCGAAGTTATGAACAGATCTCCCCACATGATCGGCTTTGTTTGATCTAATCTAAATAATAATAAATAATAAAACATGGAGAGGTACTTACCTTCAAAATTGCTGAGGTATAGGTAAGTTAAGGTAGTTTTGATATGTTGTGTCCGTTGGATACGATATCTAAGTCTCGGTCAGGAAGAGTAGATTGGAACGTAATCCCCTAATGTTACAAAATTCTATGGTTAGCGGCGTAAGGGATATTACGCAGTATTTGCTGTTCGCTGAGCAATATTGAACGTAGTTTTAAAGACTCAATCCTTTTCATTAGTATCTGGTAGGCGGTGTACTATTATGTTATTATGGACTAAGTCCAAAAATTTGTTCAAATAATTGTTTAGAATAATTTGATACTTTAGAACAAACTGTATTAGGTCCATATATTTTCAAGAAGAAATTGGCAGCTTATCTTTACTTAAATTTTTCATTGCTTAATATTATACAGACCTGCCAGTAGGATTTCTGTATATTGAGCTTCAGTTACCATGGATCTTTTTAATTGCATCAAGTCTGGTTTCTCAGTTTTAGGGTTCCGTAGCCAAATGGCAAAAAATGAAACCCTTATAGATTCGTCATGTGTGTCTGTCCGTCCGTATGTCACAGCCATTTTTTAAATTACAATATCTACGGTACAAATATACAAGTTTTTATTCTCTTAAAATAATTTACTAAACAATATTGTTAAAACTTACGAAATATTTTCCAGAACAGAAATTTTATAAAGGTTTTTTCTGACCATATCTATAATAGTAAGGTTATTGACAAAGTGCGTTTTTCTTGAATAACGAACTTACTTTTTAGTTTTCGTCAGTAATCTTCAGTTATTTTTGTATTAATACTTGTGTATAAATGTATTAACTGAATTAGTTTCTAAATACGTATTTTTAGAATATTGTAAAAATCTTTGTAATACATTAAAAGTAAGTACTACAATGATATAAGTGGTGACATTCAAACACAGCATCTCGTCAAAATGTCATTGTTGGTTTATTTGATTTTCATTACCGTAAAATGGTGTAAGCAACAGTTACTTTAAACACTAAACTTAATTTTGTTGTAAGGCTGAGATGCTTCAAAAATACGAGTTTTTAGTAGGTTCTACGCAAAAAAAGCCCGAGAGTGCCGCCGAGGTGACGTCTCTCTGTCTGGGATTATCCAAGTGTTCACGGACAATCCCCCCCTTGGCGTTGGCTCGACCAATTCTAAGTCGAGCCGGTCCCGGGGTGCATGATAGTGGAGTCGTGAAGCGGATCCTGCCATGTGCTCCGTATAGGCTTTGAGAACACCGCGGGGTTTTAGTGGGTAGGCTAGTCCTCTCAGACCGGAGACCCCACATGACGTTGCGCCTTGCCAGCGCGGGGTCATGGTGCATAAGGAGCATGGTGCAAAAAAAAAAAGATTCTACGCATAAGAGGCATTAGATATGTTCAAAAATCTTTGGCAATAACCATTTTTTTCGTTCTAAAAATATAAAATTCAGTGAAAGCTGTATTGAAAGGCACTTTAATATTAATTATTTATTATAATTTTAAAAGAAAGACAAAAACATTTTACATGATCCTCTATTCTTAACGAGTGACAGATGACAATCACAATAGCGGGAAAAAGGTAAAACATAGATAAAATAAAATAGATGTGTTCCACAACATCCTCTCTGTTTCATATAGAACTATGAACCCATATCATAGTCTTGTAAGTAGGTTGGTGTATGACGAACACGCTGACCTCTTCGTACCACACTAAACGGCTGTGTTACCCTCAAAGGTTCCGGATCATTCTGGACAGGTGTATTGCTAGAGTCTTCTTCCTGTATAGCTGATGGTGGTGAGAACTCAAAACCAGCATCTACGCCATTTGAAGCAGGTTGCAAATTAAATTTATCTGGCATTACCTCGGTTAAAGACGATCTCTTAAATACCTTGTCCTCATAAGAATCATTTACGGGCTTAATGTGTATCCTGTTTCGTCGATATTCTTTTCCTTTCACCTTTACAATATAAGAACGATGATTAATAACTTTTGTAATTATTCCATAACTCCACTTGTGATTCATTTCTGGGTTTACTTGTATTACTACCTTCTGACCTAATAACAATTTATGTAAATCTTTACTATTATAATTATAAGTAAATCTGGTGTTTTCTTTCCTTTCCTTAATCATTTTAGGAACATTGGTGACCAGCTGAGGTTTGAGGTGCTTCAAAAGACAAGGTAAACCATTTCTAGTTCTTCGTGAAAATAACTTTTGAGCCGGACTTTTATTATCCAATTGGTTGGGAGTATTCCTTAAGTGTAATAAACTAGACCATAAATCTTCATTGGAATTAATGCACCGTTTTATTAACCTCTTTGCAATCTTAACAGTAGCTTCAGCTTTGCCATTAGACCTTGGATAATGTGGTGAAGAAGTAACATGTTCAAAATTCCAGTCACGGCCAAAAAGCTTAAAATCTTCATTCATAAAATTTGTGGCATTATCTGTACATACCCGCTGAGGAATACCATGTCTTGCAAAATTCTTCTTACAAATAGAGATTATCTCTTTTCCGGATAATGAACTCAGTTTGTCTAATTCAAAATAATCTGAATAGTGATCAACTGTCACTAAAAATTTATGGCTTTCTATAGAGAAAACATCCATTGATATATATTGGAAAGGGTACTTAGGTATCTCATGACTAATCAGTGGTAACTTTTGCTGAAATGGAGCATCTTCCACACAAGAATTGCAGTTCCTGATATATACTTTTATATCATTTGTCATGCCTGGCCAGAACACATTTTGTTTTGCTAGTCTGATTGTACTTGAAAATCCAGTATGGCTAACATGTATCTTTTTAATTATTAGTTTTCTTAAAATATCAGGAATTAAGATTTGATCATTTCTTAGTATAAGGCCTTGAGATGTTGATAGTTCATGTTTAAATTTGTAATACTTTTGTATGTTTATTGGTACATTACTAATGTATTTAGGAAACCCATTCTCTATATATTTTATTAACTGTTGTAAGATGTTGTCCTTGGCTGTTTCCTTTGTAATAGTATCTAGTAGTTTATCTGAAATTTGTAGATATTTAATGCATGATATATTACTTATTAATTTAAAAATCTTCTTTTCATTTATTTTAGTTTCTAAGTCATAGTGAGTATCAAATCCATTTTGTACAGGCGCTCTAGATAATGTATCAGCCACTATATTGTCTTTTCCACTAATGAATTTTAATTCAACATTATATTTCTGTAAGGTTAGCATCATCATCTGTAATCTTTTAGGTGCTGATAATAATGGTTTATTTAAAATATTTACTAGAGGCTTGTGGTCTGTTTTTACTATGATTTTTGAGTGCCCAGCAATGTATTGGTTGAATCTGGTACAAGCAAAGACCACTGCCAACATCTCCTTTTCAATTTGAGCATATTTTATTTCAGTTTTATTGAGACAACGAGAAGCAAAACATATAACCTGTTCCTGTTGATATAAAGCGGCCCCAAGACCAAATTCGCTGGCATCACATTCAATTATGACAGGCTTATTAACATCAAAGTACTTCAAAGCAGGAAGATTACATATAAGAGTCTTTAATTTATTAAATTCAGTTTCTTCTGTATTGGTCCACACAAAATCTTTATCCTTTCTGGTTAACTGTCTTAAACTGTGTGTATGTAAGCTGAGATTTTTTATGAACTTGCTGAGATAGGTGATCATACCCAGGAATCTTAATACCTCCTTACTAGATTAAGGAGTAGGCATATCTCTAATACATTGGACTTTACATTCATCTACCTTTAAGCCATCTTTAGATAATATATGTCCATAAAATTTCACGGCATCTTGCAACAAGTTAACTTTTTCAATATTTAACTTACAGTTGATTTCTCTAAGTCTCTGAAACAATTTTTTAAGCTTGTAATTATGATCTTGAACTGCTTCTTCCCTGGTTTCGCCAACCCCGTAAATTAATATGTCATCCGCCATTATTTCAATACCTTTAAGGTCCTTTAGAAGACTAGTTAGTCTCTGTTGAAATATTTCTGGTGATGAACAAAGTCCAAAGGGAAGTCTCAACCATCTGTAACGGCCAAAAGGAGTCCAAAATGTAGTTAGCTTACTACTCTCTTCAGATAGACCAAGTTGCCAAAATCCTTTTTTTGTATCTACTGTTGAAAAAACTTTGGCTTTACTAAGTTCAGGTAACATCTCTTCCAGAGTAGTGAATTGGTAATTTGGTCTCTTTAATGCTTTATTTAATGGAATAGGGTCAAGACATATTCTAAATTTAGAGCTTTTCTTAACAATCAATATATTGTTTATCCAATCTGTATGCTGAAGTTCCTTTTTTATAATACCTTCCTTCTCTAATCTATCTAATTCATCTCTTAATTTATTTTTTAATGCAACTGGGACACGTCTGGCAGCTTGTATACTGGGTCGAACAGAGTTGTCAATTTCAAGTGTGACCTCCCCTGGTAAATTTCCATAACCATCAAAAATATCTTTATAAGACTCTAACCGTGTTATTCCATGACCTGGTTTAGACCTGGTCTAAGCGAAAACTCGGGTTTAACTCAGATTTTAATGAAATTGATATTACAAGACACGGTTTCCCCAAAGAACCGGGTTTATCTCTGGTTTAAAGATAAACTAGGGTACCCCCTAGTTTAAGTCTGGTTTCAAAACGAAATTATGATTTTTGATAGCTGACAATTCGTAGTTTGTGCATACGTATCTCTAATAATGGATATTGATTTACTCGATGATATGGATTTAGCCGTAAAATATCCTAAAGGAAAGTAATTAAAGTAGGTAGTAATAAGTTAAATAATCATTGTTTTATGAACTTAGAATTATGCACAGTTAACATTTTAATTTTCAAAAATTCTTTATTAAAATATAAACTAGGTAAGTACACACCTTGTCTTCTTGGCACCAATTATAGGATCTCTTATTATTTTCCATTTTTATATAAACAAAGATATTATTGTAAAATTCAAAAAAACGAAATAATTTTGTTTAGTTAAATGCTTTGGTGTCAAAAGGGCGGCAAATGTTGAATAGGTACTTAATGTTCGTTCCAACAAGCAATTTTTACAACGTTAAATGTATTTTTATATTTTCTAGTATATATAAGAAGAAATGTAAGTACGAATATCTTCTTATATATACTTTAAAATTAAATTTATCTTATAAAATAAATGTTTTTATCAACTTTGTACTTTTATTTTCACTATAGTTATGAAGTCGGTTACAAACGAAGCTGCGTGAAATGGAACGATTATTGGTTTACTAATAAAATTGGCTAAAACTAGGGTGCCAAAGCCGTTTAAAACGAACGAATGAATGAATGATTTTCTTTAGACTCGGGTTTTGGAAGATCGTACTTGAATTTGTTTTTGTAATAAAGTCCGGTCTAAACCAGAGACCTTGGTTTAGACCCGAACTACATAGACCTGGTTTAACCCGAGTTTTAGAAGTTTTTGTAATAAGAGAGTAAGAGTTTGCTTACCTCTTGTTGGCTTGAACCTCTCTTCACTAAATTGCAGTATTTAATTAAGCCCAATTTCAGACATGCAGATTCAGATAACAATGGATTATGACAACCATCAACAACATGGAACTTAATTTCATAAACTTGATTTTTATGTTGGCACTTCATAATTGTAATACCAAAATCATTTATTTCAGAACCATTGTAACATCTTAACTTATGGGATGATGGTAGTAATTCTGTCAGATCAGTTTTGCCTTTGATTTTTCATAATATTTTAGTCCCATAACACAAACTTGTGCTCCAGTATCTAGAGTACAGAATATGGGCAGCCACTTCTTTACAGACTTAAATAATAACTTGGCTTCAGTATGTCCTGACTTATTATTTGTCCTTATCTCTGATATAACAAAGCTGTCATCTGATGAGTCTTGTTCCTTTATCTCATTCACATTCTTATATCTGTATTTCTTGCATACCTTTTTAAAATGATTACGGCCATTGCAGTTTTCACATATTTTACCATAAGCTGGACAGTTATTCTTTTTAAAGACATGTGTTTCTCCACAAAATTTACATTTTTTATATTCAGACTTATGTACTTATTTTCCATTATGTTTATTACTTTGAATATGTGTAATTTTATTAACATCAGCAGTATCTGAAACACTCTTCATATTATTTAATTGTTCTGTGGTTAGTTCTGCAGATTTACATATGTTAATTGTATCTTGTAAGGTAAGGTTTGCATTCTTCAAGAGTTCTTTTTTTGTGTCATGGTCTCTCAGGCCCACTATGAGTCTATCGCGCAGCATATCATCTTCAAATAATCCATAACTGCATGGTCTTATTAACTTTCTTAATACAAGCAAATAATTGTGGATTGATTCTGACTCTTCTTGATTGCGCGCGTTAAACATAAACCGGCAATAAACAATATTGTTCTTTTTGTCTAATGTCTCTTTAACTTTTTTGAAGATTTCTTCTTCTGACTTCTTTTCAGAATCACTCAGTCCAAACTCCATATATTTTTTTAGTGCTGCTGTGCCAATAGCGCTTAACAACAGGCCTGCTTTTAATTCACTTTTTTCGTGTCCCCAATTGTTCATTTGCGTGGCAAGACAGTAATTGTCCCAACAGTTTTTGAAAAATTCGAAGTTCTCTTGCATGTCTCCTGTCTCTACCTCTAAGGGCGGCGGCCAGGGAACATTTACTTTGCCTCGTATATCATCTTTCTTTTGGTCCTTGATCTGCATTTTAAGGAGAATTAGTTGTTCTTGCAGAGATTGGATAAGTTGGGCCTGGGCATCCAACATGCCTTTCACCTCTTTTTCCATTATTGGTGTTGTTGTCCACTTCTGACACCATGTATTGAAAGGCACTTTAATATTAATTATTTATTATAATTTTAAAAGAAAGACAAAAACATTTTACATGATCCTCTATTCTTAACGAGTGACAGATGACAATCACAATAGCGGGAAAAAGGTAAAACATAGATAAAATAAAATAGATGTGTTCCACTCCACAACAAAAGCTATATTTTCTGATTAAAATGGTGTAACAACCGATTTTTCGATTCTGTCATCTCCATACATTTTGTCTTTTCCGCAGTTTCGAACGCTAACGCTAAGTAGCATTTGTCTAGTGGGGAAGAGTGGGCCAAGGAAACAGTAACATCCATGCTAAGTTGGTTCTGTTGATTGTTTGTGTACCATATACTCGTACAGACGTAGACAGAAAGTAACTTTATCTATGAAAGTACCGTTAGTACGAGGCATAGAAGTATTACTACAACAGGAATGAGCACTCAAAAATATTGTTATTGAAATTACGATTTTATTTTTAATTACATAAGAACTAACCCCACAAAAAGTTCATTAGTGTGCCGAGGGAGAAGGCGCTAACTGTACCCTGCATCTCACTCTAACAGTGTTGTTGTTACTGTAGCTCTTGTAAATTAGTAGTTAAAAAGTGAATGTCGATACATGTTATTTTTATTATTCGATGTTCTAAAAATACGGAAACATTTTATTTGGTGTTATTTTATTATTTCAAATATTTAGAAAAGTTCTTGGAGCACCTAAAGTGTCTACTTTCTACTAATGGTAGGATTTGGAGAATTCACTATAGAAACATCGAGTCCATATGTCATCGTTTTTGTTTGGTGCTTTTCGCTGTAATACTGTTTTTCTGTGATCTTGCGTATTTCTTTCTAAATAGGAGATATTTCTGGTATTTTCTTTGCCATAATGGTGAGATTTTGTGTTGTGGCATCCTGCAAGCAGGAATATTACCCAGATTGCGGATTATCTTTTCACAAGTAAGATATTTTGTTTTCGTTGTGATAGAGTGACCATGATTTTGGAAAAATTACAGTAATATTATTAACTTTATTAATAAAATTAACATAATTTTTATTGTTTGCTTACAATGGAACATGGGTTGGTAAGTTTTAGATCTATTATTAATATAGTATTGGAAACCTTGGCGTTCTGTTACAATTTTCATAACTGTTAAGGGCAGCTTATGTTACAATATTTTAATTTTATACTGACTTGTCGCGGCTCCGTCCGCATTTTATATCTTGCTTATGGACTTTCTTATAGTATAATTTATTTGTTTATGTATGAACATATAGACAAACTTATATAAAACCTATTCACATTAATTGTGAACATAAGAACTAGCGCTTTATCAGTATTTCTATATTATACCGTGCATGCATTATACATATCAACTTCATAAACCTTCCTATTCACTCTATCTATTAAAACAAACCGCATCAAAATCCGTTGCGTAGTTTTAAAGATTTAGACATACATAGCGATGGAGAAAGCGATTTAAAAGTATCTCTATCATAGATAAATATTTCAATGAAAATCCTCGTTTTGTTGATAGTGTGGTTACCAATGTTAGAACGAGACAAACGGTACACTTCTTCCTTCCTGCTCGGCACACTTTTCTGATCAAGTGCTCATTCCTGTTGTAGTAATACTTCTATGGTACGAGGTTAGTACTTATACATAATCTGTGCTCGAACCTCAAAAAATTCTACAAATATAAAATATTATTTGACACTAATGACATGTAATACAACAACAAACTTTAATGTTTCTTAAATGTTTCGAATAATAAATTAAACTATAGTTATTTTAAACTTAACAAATTATATAAAGATGCTGTAGTTGCACTGTGCATGGTTTGTTGAATCTATAGCAAGATATTTTAATATTTTGGTAAGTGTTTTGTGTACATTATAATGGTATAAGACATTCATATTATGTTGTGACTATCAAAATGTTTACTATTCGATTAGGTTTAGTTTAAAATACTAATTATCATTCAGTCCACTGAAGTAACATCATATGGTAGACCTATTTGACAATACTTATATGAATAATAAACATTCTTCAGCTATCGTTTCCAACTTAATAATTTTATAGAAACTTCTCGTTTTTCCTTAGGTTTAATATTATTTTTCTTTCAACATCATAATGTTGAAAGAAAAATTATTAAACTTACGGTAACTGGTATTGTATAATTAAAATTTTGTCCCAATGTTTCACATTCACCTTTGGCCATGTTGGCAATTATAAACACCACAACAATTATCAATTACAACATTAATCGCACTAAACCAGGGATCCCTAAACTATTTTGAACAAGTGACCCCTTTTCCAAAATGAACTGTTACCTCAGTCCCCCAGGGCCAAATTACCTACTTTTAAGATCGACCCCCTCATTTATAATGGTCTGCTAACTTAAAACAGCTGCTACATACAGAGTGTTATTTTACATTCTGACTTAGGTCAATAGAAGAAGACAGAGTGAGTATTAGCAATGCTTTAAGTTAGCAGACTACTATGAATAAGGTGGCCTAACTTTAGTTTTTCCCTATTGATATAAAATACTTGTACTAATCTACCAAATGGAAAATTATTATTTGGTTAAGTGAGTAAAGTTGTCTTCATTTTTTCATTAAAATTTAACAAAATATGAAGTTTAATTTATAATGATTATTACAAATTAAGTACATAAAGAATCTTAAGTAGGTAGGAAATTTTATGTAAAAAAGTATTAATTCACGAAGAGAAAATTAAGCATTCAGTGTGATGGATGAACCTGGTGACTATCTACCAATCTAGCTACATTTGGTGCAATATTGTTGAGTTGCTGCCTTAAATCTCCACATTCATTAATTTTCAAACGGTTTCTTTGTTTCGTCAAAATGTGAAGTTTTTTCAATTAGGTATGATGATGGAAAAACGATAAGGTATTTTTCAGCAATGTCCAAATTGTAGGATACTGTGTTTCAATGTTGCGTTGCAAGCAGAACTTCTGATAGCCTTGGTTGAACTTCTACCTAAGCTCTTCGTTTGTGCTGATGCAAATCAATGCTTCTTGAATTACCATATTTGCTTCTTCAATGGCTTGTGTAAAGCGTCCAAGTGAGTGACATATTATAAAATGTCATTATCTTGAAGTATTTCTGGAATTAGTTTACCTATGAAGGCCGATATTATTGATTTTGTTTAATTAAGTTAAGATCTTCACCCTGCAGTTTCAAATTAACTTTGTTGAACATTCAGATATCAGTCTAAGATATCAGTCAAGTAATAATTATTTGTTTTACAATTGTTCAGATTTTCTTTCAAACTTTTCTTGTAATAACTCCAACATAGATCCCTCATCTATGAGTCTCTAAACGGTGTTACTGCTCAAAGTATTCTCTTTACAATATCATGTGCAGGTTTGTGCAATACATAGTTAAGGACCTCCGCAATGGCTGGTAGGATAAGCTGCTCTCGTGAGCTCATGTGAGGTTCCCCAACTTCGCTATTAGTAAAGATATATTATAGAACGCTCATAAACCATCATTGTCTTTAATAGATGACATATCGATCTCATGGATGGCCTTTTGTCTAGTTTTCCTTTCAGTACTTAAAAAATGATAAGGGCTTACTTTTTTTGTCAGCATGTATTATTGATAAGTGGTCATCCATATTTGAAGGCATTCATGTCATTGTTACAGACACATGGCAAGTGTTGATTTGATAGAGATGCAATAAATCCGAACTTCCAAGTAGTCCAAACTGTATACTTTGCATTTTTTTTTCGTGTAGGTACTAGGTATAGTAATGTACATAATGTGAATATATAAAAACATCATATAATATATATATATATTTCATCAACATTCTTAAATAAATAAGGTATTTAAATAATTTTGTATTGTTTGTTAACTACTTGATGTGATTTGATTCCAGATTTGTGTACCTGTCATTGTATTTAAATAAAAATGGGTGATTTTCCTTTAGAAGAAAGGTGTGATTCTGAAATGAAAAAAATAAAAGACCAACTGAGTGGTTTGTAATGTATATTACTATTATTACACTACTATTATTATGTATTGAATTCAGATATCATATAGTAGATATTGGTGCCAATTCTTTTGATGCAAATTTACTTCTGTTTGCACTAGCAGTATTGGCTGGTTCTAATTTATTACACTTAATTTTAGTTTGATGGTATCAAATGTAATTGAATACTCAGCAAACATGTAACTATAGTAAAAATAGTTTGACAGGACTAAAATTGATTTTGTTGCTCAATTTAGTTATTTTCCTATTCTATTCCATGAGATACAATTATGTCAAACTGAACAGATGGTTTTAGTTGTTTCCTAATGTGATGTTAACTAAATACAGTAAATTCAGATTTTACTGCACATCATCACAAATCTTACAATGGAGGAGAATATTATTAAAAAAAAATAGATTTAGTGCAAAAAAAATTTTACTTCATCAAATCTAATCAATTTTTTTCGAGGTAAGCTTAAAATAGCTTCTATGAAGTGTAACACTAAACTATTTCTGTTAATAATTCTAAACTACATAATTTATTTTTGTAATTCTAAACTATTTTACTTTAGTGAAAATTTTAATATGATATACAAAGAATTGGCATAATAGTAAATATAACTTATTTTTGTTTTCCAGAATTTGGATTGGATGAGGAAAATCTCAGTAAGGAAGAGATGAGTAATCTCTTGAAAGCACTGAAAGACTCAAAAACTACAGCTAAAGAAGATGAATTATCGAGACATAAGGTATTAATACTGCAATAAATTACACTAACAACAGATTTATCATTGTTGTAAGTCACAATTACATATTGTTTAAATTGTTAACTTTGTGTAATAATTAGCTGTCCAAGTCAATTTCGTACTTCGTAACAATTAATGAATAGAGTGATATAATAATAGTATAATAGTTAAATTTACATTATGATTATAATATAGGTATATTTATATAGATGTACACATACTATAAAATGGTGTTAGAGTTACATCACATATAACTAAAGAACAGCTAATGAAATGCAATAGAATAGCAACACTTCAAAAATATATTGGTTTGTTCATAGTTGTTGGATTATAGTAATAGTAACATAAAGCTGTTATCTGCAGATGGCGAAATTCCTAAACATATATAAATAATATATAGTTTGCTCTACAATTTCTTTTGCTAGTTGTTGTATTTGTTTGTTGTTTTTATACTTAAATAGTTATTTTACTATTTCCTAGCGAGACTAATCCAACAAATAGGTAATAATGTTAAATATAAGCAAATCTCTAGTTATAAAAAATTACTTTATATATCCCTTTGTTTTATTGTATTTTACTAAACATCATGTGTATATATTTAAAGGTAGAGGATATAAATAATGGTGCTAGCTCACCTGTAAAGACTATGAAAAGGAGATATTTAAATGTAAGAGACCGAAGAATGCCTTGGAGTGTCCTGCCTAACACATTGACTCAAGCAGAAAAAGCGCGAACATTAGCTGTGTATATAAAAATGATGTCAATAAATAGCTATCGACAGGCTAGGCAATCAGTAGTATTTGCTGCTTGGCCACCACCAATTCAAATAGTCGAAGAAACAACAAGAATTCTGCCGCTACGATCTACAAGAAGCGGTCGGTCTGTTCCTATGTATGCTGGATTTGATGATGATTCTTCAGATTTTGATGTTGTTATAACAAAAGCAAAGAGAAAGAAAATTTCCCATAATGATGATTACACTGATGATTTGTACTCAAATAAGGTACTAAGCTTAAAAAGGAAATCTTCCAAAGAAGAGAATGTAAGGCCTACTAAAGAGATGAAATCAAATGATGATGCTCTTGATTTTGAAACTTTTGTTTTAGGGAACAACTTAAAGCCAAAAACCAGTCTCTTTACAATTGATGACTGATTTTATTGTTGCTTGATTGAGCTTGAAACTTTTATTGGCTCATATTTTTTTATACTATTGTTTTTGATCTCAAGATTATTTTGTTATAATAAAATATTATAAGTGTTTATGTGTATTACAGTTTATTAGAAATATTTTAAAGTATATTTAATAACTATATAATCAACCTCATATATATATTTCTAGGAGGTTAGTTATTCAATTAATGCAACACTTTGCTTGATTTATTATTTACTTACTTTGCCTACGTACGTATAAAATATTCGTTTTTTAATGTATATTTTGAATTGTTAATTGTAATAATTAATAAAATATTATAAAATCGGGATGGTAATGATAATGTTAAAATAAATCGTGATATATTATGGTATATTAATTGAGCATTTATATTTTTCTGTAATAGTCGGCCACGCGCATCGCAAATACAAAGATATTTTGGCACATGTATACATTATGGCATGTACGGACAATAGCACATCAAAATTTAAATGTGTGAAATGTCTTTAAATTTATTAACTTAATGTCGAACGTATAGGATTCAATATCAATTGAAAAAAATTATGTATTGTAGTAGCTTGATATGGTGGCATCTATATAGCACTTGTGTGCGATAAAAAGTACCATTAGCATGTAAGTAACTATAAATCTGGTGGGAAATAAGTACTTTATTTTAAATGTCACCTTAATTTGTGCACATATTCTTAGCGTGCGTTTCTATATTTGAATACCATATTATATTTGTATTGGTAAAGCGCCGTCCCTTCCTGCTATAAAAGTTTGTATACACACGTATGATCAAGTTATACAAAATGTATTAACGAAGTCTTATCGAGATAGCGAAACACGAATGTTCGCAATGAGGCCCTACCGTATATTTCCTTTTCGCAATTACTTTTGAAGGTATTTTTATTGATAACACGCAACAAAACAGAATTGTTGTCGAAGTTAGTTCCAACTCTATGAGTTATATTTTATGAAATTTACGAGTATGTATATGCTACATCTTGCATAGTTTGTTAGTGTGAATATTGTATTCGTTATTTTGCAGCTAGAATGAAAATTCTAAGAGTCCATTAAATTGATTTGGCAAGGTTTTCAAGTCTTCTTTAACATTCACGCATAGTGACCGATTAGTGTTTTCATTTTCAAATATTTTTTCAGTATGGCGTTAAGCGCTGGTTGAGCGTCCTGTGGAGTTGTTTTCAATTAATTTTCGTTTAATTGTCAATGAAAATAAATATATAGTTTTATGAAATTAATATTATGTGATCTTTGTAGAAACTGAAACGAAAATTTGTAGTTGAATGCACATGACGTTCAATGAGTGCTTGAAGTTAGATGTTAGACTAAAAATAGCTCACTTGAAGTGAAAACCTTTTGCGTTAAAACTGAGTTCGCCGTAACGCGTCCATTACATGCCCATGCATAAATATGGAAATCAAATTTTATACAAACATTCCATATCACCTTCAGTACCTAGGTTATTTATTACCAATCAAATTTATATCTAATTAAACTCATCGTACGATAATGTATGCTTTAAATGTAGTCACTCGCATCTCATTGGTCAATTACGTAATCTATGGTTCGTAACTGGTATTGATGGAGGAATTATTTTTTTTTATATTTCGGTTGAAGAATTATTGTTCCTTTCATGAAAGTAGGATTAGTTTGGAAATCGATATTTTTCATCAAAATTATTTATGTCGCACAGTAATTAAAGTGACTTAAGATATGAACTCATTGTAAGTCTTATATCAACTCTAAACTGATATATAAATATGACGGTTAAACGTAATGTCCTAAGCTCCATTATCGCTTTAATTGATATGTGTGTATAGCAGTGGGACATAGCTATATACTATATCCAGAAATTCACCATTAATTTCTTATCCAGAGTAAAACAGTGGCTGTGGCGGAAGAAGTAGAATTCTTACTCCATTGTACTATGTAATTACGGAAAAGCAAGAATAATTCCTCCATCAAAATTCGTTATCAACCACTGGTTACGTAGCCGACTAAAAGGCATCTTCTACATGATCATAAGATTCGAGCTTATCTTTTATAAGTGGGAAAATTGTTGCTAGATAGCTATAGTGTTTGGTTAGTGTTTATAGGTTTTTGACACTAAAACAATAGTAGTACCCACAACTTACTGTAGTAACCTACAGTGGTATTTAAATTAGGTATGTTATGTATAAGTAGATATAGCAACACGTCAGAATTTACATATTGACTTTGTGATATCTCGTATCTGTGTCATACGTTATAGCGGTGGTTGTATTGCAAACGAAAAACTTGACGTGTTGCTGTAATAAAAGGAAATGGATGAGTTTGTAGAGTTTCGCGTATTTTTTGAGTCGAATTTGAGTTAGAGTATAAGTACTTATGCCCCACTGCATATCTTCCGTTTTAAGTTCAACATAATTGTTATATAATGTATCTGTACGTTTATAGTAGTTAATAAAAATATCTTATAGCAGTGAATAAAAAAAGTTTACCTACCAAAGGCAGTGTACAATCTTGCAAAATTAGTCATAAAGACAGAATTAATCTCTTCATTTGATATACGAAAGCAATCAAAAATATAATTGTGAAAAACACTTTATTTTTAGATTATTTCGTGCCATTAGATTCTTTACTTTCGGGCTTATTCAAAAGTGTTCGGTATACTGATAACTACAAACCAACTGAAACCGGAAGATTTATTATTATTTTATTTAAAGTCTAACCTTTTTCCATTGGACTAAATACTTATGGTACTTACTATAGTTACATTGTTAGAACCTTTTAATACGATGCAAATAGATTAAACATATGAGGCACTTGTGTAGTACCGTTTGGATACACTTGCTATTACATAACTAAATCCCGCAAACATTAATTTTTTTAGAATAATGAATTATCGTCCAGAGCCGATTGTAGACGAAAATATGTTTTACCTAGAAGTAATATCGTTCTTTGTAATGAAAGTAATGGCTATACTTGTAATCACTTAACTGACAAACAGATTTCCTCCTATAACATTTTTATACCATGTAGTATGTAGTTTTATTATTGCGTCGAAACTAGTCAAGATATTTACGTTATAAAAATTTATGCATAATTTTAATAAACACTGTATAAAATGTAGATGCATTATTTGTGATTTAGGTACCTATTTATAACGATTTACATAAATTATAAATAAAAACGAAAGAAATATGGTTTTTTTTTATTACGGCACCTCTCAGAAACGTATTCTTAGCGTTCGAACTCGGGATTTTTTTTCCCTCAGGAGAGGAGAGGCTGAGACCCTCATGGCTACCACCGCAACCAAGTGTCACGGTGGTTATGCAGGACTCCAGACCGATCGAGGTGGCTCGACCGAGGTGACCTACCGACCAAACTCAGCCAATGGTCCTAATGACCTGCGGCTTGAATTGAAAGCGACGGCTCTTCAGGATGAGCAATTTAAACTTATTCTTGCTTACTGCCGGCTTCTAGTTGGTAGGGGTATCTTACCCTAACATCGAAATTCCCATCGTGCGGTCTTTATAGCACTATCAGGAGTCTTAACTCATAACGATGCTGTCCCCTTCCTTATCGACACGGCTCGGCCTACTATGAAATATGTAATTATTACAACTTGTAATTAAACATTTATAGCGTGTTCTATTCCTTAGCTTAGAATCGTTAGTGAATACAATTTTAAGAATATATAAAATAAATTTTTCAGCTCCATCGACAGCACATGTTGAAAAGAAGGGAATGTCTTGTACTTCAAATTAATACAACAGCAATGTCGGTTGTCGGTTGACTAAGCACTGCAATTAGGTATAATTTTGACACTACCTTTTTAAACAATATATAATTTAATATTCATTTAAAGATCTTCAATCTACAAATATTGTTTGTACTTATAGGTTATTCTTTTCTAAGCCAAATCAAAACATGGTGAGGTACCGAAAAAGTTCACCCGACAGCACTGGGCCTGCTTGGTGGACATTGACGTCGTTAAGATATAATGACCCTAACTTAGAGCTTAAGTTTCGGTGGGGACGTATGGGAGATGTATTTTTTTTTGTGAGGATGATGAGGAAGCTTTATCAAGAGACACGGGTGTATTAAATCACCTATACTTGCCCAAGTAACGAAACGAAGATATACTCGTATGTTAATGAAACCGCGTTGTTAGGGAAAAAACATTTATTTATCAAATATTAAATTTATATCTTATAAAAATATTTTATAATTTCTTAATAGTTAATATCTTAATGGTTAAGTATGTGCTTATAGTACATTATAATACAAGTGAGTAATGTTGAAAAGTACGTTTGAGGCTGACATTGAGCACGAGCGCAGCGAGTGCTTAATATTCAGCCGAGAATGTAATTTTTAACTGCTTACGAGTGTTATACGACGTTTTTCAACACCATTGCGAGTAATTAATACAAACTTTATAGGTCAATAAAAATTTATTTTGAAAAACAATTTGTGAAAGTACAATTATAAAAATTATACGTTGGATTTCCACCTTCACCGTCAGTCATTTCTAAAATATTCGTTATTATTTCATCCGTACAATCAATTTCATCGCTTGATGATATTTTTGATATAAAAATCTTAACAAAAGAAACAATGCAAAATAGTACTGAAAATTGAAAGATTTATACGTTTTGAAGGGAAACCAGAGTTCTGAAAATTCTTCTTCTTCTTCTTTTGGGTTTGATGGCGGTGCCCATAGGATTTCGCCAACCTCGAGTTTTTTTGCTTAGAATACTTTTTTTAATTAAAGTATGCGCGACTCATGTTATTATCCAGGCCGTGAAAGTACAAGTGAATGCAAAATTAAAATTAAACAAGACAAATAAAATACAATATACCCTGTTCGCTGTCTATAAAGAAATATATAAAAAAGTTAAAGAGCGGAAACCAAATCAGAGAATAAAAAGATACCAATTAAAGATTAATACGATTGTAGAATAAATAATGACAAAGAATATTGATGAAGGGTGAATTAACATAAGAAAGAAGAGAGTTAAATTGACACGGCTTAGGGATATAAGAGGGAATGACATCATACAAAGAATATGAATATTTTGTACAATCGAAAAATATATGATCAGCCGAACCTTCGTCCAAACCACACTCACATAGGGAGCTGTCTTTAACCCTTATTTTTGTCAAGTGCACCGGTGTACTTGCATGCCCAAGACGTAACCGACATATAATAGATATGCAAATTTTAGAGGCCTGCTTAAATTTAAAAATCCAAGGTTTAGAAGGAATTTCCTTTTGAATTTGAGCAAAATGCCTTCCTACAACACTGCTGGTTTGTCTCCATTTAATATCCCATGAAGAGGTCATTCGCTGTCTTGCCAGACCTAATAGATCATGAGAATATGTTACATAGTGACTAAGACAGCCGCTATGAGTGGCATCCTTAGCAACTCATTCTACTGTGTCATTGCCTTCAATGCCCAAATGACTTGGGATCCACGTAAGCACGACTTTTGTTCGTTGGAGATGACAGCGATATAAAATTTCTCTAATCTCTAAAATCAACGGGAATTTGGATTTACTCTTAAATGGATTTGATTTAATTGCTTGTAAACAACTTTTTGAGTCTGATAATATGACTGAAAAATTTAGATTGTGGTATTCCACGAAACGAAGAGCCTCCAGGATTGCAATAACTTCTCCCGAAAAGACAGAAGAAGAGGGAGGACATTTAAATTTTAAAAATATTTGACGACATGGGATCCACACCGCAGCACCAACGCAGTTTTCTAGCGACAATTTCGAAGCATCTGTATATATTAGACGCCCATCACTGAACTTCTGGTTCTGAAAATTGATAAATGGCGCGTTTACTTTTTCATTGACGGCTTTGTGCGCGAAAGACTAAGGTACCGACGCTTATACAGCCAAAACAGTAAATTATATAATTTTTACAAAATAAATAGGTATATTCTTTAATATTTATGTATGATTTCTATTTAATAGTTGTAATTTTAAATAAGGTTTTTATAATTATATATCTTTAAACAGAGTGTTTCTAAACGCCAAACATATTTAATTTAAAAAATGTTTCAGCATTTTGCATATAAATTCTTCCTATTTTTGGTTCCTATTTTTTTTCTTATAAATAAAAGCGTGACTTTCCTTTACGAAACTATTAACTTTTGATTACCAAACTGTGCGGTAATCGAATTTGATATTCGAAAGATATTATAAGTTGCTAATATGATACATTGTGAAACTAAAATTGGTGTAGTTACATACCAATTACGAGCAATGGTCTTGAAAAATAACTTATTTATACAATTATGTACAATGGTGTGTTCCATCGCCTCTGTTTCTAACCACCATTTTGATAAGGGAATGTGGTGCAGTTTTTCTGTCATACGCCCACCCTAGCGTCGCAAAGAAGTCCAATAGGACTGTGGTTGTATTGGTTGAATAAGGGAGTTCTGCCGCCTTATAATCCCAAGGAAATGTGTGATGATAGTTGTGCCAGCCTTCTCCCATAGCCACGAAAGCTACGCCCCAATTTTCGCTCGGCATAATGTTTCTGGAAATGAGGAATCTTTAATGTAAGTCATACAGAAGATTAGTGCACGTCCGCAGTTATCTTTATTACGTATCCTACATGCAAAATAGCGCAGATTGTTAGTTTCTGATTTTATAGGCTACGTAAATATCGGGCACTAATTGATAAAACTTGTGCCGTACTGCTAAATCATGTTGAACAGTTTAGCTATTAAGTCAGTATTTAAAAACGATTCTATATCATTTGTGTTAATCTGAGAAATATACAGCAATATTTTGTAGCTACGAGCACGAAACCATCTATACGTAATTTCAGCAATTTTACCAGCCTCCTCAGATAAGATTAAGATATTCTTGGATTTTAGTCGCTAGCTATACGAGTATGTTAATGGCTGGCTTTCTGCTTTAAAATCCACAGAGCCCGCATGATATCCCCAAACACGAGGTACGCGTAAGGCGTTTTCCAAAGAAACAAAAACAAATAGGTCACTTATTTTGCTGTAGAAGAGTGTATTAAATAATTATATACATATATTAATAATTATATACGTAAAATAATATAATCTTTACTTAAGCTCACACAATCTTACCTGTAAATGAAGAAACGACAATAAAAGTTTATTGTTATCACCTCTCACTTTACATAACTTAATAAATTACAAATATTAATTATATTTATAGGTAAATAATACTTAAATTAATCTTTGACAGTGCCGGTATCATGGATACGCAAAACAAAGTGTTGGGATGCCGCTCAAATTAAAGATAGCATTTTCTTTACACACACACACATATATATATATATATATATAATATATATATATATATATATATATATATATATATATATATATATTATATATATATAATATATATATATATATCTCGTTACTCATCCTAGACAATGCTGCGAAATGTAATGTGTGTTGTTTTTTTACAGAGAGTTGTTAGTATTTTTATTTCAACTTACCGATCATAAGATTTATGGCCCCATAGGTGTGCAAAGCTGTTGACTGACCACGTGAAGTGCAGGCTTAGTATGTACCGGATCATAGACTGCGACAGCACAGCCATTTGCCACGTTTCACCCCAAAACAGCATTGGAATGGCGGTCGGGATGATGAAGCAGCACAACATCTTGAACACGATAAAGTATCTGAAAATAATAAGTGAAATATATTGTAATTATTTATGACATATTTAGTTAATAAATATGTTAGTAAGAAATGCTTGATCATCACAGCTCATGTAAATGTATGGGATCATGATATTTATTGATTGTTTACAAACTGTAATCTAATCTTAAATCTATGGAATTTATGATATTTATGGCAGAAATAACTGTGTTTCGTAAACAATAGAAATGCATTCAAAACAGTATATCGGTCTGTTGCGGTTATAGTAGGCGAGAGCCATTATAATGGATTCAAGTGAACGGACCGGCGACGGCTGTTGGCTAGGAATGACGGGGTTAAGTTTAAAAAATGGGTATTATTGGAAAATTGCAAATTGGAGACTTTAAATAGGACACACTGAGTTATTCTTAGTTAATTTGTTACTTTCGTTATAGTGAACTGAAAATGTTACATTCCTTAAATCAGTTCAATTTCCGGAAATGTATAATGTCTTGTAGGAAATGTATGCTAATTTATAGTTACTTACTTAGAACTAAGAACTATAAATTAGCATACATTTCTTTATATCCATATATTTCTTACTTAATTTAATAAACAAATAGCTGGGGGTAAACTCTTAATTATTGATTGTGTTGGAAAGTTATAAAAGTTGCGCCTAAGGCGATTCTAAACAGTTTTGTCATTTAGGGCAATTTTCCCCCAACACACATAAAATACAAAATCACAAATATATATGTTAATATTATTCGAATTTTATTATAATACTTTATTATTAATTTAGTTATAACACGCTGTACCAATTTAAAATTTTGTTACTTTGATAAATTGATCGATCTTAAGACCTGAATAAAATCTACAGTTTGTTTTTTTTCTTTACAAAGTAGGTTGTCATTAGTCATAATTTAAACACGTGCTCTTCCATAACTATGATAGTGTAGTGGAATGATAAATAATAGTAAGTATATTACTGCAGCGGTCTGCAAAAGAGGCATTTAAATTCATCAATACTTATATCCACAGTACTTTCTCAAATAAAGCGCGGAAATTAAATACAACTACTTTTCATAAGCAAATTTCATAATCAAATCGTACTACGAACAACATTTTTCACGGGCCAACGTTTCTTTTTGCAAGTCAGTTCGAAATTTAAATAAAACTAGGATATTTATCTTCTTGGTTGCCATGTATTGCAGTAAAAATCGTTCCATTTGTAAAATACAGGACAGCTATGAGTGTACATAGTATTTTATTGGACAACTAAAACACGACAGATAATGATTTTCATACAACTATTGCCGGCCGGTGCGTGCATGTATTTGGCCAGTTCAGCAATTTAGATTTATCTCGAAGAAAGGAGTATGCCCATTCGTAGTATCACCTTTACTCGTCCTTGTGCCTTAACCAAACTAATACCAAAAAATAAGTAACAATTTTTAACAAAACTCTGCAATATACCAAGCCGAAACTTCGCCGGAGATAAATCCACATAATAATTAGTAATTATTTCACTTCCGTTTCATTCGCCGTGTATTTTTATTGATGATATTCTAATTTCATTGATAAATAGTCTCTTCGGTATTGCCATATATTAACGATCGGATCGATTGGTCAAAAATATATTCGATACATTCTACGGTCCTCTCGTGAAAGGGTAAAAGGAATACCAAAACAATTAATTTTCTTTAGTCTTTTTTCTGCTTTCTCTAATATTTTAGTCATTATTCTGCTTTAAGAGTTTCTTTATACAGATAGCTAATATCAATGTTGCTAAAACAATTATTTTTAAATTAATTAATTATTTTATATGAATTATTGGATAGTTGTAATATTTATTGGATAAGATAGACTTAATCATTTTATAGTTTTAATCTTCTACAATTAAATAGGTATTATCAAAAATGATGATAGGAGAAATTCGTAACTTGAAAGTCTTTGGTGTTTAATTTCTATTTTACCCATCGAAATAGAGTCAAATAGTTTTTAATAATTGAATATATAGTTAAAAATCTACAATATATCATAAAAATCATTATGGTACAAAATCATTTTTGGCGATACTAAAGTCCATACTACAATGGGCATTCTCCTTTGTCATAATAATACTGAAATTTCCAAGCACGTTTGAGAAAATACTATATACCTATCTGTGCATTGTAGTGAATTGCCAATCTACTCGTATGTATTATGCCTTATAAAGTAGTTTAAAGGTATCCAAAGGGTAATCTAATGGTCGGAGTTCCTCTGCGTGATCGAATCGGAAATGTTAAAATCCGTAAGATAACCAGAATAGCCGATATTGGGTCGGATAGGTTTATTATAGGCTGGTAATTGCAGCCTTGATAGGTCACCCCACAAGATGGACCGATGATTTCGTGAAGATCGGAAGGCACTGAATGCTTGAAATGCAGAAACGGTCGGTGTGGAGATCCTTGGGAAATGCCTATGTCCAACAGTAGATATCTCTCGTCTGGAATGATGATGATGGTGGGTGAATAAAAACATCTATTGATTCACCAGTGTGAAAATAATTCTGATTTGTTTATTCTTATTAATTGTTATTAATATTTCTTTTCTTAATTATGCAATTGTAACAAATTTTAGCCATTGATAAATATGATTTTAAAAAATCTACCTGGTATGAAAGTTCAATAGGTGATCTTGTGTAATATCCGACATATCGATAGAGTTGCCAGCTCGAAGTACATCAGGGTGTTTTTTCATCATGAGCCAACCGATGTGTGAGAAGAAGAAACCCCGGTTCGCGTCGTGTGGGTCTGCTGACGTCTCCGATCGCTTATGATGTACGCGATGGTCTCTCACCCAGTCATATAAGCTGTTCTGTGTTTTCATAAATAAATATTAGTGTAAAATAGAACTTGAAGGTATTAGATTACAGACCTAACTAATTAAGAGCTAGATAATTCTGTGATGCGCAATCCACATAGGATTGCGCATTTTTAATGTAAGTAAATTATAATTTCAAAGACTATATGTAGCGTAGTATTGGTGGCGTCGAGGCACTGATTTCTAAACGTTCTAAACGGGAGGTCTGGGGTTTGACCCTGTGGTGCACCAATTTAATTATGGTTTTCAAATTGTTATTAGTTCATTTGTCCAACGTACCTACGTTGGAATAAAATATCGTGATGCAACATGCATACATCTGTGAATAAAGTCAAAGGTCGATCAATCCGCACTGGACCATTTTGGTCAACTAAGACCTAATTTAGGGTACGCTCGTACCCCTCAGAGGGCACGTTTAGGTGATGATATTGATAATTTATAATGGCTAATAGTTAATAAAATAAGTGAATATAATAAACGCAACTAAAAAGAACTCTTAGTTCGTAAAATTGATTTGACATTTGGGTGAAGAACTTACTTGTCCGGCGGCCGAGTAGCAAAGCAGTAGAATAATTTTCAAAGGTAATGTCGCTTTGTATGATCGATGACTCCAGTACCGATGAGCGCCGGCGGTGACCCCGAATCCAGCTACTTGTCCCATGAAAACTCCTAAAAATTATATTAGGTACTATACAAACCCATGCAAGTGTATGTTTTCGTTTATTTATTTAATGATGCCAAATTTTTTGGTTGTATTTCATTTAAATACTGATAACTTTCTTCAATATAATAATCACACATCCAATTTGTTTTCAATAATATCAATTAATTACTACTCAGGTTATTTTAACAATTTAACTCTTGTAAGAAAGTTACTTAAAGTTAGGTAGGTTTTTAAAGCTTTTCTTATCATGAAAAATTTTGTCATGTATCAACATTACCTATAGATATTGTATTCACATCATATGTTTAATTCAGGTTTTTATTTATTAATATGATTTATACAAGCCCTGAGTGATGAGTTTTTATACTTTTTCTAACAACAAACATAGTCAGCTTTAATAATATACTAGAATACTTAGGCATGGGGGTGACAATCAACAAGCACACCCGAAGATAGCCGAATGACTCATGACGGAACATTAATGCATTTCGTAGCCTTCGTAACTTTGGTCGTAACACAGCACCCATATTATGTATGTCTGTGGCTATTAAGTTTTGATTGAAACTGTCAGATAGTGCAATGTGCAGTGACAGTTTAATGAAGATCGTTGACAAATTGAAATCTTAATAAAGCAGCAATGTAATTACATTACAAGTGAGTTGCAAAAAATATTTGATAGCAATAGGTACATAAGTAATTAGCCTACAGGCAGTGCGGTCGGTCTTTTACCGTTCAACGGTACTACCAAATGAGCTACCTTAATGATATTTTATACGTCGTTTGATCAATTTTAACTAGTTGTGTAAGAAAACGCATATTCTTCCAGTTCCAGTATCCTTTGATTTTATGTGGCAAATTTTGCAATGGAATGTACGGTAAAACGATTCCGTAACCTTCGGTTCAGTTTTATATATTCCCTACCACGCATATCAGAGCCACATATTTTGTAGGTAGTTTGCAGTTCACCACTTACAGGAAGGATATTAGGTTACCGTACTGTCTTAGCTGACAGCGTTTAGGAAGCGGATTAATCATGACATTATTACAAAAAGTGACCTTTCATTACTTGCTGTACCTCCTACTTTTGCATATAAAAATGTTATTTGAATGATATAAAAAGTTTAAATAGTTCTTTTATCGCTTTTGAGTGCAATTTGATATGACAAAGACTTGCTTACTTTATTTATATAGGTACAATTTTATCAAATTATATAGTTACAACTCGTATAGGTATACTCGTATAATAATAAATCTCTTCCGCATTATCACATTTTGATCATCATTTTGGTTGTTCAACTTGACAAAAAGCCAGCAAAGGTACTAACTTCGTATACGTACCAAATGCTATCGTCTGCCATCTGAGTAGATCTATTCGATATAATTTCATATAACTTATCCACACTATCGCAATAAAATGGAAAAGTGTGATTGTAATTAAATTGATCCATCGGATTGGAGTGACGAAGCCCATTTGCTTTTCCCATTTCCTAATTGGATGCATGAAAAATGGTTCGTTTTTTGGTAAAGTTTGATTATAAATATATGTTTTATTTATATCGGTCTCGCATAATGTTGGATGAGAGTGCAAGAGAATATACTGTTGGTAATCCTTATCGATCGGCTCAACGATAGGACCGTCTGCATTTGTATTTGGTGCCATAATTAATGCAGTTCTGAAAAAAAAAGGAAAATATTTTTGTTAATTTATAGATTTGATGATTAAACACAATGGAACAAAAGCGTGTGATCCAATTCGATCATAAAGTTAATATAATATGGTAGCAAGATGATTATTGTTGACATTATACAGAATGTTAGGGAAACACGCGTTCGTTTTGTTGGCATCTGTATTGATGACGTAAGCAGCTAACTTTGTAAGAAAGGGAAGTTACCTACTCCATTCTGTACACAGGATATCTTCGAAACTAATTTACTAGTGTTATTAACTCAAGTCACACAAGTTACGCGACCTATTCACTTGAGTTACTAAATGGGTCACTTAAATAGGCCATTACCTTAAAAAATTATCGTATTTAGTATATTTTATTTCGTACATTCGAACTGATAATATTACATATGAGCTATATAGAAGTTATTAAAATTTTAAATGACACTGTTTTTGAGAGTACTTTTTGTTTACTATTTTTTTCCTCAAGATTTTGTATTTTATTATCTATTAGCAGCACGCCCCGGCACGGGCATTAAACAAACATTTGAAATGCTATAATTTTTTACACACACACTCTCTCTTGTTTTTGCGTTTTTCATTGTGTTCTTCATTTTATTCCTTATTTTATATTCTTTGTAATATAATGTAGAACACCTATATCGCTTATTATTATTATGGTGCCGTCTAACCGAATGACGTGGCCGGCGATCATGCTACATTTTTCAAATAACTTACATTTTTAAACTTGTGATACGAGTATCTTTCGAATGAAATGTCCAAATTGAATGGTTCAAAAAGTTTTTCATTTTATTAAATTATAAAACACTTACGGCTGGTTTCTGAAACACATGTCAGCGTTAAAACGTTGTTGACACGTTGTTAATCTCTCATTAAATGTTAGATGTATGGATAACGGCTGGTTACTGAATGGGTTTATAGTGTAAAATTATCTAATTGACTATTTTTTGGTTATTTACTCATATATTTAGCGTTTAATAAGAAGTAGTAAACGTGTTAACAGCGTGTTAACATAACATGCGTTTCAGAAACCGGCCGTTAATGTGACGTAAACATAATAGTTAGACATGTGCTATCGTGATATTTTTTATAGATAAAAATATGTTCTGCAAAGACGTAGGACATTTATTTGTTCTATAATCAATAGTTCTCACAGCGCACGCAATGTAAGAAAGTCTCTTGGTTATTTTTTCACACCTTGGGTTACGTTATTGGAGTTTTAGTTTGGATCCCTAACTTTTTGAAAATGTATTATATATTATAGCCTAATATTAGTAATATTAGTATAGATAATTTTGGGAATTGTGTATCTGTTCATATGAGTGTAAAAGGTTCGCAAAATTTGCTTTGAGAGTGTATAAATAAATAAGAGCAATGTTCACAGAGAAAAAATGGATTCTCAACCTACGGTGAGCACGGGCGCTGTGATCTGGGCTCTGGCTTTCTAATCGGGAATTACGGTCTCGATTCTGCCATGTATCATCAGCAGCACGTCAAGTTAATAACTACGGCCTAAATGTACTAGAGATTCTATCTAATTTTTAGTATATTTGTTCGTTTCTATGGTTAAGGATAACATTATGGAAAAATCTGAGTAGCTATATCCAAGGAAAAATTTTAACAGGTGAAGAGTTCAAGTCGACAGGTGAGGTTTGAAGTCGGGCCAGCCAGTTGACTAAGGTTTAATCGACTTAATTATTAGGATGGACTTCTGTTAAATAAATTTTCATTTTATTGGGAATATATAAACATCTCTTTGCCACTAACTGACTATTTCGAGACTTCGAATCTGCGATATTTGTACCGGTAAAATTTTATACTCATTTTTCGATCCGGAGATTTTCCTATAAACAATACAACATTACAGTAGTTTACTAATGATTCACGTGTCCTTTTTGTTATATAATGGTGTTATAATGGAATATATAGGAGCATTTTAGACGGCTATAATGTTGGACTAAGCCAAATGGGCACATTTAATATTATCATTATAAATGGTAACATTGGCTATTTTGAGGAGCAACATCGCTTCTTTCTTGAAGTGTATTCAAAGTATTTTACAAAAATGAGCAATTAGCGCTCTCTGTAATTTATCCAGACAATCCCTCATCCTCCCTCATCTGTATATTTTCCGTTAACTAGTCATCATACTCTCATTATCATTCTTTCTCGTTTATTTTTAAATTTATTGTTTGTATTGGTGTGTGTTTAGCTATGTGAACTGAAAATTATACGAGTATAACACTCTCTGGGTCTACAGAGTCTTAATATCTAAAATTGTTTCTTTCAATTGAAAAATAGTTCATAGTTGTATATATAGAAGGTAAAAGATACTATAAAAGAGTATTAGATATATACTAGACGTCGCGTCGCTTGCGTGCCGCGGGGTGCATGTACACCGCGGTGAAAAACATGAGTGGTATTTTAAAATTTTTTAAATCAAATAAACTACAAAACTAAGAAGCTCACGATGTTTGTGGTCGCATGAGTGCCGTGGTGGGGTTTGCCGCACATCGAAAAATAAAAAATGGGCTGTCGGTCAAAATTTGGTGAAAAATTGTATCCGCGGCTATAAATACACTGAGAAACGCATAGCGTTAGTGCTGCGTGCGTTAGTGCCGCGAGGCGCATGCACCTGGCGGGGGTGTTGCACACTATTGCGTTTTTCAAATAAAATTTTGTACAGTTGCGAGGCGGTTTATTGGCCTTACAAAGTATTTCCGAAACCATCTTATCATTCCTTTTCTTTTACAATGTAAGCTCTGAGCATATAACCAAATTTTAATTAGATCACGAAATTGACCGAATAATCTCATACAAATAAAGATATACAAAGACTTTTAAGTAACAGGATGCTTTCAGCGCTTTAATAAAGCTACATATATATAAGAAGGCAAAGGAATATGGTTTATTGAAACAACTTTAATAATAAAACGCAAAGACATTTTGTATATCTATGTTAGCTAAAAATAATTGCGTCATATTTTCTCCACTGCTGATTCAATTTACGTAGATGACTAGTGGCTTCAAATCTGAAGACCTTAACCAGTTGTTCCCGTGACCTTAACCAGATGTAGAATCACTCGCTGACGCTCGTGATTCAATTATTAGAATCCTTCGCTTACTCGGGATACAAAATTAGCACTCGCTTGAAAAAAACAACTTTCCTCTCAAGTTGAACAAATAACTATTGTCGAGTTGTGAACACATTTTTTGACCGTAAATATGAAACTGTTGGGAAAAATTTGACGATGCAAAGATGTACGTTCATTATGTAGATTTGAATAATATTTTCTATAATAGAATAAAATTAGAATTAAATGATATTAATCAATTTATTTTGTTAGTGTTTAATAAATGTATTGATTAGATAAATCGTTTCGAATTATATTTCTCAATCTCTACAGCATTTGTGAAAATCAGAAGACATGGAATCCGACATTCATAGAATTCAACTTTTGTGGGAACCACATTTTCGAAACTCAATGGAATGCAACATTTTGAATTTCAACTTACTGGTCCGGAAGGAAATAATTATTGAACTATGTATCTACATTACATACATGAACCGACACAATAACGAGAAATAAGAATGCAACCTTATTGAGATGAACCAGGCGCAGGAGTATTAGCATAGCCAGACGAACTAATTACACATATTTCAACATTGTCACATATTTCCAGAGCTTTAATTTTCACTTGAAGTCCATTTGTTACAAAGAAATAACCCGTATATTTTCGCATTATAAATCGAGCGATAATTAAATAAAATTGCGGGATTTTATTTTCCGAGTAAACATTTCCGATTGTTGGTAGCATGTTACATAACATTGTAGTAAGCATGTTGCAATATTCAGTCCGTTTAAATATATTTTGTACCGTAATACTTGTGGTGCAAATTAATGTAATATTGGTTATACTTAATAGTTTGAGCAGTCACATCATATCTTCAAAAACAATTTCTTGGAATGAAACCATTTCTTTAATATTGCTGTCTCAAATTTCCGGTCGTCAAATTTATTTCTTCTCCTTACGAATCGGATAAAACACGGACGGAAGTCTTTAAAATTGGCATCAGAAACAAGGTTTAATTATATTAAATAAATAACGTGCTTTTTTGTGTACCCAGTTTTTGTCCAATGGTCAAAATTGTTTTGATGTCTTTTTCTAATGCTTCAGCTCTAAGTACGACGTAACTATTACCAAATGGATTATAAAGTTTAAGATTTTCTATATAAATTATATATGATGTAATAAAATCAAATCGTGCCTTTTTATATAGATTAATATAAAAAGGCACGATTATAGATTTTTACCAGTATGCAACTACATCCTCACCCAAGCGGTCCTATTTGGTCCAATTATGTACGTCTAGGTTCACTTCTGCCAACTTGCCCATTTACATTTGCCGTTGCCTCACGTCAGTCGTCTTTGATAGATTTTTTAAATATTTATCTTATCTAAACGCCTTCCAGATGAATCTCAGCAGTACAACTTGAAGTTGTGGAAGAAGGCTACGGAACGAAGTCTTACTTATACATATAGTAAGGCAACTATACTGGTAGGATATAGGATAGTTCTAGAAGCAGGTCATTATTTACGTTAACATGATAGGGTCCTAGTAGTCATACGTAAAGCGGTTAGTCTTACAGTCCCGAGCGTCCAGAAACACATTACAAGGAACAAAGGCCTCAAATTTATTTAACGAAATTTTTTTTATTTCATACTGACTCTACTACAAATCTTTACCACGCGGCCCTTATTAATGGTAAAAATGGAAAGAAGTTAGACACGTGGTCTTTACGCAAACGTTTATCGAATACTACATTCCTTGTTTCAAAGTTACTGTAACTTAACTATTGCAGTAAATAAAGGAAGAATATAATGCTTACATGAGAAAAGTATGTGGGTGAGGTTAAGCACTTCAGATTATTATGAAAATACCAAGTAGTTGTGTAAAGATAAGACTTTGTCGCTTGCGCGTGATGCGCTCTGGTGTATGATCTCTAAAGTCGCTGCTGTAAGGTCGGTTGACACGCGCTCACACTCCTGTCTAGTTTTGATTGTCATCTACCCACATCTTGCAATATTTTATTTTGTCTACCTTATAATCTATGTCTAAAACATTTGCCGTACTGGCGTAGGAAAAATGTCATCACCCAAGGTCGAATCCAGACTAGTAGTTTCTGGTACAAAATGGTACGTCAAGGCTCAATAACAAGTTACAAAGATTTCTCTGGAAAAGGCTGACTACCTGGTCTGAAAGTGAACCAAATTCATCAATTGGGGCTGAAACTATTTGTAGAAATAAGAACTTAAACAGTCAGTTCAGTTTTAACTCTTTCAGGTTTGGTGGTAAGTTTACAAACCACATATTTTTAGCTGTTTAAAATTTATTTTCACGCTATCTACCTACAATATAATGAACTATGTTATTTTTCAAGTTGTTGTTAACTGATTGTTGACATATTTTGATGCAAATGCTCGTCCACAACGGAGAATTTCAAAATTAAATAACAAAGGTAAGAATGTTTATCATATTATAATTTGTGTATTATTCTGTTACTAAGTATTGGATTAGTTTATTTTTTAAGTAAAATATAGGTTTCCTTTTTTCATAAAAAAAATTAATAATAATAAGATGGTTAGTTCTTTAAGCAGCGTGACTATTCGTTTGTTTTATTCATTTCGTGTACTGATTATAGCAGGTTTTGTTTTATTCGTTTCGTGTCCTTATTTACAGAATGCCTCGTGTGCTGAAAGAAAGTGAAATTCTAGACATTCATATAGAAGACATTCCTTCAGAAGTCTGTGTAGTGTGGAACCAGATGAACAATACAATGATGGACCGGGAACTGAGATGGTGCACGGCAATTCACCCCCACAACAGCCATGAATTGAAGAGGAGATTGACGATGACGTACCTTTGTCAGAATTTGCCAGCACTTTAGATAATCACATAGCTACTACGAGCGCTTCAGCATCATCAAACTAAACAGTTGTGACGGAACCAAAGTGGAAGAAAAACTTCAGAATGGAATAACCGAGTGAGTACACAGGATGTGAAGTATAGTGAGTATACCAGATTTAGAAAATGTCACACCTACACAACTTTGGTCAGAGGATCTTGGTGCAAATAATCTGCTTTCAAACAAATCTATACGCCACATAAAAAGGAACACTTTATACACCCACATTACCCACTTTATACATCGCTATATGAAATTGAAGTGTTCCTTGATATGAACTTGGTAATGGGTATAAAGAAAATGCCTACTTATAAAGATTATTGGATTTCTGCCGCTGATCTACATGTCTCTTATACATCATCGTGTATGCCACTAAACTGCTTTGGCTGCTACTGAACAATTTGCATTTGAATGGCAACCACACGATGCCAAACAAAACCTAATTATGATAAGCTTTGCGAAGAAGACTTTCGCTAGATCTACTACACACAAGAAAAAATGATTAAATTCAAGGGCCGTAGCTCAACCATTACGAAGGTACTAAGAAGAATAGGCTTGTCAAATAGGGATGACACAGCAAATTCTTTATGGATACGGGCAACTGCTCAAATTTGGACTGAACTTAATTACCGACTCTTGCTTTAACAGGCTATTTTAAAACTAGGAACATAGCATAAATAGGATATGGTAGTGCCAAGGTCAGTAAAAAAAGGGAAGAGTATCGAATACTTGTTTCATCACTGCGAAATTCACCTTGCTGGAGGTTAATTAGTAATTATGCTAACACCTACATTTTTAACGGTAGTCAAGCATCCGTCAGAATGCTATCCAAAATAGTCAAGAACGCAATCAACGTACTTTGTAGACTGGAAACGACTAATGGATTACACGAAGTATAGATACAGGCTCTTTGAGCTCGTGTAGACCCCAGATTCACCCAATAATCTTAATTCAATATAGACTTTTACAGGTACATATTGACGTCAAAACTTAGGGACACACAGAACTGAAGAAATAACCTTATACGCGGATACGTACAAGATTAAAAACAATTGTTCGGAAATCAGGAGTCTCCTCGAGAAGAACAGGCACGAAATTTTTTATCTACTCTTTTCAAAATTATTACATATTATTAAATAATACAATCATGCTGTATAGAAGAGTTTTGCCAAAACTAAATTATCTACAGTCTGCAGCAAGGAAGACGAGGAGAGCACGGTAAATATACCTGTTGTGCCATTGTGATGCTATAGTCTGTATACGCTGCCGGTGATTGGTTATCTATTACCGGTAGACTACTGCGCTCTGCCACCAAAGGATAATTATTGTCTTGAGTACGATAGTTGGACCGATGGTGGAGGCCAGTTGGTATGTTCGTACAGGGTACACGGTGGCGAATAAATAGTAAATAAATATTTTTTATATTTACACCAAATAGCCTAGTCTAAAGTAAGCTCTATATATATATATATATATATATATATATATAATATATATATATATATATATATTATATATATATATATATATATATATATATATTATATATCTAATATATATAAATCTCATGTCACAATGTTTGTGCTCAATGAACTCCTAAACTACTTAACCGATTATAATAAAATTCGCACACCATGTGCAGTTCGATCCAACTTGAGAGATAGGATAGTTTAAATCTCAAATTATCATCATCATCATCATCATCATCATCAATTTTAAAAATTCTTTCACCAATAGAAAGCCACATTATTGCGGAGTGTCATCATCATCATCATCATCATCAGCGGACGGCGCGCGATGGCTTCGGGTTTAATTCAGTTCGCTTTCGTGCTCGCTTCGGGGATTATTAATATTATGCCCAACGAAGTGGGCGCGGGTCAGCTAGTATATATATATATATATATAGACGGCGACACTTTAAAACCGGTGTACTAAACACTCAACTACAAAGGTAGTCTACGGTTTTATTTATATACTGCGGTAATTTACATTAAAATTAAATAGCTTTTACGCTATCGTAAAATGTACATATCAAAACAGGTCAATAATAGTTCTCCAGTAAGACAATATAATTATGATTTGGAATTAGGCAATTCTTTAGTTATTGTAAGGGCCGTTTTCACCAACTTTGTCTTAGCTTCGGCGACTCCTAAGAGACATGCTGTCTCACTCTTTTCAGTTAATACAAAAAGTGACAGCATGTCACTTAGGTGTCGCCTAAGCTAAGACAAGGTTGGTGAAAACGGCTATAATTGTTTTAATGAGGTGCCTCTTATTTATTCATCGAAAGTAATTTACTTACAACAATTGACATAAATCAGTAATACCCGATAAAAAAATCAATAACAAACAATTTTCTTGAATTACAGATATAACGGACAATAGACATTAAGAACAAAAAGATAGATCTATTAATCACTCAAGTTGGGTCACTTTCATAGACACTCAAATGTTCATGTCAGGTCTTCAAGTGAGCGTATTGCTTTTGTCAATGTTATGAATTGTATGTGGAAAAGAAGTAGTAGCTACTGGATTACAATTTGAAATAAACAGTCACGGCATATATTTGATTAATAAATGATATGACATTAATAAATGATATATGATTTTTGAAATTAAGTATGTCGATATGATTGATTTTATTCATTTTCTGATATATAGTAGCATAGGAAGCCGCGTTGCTGATCGAGTAAGTGAATTTATACTGTTATTGTATTTTGTTTTGTGAAAGTATTTTGAATATCAGTTTTGTATTAAAACTACAGATCAGCAATAGCGACTGTTTAATGTTATTTTTGCATTTACTGCTAAAAACATCTAGTGTGTGCATCTAGGGAAGATAAATGTCATTCACTACCAGAAATGTAAACATATAGCGAATTCATAATAAAATTAGGCGTGGAACTCCATGCTTTATACTCGTATAATATTCGCAAATGACACAAATCTTATTAATTGTTCCTCACTTGTGTCTGGCCTTAATCGGACGTTTATTATGGCCTTAACATATTTGCTACTGGCGTTATGAAATTGTGTAATAATACAATTCTTGGAAAATATGTTGACAAACATTTATCTCATATATTTCGTGGGCTTCTTGGGAAGTGCTTTTACACACATTACAGAGCAACCATTTTGACATAATTCGAATAAAATGATGTGGATCTTCTTTATAAATATAATGTGGACTTATTTAAACTTGAAAAGGAAGTTGGATTCAGACTATTTATCTCAGGCCAGTTTGTAATTGACGACTCTGTAAAAATATAGGGAGAGGAATAAATTGGCACTTGCTTGCTTACCTTAGACATGTGAAATAATGCATCTTTAACGTGCAAAAGTGATTGTGAATTGATTTTATATTGAATGAGTATGATTTGAATTAAATAGGACTTTCATGTTGTGGGAATTGTGCTGACTTAGCAAAACGCTATTATTTTAAAAAATAAATAAAATAATATTTTAAAAATATCAGGGTTAAGATGCGATTCGGCCTATTGCTGGTGTTGGCATACGCGGACGTGCGCGTGCGTGGACAGGCTCGGCTCAATTGTGGGCCCAGCGCGCTGATTCCGCTGCCCTTTGTTATCGAGTACGCCGTATGGAGGGGCTGGCACCAAGCTATTGTATTTGCTCCCAATTTTGAAAAAGGTTTATGATGGTTATCTTATAAATATGTATATACTTAATGTCACTGGCTTATACTTATAAATGTATATATACTTGATGTCACATCTTCCAAATGGCGATATATATATCTCCAAATATTTTGGCTGAATATATACCCATTATACATTACTTATACGCTTACCATAATAATACCCATTATAAAATATTGCTGTTATGTACAAGATTCAATAGTAATATAAATATATTTAATCTATAAGTACTCTAGGGTAGTGTTCCTTGTGCTATAGTGACTGTATCCAGACAGCCAACATCGATTTTTGTGGGGAGCTAAGAGCGGCTGACGCTATAAAATCATGCCTAATTCTCTCACTATATATTATTTCCTCTTTAATTTGAGTCATTAAGACACATTTTTTCCGATGATACTTAATAATAATAATAAAAAAATATGTCATCATTAAATACATTACATGGTTACTATGATTTAATTTATAAAAGAAATATGTTTATGACATTAAAGCGGGTAAACTACTATTCACATTTAAGGTGAATTAAATAAAAGAATTGTTAAAAAGTTCCATTTATGTACAACATTGTCCATTATAATAGGTAAATGGCGTTAAAAGATCAACACTTCAACCAAAAGTTCAACAATAATTATAAAATTTCGATATAAATATTATTAAAATTAATATAAAATAAAATTTAAATAAACAATATATTGATGAATAATGTTGCTCATACGTTTTGTATAATGACCTCAATACTGATAAACTTCCAACGAAGCCAAACCAAACAATTTTTTTCTTTAAACAACTTTGACGTAAATAAATTTGTTTTTGACCGTATGGAATGAATTGTTGGTTTGTATTATTTATGAAGGTATTTTGTGAGTAAAACCTGATGTTTTAGCGTGAAATATTTGTATCATGCAACTAAAATGATCTAACTTTAATTTACCATACCTTAATTTAACATTATTCGACAGCAGCAAACAAAATAAAACAAACTAAAACTTCTCTAGTTTAATTTGTGTCAACATAATTGGCACGATTAAAGTAACAAAAATATATTTTGGCATACTACTGAAAGTGGATTAAACAATTGCTTTAAATCTGTCAAAGTTAATTAAACGGTAAAAATAAAAAATGTGACATACATGCATATGTATATGTTTCCAATTTATTCCAATTATCAGAAATATATTAATAATAGACATATCATGGGTCTTTCTAGCGTTCATATTTTTATTAAGGAAAGATTCTACTCACCTTTAATTTTGTTATATCAATTTAGTATCCACACTTTTATCACTTCATCAAAACGCAACAAAAATAAGACAATTCAAGTCAGTTACTTTAGAAGAGTGTGGCTACAGAATCTTTGTCGATATCAAAAAGATTTTTTTGCAATAGAGAAGTAATGCGTACGTGTTAAACGCAAGGTTCGCCCTCGACAGAAAACAGTCTGCAGACACGTTTGGATTTCAAATCTCATTATAATGTTCAACTGTCCACATTATTATCTGATTAAATTTATTAATGAACTGAATCTAATAAAATTACTTTAAGGTGTGAGTCATTAAGTTTGTGGGTTAATATTTTCAAATTTCAGTAGTTGTATAATTGAATAAATGTACTCTAATTATGAAGTTCTATTTGATAGACGTTATCAAATATGTAGCTATTTTATATAAAATTATTGCTATTTTAGTTTTTAATGCATAAACACAAAAACCGAAGAGAGACTCAATATCAGAACTTGAGAGTAGAGTTTGCTTGGGTTATTCCAACATCTTTATTTCTGTTCGAACCGTTTTTCCAAACCTATGTCTAACCACCAAGGATAAATTACGCAGACCACGATATCTCCGTACAGATCTTTTCGATAAATTAACGCACTTCACGCACGCATTCACGCAAACTTCAAGCTCTGCAGCGTCATCTGCGCCGTCGCCAACCTGTTAACTCTTTGGTCGGTAGTCAGCATCGCTACGAGGAGGCCCCTTATATTACACGGCCTACGACACTTTGACTTCCGCACCGCTTCGAAGTCATATGTGACTACAATTAGAGCTGAGTGGATTCAATAAGTGTTCGGCTTGCAACAATGTACTATAATATGAGTCCTCGGATAACGCGAATATCTGACTTCTTTTATCATTTAATTTGCTAAACAACTTTGTTGCTCCTTGTATGCGTTATTTCCAATCTATGTGACCTGAATTTTTTACATATTGATCGTACAGAAGCGCTAAGTAATTTTGAAATTTTGTTAATCCACTCATTACTATATGCGCCGTTTCTTAATTAAATTCTTATAAGTAGTATAAATTCATTTCGGCTGATTGTATGAAATATGAAATACTCACGATTATTGAAGACGCTGACCGTTAGACTCTGCTGACTGAGCAATTGGATACGCGACACAGCTAATTCTCACTGAAATTTAATTAATACACACTATTACACAATAGAACTAGAGCGGTAGTAAGAAAATAGGCAGATGCCTGGTTGTACCGCTAAATGCGCTATGCAGATATATGTGTGTCAATTTTTCTGCAGCTTCTTTTGTCTTGCTAGCTCGAAAATGTGGTTCTGAAGGTCAACATGTTTTGGTAAGTGTGTATTTTGCGTCAAAGGAAAAAATATCTTACGCTAATAGACTAAATGTTACAATGTATGTTGTTATAAATCTGGCGTACGCCCAACGTGGGAGATCTTCATTGGTCGTGATAGCAGGAAGAGATGTGATGTGACATCAGTGCTTCGACTATTTATTATTTCTCTCTCTATTTATGGATGTTTTATTATAATTATTATATATTGATTTCGTGATATTTAAGTATTAGGATTTAATAATATTCAGAAAATTTCTGTCTACATAACTTGAAATTAACGTCAGATACACTTTTGTTTACGTTGTAGATAATCATATAATATTGATATTGTTGTCTAATGTTTCAGATTGTCGATATGCCCAAGTCAGGCTTGCCAAGTGTTTGAGTGTGAACGGAATAGCTACCGCCTTCAATGCAACCAGTAATGTCCGACTACACAAGCATTTAGGCATTGTGATTTTAATGCCGACTCTGACTGAAAATACAACTCAAAATGTTGCTATGTTACTAAATAAGGTAAGTAATAGTCGTACGTAGTCTTTTTTTTTGTTCCCCTGAGGAAAATGCATTGAATTGAATACCCCGGCTATGGCGAGCCGGCGGTTATGTGGGGCTCTCCTCCCCAGAAGGGGGAGGCCTACCCACTAAAAACCTCAGGGATGGCCTTCCTCAGGCATGTAGGGAGCCCCCGGGAACGCCAAGCGACATCCAGGAACCCCCAGCCTCCGCTCCCTCGCCGATACAGGGGAGCCCTCCTCGGGGGAGGCTACAATACCCACCCGATCACCCGATCTCCGCCACCGACGACGCCCCCCGGCCACGGAAGGGGCGTGGTCCCTCCCGGGCGCGAGGAAGTCGGGCCGCATCTGTGCTACCGAGTCAGGCGCCGCCTTGTTCGAGCGGGATCGGCCAACTCCCGACCCCGCTCGGCGGCCTCCTTCTGGAGCATCACTGCTTCACAGAAGGAGGCCACAGCCCCCCAATCTCCCTCGTCCGCCAGCGTTGCCGCAATCAATGCCGGCGGAGACAGATCTCGTCCGATCTCTGCCACCAAGTCTCGGCGCTCGGAGGCCCACGCGGGGCACTCCGCCGGCGTGTGCTGGGCCGAGTCGAGGTCGGAGGCGCAGTGGTAGCGATGTGTCGATCCCTCCCGTCCTATTCGACATAGATACTCACTAAAGCAGCCGTGCCCGGTGAGCATCTGAGTCAATCGGTAGGTGACCCCCTCCTTCCCGTGGAGCCAAGCTTCGAGGTGCGGGAGTACGGCACCGTAATTCGAGCTGCGCATGCCAGGCCGCCACAATCCGTCGGTGCTACTCCCGCCTAGGTACTTCGTGCGCGGGTCGCCGCGTACATGTTGGCCAGGAAGTCGAATGGGGGGGAAACGTCCCAGAACCGTCGCCGCCTCGTACGAGATGGTACGGTATCCTCGTACGATCCGTATGGTCAAGTCGTACGTAGTCTAAATCTTTAACATGTAAAGGTTCAATTTATTTAGTTATACAGTTTTTGTGTAACGGAAAATTGTCAACGTTGATCTTTTTTTGTATAAAAGCCGTTGATATTGATATCCTGTCGCGTAAAGCTGTCCATAGAAGGTTTTGATCTCGACTGTAAGCTCTAGTCGGACTGCAGCATCATCAGCAGATTTTGCCTAAGTGACAGATCTGTTGCGAATACTTTGGGGCCTTTGTTGCGATCTATGGCTTCTTTAATACATTCAGTATTAAGTAAGTTTGAGTAAGATTAACGGCAGTTTATTTATTTTGACCCATATGATATTATTTGTTGCAGCTTAATAACCTGGGAATGAATACAGCGGCATTTGATTGGCTATTGTCAGTGAGGTCTGAAGAGGAATTTCATTTGATAAACGATTTACTGAATAAGACCGATATGAGATTTGACCAGAACATCGTAGCGGCTTATCCGACGTCCTCAAATCGTCGAATAAATTTTTCCAATTTTGGTTTATGTGACTTAAATTTTGTTTACAATTCCTACAGCTTAATTGGAGGTATAGATAAACAAGGAATCATATACAATACTACAAATCATAACTGTCGAAGGGATAACTCTTGCTTAAAATCGATTTATGAAAGGAATTACTATCGAGCTTCAAAGCGATTTAGCAATCTTACAAGAAATAAATTATTTAAGCGGGCCGGCAGATCTATAAGTTTGTATAGGGCGGGTTATTTATATTTCAATAATTCACTGAATTTCAAAATGACAAACATCAGTAAATTTTCTTTGCAAAAGGAATTTGCCAATTGGATAAAAGTGAGCCGAGGAGACTCTTATAAAAGAGGCACACATGTTGTGCAGTATTTCAAAGTTCGTGTGAACTCAACATTGTATGCCGTCTATTTAGGTGAGAAAATTATGTTTTTCGTTCGTCCTATTTTATTTGCATGGGACAGTTTTTATTAGTTCAGAGAAATGAGTTAGTATTCATTTTAAGTTTTTAGAACTGCTAAGATCTTTCAAGAAATCTGTCACTTGAAAAGTGTCTACTGAAAATAGAGGGCGGTAGAGTCGTTACATCCTGACCGGAAAATTGAATCGAACTGTTCCTGAATACTTATTCTGAGGCCTGTCTCAGACCTTAGTCAAATTGACCCTAATTAAAAGATTCGCCTAAAACGTTCCGCATTATATGAGAGTAGTGTGGTTATTAAGCAGCTAAAGAAGAGCATTGTGCCGGGTGATAATGGACATACAGCCGAGCTTTTCAAAGTGGTCGGATTACTGGCCCTAAGGCTCGTCACAGATTATTCAGCTCTGTCATACTTGAAAGTGAAATGTCTAAAGCTTGGCAAGAAGCCATGGTAGCACTACCTATTCTTCAAAAAGGGGGACTAAACCCAATTGGAGTTGTGTAAATCAATAAACTTTTCTTGAGAGTTATCAGGGATGTGTCATATGTACAGATTTCACGAATTCCTGTCTTCTGAACAAGCCGGATTCCGAAAAAGCTACATTACTATAGATCACTTACATACACTGAAGCATGTAAGCATAAGGCCAAATAGCTTAACCTGCCACAATTATACTTATATATATATATATATATATATATATATATATATATATATATATATATATATATATATATATATATATATATATATATATATATATTAAAGATAATTAATTTAAAGAAAATTAGAAAAAGCTATATGTTTTTTGTTGGAATTGAAACCCACAGTGCTCAGAGTTAGATATACGGTATTTTCAATGAATTTATAATATTATTTTTTTATAGGTCGCTGGACTGTTGATCAATCGATGTCAGTGGTGGAAATCCCTTATCCCGTGGAAGCTCGGAATTTTTTGGGCGAGCAGCTGGTGATTGGAAGGTGCAACTTCACGGACGATGGCTCTCAGTCTCTAGATGATGAAGGACCACCTGCTCCGGTTCTTTTGGATGACATTCTTCGTTTTCTTAGTATTAAATTAAATACAACGTAAGGGCTTTATTCAGTGCGATTTACAAAAGTTAATAAAAGTAACAAGGCTGTCATTAAAATGATTTTCGAAAATATGACGCTATTGTGCGTATGTATTTTTTATACTATAAGCGGGCAAACGAGCAAATAGTTCACCTGATAGTAAGCAATTACCGCCGTTCATAAACATCTGCTACACTGGGATTCATTGTCGGCTTTTTAAACGGGAATATGCCTTTTTTGAAGGATAATTTATTTCACATTTTGGTAGTGTATGGTAAAGTGTTCCCAAAAATGTGCTGTTGTGGACTGCCAACAGTCAAGATGATGAGGGTGAACGATTGGCCGCATGAAACGATGGTGGAAACTAGCGGCAGGGATCAATCCGAACGGGCCCCCCACGCTGGGCAGAAGGCGACCTAGTACGTCTGCCGCCCTCAGTAAACGGGGTTCGAGGCGGCGGAAGTGCTCCTCGAACCCCCACCTTCCCTCAATGAGCAGCCCCAAATACTTAATGTAGGGTTGCAACATCACCGCCACCCCGTCGACCGTGATGACAGTCCCGGCCGGGGGGCGTCGACAAGGCCCGTGAAACATTAGGGCCTCGGTTTTGGACAGGGCCACGCGGAGAGCAAGTGACCCTATCCTATGTGGGACTAGCGTCGTGTAGACCGACGCCATTCGCACGGCCTCCGCCGTGTCTCTCCCGCGCGCTGTGACGAGCGTGTCGTCCGCGTAACAAAATACGCGGACACGCGACGGGAGAGACAGGCGGAGCAGGTAGAATGTATGACAAAAAACCTGCGCCTTATAAACTTGTAGGCGGTGCTGGTGGGCCTGTGTAAAATATTGCATTGATCTATTCAAGTTGTCCACACGGATCTGTACTTCGCTTGATATGTTGACGCTAAGAGTACCAATACTGGCTGAGGCAGTTCACGGAGTGCTTAAGCGGTTTGTAGGGTTAAAGATAACCAGATCAACCTGAGATTTCCTTTAAAGAAGTCAAAGGTTTATTTTTTATTTACAGGTTTATTTCGGTTCTAAGCTAGTTCTAAGTTATGGCTGTCGCTTGATAGTAGGACAGATTAGAGTTGTTACCTCTTTTAGGTTTAAAAAACGCGTTAAAACCGGTGCCAATTCTGAAGCACAGACCTATATAGAATAGAAGTAGAATTCCCTGTGTAGAAGTAGAATGGATGGCCTGCACAAATTCCCCTCAATAACCTTAGCAAATGCCTGATTACCCAGTGTATGGTCCAATGTCTCGCCGATATTTATTGTAAACTTAGTTAATCTGCTTGTACACAAAAGAAACAGTTACCTACCTAACACTTACCCAAACTTTTCAATGTCTTTTTGTTTAGTCCCTTTCATTTTTACACTCAAGTCTCTGCACTTTCGACAAAAAATGTCACTACCATGTCAACAATAACTTTTGGCAGAGTCCTTTTTTTTTTTTTTTTTGTTCCGCTGAGGAAAATGCATTGAATTGCATGCCCGGCTGCGGAGAGCCGGTGGTTATGTGGGGCTCTCCTCCCCAGAAGGGGGAGGCCTACCCACTAAAAACCTCAGCGATGGCCATTCTCTGGCGTTGTAGGGGGCCCTCAGGATCGAGTGTCGCATCTGAGGACTCCTGGCTTTTGCACCCCTGGGTGCGTTAGGGGAGCCCTTCTCAGGGAGGAGTGATCTTGCCGCCTCCTCCCCTCCAACCTCCTACGACGTCACCCCCCGGCCATCCGGGGGTGAGGTCCCTCCCGGGTCGCCTCCACGGGCACGAACTGCGTCGCGCCCGCTAGCGACCCGTGGCGGCGCCTCAGGCCAGGCTATCTGGCCCGAGGCCGCCTTCTTCGAGCGGGATCGGCCATCTCCTGATCCCGCTCGGCGGCCTCCTTCTGGAGCAGCACCGCTTCACAGAAGGAGACCACAGCCCTCCAACCTCCCTCATCCGCTAGCATTGCCGCAATCAACGCTGGCGGAGACAGATCTTGCCCGATCTCTTCGACCAAGACTCGGCGTTCGGAGTCCCAAGCAGGGCACTCCGCCAGCGTGTGCTGGGCCGAGTCGAGGTCAGATGCGCAATGGTGGCATCGTGTCGTATCCTCCCTCCCTATTCGACTCAGATACTCACCGAAACAACCTGTCCGGTGAGTATCTGAGTCAAGCGGTAGGTGACTTCCGCCCTCCCGCGGAGCCAAGCTTCGAAGTGCGGGAGTATCGCACCGACGGCGCGCTGACGCACGCAGCCCCCACGCTCTAGCTGCGCACGCCAGGCCCTCTCGGCCCGTCGTCGGTGCAACTCCCGTCTGTGCATTCCGTGCGCTGGTGCCGGGGGACTCCTCCCGTCGCCTCCCCGACCGACATGCCGCGGTGTGTTGTACATCACCGCGTACATGTTTGGCAGAGTCCTAGAATCTGTTTTGGCAAACCCAATTTCCATTTTTATTCAAAAAACGCAATTAATATTGGTTTAATTGTTCACTTTTACTGCAATTTACAACCTCAAATAAGTTGTCATAACAGGGCCCCTAGACAAATGCCACTTAGCGTTAGCGTTCATTAGCTGCGGAAAATAAAAAATGTATGGGGATGACATTAGCAAGTGATAAGTCACGTGACCATCTGCTGATTTGGTAGACAAAATCCTTCTTGTCACAGTGCGGAAACGCTACAGGAAAGTTTTCCTTAACGACTGCATGAACCCAACGTTTTGTTATACTAATTGTTAGACAAGTGCCATCTTTTGCTAAAGAAACGCTAAGGAAACGTTAGCGTTTCCTTAGCAAATAGCGTCACCGACGACTCTACAGTTAAATTGACGCAAAGTTGCTGAGTATCTCTAATTAGTCTGTGCTGCAAACCGATAACTTTATTATTTATGTAATTTATGAAATTTGTACTTGTATTTAAAAGAAATAGTAATGTTATTTGTGATGCATACCCTGGGATTATTGTGGGCTGCTTCAAACGAAGACGCCAGATTAAGACGGCAAATTTGAAAAACGCAAAAGAAATTTTAACATTACTGAAAAAGATTTTATAGTAAATTTTAGTTTGGACAGAAGTAGTTTTTCGCGTTTATGTGCCGATTTAAAACGCTTCACAAATCTTAAAGGCTCAAGGGAGATTTCTTTCGAGACTAAGGTTTGTATGTTGAATTGTCTAATATATAGATTAGACTTAAAATGTACTCGTAAAACAAATATTAATAATATATACAAACTACAGTAAACTATTTTACCGGGACAATTGTAACATTAACATACACAATATTGTATTGTTCTCATTGCCTTATTGCAGCAACTTGTCACAGGTTGAAAATAGTTATAGGTATAAATTAAATTTAACATTAAATACTGTATGCAACAGTAATAAAAAATTGCATATGATTGACACTAACAGACTAGTTACTAATTTTTATTTGACTAAAAATAAATATTATATTTGTAATTATTTTAAGCGACAAATAGCAGTATCGCTATCTTATTTTTTTTCAGTAACAGCCAAGAACTTGGCTACAATAACTGCTCCTATTGAGCAATGTGCTTTTATAGATTTGACTGTCAGTAATTCTTGTACTGACAATATTATTGATATTTCTTTAAATTAATTTCTAAGACAAAAGAGAATTCCTCTCGCTTAGAAAACATTAGTAATACTGAAATAAATTTAAAGAGTCCACCTAGTACTAATCTACATAGTAAAAATGTAATTAAAGTAATGCATCAAAACATTCAAGGAATGTTAGGAAAGGACTTAGAAATTGAATTATTTATAAATTGTAATAATATAGATATATTTTGTGTAACAGAGCATTGGCTTAAAAATTATCAGATCATGCTTAATTTTAACAATCATCTAATAGCTAGTTCTTTTTGTCGTGAAAATGCAATACGTGGTGGCTCCTTAATTTTATTGAAAAAGAAAATTAAATTTAAAGAACGCAGAGATGTTGTGAATCTCTCAGTTGAACGAACGATTGAGATTGCTTGTGTGGAACTGGAGCATCTTGTTGTATTAAGCATTTATAGGCCCCCTTCAGCATTATATGATTGCTTTGAGGCTACCATGGATGAAGTTTTAAGGAAGATTTGTAAATTGGGCAAGAGTTTGATTATATGTGGTGATTTTAATATTAATTTATTGGAAAATTCTAGTTTATGTACTAAAATTATTAGCTTATTTCAATCATACAATCTCAAAAATATTTTTCTTGAGCCAACCAGAATAACTGCTAACTCTGCCACATGTATTGACAATATTTATACAGATCTTATTCTAAAATCTAAACAAGTTATCAATCAATTAGATTCTGACCACTGTGGACTAATAATCGCTGTCCCACATCAGTGTAAACATGAGGCAAAGAGAGACATCACTGTTATACCTAAAACTATAAATAGATTAGAACATTTTAAAAGTAACCTTTTTGATAAAATACCTTACTTAAAATACACAAATAATCCAAATAAATTTTACAATGATTTTTTTAATCTATTTTGCAAAGAATTCAATAATATCTTTGTGCCAAAAAGGATTTCAATTAATGATGTTGTTACTTTTAGTGAGTGGGCCACACCCGGAATATATAAAAGTAGAAAAAGACTTTTTGAACTTTATAATGAACGTAACTATAACACGAGTGTAGAATTTTATGAATATGTAAAAAAATACTCTAAATTGTTTAAAATGGTTTGTCGCCAAGCAAAGTCAAGTTTTTTAAGTTCGAAAATTAAAAACAGTGCTGATAAAATTAAAATGACCTGGAGCATTATTAACGCTGAAACTGGACGAGTTAAACTTCGTGACAGTAACTACAGTTTAAATATAGGAACTAAAAGAATAACTTCAGATAGTGAGGTAGCTAAAGAGTTTGAAACCTTTTTTACCAATATTCCTATTTTATCAACAAATTTTTTAAACTCTTCCCCAACTGTAGCAGAATCCATCCTAAAAGAAAATGTTAAGGATAGTCAGACTCTTTTTAAATTTCGACAAATTGAATCGGTTAATATAATTAAGACTTTTAAAACATTAAATAAAAAGAAAACCGCGGACCTTTGGGGAAACTCCGTAGTTGTCACAGAATCAGTAATTGAAATAATAGCTCCAATTCTAGCTTGTATATTTAATGATTCTATTGCAGGTGGTGTTTTTCCTGATTTAATGAAACATAGCAAGATAACTCCTTTGTTTAAGTCTGGTAGCTCATTTGATCCCACAAACTTTAGACCTATTTCAGTGCTACCAACGTTTAGTAAAATTTTTGAGAAAATAATGTTAGACCAAATGCAAAGCTATTTTCGTATTAATAATCTTCTGCATAATAATCAGTTCGGTTTTAGTAGGGGTCGCTCAACAACTGATGCAGGTGTAGAGCTTTTAAATAAGATATTTGACGCCTGGGAGGATTCACACGATGCTTTGGGTGTCTTTTGCGACTTATCCAAAGCATTCGATTGTGTTCTCCATGAAACTCTGATTAAGAAATTACGTTATTATGGTTTCACAGGCTCTTCTCTGAACCTTCTTATTTCATATTTGAGTGACAGGATTCAGAGAGTCGATATTAATGGTACGAGATCTCAGGGATCTTTGCTTAAGATGGGCGTCCCACAGGGCTCAATTCTTGGTCCCTTTTTATTTTTAATATATATAAATGACCTTCCCTTTTATGTTAATAATAAACACGAAATTGTACTCTTTGCAGATGATACATCACTTATATTCAAAATTAAACGGAGACAAAATATTAATGACACTGTGAACGATGCAATCTCTAAAGTAGTCCACTGGTTTAACGTTAATAACTTGCTTCTAAATGAAAGTAAAACTAAATGTATCAAATTTGTATTGCCAAATGTAAAACAGGTGAAAACCGAAGTAATTATAAAGGATAGAAATGTGGACCTCGTGGACACCACAGTATTTTTAGGAATTACTCTCGATTCCAAACTTCAGTGGGGCCCACATATTGATAAACTATCAAAACGGCTCAGCACTGCAGCATTTGCAGTTTTGAGAATACGCCAATTAACTGACGTAGAAACAGCTAGATTGGTGTACTTTAGTTACTTTCATAGTGTAATGTCGTATGGTATTTTGCTGTGGGGAAATGCTGCCGACATTCAAACTATATTTGTGCTGCAGAAGAGGGCCATTCGAGCAATTTATAATCTAAAAATGCAAGACTCTTTAAGAGATAAATTTAAAGACACTGGTATAATGACAGTTGTGTCTCAATATATTTATGAAAATCTAATATATACCCATAAAAACATTCATTTATTTAGTAAAAACAGTGATGTCCATAGCTTCAATACTAGAAATAAGAATAAATTACATTTGCCTCACACTAGACTCCATAAAATTAATAATTCATTCAGAGGTAACTGTGTGCGTTTTTACAACAAAGTTCCAAGCAATATTGTACAATTAAGCCTAAATAAATTTAAAATCATTGTTAAAAGTGTACTTATTAGCAAAGCCTATTATACGGTTACTGATTATATAAAAGACATGAATGCTTGGACTTAATGTTTCTTAGTTCCACCAGGCATTGCCATGAACCTTTGTAATTATACTTTTACCTATAAGTTGACTTTTGTATGACTTCGTAACGATATATATTTTTGTAAATGTCGTTGCTTCTGTAAAAGTTATAGAGTTTCTTGCGCCCGTTCTTCTCTATAACTAAAAGAAGTCCGAATGGGTAGTAGGGAAAAAAAAATTTGGACTATTCAAAAGAGCATATCTAATTGCCTACTTGAAATAAATATTTTGACTTTGACTTTGACTTTGACACAAGAAAAGGTATAAAGAAAGTGACGACAGTTAAATATTGTAAAATTGTCAGATGAAGATCATACTTTTCAGTAAATATGTGTGTAAATATGTACTCAGGTATTGTTGACTAATTACATAGTTGAATAATTACAAACACTTGAATAAACTCAATACTGTCTATTATAAAAAAAAACATCATATTTGAAAACTTATTTCAAAGCTATAATGTTCGGCAATTTGATTTTTGGATTATTAAATATTTTATAATTATATATTGTGTTAATGTTAATACAAAGATTAGCATTAGGTATACATTTATATGTCACCAGTAATATATTGATTATCCTAAAGGCCTCTACTTAACGTCTTAATTCTAGCCAATTCTCTGGCCCTACTAGCAGTAGTAGCACTTCGTTGTGAAGCCATACGTCTGAAGTTGGTAACACAAGTCCAAGTACCTCAAAATAAAAAAAATGTTTCCTGACTCTAAAAACAAACAGCAGTCGTGAAATACTTTTCAGTGTTCCACGACTGTTGTTTATTTTCTTCTTCCAGTCCCTGTGATTCATTTCAATGGTAAGGAAGGCCTCCCAACGCCCCCTGCAAGTCAGGTCTTCAGTAAAGACCTTAATACACTATCCTTACAATACGACACTAAAATAATGTTGTTTATTTATAACTTTAGTGTTAACATTGTTACAAAGTTCGTATAATAACGGTGATACGAAACGTTTTTAAAAAAGACATGAAAAAAGAAATATATGTAGTAAAATATTATAACGTTCCATATACTCTAACAACAATGAAAATTGATCGCATCTAGTACGAAGTTTGTTTTCCATCTGTAATAAAATAAAACAGTCAAAACTTAGTCCAACAGCACAGGCATTAGAATCATTTTAATATATATATATATATATATATATATATATATATATTATATATATATATAATATATATATATATATAATATATATATATATATATGTCACCGGAAAATAACAAGATCCGTAAGTTCAACAATCTTCTAGGAAGTTTATAAACTTTCGTAGGATTCTAAACCGGAGATAAATCAATGTTATATTTTACGTCCACATTTTCGTAAATTGATATACTTACAGAACTCACTCGTAAAATAATAAGTAAGCAATAATCAAACGCTACGCGCGATCTGATTGATTGACTGTCACGTGTCACTTTAAATAGAGCAAAATAGTGTGTTTTGTAAGAGTATTCCTGTATTTTAGCTAGTAACTGTTAAATAGCTTATTGAAACTGATAATAGCAATCTCAACTCACTACAAGCATTGCCACTATGAACATTGACCAATCAGAGAGCAGTGTGTTATTTTACGTATTTCAAAGATGCGTATACTTAAAAGAGTTTCTGTGATTGGTCGAACCATATAAAATCTTACGAATAGATATCCGTTAGTTTATAAATGTACCGTGTGACGTCGTAAATTGATAAATTTGCGAAAATGTGGACGTAACATATTACAATTTATCTCCTGTTTAGAATCCTACGAAAGTTTTTAAACTTCCTATTAATTTGATAAACTTACAGATCTTGTTACGTTCCGGTGACACACACACACACACACACACATATATATATATATATATATAATATATATATGTGTGTGTGTGTGTCACCGGAATACACATATATATATATATATATATATAATATATATATATATATATATATATTACCTCTTAAATAACATATTTACTCTACTACCTCTAAAATAATATCTCATTTAATTGATAAAATTCAAACAATAAAGTCATTAGAATTTGACATCACAAATTATTGTTTGACATCAGAAAAAACGCTATTCCATAGACAATTAACGTTCATTTAGTGACGTTCTACACGGGTTCTTGAAAGTTCTAGCGGAATTTACGTTAGCAATGCGTTATGCATATTGTCTACCATATTAGTCACGCTAACGTCACGCTAACGCAGTGGCGTTTTTTTTTTTCCCACGGGGGATGGTAGTGAATCCTCATAGGGGGCGCGCCACCACAGTGGTCGCTATGACAACCCCCTGGTGCTCGGTCCACCTCGAATCGGATACCACCCGCGACCGGTCTACGGCGGTTAGTTATGTTGGACTCCAGCAGAAGGCCAGCCTACCAACTAAACACTACCTACAGCCTTTGGTCGGGCAGAAGGCAGTAGGTAGTGTTTAGTTGGTAGGCTGGCCTACGGCAGGAGTGACGTCACTGAACGCTGATTGGTGTTTTAAATCCGTTCCGTTTCACGTTGCTTTTGATTCGTAATTATTGTTAAAAAAATACATTATTTTAAATATAAACCTTGCAGTATAACCTTTTAATAACGAAATTTTCATAAATATTATAATTGCATGTTCCCCATTCTATTTGCGAATGTGCTCCGATTGCGCTCTAACAATATCCATTTTGAAAGACCTAGAGGCAAAGTTATACTCCTCTCTTATGCTGGATCTTTGTTCTCTTCATATTCTGGCATTAACACCCATTGCCGTCGACGTAAATTCTATCCCAGTCTGCTAACTTATAGTGCCACTTCCACATCTAGAATTTCAACCGACATTGGTGGGCTATTTAACATTACTGTGCATTAAATTCGGCAAGCAACACAATTTTTGCAAGTGGGTGGGTGCTGCACAGATTCTGTTCCATTTAGACGTGTTCCATTTTTCGGTTTGTTTCGGTGTCACCGCTAGTGGACCTATAAAAGCACGGATAGATGTGAGGATTGGAGGATTTCCAATGAGGGGACTCTCCAATGCAAGTGTAGTTGGCAAAAAATAATTATTAAATTTTAACAATTATACTCATAGGGAGGCGATGAAGGCTCACTAGACGAAATATAATGAGAGCGTTGTTTTACGCCGGTTTTCTGTTATTACTTCGGCTGACCATTTATGGTGTAGCATGGCTCTCTCGTACGGTATGAAAAATCTATGAGAAAACGTACCTACTGACGTTGTCTTTTTCTCATGTCTTACACAGTTCGGTGAACCGGTATTATAGTAAGCTGGGTTTCCGTACATATGAGGGCACGTGGACGGGCCTGTTAGGTGCGTTGATTGACAGCAGCGTGGATCTCGCATTGGAGCCGGTTACTGCTCACCCATCACGCAACAATGACATGGAATTTATTTTTCCTATCGCCGAAACTATGTAAGTCTATATGTCAATGACACGTGTTATTTTATTAAGTAAGGAAGACGATGAAATGTATGTTGTTTCATCTAATTAAAGCTAAACGCTTTACTTTTATACTTAGATGTAGGTTTTGGTACCCTTTCTAGATCTAATAAAGCATTTTTTAAAGATATAATTGGCATTTTCTGGAATATACAAATAACTATTCTCTTTGTTCGTTAGGTTCAATATATACATACGTCAACAAGAGACATCCACTGCGCGGGATATTTTTCTAGCACCTTTCAGCGTGTACCTCGTAATCTGTGTTTTGGCTATCGCATTCTTGGCATCTGCAGTTGTGGTATTGATCAGCCGACTGGCCCCGACTGCACGGAAGGCGGGACAGCCTTTAGAGTACACGGAGGCGTTGATTTGGTCTACGGGGATTTTGTGTCAACAAGGTACTTTTCAGGAATCATTCTTTGTTTATTTATTTTAAATGTAATGAGTACAATGATAGATTTAATGCAATTTCCATTTTTTTCCAATAAACCTGGGCTGATCCAGAGAAAATGAGGTAGATCTTACACAAAATGCGGATATTTGGGTGTACCCTTCATTAATATTAAATTAGATTATACAATACAGTGCGTCAGGGAAAGTTTGGCCGTTTTCCGCTCTAATAGGACTGGTCTGTTGTAATGTATTGAATAAAATTATATCTAAAAACAAAAAAATCTTGAAAAAGAAATCTAATTATTTCGCTAATTTGACTGAATTAACGTGATTGATTTATATATATATATATATAATATATATATATATATATATATATATATACATTGTTGTTGTGTAGGTGGACCATCGACGCCGCAGAATCCAGCAGCAAGTATTCTCTTGATAGTATGCCTCCTGTTTGCGGTGGTAACGTACAACGCATATGCCGCGTTTATAACATCAGTTTTGTCCGTGAGGGTCGCTAGCCTCGACACTGTGGCTGCTGTGCTTCATTCTCCAAATTTCAAGATTGGCTACATAAGAAATGGGGCTGATCAGATGTACTTAATGGCAAGTTTTCTAAGAAAATTTAATCTAGTATAATCACAGGTTACAAATCGGGAGAGTAGATCTATAGATCTACTCTTAGGCCTTAATAGTACTGCACCGAAATGCGGGCGCCTATGTGCAAAAAAGCGGGTTTTGGCGCCCTTTAAAGCATTTTGGATCATGGTTTTTTTTATTATTTTTTGCACCTACTTACCTACCTGCTTATCAGTAGGTAGGTAAGTATGTGGTATATATAGGTGCATGAAATAAAGTTATAAAACTGAGCAATACAACTCAAATTTATTTGTAGATTAAAAAGAAACAAACAGAAAAAATCATAACAAAATAAATTTACAAAATAAATAATTGTTCAGATCTATATTGCTGGAAGTGAACGTGTGCATTGCACACTTACACATATGGTAGCGGATTCCCTGCCAGGCCAATCGCGACTGTGACGCGGACGGTGAAGTAATGAAATTATAAATGGTTTATATTATAGAATTATCAAATCGATTTGTTTGAAATTGTTAATTTTGTTATAACGCTAACCAGTGACTGAGTACGTGTCAAATAATTATTGTAATATTTGTCACAAACTTAGTTTTTAAATTATTCTTTGTTCTTAAATTATTTTAAGTTCGATGTAGCGGTGTAAATTTTGATTACGTCATATTAATTTTATTACAGTCGACCAAGGATTCTCAGTTGAACGTGTTTTATATACGGGGCTATTCCGATGCGGAAAACCTTGTATCCTCTGCTGCTGAAGGCCTGGCTCGGGCTGCTAAACAAGACTATGCATTTTTCTCCAATCGACGTACAGCAAGATCCACTTTAAGGTAATTGAAGGTTATTTTATATTTATTTTTGCGACACAGGAAATCCATGTTATTTATTGTATTTTTCATGTTCATGTTTTTAGTGTGTAAAAACGTCACAGCACAGGTAAAATAATATATTTTTTATTAAAATGTAACAAGAAAGACGGCAGTAACTATTTACTGTCTTCTAACTTAAAACCTATGTTCTTGAAGGGTCAGTAATGCGCTTGCGTTGCCCTTGATGTTGCAGGCGTGGATAGGCTACGGTGACCTTCATCAGGCAGGCGGCAAGTCTATTTGCCACCGCTGTGATATATTAAAATGAGTGTTTTCATGGAGGACAATGGCAAGTGCGTCGATCGAAGCGTCTATGGTGGAAAATATATTTATATAATGTAGCTTTTATTGTGTTTCTTCTATCAAACAGAATTTAGATTTCCTTTCTGACTATGGGAATTGGCTACAGTTACGTCTCTGCGAAGTGCTCGGACAATAATAATAGGCAGTCCCTTATTTCACTGGAACTTACAAAACAATGGATTGCGATTGTTTTGTAAGTTCCAGTCATATATTGATATGAGTTAAACAAGTTCATATTATAGCACTTTCACTAAGAAAAACTATAGTTTCATGATGTTATTTACTACATTCAAAACAATTGGACAACGTAACCATTGAGTTATTTAAATTAAACCAAGCGCTGTTATCATTTATATACTCTTATTTTGTATTTTTGACAATTGCTTTAATGACAAGGCAAATCAATAACATGTTGTAGGACTTCGTTGTAAAAGGTGCCTGTACGTTGGAACGGCAAGATTAATGAATTTCAAATTATTCATAAAATTTTCAGTAATGACATTATCTACGAATTAACAAAGAAATCTGAAAATATTTCGTTGTTTGTTCGATAGAAATTGGAATTTCGATATAATCTAACGAAACTGTTATGACAAATTATTTGGTAGACCTCTCAATAAAAAAATACATGAAAGTGGCTTATCGTCTATTTTGCACATTTTTATCATGATACATTTTTTATTAGGTCTTTTCCGAGTAAATCTTCATCTGCTTTATTCACTTTTCTGACTATTCCATCTATGGTTTAGACAGTTGTCTTTCACTTAAAGGGGCGAGATGTTGTTATGGATTTTTATATTTATTTGCCAAGTTTACTTAGCAGTGTATTTGCAATATTACACAGAGAATTTTCTTTTTGAAATGAATTTTGGCTTGAAAAGCATTAATTACAAATTATTATCAAGTAAGTAATAGAATAGAACCGCCATAGAAAACAATGGAACAATATCAACGCCCGGTCGAAAACACTGTCACAGATGTTACTTTTCTACATTTCTCAAGTTATCAGATGTGCAACTTGACAAATTGATAAAATTTGTTTATTACAAAAAGAAATCTAAAGTTATTCTCCTTTACCTTGCATAAGGGATAAGGAATAAATATAGTATAACTCATTTTTATCTTTCAGTATGTGCGAGTTAAATGGATGAATAACTCAATATCATATATCTCAATAAACGTTTGTTTCAGATTTGGTGTATTTTCGGTGTTATGACCAAATATAATAATAATTGTCTTTACATTAAAATTTTGCCATTATATTTTTACTTTTTAGTGCATAATAAATGTTTTTTATTTATCCATTTGACGCGCGCATATTCTATGCAATAAAGACTTTTTGGGTTTCTCATGGATGCCATTGTCAGACCTTACCAAATCGAAGAGGAACTACACAACAAACAGTTTCACACAACTATCAAAATAACAAAATGAAAATCGGTTCAGCCAATTGAAAATTCTGAGGTGTCAAACATTAAAAAAACTATTGATTTGTAAATCTCCTCTTTTTTTGAATTCGGTTTAAAATAGGTGAAGTAGGTAACGAATTGGTCTCCCGGCAGGCCATTAGGGAGGCGCTCGTATACACGAGCTGCCTCCCTACCTGCGGGCCGTGGTCGGGGACTATCTGCGCGACAGGACGATCGACGTAATGGGACGGACGGGATGGAAACGTCGAGGAGGGTCGAATGCGGCGTTCCGCGGGGTCGGTGTTGGGACCCCTGCTATGGAACCTCGCATACGACGCGGTCTTCGCACCAGCCTTCCTGACGGCGTGAGTGTCGTCTGCTACGCTGATGACACTCTCGTCGTTACGACTGGGCCGACTTCGGGCGGTGCTTACGCTTGCCGAGCTTGGGGTGGCATGTGTCGTGCGGGCGATCCGCCGGCTGGGTTTAGAAATAGCGCCTCACAAAACCGAGGCGCTATGGTTCCACGGCCTTCCGAGGCGCCGGGAACCACCCAGCTGCCGGATCCGGGTTGGGTGACGCGGTGGTCCCGGTGGGGCCGTACACAAGTACCTGGGCCTCACCCTGGACCGCCGCTGGAGCTTCGAGGAGCATTTCGTGCGGTTGGTCCCCCGAGCCAAAAGGGTGGCGGCGCATTGCATCGCCTGCTGCCCAATCTCGGGGGACCGAGGGATGGAGTTTCGCCGCCTGTACGAGGGCGTCGTGCGATCCGTGGCCATGTATAGGGCTCCCGTGTGGTCGCAAGACTGCGCGAGGTCCCCCGCTGCAGAGCCTGCTACGGAGCCTGCAGCGGATAATGGCCATACGGATCGTGCGAGGCTACCGTACAATCTCGTACGAGGCGGCGACGGTGCTGGGACGCTCCCCCCATTCGACATTCTGGCCGACATGTACGCGGCGACGTATGCGTCGCGGCGTGTCGACCGGGAGGGCGATGGGGGGAGCGCCCTGGAACCCGCGCACGAAGTGCCTAAGCGGGAGTGGCACCGACGGATTGTGGCGTCCTGGCGTGCGCAGCTCGAATAACGGATCTGCGCGCGCCAGCGGGCCGTCGGTGCCGTACTCCCGGCCGTACTACCGATTGACTCAGAATACTCACGGGCACGGCTGCTTCGGTGAGTATCTGTGTCGAATAGGACGGGAGGGATCGACACATTGTCACCACTGCGCATCCGACCTTGACTCGGCTCAGCAACGCTGGCGAGTGCCCGCGTGGGCCTCCGAGCGCCGAGTCTTGTCGCAGAGATCGGCGAGATCTGTCTCCGCCGGCATTGATTGCGGCAATGCTGGCGGACGAGGGAGGCTGGAGGGCTGTGGCCTCTTCTGTGAAGCAGTGATGCTCCAGAAGGAGGCCGCCGAGCGGGGTCGGGAGATGGCCGATCCCGCTCGAAGAAGGCGCGCGCCGGGCTCGGTAGCACAACTGCGGCGCCGCCGCGGGTCGCCGGCGGCGCGAGGAAATCACGACTGCTTCGGCGACCCGGGATGGACCACGCCCCTTCCGTGGCCGGGGGGCGTCGTCGGTGAAGAGAAGCGGGGGGTAGTGTAGCCTCCCCCGAGGAGGGCTCCCCTCTAGGCAGGGGAGCGGAGGCTGGGGGTTCCGGAGGTGGCTTGGTGTTCCGGGGGCTCCCTCATGCCTGAGGAGGCCATCCCTGAGGTTTTTAGTGGGTAGGCCTCCCCTTCTGGGAGGAGAGCCCACATAACCGCCGGCTCGCCACAGCCGGGGTATGCAATTTCATGCATTTTCTCAGGGAAAAAAAAGGTAACGAAATTGGTATTTATGAAATTCTCTGTGACATACACAAGCTAGTTTTTAATAAAATACTTTGAATACTTTTTGCAATAATATTTGCGATGTGTGATCAGATCACACAAACGTGTATGCAAATTCTATGTTGCAGCCAATACTTTAAGAATCGTAAAATACAGTCAAAGTTGTGAATGTCCAAAGTCGATAAGTGAGGCAGATATTTCAAGTCTATTAATTCAATTCAAGTAAAGCAAATAATCCAAATCTAATATGAAAGGCAGGGTTTCAGCAGGTTGTAGCAGAATAAGTCCAGGACTATGAGAGTGTTAAGTAAAATATAAATCCAAAATCGTAAAAGAAACGGCAACACAAGTAACACTGTAACTACACTGTCACTGACAAACAAAATATTTAAAGTTTTTTGTGTGTCGTCACTAACTTTTATTTTACCCACGACAACACGATAGAATACATTTTAAGACTTCAGGTAATACTCAGATAAAACTTGCCATGGTTCTTTCATTACATATTAATATAAACTAAAAATTATAAATGATATTAGCTATTACGTTATGCGAGGAAATGTAGAATCGGTTTATTATAAGGTGAGCAGAAAAGTTTTAAAGATCGTGGGAAGGCATTGGGCGCTAGCCGCGCAGGTTGGTTGGTGTGGAAACCCTAGGTTATAATGATGGCTAAAATAGTGATGCTGACAAATGTTAGGGATTTTCGTTATTTTTAGATATGGACATGAGTAAAATTAGACATTTTACAGGTCTCTCAGCCAAGCTTCTGGTAGATGTGCAGTCAGAGAATTGCCGGTGCAGTCGACACGTGCTCACCTCGCATTTCCACTGCCACGTGGTTCGCCATATGCCCGCCCAACACTGCTAAGGTAAATGCAGTTTGCTGGCAGTAAAATGCGTAACAAATTGAGATCCTTGAGTAAAAGATAGAGTGTTAGCGGACTAATTTATGTTGTAATACATTTAATTGCATGCACGGCTTACTTTTAGTTGTTGTTGTTTGTTTGCCTGCCTACGTTTGTTGAATAGACAGTGGGGCTAGTCCGTTATATTTTGAACTTAAAAACAGAATCCAGGCAGGTACGCGTTTGTTGTTTCCTATCTTCCAAAGATGGTGTTTGAATTATTATGTAGCTTGAAATAGGAAATTTTAATGTTGCTTTAATAACTTTAGACGGTTCAAAACAGAAACCTTTGTACCGTGGGGTGACCCAATGCAGACTGTAGACTATGCAATAGATATCTCATCTATTGTCAGGCTCATGTTCACGACATACTACTTTGTTATCACTTCCACTCACTCAAACACAAGCTTCTTCTCCAACTCTCTAATAGAGTTGCCCTATTTTTTTATATTTCCTATACTAATATCAGGGTAAATTAGAAGAAACAAGCTTTTTTAGCGAGCTAACTCAACATTACCATGGAACCGATTTTAGGCCCTCTCGGAAATAGAGCAAGCCAGACTTCAGGGCTATAGTATCTTACGTTCTGTTAAAATTGTGAAAAGTGTTATAATATTCTATCGAATCACAAATTCTATCGAAGTTCAATATGCGTACGTTATACGTTGCCACGGCTAAGGTCGTTCGACGTTACTTGTTCGCCGGTATTTTGATACTTTTATAAACACTGCAACTGCAAAAGACAAAATTCTCTTTTTCCAGCGAGAGACTTAATGACGATGCGAAATAACTAGGTATACATATTATGTAAGTTTAGCCGTTCTTATAATTGGAAGTACTTCCAAGTTTTGTTAAAGGAAAAAATCCCCCTATATTATTATATATTTTTTTCACGATAATTAATTAAATTATTTCAATAAATTGATATAGGCTTGGTGGTTATAGAACGGATAGCTGAGGTATTTACCACTCTATTGAACTTTAAAAATATTTTCTGGTTTATTTTGAAAGATGTAATTATCTCTTTCATCCGATGTTCAACTGACTTAAAAAATCTTCATTCAAAACTCGCTAAATGGTTTTCAAATTGCCTTCGAATTGACGTTTCATCTAAAAAGCGTAATTGAGTGACGCGTCTGATAATATTATCATGACGGAGTTTCAACTTACAATTAGAATATATACGAGTATTTATGAAAGTGCCTGCCTAGGCTTCACTTTATTTGGTAAGAAAAAAAGAGAAAAATAACTAAAGATATTATTTTCTTTGGATGCAGATAGGTAGTAGTTAGTATACATGACTACATGTTGAGACCACCTTTATTCCCTACGTAATAAGAGCTGCCTTCGTAGTATGGTGTGCTGCTGACTGTACTATAGAATATTACACGATTTTTTATTTGATATACAAAACTAACAGCTTGATCGTAGGATTAATGACAGCTGTTACAATGATAGTTGGCCTTCGTATTCATCTGTCAGTTTGGTCTATCAAGATCCATTAAATGAATTGTAATGACCGCCAAAAATAGATAACTCGTTTCTCTACGACAATTAGTCTTCATAGCGTCAACGAATTTCTAATTCAAAATTTATATTTGTCATTACAAATTTTGTAATTTTGTTTTGCTTTTAAAACTACAAAAGAAAAATACTATGAGCTAATGTCATGCATACTAATCGTAGATTATTCTCTACTGAAATTTGAATGATTATAGTGTATATTGAAAGTGGTAATTTTCTCTTGTCCGTCACATTCATCTGGGCCAGAAAAAAATAATTCTTCGTTCAAATCTTCTAAAGGATTAATAAATTGCCTACGATTTGAATCCCTCGGAACTGAAATTGAGTGACACTTCTGATAACATCATTGAATATTCTTTAATTATTAAATTAAGATTTACTTAATCAATATCTTTTACGAAGTTACGCCTAATGGCGTTCAAGTTCACAAGATTACGGTGCCTGTATGAGATTAACGTGGCTCTTAAGCAATAAGGCGTCAGGTGATGAGGGAGTTACAGTAAAGCTTCTGAAGGTGAGTGAGCTACCAGTCTAAATGGCCCTTCAGAGACTCAAACTCCGTCTTACTTTATAAGGTAAAACACCTAAAGCATGGCACAGGGGCGTGGTAGCAATGATATTCAATAAGAGGAATGAAACTGGGTTCAAATCTATTACGTTCCTGAGTCATGTTTATAAGTTCTTTTCGAAAGTCATTACGAATCATCTCGTCTCGCCGGAAGTTTGACGACTTTTAGCACTCCGAACAATCCAGATTTCAAAAAGGCACCAATACCGTAGACCACATACGTTCGCTGTGGCAGGTTATACAGAAGTCCGAAGAGTTTAACCTGCCGCTATACTTGGCGTCTGTGGACTATAAGAAAACCTTTCATTCCATCGAGATTTGCGCGATGCTTTGATGTAAATAAACAAGTGTTATAACTACAACCAGTTACTATACCAAATCGCCAACATGCCTATCTTCAGCACATTCCGGTCTACCATGTTCCGATAAAACAGGAGTCAGTCAAAGCGATACGATGCAAGAGCGGTGTCTCTATTTCAATATTATCATAATCCTACTTTAATCAGAATGCAAGACACATACAGCTCTAGTATGGTGTGTGATAGATCGGTGTCATATCTCTGAAACTGTTCATATTTGTTTTGGATGATATATTTAAGTGTTTAGACAAGAAAGAGGGAGAGGACATTAAGTATTAAGCTATTTAAATAAATGCCTAAATTTTAGCTTTTTAAAGTTGTCTAATAAAATATTTTTTGTGATATCTGCGGGTACGACCAATGGCTATATTTGTTACGCACATGCGTAACAAATATAATCACAATCTAAAGATTATGATTCCGATATTACATAAATACGAATTGAAGTATGAAAACATGTAGAATTTTTTCGTTTCCAGTTTACTACAGCTGCGTAACACAGGTTGCATGGATAGGTTACAGGCAGCGTTAGTTCCAGCCATGCCAGAGTGCGTACCGCCTCCGGGCTTTGCATCCGCTAGGGCTGCTGATGTCAGATCTGCCCTAATACTAATAATCGTGGGGTTAATTGCTGCATCATTTATCGGTAAGTGTTTTCTAAAACCAAGGTGGCAGAAACGGAGGTTGTCCATCTGCTGATAAGTGGTTACAATTACATATTGTACGTATTTTATCTATATTCGCAAGTCCGTAGCAGATAGGGTGCTACTATAAACGTTGTCAACGGAGCCCTGTTTCACAATGGCTCAGTAAAAACACCGGTATACATCGTCCGTAATTCGCAAAGCGACTGACGAGCCCGGTTCGGTAGTGCGGTTTGTACCTAAGGCGTTTATGTGTGTTTGTCCGTCCCAGAATGAAACGATGGACATAGGGGGAAAAGTAGATGCTAAATAATTTGAAGGGAGTCAAGAAATGAAGAAATGTGGCGTAGCAGATCCTGCTCGTATATCCCGTTGCTTCGGCTTGTAAAGCGGGGATTTGTAGGTCGTTGGTAGGTAGGGGGGTTGGTAGGTCTATGCAAGTTTGCTGGGATTTGACGAGCCCGACGTAAACGACAAATGTAGGTTGTGTTTAATCGCTATTAGACTGCACGCAATTGATTATATGAAACTATCTCATCGATTGAAATTATTTGGATGTGTTTTAATTTTAATTGCTTCACACACTACTCTTGAATAAAAGTGGTGATTTGTGGAGGGACCTGTCCACGATAAAATTCTAGTCAATGGTTTAGTTATGTCGATTAAACTTCACACCAACGCTTGGGACTCCCAAAACCATTTGGGGATCTTGGAAACGAATGTAGGGATAATATATAAATCACAGTGTTGATGAATTGGAAGCCATTTAAGCTGCGAGTGATAGAACATCCAATTTACGCAGATTAAAAATAAATCTAATGGGCACATTTTTAGAGGCATTCCAGGTTATTAAGTAATTGTAGCAAGATTTTCACCCTGGCGGCGTCAAAATAGTCAATTAAGGATAATAAGAGATATTGATTTAACACTATTCTTGAAGCCATCGGGAGAAAGTTTAGGTATCTGTGGATCGAATCACATGCAAATAGCTTTTTGCAAATATAGATAATACCACAATGCTCGATTGTTTTTAAGTTCCAGGAGCTTTACATCAGTTCGTAGTGTCTGTATGTCAGTGTGTTAGGGTTGGGATTGTTCGACGGGTAGAACTCAATGCCCAAGGGATTGTTAGCACCTCTCGCACCTTCACTGTGACAAATATTGTTGCTGTCGGTACTGCCCTAACTACCACTTAAGACAGTATTGGTGTGAAAATACTCCTTTTTTATTGCGTTCGCTAGTATTTTAAATTTAAGTAATTTGCCTATGGCCTGTTCATTATATTAAATGAGTTTTTAGTTAATTCATTATATAATTAATTAATTAATTAATGGATGCAGGTGTAAATAAAGTGTAATTATTGCAGGTATCGCGGAATACTGCTGGAAGAATCGTAAAGAGTTGCAAAATGCTTCGAAAGGAGTTTGGCGTCGTATTATATACTTTTTTGATTTAAATGAATATTTCGGATATTAAGTGGATGATTATATGAATTATAAATTATATAGTGATATACCTAATTTTAATGGCAATGAAAATATTATTTAAAATTTTATATTAGATATACGTACACTTTATTTATTAAATCGACATAAAACAAATTTCCGTTGGGGTATTAAAGTTTGTAGTTTGTAACTGGTTTAATCGACAGTGCATGAGAATATATTTTAAGTTCTTAAAAAAAACCAGGACATTATGTCAGTAGCGATCTACCATTAACTTCCCGGTTTTTTATTAACACCGAAATATATAATAAAAAAATTAAATTTAATAAATTAAATTTAATAAATGAGTACTCGTACTAATAATTAATCCTCTCTATATGTTGAGGCTTATCTAAGCTGTTAAGTGGATGTCTTGGTGTCTAAACACGGCTAATAACAGTTTAAACTATAGATGAGCAGGCCCCCTTTTTTATTCTTACAAAGTTGCTTACTGCAACTATATCAGTTCTATTAATACGTAGAATGAGAGATACATATGTAAATTGGCTACAATGTGGCGAATAAAATAGTTTTTTTATGATTTAAATATTCTCCATTATTTTTGACTATGTTTTTTAAACCTTTGTCGTAGGTGCAGTTACAAACATAGAAATGTATCATAACATTTCTTATTAAAACTGTGGTTTTTACAAGCTTTTATTTACTTTCACCTGTCCCGTTGTCTGTCTGTAATCAAATCTTGCAACTTAAATTTGATCCACTTCCCGGTTTCCGATGGAGCTGAAATTTGGTATACACGTTTAGTTCGGATGACAATGCATGATTAACTATGTGACGTCATTCTAAATGCAACATGGCGGCGTATCCAATATGGCGGACCAATTATTTTTAATGCACTCCTACAATATGGGTATCAAATAAAAGGGCTTGCCAAGAATAACTACAAAAAATAATGTGACGTCATTCTAAATCCAACATGGCGACGTATCCAATATGGCGGACCAATTATTTTTAATGCACTCCTACAATATGGGTATCAAATAAAAGGGCTTGCCAAGAATAACTAGAAAAAAATAATGTTACGTCACTCTTAATACAATACGGCGGAACACCAAAAATGGCGGATAATTTTCTTTTATTTGTTCCTACAACATGGGTATACAAGCCTGTAGAAGTACTAAAAAGTTAAAAATAAAATTAAAGACAAAAAAACCTTTTTAAAAACAAGCTTTTATTATTTGTTTATAAAATGAACTAAAAAGTTAAAAATAAATTATTAACACTAAAACTTTTCACCATACATAATTATTCAATCTCATCCCCCCTCTTTATCATAGTCCCCATTTATAAATAAAAGCGTGTTACATTTAATACAACACAACCTTTTCCTCAAGCTATCACAATGTAACACGCTTTTATTTATAAATGGCGACTATGATAAAGAGGGGGGACGAGATTGAATAATTATGTATGGTGAAAAGTTTTAGTGTTAATAATTTATTTTTAACTTTTTAGTTCATTTTATAAACAAATAATAAAAGCTTGTTTTTAAAAAGGTTTTTTTTCTGTCATCTTCAAATAATTCATAGCGATCACTGAGGATATGGCACTGGGATTTATGTTCCTTCCTCGGAATTCAATTTGCAAATATATTTTTATATATTTTCAATCTATCTTCATTATTAATAGAATTTCGGCGTTTCGACTTTTTGTGTATGATATTTGAAACAAATAATGCCTTTATTTCGTTTTAAGGCTCTAAAATGTGTATAGGGCACATGATTAAGTAAGCCATAGACTTACTACAGAAAATTAAGTAACCGGAGAATGTGCCTGACAAATATTTTTTATCATATTTGCCTAAGAGTACGTCCGCTTAAATAATAAATAATTGAAAACAATTTGAATGCAAAACATGCTAACTCATGTTGGCTAACAAGTTCTACGGTAACACTTAATGAGGAGTCTAAATGATCCGTTTTGTTTTTAATCAAATATATCTTAACTATGTAATAAACAGGAATAGAAAACACAATCTAATTTAAGTGCGATCATTTTGTGTACAGTTCATGAACGCTACAAAGTATCAAATAATGACTGAAAAGGATCCTTTGTCTCCTTACAATGTTTAATTAAAAAAATAACATGACACAATTTATATGTTATAAAAGCTTGTAGCAGTAATACACTGCTTGTTTGCTGCCTATTGAAATTTCAAAACTAAGAAAGTAAATACGAGTGCTTAAGTCTCGCGACAAGCTTTTATAACACATAAATTGTGTCAAATTTGAAATGACATTATAAGTTAACAGTAAAAGTTTTAGTGTAAATGTTTATTTTTTTCTTTTTAGCGCATTTACATAAAAGCTTTTTTTATAAATATATTTTTTTAACTTAATTTTTTTCTAGTTATTCTTGGCAAGCCCTTTTATTTGATACCCATATTGTAGGAGTGATTAGAAAAGCGCCATCTTGTGGGGACATCCTGTTACGCAATCATGTTGCTAATCCCTAATAGGCGCGTAAAGGCATGTGCAAATATATCTTTTGTTAAGGATGAATTATATTTTATAGCTGTATATTGACAAATAAATAGACTGCCTGAATCAAGATAAATGGACAAAGTCTCCCACTGTATACATGTTTCCTGAGATATTGACAGGAACCCCGAAAACCCCATAGTGTAAGTTACTTTCACTAGAACGAATATATTTTTTATATTATAATGTGTTTAAATTCTGCCCCCCCTGTATTACAGAATGACATGAAACTGAAGTTCCGATATAGATACAGTTCCATGAATTTCTAACTGTATTCAAGCAGAGATTTAATTTTAATTTTAGAATACGATTCCTATAGTCGGAATTTTAATTCGATTCCAGATTTGACATTAGCTACTGTCATTTTGTGAAATAATGATACCATATATAATAGTGTAGTGATGTCACAAAAATCGGTAAACAATCGGTAATAATCGGTTTGCTGGAGTCTTACCAAAATTAAGACCAAACTCAATTGTGGTGATGGATAATGCACCTTACCACTTCCGAAAATTGGAAACTGCACCAAAAATGAGCTGGAAAAAAGCTGCCATTCAAGATTGGCTTTTAAATAAAAATATTCCTTACGAACCAGATATGGTAAAAGCTACGCTTTTAGAACTAATTCCACATAATAACGAGTCTTTTAATAAGTACGCTGTAGACGAAATGGCAGCACAACATGGGATCACGGTTTTAAGACTCCCCCCTTACCATTGCGAGCTAAGCCCTATCGAATTGATATGGGCGCAGGTAAAAGGGCATGTAGCCCAAAACATTAAAACATTCAAATTGACAGACGTGAGAAATTTATTTCAAGAAGGCATTAAAAAAATTACTGCTACCGAATGGACTAAATGTGTATCCCATGTTGTCAAAGAAGAGGAAAAATGAGTAGGCTAGATATGTTAATTGACAATATCACAGACACATTTATAATAAATGTTACAGAAAGTGACAGCGATAGCGATGACGGCGACAATTTATAAAATAAATTATTACCATATTACATTATCTGCTTTATTTGTTATGTTCCTTCATGATCACATTTTTTTATTTATTTTACACACAATTATAAAAGAAAAGTCTCAGATCGGTAATTAATCTTTGAAACTAAAAATACCACTCATTTTATGTAACAAAAATTAAAATATAAACTCTTTTGATTCAATAAAGTACAAATTATAATTAAAAATGTACCATTGTATTAGAGAAACTACTGTAAGCGTTTGAGAACGCTCATAACTTAAAAGTAGACCTTTTAAGTTATGCTTAACTACGTCCAATTATAAACGAGAAGAATCGATCCGGAAATATTCCATTTCCATATCGAATAATTTCGCAACGTCACTATTTAGTACTTGTCATAAGGTTGCAACACTGAAACTGTCAAATCTGGAATCTAATTAAAATTCTGACTATAGTAATTTATTTTTTGCTATTTATTGTATGCAAATGTTTAAGAGATACAATAGTTATTTGTTCAACTAGAGAGGAAAGTTGGTTTTTTCAAGCGAGTGCTAATTTTGAATCCCGAGTAAGCGAAGGATTCTAATAATTGATTCTACATTGGAATCCTGAGCTTCGCGAGGGATTCAAAGGCACGAGATGGAAATAACTTTTCTCTCGTGTGACACATACAACATTTCACCTTAGCAGTGAGAACATTATTAGAGATATAAATGAAACAATATGAATTAAAATGAAACCACATATATTTGCAAAAACTAAGTATCTATTAAAATTTAAAATTACAGTTATTTAAAGTTACATTTTGAAAATGTATAGTTTTATTAGGAAGTGACACCGTGGAGTCCGTTTCTATTTCTTTGGACTGTGACGAGACAATACTGTTAATAAACGTTGGCGACTCGGTGCGGCTTCTTAGCGTATTTGTTTCTTTGGATGTAGATGGGCGCGGGTTTGCATCCCTATGCAAACCCGCGCCCATCTACATCCAGGGATCAGGTTTAAAGTTTATACTTTGTATTATGCGTTTACAGGTTTTAGACTTATTTTCGATCGAATCTTCAATATATCCTTCCGCGACCGTGTTTGACTTCCAGCCACCATGACGTTTTAATGTTGTGAGGTTTGCTCCTGAATCAGCCAAAAGCGTGGCCGAAGTTCGCCTAAAGCAATGTCCAGTGTAAAAGTGAGGCTCTTGTAATTTTAAAACAATTGCTATTTGTTGTGGTGTCCCGCCTATTTTATTGATTCCCATAGGCTGTTTTGAACACGTAATGCCTTATATTTCTCGACAATTTTGACATATTCGTCGCGAATAACAAAGGACCTCTCAATGTTTGTCTTTGTGTTGGGTAGGTTGACTAAAAGCGTAGGTTGACTAAATATTAGCGAAAATGGTTAGCGTACGTGCACATATTACTAATTAAGTATAGACATATAGGTTTTAACTTACTTTTGCAGTGAGAAAATTGCAGTCCGGAGCTTCATTAAGAATTTTTTCAATATTAGATATTGAAAAAAATTTGGACTTTTTCGATTTGTGTCCTAATGACTTTCTTTTCAAATATGCAATAAGTTTGGGATAAGTTTCAATATGAACATTATGTTTTGTCTTTATTGTAGCTTTTAACATCGAATACATACTCCACATTGTAGGTGATTGTTTCGTTTGTGATAATTCAATAAAGTACGACAATATTACATTCTCCGAGAAATTGTTCGCGCCCTTTTCAAGTTTCCATTTATTGAAAACATCATAGGTTTTTAGATATCTATCACATGATTTCTGAGGAAGAAAACTGAATTCAGCATTCAACACTTGTTGTTTTAATTCTTCAGGTGTTAAGTTACTGTTTTCGTCACTAGACTCACTCATATTTTATGAATTTGTGATATGCAACACTAATTGTAAGTTGTTATCTACCGAAAACCAAAAGAAGCAGAAAATAATTTGATTTCTGTTTCCCGGTATTTTTTTAAGGTTACGTTCTGAAACTGTATCCGTAGTATTCTGTTGTACCAATAAAGATTTTTAAAACTATAAATTATTTGTGTATTATTTTGTAAAACATATTCTTTATTTTTTTCTTTACTTTAGTGTATTCATTTCATTTTATAATTTAATAATATATTTAATTACAACGTAACCGAATAATTTTCATTTTAAAGGTTTAATAGTTTCCGAACGACTTATTTTTTGACAGTTAATAAATCGAATTTCGAATGACGTGTTTCGTACATAATGGTAATTCGCAGCATTCTAAATTCAAATTTTCCTCAGTGAGGGAAAACGCATTTCCCTCACTCTTTTTAATCAGGGAACACAGTATGTTTGAGCTGCTAAGGTGAAAATATATTTGATGTTGTATGTGTCTTGTATAAAAAATCTATTCATTTTCAAAATTCTTAGTTAAGCACTAAGCCATGCTGGTTAAGTCTTTATTTACACATAGATATTTATATTTTACCTGACATTAGTATTTTGATAAGGAGTTTCGGGTTTATATATATTATAATATTAATATAAATAAAACTTATTTATTTGAGGCCAATAGCTTAGATAAAATTACACGATTACTATTAAGTTGTCGAACAATATATTTACATACCTGATATTGAACGCCTACAACCTAGAACTTCCAAAAGTTTATTTTATTAACATATGTAATATTTTTTTTTCCTTCATAGGTACTTCTTTAAATATTTTAATATTAAAACATAGTATAATGTGAATAAATAGGTACTATCAGTGTATGTTGAGATTCATTATCGTGGACCTCCACTTTCATTTCATGGACCCTCGATTTTTTTTTCGCTGACGTAGAGCACTTGCTGGTCGTCATAGACCCCTAGGGGTCGGTATAGACCACTTCGGGAATCACTAGTTTAATGTTACACCGCGTTAATTATTACATATTTATCAAACTCAAAGCTTAAGACAAAGATTTAAATCGACTTTATTGATACCAAAAAGAGCCCAAGTATACTTACAAGTTCATAAACTGTCAATAATCAATTAAGATGCCGTTAACACAGACTGTAATTAAGATGCCGTTAACACAGACTGTGTGTTAAAGGGCTTAATTGACTTTTTAATTACGATTATAAATGAAAATCTGATTGATTTATGTTATGTTGATACGTTTATTAAATAATTTAAATAATTTTATCTTCTTCTTAGATAATGATCTCTGTGAAGGTTTTGAGCTGCTACAGCTGCGTCGACACAAGACGTCAGAGGCAGTTTGGATCTGAAACAACAACAAAAGAAATGTGTAATGTTTTATCCGCTGTGTTTATTTAGCCTCTTACCCGCAAACTGACATTGACGTTCTCAGAACTTGCAATTATATGTAAAGTTTTAATCTTCTAACGTCTATACTATTAGAATGTTCTAGAATTTTCTCAGGTCTCGCAATTATAAGTAAAGTGTTATCTTTTAATGCAAATCTGCCCATCTGCTAGTTTTCAAGCTACGCTCATGCAATCTACGCATCTAAATTTCTATAAATAAATCGTGTTATGCATGTATAGAGTTCAAGTATGGGAATATTGAGCACCTCTATATAGTCGGCACGGATTGCCCTAGGAAAGTGCTCGCTACACCCAACTTGTATGTAGGATACACTGGGGGTACTCCCCCACAGCATTGCCGTTAGTGTTAAGCGAGCTGGACAGAGGTGATCTATTAACACCCAAGCCCAACACATCTTTGTGTTGATTCCATTGGGAATCGCGTATAGTATTACTGTATGTGCAAATGGGTTGTATTCTGTCGGTAATGTGTACTGTAGGAGTACTGTAAGTGTTATGCTTGATATGTTGAGGACTACGCATATGCTATTAGCTATAAATCATAATCTACTAGAAAACTAATAGATGGACGGATATATTTATTACTTTATAGACTGATTTATATGTATCATTGACTTCTCAGTTGCTACCTACCTATGTAATGTTGAAATATGAGTCTTTGGTGTAACTACAAATAAGAATGTCTCAACTTTACCTTGGAATAATATATTATTTCCAATTTAACTGTGTACAAATGCGTTTAACACTTATAAATCATCTTACGAGTATATTATGTAATCTTGTTGTATCACTAAATTGCACTGTTTCGGTTTATAACTTTCACTTTTAGCACTTTTATTGGAATATAATAGTTTGTTGTATTTATCTTTTTCTTTTTACCTGTTCCTATTTTGCTCCGTAACCTACCGCTACGTGACACGTGTACAACGCATCTTACTCTGCATTTATAAAGTATATTTTGTATAATGAACGAAACACGGTAGGACATATCATTTATCATGAAATATTATCTTTTGTATTTTGACAGTCGCAACAGCACTTCGAGTCCGACTAACTACCAGCATCTTACCTAAGTTTAGGTTACCATAATCAAAATTTGTTAAACAGCATTTTTGGTCTGATGATTAGAGGTAAGATTATCAGTTCCTTGTTTGCTGAGGATTCCAGACGAAGTTCCTACTTTCAGCTTTATCCCCTTTTACCATCAATTAAGTTGAGTCCACGAGCTTCCCTGTCATAAGGAATAAAATTGGATTGAATCGGATTTTACTAAATTTCAGTTACTAAATCAGATGTAAAAGTTATAAATTATTTGTATGAAGTTTGTCGCTGTTAGCGAATATTACAATAGTGTAGACTAGGATGTTGGCAAAATCGTTGCAGACCGAGTGAGGCAAGGAAAGAGGAGATCGTAACAAGAAAGTATAGTTAACTTAAGAAATTAATATGATAAAAAACTGTTGGTTTTATTAGATATATTAATAATTTCACTTACTCGCGATACAAACATTTATAAAATCTAAGAATAAAAACGCATAAAAAACATAGTCCGCGGATGCAATTTGAAGCAAATATAACCGAGTCACAAATAACACACTCTGAACGCATCTCTGTTAAATAATTGAAAATGATCGTTTACGCAATCAAATGGCGTCTCAATACATCGGGCAATATAAAATAGTGTAATAACATTACATACCTATCACAAGAAAGTATTATATATTGTTTATTTATTTCAACATAAGATAATTATACGAAGTGTATTATTTCAATCGCAGTGCTGTTAGTGGAAAATAATTGTCCCATTTACCCATAAAAAAGTCGTTCGTGATTAAATTCAAATATATTTACTTATATTTATGTATGCGACACATACTCTGATTTAAATTTATTTAAATATATTTAACTATATGGCAGGTTTATAATTTATTCCATTAATATTTATGCTACAAAATAAGTAACAGTTAACACCTTCCGACGCGTTGCTAAGTTGCACGTTAAATTCAAAACCGCCTATATGCCTACATACCATACACATTTAAGGTACATTTTTACCGTTTATTACTTTTGTGCGTATAAGTTTTATATCACAAACCGATGTGTGTTATGTTATGTTACTTTATTTGCTAGGGTGGATTATTCCAGTTTCGAATCCAACAGATTAGATTAAAATTTTGAGTACACTTTGTTATTTAGAATTTGTAAATTGAAATTAATTATTATTTAATTTAATTTTTTTTATTTTATTTTTTTTCTTTTTAATTTAATTTATTATTCTAAATCCAACATGGCACCCAAGATCGCGGACTATTCATTTTATTTTAAGATGGTGGCGAATTTTTATTGTATTCCTACAACGTGGGTATCAAATGAAAAGCATTTTTTTTCTTCTTGGGTCATTTATATAATTTTATTGATGGTGAATTAATTCTAAGAAATGTTTTTATGAAAGTTAACGTTATTAGAATTATGGTGTATTTACTATATTTATAGTAAATACATATATTTTAGGAATCCTTGCTGACATTAAAAATGGATTAAAATAATAATATTATCAAGACTATTATGGCAGTATATTTTTTATTAATATTATTAAAAATATTTAAATATATTTCACAACTAAGCGGCATGTTGTTTAATTTCAATTTGCAAATTTATTCACAAAATTGTTATTTGGATTAAAATCTTTAGATCTCTAATTGTGAATTGTCGAATACGGTTTCACACGATTTTTGAAAAGCTTACAATCTATTGAAAAATTTGTGAATAATAAAATCATAGGATTAACGAGAAAACAGTGAAGCGCGCAATGACACTGTGCTTGCAAATAGCTTTATTATGTTGTTTGATTACCATAATATCAACAACTTCTTGGTACTACTCAGAAAGTAATGAAGAGTTTGATTTCTTATCAATGTTACTCACTTGGCTGCATCAGCAAGAGCCTTTTGAACCGTTGGGGTTTCCACAGTTTTTAAGTCGGCAGCTAGACCTAGAGCTGCCCACACCCGAATAAACGCTGAGGTGCAACCAGAATCTGAAATAATATGTACTGTACGTATATACTGTTATTTTATTGTATATGTGTATTAATAATTCGGAATAAATGTGTAATAATTCGGAAAATACAAATTTATGCTACCTCTGTCTTAAATGATTTATTTTCTGGGCGATCATGACCGGCATGCCTCAAAATAATTGGGAATTTGATCAGCTAGGAAATATGAATCATTTGCACATGCTTCTTATGTACAACATTAAACAAAAGTTTTACTAAGACTTACATAAGAGATGTATCTTATGTTTTATAAATTAATAATGAATATGGCGGAATAGATTTAAATGATTATATATTTGTTGTATTTGTTTTCGCTTGAAATAGCAAAAATCTAATCAAATGTTTTTTTATTGCTATTATTGGAAAAACATCATAAATATTTTCAGTCGCCTTTAGTGCATGTGCATGTGGGATTCGTAAAAAATTGCAACTCCAATAAAAACACATACACACACAGTGTACATTGCCAATTTGTGACATAAAGTCACGGTACTCTTTTAATTTCTCTGCCTATTTTACCCTTCACAACGATGAACCAGCAATAGTTAAGAAGGTACCCAATCAAACAAGCTCGGTATAAAGTCTCATTCCGGTAATATGAAATATCAATCTAATATTAATTTGGATTTCTCCTTTCTTCGCAGTTGATAGCTGACGCGCCTATTCTCAGACATTTACGTGGTACGAAGTTAACGGGGTCAGTTAGTTATTAATGTGTATAGATATGTATATTTAAACTTTTCTGTATCTCGTTTTCTTATAATTTCTGAACATAAAGTATTTTGAGTTTTATATATTTTAACACTCAAAATATATCAATATGATAGTCCTTTTATTTTTATAAGTTTTAATATTCAAGAAAGAATTATTAATGGGATGTCATATTAAAAAATGAACTTACCATAATTTCCATATTCGCCTGATTTATAGTCGTACGGAATCAGGTAGTGATATTGTGGCCAGAATGATTTCGTTAGAATAAATACCCAGTTTGAGTCTGGTGGGCATCTGTCGGAGTAGAAACACATTAATATTCAGTTTGTGCTATTCATATAGCAACCCCAATTCTGAAGAAGATATGAAATGGAGAAACAATGTTAACTAAGGCTTTTAAATTAAAAGTACTAACTAAAGTATCAAACGCGGTTAGGTACTTCAGTAAAACATCGTAGATTTAAATTCGATTTCTTATTATTATTCTAGTTTTAATGATTTTAAGAAAGTGATTACTACGACAATTTTTGGATGACCGCGACAGTGAAAAAATAAGTCATGAAATTACAAGTTAAAATATTTATACAGCGTTCTGTAATTTCATTAACATTTTTTCTATCTTGATTTATGGACACTGTATTAATTATAAAATCAACAAGTAAATTATTATTGCTTTTGTATATTTTGAATAATATTTTAGTCACTTGAAAAATATCATAATCAAAAATATAATTATCTATACTAACCTTTAGTGCATTTTCGGTTTTAAATTCGAATATTACTGTTAAGGTATTATTACACTTACTTTTCTCCAGGCTTTAGGCCCCAAAGGCACACTGCGCTTTCCACCAACCACGAAGCGTGGAGTATGATGCCGTAACGTAGGAAGCCAATCACGAAAACTGCACTCAAGATAGAATCATCCCAGTATTCTAATGGTGCGTTCAGTGGTAGCAAAAGAAATATTGTAGCATACAGCAACCAGTATACTCTACACAGAAACATTTCAAATTACTAAATACAAAAAAATATAATTAATTTTTGAACATATTCATTATTATATACACACGCACACTAAGACATTTACAGCTCGGAAACCTAAATGCCTCAAGAATCAAAATTTTGATGTGTGATTTTGATTAATTAACAAATGTTGACTTACAGACTAAATTTTTGTGGTGTTATATTAACGTGTTATATTTTTTTATATTAAAAATAATATTCAAGCTCTTTACACTTTTTTTAGAATAACAATAATAATATTCGTCCTTTACTTTTTAGTAACAATATTATCAATGTTAAGTTACAGATTCGAACACTGCATTTATTACACTAATATTATGATGCCAACAATAATATCATACAATCGATCAAAATGTCAATTACACGAAAAAATGTAGAGATAAACCTACAGAATGAGAACAAGCAGCAACCTCGACTATAATTTATTTTAGTTCTTTGAGTACAATTTCATCCTACGATTATAACGGGTCAGCTAATGTATTATATTTTAACAAATTAATAGGTACCGTTAATTTTAAGTTGTGTAATTCAATTCAACTTAGCTTCTCATCATATTTGATAGAACAAACAATTGTCCAAAAGTAAAACTTGTAATACGCACAAAATATTATTGTGGAGGAATAATACATGATTTTCGTTAATGAAAGTTTATTATCACCCTCCCATTTGGAGGAAGTGTATTGAGTTTACATTTTCAAAATCTTTTTATCGTATTACCTACTGTAATGACCCGTTTACAAAACTGTTTTTTCTTGTGAATAACCGAATTTCTCATTATGACCAAGATATGAAAGACGTCAAACTAGTGTGGAGTACAACACAAAAGAGGCGATATATTTGTCAATTAAAAACGTGTCTTTCTACAAATTTCAGACTTTCAATATATGCGATGTTAAGTAATCTCAAATTTGTAAGTGTAGTATTTAATTGTAAGTGTAAAAATTTTAACGCAGAGTTTTAAATAATAAACTGTGTTGTTTTATTGTGCTTCATAAGCAATTGTCTTACCCGCTTCCAGATTAGTACAACATTGTATGAATAGGTATTGATATATAAATACTACATTGAATATCATTACTCTTAAAAACACATATTTTATATTTATAATGAGTATTCTTCATTTTAATATAGTATCTTCTAATATATATAATAATATAGTATGCTGTTTTTTTATATTCATTAAACTCCATCAAATAGGTTATTTGAAATAAATTGTAATTTGAAAGTTCAAGAAACTCGTCTAACAAGTACCCGAACTCAATAATTTGTCTGGGTGACAACTTTTGAAATTGTCGGAAAGTGTATATACAAAAGTGGTTTTCAATGTAAGAATTTAATGCACCATAACCTTTCTAATAATTACTTCAGATGAATAATAAGAAGAGGTTAGAAAATTTTGTTCATACCATAGAACTGTATAAATTTTATAATGCGCTCAACACTAAAGTTAATAAAAAATATCTGATAGGTTTCATACATATAGTCAAGTAGGTATTAAACTTTTATATGAAATAGCCTTTATGAATGTTATTTACTTTGATATATTAAAATACGTATATTCCACAAATAAACTTTAGTAATGGATTAATTCCCAAATCATGGTAAAAATAAATCACTTAATAATAACTTTTAAGATACCTTATGTAGATCGGAAACATATATTTGTTAGTAGTACTTGTAAGTTATATGAAGGGTCCAGAGATATTATTTTGGTTTATAAACATACACCGACCTATTCTGTACCTTCATACATAGCTTTTCATTTAGTGACGTTACAATTAATTTTTATCATTATCTCATAGAAACATCAATAAAACGGAAAATATAACTTATTTCATCTTTCATCATAAAAATGCATTTTATATTTATATCACAGTTATGAATTATACCACAAAAAGGGGTTTTGAACTATGTAATATCTATGGCTATAAGTAAAACTACTTACTTGCTTTGAACAATAACTACTGGATCGTTTTCGACATCTGACATATCTATTTCACTTTTTAGCTTCTCCTGGTAAGGGCTGAGCTTACGCAGGCGCGTCAGCACGTGTGCGTATAGGAATCCGCGGTTGTAGTCGTATGGATCGCCGTCGGTCGCGAATTGCGCATGATGTAATCTATGGTACTGCACCCAATCATATATCGTGCCCTGTAATTATTACAATCGTTCCACCCGACATATTTAAATCACTACAGTAAAGGAAAATTATAATAACATTGTATAACAAAATATTTGATTGATATAGTTTCGTGCGCAGTAGGCATAATATTGTAAAAGTTATGTTATGTTCTTCTCGTGGAGTCAGTGAGATTAATATAATTCGTTGTTATTAAATTCAGTTAGAAAATGATATGAAGATATTTTTTTTTTCTTCAAGCATTAACAAAAATCACAACATGTAAAACAACATAATGCAGATGATGGCCTTTACTCTCTGATTATCACGCTAGGCCTTATTCTATAGTGTTCGTTTCATTCAAGACTGCGAGAATAAAATGAAGATTAATAGCAAATAGAATATTAGTATCAAGAAGTCTAAGTTCTTGAAACTATCGTTACAAAAATGGATTTTATATTGCCTCACAAAATATATTTGCTAGCATTATCGGCCCATGTTAAAAATTACATCTTAAGGATGAACGGATGTGAGTTGCGTCCTCGGCTACTCCATAAATTAACTAAACAGGATAAACAAAAATCTCGTCTTTCGACCACCTATCCTCGTCGGAACAACCATCATTCCATTGATAGCTTAGTTTATAGCTGATATACATGTATATTTGCCATCTCTGAGGTCCCGGGTTCGAATCCCGGTGGGGGCAGATGTTGTTGATGATGAACGCGAGCATTTGTACCTTAGTCATGGTTGTTGATATATATTTCTACAAAAATACATCCGTTACCGTGGATCCCATAGCACAAGCCTTACAGAGCTTAGTTTGGGCTAAGCTAATTGGCGTAAGAGTAACAAATATTAAAAATATATATATATATGTATATATATACCTGTCCTGCAAGTGTCTGGAATATCATGAGAACAATACGCAACCCAGTATTCGCGCGATATGAGCGATGCGCCCATAGTCGATGCGCGCCGGCAGTTACGCCAAGTACCGCCACTGACGTCAGGAACACCACTGAAATATCGCAAAATTTACCAACGCATTGCTGCAAAAAAATTATTGTTATATTTTTATTTATACCTAAGCGTACTCTGATCTGGTCAAACTCACCAGACGTACTTGTAATATATGTATAACATGAATTATAAATATAATTGAAAGCGATTCGGTAAAAAAATATCTGTTTTTTTTATTGTTATATTTAGATTACTTAATTTAGTATCTTTATTACTATCGCAGGTTATATACGTTCCCATTGAGTAGCCAGGAACTATGTTAATAAATTTGAATAACGAAAAATGAACGAATATTCTCAAAATCTCAAAATAAAAGATGGACCTAGTTCTATTATACCTGTTACATTGTAACGATAAAAACCACCAAAATCAAAATTTACCCTTTGTTTAATTGTTAAAGTCCGATAATCGCTGTCATATAAAAAAAATATTGTTGGCTTGTTTTGCAAAGAATTGTAATATGGGATAACTAGGATATTACTGAATACTAACAGAACTTGTTTCATATGAAAATATTTGACTTACTTATTGAATAGGCGAATTCATATGGGCAATATTTGTTTCCTTTTCTATGATGTTTAATATAAGACTATGTAGCGAAATGTGTACGAAATTTACATATACTATATCAACAACGAATGTTCGGTATTAATATGTAAGATTAGGAGTATGAGAAATTGAAAGTTGCTGTGGCTAGTTCATCGTAAGTGCGACGTAAAAGGTATTCATTTCAATGATGACGAGAGGATTTGTAAGTCATTTGAATCATTAAAAGCATCCCGTCGGCTAGGTTTATGTGTTTATAGATAATATAATGCTAGTCTACGGCTATAAGTGAGTCAGAGAAGCATGACCTCTAATTAGTCAGTGCACTATTTCAGATTTTCTGTATACGATATTTGCACTCCTCATGACCACCATTGGGTAAGCAGTGTTTACGACAGACGATCGTGTGACGGTCCCACCGAATTAGGCCGTTGAATTAACTCATAATGCTATGTATTAGTTTGCAAAGTTGAAAAATGTAAGTAATTCATTGATACTTTTTTATTGTTTTATTCCATTATAGTACACTTCTATAATTATACTTAAAAATCTGAACAAATATTTAAACCGTAGGCTAATCAAATCGATACGTGATCGGAGTGCTCAATCATATCTGGCACAGTGGCCCAGCATTGCCGTGCAACCTGGTAATGATGCCAGCTTTCTGGCCGTTGCCGATAGACCGTGATTTGGACCAGATTCTTTCATTTATAATTTAGTTTTATTTTAAGTTTTCTTTTTAATCTTGAATTAATTTGATAAAATTTATTTTTTGATGACAGGACCGGAACTTGATCTGAGAGTTAATTTAGTTATTCAATATATTATGTAATTTGTTTTATATAAAGTGAACAATTGATTATAAGCTCTAAAATAGAATAATAGGAATGATAGTTGAAAATAGGCTAATGTAAATAAATATGTAAGTTAGTGCAGGTATGTATATTTAGAATAAGTGGTGAAAGATAGAAGTATGAAGTGTAGCGTAATGTTGCAGTGCCCTAGCAGGGTTTCATGTTTGAAACAGTGAAATGTTAGTAAGTGTCATCAAATTGTACAACATGAAAGCAATAAATAAATAAAATATGTGTTATATTGATATATAAGCTATATTATTGTAAAGTTTATTGTATTATTATACGTGTTAAATTATTTATTATATCTGAGCAATTATAAATTTATTTCGTAAAAATAAATGTTGATATCTCTTTATTTCAAACAACCTGGGCGTCTATTACTCCGCCCTCTTCTTCATTCATTCGTGTTCGAATAGTAGATACTTGCTTATTCGCCTTGCCAGACCACCCGATTTTTAAAACAAAATTTAATATCTTGCGCATGACAGGCTCGGTCCCTCTTTTCGGGTATTATACGGCAGTTTTTTTTTTCTAATAAATAAAACTTTTTTCTATATATATTTATTATTTTTAATTCAGAAACCGCAGAAAACCTATTAACCAGAGGGTAAATCTGATTTAAAATATAATATTTTTATTAACATACATCTTCTATGACTCTTTTGCTATCTATTATTAGGTTAACGTAATATAAGATTCAAATAAAAAGATAAATATTTAGAACATCTGATGATATACGTGTTTCTACTATAATTCCCGTTCGATGAAAGAGTTACAATTATTTAACTTAAAAAAAAAAACTAAATACCGACTTGCTGAAAAGATCTGGCAACGTTGTTGTCTGTGTACGTTTTTGAAGAATTTATAAATTTATAATTTCATTGAGGCCAAATTTATAATAAATGTCACGGATATTTCTGACAGCGAAGAAATAGTGAGAAAAATGATCTTAAGGCTAATATGAAATAGATTATATGTCTTAAATTTGTGTATATATTGATCCTGACACACCAAGTAATAATAAACAGATATTATTCCTATATCATGTAACTATGAGTACCTACTCGTATGTTATTTACATCTAAAAATATAAAATAAAATGTTTGTAGCTCCTAAAAACGGGCCGAAAGGTCAATGTATTTTATTTTCAATTGATTTGGCATGAGCTATATACACTACTTGGAAGAATCTTTACAAATCATCTTTTTAGTTTACTTTCTTATGGATGGATTTATTAATACTTGAACGAACTGTCTTAAGCGAGCTTAGTTAGGAAATTCTTAGTCAACAAAATCATTGTATGTCGTTACAAATTAGCTTAGGGTCTCTGTGATTGAATATTACAAGCATATTAGATAATACTTACGGAATACTACTGTCATCCATTTTACTTCAAAGAAGAGCAGCCACAATCCATAAAGGGAGAGCAAGTGAACATGTATGAAGAACAGTACCGCTGGCCAGTTTGCCTCTCTCGACTTGCTGAGAACTTTTTGTTCCCGTTCTTCATTCATTTTGTTTACCTATATAGAAATTAAAAAAGCTAGTCACTGTGTATGTTAGCCTTTTATATTTTTACCTATAATGAACAGAAAAAATATAGATGTGCCAAAAATGCTTTATTTGTATTTGTATTTTAAGAAATAAATATATTTAAATATCATAACTTATATAAATACATTGAATGCCCACTTGGTGATAGGAGGTTGTATACGTAGTCGCCACATGTGGTTCCTGTGAGATTCATATTATACAACCAGTACAAAAACAATAGTTTAGATTGCTAGCTTGTGACATAAGATCTCGGTCGGTACCTAATCATTTTACCGCCTATGTTATGACAAAACTTCTTCTTATGCGAAAATATAATTACCTATTTATCTTCTTAACAATCGGATCAAGAAGTAGGTATTAGTACCTACTACTAGGAGTTAGCTCTTATATAGCATTTGAGAAATAAAACTTTTAACTGTGTGCGGTTTATTTTCGTATTAATATACCTATCCTTAATGCATAATACAAAAACAATAACCCTACTGTTTACAGACTTTCGCAAGGTCATCCTTGTGAAAGGCTCAAAGGGAAGGGTGAGTTTATCTAAAATCCAATTCTATTGGGTATGACGAGATTTAATAATTTACTCAGTACCTTTACACAATCTAATCAAAATTGACACAGACATTAATATAAAACAAAAATTTTATGAAGCTTGCAGTAAATAAGTAAGTTTATTGAAAAATATTGAATCATTGTGAAGTTATTAACAATGCGATAACCATGAACCACCTTTCAACTAGCACAGTTAGTTAATTTATGCTAAAATATCACGTATAAATAATACGTTAATTAATTTGGTTCAGTTCACTCAAACAATTGAAAAGAATTACTTACATTACTGGAAGAATATTCTATGGCGATTGTATGTCTGTATATGGCATCGTTTATTTTCGCTGTCGAGAAAATACAACACCAATTTGTTTTAGCTGCAGGAAAACCGCGCGGTTTGTGGCCCACTCAATAACAGACTAACATTGCATTCGTACTGTATTTCCTGGCATTAACCTTAGTTTAGTGCACTATTATGCAAGTAAGGTTAGATCGATTAAAATAGCCAATTAGTATCATTGTTTATTTGATGTATAGTTTCTCAATATTATTATACATTATTTGCATTATTAAGCCAGATAGCTGTAGCATAAAATGGCCGTAAAAGATACCACAATGAAACTAAGACAATTTAATTACTACAAGAACAGTAAGTATAATCACAATCATAACTTTTATTACGTCCCTTCAGAGGCGCACGAGCCTGTCCTATGTTAGTGCCGATTGTCGCTGAGTAAATGTAAAGTTGGACGTCGCGCTTGCAGTACATAATATAGCTAACGGATTTTGTTACAAATTGTCAATATTTGTCAATTGATATTGAAATTTGGCATTTTAAGTAACTACGTTTAATTTCATGTCGGTACTTAAAACAATTTTTGGCCGATTGCAACGTTCTATAGATTTATATATACCCATTGAATTGAAATTGTTCTTGTTTTTTGAATAATTCTCCGATAGTCTGATTTAACGAATATTTATTTCACTGATGTTACTGAATGTTTTTTAAAAACATGTTTTATCAAGTCGGAGAATTTTTTAAATATCCATGATGATAAAATCATTACATACATTCTTTGAGCATATTTACTCCGAACGATCTATTGTTTAACCATCGCTCTATTAGAAATATATAATTCTTTTATAAACGTATTATTTTTAAACTTATTATCATTTTATTGGGTTTTCCCATATTCTTGACATGTTTGACTAGGTACTTAAAATACTTGATTAACATAATTACTTTAATGCAAATGACACACAGCATACGCATTAAAAGTGCTTTATTCCAATTACCATGGAAGTATGCGATCGCATGAGACGGATGAAGCGGTTAATATAAAATATAAAAGTAAAGTTGGCGGTAAAAAATTTCGAAGATGGCTTAATTTTAATATAAAAAGATCACTTTACCGCTTCGAAAATAAAAAGGCGTTCACACGGATGGGTCCAATGTTGTCTATCACAAAAATATTTAATTTGAATTTACTTCTCTGTTATCGACTTCTTTTTCTTTTCCGACTTAATTGAAAAATTCGTCCGGTTTACTAGGTATTTGATTTTGTTTTGTTGAGGAAAAATGAGCGAAAGTGTTTATTAATTTTATCTTTATTGTTACCTCGTCTACTGTGTTTATAAGGCTATAGATTGTTCAGTTAATATCGTGTCATACTGTAGTTTGTCTGTCAGAAGTACCAGTCTCTGATTTTATAAGAAAGTAAGAAAGACATTAAATAAACCAAAAACAAGGCACCTGTATTTTTGTTTCATTTCTAATATTACTTTCATATTATTTGAATATTTTAAAGGGACTTAAGTACAAACTCGAGAGTTATGAGACTGATGATGTTACAATATCTCTGATATCGATACATGTTTTTTGTTTTTCATTATTCTGCATAGTAAACTATGCAATATTCCACAAGAAATTTATATAGACATTTTCAAGCCGCAACTATTATAATACTAAATACTGTAGATTTTTGGATGGATATAATTGATAATGAATAATGATAAAAAATGGATAAGATTGGCTAGTGCCAAAGGTCAATCAATTAGAATATCTGACTGAAATGTAGAGTCAGCTATATGCCATACAATTGATGTTGCTTGGCAAAACTAGCGTACACTTATAGGTTCTTTGTGATCCGCGTATACATGGGTATGCATATGGACGCACGAAGAACAAGGTGTATAAGACAAAAGTAAGGCCGGCGATGTTGTATGGTGCCGAGTGTTCTATTGTCATGGAAAGTCAGGTACAGAAGTTACACGTGGCTGAAATGAAGATCCTTAGATAGTCCGGTGGAGTGACGAGAATGAACAAAGTTCAAAAAGAACATATGCGAGCTATATTTAAAGTGGCTCCTGTCTTCAAAAAACTCCGAGAAACCCGTTTAAGGTGGTATGGTCATGTGTTATGGAGGGACAGTGAGTGGACCAGTTTGACCAAATTAATTGTAAAAGCTCAATTACTAGACTGGACAACCCAAGATATCTTGGAACTGTAAGATTAGGACAGCCGTTCTTCAGCGAAGAAGAAATAGAATAAGTGGATGTCAATAATATGAACCTTAACCACAAGTTTATATTGTAAGTTAATAACATAAATTTATCAGTTTAGCATAGTTAAACACAAGAAGCACAAAGTAAATTGCTAGTTTTAGTGAAGTAGTTTAAGCGTGGTTCATTCATAGTTATGAGTTTTGAATTAACGTAAAACTTAATATTGATATTGTACCCGTATTCTCAAAACAGCATGGTGCGATTGACAGCTGTCTGAGTCTGAGTAAAATGTGTAAACTTCTAAAATAAAATAGTGACATGAAAACTACCACCCACACTATGCTATAGTGAAAATACTATAAGCTGACTATATTATAATTTAGTACATAGTTTATTACATAAGTCGAATTGTCTAGCGTCGATTATTGCATGATTTAATATATAATGTAATAAGTGTTATGATAAAAATCTACCTCATAGTCCTTGCAAACTTGTGGGATAACCGTCTGGAATCTTATTTTTATTATAGACTTGCGAAAAGTATATTAATAATCATAGAAAATAATACAGAAAATAATGGTAGTTTATTGCAAAATTAATAATAAAAATATTGTACGAGTATATCGTGTATAGGCAAATATGAATATTATTAACAATATATATAAATATTAATTTTATCTGATTATTTATCAATTGCCAGTGGTACAAGTAACACACTATCTAATATGATTTTATATATAAATGAAATTACTAACTTTTTTGTCGTAACTATAATACGGTGTTAAACAATTGTTATGTTAGTTTACTAGTTATTTTCTTAGGAAAATATTAAATAATCACGTTTTCTTTAAAATATTTCTGTATTTTACTGCAACTAGTTATTTTTATTACATCTTGTTAGTCAGTTTATCTTGGAATATGTTAGGCGTTGTGGGCGTAATAATGGATTCACCCTAAGTGTCAAAATGTTGTTCAAAATTGTCAAGCTGATGTGATTAGGGTTAATGTCGAGTCCTGCGTCGTCGTGAGTATGATTGAATTCCCCATTTGCCTGTCTGACTCCGGTCTGGGGATTGTCCAGACTTAGTCCGGTGTTTCAGATTTGAAATTTAGGAATCCTTTTGTGATGAATTATGTTGAAAGAACTACGTGATCTGTGTATTTTATGTAATTTTGTGTTTATACAAAGAAGACACAAATAATTTTACGAAATTTAAAATCTTTCAAGCTCAAGCGATTATTCACAGATGTAGTCAGAATAACAACGCCATTATTCTAAGACATAGTATGTTATTATATTATATGTGATACAAGTATACTATGTAGATTACGTTTACTGGTTGTGAGTGTTATTCAACGATTCAGCGTATATTGTTAAAGGGTGAAAGGTTGATATTCAAATGTATGCTAATATTGAAAGTTCTTTGTAATAGTAAATGTAGTAACTTTATATCGTAAGCGGATCTTGGTAAGTTAAAATAACAAACTACCCGTCATACATAGTAAATATGACGTTAAATGTTAAAAATGCTGTTTAAATTTTGCAATAGACGAAACTCTTTATAAATATAATAAATCAAAAAATTCTTTATTCGACATAGGCCTTTACATCGAACAAGTGTAACATTGAGAGGACAATAATAGCTTACGAGCTACATAACATGGAAAAAAATTATGTACGTCTTAGTCTTTATCACATTCAATCACACATATCACAATCAATTAATCACAGTCTTAAGTGTGCCGCATTGTAAATTAGCCAGTTTCTTAGTGGTTAAGAAGTGTTATTAACGTAACCATCGCGCCAACCAACCAACGTAACCTAACATATCTATCGCGCTTACGGAGAAGTTTTACAGTGAGATGAAAAAAACATTTTTTACACGAATGTGTGTTTTAATACTGGATGATGACAACTATTTTATTGCTATTTTTTAACCAAAAAAAAGATGATGAAAAATGCCCATTAACTTTAATTTATTTGTACACTTAGTGTCTATGTATATATATTTTTCGTTTCATTAAACTTTATTTTAAACAAATCTTTAAGAGATTTTAATATTCAAATTGAATATTTTTGCTATCTATATTTTTGAAATGAATTTTGAAAGCCTTCCGAGTGATTGTTAAACACGAGAAGACACAGAAGTTCCGAACAGAACTTCTCTCACAACTTAGCTAATTCCTTTTTATCAAAAATCTGTTCTGTTGACCAAGTTACTTTTTTAGACGTTTATGCATGATTGTTTATATGTATATCTCAGAATGGTTTGAATTATTCATTGACTGTTCCTCCCAATACTTATTAAACTATTTGAAACTGTATTATAAGATTGAGATATTTTAATCGCAATTTTTTACTATCTATAAACTATCAATGAAAATGAAATGTACTAGCCTAAAAACAAAAGGAAAAAACTACTCTTCAAAGCTAAATGATTTTAATGGTCCTAATTAAATATTGAAATATGTATGCTTATTTAACAATACAGTATCAATAATATACAAAACCAAGCACTAAGTTAAATTAAAATACTTTAATGTAATCTCTGATCGGTTAATAGATTTGTTTTAATAAAATATCAAATAATAAACAATATTAAACATTTTAAATACAAGTATAATTATCAAGTGATTTTAAGTAACCAGAAGAAATTTCAAGGTGAATAAACTAAATTTGTATAGATTTATAAATATGACAAAATGCATGCAAAATATTCGACTTCGGGCTGGTCTCGAGTCCTGTCTTCTACGTACCATGTACTTATCCAATCAACCACTGAGTACTGTCTGGTCTAACCCTAATCAAATATTTCAGCTGCATTCTTCATCTTTTAGTAAGCGAAAGTAAACTTTATTCGTTACGTCTCAAAATCCAACATAGAAATGTTTACGGATTTCTTAAACATTGGATGTGAATAAAGGAAGCTTATCGAAAATCAAACAAACACGCATATGTATAGATTGTTGGAATTGGCGTATAGTTAGAAATAAGTATCAAATAAAAATTTGCTTTGAATAAATTTGAAATAAAGTGTAAAACATACCTTTGTGTGCTTGCCACCCACAGTCCGCTAACACAGCGTTTCGACACTGACTGGAACAATAAACTAAATAGCATATAATTATTATGCATTAATTGAACTTCTGCCACCTTAGCATGTTGCTTAGTCACGTGGATAGCAGTATTATTTATTCAATTAACTTGTTAACGAATTACTAGTCACAGAACTTAAAAAATATTGTTACAATTTCATTTTAAGTATGATTAGGCGATGTACGACTACACGCTGTACCATTTGTGTAAACTAAAGACTTGCAAGCTATGCGATATGCAATTTTCCAGGAAAATTTATCGTGCGATACATTATTATGCGATTAATGGTAGGAAGTAAATGGAATTAAATTTGTGATTTATACTTTTGCCTATTTTTCGTCCATTATAGCTTAGATAAAATAACTATTTACAAGTATTTTTGTTTCAAATGTTCAATCCAGTGTTCAAAATTTTTCTTCGAACAAAGGAAATGTTGACTGATTCATAGCTACTTTGCAGAATTGCGGGTTTTTTCAAAAGGAATTCGTAGGAGTTCGTTGCTAATATGTGACATAAGATGTAATGCCACGATACTCAGTAATTTCACTATCTTAATCTTCACACCAGAACATAGAAATGCGAACATTGTTTTTTTTTCAACAGAAACAGATAAGACGGCAAACTTTAACTCAAGCAGACACACCTGGTATAGAATTTTACTTCGATGTGCCAGAGTGAACCTGTAAAAGTCATCTACAACTAACAGTAGAACCCGATAAAAATATTTTGCTTTTCTGTATGCAATGAATGTATTTTTTTATCTGAGTGTGGTTCGGTATCTAAATTAAAACTGTGAGGAATAGCGAAGAGTATTCAAAGGAGATTCAAACTTGATTCTGGTGAAAATTAAAACGGCATCATTAGATTTTTGAAAATCAATAAAATCAAAAAATACATAATATGTAATAAATCCTTTTGTATTTTGCGTTACGATACACTATAACTAATAAATTTAATTAACTAAAAATGTAATATTCATTAAATTATCTTCCGGATGTAACTTTTGTACAATACGAGTACATCTGGAGTGGTAACATTTATAAATGTATTTTTTTTTTAACTTTTCATATCCGTCTTGAGACACTAATGTTGTCATCTGTATTGCATCCGCAATACTTAAACTCTCAAAAAAGTCAAGTCAACCTAGCTATCTCTGAACTTTCATCACAAATATGTGCCTTTTTTAGTTTACTTTTGATATAGCTAAGTGTTGTAGGGTTGTTCATTTTTTTTGCTTTTGTTGTATTTGGATTTGTTTTTTGGATGCTGTCCGTTAATAGTACAGCCCCTAGACAAAGTAACATTCACGTTTGATTCTTTATCGAAATTGTTTTGATTTTAAATGACAACGTATGCAAATAATTTCAAAGAGCGTAATTATTCCCACATATTTTGTTCTAGCGAATAAACGCGAAAATGGAATCAATCTTATTTATTGACATTCGGTTGGATAAAGATTTGGATGACGAATCCTACGTGAATGAAACTTTGCCTAGGGGCTCTGGTTCTGGATGACGACTGTATATTAAGTTTGGCAATAAGTACTGTTATAATAAAAAAATTAACAGAATAATATTACATTTGAATTTGGAATCTGTCATTCTTGTATGAATATTTATTATGTTTTCATTTTAACATCAATCGGTCGTCAAATGTTTTCGTGATAATTTGGAAAGAGGAGGTGGTAAAGAGAACCGAATCTTTATGATTGCACATACAATTTTTGAAACCCCCCATGCGTTTGGTATTTGATAAGCACAATGAAACCGGCTCTGTGATAGAATAAGATCTGAACGTCCACGCGATGTTCGTACGAAAATCTATACAATAAGGGAAAGAATTCGACGTAATCCTATGAGAAAGCAAAACATTTTATCCCATGAGATGAAAATAGCACCTAGAATTATGTCGTGTATTTTTGAAGATGACTTAGGATTTGCAGCCCAAACTATTCTGACGTAGTAAAATTTTCATTTTGATAGTCACCTTAATAGGTCTAGTAGTAAAAACAAGTTTCTTATATTTTAAATATTTTTATATTCATATATTAAATAGCACATATTATGTTAATAAATGTTTTTTGCAATATTAAAAAAAAAAAACTAAAATTACATTGAATAAGTAGAAATAACATTATATATGCAGTAGTGGGCCAGAACTGATAAGTAATTTCCGAATTATTAAAAAATCCCTTAAAAATATTTTTATATCCTCTTGTTTTCTCATAATAATTCGACGAAACATAAACTGAGTGAATAGCACGTAAAGGTTTAATGTGTTTGTCATGTTTATAACCTTGTTGTTCTTTAAAATGTTTTCTTATATTGCTATATATAAAGTACGACAACTGACTAACGTTGAAACGGCAAGATTAGTCTATTTCAGTTAGTATCATGACGTATGACATCCTATTGTGGGGATCTGCGGCGAATTTTGACAGTATTTTCGTGCTCCAAAAAAGAGCAATTCGCGCTATCTATAATATAAAACAAAGACAGACATTTATTTAAGGAAATAAATATAATGACACTAGCGTGTCAATATATTTATGAAAATTTAATATATGTTTATAAGAACTACGATACATTTAATACAAATTTTCAAATTCATCATTTAAACAGGAGAAATAAAAATAAGCTTGCCGTTCCAACTGGTTCCAACATACAGGCTTCAAAAAACTAGAGGTTCGTTCTTAGGGAAATGTGTAACTTTTTATAACACACTTCCAGAAAATATTACTACTTTACCGTTTCATAAATTTAAAGTCACATATTAAAAATACTCTAATGAAAAAAGGGTATTACAAGGTCAATGATTTCTTGAATGATAAAATGGCTTGGATGTAATTTTTACGATATTTAATTTCCTGAATAATTAAACATGCTTGGATGTAAATTTTGCGATATATAATTTTAATGATTCTTTAATAAATGATATTTTTGTTTTGTACCGGACATATTACATATCAGATTTGTTTAATGCGATATGATATGCGACTCTTGTAACGGAAATATATATTTGTTAGTTGTTTTAATTTGTATCGGAGGTTGGGTTCAGACTGTGTATCTGAAGCCGGCTTCCAACTAACGACTCTATAATGATACAGGGGAAAAAAAATGCCCTTACTGGTTCTTTCTGGTACAAGGTCTCCCGCCGTAGACTTGTGAACCGATGGCGTAGCATCTTTGACATTCAAATGTGATTGTAAAATCCTATTTGAAGAATAAATTTTTGATTTTGATTTTTGATTTTATATAAACTTATGTAACCAAATATTTTGTCATTTTACTTTTTTAGTTGTAGATCAAGGGTTCAAAATAAAGTATATTTTTTTAATACAATGTATATTCAGAATATCTGTTATAGGTATTTTTAATTAGAATAAAGAATAATATTTAGATGCTCAATCATCATACCTCAAATCCGTCTTCAACAAAAACACGAGCCTACCTTATCTATGTTAGAGCGATTAGGTTTTGGTTAACCACGCTGAGTCATTGTGATTGGATTTTACAGACTCCCTGGCGTATGCAGGTTGCATCCTGACGATTTCCTTTAACACAGGTGCGTTAAATAAACGTCTTTATGTGTGTAATTTAAAAAACACATTGATACATTTCATGATCGACCTCAAGCCTCCTGAGTGTGAGACAATAGCGTTATCGACACTCTAGGGTCCACTAAATCAATTTAGCAGTTCCTTGTCACGGTTTTATTTGGGATAGATGTCTTTCAGAGAGCGGATATTCCAGAGCGTATAGCATGTACTACTAGACGCTCCGTCGCTCTCTACTCCTCCTAAAATATTTAGTGCATAATTGACTAGTTTATTATATATCAAATAAAAAAATCTGAAACATCTTCAAAGAAAGCAACACCTATATTTCAAGATTTCTTAAAATATCCCCCGCTCCACTCTACCTTACTCGAGGAAATTTGTATACATAGTAGTTTGTGTATCCCTTCGCCTCTATCATTCAATATGTTGACATAATCGATATATCTTCCGAAAAGAATTGCGTATGTACTTCCAATATATGCTTAAAGAAATTTAAACTCTTAAGTTCAGTAATAAGCTATGAATTTGTCCAATATAATCAAATCAACGAATGCCGATGATCACATCGATCAAATGTTATTATGGAATCCTTTGTTTTTTCAATGAGTAGTTATTACAAAATAGAAAATAAATAGTTCTCCAGAAATGTATAATACATATTTTTATATTTCTTTCTGTATTATTTCTAATTATTAAAATAAAATACTAAAATAATTATTTCTAATATTTCTTGCTAGAAATGAGGCAAGGGCCGGTATCTATTATGTTCATAGGAGTTTTAAAAAGTTAATTATAAGCACACATATAGTTATTCTTTACAGTTAGTGTTTAGAAGAACCACCATGCTAGAAGTACATTATTTATCGCATTAAGGGATAAGATTGTTTTTCCAGCAACTTTATTTTCTGTGGAAAAGGTTTTCAATGAATGATATAAATAGAATATTAAGAATATAAATAATCAGTTTATTTCTTTAATATTAGTGTTACAAAGCAGACTAATGTAAGTCACATTTATATTATAAATTATAAATAAACAGACCCAGTTTGGTATTTTACGTGCGGTCATATTTATAAGCTCAGTTTAATTTTTTGCTTACCAACATCGTTAAACATTAAAAATTATTTAAGAGCATTGTATGTAACAAAGTTTTATTTTGAGAGTACATGGCTATTATTTCTTAATCATAATTATGGTCTGATTACATTATGGAGGAGACAATAAGAACATCACTATTATATTATGTAGTAGCATAGTTTTGTTTTATTACAGGTAAAACCTATAGTTAATAATATAGAAATTGTCTCCACGACTGACTTTGTTTAATTCTTTGAGGCTGAGAACGACATCAATCATAGTTTTGACAAAGCTTTCGATATGACCACAGAAATCACCAGTCTGAACAATATTTGTTCCTAAAATTATGTATTCTGTCACCCTGGATGCTTAAAAACGAAATATGTTTACCAGTGATAACATTTTATGTGTTTACTAACATTTCTTTATTATTTATAAACGACCCAACTACCAAAGTTCAAACTTAAAATAAAATACGATTGGTATAAATTAATGATAGTGTCATTTCCTGATCCATTTAACTTATGACATAGTACGTAGTTTCAGCCACCTTTTCCGTACAGTATCTAATCGATCGGTTTTATGTGCAGTGGCATTGTTATACACAGTGATATATTCTTTGTATCCCAATAATGCAATCGTGATAATGTACTAGCCGACGTCTTGTAGATTTGGCAGAGTGACATCTTCGGTATTCTTGCTTTCAGTTTCACCCTGATTATAGCACTGTTTACTATTTGCCAAATAATTATTTGCATTATTATATATGACTCTTTCCGTTTCAGTGAGGTGCAATCTAGTCCTTTCGTTTTGGTTTCTTTCTTGTTCAAACGTCATATTGGTGTTTAAAGTTTTACCTGCAATAAATTATATGGAAAATTTTAATGAAATACATATACGGAATTGGTGAGTGAAAGCTTCCTATGATTACTTTATGCAAGAGATTTGCAATAAAAAGTAATAGGTATTTCAAACTACTAGATTATTAATATTCTTTTACATATAATTGTAACTTATAAAAGGGATTATGCAGAATTTAAAGCATTGTAGTACCAGTTGCCGTGGTTATATTCAGTTTCAAAAATCTTAGTACTGTCAAGAGAAATGGAAAGTGTTAATCAAATTCGCTATTGACTTTAAGAGAACAGAAAAGCTAATAGTTTCTTCATTTAATTCGGTCATGGTGTCAAAAATTCTGAATGTAATGATTTAATATTTGGTAGTAAATTAGGGTAAGATAGCATCCAGAACTTTCAGTAGTATAAAACTATTTAAATTTGGCTTATTTCTACCTCTATCTGAAGTTAAAAATAAAACTCATAATATTTTGTTGATAATATAAATTCTGCTCTCATCACTAAACTATTTATTTGTACCCTAAAATATATATTAAATGCATTGTCGTCGAAGGAAATGAATTCAGTAATCTCAGGTTCACTGCCCACTCTGTTCTTTTAGCCAGACCAGCTTGTGATTTGGTTGGTTACGGTGAATGGGCAAGTGATGCAGTATTTATAATTGAATCAGCCTCATTCTACAGGCAGGTAAAAGACATTGAGCGATGGATTGACAATACCTATCCATGAAAGAAATTACAAAGAATGATCTTTCCATTTCTTTAAAACGGATATTTTTTTATATTTGTAACCCGCCCATTGAACGAGCATTGAATATAACGAATTTAACGAGGCACTCCGGACATCAAAACAATTTCAGAAAGACTAAGTGTAGTAAAGTAAAGCTGCCTTTAACATTATAGATTTACGTAAAATAGATTAATTTCATTATGAAACAGAAAATTATAGTATTTATATACGCAAGCTATGTTTAATCGAGGTAACTACATAAATAGACTTTGTTTCTTCTTATATTGATTAGTTTTTGGATGTATATAGCCTGATTGAAATGTTGCTTGGTATTTTATATGACTTTATATGTTTTCTTTTTGTTCAGCTACTACTACAAACGACTAAGAAATTAATGAATTATCAATCATAAATAATTAAAGCAAACAACACCACATGAATATTTGCTTGTCTAATGTTCAAGGATTTGCGCCAATTGATTTGTGCTACTTGCCTGATGTGCGATTTCCAGTAGATGAGGGAACTTTTGCGAGTCCCATTGCTGTGTATGAACATTTTTTGTCGCGGGTGTCCTCTGTTTTTAGACAGCATAATTTGAATGTGTTCTGCCATAGAAAAGTATCATTTAATACATTAATTTATATTAATAACTTGCGTCGATTTAGATGATGCAAATTGTAAAATCAAACAGCTCCGTTGTGATGATCGATCTTTTAACATAATTATTTGCAACAATTATAAAGCAATTGGTTTAACAATTTTAAGATACTACTCAAATAAAGTAAGGGCTATTTGTCAATGTCGCTAACTTACCTTGAAAGCTTCTCGAAACTTGTTGGACATAATTTGGTAAAAAATTGGGTTGATACATGTCGACATGTAATAGAACACCCCTGAGATATATGTGAGGAAGTTGTAAATTTTCTCAATTAAAGGAAATCGAGGAAGGTGCTGGTCATTGGTGCCGTAGATAGCGACCAGTCTCTGCGCGTGGAATGGCGCCCAGCAGATGAAGAATGCAACAACAACAGCCACTGCAATAAAAAATCTTAGTGTAGTTGCTTCAATTAGACCCTAAGGCAATATTGTTTATCATGCAGTAAGGTTAACGTGAGTAATATAATAAATAACTGAAGCGATTTACAGACGGTGGGGCGGAGTGGTCTCAAAGCAATGAAGACCGTTTACTACGCCTAGGTGTTGAATGTACACAATAGACTGTGTCATTGTTTGTTGTAATGTGAATTCAATGCGCTGGTGGGTGGGGTCTTTTTGCTTGCTTGGGAATATAGGATTATTAATGATTCGAAGTGAAATTGACAGGCCCAATACACCAAAATTGTAAATATTTTATAGAAGGTTAATTAAGTTTAGTTTTTTTAGGTTAGTCAAATCAACAACAATCAACAACTTGAACTATTTGTTCAATAAATAATCAAAATACAAAATGTATGTATTTGTAGAAGAAGTAACATTTTAGAGTATATTATTAATAAGTATGGTATTAACACAGACACTGAGAAAATAAACATAATTCCTCATTTAAAAACTTTAAATCAGAATCTTTACATGAGTTATCGGATGTTTAATTATTTATCAAAAGTCAAACCACACTTTTCAAAGATATCAGATCTATTTAGAGATTTATAAAACTATATTACATATGATAATGATTTAATTTACTAAAACAATTAATAAGTAGAGCTCCAGTTTTATGATGCAAAATAAATCAGCACCATTGAGTGTAAATGCAAGTTCTGAAGGAGGCTGCGGAGCTAGTGTCCCGCTTTGTAGTAGGTTCAGAACCCTTAAATGTTCAGAATAATCCTGTATATTGTGTGTGCTCGGTCTATAGGTTTTGAATTTCTAATACCTACCTTGTGTATTAGAAATTCAAAACCTTCATGTATCAATTTTACCTGCGAAATTCATAATCGCAACGACGCAGGTGTGTGGTATAAAGTATCAATAAAATAAGTATTATTACAAGCGATGCAGTTCAATTGCTGCTAGAAAACCGGATGAGTTAAATCCACAGCTCCATATGCATAGTTAATAATAATAGCATATACGAACAACAGCATCATCATTGAGGCGATAATGTGGTGAAAATCTAGGAACAGTTTGATCACGGCTACTTTGACAATATAGACATGAAAGTAATAGTAAATAGTTAGATATAAGTAACACCATACCTAACATTTTTATCACTCGCCTTGATGACTGACTTGTTTTCTTCCTGCTCCTGTTGGAATTTGAATTACTAGAACTCCTTTCAAACAATTTGGTTTCATGAGATTCCTTACTGATACTTGTTTCTTTTAACTTGAGCCCAATCATTGAGTATAACACAGTAATTAATACCATCGGTGCAAGAAAAAAGAAAAACGTTGAAATTTCAAAGGAATGTTCTAATATCACTCTCGTTTGCAAGCACATAATCACACCTCGATGACTCCTAAGTCCGAATTGGAGCGCTTGTGGCAGAGCCAGTCCTAGAGCGATCATCCAAAGTAGAATAACATGTTTCACAGCTCTTGATAGCTTTGACATTTTATGTGACAAAAACGGATGACATATCGCCAGGTACCTCTCTATTGTGAACAAAGTAATTGTCAGTACACTAGCGTTAGTAGATGTTTCCGCTGCTAAGCCACGAATCACACAAAATGCATGGCCAAATACGTAAGGCCACTTAGACCATATGCTATACATTTCTTGTGGCATTCCACTAATAAGTAGAAGTAAGTCTGATATCGCTAAACTGAAGAGATAATAGTTTGTAGCAGTGTGTAGGCTCTTGTTGCGTACAATCACGTAACAAGTCAGCATGTTTCCGAATAATCCAATTACAAAAATCAATGAGTATATTATAGTGATAGGAAGCACGATGTATAAAGCATCTCGTTGGGGTCCGAATACGTCGCTTGGCCTTAACACTGAATTGAACGTGGTATTGAACTCGTTATACGCCGTAGTTGTCATCTTTGTCGATTCCCGCACCGCTCGGTTGGTTTTACCTGTAATAAAAATATGCTTTATAGGTACATTATGATATTATTATTTTGTCGGTGTCGGCGTTATAATATATTTTCAAGCTTTAAAATGAGTCATTTGAGCTATATTGAAGTTTGTTATACACATAATATTTCATTACTATTATATTGTAGAACTAATTTTCAGATCTAACTTTCCTACAGTAATTAGAAAAAAATCAATACACTGTCATAAATTTTAGCCATGTCAATTAAATATTATCACAGTTAAAATCCATTTCCACTGAGAGGCACGAGCCTTTTTTTTTTTTGTTCCTCTGAGGAAAATGCATTAAATTGCATACCCCGGCTGTGGCGAGCCGGCGGTTATGTGGGGCTCTTCTCCCCAGAAGGGGGAGGCCTACCCACTAAAAACCTCAGGGATGGCCTACCTCAGGCATGTAGGGAGCCCCCGGGAACACAAAGCCACTTCCAGGAACCCCCAGCCTCCGCTCCCCTGCCCAGAGAGGAGCCCTCCTCGGGGGAGGCTACTACCTCCCCCGGTCTCCTCCACCGACGACGCCCCCCGGCCACGGAAGGGGCGTGGTCCATCCCGGGTCGCCGTAGCAGTCGCGACTTCCTCGCGCCCGCCGGCGACCCGGCGCCGCAGCTGTGCTACCGAGCCCGGCGCCGCCTTCTTCGAGCGGGATCGGCCATCTCCCGACCCCGCTCGGCGGCCTCCTTCTGGAGCATCACTGCTTCACAGAAGGAGGCCACAGCCCTCCAACCTCCCTCGTCCGCCAGCATTGCCGCAATCAATGCCGGCGGAGACAGATCTCGCCCGATCTCTGCGACCAAGACTCGGCACTCGGAGGCCCACGCGGGGCACTCCGCTAGCGTGTGCTGGGCCGAGTCAAGGTCGGATGCGCAGTGGTGGCAATGTGTCGATCCTTCCCGTCCTATTCGACACAGATACTCACCGAAGCAGCCGTGCCCGGTGAGTATCTAAGTCAATCCTCCTCCTCCTTCCCGTGGAGCCAACCTTCGAGGTGCGGGAGTACGGCACCGACGGCCCGCTGGCGCGCGCAGATCCGTAATTCGAGCTGCGCGCGCCAGGCCGCCACAATCCGTCAGTGCCACTCCCGCTTAGGCACTTCGTGCGCGGGTTCCAGGGCGCTCCCCCCATCGCTCCCCCGGCCGACACGCTGCGACGCATACGTCGCCGCGTACATGTCGGCCAGGATGTCGAATGGGGGGGAGCGTCCTAGAACCGTCGCCGCCTCGTACGAGATTGTACGGTAGCCTCGTACGATCCGTATGGCCATTATCCGCTGCAGGCGGGGGGACCTCGCGCAGTCTTGCGACCACACGGGAGCCCCATACATAGCCACGGATCGCACGACGCCCTCGTACAGGCGGCGAACTCCATCCCTCGGTCCCCCGAGATTGGGCAGCAGGCGATGCAATGCGCCCGCCACCCTTTTGGCTCGGGGGACCAACCGCACGAAATGCTCCTCGAAGCGAGACGCACGAGCCTACCCTAACTATGTTAGGGCTATTGGCTTTAGTTAACCGCACTGGACTCGTGCAGATTGGTGGACTTCACAGACACTTTTGAATTTGGTGTGGGCAGGTGTATGCAGGTTACCTCACGATATTTTTCTTCACCGTAGGAGCATTAGATAAATGTATATGTCACATCCAACTGGTTAAAATAGACGTTCAATCAAACAGCAAGCCCTTTGACTGAATAACGTCATTCAATCACACAGATATACGTCGTTTAGCCGACTTGTTGATTGCAAAGTTCAAGATTACAGCTAGACGACGCTTAGCCAACTTAAATGACAAATTCACTGAGGTAACCATTAGTTTAGTACTTAATTTGAGAGAACAGGAAGACTTTTTGTTCCAAATTCCAAATGGTGGAATCATTCCCATATATTTTTTTATAAGGAAACGAATTAGAATGTGACGAATGTCACTTTCATTATGGGCTCAGTACCGAGAACACAGTGTCATCGACTCCAAAATGCCTATTTACACCACATAAATCCAGCCCAAATGTATATATTTTGACACTTTCATTAATGATACAGTGGGTTTTATCAGTGTTTTTTAACATCCTTCTCGTTGTTTATACATCGTCATCATCTTCTCCAATATATAAAAAAGTTGGTACTCAATCAACATCATGTTAACACAAAGTAACTGAATGAATATACAATAATGCAACATTACGAACAGCTCGAGACAGCCGTCTTTTTCGGAATTAACGCAGCAGGTAACACTACTGTGTGGTATTGCAGCGGAAGCATTAGCGCGGCAGCACTACTGCATGCAGTCCGGGATTATATCTTTACTCAGTCGTTATTTGTCTATGACACATTAATGAGTAGGACTTTGTGTTCGATAAATAAATTTCGGCCAATTTAAAAAGGACGAAAAATTGTTCCGTCAACGAACTCCGAAGGTGGTAAACGGCCAATTTAAAAAGGACTAAAAATTGTTCCGTCAAGAGATTTTCAACACAAGCCACATTCATTTTAAATATTTCCAAATCGTTATTGCCCTGATTAATAGGTTTCACCTTGTTAAACTCTGAGAATGTGCTATTTACATGCCCGTAATTCTTTGGAAGATATTGTCCATATCACATACAGCAAACGCGTTCGTACTATGGACGACAATCCGGATCAAATCGATTATACTAGATTATACAAGACAGAAATATACCCAAGCTGGAATTAGAAGAAACGATTGTGGCTGTTTGAGGCAACGATCTTATTTGCCTTTGATTTGTGATAATAATTTGTCGGATGAAATGGCACCATGGTGCGCATCGAAAATATTTTATGTATATTTTAAAAGTTTTGCAATCATCAAGCAATAATTGCTTAGACTATATTTTAAGTTAATGTTGGAGTTACTTGTGGGTAATAGAATGGTAGGTTACTGTTGTCATGTCATGACTGTAATATGCTATTTGGGTTAATCACCAAAACAATGTATCAGTTCAAGTATTATTTCTGACAATGTTATATATTGTAATAACGCGTTAAATAAATATACCTACTGTTTTTAGGAGTTTATACTTAGTATCAAAATCCAGAATCCTTCTCCCCGGAAACCCACAAAGGTTAAAAGATAAAATTAATATCAAATTCTCAGATGTGCTATTTTTTGTAGTAGTAAAAAAAACAAACTTCTAAGACTTCTAACATATTTTATTATATTTTCTTTTAATTATATTTTCTGTTCTATCTCTTTATATTTCTGTTGCGCTTACTTTACTTTTCTACAATAGAAATAGGTCGGTAGTTATTTGTAGGCAGAGGAAACATCTCCTAGTGTTAGTAATAGCAATACGTTAAATATTCAACAAAATCATTAAGTAATAATAATGCTAGTTACTTAACAATTTTTAACAGTCTGCTTTAAATGACACTATAAAATGCAGTTACAATGAATACGCAATCATAAAACTATCAAAGGCAGAGCTAATTTGCGCAGTGTCCTTTCCTTTTTTATGGCCCGGTGTTGTTAGTCGCAGATGGTTTTTACAGCGAGACTTACTAGTCATATATGGGCAGGCGAGAACTATAGAAAGAAAAAAAGAACGTTTATTAGTGATACAACCAGCAAATAAAATGATTTTAAGAAAGAAAAAAAGCTAGTAAATAAGCATATGACATTAAAAGCCTATTGTGGGTTCGCAAGGCGAATGATTGTGGTGCAATTCTATATCCTAGTAAGACATAATTTCGTGTGTCCTTCCATGACTGATAGATCGATAGAATCACCATTCTGTTTGTCACCATCACTTGTGTTGCAACCAATTTGGCACCGTGCTATAAGATAAACAATGAAAGAAGTAATATATAATAAACCTAATCTAATTTAGACCGAATCTAGACTCGTTCAAGACGCAATTTAAACGGAATGTTTTACTTTAATAATTTATTTTGCTGTATCAACTCATTTTGATCTTGTTCATACCAAAAATGTACATGCGTTAGCGATCGTTGACCTGTCGAAAAACTAGATCGCGTGCAAGATCGACATGTGATAGTGACATTTATCAAGGACAGTGCAACCTTATTCTTCTGAGCACACATAGAATAAGCACTTGTTTTCTATACATTATTTAGCTTGCACAGATAAATATTTCGTGTGACTTTTATTTTATTAGTTATATTTAGACTGTTAAAGTCTAAATAATCTATATATAAATAAAATGAATCACTCAAATGTATTTTCCGAATGATTGCACCAAATTGGTAAATTCTTTTATTATTGTCTGCCTCTTTGTCATGATTTCAGGATCAGGTTTGTATGAAACAACATTTATAAATATAACCTATTTGATTCAAATCGCATACAATAAATGTAATATGTAAATTTTTCGTAGTTGACAGTCCTCTTCTTTTCATAGTAGGCGGTACGTATTATGCTGGGACAGGTAGTTATAAATAAACTCTCTTAGTATCGGATCATTGTCTTACTATAATGCTTGACCCGCAATTAATAGTCCAATATACATAGCACTTGAAAATGTAAATAAATGCTGTCTCATTACATGACTTGATAGGTAATGAATTATTCCGGTGTATATTAGAGCCTTAGAACTTCGTCAATAGTGTTTCTGTCAAGTTAAATTAAAATTGAGATGGGTCATCTGAGCATCTGAGGGCACACATAATTGCCCTTTTTCATAAGAATATTTAACATCTGTTTTAAACAGACAGACATTTAATTTACGGAATTTAAATTAACTTATAATAACGCATTTCCCCATAAACGAAGATCAAATTTATGAAGCTTAAATTTTAGAATGGCAAGTTTATAATCTTATTTCTTTTATTTATGGGATGAAATTATACATTTGTATCAAATGTATAATAGTTCTTAGAAAAGAGCCTACTAAGAGTATTAATAGGTATTCCACCTCTGCCAAGGGATGGAACATTCGTAACAAAGTCTTTAACTGGTCAGAATGGTATTATTGAATTTTTATTGAGATAACAATCAAGTATCAAGCATTGTTGAAACCACACAGAAATGCAGATATAAAAATCACATTATGTAATATTTGTTCGAAGACTTATTGAAAAAATGTGGCGGTGATTGGGTCTTCTATAAATATTCTAGAATATATAGCCTTTTGATATCAACTGAATATTTTTTCATTTGTGCTATTTATTTTGTGGTGGTAGAGGCTTTCTTAATGCCAAAAACCTCCATAACCGTGAAGTGTACAGGCTCAGGAACTATTTCCTCAACAACGAATGTGGACGATGCATCGTGACGTTGTGGCAGTTGACAAGGGATTTACCCCTCTCTCTATGGCAGTTGAGGACTGGCGTAAACCATCGGTGCTTAGCGTCGAAAATCGCAGGAAGGACAAAGAGTTGCACGGAAGGTTTTATCAGGCCTTAATGGGCCCTGATGTAGACCTTCCCGCGTCGGTAAACTGGCTGCGTTTCGGTGACCTCTTTGGGGAAACTGAGGGTTTTGTCTGTGCAATTGCGGACGAAGTAATGACGACGAACAACTATAGAAAATATATCCTAAAGGACGGTACCGTCAACATATGTCGGGCATGCCGCCGTCCCGGAGAGTCACTTAGGCATATTATCTCTGGTTGTTCTCATCTTGCAAACGGTGAGTATTTGCATAGACACAACCTAGTAGCCAGGATCATCCATCAACAGCTTGCCCTTCAATACGGCCTTGTTGAGTATGAGACACCGTACTATAAGTACGCACCAGCGCCAGTTCTTGAAAATAGCCGTGCGTTGCTCTATTGGGATCGCTCCATCATCACGGACAGGTCTACTGCGTACAATAAACCTGATATCGTGGTGGTCAACCGCTCCCAACGCTGTGCAATGCTCGTCGATATTACCATCCCTCATGACGAGAACCTCGTAAAAGCCGAGAAGGACAAAGCCAGTAAGTACATTGACTTGGTATACGAGGCAAACTCCATGTGGGATGTTGATTCGACAATCATTGTTCCGATAGTTGTGTCTGCGAATGGCTTGATAGCAAAGAGTCTCGATCAACATCTTAAGAGGCTCCCGCTTGATGGATGGATTAAGGGCCAGATACAAAAATCAGTGATTCTCGACACGGCACGTATTGTCCGGAGATTTCCCTATCTGCAGCCCTAAACACCGGTTAGTTTGGGCCTTGCCTCGCTACCGGCGGCATACTAGGTTTAAGTTTTTTATAGTATTTATATTTATTTTATATATCTATATTATAAAAAACTTAACTTTAAGATTATTTATTAAATATATGAATAATAATAAATCAATTTATTTGTCTTTACAAACTTACATTATTTTTGATTTTAACATTGTGATTTTTTCATTCTCGTATAGACAAAACGGTTTACAACTCAGTAGTTGCCGACTAGCGACAACCTCTGCTATTCTGTCGCAACCTTTCATAATTTATTGTTAAAAAGCAGTGTTAGAGGTACAAAACCAAATATTACCAAAAAGGAAAAATAAAAACTGAGTAAATATTAATAATAAAAAATTAAATAGGCACTCCACCAGTCCATCCATGCTATATTACCAGGGATTGCCGCATAAGTAGCCATTTTCGACATTTATTTCGAAAAGACTGAAGCGAAAATGAATCCATTCGAATGGGTGGTGGCAAGTTATTCCATATTTTGGCAGCAGCATACTTAAAGGAACCCCTGGTAGATGACAATTTTATGATGGGAAGGGACAATTGGCGACCTCTATCTCTGAGCATTGATGGACAAGACGTAACTGTCAATTGTTACATGATTAAGCTGATGGCCTATGGCCGATGCTTTAAATAAATTAAAAAAAAAGTAACTGTCAATTTATTGCGTTTCGTGTTTTTTTTTTCGTGCAAGAAACATGCATACTTTAGTGACACATTATTTGACATATTTAATATTTTTCTGTTCACCAAAGGAGGCGTGATTCTGTCCCTTCTAGGTATTTGAAAGCAGAAACGCATGCAAGCGTTTTGAACTCTCTGTATACTTTTAATGGTTCTCTTGTAGATACAAGGAGTGAATACCAAATCACAATAATTCAGCTGAGATAAGACCAAAGAGTTACACTAAGCGTGCCAAAGCATCTGCCGATTTTGTTCTGAACATGTTGTTCAAATTTTAATTGTTCGTCCAATACGAGTCCAAGATTTCTCACACAATCCTCGTATAGAACAGGAATATTACGTATCAGTATCGGTGGTTTACATTGGTTAATTAACCGAACCTGTGACTTAGTCCCCAGTGTGATCGTAACGCTTTTAGTTGGATTAAGTACAAGACCATGATTATGTGACCAATCGGCAATGGCTTCGAGATTAGCATTTAAATTAATTACCGCGACTGAAACCTCATTGATTGTAGGCGAAGCGTGGACATAGAGCTGACTATCATCAGCGTACAAGTGGAGACGTGAATGAGTGATCACATCAATAACATTTGCAGTGTAAATGGCCTACAGAGTGGGTCCCAGTACTGAGCCCTGTATTACTCCTCTATTAACACTAAGTTCTCCAGAAAGATCAGTAACTCCATCCTTAAGACATTTGACTCTCTGTAAGCGACCGTGAAAGTACTGAAACCTGAGACCGTGACCGTGAAAGTACTGAGTAGGACTGAAACCAGCGGCATGCTTCTTTACCGAATCCATAAAACCTGAGCTTTTCCATCAGTAGACGTATATTCAAGCAATCAAATGCCCGACTGAAATCTAGCAAGGTAAGAATTGTACCCTTCCCCGTGTCAGCTGCGGTGAGTATGTCGTCTGTAATGTTCATGAGTGCTGAGACTGTACTGTGACTTTTTCGAAAACCAGATTGCACAGTTGGAAGAATACCAGTCCTCTCCAGGAATGGGACCATCTGCATATGTACGCACTTTTTAATCATTTTAGCGCCGGCAATATACTAATGGGTCTAAGGTCCGACATACTATTAACATCGGACTTTTTTGTTATCGGCGTAACTAACGCACACTTCCAGGCTTCTGCGAACACACTGTGCATAATAGATGTATTGATTATTTTATGAATTGCTTTCAGTGAGTGAGGAAGAGTCAATCTAATCATTAATATTGATATACCATCGACGCCCTCCGCATAAGAGGACGAGTTTAATATAATTTATTCAATCGTGGTTTCTGTGACTGGAAGGAAATTAAATTCCGCTTCTGTGTATTTTCTACCTTTTAAGTCTTCAAATAATTTTTCGTCAACTTCTATATTAGGAACACTATTAATAAAGTATTGGTTTAATGTATTCGGGTTGGTAAGGTGGGATGGTATTCCTTTTTTTATATTTTTACCAGTATAGTTTTTAATATGACGCCACATGACAGTAGAATTTTCTTTGTTATTGTTGATAAGTTTATCGAAATAAGCTTTTATTTCACTCTTAAGTGCGCGATTATAGTAATTTCTCAAATCCTGATAATACTGGTAGCTAGAATCCAAGTGATTAGTTTTTGCACGCGAACATGCCTTGTCACGCAGAACCGTTATTTCTCGAAGGGTATCTGTCATCCAAGGGGCAGGTTTGTTCTTAAATCTATGTATTTTTAAAGGGGCAAATAGATCATTGAGATCCAGTAAAAGTTTATTAAATAAATTGACCATCTGGTCAAGCTCGGAGCAGTGTAGTATGAGATCCCATGGTGTGTACTGGCAGCACTCCTTATGATACTGGAGTTGGTCATAAGTGTTCTATAGGAGACCAGAGTTGGCATGGATTTACAGACCTCTAGAGGAAATCGCGTCAACACAAGAGCATGGTCACTGATATCATCACTATGCTTGACTTCAACTAATGAAGGAGATACATGTTTCCTAGCAAAAATGACATCAATAAGTGATTTAGTAGTGGCAGTGACGCGCGTGGGCTCTTGTATAATCTGAAGTAACTGGTGTGCTGCGATAATCGGGCGGAAACATACCGGCGTCGTGACACTGCCCTCGCGAGTCAAGCAATCAATATTAAGGTCGGAAAGCAAAAACAAGTGCTCATATTGTGGTGAAAACAACGACAATGACTCTACAAGACGATCCATAGCCGTAGTCACCGCAACAGATTCGGGCCGATAGGCAATACCAACAATCACCCAACGCCCGAGCCCGACCGTGCACCATATCTGCTCAAGTTCGCCTGTAGGGTGATCAATTTTTTTACAATTGAGTCCAGCCTTGATATATGCTCCTACACCCCCACCACGACCCGAACGAGGACTGTGCATCAGTTTATTTATATCCTGGGATTGCATATGAATCAAGGTTAGATCCACGCTTCAACCATGTCTCAGTCAAACACAAAACATCAAAATCAGCTGAAGCAATGGCATCGCATAATTCCTCAAATCCCGTATTCAAAGAATGCATATTCAATAAACCTAGTGTAATTTTTTTTTTAAGTTTAACTTACCCATTATAAAAAGAAAAAATAAAAAACCATCGATCCAAACAACATCGACAACCTGCGTTAAATGAAGTACAGTACACTTAGAACCACCACACTACATTAATGTTTTTAAACAGTTTTCACCTTTTATTAGAATGGCGCCAGTCTTCCTTACATATATGCATCCTCTCTTGACCCATACATACTCAAAGCCTTTTTCTTTACCAATTTTCCTAGCTTCCTTGAAAAGTTTTTTACACTCCACAGAAAGATGGTCAGACACATATATTTTGTTAGTTGCACCGCTTACTCCGAGTTGTAAAGAGTTAAGTCTTTCGTTATGCGTTTTATTAAACTTGATCACTGATTCAAGGACGCAATCACGCATTCGAGATGATGACAGGGTGACAAGTATGTTGCGGGGCTTCTGTGATGTTCGATCCAGCTTGGCAACACGACGACAGCTGTAAATATCATTTTCTGGGACCAGAGCTTTGACTGTGTTACAAAGTGTTTTGAACAGTTGTGTTAGGTCTTCACTACGGCTTTCTGGTACCCCGTGAATTTCCAAATTCTTGTTCCGAGATAACCCTACTTGGTATACTTGTACTTAATATATAACGAGGCAGCGACAGCAGAGTTGGAAAAACTATTCGTGCAAGAGGTCGCCGGTTCAACCTCCGTCTGTATCATGTAGATTCAATAAAACTTACTACAGTTTATTATCAATCTGTTTGCATAATACCGTGCTCAGAAATCTGCAATCTCAGTGCAGCGATTTCAGGTAAAATGTGTGAGTTAAAACTTCTGCCTACCCCTTCAGGGATATAGGCGTGATATTCGTTGTAAAATATAAATTATGATTTTTTGACCAATGAAATTAAAAAATATATGAGCTTATTAGTGCTATGTTACAGAGTTTTTATTCTATACAAAATTAATGATATCTACAGGTTAGCGGGATTTTGACCTACCCTTCTTTTATCAAATTTTCGCAACCGAATTTGAATCTTAGAACACTTAAACAGATTTGGGTACGTCGATGTGACGTTGATTGTAATAATTGACTCAGTGGCTCACGCTCCGGATTCATTCCTGGACGGGATTATTTATTATGGGTAAGCTTCTACATTACTAAACTGATTTGATAAAATATCATTCATAAATTGAATTATATTAAGAATTAACATAAGTAATAATAATTTAACGTATTAGAATTTATATTAATAATACTTTAATACACAAACGAGAAACACCGCGAGAATAAAGAATTGTTAATATTCGAAAAAGCATCTGAAGACACCTGAAAACATAGGTAATTATAAGTAAGACGTATAAGCCGTATGTATCTTTATTGTCTGTGGCTCCGCTGACTTTCTCTGGTAAGTGCGTCACCACACGCCATATATATGGTATCCATTAACTTATAGTAAAAGTCAAAATAAATGAGTCTTATACTCTGTCCTTTATATTATTTTCTTTTTGACAGTTTAAGATATTTTGAAATCAGTGATGAACTCGCAAGTTACCGATTCGATTAAAACAGAATATCGATTTTATTTAAGAAGAACTTTTAATCGAGTTAATGCAGCGATATTATTTTTATTATAAATATTAAATTCGTTTATCTGGTTTTTTCAAATACATGAAATAAATTGTCATATATTGTCTAACTATATATTGTCTAATTGTCATAAATTGTATTGTCATATATTGTCAAACATATTGGCACAAGAATTGGTTATTTATGTAACAGAGGACTCAACTGACGAGTCTAGTGTAATTTACGAAGAAGAATCTGATGAATCTATGTAATAAATAATGTAAATAAATTTACTTGTTTAATTTTTATATTATATATTTGGCGAATTACCCAATTGGGGTAATTCGCCAAATATATAAAATTTTGCCTAATTTCCTTGGCATGTGTAAAACTTTATTTTTTCGTATATTTCGGATCCATTTAAGAAAGTTTTCCTTTTTCTCTCTTAAATGGATCAGAAATATATGAAAAAATAAAGTTTTACACATGCCAAGTAAATTAGGCAAAATTTTATATTTTTGGCGAATTACCAATTACCTAGCTAGTTTGTTAAAAAATGGTATGTATGTGATTTTCTAAGTATTCTTGATCATAATTCTTGATTTAAACTTGACGTAGATGTTATTAACTACATATGCGTTTTAATATTAAAATTCACATACCTATAAATAATGTAAGGTAGCTGTCGAGAAGGAAATAAATAAATTTACAAATATTTGATTTGTAGACAATTTATCGATTTATCTGATTTCAAGACCTGCTTATTGTCTGTGGTAGTTTGTTATGCACAGAGCACTTCACTATGTGGGCGTTACCCGTCTAGAAAGTATATTATTACTGTAGTACTATAATTTGAAAATAGAAACAATATTTCATACGCGCGATCTGTCAAAAAGAAAATAACATAATGGACAGAGTATAGATGTCATTTCCCAAGTTTACAACAAGCATCCACCACGCATTTTTCACGCCCCAGCACTGCTGCTTTCTTCATCGATAATTAAAGAAGAAGAATTATTACCTTGTCCAGAAGGTGTTCAAAATAATATACCTTGACAAAATATAGTACAAGCCACAAACATTATCAGACAGATGATATTTTTATTAGAATCATGTCGCGTATTTTAAAAGACGATTTAGGACTTGCAACCAGAGGTGCATTAATCAACACTTAAGCGATAATTCAAAAAATGAACGTAAACGAACGAACGAGTATTTTAGCAGTACGTAAAGGGAGGTCGCAGAAAATCTTTGGACCCTTTGTTGCATTCTATAGCTTTTTAACACATCAATAATAAATCGGCGTAGGTTGACTTCGAAATCTGTTTATTGAGTCACTGACTAGCGTTTTCAGAGGTCTGCTGATCCATTATACGCCATTTCTCCATTATCTTGAACGTCGGTTCTAAGATCTTGCTTCAAAGGATTTAAAAACTGTGAAATTATCCTAAGAACAGCTTCCACAATTCCGTTGTTAAATATGTCCACATCAGTGCGGTTCTCCAGCTATCGAAGCAATTTTGTTATTAGAGTTGAAACAGTTTAGGCTCTTGGATCTAGTTGGCATCTGGATGGAGCAGGACATCATCAGTCGATCGGTTTTTGCATTATGATAGAATGTGCTTACACCACCCGTTTTCGAAAATTAATCACTTTTAACGGTTTTTTGGGCTAGGTTTTTTGAGATCAAACGCCAACTTAAACTATATAAATATTTCTCTTGTAATATAGTCGTTTATTGTGCTATTTAACAAATAATATTTAAAAATAATTAGAAAATATAGGACGCCAATTGACAAATCTAAACAGTTATGATGCTCATTTAATTAGGCATCTAAAATTCTATAAAGGCATCTATTCGATATTAACGCCACATCCAAACTGTTTTATTTCCTATATAATGTAAGACTTATTTTATTATTATAACATTATAATTATAACATTATTTCAAAATGTACTGCCTCGAAATAGAAGGAGGATGCGATATGAAGTAAAGTTGGAAAGATGGAACATATAAACAATAATATATAATGACTCTTATATAATGTTTACTTTCCCGGCCACAATCGCCACTCCACGCCGAGAAATATAGATGCTGCTTGATAGAAGTATAGATACTGTAAACGACAGCCGGACTCTGTTATATCTTGTTGTGTATCTAATGGATTTTTAGATGTATCTTGGACGTCTATTTCGTTCTGAAGGTAAGAATAGTGTTGGTCATATTTTCTCAATTGTCCTCAATGTGCGTCATAGTGGCATAACCTGGCAGTTTTCTACGAAGCACGGCTTCACTAGATTATATAAATCAACACATATAAATAATTTATTATCATAGTTTATTTAATAATAAATATTTATAGATTAATTTACAAAGAATGGTCATATCGCTTGTGCATATAAAGTGAAACGAAAATATTCTTCAATAGTTCCCAAGATAATTAATGAATACAAGATCATTTGTTGCCAGGCAAATGCCGCTCTTTGTAAAATGTCCTGTTTTCCTTTTTCACTTTAATAACTTATGTTATAATATTTCACATTAAATCTGGAGACGTTATTCAAAAGTTGCTAATTTTCTTATATATTTATTTAGGATAAAAATATAAAATCAGTTACTTTATACGTAATTTAGTTTGAACTTCCTTCACTGTATTATTCTTTATGAAATAAAAACATAAACAATCTTTCAATAATTAATCTTAACTAATCTTTAAGAACAAAACACTCAAGTTTTAATTATTTTATTCATTAAACGAAATTACTTTAAGAGAGGTTCTGTCATAATTATAAGAAGACTGCGGAGTATACATTTCTAATCCTCCGAACATAATGCTTTAAGTTAATAAAATATTTTTTTCGATGTTTTCAACCAAATGACAATTACCACCAAGAAAAGGTCGAGCTTCTTTTAACTGCTTTCTATCTACTCACAGGAAATACGAGTATATCTTTAATTGTTTTTACTTTTAAATATTGTACCATAGAATAGATATATGGTACTACAATGTATAAACATTACTTGTTCTTCCTGATAACAAAAGCGCTAGCATAGCGCTGTCAAAATAACGTTTGAGAAAAAGTTGGTTCTAATGTACTTTTTCGCTACCTTTTGGTCATAATAATCTTAATTTTTTATAAAACGGCTATGGCTATCTTACTATGAGTATACTACTAATACCATTTTTGTTATTAAGAAGTAAATAAGCTTACTTATATTTTAGAAACTAGTTTCTGCCTTCTGATTTTACCCGCGTCAACTTACCACACAGGCAAAGCTTGTGCAGGCAAATAACTAGTTCTCATTGTAAATGCTAATAAGTTGAGTTACTTATAGTTATTTGCAAAGGAAAGTCAATCCAAAATTGGCTCAGCCGTATCAGATTGACTGAAACAGATAAACATTTTTTCTTGTTCGTAGAACTTACTTTTATACATTAAAGTACAATTCTGTTTATTGGAAATCAGATACAGACACTTTAATTTTATTCAATTACATGTACTTATAGATAAGTTCTTGTAATATTTTGCAGAATAAATTATTATTAAAAAAATATTTTTAAAGGAAAAGCACATTGGGTACAGAAAGCTTGCTTAAAAAACGCAATACACTTTTAATTTTAAGGTTGTTGCAACGAAAGTATATTTTAAATTTATCAAGATTTATTCACTTACCTTATTTAACTAAATTTGAGTACCTAATATGAATTAATTACAAGCCACTGTTTATCCCATTAAGCAGTATTATATTTAAGAAAGTTACTTATTTACTATCATTGTTTTAATGAATTTTGAAAAGTCCTACATTTATTTACAAACAAAAGACAAAAACAAACACACAGACTACAGAAACAAACGAAACAGATAAGTTTTTACCAAATCACAGCATAAAATACCAATTTGCGGAGTATATAAGCTTCTTGGCGGAGATTGAAACTATGAAAACTGCGTGAAACAGTAGTTCCGATTAATGAAATCAACGAAAACAGAGTTTTAATTCTATGTTTGTGTTTATGGGTTGTAACGTTTGTTCTTTGGTAACGGTTCAATTTCGATTCGGATAAAATGCTTAGTGCGATACCAATTTATGTCTCAACCAAATCGCAGTCGAAACGAATGCGAAACGTTACCAAAACCAAACCGTTGTAATTAGTGCGATTGGTCCCCTGTATTTGTACCAGAATATTTATCTCTTGCTAATAATGCTCTAGGAGTATGTATGCTGTACAGCAAGGATACAAATAATTTATTGAGGATTATGTGGACAGTGTAATTACAATAATACATCAAAAATTATTTGCGGCATCCGAGTGTTGTTAACAAATTTCCATTGGCTTTCAATTTCTGCTTTTTACAATTGAATTTAGTCAAATTTAAGGGGATATTGAAGTTCCTTGTCTCTTTATACAAAAAAATATATATATATATATGTCGAGATGACGCCATTCATGTAGATGAAGATGTAATTATATTATAAAATGTAATACAAATGTAATTAGTACTTATAAAATGGGAAGTTGAACCAGTAAAGTCTAATCGTAATTGTATTTGATATTCGTGCACGTTTAATATTTAGTAATGACTGCGACTAGATACATCTTTATGTAAAAATATAATAAAATGTTTGCGCTCCCAGTTGTTGCTCAATTAATGTGTCTATATATAATAATTAATGATAAGCCAGTTGTTATCAAGTAAGCAGGCACAGTATTTTTGAAGACGGTCAAACTTTATATTGTACATTCGAGTAATACAAAAACGGTATGGCAAGCTGTAATAGCTTAATTTAGACTCTAGTGCTAGACATTATTTTTTTGAATCGGACGTTATCGATATTTTAGAAATAGACCCCAGAGCAAAGGAAAGATGCAACACAACATGTTTGGAAGCGTTTCTTCAAAATTATAAAATTAAATGAAAATTTCTGTTTTACTGTAAACTTTTTTCACTTGGAGTGACACCACTTTGAATTTTGATTTATTCTCAGTTAGTCCATTGACACTATTTGACACCCATAAAATAGCTAGACCTAAAATATATATTAAAAATATCTTAGGTTTCCCGACATTTGTAATATATAAAATAACGTCACACAGCTAAACATACATTGTCATCCAAACAAAATGTGTATACAAAATTACAGTTCAATCGGTTAAGGATAAATTTCAATTACGTTGTAAGATTTCACACCAACAAAATGATATTTACGAAATATTTAGATATATAGAATGAAAGTTAAATATAAATTTGTGAAAAGGGCCACTTTTTATAGACATGCACGTTTTTAAAACGTTAACCTAAGTACTGCAAAATGTGATACCATTTATAATTCGTTAGTTTTATCATAATCAACGTCATAGCTCATATCTGCGCCCAGCGAGGGCTACTAGCGTACCATGTACTAAGTTAGGGCGACTAGGTCCGTAGTCAACAACGCACGCTCAGTGATAATTCGCCGACTTTTTACACGTCTTTAAACTTACAAGTTTCCCTACTTTTTTTTTCTCCTTAGGAACGTCAGATATACTCGTATGTACATATTCAAATTTGATAATTACATTGATGTAGGACCGGATCGATGGAGATCGACGCCGATACTACAGTGTTACTGATGCTCTTTATTTTGGGTATATATTAGTTTTGTTGGTAATATTTATTTTATTATCATAAGTAGAGATCGGATAATCGGATGCATATTTACCTAAAATTAGTTTAAGACAAAGTATGGAAACGGCTTTTTATTGTTTTGTTAAATAAAAATCCCGGGATTGCGAAATTGGAAAGCCGGATGTTTATTTATTTACCTAATTTAGTTTTTGACAAAGTATGGAACTGTCTTTTTATTTTATTTCCATAAATAAAAATCCCGGAATTCCGGTACTGTAGAACATTTTGGTAATGCAAAACTAGTCGGTAATATGAGCTTAAAAACGACGTTACATGAAGATTAGTTTCAGTTCCCCGTGTGATTTGTGAGTAGGTATATAGAGTTTTAGAGGAAGAAAGTCGAGTGTTAAATAAAACAATAAGTACATACAAAACTTTATAGCACTCACACTCATTAAATCGGAAGTTAACTCAGAGTGAGATACTAGACCATACTTACGCCCGGGCACCATTTCTGTTTTTTTATTCAATTATTTAATTGATTATTATTTTAGTCAAACTAGCTCACTACATTCGTATAACACTCTTCATGTAATAAATCGTACATTCATAAATCGCACGGGGAACTGAAACTAAACTTCATGTAAATACGTATGCATAGTTGTAGGTATAAATGAACCCGGAGAATGAATCTCGGTCTTTTGAAAATAAATACCACGTGCTAATTTAGTAATTTTCAAACAATATCACTACGTTAAATTTGCAGTCCCGTATTTTCCCGGGATTTTTATTTAACAAAATGTATTTTAAAAAGCCGCTTCCATAATTTGTTAGCAAAAATTAACTTTAGGTAAATATGCATCCGATTATCCGATCTCTAATCATAAGGTGTGTGATTTTATTGTTGTCCATTAAATAAAATAATTTGTTACCTACGTCACTCCTTCAAAGGAAAGGTTGAAAGGCTCCGGAAAAGTGACACCGGCGCCCTTTTATCTTCATAAAGAGGCGCCAGTTTCATTTTTCAGGACGAATCAATCAATTTATTTTGTGTAGGTCATTAAGGCACGTTCCGAGATCAAAATCTACTTTATCAGATGTTGCTCGTTATGTCGCATTTATCATACCTTTAGGTACAAATAAAAAATTATTTAATAAAGTAGATGATTTGAGTCAGTTAGATATCTTAAATAAGTTTGAGGTCTCATTAATATCTGTCGAATGGAAATCTTTTGAAAATAAATATATGTAAATTTACTATTAAAATAATATACTCTGAATAGCGTTAGACGTAATTATTGCCGTCGTTTGCCAGTTGGATCGTTTAACAGAATTTCGCTACTGATAATGCATTAAATTACAATAATAAACACTATCATATAAATTCAGTATTCATGGATAAGTCAGGACAAAGTCTATCAGGCCACGGACTATAGATTGTTGTCGTAATTTTATCTATTTATTTTTACCAATATTCAATTCGATCATAGTGATATGTCGCCAGTCAAGAAAAAATAGTCAGGATATGGAAACAAGATAATATTAAAACATTAATAATCGTTTCTACCACTGGGGTTATTTTATGCATAAACATTTGAAAATAAATAAAAATGTAAATTTCTATATTATATTTCAAAATGAAGCAACATGAAATACTTGTCGTATCGGACATCCATTCAGCTCAAGCCTGAAGATTCTAAAAATAAACTTTCAGGCAATAAGTCAACACACACGAATGAAAGACTTGTATCATTTTTCCGTAACTTTTCGAAGGCTTCTCAGCCGAGTTGGATCCGTAGATTGATCTCTTTCTATAAGTTGGAACTGTCTAGTTGGATTATTTGTCCCACGTAAACATACTTATCAACAACTTCCAGTAGAACTGGTACTAAATTGTAAGTTGTTGCTTAACTCGACTAATAATACCAAATTATTAGCCAAACCACAATTTATACTAGATTCTATAGCGTAAAATTGTATGGTCTGTTATGATGCAAAGTTATCGTTAATGCAGGTTAGAAAGGCTGTATTTGTAATTAGATAGTCGATATAACATGATACAACACCAGTTGTCGAATTAGTTTAATTAAATAAAAAATAATCGCAAATAAACATATAATAGGCTATTTTCATGTTATAACATAAAAATGTGAAATAATTTTATTTATATAGTTTTTGTACTGAGCAATGCAAAAATTATATTATTTTTTCATAAAATCGTAAGATTTATTTCATATTTCTAATTTAAAATCTTCTTCTTCTTTTGGGTTTGATGGCGGTGCCCATAGGATTTCGCCAACCTCGAGTTTTTTTGCTTAGAATACTTTTTTTAATTAAACTATACGCGACTCCAGGCCGTGAAAGTACAAGTGAATGCAAAATTAAAATTAAACAAGGCAAATAAAATACAATATACCCTGTTCGCTGTCTATAAAGTAATTTAAAATCGAAAGTTTTATTATCTACTCGTATATATCACGTGACCAAAAACACCGACCGCCATGATTTTCTCGGTATGACGTCATTAGTACTAAAACAAAGTATGTTTGTAAGCAACGCGTCAAGTTGAAAGGAGATTGCCAATTCCAGTACTTTTTGTAGAAACATTGTGTCTCAATGATTTTCTTACCAAAAATAAAACAATAATATTTTAAGTATTTTGTGCTTTCTGCTTATTTAACATTCCTTTTGGGAATAATTTTCTGAAATAAATCAGTAATAAACTTCTGTTTTACAGCAAATTGACATAATCTGCCATGTTTATAGGGTTGGGACAAATTATAGAAATCAATCGATTATCTGTGGGGTGATTTTGTACCTAAATCGACAATCGAATCGCTTTGCTTAATGTCTATTCCCTCTATGGGGGACTCAATTATAACAAACAAGTGCCACATTTATTTAGATTTAAGGTTAACTTGCTGTGCCGGTTATTGTTATTCGTGTTTTAAATTATGTTTTTGAAAATGCCGAGTTCTAAAAGAAAATCTTATAGAAGAATATTGTTTTTGAGATAAGAATATTGTTTTTGTTAAAACTTACAAGAAGTTTGTTTTAGTTACTTACATAAGATTTTTGTTAATCACTAATTGGTAGTTAATTGACAGGAAAATATTTTTCGTTTTGTTTTCCTTTATATAAATAGTTAAATACAATACAATTAAAATTAAAATATCAACATATAATTTAACTACTGCAAGAATATTCTTTATGATAATAATTAGTTAATTTTCTTGTGCTTGAAAATATTGTGATTATAAATTAATTTATAATCAAAATACAATCATTATTGTGTCTATGTGTTTTTAGGTAACCAAGGCAACTTAAAAATAACAGAACTGTCTAGAACTTCTTTTATCAATGTTGTGTACCGTTTTATATTCATATTAAATTCTTATCTATTTTATCCCGTGGTTTCCCTACTGGACCTTCCACCCACACAATAACCCTCACAATCATGACCCTATGTTATGTACATAATGCACCATAATGTTAATTTGATTTTATTTTGAAAAGACTGCTGTGTAATCACATAGTTTTATTAATAATATATATATATATATATATAATTTTTAAAAATAGATAAATAAATGATTCTATTTCAAAAAATAATTTCCTTTTCACTTTAGTTAGTATAACTCTTCCAATACATTATAAACAAATAATATAAAAAATGAAAGAATTGAAACAGATCAAAATATCATGTGTCTGTTCATTTTTTTTAAAATCAATAAGTTCAAATTAAAAAAAAAACATTAACTGTTCCATCTTGTTAACTCGAGTTCAACCCGAATTATGTGAATTTTAACTCGCGTTAAATTATGTTTTGTTTTTCCGTGTTGGCTCATCACTACTATCTTCGGCACTTGACAACTTTGACATTTCTTTATTTTAGCACAATTGACGCGCCTTTATTTTACGATAATATTTTGATTTTTTTTCTGCTTGCAGGATAAATATTTTGCGAAAATAAAAATAACACTTGACTATCGCATGTAAACGAACATTTAAAAAAATTGTAGAATAGCCTATTCCTTTTATTATGGAAAAATAACGGAATTTGAGCTTAAAGTTTATCGTATATGAAGCTAGGCTTGGAATGTTGGTATACAGAAATTATATTGTATACAGAAAGCTATCTGTATACTTGTACACATTATAAATATTACATTGACATATATTCTACCGATAGACAAGAACAATAAGCGCAGAAAGCGCAGAAGCGATACCAAATTTAATAAGCACATTGTACCTCATACACTTATTATGTTTTATAATAGAAGGAATGGCAACATAAAAGAAAACAAAATATTAGGACTTTATTTAATTATTACTACTATATAAATTTGTACTGAATAATAAAAAATTACGAACTAAACATTTTATAATCATCCCGTCTATACATATATTAACCTAAAGTCACCGCGTACGCCTTAGGAATGGAGGAGCATCTGTATAGCTTTACTCTATGATTTTAGCAAGCACGTGCCAGCGCGGCGTCAATAAATACAAAATATTGTTTACGTTGTATAATTATAATATTATTATCCTTATTTTCACATAAACAACTAGATATTTTACTCATTTAAATTGTCAATAATTATTTTTGTTCAGGTTTACTATTTAATTACTGTTTTAATTATGTTTATTGTCGGCCTATGAGCGATGCACACTGCGCAAATGGCGACGATTGATCAATCGATAATATCGATGAAATATTATGTTTTTATTTATTTTCTTCATCTTCTTACACAGCTACATCTTAATTCATTTATATATATTCATAATTTATTTCCTAAAAGTATTTTTATATACTAAGAAATATCCGTCAGATAACAAATATTCTTAGGCCAAATTTAACTTTTTCCTAAGGTACGCTCATGATTTTATTATAATTATATATATATTTAACAATTAACAATTCTTCCGCCGGAAAAACCCGCCCGCAACTCATTATAATAGACCTTCATAGTACTAATCTAATAAAGTCGGAGGTTACTACTTTCTACTTCTATATGGCTCGTTGTGCAACCCAGAGTTTTTTTTTAAATGAACCTTGAATGAGAAAATGGGGAATATATAGGTACTTATGTCGTTCTGGTACAGAGTGCCTTCTGGTACAACTGAATTTTTATGACAAGTTGTGTTGGTGCCATGACGAACTAGGCTGTCACTGAGTTCTTATTCAATCTGATCAAAAGTTCAACTAAATTTTCTATAAATTTTACATTGTTATAGCGGAGTAGACTGTTTTCATTGGTAATATCTCCATATTCTTTTTTGAAATTACGTATTCTTCAATAAAACTATCAGTTTTCAGGAATAATCTTCACGTTTTACCTCGAAGGCTTCTGACTCATTGTAAATGTGCAAAGTATTTCAGCGATTCAATCTGTTTCTCGGTTATATGAAAAATGAAGTACTTTCTTTTTTGAATACAACAAATATTTAAAAAATCTATATAAAAATTAATAGGTCCGTATCTATAATATTGAGTTAATATTGAGATAAAATATTTAGTTGTATAAGAAAGTTGAATAAGAAATTTTTGTTAACTAAAATAAAGAGTGTACTAAGTCAATGCTCTGGGAAATTATTAATCGTCTGACCACTGAATAAATGCATATTAATAGAATAAAAATCAATGTCTTGGCAATGGTCTTGTTTGAAGCTGTGCTAGTTTAGTTGCAGGCTAAAAAAATAAAGTCAGCGTTTGTATGTGTCCACATCAAAATGAGTGACACAAGTCGAGATTGTAGATATTGATGATGTAGCAATAGATGTGCACACGTCTATTGCTTAAAAACTCAATACATACGCTTTATGGTAAAAACAAGAAACTTTTTCTTACAAAATCTATATCGCTTTAAATGCGAAATCACCTATCACGTACATAAGTAGTTTGAAATTAATAATTAGTTCCTTATAATAAACCATACTAATTATATAATCTATAAAATCTATAGAACTTTACATAGATTCTTAAAATCATCAATTTCCTTTTTATAAATTTATTAAACATTTACGATAAAATTAATAGTCGTTAATACATAAATGAATTAAATGAAAACTCATTAACACTATGGTTACCTAACCATAGTCTTAATGAATTATAGAATGTTTATAGGCATGCTTATTCTTGCTATTGAGATATATCAATTTTGTTTATACGAGACTTACACAGTAACAAGTATCGAGATTCCTATACCTATTAAATTATTCTATAATGAGGTCTAACCTGTTTATTACGATAATTGTATGGATATTGACGAGCGCGTACAGCGAGGAGAACTCAGCACCAAGGTTTACATCTAGGCATTTATGAAATGAATATAATATGTATCGTTCACAATATAACACACAATTCAATAAGATAATTATAGATGATGACCAGTTTATTTCTTATACACATATCAAAAACAAATTTGGATTTTATAAATATGCTTATATTGTTGTAAATTTCAAAACTGGTACTGATTTGTCTTCTTGTCTTTTTGAGTCGAATTAATCTTCACTCCTATAAAATACCTATATACTGGTACCTCCAGCGATATGGTCGATAATGTAAAATTTCCAAAACTTGTATTATACAGACGTATGAAACGGTTTTTTGGATTGGATTAAGATGATAAAATTTAATTCAAAGCTTTCCTTCAAAAGTTAGATAAGCTTTGGTACTAACTAGATTGATCTCAATAATATTATTACTTTCATAAAAAAATTGTAGGCATTAATATTCACAAAATATTAATTTTCATCGTACATTAGGACTTTAAGAAGCTTATATTATACCGGGAATTTCAAATATAAATACTATACGAACCAAGTTCAGTGAATGGGGTATTTTTTATATTTATTTTATATATTTATCAATTAACTAAATCAAAGAACAGGAAAGGCTACATAGATGGGGAAAAATAAAATGATTAGCTTTTTAACGTAAGAGAACATGAACAGAACACCAAAATAGCGAAATCCTAGATGAAATGAAGTTTCCGATTGAAAAGATATCAAAGTTAAGTTAAAGTGATTACAAACTTCTTTTTATGTATGTATGTTAGGAGTTTAAGTATTTTATTTACAAGTCCTTCTCGCAAATTCGCAAATTCTATAATTATTACACATTTTGCAAATAAAAATATTTTAAAAAGCAAGGTAATGGTTGTCCGGGGTCCACAGGGCATAATTAAATATTAAACAAAAAAAGTTTATTACAACCTTTTTTTTAATACGACCTCTTAATATAAAACAATTACAATTTATAAAAGATAAGGAAATAAAACAGGTCAATCATAATTTTAATACTTTGTATTGCCACCATATGCTCCCAGTACAATCTGAACGCTTTGGCATGCTTAGGCTTCCTTAGACGATGTTATTTATGTAAGGAATATTTTCACATTCCCCAATAAGTGCATTTTTAAAATCTTGTACCGTGAGGAATGAGCTGCATGCTTTATTAAAATTTCTACTTCATGCCAAGCATGTTTGATGGGTTACATCCGGAATTAGTGCTTGTGCTGTGCTGTGTGCGGTCAGGTATGCATGGTAGGCATGATAAATACCAGGCCTTAAATGTTATGAACGGAAGTTATTCATCGGCGTACATCGGTGTAACTTTTTACCATTTCTCTTTCCTCCATTCCACAGGCGTATTGTGCTTGGATTGATCTGTAAGGCTTCAAATTTGCTTCGGCAAGACTTCTTTATATTGCCTATTTCCTTGCTTCCATTTGTTGACCTCTTTAGGACGGATCCATACTCTCTGTAGTATGTAAGTAGTACAAAACAACTTTCGTCTCCGAGGCACCGGGGCTCGTCGTTACGTTAGACGTCACGTTCTTCACAGAGACGTAGACATACCCACTATTCAACAACATTTCAAGTTATGCTCGGAGCGCTTCTTCAAAGCAGCTTCCTCCCATACAAACCCACTAATTAAACACGCGCCCGCTTATACGGCCTTAAACCGCCTTCGTCGCCCTAAACACGCGCTCTCCGACCTACCAAATAGAATCTCATTTAAGTTGAATCAACTACTGGAGGTAGCTTCTGCGTCGTCAATCAGCACAAGCATGTCAGTATATATCTTACGTACATTGTCAATTGTTAAGATATAAGTGCATATGTGCACACAAATAATTCGGACTTTGACTGCGAAGGTAGGTTTGTTCTCACCGACAGGTTAGGCAGAGGTGTAACAAACACATCGATCTGTCAATAAGGGTAAGCCAAAAATTTATTTAAATAACTACCATGTTATTACTATTGTGGAGCGATGGCACCCATTCTAAATACGTTGCTTGACTAACAAACTGATTATATTTATGTTATTGTTAAAATTATAGATCAGCAAATGCAAATAACTAAAATAATAAGGGCATCTCATATGACTTGTTTATTTTGAAGGGATGCTTTTGACCTTTATCGTAATAGATATATTACGTAAAGGATGCGATGTTCACTTGGGATCCTGTATAATAGGGAATATGGATAAATTGAAATTTTCATTTCTTTTCACTAAAAGACTATATTTGAATTTATCATGTGTCACTACTTATGATAATTCAACTATAGTATTTTTCGTAAGGTGTTGTGAATTAAAAAAGACGACTCGAGCGTATTTTTGTTATTACTAGACGGGAGTTAGTTACATACTCGTAAAATAATACTTTAACTGTGTATCTAGAGTAACTCTGTAAGTTATACATATATGCTATTGTATGGATAATAGCAGATAAATTGTATTGTTATAAAATTGTAATAAATTAAATACACAAGAAATAAAACGACCTCCATAGTCGAGTGGATAGCACACCGGTTTCAAGGTGTCGCCATCTCTGAGGTCCCGGGTTCGAGTCCCGGTGGGGGCAGATGTTTGTGTGATGAATGCGAGCATTTGTACCTTAGTCATGGTTGTTGATATATATTTCTATAAAAATTATTTATATATGTATAATATATGTATGTCTATCCGTTACCCTAGATCCTATAGCACAAGCCTTACAGAGCTTAGTTTGGGCTAGGCTAATTGGTGTAAGTGTAACAAATATTTATTATTATTATTATTATAAAAAGGTTTTTATAATGTTGTTTACAATTTCTATTTTTCATTTTTTATTTAATTCAATATGCTGTTAAACTATGTTAACTAGAAATAATCTATAAAGAAAATTATGCTAGTACCATCTCTGACATGAACTTTTTACTACTGGGTAAATGCGAAAATTGAGCGAGATTGTACTCTTGAGGTTATATTTTTTAATAAATGTATTTATTTATTTAAGATTTGCCAACGTTTGAGTACATTTCTTACAACAATTATAAATCTTAAATCTATATTATTAAACTAAATGTATAAACAGACAATTAATGGCAAATACTGTATGCAATAAAAATAAAGAATACATAAAACACCAACAATTAAGACACATAACAACGAATAATATACAACTTAAACCTATAGTCTTGGACAACCACTCTGATCAAGAATCACAATTATATGTAATAAAATGTTTAATATATATAATTTGATTACAGTAATCGAGTGAGAGTCCTGATGTTAACTGAAGTCAATTAGGGAATATTTAAAATATTGAATTGTTTGGTATCATTAGACAAACGTATTTAATTAAACTTGGAAGTTTACTTCTCTGTGACAATATTAAAAACAAATGTATTAATATTATAGTATCTTAGGAAATTTTATATTTATGAAAGACCATATGATTTCAATTGCTTTACTTGTACTGTTTACTGTGAAATCCTTAACATGTATAATCTGTGGTCCTACATTAAGTAAAGTATGGTATCTACCAAGGTATATCGATAGGTAGATATTACGACATGACTGCTGTTATGGGGAATAAAGTGTAACAGATAAAAATATGTGTTCGTCACCATTTATACGAGATATACATGTAATAGGAGATGAAATGAACCAATTACCAATTAACGGTCTAATTATAATGAAAAATGCAAATGTTATAATATTAGTTTTTAAAAAATGTATGTAACAGATTGTTGGGAAACATTACGCTAAAATGTTTAGTTATTGAGGTGGTACTTAGCCGGACAGCGTCAGTCGCCCAACCACTAACGGTACGGAGCAGTAAAACGCAGAAATGTGGTCGAATCGCACCCCTGTTTTCGAAATCACCTCTCAGCAGTTCCTACCAAAAACTACAGAGGTTATAGTGGACATTTAATTTTATTAAAATTTCATTTCATTTCGCCTTTGGCAATGGTAGTATTGGATAAATACTCGACATAATGGATCCTGTCAGGCGCAACACAATATGAAAAAGAATCATGCGATCAAAGACATTAATAATAACTAATTTTTGTGTGCACCGTTATGCTATAATCACCTATTACTTTTGCCTTGGTAATCTCTCGGATATATAGCTATGTGAGTTGACTTAACCTAGATCTTCATTATTTTCTACTATAATCAGATTCAATTCAGTTTACTACAGTACATTTCAACAGTATAATTACTACTTAATTTAAAAAATATAATTCTATGCTTGTCGCTGTCATGGGCTCAAGTTGGTTGGTTACATAATTGTTGGTTGTTATTACAAACTAAACAAATTATTAAATTTATTAAGCAGAGGTAGTAAATGTAAAATATTAATATTGATATCTCCACACATAACTAAATACTTATCTCTACATGCTAATTGTAAAACATCTTTCATAGTGACTTCACATACTAAATAGTTTACAAATGAGAGCCAGAAATTCAATAACTATTTCAATTCCAAGTTCACCACTGTATTTACGTTTTTTGTAATGTACATACAATACATTGTTTAATATGAATTGAATGAAGTTTTACGATGGATTTTAATATATCCTAAGAATTTGTATAATAAAAGTAACCCTCTTGATACTTTTCTTATTTCCCTCAGGAGAGGAGAGGCTGAGAATCCTCATTGATACCATCGCAACCAAGTGTCACTGTGATTATGTCAGACTCCAGGAGACGTATTTTTGAATCACTAGACGTGAATTTGGAATTCGAATACGAATACAAATCGTGCGCGAAATTATTTTCTACTTCTTACAATTTTATAGATTTTTGAATCACTCGAATTCAGTGGTGTCATTAAAAACAAATTCTTAATTAGATTCAGTTTTACGCAGAAAAATTAAAAATCGCAACAACTAAAATTAAAATATATGTACTCAAATAATATTTACTTATCATTATGTACCTATTTACAAGCTTTACATTAACCAGAGTAAATTTATCACTGTCAACGTCACTTCAGCGTTGGATATTCTACTAGTAGAAATCAAAAACTAGTGGGTTGAACCACTCGTTGCACAAAGCACGAAATGAAAGTTCAGAAATAGTGAATTTGGTAATTCGTATACGAATCTCACGATTTGTGAATTGGTTTTCTATTATTTCAAAAATTTGTCTCCAGACCGATCGAGGCGGCAGAGCCAATGTGGTCATATTGGCTCTGCCGCCTAACCCTACTTTTACGCCTACTAACCAGACTTTTACGCCATTCTGTATGATGTGATGTATATGTATAATGATCTCATTATATAAAGCTAGCTTTACAGCTCCTTCCCTTTTTGCAAATCGCATTATAAATGATCTGTCAATATTTTACCAGATTATTGTCAAATATAAGTAATTCATAATATTTAAACCAATGCTTTGTAATATATAGTACATCTATATTTAGAAACGGTATCAACCAATTAATTTCTAAATCCGCCAGGAACTCCTTGAATGTTTTGATGAATAATTCGTAAACAATTAGACTTTTCGGTTGAAATGAAATAGACGGATTCCCTTTGTTGTGTCATTATTACATTTAAATTACTTGGAACAAACTCTAAAATTTTTTTTTCTATATTAAGTCGTATAAGTAGTTAGTCAATAAAAGTATTGTCATTCTGTAAATTACCGAAAAAGTTGTTTTCTAAAGTTAAAAAGTAAAATATTAAATTAAGTATTAAGTTTTTTTTTTAAATACAATTTTGCCAGATATCAGTAATCAACCACCCATTGCTGTCATGCTGAGATAGTGAATTCCTTAATTGTTGAGTGATGAGATAAATTATTGATAAGGCCAAAACTGATAGTAAGTACTATTAGGTCAATAAACACTGTTTGCAATTGCATAGTAGGTCTACGTAACTATCTAAGAATATTCAAAGAATATGAAGTAACGAACAATTGATCGCTATATCAGTAATGTTGGTACAATATATTAATAGTACATTATAATTAAAGATGGGCTGAATACGGACTTTGCCGAATACGAATATTCGGCCGAACATTCGATTCAGCAGCGGCCGAATATTCGGTTCGCGCGAACCTGTATAACCAGGTTCATATAGGTTCGCGCTCAGCCATTTTTAGCCGAGGCATTGAGAAACGGTGATGATAAGAGTACTGACGAATACGATGACAATAATCAGGTGGCTCAGACTGTTTCAAATTCTACTCGTGCAGATTTTTGGAGCTGTTTTGAAGAAGTTGCCTCAACAAAGCTACGAACGATACCGACCGATAATTCTAAAAGTCCTGTTGCAACTGAACTGGACAAATGTTTACCGAGAACCTTCTACAGCGAGATAAAAGTTTGAATGGTGGACAAAAAATAAAGTAAAATATCTCTGGGTCTTCAGTGTATAGTGAACTACTTTTCTCGGAAGCTGGGAATGTTTATGAAAAAAAAACGTAACCGTCTCATGCCTGATCGCACCGAAAGTTTGGTTTTTCTCCACAAAAATCTACCTCTTATAAATTATAATTATAAATAAATAGGACTAAACTTTTGGTAGCTTCTACAATTTAAAAATTTTATTTTAAATTCTTATCGATCGATTGAAAAGAGATTATGTTTTATTTTAGTGAAAGAAGAAACACCAATTTTTATTTAATTTATTTCTTTATTGAAAGAAGACTGTTAGAAGACTGTTGTGAATTTAATAGTTATTTACGTTACCTATCGTTCCTAATCCTATACGATTGCATGCTCTAAATGATAGGAACATTATAATGTTCCTATCATTTAGAGCATGCAAATGCTAAAGCTTGTGATTAATGATTAATAAAACTTACTTAAATAAAACAATTTTGGTTTCTCTTACCTAAGCTACGGTTTATTGCAAAATTTTTATTATATATAATATATAGTATATTTACATTTTGACGCATATTTATCTCTTTTTGTTAGTTGCTTGCTGAGAATGCTGGTATAGGATGTCAATCCGACAAATTACGAAACAACCTACACTAGTTTACTTTGTTTATTCGGTAATTATTCGGCAATGTAACCGAACTATTCGGCCGAATAAGAACACTGAAAATGTTGCCGAATATGCCGAATACAGAATATTTACCGAATATTCGGCCCATCTCTAATTATAAAGTGAGTAATGTTGAAAATTTGTAATTTTTAACTGCTCACGAGTGTTATACAACGTTTTTCAACATCATTTCGAGTAATTATTACAAACTTTATAGGTCAATAAAAAATTATTTTGAAAAACAATTTGTGAAAGTACAATTATAAGAATTATACGTTGGATTTCCACCTTCACCGCTAGTTTTTTCTGAAATATTCGTTATTATTTCATTCGTACAATCAATTTCATCACTTGATGACATTTTTGATATATAAATTTTAACAAAAGAAACAGTGCAAAATATCTACTTGCAAAATAGTACTGAAAATTGAAAAATGGCGCGTTAACTTTTTTTTTTGTTATCAAGGCTAAGGTCTTGGGACCATGCTGCCTTCGCGTTTACTTTTTCATTGACGGCTTTGTGACACTTATACAGCCAAAACAGCAAATTATATAATTTTTAGAAAATAAATATATTCTTTTAATATTTATGTATGACTTCTATTTAATAGTTGTAATTTTAAATAAGGTTTTTATAATTGAATATTTTTAAACAGAGTGTTTCTAAACGCCAAACTTATTTTAACGCCAAACTTTAATTTACAAAAATGTTACAGCATTTTGCATATAAATTCTCTTTGATTCCTATTTTTTTTTCTTATAAATAAAAGCGTGACTTTTCTTTACGAAACTATTAACTTTTGATTATCAAACTGTGCGGTAATCGAATTTGAAATTCGAAAGATATTATAAGTTGGTAATATTATACATTGTGAAACTAAAATTTGGTGTAGTTACATACGAGCAATGGTGTCGAAAAGATAATATTCAGTACGATCGACAAGAATACTTTTTTATATACTTTTGATAAATGTTTAATTTTGATTACACTTAGCATTTAATATATTCCTATCTCAGACACTGATTTAAGTCATGTAAAAATGTTCATATTCCATGAATGATAATGTTAAATACTTTTCATATGAATTCCCTGATTATATTATATATATATATATATATATATATATATATATATATATATATATATATATATATATATATATATATATATATATATATATATATATATATATATATATATATATATATATATATATATATATATATATATTTATAGTTTTTGTACTTAGAATCCGTCAAGTGAGTAGAAATGATTTTATCATTTAATAATATTTATATACCAATCACTTTATCATAGGCACTTTTTCTTTTAAATATAAACAAACGCACAAACCGAGCATTTACCAAAATAAAAACCACTTTCCCATTGTCGAGATCATAATTTTCTACTCGTCAATTTCCCCGCTTCAACTCAATTTCTAAGTAAAATTATTTCGACAGCAGTCTTTAGTTAATTTATTACATGTCGAAACTGTTTTAGCGCTCCACTAGTTACGTTTACCTTTATAAATTATGTAAATTCATTATGCAAAAAAGTGATTTGTATCATCATTATCGTTTCAGAAGAAAGACGGTCGTTGTTTGGCATAAGTCTCCTCCAAGGACCCCCACATCGATCAGTCCTGCACTTTTAACGTCTAACGTCTTCCTGCAGTCTGCACCAAATTATGGGTACACTTTGTGGGTGGTTACCAACCGGTTGCCTGGCATCTGCCAACTTTAAATGCAAATTAAATTGAACGAAATAAACACTAATTTGATTTTATTAAATCATTCTTTCTATCTGTTCTGCTTTCAAATGGATTGGTAACTAACTATCAGAATAATTTAATTGGGGGGTTATAAAATATAATTTTCAATATTAAATTGTCTCCAAAAGTATTTTTACAGAATATCATAATGGTGTGGAATATTTATGAGAACTATAATTGGACCGTTTGCGCCCCCAACGGCCATCAATCCTGCAATCATTATCTCGCTCATTGGTACTTATTATTGGTTCTCGGTTTTTCGGGCTAACCCTGGCTCTTTTGAAAATTTTATCATGCCTGCTGGTTCAATCTTGCAAATAAATTGTTAGTATAACTTTTTCTGTTCAACAATTGCTAGAGTCATGTCATACTGTATCTTATGATATTTAGAAATTTCAAGTGAAATTTGTATATGCAGTTTGATTACTTTTGTATGAACTCGTTCCTACACTAAAATTGCACGCCAGTTTTACGTCTTGAAACAAATGTTATGTTATCAACTAGCTTGGAAGATTCAGTATGCAAGGTACCATACACATAACAGAAGATAGCACGTCCAAGAAATTGTTGTGTAAGTATACAAGGTACAATTACATGTATAAATGCTTTTAATAACTTGACAAATTCGCTGCCATTTTTTTTATCTTAGGAGAGAGAAGCTGAGAATCCTCACAAGCAACATGAAATGATTATATTGAACTTGTCTTGTTTTGATTTTAATTTTCATTAATTTTTCCTTATGTTTAAAATTCACTTGAAACTGATTTACTTGCGAATATTAAAGACTCAATGTATATTTGTAATTCAAACGTTTGAGTACAATATAATGAACATGATTTGAACTTTAGCGCAAGATAAATTTAAATTTACATAATTATTACCTACATTCTCACTTACTACCTATTAAATATTTGGTTTGTTAAACGTGGAAAAACATCAAACACCTATTGTAAATTTTGTAATTAATATTCATTATTTTTGATTGACAACATGAAATAGCTAGTTTCTAAATCCTTATTAGACTACCTTCTTTTACTTAAATATAAATTGTTTATAATTTCTTTCCTTAATTTGTAACCTATATAATCCTAATATAGTTTGAAACAATTGTCCATACCTTATATTCTTGCTGACGTTGAGAATTGGAAAATATTATTAACTCCTTTATAATATAAAAATTCTTGCGTCAGATGGTTCTGTTCTTCACATGGTATATTTATGATATTTGAAAATTTCCTGATTTCAATTCGGCTATCAAATACTAACAGGGATCTCTTAATACAAATATTATACATCAGCTAAACAATATACAATCAAAATATCATTTTAACGAATACATTTATAAAATACGAATATTATAACTAAAGTAATAAGAGACAGTATATTAGGCAGCCCACAGATCACAGAAGCTCTGTGCCGTATAGTTAAAAATCAATTTCTCGAACAAAATCTTGGGAATGAGATATATCTATAAAAAGAAAACGAGAAAAATATAACATTATGAGAAGCGTAACTACGTATTCGAGGACAGAACTTCTTATGAACCTATGCTGTATGTATTGTTGTATTACGCTGTACCGCAACGTATACTACTATACTAGATTATGTAATTGATACACAGAATTTTATTATGCGTACGCTATATTCACAATAAAGTTAGAATGCATTCGAATACATTATAGTTTATTGCATATCACAGCTTCGGTGGAACGGAATCCTAGTAAGTAGAGCAATTTAATTCGACAGAGAAGTTGATGTTTGAATGATGTAAAAGATGGATTCATGGGCTGAAGCCGGCAATCCGTTTGTTGTATATAGTAAGAGTAGCACAGAAAAAATACTAGACTTTGTAGTTCTACATTTGTACAGAAATTAGTAAGCTTTAAGACTAGAAGTTGATACCATAAATCTTAATTTAATATTAAGTTTGAACCTATACTGACTATAAGCAAATCATAACCTGTGGTTTGATGCATGCGTCCGGTTGTAGTTATTTACTTACATATGTGTGTATTATACGACGATTGACTCATAATCAAACAGTACATAATGTAACATTATGTTATTGTAGTAGTATTGAATATCCAAACGTAAAGATAGCTTCAAGCTATAAAAGTGCTTTGGAACAGTGATACTATCTTACTCCGCCTGACAAAACATGAGACAAGAGTTAAAATCATTATATATTTCAACTTCTCTTAATTAGCATACTTCTAAACTCTTACACATTGTGATAGGCCTGACGACAACAAGATCTTAATAAAATATATTTTAGCTATATAAATAATTGTGTTTTATATTATATTTTATATTATATGCCCCTAGTATTAAATTAATATTTGACTCATTTTATTACACCAGTTTTGATTTATATTTAATAATTAAAGAATAATTCATATTAAGTGGGTATAGCCCACCCACTAAATATGAGTTCTTCTTTCAAATGCACATACTTTCAAATATATTGGTATTTAGATATATGTTAATTGATAAACTTGTGATTAATAAATAGGTATTTATTATAATAACATTTAATTTGAACAATAAATATGAGATTATAGAGATGAAATGTAGAGAGTGTCATTAGCTCGCAAAATTATTTATCGTTCGGGCGAACTATTGTATATCACAATACTACTCAGCTTCAGGAGGACACTTGACTAAATACTGGAATTTTACGCTACAATATTTAAAATTGCTTCTTCGTTGTGATTATATTATTTTGATCACTTGATGTGAACTTTATCGTCGATTACTACCTATGACATGGCTTTAGATTTCATTATATTATTGAGTTGGTTGTCCAAAGGTTGGTTTCGCTGGTTGTTTAGTTTAGCTTATACGTATGTATATATATAGCATACAGCGTTACAAGAGTTATTGAAAACAACGAGTATAAATTTGCAAGAGGCTCTGAATAATAATACCCTTTAGTACATAAGCCTATCTCACGGTATGCCCAACCCACCTATAAACAGGGTTATGGAGACAGTTTGGTGGGAAGCTTCGCAATTCACTATTTTTACAGAAGGCTTTACTCATCAAACGTATTGTTACGTTAATGATGAGAAATTTCGAAATCATTCATAATCAATTTTAAGATTGGTTATATGAATCGTGTTAATTTGGCTCTTTGTACGAGTAAGTTGACATTTGACATGTACATTAATCTTATTAAGAGCAACTGTAACTTTTGAAGTAATTACTTAATATTCCACTCTTTTCCTTGTGATTCGTTTATGGCAATTTCTCCTCGTGAAAATTAAGGGAGCTCAAACACTAAAGTAATTTAAAAACCTTGGCCATAGCTACTTCCTATATTTGAAAAGTATACAACGATTGCTGATTAACTTCTAATGTTCCTATTCTTTATTACAAAAATGACTGAAATTTATTACTGCACCCTTCTCTTGGTTTGAATGTCTTTTTTTTTGTTTTTCTCTTTTCCGTGATTGTGTGGATGATTTTCTTTTAGCAATAAGGTTGCATAATGTAGTCTTTCTATATTATATTTATAAAACAGTTTCTTTAATTATTTTTACGTATCGTTTATTTATGTTACAATATCTATGTGTACGAGTATGATCTCTATTTATGACATCATAAATACGTTAAAGGTTAGGCTTAGAATAGAATAGAAGAGAATAGTCTCATAAATACTATAGGCGACATTTCATTTCATAGGTAATGAAATGTCGCCTGTAGTGTTTCCGAACCGACGTGAAATATAAGTTTTCAAAAAAGTAATTTTTAAAAGACGGGGATCATATTTATGACTTCTTTGGTGTAACGGGGGTCCAGAACGGTGTTAATCCCTTTCCATCAGATGATCCTTCTACTCGTTTTCCACCTTATTACCTAAAAAAGGTATTGCATTCATCTTACTAACCTTCTGTGTATATTTGAATGATTCTTAGATAATTTAAAACATAAAAAAAAAACAAATTATTACGGCTTATTTTATCTTTGGCATAAAGTTAATGTACAAAACTTTTAGCGGAGGTCGTATGTTGTGATAAGCACTATTAGTTACACACAGCACTATTAGGTACACTATTTTTTATGGCGATATATTGTTTGCAAACATGTAATGTAAAGTGACAGTTCCCATTAATTTTATTATCTATCTTACCGGAACACAGCAATGTCAACATTGCTATTTTGCGGCAGAAATTAAGACATAAATTTGTAAACTCTAATCAATTTATTACGAGTATAAAACTACAGACAATGTGACAATTTACATACTTGAGTCTGCTTTTTATTAATTACTTTGTAATTACCATTCACTGTTCTACCATAAAATATTGTATTATAATTCCACGTGTTTGTTTTATATTTGCGATGTTTCCATGTATAGACCTTCCAGATGAGGTTTTCAATGTAATTAACATTTTGTTAGAATACATAATTAGTCACAACAGCTGCTTAGTAGAAAAATAAAATAACAAAAATATTTCCAACGTAAATAGTGAGGTCGTTATTATAATCAATCTTGCCGATCTGGTCTTTTACGGATGACAATCGAATTTATCTTTCATAGCTTGTCTGTAATTAATATTAAAAATCAAGTTTCTTTTTTACTTACCAAAACTTTAAAAACAATCCAATCCCATATACCACGCACCTCTATATAGTTCCATGAGTGATTACGCATTAAGTGGTTTAATAAACGATGATATAATATTATTTATTAACTAGAAAATAACACATCCACAACACTGTTAATGTTGCATAATTGCAACTAAGTCATATTTTGCATTGTTTTGATTTTGTTCCGCGAAGTAAGATCGCTGGCAACGCCGAACAGACGTGTAACCTGATCTATGTCAACTTGTAGACTATCGCCGGCCGGCGAGTCTCTCCACCATCATGATACAGATCAGAATGATGTTAAAAGTTTTTGTTTATCAACATCTTTCACTTTAGTCAGTTGACAAAGGTTATAATACTATATTAATAAATTATGGCATTCATTTATAGAGATATACTAGGTTTTAACAGATTAATGAGAAAACCATGGAGTGAAATTTTGTAACATAATCATACAAAAAGAATCCTAATCATTTTTTGTTGTGTATCTAATCAAATTTTTGTCAATATTGAGACTCAATAATATGAGCAAAGTTTCGTTTTATGCTCATTAATTGAAATAAAAGACAGTGCTTATGAAATAAATTATTACGTTCAGTTGTCAATTCTGAGAATATTTTTGAAAGACTTGTTTTTCATCTTTGATCGTGATTTCTTTGATAAGGAAGTATCGGCTTACAGCCGTCACTTATTTGTACATTTGGGAAGCGTAAAGAAGCTATTTTATTAATACTTTACGACCGCAAAATTTTAAAACGTGCTTTTCCCTTTAATTTCTAAATAAAATCGTCCATTTATTTAATACTAGCTTTTGCCCGCGACTTCGTCCGCGTGGAATAGTGACATCCGGCAGATTTTTGGTTAACCAACAACATATTTATATTTATATTTGAATAAAGATTAATATTATTATGTTGATACAACTTAAACAAATTATTTCGACCAAATTTGGTACCATAAAAACGGTCATTGTGACTAAACCTTAAAAGATAGACATATGCCGTCGCGGACTTTTTTTTAGATCATGTATAGAGGAATAATTCTTTCATACATATTTTTTGTGTATCTTGAACCGTTTTCGCAGCGCACGCAAAGAAAGCCTTCAAAAATGAATAATTTTCCCCGTTTTTTACACATTTACCGCTCTGTCTTTGCTCCTATTGGTCATAGCGTAATGTTATTTAGCCTATAGCCTTCCTCGATAAATGGACTATCCAACAAAAAAAGAATTATTCAAATCGCACCAGTAGTTTCGGAGATTAGCGCGTTCAAACAAACAAACAAACAAACTCTTCAGCTTTATATATTAGTATAGATTAAAAATACTTGCGATACTTATATTTTGAAAAATTTGAGATACAATTCAACAATATTTTATCAATCTGAAATAAGTAATATACCAAATTATTTTGCATACAAAAGAAGTTGGAGGAAATGTGAAGGCCTTACTAGTAACTAGTAATAAAAAGGAATGAGGGTCTTACATATTACAACTACATAAATACAGACGTATTTATTAATAAAATTAAAAATCGGACAGCGTTGCCAGTTTTTTTTTACCAAGTCGGGAATTTGGTACTTTTTGAGTGAAAATAGAGGGATTCTTCCGTCAGAAGCGGGACATAGTAAAAAACGTATATAATCAAAGGTTTTCAAATATTTATCTTTTTATTTGACTTAAAATTACGTTATCGTGACAATAGATAGTAAAAGCAGCCATAGAAAATGAATTTTAACAAAAAAATATTATTATGAATTAGATTTACTCTATCGTTAAATTCGTCTTTAGAATAAAAAAATCGGGATGTCTCACCAAAATCGGGACGTCTGGCAACGCTGATCTCGGATTACCGAATCAGTATAATGTTTCTGTCTATATCTCAAATAGGTAAAAAAGATAAACATAAAATATTTTGAGCATGATTAAATATTTTTTTATATACAATATACGATTAATAAAAATATTTTACATTTGACAAAATGTCCTGAACTACTTAGATTCTAGTATCCTCTTGCATAATCACTCAACTGCTTTCATGTTTACAAAAATATTAATTTCTTCATTCGGATATGTTTTAATTACCCGCTTTTTAAGCAAAATTTAATTTAATTTCTATCTTGAATGGCTTTGCTACTTCTTTTCTTATTAACATCAAAACAAATTATCTCCGATTAAAACGACACTGTCAACTCAAATTACACAGCCATTGCGTAACGGGTCGCTGGTTCAATTCTCGTATAAGATAAATAATGGTATGCTACATAATAATTATTTCATCCTGGATTTTCCTGGAGCTTTATGTTACTTAGATCACAGGAATGAGTTTTTAGCTAAATTCCCAAAATCGACAATATATTTAAATATCATTTTAAAATAATAAATAATAATAAATAAATATTTGTTACACTTACACCAATTAGCCTAGCCCAAACTAAGCTCTGTAAGGCTTGTGCTATGGGATCTAGGGTAACGGATAGACATACATATATTATACATATATAAATATTTTTTATAGAAATATATATCAACAACCATGACTAAGGTACAAATGCTCGCATTCATCACACAAACATCTGCCCCCACCGGGATTCGAACCCGGGACCTCAGAGATGGCGACACCTTGAAACCGGTGTACTATCCACTCGACTATGGAGGTCGTCAAAAATATTTAATTAAACGTAGATATTTGTACTCAACTGTACTGTATATATTGTTTCCCCATACAAACTCTTACCTCCAACATGTTCAACTATTTATTCAACCAGTTGAATGTATTCCACCTCTGACCACGTTTGCTGAGTTGTTAGTTGAGTTTTGCATTTTTTCTTGTTCTTTCATAAATATTTCGTGAGCCGCATATTGCTAAGTGATTCATTTTTTAATAGAAAATTAGGTATAGCGATTTTTTGAAATAAAGGCATTTTCTCGTGGTCATCATTTATGTGTCTCCGTAACAATTTCTTCGCTCATATGGTTCGATGTGAAGTCGGTGTGAAAGCAGTTCACGTGTCCGTAAGTTTATAATTATATGAGCATTGAAGTATTTCTCTATCCCGTCTTAGTTGTTCGAGGTCGATTGGCCGTTGACTTTTCATCGACAGAAGACAATTCTCGAGTGGGCATAACATCCACTGTAACTTGTACCGTATGAAATATTCGTACCTTTTTAATTATTTCTTCGGCTTACGGCGACGGGGATATAAAACAAATTAATATATCAATAGAATGGACTAAGATTAGATCAATGACGCTACTCAATAATCTGTTATCTAAATCCGTCACCATGTGGATTATCGGGCCGGCCGTTGTTTGCTTTTAGCTCAAGCTTAATAATCAAGTCCTCGACGGAAGTCACATTCAAAGTCGACTGAACATAATGATGTTTGAGAAAAGCGATGCTCAAATTTGTTAAGAAATTGCTTTATTACTGTTAATTGTAATGTTTAGATTTTTTATTTCAGTCGACTTCAAGACTTTTTATTCATGTCGTTACTTCGTAGCTAAGATTATTGGGCTCTATATTAGATACATAATAGAATCTGTATAATTATTATGTAATAATGTAAACCTACCTATACATTTACCTTCACGGAATTGGATATTATTGTCCGGTAATACACACGTATTTCTGCCACCGATCATATAATTTTGATTGCCTACTTCTAGCTGTCGCAGTACATATAAAGAGTATTTGAAAATGGATAAATGGAACTGTCAACAGATGTTACGCAAAAGGGCAGGTATGATTGCTAATACTAAGTTTTTTCAGTAATATCTTTTTTTCATCACAAAAAGACAGCAGACAACCTGACAATATATATATATATATATATAAGCGACAGCTAGACTGTAAATGGAACTCTTTGGCCGTAGAATTAACTGACTGTTAGTTGTTTTCACATTGAAATGTGATTTTAAAAATTGTGTGATTACTTAGATAAAAATGCTAAGTACCAGTCCATACTACATGGCTATAAAACTTTACAATAAATTACCTACTAAGATTAAAAATGAACAGAAATTCTCAATTTTTAATAAAAAAATATCTAATAAGTAAATGTTTCTATAGCATAGAAGAATACCTAAAGAATACTGAATGTGCATGATCCTAAATAAACGATTTACAGAAACAAAAATAATAACAAAATAAGTTATACATATCATACTTAAATAATAAATTGCTGAAAACTTGAAATTGTAGAAGGTCATGAATATGGCGCTCTGTAGATACTTATTAAGTAGGTACTTTTAATCAATATTATTATCAATCATTTTAAATTTCTCAATATGCAGTGCCCTTGCAGGGTGTCATGTGCACAATTGTTATATTTACCCATCTTATGTAACCGTGACAAGCATGATTAATAAATAAATAAATAAATAGATTGATTATTAAGAAGTATTTCTTTGCCAAAACAGACAGAATTCTGTAAACCTATAAAACAATGTATAAAAAAATGTATATATCTGGTTTACAGAATTGAAACGCAGTCGTGACAAGCTCCATTATCAATAACCATAATCAATTCTATAATCCAACATTTGTGCACCGCTGAGAAAAAAAATTGTGCAGCTTGCTCTGTACCTAAAAACAAGAACTGATTACGTGATCAACGATCAACAGAATAGGTTGTCGAAGACTGTGATAAATATGTATTTGACATCACCACGGAGATATTGAATTAATGTTTCCAAATTGGTCCAATCGTATGAACATTGCATACAACGCATTGACGCAAAGGGAGAATATTTTTAGAATCAATAAATTCATTTTTGACAATGTATATTCGTTGTATAATGCCTACATATGGTTAAAATAAAAGTCTAAAATAAATCATCATACATTGTATAAGTGTTCAAGGTATCATGTCGAAGGGAAGCTTTAATCCCATTTAAAAATTTTGAAAGTTGGCAACTAAAAGTAAAGGATTATACCGCTTACCTATTTGAGTGTAATCCTTCTTCAATGGGTTCCTGAATATTAAAATCGGTTTTATCCGGAAAATAGCAATAATATTTACTATGATAATCTACCTGGAAGTACTGTTGGCTATTAGAATGTATTAATTCAATGGACTGTTACATAATAGCGTTCTCTTGTTTTCAAATTCCTCGTATTGGCAGTGTATGGTGATTATTGAAGAATTCATATCTATTCATGGATCTTATTGCACGAATTTTGTGAGGCTGTGAAAGTTATGTACCTATTCGTATTAATGCATATTGTACATTTTTATTATTTATTTATGATGAAATTATTATATTATTTATAACCGATTGATTTTAATGATATAAAAAAATATAATAGAAAGAAACAATAAAATCTAGAGCTATAAAATGTATAGAGCAAAAAATATTGTTTCCGGTTATTGCTTTTGTTTGTCAATACAAGTGAATCTAATGAAGGAATTCGATATATTTCCAAATTTTATTACACTAAACGAAATAAATGCAACGCAAACCGCGATAAATTAACAATATCAACTAAAATGGAGGCCATTTTTGAAAAATGGCACAACTGCTTGTAGCGCAATTGACGTTATTAACTACAAAACATTTTTTTACCAATTTGAAAAAGTTGGGTACACAAAAAAGTTCGATATTTTGATGTCACATGAGTTCATTGAAAGAAGCCTAATGAACTGTACTCATTTATGAATCTCTATTGAGAGGTAATGAAATCGAATATTTTGAATTTTCATTAATGTCTTCACTGAAGATTAACACAAATGTCCTTAGAATAAGCGAACTTTGTACAAAGCATTGAACGCCCAGTGATGTCCTATACCCTAGTCGTAGTCCTATGTCGTATTTGTGCTAACTGAACCCGAAAATATTAATTAAATTCACATAGGTGAATATTTTTTTTTGCCATAGAGTAACTAACGCTCCGTAGTTTATCATCAATTCTGAATCACATAGATTCTTATGGAGGATTCTGCATTTTTTACCGCATCGCTCATTTTCTTGAGATGGCAACCGCCATCCGATTATGTTTGATTGTATGCTAATTGGAGCAAGGCAGAGTAATTAATATAGTCGTATCCTATGAGCATTTTCTGTCATTTTTAATAAAAAAATATATATACAATGTTATTTCACGCACATTTTTATTTTCTTAACAACATTTGTAATATGTTGGTCAATCTGAAAATTGGGTTGGATTTACCCTCCTGTACTCCCTATTGAATCTCCCTATTGTTACAAAACAAAGAATAAAAATAAATCTGCAGGCATCGATATGATAAATTTATTATATACTATGTATGATAAATTTACAGTTGTCATTATTTGTTCTATTGTTACGTCGGGGATGACTTTTACTCGCCTCTCTGTGTATACCATACTCCCAACAATTGAAAACGATTTGTATTTTGAGTTGACTTTCACAAAGAAATCTGTGAATGACGGATTTTTTTGTGAAAGATCTACCTCGAAGATGAAACAATTGGTTGATTTACCTTTTGCCTCAATTTATTTTATTTCATTAATGTTATTACTATGACTTGCAATGATTTTAGAATATTTCGGAAACGTTTGTGATATTTCTTAATATGGGTCTAATTCTATATACGCTGCTAAGCAAAATAAAAAATAGTAGTAATAATTATATAGTCCTACTTTGCAGTTATTTATTCTTCTTCCGAAAGTATTCTTTGTTGTTTTGTAGTGATAGATGAAGCGTTTTGTGAAGTTGTCAGTATTATCACTGATGTCTGTTTATGATTTTAAACAATTTCAGATGTAAACGCGTAACCAGCAAAATGCCATAATACTTCAATGTTCAGCCATTAATACTTATCAGTTACTTTTATAATGATATTATTTAAATATTTTGTATGATTATTTTTTTGAAATAATTTATGATATCCTTTTCGACATGTTATTTCAATATTATATTTCATCACAATAACTATGAAGATTGGTTATACTTATTTGGTCTATTAGTTAAATAGTTTGTTAGTAAAATATGTTAACAAATATGTTGTGAACTAATAAATATTTACAAATGACAATCCGGATAATAAGAGAATAATAAATGAGTTAAAAGGGACTTAAATGATTACTTCGTAAATTTGTTTAGGGTTCATACGTGAATACAATATTTATTCATATGCTTCTATTCATATTTATATTTCTCACCATTAGGGCGGATAAAATAAAAAGATTTACCTACTATTTTCTATGTTTCTAAAAATTAAATATATACTTTTCTACTCCATTGCTCGTAATTGGTATTAATATAATATTTAAAAAAAATCAACCATTATTATATTCAATGGTTGACAAGACAATGAATATTCTTTATAATTAATCAAGTCATTTATTTTTTTATTATAATTAAATATAAAAAAATCCACTGAATATAGCGGCTGCCTAAACTGACGACGTCAGTTTAAGCGTCATTAAAATGACTAGCCTGATAATACAGAGTATTAATAATAAACTTGACGTGATTTAGCAACAAATTCTACAGGCTCCGAAACAATTTACTCGGTTGTTTATAGCAAAAATAAATGTTTATTTCATCAGTTAATTGTTTTTCAGTCTTATACTTTACTTTATTTATTCACGACGTAGAATGAAGGCTTTTGCATCTATCTATTCTCTTATTCTGAACCTACCACTACACCAACCCTGGTATCCATTGAGTCACCAAGAACGGATATGCCAGAAAAAACATGATCTAATTCACCTGAACAAAATATAGAATATATTTAGGCACGCCATATGTCATCCGAAGATGCGAAACTAATATTGAATTGCTATATTTATAACTTTGTGTACTTGTCCCGCAGATAGTTGCTTTGGCTTACGGTCTGTCTCAATTAGTCGCCTCGCCCACGCGAATTCCAGACATAGACGACCATACGCCCTCCTTACTGGATCTTATGCTGACTTCACACCCGGACGGTTACATAGTCTCTGTTGATGCACCTCTTGGCTCCTCGGACCATTGCCTAATCCATAGCACTGTGCCTCTCAACAAGTCTATGAGCTCCCAGCCAGTGGCTACCCGTCGGGTCTGGCATTACAAGTCAGCAGATTGGGATGGAATGCGGTCCTTCTTTGCATCCTACCCATGGCAGCGAATTTGCTTCTCGCGGGAGGATACGGACGATACTGCCGAATCTGTCGCCGATGTGATTCTTCAGGGAATGGAACTTTTTATTCCAAACTCTGTGATTCCCATCGGCGGTAGTTCTCAACCCTGGTTCGGTCATTCCTGCAAGTCGGCAGCTCGTCGAAAACAGGAGTGTTATCGAACCTGGGCGGGAATGGCGGCGTCTGACGATCCAAACGCCAAATTCCATAAAAAGAAGTACAATTTCGCTGCGAGATCTTTCAAGAGGAGCATCGCCAAGGCAAAGTCATCGTTTATAGGGCGAATTGGCGAGAGACTAGTGCGCCTACCGTCTGGTACACGTTCATTCTGGTCTCTTGCCAAAGCCGTCCTAGGGAACTTCGGTCGCTCATCAATTCCACCCTTGCACAAAAATAATGACTCTCTGGCCCACACTGCAAAGGAAAAAGCCGAACTTCTTGGTAATCTTTTTGCATCAAATTCGACACTGGATGACATGGGAATATCACCACCTACTCTACCGCCTTGTGCGAGTTCAATGCCTGATGTCCGGTTCTTTCAAAGTTCCGTTCGGAAGGCACTGTTTTCCCTTGACATCCATAAGTCGAGTGGGCCCGACGGCATTCCACCAATCGTGCTAAAGGTTTGCGCTCCTGAGTTGGCACCGGTACTCACGCGCCTTTTTCGGCTCTCCTACACCACTGGCGCCGTCCCGAAGTCCTGGAAGACAGCCCTAGTACACCCGATCCCTAAAAAAGGTGAACGCTCCGACCCGTCCAATTATAGGCCAATAGCTATCACCTCTATCCTCTCTAAAGTAATGGAATATATCACAAACCGAAAGCTCCTAGCGTACCTGGAGGAAAACCAGCTGATCAGTGACCGACAATACGGTTTCCGTAGTAGGCGATCAGCTGGTGACCTTTTAGTGTACCTTACGCATCGTTGGGCGGAGGCTGTGGAGAGGAAGGGGGAAGCTCTTGCGGTCGGTCTGGACATAGCGAAAGCCTTCGATCGAGTGTGGCATAGGGCTCTACTTAGCAAACTTCCAGAGTACGGACTATCTGGGAAATTCTGCACGTGGGTCACCAGTTTTCTTTCTGGGCGTAGCATTAGAGTCGTAGTTGATGGCTCATGCTCGGAACTCCAGCCCGTGAACGCTGGTGTCCCGCAGGGATGCGTGCTGTCTCCCACTTTGTTTCTTCTGCATATCAATGATTTACTGCATAATTGCGGTATCCATTGCTATGCAGACGATAGCACTGGAAACGCACTATATCACGGAAGTGCAAATATTCCACATCAGAACGTCATTGAGAACCGAAACAAGCTTGTGTCTGTTATCGATGACATACTCAGCCATGTCTCGAATTGGAGCCGACTAAATCTAGTCCAGTTTAACGCCTCTAAGACACAAGTTTGCGCGTTTACCGCTAAGAAATCTCCTTTTGTCGCAACCATAAACTTTGAAGGCGCTTCCCTTGATGCCGGGTCAACCATCGGTATCCTGGGCGTCGACATATCGAGCGATGTTCAATTTCGCTGTCATCTGGAAGGCAAGGCTAAATTAGCCTCAAAAAAGCTGGGAGTGCTAAGCAGGGCGAGACAGTATTTCACGCCGACCCACCGCCTACAACTTTACAAGGCACAGGTCAGGCCACATATGGAATACTGTTCTCACCTCTGGGCCGGTGCTCCTCAGTACCAGCTCCTTCCATTTGACCGTATCCAGCGTAGAGCGGTTCGAATTGTCGACGACCCGGTGCTCTGTGGTCGTATGGACTCATTGGCGCTGCGGAGAGATGTCGCGTCTCTTTGTGTTCTCTACCGCATATACCATGGGGAGTGCTCTGACGAGTTGTTTGGGATACTGCCGCCGACCGATTTCCTGTATCGTGTGTCACGGAGGGGACTTGCTTTCCATCCCCACCATCTTAATGGTTGGCTGTCCTCCACAGTGCGGTTTTCGCGTACGTTTTTCCCGCGAACGACAAAGTTATGGAACCAACTTTCGGCCGCGGTATTTCCGAACAGTTACGACATGGGAAGCTTCAAAAAAAGAGCGTATACATTTTTGAAAGGCCGGCAACGCGCTGATGATACCTCTGGTGTTGTTTGTGCTATGGGCGGCGGTGATCACTTACCATCAGGTGACCCGTTGGCTCGTTTGCCTGCTATAATATAAAAAAAAAAAAAAAAAAAAAATAGTTCTCATATACGAATTAGGCTTGCAAATGTCTCTCTTGTTGAAATAAAAGCCTGGAATGTGAGTTTGCCTATTCTATTTTTTTATGTTTTTAATTTAAATCAATTTAATTCTTTTACAAGTCAACATTCTCAAGCTGTCAACAACATTTTCAAGCTATGAGATTTTTTAGTTTTTCGTACCCAAAGAGGAAAAATAGGATTCCATAGATGGATAGTACTTGTAATTGTGTGTCAATGTACAAAGGAGATGCAACTTAAAAACAACGTGATCATATAATAAATAATAATAAATATTTGTTACACTTACTCCAATTAGTCTAGCCCAAACTAAGCTCTATAAGACTTGTGCTATGGGATCTAGGGTAACGGATAGACATACATATATTATACATATATAAATATTTTTTATAGAAATATATATCAACAACCATGACTAAGGCACAAATGCTCGCATTCATCACACAAACATCTGCCCCCACCGGGATTCGAACCCGGGACCTCAGAGATGGTGACACCTTGAAACCGGTGTACTATCCACTCGACTATGGAGGTCGATCAACCATAGGTAATAAGGTTTCTCATTACTATAACATAAATGCCATTGAAATGATTTCTAGTTTACTAAAACGGCAGTTAGTGTTTAATTTTCAAGAAGGAATGATTGCAAGGAGCCTTTTGAATAGATAAACTACATTAACCGTGCTGGTGGAAGGAATGTGTGCAAATTACCAATAGTTGTATTTTAATTAAGTTAATGATTAGAATGAGTGATTAGAGAGAATAATAGTAATGATGAGTGCGTTGGCATGTGACGACCTCATCGTCCGCTGATGGGGCATTTAAAGCCCCATCAGTGCAGTCAGTCTTCCTCAGGGCAGCTTGTGGCGAACTATCAATGAGTTGCGACACCGAGAGACCCAATATGCATAAGTGGGAGCGTACCACCACCACGAATATGCCACCGGCCTCTAACTTGCCTAAGCCGGTCGGTCAGAGTGGAGTTGCAAGAGCAGATGCTCGAATTTAGTTATTTATCGAAATTTCGTCCTCGTATTATTTACAGTGATACATTTTTCAGTCAAGCAAACTACAACAACAACAAAAAAGTACTGTATATTGTATGTATATGCACACAAAGCCATGCGTCACTCTATACAAGATGTTCTTGACATCTTTTATGTCTGCATGTTTTCGTACCTACTGCTAAAAGTATGGTTGGTTACAAATGTGAAGCTAAACGTGTTGCTGACCATACCTCGCTCATGGACATTACAAGTTAATTTAATAATAACTATAATTCACTCACGAGTACAGTATTCTAATGATCTAATTAAATACAAGCACGAATATCGGTATGACACCGGGAAAATTATTGTAGTTAGTTACTATTTTTTTCTTATGCTACTATAGTTTCGAATTATTTCAGTTGGAGATTTCTGATTACCTATACTATTTACATTTACAGCTACGTTAATTGTAGTTAATATGGATTTTTTTATTAAAAGTCTCGTTTAATAAGAGAGTCGTTTGATAAGATTTATACCTATGTACTGAAAAAACTACAAAAGTAAATTACTAATCACAAGCCGGAAATTTATTGAAAACCGGTCTAACAGTGCATGACGATGACAGATAATTTTTTGCATTTATAAAGTTAATATTTATTAGGATTAATGTAGATTTATTATATACATGTTTTAGATCAACTACAAAATCATGACATTTATAATATAATAAAATCTATGTATTTTGAATAATATCTAGCTACTCAGTAAAAGTAAAGGAAATGAATTTAATCATCTTATTTATCATATAATATCATGAATATTCAAGCGGGTTTCGGGCAATTTCTTCCCTCTCTCGTGTCTATTGAATCTGGATCCTATGATGACAAAGTTCTCTCGTGTTGAGAACCTTTGCATTCGCTTATTGTATTATTGCGTTTTTTTCAATTATTCAGAGATTTTCTGCGCAAAAATACAAAATAGTCATTCTATGATTAGAACTTTTACGTCACACTTCAAGTCATTGCCAAGAGCTATTTTTTTTTGTTGTATGTATTTAAATCGCCCCGTTTGCGGAAAGTTGACATCGGTGAGCCAATTGAGAAACTAAATGGCAAATAACAATTAAATTATTATTACATCTTATTATTAATCTTGGTTATTAAAATACAAATTTACTTTGATTATTAATATGGTAAAGTTCAGTCACTTTAAGTTTTTATTAAAAATGAAAGGTTTTAATTGTTTTTAAATATTGTTTTGGCGTTTAAAATAAAAATATTAAAGTTTAAGTATATGCAATAAATTTTTTCATTTAGATCATATTAAAATTAAAATCTTTACAGTTTTCGAGATTATCGTTATCTTTTATTATGTCCGATTAATCACTTGGTCCACAACATATACTTGATAATAATTAATACTGACTCTGTCATTATAGTCATTAACAATGATAATTGTATATCCATAAATATTTGTGAGCATTGTTTGAGTGTGTGCAAAGCTGTTTGATGGAGTTTGAATTCCAGTTTCAAGTTATTCATTTAACAAATCATCTCTCAAATGTAGGATGGTATATTCTTAAAACGACAAAAAGCATTGAATTTTTTTCTTTGAGTTCGACGATTATGTCACACGGGTGACGCTGTAATATTGTAGGTAACAATGGTTTAACAATAGCGCATTGTATGAAACAACAAATTAGTGAACACTAATTAGTGTCATATTAATGCAAGAGTCTAACCGTGAAGTTACTGCAAATCAAAGTGTACTTAAGTAAACTGTTCAACAATAATGAACTAAATATACCATACCAAATATATCTACTTGCAAATGAAATATGAAATATGCTTAATTCTTATTTTGTATATCAATTTTATAACGATTTTATTTTCTGTCGTCGCGCGTCGGTGCAGTCATAAACGTATAATTTGAAGTGCATATATACCTCGACTAGAACCATTGTTTGTATTTTGGACGTAAAACAGCAGTGCTTACATTGCTACTTCTGATTTGAAAGGCGGAAGTTGTGGCGTTGCGGGTACTGTGACTTTGTACTTCATGTCAAAAATGGGCAACGTTTACTGTGGTTCTTGTGAACCTTTTAAAGCCCTTGGAATATAAAAGAATCTTTGGAGTTATAGAAATTATATATAAAATACTTATAATGGAGAATGCTGACCACAACGAGTCTTGTAATTGGACTTATTACGGTGCGCTAATTTTACGCATTGTATGATATCTGTCAAAACTATGATATTTCGAAAGATAAACATTAAATTTACATTAGTGTAAATTCATTGTTACAACCAATGTCTTCAGTTAATTCTTAGGGGTAACGAGGTTGGAGTGGGCGGCAGGACTGGACCTCCGGCTTTTAAACCGGGGGTCGGTCAGCACCTGCGTGCGGTGGCAGGGGGAGTCGATCGTCAACCTGTCATGGTGACTCCCTCTGCGCACCGCATAGTGTCAGGTTGGAGGGTGGCGACGGAGGTGACTACACTCTCCGACCACCGGCACATTGTGTTCGATGTGTCGGTGGCCCACCGCCGCCCTTCCCGCACACTCCAGGAGGACAGCCGTCCGCGGCGTTGGGCGATCAAGCGGCTGGACCGGGATGCGGCCCTAGCCGCTGCCCACGTCGCGAACTGGGCGGAGGAGGCACGGATCTCGCCCGATCTAGATGTGCATGCGCGGGCCGCCTGGCTCCGGGACACGACGACGTCGATTTGCGACGTCTCTATGCCCCGAGTCAGGCCGCCCCGGCGGCGCTCTGCGTACTGGTGGAAGGAGGAGATTGCGCGGCTACGGGTCGTAGTTGTAGCCGCGCGCCGCCAGTACTCGTACCTCAGAGCCCGCCGAAGGCGTGCTCTGAAGAAAACTAATAGGTGGACAGATATATTTATTACTATATAGACTGATTTATATGTATCATTGACTTCTCAGTTGCTACCTACCTATGTAATGTTTAAATATGAGTCTTTGGTGTATTAATATTATTTCTTTCCAATTTAACTGTGTACAAATGCGTTTAATACTTATTTTCACAGAAGTTTGTAATCTTGTTGTATCACTAAATTGCACTATTTTTGGTTTATAACTTTCACTTTTAGCATTTTTATTGGACTGAACACTTGTAATTTACTTTTCTCAAACATGCTTGGAAATTTGAGGATTATTTTGACCACCTTCTTCGAGATAAATCGAAATTGCTGTACTGGTCAAATACATGCGAGCAGCGGCCGGCAAAAAATGTATGAAAATCCATATCTGTCGTGTTTTAGCGGCCAAATAAATATACATGTAAATTCATATCTATCGTGTATTTTAAAAATGGAATGATTTGTTGCTCCGAAAAATGGCAAACCAAGGAGGCAACTTATAGTTTTATTTTAATATCGAACTGGCTTGCAAAAAAAAACCTGTTTAAAATAAAAGTTCTGCTTGGTAGTACTTAGTTTTAATTTCCGCGCATTATTTGAAAAAAGTACTTTATTAAGTAAATTTTATGTCATAATTTAAAATTTTTGAATTTAGTTTAGAACGTCATCTGTGGCTAAGGGTCTCTAGGAGGCATTCTGATTCTGATTCTGATATGGATTTTACATTCTACAATCTACCTTGTATACTCATCTGTGATTCTACCTTAAGCTCTATAAAGATAAAGAGTCTACAGCTCTAAGACTACTGCGTGAAAACTCTGCTGCTTACTACTCTAAAAGAATCTCTACCGATAAAATTGTGTCACGTATTATTGCTGCCACTTCGAACCTTCTACGCTTTCGACCTGCCCGCCTGCTGCTGCATCCCTGCCAGTCTGCTGCGGAATACCTGCCAGCTTGCTGCTGCGTACCTGCCAGCCTGCTGCTGCGTACCTGCTAGCCTGCTGCGGAATACCTGCCAGCCTGTTGCTGTATACTTGTCAGCCTACTGCTACTTTGTGTCTGCTACCTGGTACCGCCTTCCTTTTTCCTTCTCCTCTACCATTTTTTTATTATTTGTAATTTTAATTTAGTTTTTAATTTTGGCCGTGCTGTAATAATATTCCTTTTAATATAATAGTTTCTAGTATTTATCTTTTTTTTTACCTTTCCCTTTTTTGCTCCGTAGCCCTCCACTACGCGACAAGTTAATTAATTTTTATACAATATAATACTACACTACGCAAAAATTAAAAAGTTCTTTCAAGATCATTTTAGTTTTGATTCTTTAATTAGAATTAAATTATTTGTTTCTAATACAGTAAAAGTATGTTATTGTTATGTTCGTCCATTGATATGTCTCACTCCACTTGCAATTTCCGTCGGCCCAGTAGTGGAATGTAGCCCCTGTCTATCAGTAAAATTTTATTGTCAATAAACTGTAATGGGTTTTGAAATTGCTTATAATACCCATGTATTGTATAGAAGTGTATAAAAATATGTTACATAAAACAATGTAACGTTACCAAGACCTGTACTTTAAATAGATTGCATAACTATGTAAAGTGATATAAATTCAAGTATATCATTGTGAGCTATCAAATGACATCTTAGAAAATTTTATTTGTAAAGTAATATTTCAGTTTCACTTTTATGACACCGAATGGCAACTTTTCATAATTCCTATGAGCAGTAAATTCATAACTCATATACGAGTACGTCCCCACCGAGAGGCACGGGCCTTTTTTTTTGTTATCGCTGAGGAAAATGCATTGAATTGCATATCCTGCACCCCGGTAAAAGCGCAAAATTATGTGGGGCTCTCCTCCCCAGAAGGGGGTAGGCCTACTCACTAAAAACCTCAGCGATGCCCCTCCACTGACACCTGCCGCGGGCACTCGATCGACGGCGCGTCCGACATCGCCGCCAGACGCGCCGAGGAGAACTGCCTGCGGTGTGACAGGGCCGTGGGATACCGTGAGGATACTACCACGACCCTATCGCCGTCGGCTCACCAGAGGTGAGCCGCTCACTCGCCTCTCCGATGGACTGGAGAGGCCGTCGATCCCCCGGGGCATCCGGGATCGCCGACTGACAGCGAAGGCGCAATGCAGGGTCGGCCTTCCTGGTGGCCGGCTACACTAACTACGTTAGGGTGATTAGGTCAGATATGTTGGCTGGTGTGGGTTGGTTAACTACATATGTACATCTTTGAATTTCTTCGCTGGTGTTTTGTTAAGTCAGATAATATTGATAAACGAAATACACACTCGTACATGGCATTATCGACCCTGCGCCCCCCGATTCACTCGATTCGTAAAACAGTGGCGAGAGTGTACGAGTATGTTAAGACAATATTATGTATTAAGCACGTTTTATGCTATTTAATAAAATATGTTGGTATATATTTTCTATTTAATTTTTTTTCATAAGTCTTGTTGGATTTTGTCATATTTACGTAGCTTTATATATTTTAAATAAGTAGGTATATCAATAAAGGTATGAAAAAGAAATTGACTATAGACTCGTACCTGCTCAAGATTTGGGAGAAGGCAAGAAACACACAAAGGAAAAGTTTTTATACATTACATTTGAAATAGCAATAAGTGTAATCGAGTTACTCGTTTATGTTAGAGGGCACAATGCTTGGCTCTAATTAGTAATTAATAACGAAATATTAATAGTGTAACACAATCATTAACGCTTATTTGCAAAAGAGATCGTTTCCAATCATGGACTTCTAATAAAATACAATTTGTTTTTCTTTTAAATATATTGTACTAAATCTGATGTGTTGGTACTTAGATAATCACCTTACATTTTAATAGCTTTATAGTATAAGTCATTCGGTTAATTGTTAAATTTATGCAAAGTTTTATATCACATAAATTAAATGTTTAAGTAAATATTAACCACCTTAAGTTAAGTAAAACATTCTACTTCGTTGTCGTTGTCGCATCTATTTTTATAGTATTTTGTGAACTCTTGATAACTGATCTTTTATTTATAATTGTTTACGTTATAAATTATGGACATTATTTTATACGGAATATACTATGCTGGCTAAGGAAATGCTGTATGTAGCTTAATTGATAATAATCAGCAATCTGAGATAATTATTATTTTCCTATACCAATGTAATATTCGTTACAAATAAAATAAACACTCATTAATTGAGATTGTTCTGCGTTAATCATACTTTCCCTTCAACTCTTTTAAGAGCGGGCGCAATTCCCTCAGAAATGAATGCCTCTCAGCTGTCTTTAGCAAGAACCGTTTGAATAGGCAGTATTACGAAAATTCATTACTGGTTCCTTCGTCTAAGTGAAGAACAAAACTCTACTTGATAGAGGTTTGCCTGTCTTTACGTTACATGTCAGTAATAGACATACTTGTATTTGGATGGCTGGTGAGCAAAAGAAGTGAGGCAATTAATAACTAAATAACACTTTATTTCAAGTAAAGTACAAAATACTAAACTAAAAAGCAATAAACAATCCTTAGTAGTGTGTATACAGGCGTATTCAAATCAGTGAAAGGGTGCAAATATAAGGGTAATTAATGTTTGTGTGTAAGGGAATGGTATAGCAGTTGTAGGTTATGTTGACAATAGTATAAGAACAATAGCAACAACTAAACTTTAAAAGGGTAACTGAAGAAAACGAAATAACTACGGACTAGGGTTTCTGAATTCACACTTTCTTAAATCACTTCGGGAGCAAGTTCCATAAGAGCAATCTACCGGAAGCGGAGAAGAGCGAAACAGAAAATGAAAATGACATGAAATGAAAATGAAAACAAAAAAAAAGACAAATTGAAATTAAATTGTACTTTATGAGTGAAAATGAAAAATCAGACTGAATAAAGTGGCGGTAATGGAGGAAAAAATATACGATAAAAAACATTTTCATGTAAAATATTGGCAAAACAAGATCACATTGGATCGCACTGTTGTAAAATTATCACATTTCATGTACAACCAGCTAACTCTACACATTCTTACTCTACAAACCCTAACTTCACTAACTTTATATCATAGTCATTGCTATTTCCAAATTGTCACATGGGTATATTGGTCGGGCGCATTGGAGTTAGATACAGTTTAATATAATGATTAATTTTGACCGGTGGGGTGTCCTTAAACAGCATTTCAGTGATGCCGTTCAAATAGGACGTACTCCAGATAGGAGTAAAATGTATACAAATGGCGCTGTTTCTTTTCATATAGAATAATACACAAGCTTTACGCGAGGGATACGTTCCGAAAAAAATCGCGTTAACTGAAATTCGCGTATATCGAGGTTTATGATAAAAAAAGGCAAATTTAAAAAAAAATCAAATCACTTTAATCAATTACTTTAATTTTGAGAACACATTATGCAATACATATTATTTTTTAAGGAAAAATACATCTATTGTCTTTTGTTTACGTTCTTGTAAAATACATTCATAACACCTAACACTGTTTTTAATTATTTGACACACGGTCAAGGCACGATCATCTTTATTGTCTATGCTCTGCAATATGTCCAAGCCTGAATAAATTTTTGAAAGTGCATTTTGTTTTTGCCCTGAAGATAAAACTATCTCTTTTACTTGTTCTTCCTCATCGTAGATAGGATTATTCTCTAACTCGATCAGATCTTCATTGCTGAGAGGATTGTCGTGCGTTGCTACAACTTTTACGAGATCTTCTACCACATCTTCAAGTTCAGACCCCTCAATCATTGCAGCAATGTCTTGAAGCACTTGTCTCTGCATTTGGACAATTCTCTATTGCTTCCACTACATCTGGCCAAAGATTATGCCACACCCCATACAACTCATTGTAACTTCCTTCCAATTTTACACTCTGAATAGACTTTATAATGTTGTATAACTTTAATCTCGCCATCCGCTACCACTCTCGCATAGGATGTCTTCCTTCCCCGTTAGTTTCATAAACTAGTTGGCTAAAAGTACGGCGATGGTAATAAGCTTTGAAGTTTGCTATTGCTCTCTGGTCCATAAGTTGTAATATTGACGTAGTGTTTGGTGGAAGGAACTTCACATACACTTAAGACTCTGAGCGTATCAAGTGAGGTTGGATGTCCTGGGGCATTTTCTAAGAGTAATGTAACTTTAGGTTCAAGCCCATTTCTGTTACAGTATGATTTGACTGATAGGCAAAAACTATTTGAATACCATTCTTGAAAAATTTCCCGTGTAACCACCTCTCTGTTTGATCGCCACACAACTGGTAGACTTGTCTTGTCTGTGTTTCTGAACGTTAACATTAGTAAAGGTTTTAGTTTGAAATCACCCAGCAGAAAGAATCGAAACTTCTACTAACACTTCTGCTAGGTGGTAATTACCCAGCAGAAGTGTTAGTAGATCTTTCGCAGCTTTGTGACCACTAGTTTGACGTTCTTCCTTAGAAATGAATGTTCGAGATGGCTGTTGAAGATTATTAGCTCTTTTCTCATCATATACCATTTATTTCGTTTTTTACCTCTATGATGTTTTTATACTCCATGTTGTTTGTTGGTTACGATAGTTACGATTTTGGATTATTACACAGTTTTAGTTTAAACCATATTCTTTGATTTTTATTTCTTATTATCAGTTAATATACAGTCCACTATAATTTCCAACATCTTTTTGGTCCATTCGTCGCCGTTGTTTATTGAATTTCTAAATTTTCTACAAATTTGTTGTCATTTGAATATGGTTCGAACTAGACGTCAAGGTCGTAACGAATCCGCATCAGCTCCTGAAATCGACGTGCCGCTTGAGGTAAACCCCTCCGCAAGCAGTAATATACTAGATTCTGCAGGTAAGTATGGCTCTGTTACGGTACCTTGCTCTAAGTCTTCGCGTCGTTCATCGACTTCTGTGAAGACGGTACGTAAACTAGCTTTACAAGCGGAGCATGCCCGTCGGCTTGCAGAAATTGAGAAGAAAGCATGCGATTTGGAATATCAAGCAGAACTTGCAAAAATTGAAGCAAGTGAACATGGTAGCGTATCCAGTCGTAGTAGCAATCGCTCACATTCCTCGATGGCTGAAGTCGAGAGTTGGTTAAGCCGAAACGAAACCGCTCAAAATGAAATAACCGAGTGCCACTCTGATAATAATCGTGTACGTGCTTCGCAGGTATCCATTTTATTACCGACTACACAGACGAACGCGGATGCTGGTTTTTTTGCCACAGGATTTTCCGCAGCAAATCCAGCTGTTCCTGTGGGCCCTACATCCGTTCCTGTCCCGCCTGTGCAAAGTCCTCCTACCGGTGCGATGGCTACCAGCTGTCACGATCCTATCAATGAACTCGCTCAAGTTATTGCGAAACTTGGTGAAACAAAACCAAAAGTAAGTTTAACCCAATTACCTGTATTTGACGGCAGTATTTCTGACTGGTTGATCTTTAAAAGAATTTATGAAGACACTAAATCGTCTTTTACGCCAGCAGAGAATCTTCTCAGACTTAACAACAGTTTGCGAGGATTAGCTCGTGAGGCTGTTGGTATTTTATTAATTGTTGCTCAAGATCCAGATCAAGTGATCCTTGCGCTGAATCAGAGGTTTGGTCGCAGTGAGCATATTTTACTGTTTGAAATTAATAGAATAAAATCTCTACCCCGATTAGGCAATTCAGAACCATTGCACGAAATTGTGGATTTTGCTTGCAAAATCCGCAATTGTGTAGAAACAATAAAATTGTTAAATCGCGTCGAATATTTGGCATCACCAGAGCTTCTGAACGCCATCATTGGGAAATTAACTCCAACCTTGCGCACTCAATGGGCTCATTTCGCTTATAGTCGAACTCATACTGCATATAAGCTCGAGTTGATATCTCAATTTTTAGATTTAGAAGCTGACGTTCGGAATAGTTTTGGTTTCATTGCTGAAGTTGATATTAATAAAAATATTTCTTCGAAACCTACGGTTGCGCTAAATACACAGAAAATTCAATCGTTGCATTATAATCTGGATAGGAATGTTATAAAAACACCGAATGCTCCATCTATTAGTCAGTGTTGTTATTGCTTAGATTTAAATCATGTTGTTGACAGCTGTGCTAAATTTAGATCTTTATCTGCAAGCGACAGATTGAATTGGGCAAGACAAGAAAAGGTTTGCCTTCGGTGTCTTAAACGTGGCAAACATAATTACCGTTTTTGTAAGCCAAAAACACTATGCAATGTTACAGGTTGTCCAACAAAACACCATAAGCTCTTGCATGATTTTTCAATGCCTATAAATACTGTCTCTGAGCTCGCCACCGTACAGCCTTCTCTGATGTTAAGTAATTTGCCTGAAGAGAAATTGCCACTTGTAGACACTCACGAGGAAGTAATTGTCACTCATGGCGACTCTACGTCTGCTTTGTATTGCAATACTTCGAGTCCATTGCTTAAGGTCGTTCCAGTGATTGTTACGGGTCCGTTAGGGTCTGTAGACACCTACGCTCTCCTAGACGACGGTTCTACAGGCACCTTTATAGATTCTACAATATCTGATTCGATTGGGGCAAAGGGACCTACAAATTCTCTGCGAGTTGACTGTATTAACGGCTTATCTTGTGAGACTTCAGTACAATTCGTCAATTTTAAAATTAAAGGAAAGTATTGCGATACAAGTTATGACATTCAAAATGTACGATCTATTAAAAACATTAACTTGAAAGTAAATAATTCCATCAGCTCACGTGAAATTAGAGCACATGCACACCTAGCTGACTTAGAAAAATATTTTTGTTACAAACCCGATGCACCTATGTTATTAATTGGGGTGGATAACTGGCACTTGATTATTTCAATGGAAACAAGACAAAGTCGTAATTCTGAACTTGTTGGTTGTCGCACAGCATTAGGTTGGGTTATTTTTGGAATGAGTAACAGTCGTACTAAAACTGTAGAATTTGTTAATCACTGTAACCTGTCATCTAAGGATGACGAGTTACATTCATTAATACAGCATTATTATAAGTTAGATTGTATTGGAATTTCTAAAACTATTCCTCGATCTACATCTGATGATCGCGCTATAAAAATTCTAGAAGACACAGCTCATCGTCTTCCTGATGGACGGTTCGAGGTGGGATTATTATGGTGCGATTATAATGTGTGTGGACCGAATAATAGTTTGAATTTAGCTTTAAGTAGGTTTAGTAGTTTAGAACGAAAATTTGTTAAAGACAAGTCCTATGCAGAATGCTATAGGCTTAATATTCAAGCAACCATCGATAAGGGTTACGCAGAGTCATGCTCCTTTGATACCAACGCAAATTCAGTAACGTGGTACTTACCACATTTTGGCATAACAAACCCAAACAAACCAGGAAAGTTAAGGGTCGTTCATGATGCGGCGGCTAAGTGCAACGACGTTAGCTTGAATTCTATGTTGTTATGTGGTCCCGATCTCTTACAGTCTATTTTAGGCATTTTATTACGCTTTAGGGAAGGCCAAGTTGCCCTATCAGCAGACATTCGTGAAATGTTCCCTCAAATAAAAATTCGATCCGAAGATAGGGACGCCCAAAGGTTCCTTTGGCGTAATACACCTGATGCTCCTATTTCTGCTTATAGGATGTCTTCAATGATTTTCGGTGCAGCTTCGAGCCCATTCACAGCGTTATTTATAAAAAATAGAAATGCCTTAGATTTTAAGAATCAGTACCCCGATGCATGTAACGCCATACTGTACAATCATTATATGGACGACTATCTTGATAGTCTTGATAGTATTCAAGAAGCGACTAATATAGCGCGTGATATTACTTTTATTCATAGTCAAGCAGGATTCGAAATGCGTGAATGGGTGTCGAATAAACCAGAATCATTGAAGTTAATACCACCTAACCAACGACACCAAGTCAATTCGCAGGTTGATATTGGGTCATCTCCGCAAACGGTACGTACCTTAGGGTTGATGTGGGATCCATCGGGTGACACCATAGGTTTTAATATTAATCCACTTGCCTCACTTCCGACAAAGATCACCAAACGCACTACTCTATCGTATATGATGCGCGTCTTTGATCCACTCGGTTTTTTATCGCCTGTAACTATAAACGGCCGAATGCTCTTTCAAGACATGTGGCGTAAGGGCTATGGTTGGGATGAGGCCTTGTCTGAAAAAGATTGTTCCAGATGGTGTCAGTGGTTGACAAGCATTCGTGCTCTTACAGAAATTAAAATACCCAGGTGTTATTTGAAAGACGTAACCTTATCTGCCCGAGAATTGCATATATTTTGTGACGCAAGTCAAAGCGCATACGCTGCTGTGGCTTATTGGCGATTTATTCTTCCCGGCGGTAGTGCAGTTATATCGCTTGTAGGCAGTAAGGCTCGTGTAACACCTATTAAGCCGGTCTCTATTCCACGGTTGGAGTTGCAAGCCGCTCTCATTGCTGCACGGTTTGCAACTACAATTTGTGAAGAAGTTAGACAGAAACCAGTAAAACGATATTTTTGGTGTGACTCACAAAATGTATTGTGTTGGATCCGCAACGATGCTCGTGCCTTTAAGCCCTTTGTCGCGCATAGGGTAGGTGAGATCGTTGATATCACAGTACCCAATGAATGGCATTGGATTCCAACAAAATACAATGTCGCGGACGATGCAACTCGTTTTAAGTTAATACCGCTTTCAGAATCAGATAGATGGTTTACAGGTCCGTCATTTTTACTTTCGCCTCCGACTGAATGGCCAACCGAAAGTACAAATGACGCCAAAGTAACTGAATCAGAAATTGAATTATTAACATTTAAGTCTGTACATAACATCGTCTGCTATAATGATACCATAACCAAGTTAGGCATACCTTTAGTTGCAGATTGTACAAAATTTAGTTCGTGGATACGATTTTTACGCGCAACTGCTGTTGCGCACAAATTTATTAAAAGGCTAAGATTGTTTGCTTTGCGCCGAAAAGGCATAAATATAGATAATTTAACATTTGAATCAAATTGTTTAGTTACAGTTATATTAAATGTAGACCCTGGCAATCGGATAGCTGGTATTTCTACAGAATTGACAGCGGACGACATAGATTTGGCCCGTAGGCATGCCTTTCGGGCATCTCAATATGCCTCATATAAAGTAGAATTAGAATGCCTGTTAGAGAATGAAGACATACCGCGGTCCAGCAAACTCCACAAACTCGAAGTATGCATCAAGGGCGGATTAATTCATCTAGTCGGACGAATCGACAATGCCAGGAACATTTCTGAAGATGCCAAGCAACCGATTGTTCTTGATGGTAATGATTGTGCAGTTAAATTATTTATTGCTTATTTGCACCAAAGAGCTGCACATGCCAATCACGAAATGATTCTAAATGAGATCAGACAGCAATTCCATATTTTCCGAGCGAGAAGTATAATAAAGCAAATAGTCAGGCAGTGTCAATTTTGCAAGATCAGAAGAGCGTCTCCTATGTTACCGCCAATGGGCCCTTTGCCTGAGTGTCGTCTTTCTTCACACAAAAGACCGTTCTCATTTACGGGAATTGATTACTTTGGTCCTTTGTTGGTGACTGTTGGAAGAAGAACGGAGAAACGGTATGTGGCCCTCCTAACATGCCTTACTACAAGAGCGATCCACCTAGAGGTAGTACACAGTCTCTCTGCTGACGCGGCTGTTATGGCACTACGTCGCTTTATTGCCAAACGAGGTACTCCAGTTGAGATTTGGAGCGATAATGGGACATGCTTCGTTGGTGCTGTTAAAGAGCTTCGAGAGCTTTATGGGACGCCAGTCAATGAGTTCTCGGCTAATTCTGGTATCAAATGGCGATTTATTCCACCAGGTGCTCCATTTATGGGTGGAGCGTGGGAAAGATTAGTACGCTCTGTCAAAACAGCGTTGAAAGTTACACTGCAAGAAAGGAAACCGAGAGATGAGGTACTCTTGACACTGCTGGCTGAAGCGGAAACTTTAATCAATAGTCGTCCTCTGACATACGTTGCAGCTGATTTGGAGGAAGAAGCCCTCACCCCTAATCATTTTCTTTTGGGGTCGTCTTCGGGGCAACAGACGGCAAATATTTCACTCACGGACCGGGACTTACTACGTAGATCAGATTGGAAGAAAGTCCTACGCCTATCGGATCATTTTTGGCAACGTTGGGTGAAGGAATATCTACCCACACTATTACCAAAGCACAATCATGGAAGCCAACAAAGAAACTTGGAAGTTGGTGACATTGTTGTTATTGTCGATCCAAACCTGCCACGAGGAATCTGGCCTAAAGGCAGAGTCAGTGCTGTATACCCGGGTGCCGATGGTGCAGTGAGGACCGCAGATGTTATGACAGCAGCTGGACTTTTCAAACGACCTACCAAGAAATTAATCCGATTGCCTGTAGATTAGGTTTGAGGCTAGTTTTTCTACATTTTGTATTTTTTTATTGTCAACATATGTTTTATTTTTGTCACATTTGTTTTATGCTAGTTAGATTACTATGATTGTTTGTGTGTTTGTTTTGCTTTATTTTGTCACTCTTTTTCGTTACTTTTGTCATGGGAGGGGAGAGTGTTGAAGATTATTAGCTCTTTTCTCATCATATACCATTTATTTCGTTTTTTACCTCTATGATGTTTTTATACTCCATGTTGTTTGTTGGTTACGATAGTTACGATTTTGGATTATTACACAGTTTTAGTTTAAACCATATTCTTTGATTTTTATTTCTTATTATCAGTTAATATACAGTCCACTATAATTTCCAACAATGGCATTTTTTTCAGTAAAGTCTTGTCTCATCAACATTGAAGATGAGACAAGCAGGAATTTTCTCTCGTCTAATGAATTCTTGAAACTTTTCTGGAAACAGTTGCAGCTTGAATGTCCACGCTGGCCGCCTCGCCTGTTATATGGATATTGTGAAGATTAGAACGCTGCTTGAACCGATGGAACCAGCCTCTGCTGGCATCAAAAGTCGGAGTAGCACTCCCTTCTCCTTCTTTTGCTTTCAGAATTTCATATAAAGATTTTACTTTTGTGCATATGAGATCTTGAAATAGCGATGTGTCCTTCTTATTCAAATCTTCGATCCAGACTGACGGTAATTTCTCCATTCTTTTTAAAATATAAAGTTTTGTTGCACTTATAGGTGTTGAACTTTCGCTGAAGATTTTAATTTTACTTTTTATAAGTCGTTCTCACAGTCGATTCTGAGACTCCAAAATCTCTCCCAACAATTGTTGCTTTGCCTCCATTTTCAATTCTTCTTAACACTGTCATCTTCAATTCCTAAGTGACGCTTTTACGCTCTTTTTTCTTTACAGCCGGCATTTTTAACGTAGAGTTAAATTATGTATGTGCAACTGCCAGTCGACCAGACTAACATCACGGAACAAATCAACAAACGAAACAAACGAGGAAATCCTCATAGAATAAAGTCGAAGAACAGGGAATTCCCGATTTTTCAAAGAGAATAGTCAGAGAAAGTGGGGTCTCGCGACCATAGAAAAGTTGACGACTACATTATGTTTATACGCACTCTTTCGCGTAATGCGAGGAATTTGAGCGCACAATTTGAAATTCGCGATATAGTGAAACCGCGCGTAACAGGGTCGCCCTAAGCAGGGGGTTACGTATACAGCTAATTTGAATCCCGACCACTCGGCCGTCAGCTTCGAACATCAACGCTCACACGACACACCTGTGATACCTGCTTGTGATTTCCACTTTATGTTTCATATATCGAACCACAATCTACTACATCCCGCTAATATATAATTGAAGTGAATGTGAAAGGGTCGACCCTGAAGTTGAAACAGTGAAGTAGGAGTGATAAGAATTCTAGTCCTGGTGAGTAGCCCTTGATTTGCCTATATTCCGATTACGCTGTTTTATGTGGATCACTTGTGTCTTACCCTATTCAGCCGCGATTGATTATTTTTTTGTTATACATGTAAAGAAACTACCAAACAGTAAAGCCAATTTCAAGTTTTATAATTTTTCATTTGTTTGTTACCGCTAGGTACATACCATATTTTAATTTTCTGGGACTTCTGAGAGAGCGCTAAAATTTTGATGGTCATCAGGTTATTACTGATTAATTTAGTTATCAATAAAATCTAAAGTATAAGAGTTATGCAATTAAATCTATATATGTATAATAAATAAGTCTACTTTTACATCATATTTCATGAATTTTATTTATCTTGTGTAATCCTAATTTTGAGTAAGTTACAAATGACAGTTGAATAAACGACAAAATCCTTAGGGAAGTAGTAGTATAATCTCTTGCAACTTCGAGTGACTCGTCTTGGTTGACTCCCACGATGTCCGTAGATTTAAAAGAAAAATCAAAGTTTTTATGCTATGTAATTTTAAGTCACTTTAGTTGACGCTAAAAGTGAGAAATACATCAATTTAGGTAAATTATAAACAATTCTGTATTTTTTAAAAGCATATGACTGTTAGCCTGACTAAATGTTGTTGGTAAACAGACCTGATAGCTTATCATGACCTGATAGTTTATCCTTGTTAGTAAGCACGTACAAGTTTTTATCTTCGCTTAAGCTTTTGTCAGTTTTAATGTCAATAAATATCTGTATAGGTCTATGTCGAACAAAGATTATATTGATTTTGATTATAAAGAAATATTGAATGCAACTACATAGGCAGGAACGTGTGCACTTTAATTAATTAAATATAATGTGTTTAAGTCGATCTTTTTTCATTTATTATATGTATTAGGAAGACATCTTGATAATGCATCACAATTTTATCATGTAGACAATAGAAAGTACTATTATATATATTGAGTTCCGTACCAACGCGTTTATTCTGTGGAGCAGGGCCCCTAGCGTTGTTGAACTTATGAGCTTATGAGCTTATAATAGGGTAATAAATATAATCTAATTTTGTGGTTCTGAAATGGCTAAATTATAATAAAATAATTTGGAAAGATGCAATTGAAATATTCAAATCGGGTGGGACTCTAGCAGATTGTGTTGATGCGTTAACCATACGGTCACTGAGTACTACTCGTATACCTCCCAATCAAATATTTCAACTGTATTCTTCACCTTTTACTTTCCCAACACGGTTTTATGCATTTTTGCATATTTATACTATTATTTAATACAATTAATAATTAATTTTAATATTACTATTTTTTATATAACACATAAGCCATAACGGAAACTAATCCAATTTTCGACCGGTAATAGAAACACGTGCTTATTTCGATTAGACGATTATTTATTAATTATATTATATTAAAATATATTTTTTTGTCTTATTTGAAAAGGAAGATCTAAATTCATACAAAACTCATTTATAATTATGCAATAATAAAAAAACATTTCAGAGAAATTGTTATAAGTTTACATCATGACTGCAATATCGCAAATAATGTAATGCGTTATGTCGCGAACAAACTTATAAGGACGTTGCATTTACAAACTGTCAATGTTGATGAATTTGCATAAAAGTTGATAAAGAGCATGAATATTCGTGATATTGTAGTTATAACATAAGTACCTATGCATTTTATATACAAATAGGTATTTGTACTCTATTATCAATATGTATAAAACATTTTGTCGTACACACTAACATATATTTTTTAATAAATTACTTAAATATCTACTTGAAAACCACAAGATTTGCTACGTTGTTAAATATCCAAATTATTTATCCGAAATTCTGAATGGTTTACATAATCTCTATCATATATTAGTCCGTTTATATAATCTGATAAATGATTTTGGAGACATGAGACACTTTACGTGTCACTACTTATAGCAATAATGACAACTTCACAATAAAAATTGTACGATACATACGAAATGTACATATGTAGTGATTCACATTTAACACCTAACAACACACATGTTATCGCAATAATAAATGATTTATGTAGTATTGTAAAGTACATATATCCAAGTCATGCACGAGTTTTATCTGCAAGGTATCATTTAGATAGAAAAACCAACGAGAGGCGTACCGTTAGGGTGTATCGTTGCATAAGTAAATCAGTTCACAATGGGATCGTCTTGGAATCTGTTAGTGATAACGACAGAGTCAGAGTGCCAGAGTGAGTGTAGTGCAATGGGATATCAGGAAGTAGATGTACATCCAATGTATATGTAATTAAATAACGTGTTTTTATTTTATATCGATATTTGATTTGGGTAGGTATAATTCTAACTATACTAATATATTTTCAATACAATTGTATTGAATTTTTACATGCTATAATTAATAGCTAAAACTAAAGTATTTTGATGGGCCTTAATTTATCGTTGTCGCGTTTTTTTTAGAAGTTCATTTTGCAGTTTAGTTTATTGTATTTTTATAAATAAAAAAAAATTATTGAAATTTGAAATCGAATAGATCTGCCTAGTTTTGTTGTAAAACAAATGTTAATCATTTGTGTGATAAATTGGTAACTTTTTACCATTTTCATTTGTATTACAATTTTTATGGATTTTATAAGGTTAAAGCAAACAACAACAACAATATTTTTGATTTTCACTTAAAATGTCCACATTCATTTTTTTTATTACGTAACTCAAATTCTAATTTCAGTTTTATATCATAGATGAATTTTGACATAGAATATTTTCACAATAAGGTTGTATACACAACAACAATGTACTTATACTTGTGACTTAACAATTAATAAAATTATATCTTAGTTATCTAAGTATATTAAAATAAATTATAAACATAATAAAATTATATAAAAATAAAATATATATTATTTGATGTTAATATGTCACAATATTAGATATCTGATATCATCTGTTTATTAATATTTAATTAATTAAACACTAGTTTCATTTCACTGCCATATATTTCTCTTCAAATTAGACTATAGCTATCACTACTATTTTGCTGCAAAACAGCAGTGATAGCTATAGTTTAACAATGTTAGAAATAAGTACAACAAACCTACTCAAACTGGAGTCTCCATTTTGATTTATTGGCAACCCCAAAAACTTCACTTTCTTAAATGCGGCGGTTGCAGGTTGACTTTGTGCGTACAATTAATATAGTGCATAATATTTTTTCGTTGTTTATCTGTTTTATTTGATCTCCCCGAAAAGATTGATATCTTACCACGTCTTTAGCTTTGTGCCTTTCTTATTATCTTATTAAATTAATGTACTTATGTATACAAATATTAAATGGTATTCGCGGTCAGACTCATGTTTACGTGCGATTGTAGCATTACGTTTAATACTCCTGAAACTAATTATATATTAGTGTTGAATAGTGACTAAATTCTTAAGATCAAATATTAAGTACTTTTTGGAAAAAAAAGGTACAATACCATAGGAAGATGTATATTTAAAAAAGAGGAGCATACTATTTAATGGTATTATATGGTGTATTCAGATCTATATATTAACTTGTTTCTATGTACGTATCATCCGAAATTTAACTTGAACTGTCCGTACCGATGGCGCTTGGGGCGAATGCATTTTAGATAATAGATTTATTTCAGATTATGAATACAACGGAACAAAAGATAAATAAGACGATTTGTTTTCTTTCTTTGTCTTTTATGGCATATAAATAAAATGATATGGAACAAGTCTTTGTCATTATCTTCTTAATATTCCATGCAATGCACTGTCTGTTTCCCATTATTATTTTTATTAAACTCAATTGATTGATATTATAAATTGTTTACACTTAAAAGGCAGCCAAAGGTTCAAAAACAGAAATAATTAATTCAAACCTAAGTTAAGATGGCACGTAACTACTATCTTCTTATATCAGCGTAACCTTTGTCAAATAACAGAAAATACAGATGATCGTATATTTCCGGATATATTTGCAATAGACATGTTGTTTATTCCGGACGCAAGAATGGAGAGCAATGGAAGTGACAGGTGGAAGGATAAACAACCTTTTGATATCATAATGGACCTAGAAGATGAAGAAGAGTTGATTCAATATTAATTCTCACGCAATGATGATTGACTGATGATTATATTTTGCTATGGCGTTTATCAATACAGTCCACTGTACAGTTGACGTTACGACATACTGAGAGAGATTTATGCCTTGTAGTAGAACTTGAGATTTAGAATAGCAAACTATGTAAACGCATTTGATTTATGGGAAAATCATTTCGCAACATATAAATTATAACGGTCAAAATTTAGAAAAAAATAAATGACTCTTGCCCTATTTTAACTTCAACGAATCCGGAGGGTTAAGAATATTTTTTTCTACAAGTCCTATAATAATGACAGTATTTCGAGATTATTGAGTTATTTGAAGTTTTGTATTATCATGGAAACATACTGATGAATATCAATTGCTTAGTTCGGGCTTCAAAATTAAACCACACCGATAACTATACTGAAAATAATACGAATTAAATTCTACTGCAAATTCTTGAAATTTCTACTGTGATATAAATAAAAAATGCATACCTCAAAAACATCATTCTGTCTGTCATAACATTTTTTTTTTGATATACATATTATATTCATAAATCGGATATTTTATATAGTTTTTGTATCACAAACACTAATTAATTAAAATTGGTGGTAATAGTGACGCATACTTTTCCTACTTTTATATGTTTGGACTGTGCTGCTATATGCCATATAATCCGTTAATGAAACATTTAGATTGCACTGGTTTAATATTTACTTTGGTTTTTTATTATCTTCGCCTTTCTACGCAATTTTACTGGCATAGATATTCGGCCACAGAGCCGGTTTGTAGAACGGCTAGATATAGATTTATCACACTATCAGAAATTGAGATTTATATGAGAATTTATTTGACGAGTACAGAACTTTTGATATTTATTTATAGTGTATGGTAAAACGAACATTTCGTAATCAAACCTTAATTTCAAAAGTATATCGTTCCTACGAAGACTCCATATTCACAAGGTTTTAATAAATACGTTTATCTATCATGAATTGAAAGTTCCTTAAGCGATGTTTATTAAAGCCTAAAACTTCGTACAACGTAAGTATTGTACTTCGTTGAAATTACTTCTGCCACCGCTTTAGCTGTTATTTTCATTATCTTGACTTCTTATTTGGTAGATAAAAGAGAAGAATAGTAATAGTAATAGTAATAAATAGTAGTAAAATAGTAGTGGATAACTTGTATCACTTGACATTGTGCTCTATGACATTAATATAATGCTCAACTAATTCCAATAATTGTTTAAATTTTAATGACATTATCCGACAACCTACTTGGGAATCAATCAATATAACGTAAGGCATGTAATTTCATATAATTTTATTATATTCTTATGATTTAAGATAAAAAAACAATGACGTAGTAATTGTAGTAGATACTTTCTATTGATACTCTGTTTTAAGTAATACTTTTGAAATGATAATTGTTATGAGTAATACTGTATAATATTATACAGATAATTATTATATAATTATTAAATTATTATATAATAATTTAAAAAAATGTAATTAATATTAATGTACGGTCCAACAATCATTAATAACTATGAAATATGTACTGTAACTTACCTGGCACAACATCCATTTGTTATAAGTAATAAATGTAAACAAATAAAAAATCTTTTAATCAAAGTTACGTTCTGAAGAAGTAACATTACATATTGTTTTACTTCAAAACTCTCATTATATGCTTATGTATTGTACTTTTTACCATGCATGCATCAAATATGCAAGCAAAGCATGCAAACAAGTAAGCTTGAAATATGCAGTTGGATGTATACTGCGTGTGGTCGCACGTCTAACCGTACCTTATCTACCACAGTTTTCGTTTACAATAAATGGCCTCGGATGCTCGCGATATTCGATAAGGGGGCTACACTCTGAACCCCATGTTCATGTATGCAAAGCAGTCAACAGGCAAACATTCATTCACTATACAAGCAAGCATGCATCGTGGATACTGCACCGCGCTTGACTAGAAAGCCTTTTTATTGTAATTAATAGGTGATCAAATAATATTCAGTAAAAATATTAGATTATGAATTAAAAGTGGGTTATATAATAGAATAAAGATTACTTGGCTCTTTATGTACCTTAATGTGAATGGTTTTGGTAAGCAAATCATCTAACAAAATAAAAAATAAAAAGATATCTGTTCTTTCTGGAAAATAAAATATAGGTAATATAATAAAGTTTCAAAATTTTATGTAAATAAAACACAATTTACATTAATATTTACCATTTAATATAATTTCAATAGGGCTTTCAAACAAACAATTAGAATTGATATTGGAATTTAATTAGAATTTTAGAATATTAATTAAGAATTTGTAACCATTTTTGATTGTAATATTATGCGCGATTCATATCTTCTTACGAATTCTATTTTAAAGTTTTTAAGGTGTTTACTGAATATGATCAGCGCTTAAAACTACCGTTCCTCTGCTATAACAATACGCTTCCCTGTATTGTGCTTAATGTACGATTATTTCTCATTTTCAAACTGCTGCTATTGTTGACATTCATTTTCACGCAATATTACCGTTCACTTTCATCTTTATTACTGTATTTATTATAAAGGATGAGATTAGGTACGCAATTCCTTAGACATTTAAATTATTTTCTCGAAAGTATTCAACTCTCGCGTCTTTTCTTGAGTATTGTACTTAATGTGAAATTAGTATCCAGTTTAAAATTACTTTATTCATAATGACTTTATATAAAACAAATTATGTTGATGTATGAAAGAATTATAGAAATATGAATTAAATATCTGTTTTAAAAATACTTTATATTTAAATTTATGTTTTCGTTTATTAAGAATGACAAGAGCAAATTGCGTTTGTATTAATTTATGTTATTATTAAATCCACAGTCGTCATTTTTTCATACTAAAGACATAAATGTGATAAACATATATCGCACCTTTAGAATTAAAGTGACCTAATTCAATGAATTGAATTGAAGAGTCCTAAATTCTTGTTTTTTGGTAAACGCTAAAAATGTGATTGAAGAGTTGGTAATTTTTTTGATTTTCTATTATAATGCTTTAAGTTGTACGCTAATTGTCATATTTTTATTGTTAATGGTAGTATATGAATTGTTTTCATGATTGTATACTAAACTAGTCTGTATAACTAATTAGAAGAAGAATTTTGGATTAGGTCACTTTAATTCTCCGTCGGCATTAATTGCGGCAATGCTGGACCACGAAGGAGTTGGAGGGCTGTGGCCTCCTTCTGTGAAGCGGTGATGCTCCAGAAGGAGGCCGCCGAGCGGGGTCGGGAGATGGTCGATCCCGCTCGAAGGAGGCGGCGCCGGGCTCGGTAGCACAGCTGCGGTGCGGCCGCGGGTCGCCGGCGGGTGCGAGGCTGTCACGCCCACGGATACGGTGACCCGGGAGGGACCACGCCCCTTCCATGGCCAGGGGGCGTCGTCGGTGGAGGAGATCGGGGGAGGTAGTGTAGCCTCCCCCGAAGAGGGCTCCCCTGTATCGGCAGGGGAGCAGAGGCTGGGGGTTCCCGGAAGTCGCTTGGCGTTCCCGGGGACATGCCTAAGGAAGGCCATCCCTGAGGTTTTTAGTGGGTAGGCCTCCCCCTTCTGGGGTGGAGAGCCCCATATAACCGCCGGTTCGCCACAGCCAGTATGCAATTTAATGCATTTTCCTCAGGGGAACAAAAAATGGTCACTTCAATTCTAAAGGTGCGATATATTAGTCGTTTCCCAACACTTGATTGATCCGGCTAAACTAAAATAGGACTTTGCCACCTTTCTGCCCGAATTAACAAACTTATAGGTAATCTATATTTTAAAACTTGGAAGGCATAGATGTGCATATATGAACAGTTTATATGTCGCATAAACATATTTAAAAAATCAATAATACGCTCCATTACTTTGTTTTTCTAAGTTTTGTTTCTTACTTCTATATTTGTGGCTCCGCATAACAGTTTTTCTGAGGCACTCTTTACACATTTCTTGATCCTTAAGAAAACGTGAAAGAAAACATTATTTTACCGCGTTTGTAATGAGAGAAGGTATTCCATTCTACATATATTGTAAAAGTTAACTTTACACTAGTCGTTCTTCACTGGCATGGTCATTGCAATATAATATATCGTGCGGTTTTAATTCGTTTGTCAAATAACAATAACAGACTTCAAGATTATCGGTATACTAAATTTAATTTAAATTGGCTCATTAGCTTAGGCGTGAAAGTACGATAGATAAGAGTTACTTTCGCATTCATCATTTTAGTAGGGATATTGAAAATATATAACAACTCAAAATAAAGGGAAACAAAAGGCGGCCAAACTATGTTTTCTATCTAGTCATCTCAATCGAGAAAATATTTATTTTTGATCAATAGATACTTAATAAAGTTATAATTTTAACCAATGTTACTGTCTCGTCTAAATTGGATCAAATACTTTGTATAGATTGTGGTTATCCCTAGATATATATTAACGAGCAGTTGTTGATCCGAAATGGAGCCATTAAGTCACGTATACAGGGTATCAGATCAACAAATCGGGTACGGATTAACAAAATCAAACAGATTAACAAAACATTGATTATACGTAACGCTAGATCAGACAACTCTTATATATTAGTTAACATTTTTAAATAAATTTCAGAAACAGGCATTCAGATAATTAATTCACTGAAAATAGAAATGTCACTTTGGGAGCGGTTTCATAGCTGAATAAAATAAATTTATCTACAAGAGAGTACTGAGAGCATCTTTTTTCTAATTATTTTTATTAACTTTGCTTTTGAAATAAATTATTAAAATATTAATTAATAACCGTAACAAAATAAAACATTATCGCTTAAAAACACTTTTACACAAACAAAATAACAATAAATAGTGCTAGCGAGTTTCATAATATTCTTATGATACATTTAATTATATGTATAAAACAAATTCGCTGTAGGTACATCACTTAAGTTAAGGGCGGCTGAACCGATTAAAATGGTAACCTGACATATTAAAATCATTTCCATCAAGAATAGCAGCATAATTTTTCACATATAGATACAGTATGGACCAGAAATTATAATGAAAACTATATCTAAAAATTGGAGTGTCTCTCTAATCTCTGGAACGGCTGGGACCGATTTGGAGGGGACTTTAGTAACTTAGGCTAATAAAAAAGAAAAAATTTGCTATTTGACACTGTTTACAGAATACACTTCTAATCAGCGACTATTTAGGCGGTTAGAAGGTCATCGGGAAAGCTTGTAAGTTATAAATATAAAATATATCTAGACACTGACGATATAAGTAATACACATTAACTTTAAGTTCTAACACCGCGTGTTTCATAACCGTGACCTTTCAGGAATTAAATAACAAACTGTCTTATTTTGTGATGTGCTTTTTTCTAAAAATACACATTCCCAGCATGTTTTAAAATTAGACAGTATTTTTTGCCTCCTGAAAAGGTTTTTTTTTTGGGTTGCGCCGCTTAAGAATTTAAGCGACAATAAACATGATAGAGGTAATGACTATCACACAATAAATGAAACCACGCCTAATTACTCTAAATATAGTAATTTGCAATGATAAAATATATTGGGATCGAATTTCAATTATAATTAAATTCTGAAAGTAAATTGTTGTCTGCCTTTGTAAAACTATAGTCGTCGTAAAATTGTGGTTATATTATTAAAAAGGCAAAAGTATGAAGACAAAAAATTTTGTTGCACCGGAATCTCACTGCCTAAATCAGGAATTAAGAATCTGGACCAAAAAGTACCATGGACAATTCCATTTGCCAAAATTCTTTTTCGTATCATATATATTATTTCATGTATATTTGTATATATATTTAGCTGAACGAGGTAGGCGATAAGTTTAAATTGAATATTTTTAATACTAGTTGCACTAACATTATGCTGTCAGTCATCTACCAGTGCGTTCGCGAGTTTTTATAATGTTATGTGCATTTTATTTTATGTATTTTTTTCACAATATAGTGATATGATAAATATTACCCGTACTAAACTGTAACTCACTGTGTGCTCATAGCTAAGGACCTAATTTGTAGCTACAAGCAAAATAATTATCATACAGATATACTAGGGGTTCCGAATTATATTTACACGACCCGAGCCAACCTCACATGATCGCGGTGCATTCTGTCAGCTAACGGATCGCTTTTCTGACAGCTCACCGGTGCGGTGCGAGACGGTAAAAATCCCTCTGTGATTTCAAAACAAAACCAATCTGTGTTGGGATCTTTCTCTTTGCCTTTCAACTGAGATGATGATGATGTTGAAGAGAAAAACGATAACTAGCTGTTTGTCGCAAATGTTGGTTTTATGGTTGTTTGAATAAGTATAGTTATTTTATTTTATAAAAATCGTTGAAATATAACTTTGTTAATATTTAATATTGCAGTTGATACTTGACAATTATGTTTGCAAAATAGTTAATGCTTAAACTTCAGAGTAGAACAAATGTTATTATGGTCTGTTCAATATAAACATATTAAACAATATCTTGTAGTAAAACTATAACAATACTCCAGTTAGGCTAAGATTTGACTGGGTAGATTTAGTTTAAATATATTGCATTGTTAATAAGTTATGAATGTGCATATTCTATGGGATCAGGGTCTGGTTCTTCACTGTCTCCAAATGTTCCATCCCCGGTCTTCTGTGCTCGGTTGAGAATCATAGACGTAGTAGCTGCCTTTACTGAAAGATAAAGTTTAATGAAATTTATTGGAAATTTCGCTAGTAATCGTTATTATAATGTTATTAGCAGTGTATTTAAAGTAATCAGTTTACCATAGTTAATAGCGGTAGATGTAAACAGCGCACAATCGAATCAAATGATAATCTACATATATGTAGATAGATAATGTAGGAGGCATAATTATATATGCAATATTTCCCGCCCCCTTACCGGCCTTAATCAGTTTGAGGCTTTGAGAAAATGCAGTTATATTCTGTATATATAGTATAGTTTATAACTTATTTAAATTTTTAAGATTGCTTAGTTTTTAAGGGCGCTTTAATCTTGCCTGCGATTACAATCTTCTTAAACAATAGGTTTACACTCAGTACTTACAGTATTTATAACTGTAATCGCTCTATCTTACATCAACTTGTCAGATGAGAATATTATATTCACTTTTCCTCCTCATCAGAATAGAGAGAAGGGTTACCCATTACGCCAATAAAACTTGCCCTTCCATTGTCAAGGTTCAAACCACCGATAAATATTTTATTTTTAGGAAATAATCCGTGTTCTCGTTTCGAAACAATTTCTGGAGCTAAGTAGAATAGATATTTAAACAATTTGCAAGAATTTACTAAATAAATGCCTGCTGAATTTGCTCATAGATTAATCATGAAATATGTGTCAAGAATTTTGTTGAAAATCTTAAGGTTTGCTTAGGATACGATAAAAATGTATCACACAAATTGTTTGACTATTTTGAAATAACAGACAATTTGTAGTAAATATATAAAAGAAAATGTTTGAGCACAGAGTATTTTTATTTTATATATCTACATAAATATATTTATCATACTAGGGACATTATTTATTAACATATAACTGTGAATTATAAATATATCTTAGGTTACTAGTTACGAATAATACAACTCAAGAAACTCAATAAAAATAAGAACCATAATAAAAACGTATTTTCTCAAGAATTTTTACTAATTTTGCACTTTTATTGATCTCGTTATTTACTGGAGCAATGATTTTTAATTTTAATTCGGTTTTTCTGAATTGCCCAAGAGATCTTTCAATCATTTTATATTGGTAAGAAGTGGAAAAAGCTCCCCTTCTTCATGAACCGTTTATGTTACGTGGAAGAAGTATCTACCAGTTATATCTACGAGAGTTTCATTAACCAGCGTTCTACCAACTTCAAAAGTGTTCTCGTTGTATTCCGTTGTCTCAATTCTACCACCGGTGGTCTTTACCTTGTGTTAAGATTTCTTTTTCCTCCTTTTTCCCTTTTCCTTCCCTTTAGTGTATAAATTAAGAAATTATAATATATATCTTTCGTAATTTAATGTTTTCTTATGTCCCCCTAATTATCTGCCCCTTTACATATTTTTGTATGTGACTTTCATTTTTGATTGTTTTGTATGTGAGAGGTTGTAATGTGACAGCTCTCCGAGAGGAATCTCCGATTTTTTATATGCGAAGACTGTTTCGCATATAAAAATTCGAATTTCGAGGACGAATTTCGCAAATGTATCGTTATAAAAGCTTATAAACAAATGTAGATACTCGTAGAATAATGTTCATTCTATCCGCAAAATCTTCAAATTCTAGCTGGGGCTCTAGGCCCAGCTAGAATTGCGTTGGTATTCGTTAGTCGCAAATATCGCCAATATAGAGAATTTATTTCCGTTCTCTACCACCACCAGGAAAACTTACAGGATCTCAGTATTGTGAGATTTCGATATTCTGATTATGGATACCATCATCTTGAGGTCATCTATGTAATATAAAATATGGTGCGTAAGGTAAGACTACGCCTATGACCACATTCTGCGTCATATCGATTAATTGTTTCATCGGACTGCATGTTTTATATAGAAGAGTCCAATATAACTACTGGAAATAATAAACATAAAAAGTCGATCTCTATTCGAAAAAAGCAATAAGTAGATATATATTAATATTTACAGTCATAAGCCCATCCTAGTTTTGCGAAGGCGTCGATAAAGTTGGTAGAGATGTTCAGACGCCCAAGCTCCGATGTCCTATAATCCCAAGGAAACACGTGATGGTAGTTGTGCCAGCCTTCTCCAAGAGCTGCGAGACTAACCACTTTGTTTTCCACTGATTTTATGAACCTATTGACAAACAACAATTTATAAGTATATTTTGTTTGATAAAAAGATTGATCTTTTTATCCTTTTTTCTAGAAGAGAATCTTTTAATTTTATTAGAGTATACGTACTATCTAAATAAAGGAAAATAGAATGTTCTATGAAAAAAAACAATATTTTTAAGGACCCACCTATCGTAAGGTTTGTTGCCCCAAAGATGTGCAAAGCTGTTTACACAGAATGCTATGTTGAGAGTAATGGTGAACCTCGTGACAAAACTGATCACAAAGCTATTGAACAGTGACTCCTGCCAGCAATACCACGGCACCCATACTGGTATCACTATGTTTAGCAGACCAAACAATGGAATGAACAATCTGAAAAGACCACAACGAGAATATTATATTAGTATTATAATCACGTAGTATATTAACATTTTATAAACTAGACTTAAAATATCCAGTATCAATGACTGAATTAAAATGTAAGTAGTATTTTGTTTGCAAAAACTATTAGCCTTTTTTTTCATATTTTTAAGTAGATATTCATTAATCTTGTTTAGTATTCATTAATTTACTACGGCAAAAGATATGAAAAACTTCACAAATATTTAATAGCTATGATTAGGCGTTAAAATACAACTGTATTAAAAGTAGACCATGTCGACTGTGTCGAATGTAGGTGTGGAGTCCTATTTTTCTGATCTTGATAACTTTGACTGGATATTCACATCTTCTTGGTATTATTAAGTCCAAGCACCTTACGTCCAGTACTACGAGTAATGCGCAAGCGTGCAACTTGCAGAATTTCAACGTCTGCAAAATGTGTGTATTTTTTTTTTCTCAAGAATATCATCATCTTGAATTGCGGTCAAGTTCGGATAATATCCTTAAATATACTTACACAGATTCAGCTATTTCAAGAAATCTTTTCCGGTGAAATCTGATCAGTTTTTAAATAGTTTGTCACAAAGTATTTGATAGTCGACATATGCACGTGTATGTGTGTGTACGTATATATATATATATATTCATACATATATATATGATATGTATATAATATATATATATATATATACATACATACATACATACGTATCCTAAAGATTAAGAAACCGCACTTTATCATCATTTACTATCATTTTGACATTATATCATGTTATTATAGTATTGAAGCCACTCACATTTTCTGTATCCTTACTACTGGGTCAGCCAATAGATCAGTGGAGGTATCTCTGAGCACCACGCGTCTATTCTCCACTGCCGGATGAGGCGTCAGCACCAACCAGCCGATGTGCGCAAACCAGAAGCCGCGTCGCACGTCATGAGGGTCCGCCACCGTTTCAGAGTACTTGTGGTGCACTCTGTGGTCCAAAGCCCACGTGTAAATGTCCCTCTATAATAAAAATAAAATAAATTTTACATGTATGGAGAGACTTAGATGCTTGAGTCAATAACATTAAAATTGTAAATACATAATAAATTAAGTGACTATATTTTTGATCCAATTGAATCATATTTTCATTTTAAAAGATGTATCGGTTTTAATATAGGTATGGAAATTCCATGTACGCCTTATTCTATACCTAATATCCTATTAAAACTTTAATTATTTAACTTAAATTAACTTAAATAAACTTAAATAATAATTATGTTAGCTATATTATTATAACTATATATTATTGTTAATATGAGTATAATTCACAGGCCTTAGATGCACTAAAAGGCAAGCAAATAAATTCGTCATTTTCGTCTATAAATGGTCCTATATCTTGAATACTCTCAAGTTGTTTCATTAATTGAGTATTGACTGGTATCAAACATGAACTGACAATCAAAGTTGACATTATTCTGAAAGCCACTTAGCATCAGGAAATATGTAAAGTTTCGTGATTAAATGTTTGATGAGGTAATTTAGGTACTATAAGATATAGATAAGTATAATATTAAAATATGCATGACTTAAAGCGCGCGCTATGCACATGTGACATGTTTTTTCTTAATAAATGGAACATTGCGGATCCACCGATCCAAAAACGGACTGTTTAAGTGGCACCTACTCAATTAACAAGGAACTAGATTTTTACTGAAATTATCGGGACACAATAATAAGAGCAGTATTTTTAATATGCTTACTAGATAATAAGTTTATTTAAATAGAAAGCGGCTTCTAAGATGTGTTTATTAAAGTTTTAAAGAACTGTCTTGTGCGCATGATTAATGCCTTTCAGCCTCTTGAAAATGCCCCGATTCCGAAAAGGCAGCAGTAATATAGACAATATGCATACACTGCCGTAGATTATACAGAAAACTGTACAGTTTAACATGTCACTATGTTTGGCGTTTGTAGATAAAAATCTTTCGTTTCATTGGGCCGTGCTTCGGTTCAATTATTTTGGACTTTATATTAAAGAGGGTTAGACGACACAGTTATCAATTCACTTAGTAGCCAAAGAAACTACGCCATGTATTTATCTCAGAGATCTCATTATTGATAAGTCCTGACGTTCTTTATTTTACAGAGACCTCACTTAGAGTAGAGATTATGACGTTCAACTTACAGAAGAGCAGAATAAAAGTACAACGCTCATATGTGTAAATCAAAACAGTATTCAATTAATTGGGCAGGCATCATGAGATCTGACATATTATGTCTGACATAATATGTCAGATCTCATGATGCCTGCCCAATTAATTGAATACTGTTTTGATTTACACATATGAGCGTTGTACTTTTATTCTGCTCTTCGTGTCATGTGAAGTATCACTGTCTAATCGCAACCACATACTGTTCAAGGTATATAATTAGGAACTATATGATGTAGAACCCCTAGCAATACCAATTGGATTACTTTGAGGACTTTAAAATAGATCGCTTAGATTGAAATAAATTCTGGGTTTAAATATGTCAGGTGGGGTGAAATAAGGTCCTAACTGCCCAAAAAGAAACAAATGGTAAAAAGTTACGATGGAGCTGATAAAGTTCAGGAAGGACATAAAAAAGGCATTTAACCGGCCTAAATGTAAAAATAATGTAAGAGTCATAAGATGAGCTGCCGCTTTGATAATCGCAGAACACAGGAAGCGTAAGACCGTTCGGCTTAGAGCCTGTGGGTAAGTCGGCGTATGAAGTTACGTACACCTTACTTACTTATTTAGGCATGGTCAGAAGGTGTGTACTGGGTAAGTTGATGATAATATTGCACTATAGATAGAGAATTAGCATGGAAGGAACTAGTAAATCTCATTGTTGAGAGAGCCATATAGACCTTCAACATGTGTCGCAATATCTTTGGTAAAATCTGAGTTTACAAACCACAGATACTTTACTAGATTTACAATATAATGATATCAATAAAGTCCAATTTGTTCGATGTTGTCTCGATACTGTGTCTGTATACTACGGAAACTACAAAGGCTGGCCTTTTTTTTTGTTCCCCTGAGGAAAATGTATTAAATTGCATACCCCGGCTGTGGCGAGCCGGGGTTATGTGGGGCTCTCCTCCTCAGAAGGGGGAGGTCTACCTACTAAAAACCTCAGGGATGGCCTTCCTCAGGCATGTAGGGAGCCCCCGGGAACACCAAGCCACCTCCGGGAACCCCCAGCCTCCGCTCCCCTGCCTAGAGGGGAGCCCTCCTCGGGGGAGGCTACCACCTCCCCCGGTCTCCTCCACCGACGACGCCCCCCCGCCGCAGCAGTCGCGACTTCCTCGCGCCCGCCGGCGACCCGCGGCGGCGCCGCAGCTGTGCTACCGAGCCCGGCGCCGCCTTCTTCGAGCGGGATCGGCCATCTCCCGACCCCGCTCGGCGGCCTCCTTCTGGAGCATCACTGCTTCACAGAAGGAGGCCACAGCCCTCCAACGTCCCTCGTCCGCCAGCATTGCCGCAATCAATGCCGGCGGAGACAGATCTCGCCCGATCTCTGCGACCAAGACTCGGCGCTCGGAAGCCCACGCGGGGCACTCTGCCAGCGTGTGCTGGGCCGAGTCGAGGTCGGATGCGCAGTGGTGCCAATGTGTCGATCCCACCCGTCCTATTCGACACAGATACTCGCCGAAGCAGCCGTGCCCGATGAGTATCTGAGTCAATCGGTAGGTGACCTCCTCCTTCCCGTGGAGCCAAGCTTCAAGGTGCGGGAGTACGGCACCGACGGCCCGCTGGCGCGCGCTGATCCGTAATCGAGCTGCGCACGCCAGGCCGCTACAATCCGTCGGTGCCACTCCCGCTTAGGCACTTCGTGCGCGGGTTCCAGGGCGCTCCCCCCATCGCTCCCCCGGTCGACACGCCGCGACGCATACGTCGCCGCGTACATGTCGGCCAGGATATCGAATGGGGGGGAGCGTCCCAGAACCGTCGCCGCCTCGTACGAGATAGTACGGTAGCCTCGTACGATCCATATGGCCATTATCCGCTGCAGGCTCCGTAGCAGAGCTCTGCAGCGGGGGGACCTCGCGCAGTGTTGCGACCACACGGGAGCCCCATACATGGTCACGGATCGCACCACGCCCTCGTACAGGTGGCGAACTCCATCCCTCGGTCCCCCGAGATTGGGCAGCAGGCGATGCAATGCGCCCGTCACCCTTTTGGCTCGGGGGACCAACCGCACGAAATGCTCCTCGAAGCTCCACAAAGGCTGGCCTACATGGCTATAATGGGGGCCTTCAAGCTAATCCCACGGTACCACTGGAATGATTTCTAAATCTTGAGCCATTGGATATTAACTTAAAACGGGTGAAAGCACTGTATTAACACAGTACTGTGGGTCTATAGAATGCTGACAGGCCACGCACAGTGCACACGGCTTTCAGGAATCAAAGCGTAATTCTTTCGCTAGATAAAACTGACATTTAAATATTATGATTTGAGATAGCTGTCAAACATACACATAATAATTAACTTATTACGCCCAAACCGATTTCACCCGAAAACAGGTAGCAAACTAATAATGCAAAGGCAAATTCCGAGAAGAGTGTAATTTAGTTGGTTATTGTGTGCCTGCGTTTGCCAGCGTTTGCATAAAAATCAACATATGATAGGGCTTTATTTCGAGAAATTTTGATTTTATTAAAAAAAAAATCAATGTTTTCGGAAATATTCTTTTATTTTTCGTAGATAATGATGTTTTTTGTGCAAAACTATTACCCAATTATCTCTGCCAGTTTTTAAGGATCACATTAGTCTTTGTTGTGACTTGCTACCTTATACAGAACCAAAGTTATAAGAATTTCTTTGCATGGGGTACCCAATTGCGACCTGAAAAATAAAAAAAATTATAACTCCTAAAAAACCCAGTTTCACCCATTTTTATATGTGCATTCGTCGTCATTCGTCAAGAATCACACTGTATATGTATAAACAAGACTAGCTAAAGATTAGGCATTTCTTCGGTACCGTTTACGTTTCAAGTGACGGCATAGTTTACAATAAGCAAATAGGAGTTGTGAAATATGTTGTAGGGTTTGTAAAATACCAAAAAGAGACGAAAGTTGATTGAAAAATAGATTACATTAGTGTCATAGATTAAAAAAACAGCATACATCGTTCATCGTGTTCACGTTACTGACATCGCTAAATATATTCCAAAATATGCAAAATCTATTTTTGTTGCTTGATGTACTTCTAGATTGAAGTTTTTTTTATTGATGTAGTTAACATATTAACTATTTTAAATATCTGTAAATTACTAAAATGATGATGATTTTATTGAAACGTGACTAGGATCATTATGCACCAGGCCCTCTAGACGTCATTTGGAGTGATCGTCATACTAGGTTGACTCCAATTGAACCCAATTATAGCGAGCTTATTTTTTACGGTATAAGATAGATACAATAATGCGGTTCGTGTCTTATTCATCGCAATTTAATTCTGACACATAGTACTTCATTGTTTAGAATTCCAGTTGTGCAGCTTTGAAAGTTCTATAAAATGATCCGCAAAATGGATTTTAAATGATAATATTGTGCACCATTCATGATCACTGTCTTTCCAATAGATCTCTCCACACCGATCAGTTCCACGATTTAGACCCTTCTGCAATCTTCAACAAAGCGTTAGTTTACAATGTGAGAGGCCTAATTTCCGCCCCAACAGTAGTCTGTTCTGCGAGTAATGTACACTGCAATGTTAATATTCTGAATTTTGCGGGCTATGTCAATGACCCTGGCACTTATACGGATTTAATCACTTTTGAATAGATTATGTAGAAAAGCACCGAGCATTAACTTTACCAATAACTTTTTGGTGACTTTGAATCACCTTATAGGCCCCTTGTAAGAGGCCAGGTTTCAACTCAAAGGTTTAGGTTTCAATTCAAAGGTTAGGTCAACTCAAAGGTTAGGTTGCGTTATCAAAACGCACGAAACGGTTTCCGTCTTAAAGCACTGCAGTAGATGAGCTGACAACACGCCGCGTAACTTTTCTAACGCTGCCTAGCTGACGCGTTATACTTTTTGCCTTAACCTTAACTGAGTGGGTGCTACATCGGAATGGGACATAATTTTCGATTTGTCCATGTTCACTTTAAAACCCAGTTTTTCAAAAACTCTACTGAGTTCTTCGGGAATTGTCTCTAAGTATTCCATTGATTCCGTGATGATCATAATATCATCAGCAAACCTTGATACGTTATCTTCTCGCCGTTAGTTTTACTGCTTAAAGCTTAATTCATAGGGGTTTGCGCCTTTTCATTACATTATCATTCGATTATAGGGGTATGCGCCATGTCTTACATCACTTACCTAGTGCTAATTAGTAGGTGCGCCAGTGTCTCATATTTAGTTAGCCTAAAACTAAAAACAAAGATTTAAGTTTTGTTATATTGAAGAAAACTTACAACTACATGATAATCAAAATTATCGTGTGTACAATAATAATTGACGCGTATGTACATAGAATATGATTCGACATTTTTGTAATTTTGTAAAGAGCTTTTGTCATCTTTGGGGTTTAAATTATGTGCTCTGAGGTCGATTTCTATTTGATGATTTTGCTTGTTGCAAAGTAATTATACAACGTGTTTTTTGAATCCGCATAACTTCAGGGTGTTAATGAGAGCACTCCTATAGCAATTGAATAGCAAAAGATTTTTGTTTATTGTGGACTAGTTTAAAATTTCATCAATTTGAAACTTTTTAAAGAGAATATAATAAACTTTCCTGGTTTTGTTGCTGTATCTTTCCCGCACATTTATAAATCAATAGCGTAACTAATTTGACGTTCAATAGTAATTATGAAAAAACAATGAAATTAATTTTATATTTAAGATTTTAACTTAGGGTGGACTTGGTGGGGACGTTCACTTGTAATAATGATAATTATGGTTTGGTTCTTTACATGAAACATAACGAAAATAAATAAATCCTAAAAAATAAAAGTAGCTGGCGACAGACAGCAGACACATTTTCAGCGATATCGCAAAAAACTATCGTATTATTTATGAGTTTAACAGATTATGAATAATTATGCTTTGGACGTTAATAACAGTTGGATACTGATGGAGGCTAATACGAAGCGTTCTAGGCAGTTACATTAGCGCAGTACGGGGCGCAGTAGCTTAATAATTAAATTGACATTGAAACTCTGGCAGACACGCGATTGCCGACGAACTCACTTATTTACCAAGAAGTAACTTACGTTGCGTTGCTTTTTCTGATAACAATGTTATTAAACTTACATATATTTGTAATTTTATATTTTCACAGATACAATATGTTTACTAGTTGAAAAATTATAAATATGATGTTAACATTTGTAAAGGTATAATCGGCTTAAAGAGCCGGAATAATTGAAGCAAACGGCAAATGAAAAGATCTACTATGCTAGTCTAATCTTTTCGCACTACCTGCTCATACAAAGCTATGTCAAGACATATTCTGTATCATATAAGCTCATCTTTAAGTAGGTAAGTAAATACTATGTTCCTTGTTGCTTTAGCGATTGAATTAATTTGTATTTGGAACAGTTAATATTTCAAGGTATAGTCACATGAGTAAAGAAACGGGACAGAGACAAAGACTCATACGAATGCGCTGTGATAGGTACATCACTACAAGTGCAACGCGTGTGTGTGCGTGACCACTGGCCGCTTGTCACGTATGAACCGAAACCGCTTCAAACTAGATTAGCCAGTGGTCAATCTCAGGGCGTGCAGGCGTGACGCGACGCCCGAACGTGCGCGTTTTGTTTTTCTTTTAGCGTTTCTCACATGATACGTAGTAATATTTATGTTTTGGTATTTAAAAAGTGTTGTAAATATGGGGTTGGTACATTGTACTGTGTGCATGAAAAATAATAGAAAGGCTAAAAATATTTCTTATTTAACTATCCCAAGGACTCTACTAGGTAAGTTTGTACTTGAAACTCAATTTATATTTATAATGTGTGCCAACCCTATCAAAATAGGTATAAATTTTGCTAGCTCTTTATAGGCTTTGTCTCTGTTCTGTTTCTTTACTCATGTGGTATAATTTTCCAAGTTGAAACAGTTAAAGGATTCAAGCATAACAGTCCCAACTTCTATTTCTTATGCTTGTGATATTTTAGCTATTATAATTTATGTTCATAATCAGAAATATAAATGTAATAATACGTTGGCATGTTTGTGCTATTTTCATGCAAGTGCAACATAAAGAGATTGAATCCCTTGATGACCCGGACTAGTCATAAATCGAAAAATTATATTTCCGGCTTTACTAACTTAATAGTTTTTGCATTCGAAAATCACCCATTATAGAGTCCTTTGTTTCTTTAGGTATTGAAGTCTGATTTTAATGCTTGGTTATAATAACCAATTATTAAAACGCAAGCTTTGCTACCAAAATGAATTATTATAACGATTTATGATCATAACGGAAGGTTTGGCACTCATCGTAACATATGTAACATAATTTGTTTTTTTTAATTTACTGAAAATAATTTTATATCAATAAAATCATTTTATAATATTGTTAATTGTTTTATATATATTAATTTGTTATATTATATATTATTTTTTTGGTAGTGATTTATATAACAACATTTGCTTCTTTTGTTAGAATTAAATTGGCTATAGAAATTGATATAAACATATTTTGTAAGGAAGTAAAGATATGTACTACATAATACTTGAAACAATTAGAGCGTAGCTCTAACAATAGAGAATCAGAAACGTTCTAGTGTATTACTGTGTTGTTACTTTTAAATACGTTACAATTTTTTATCATTTCCATAGTAAGTCACAAATGGCAGAACGAAGGAACATATGTACAATAATGGGTCATTATTTAACGTCATTCTAATCGCAGTAGATTAATTACTTCTACAGCGTAGTTATTAAATATTAATTATTTTTCGTAGTTTATGATATAAATGAAATTGGCTATATCATGTAATGGATAAAATACTAATTATGTGAAGGGTCCTTGAGTATATATACGGACCCGATTATAACTTATATTCAAGACATTTGTTAAGACATAGTTTTCGATTATAAGATAACTAATATTCTATGTATATATAGTATATTATAGGTAGTTAAGATATATATCATACTTAAAATAGCATAGACATTTTATACTTTGTAGGTAGCCATTTACGCTATTCTTTATCTTTTTTAATTATTTTTGCTAGAGTTCCAGTATATAATAAGCCTTGTTATAGTTTACAGTAATTCTAAATTATGGCTGTATGGGTTGCTGGATTCGCATTAAATACTTTCATGTATTAATCAATAGGCAGAGTTTATAAATGTTTCTTAAAATAACTTTTCGTTAAGCATACAGTTTCTATGAATATTGAAGTTAAATTGCTCAATAAAGTTTATTAAAATTTATCTTCCTTGATTATTAATTGATGCTACATAATTGGAATACTGATAAGGAGCAAATTAGATTAAAAGATTGTTGAAACATTTTTTAATAAATTTAGATTACTGGAAAAGTATCCTGATTTCTATTACCTTAAATTCGTGGAATTATGAAACCTTAACAATCAATAAGTAAGCAGCTAGGAGGGGCAACATTTATAGAATTATCTTTTGAGTAATTTAATAATATAAATGTTTCGACATTATCAATGGAATTTTGAATCACGTAAGAAACTCAAAATTTACTATTTTACGTGTTAATTTCTATCATTAGTTAAAATGCTAATAGTATTAAAGAAATAAGCGTGTTTATGAAGTTACCTATCTATATTTATATATATGCAGCACTCAAATTTTTCATTTCATTCTGCGATGTTAATATGTAAGAAGGAATTATTATAACCAGATCTTTGTTGCATAACTTATTACATTGTGTAAATGTCTACCATTGGACATAGAAACATATAGGGTTTAAGCTGTACTCACTATAATAGTCCAGTATTGATGGATGGAGCGCATGAGGTCCTCGTCTATTGGTTGGCGGCTAGTTTGGCATGAGCCTCGTCAATTATAGTTCGGCAACTTTTACACCGTCAAATTATTATTATAGCTCATATCCGCCTACACCGAAGCACACGGCCTTACCCTAACTACTAATGTTAAGGCGATCAAGCTTTAATCAATCAGGCTGACCCTGTGCTGATTAATTGATTTCATATACATCTTTGTACTTGTTCACAGTATGGTAGGTTAGCGTACGTTGTGATCCTTCACTATAGGAGCGTCAGATAAATGTATCTATGAAATTTAAAATACGAAAAATACATAATTCTACAACAAAACACAAGTTGTAGATGAGCTAATGTATGTTGTCACAATTATACGATTGAAGAAGATTAAAAGAAGAACAAATCTCGGCAATATATCGGAGTAACGATAGACCATTTTCCTAATGAGAAACCTGTAGTCGTCAGTGGGCTTTAAGTGATCGTTAATCAAATATGAAAAACAAAACAGAAGGTATTTTTCAATATTCGTGTTTGTTAAATATGAACTTACCTGTCCAGTGATTGTGAAGAGAGCAGCTAGCAAAACTCTCAGCGGTGTCCGCGCTCGATACGCCCTGTGCGACCAAAGTCTGTGCACACCAGCTGTTATGCCGAAGCCGGACGTGTATATTGTTGCAAACACTGAAATAAAGTTATAAAACGTTACCATATATGATGACTGTTGTTAGCCAATATATAGTTGTAAATAATTCTTGGTATTAATTTCTTTGAAAATAGAGGACTTTGTACATAGATATAATTTTTCATATTCACATACATACATCACATATCTATATATAATCTAACTTTATATATATTACAGAATTTGTCTTTTCATTCTTAATATTTTTGATATTCAGTTTCTAAATGCTAATTAAGATCATTTATTGATTTAATAAATTTGTCCTATTAATTACTAACAAATTAAAATATCTCAATAAATGTCTTATATTTTATTTAATATTTTAATTCTGTTAGATTATAGTTTGGTACTGACTTGATAGTATGATTTTGGTCAATATACAAAATAGTTACAGTAATAAAAATGGGCGTATAGAACCTAAGTACTTGTTTCTTAGTTTTTAATTTGGTGTACACCTTACAAAATTTTTTAATTTGGACTAATATTCATTAGCGGCATTAATATTTTTTTTCTAATTTTATAAAGCTTTTTTCCATTGACGGATCGATTTTCATAAAGAAATTACAAAGTAAATTTACATTTGTGATCTTTAAATCAAATTTTTACTGATTTTTGAAGACTACTTCAATGGGCTACAAATTTAACATTTTCTCTAATTCAAATACGTCAAGTTTTCCTTATTGATATTTAATCAACTCCTGAATGTCACTTAATTCTATTTGTTCAAAGCCATCTCGTCCTATTCATTCGGAACTTCAGTAATGTTTGCAGTAGTTAAAGTTCAACTTCAGACAGATTCTAATTTTCGTATTAAAAACAGGCCAAAGTTATTTAAACTGTTTTAGTTATTTAATGTTTGTGGTAAGCCTTACCTAAGCACCAAGATAAATAAATTTATTGTTAGTACTACATATATTAGAGGTAGAAAACGCAGTACACAAAATTGTGCTAGAGATATTAAAAGGTAAGATAATTACTCAAGTGAATGGTTTACCGATATCTTAGACTTCACTGTTACTTAGGCAGGGTTACGTGATAAATACACAGGAATGGGTTTTCTTCTTTTGGATTCCAGCTGAAAAGGATTTTGGTTGAATTGCAAGGCGATAGCTAAGAGGCCCACCTTATAGTCACCATCGCTTATGAACATTGTCGAAGGCAGCTAGGATTCTTCGTTTTAGAGTTGGCATGCATATTGGAGAAATGAGTGCTGAAATCGAACTATGCTAAACAAAATCGGTGTCAGGTGGAACTGATAATAATTGTTTTGGAGAGATCCTCTCTATCATCCTCTCTTGGCTATCACGGACACAGGCTTCTATAGAAGCTTATTAACAGGATTTCACATACCCGTGATTATAGATTTAATCGTTTTGCAATAAAGAACATTGTAATTTTATAATAGCAGTATGCCTCCTTCTGCCTCCTTCTGTGAAGCAGTGATGCTTCAGAAGGAGGCCGCCGAGCGGGGTCGGGAGATGGCCGATCCCGCTCGAAGGAGGCGGCGCCGGGCTCGGTAGCACAGCTGCAGCGCCGCCGCGGGTCGCCGGCAGGCGCGAGGAAATCGCGCCAGCGGATACGGCGACCCGGGAGGGACCACGCCCCTTCTGTGGCCTGGGGGCGTCGTCGGTGATGGAGATCGGGGGAGGTATTGTAGCCTCCCCGGAGGAGGGCTCCCCTGTATCGGGGGGGGAGCGGAGGCTGGGAGTTCCCGGAAGTAGCTTGGTGTTCCCGGGGGCTCCCTACATGCCTGAGGAAGCCCATCCCTGAGGTTTTTAGTGGGTAGGCCTCCCCCTTCTGGGGAGGAGAGCCCCACATAACCGCCGGCATAGCCGGGGTATGCAACTTAATGCATTTTCCTCAGAGGAAAAAAAAAAAAGTATGCCTGCAGTTTCACCCACATAGAAACATTTCCGCTCTATTGGCGATAGCATGATATGTAGCGAATGTTTCATGTTTCAATTAGTTATTTTCGAGATTAGTCCGTTCTACTTACTCTATTATAATTATTAACATTGAAAAGAGGAGATAAAAAATAGACCTTCAGAGTTTCTTGCCTGTTCTTCTCGAGAAGGCTCTCCCAATTTCCGAACAGGTGTCGAGTCAATATATTTTTTCTTTTTTTTTTTCCTTATTCGTACGTACGGACAAGGTTTTTGTTTTTTTTTTTTTTATTACTTAAGTTTTTTTTTTTGTTTGTTGACGTCAATAAGTGCCTGTAAAGGTCTATGTTGAATAAATATTATTTTGATTTTACTAATTAAACAAACAAATTCTTCGAGTTTATAATACTGATATGGTTATGAGATATTTTAGACAGGGTCTCAAAATGTAATCATTAAGGTAATACAAATTTTGCTTGCCAGCATTTATGTAGCTGACGACATGGCGCCGGCGCCTTGGAGTAATTTTTGCCTGATCGCACCGAAAGTTTGGTTTTTCTCCACCATAATCTACCTCTTATAAATTATAATTATAAATAAATAGGACTAAACTTTTGGTTTTCAATTTAAAATTTTTATTTTAAATTCTTTTCGATCGATTAAGAAGAAGAAACACCACTTTTTATTTAATTTATTTCTTTATTGAAAGAAGACTGTTACTCATAATTTAGATTATATGTTTAGAGCTGATATTGAGTTTAAAACTTTAGAATGATTATTAATTTAATAGTTACTTACGTTACCTATCGTTCCTAATCCTATACGATTGCATTCTCTAAATGATAGGAACATTATAATGTTCCTATCATTTAGAGCATGCAAATGCTAAAGCTGATTAATGATTAATAAAACTTACTTAAATAAAACAATGTTGGTTTTTCTTACCTAAGATACGGTTTATTGCAAAATATTTATTATATATTGTTGGCGCCTACGCTCTCTGTTCAAGCAATCTTACTCGACATTTTCCGCTAATACCTTGCAGAACAAAGTGACATCGTATGAAACAAATTTTAGCACTACCATCATTAATAAAATTTTTATATTACTTCTTCTACACGTAAATGCAAATGACTTGCATCAATTTATTAGTTGTAAACCTTTTAAATGCATAAAGTTATTGTAAAATTATTCTGGGATTTCATTTATGTCCAAATACGAGACATAAAAGTGGCGACCGTGACAGGACTCATATATTTTACGAAAAGTCGACCTTTTGAACACAACAAATTTTGTTCGAATCATCTTCAAGAACACTTCAACAGCCAAATAATCAAGCCATTGCAGCCACAGCCGGTTTATACATACTCAAGCTTATAAAATATCACCGCAGCCAGGCCAATGCAGCTAAGTGACCTTCGTTAATATTCCTACCTAAATAGTCCATTCAATTTTCATCTATAATCCTAAATCCCACCTTGATATACATACACAACTAAAACACAGAGGGTTTGCATAATATTATAACAAAGCTAATAAAAGAAAATACTTAAATTAGAAACAAAATAAGTGGTACTAATAAATATTTCCAGTTCATTTTGAGTGATAACTAGTTTGATTTTTATCTTACAATTGAGTGCTAAAAAATAGATCAATTCTATAATTTGCGCTTAATCCTAATAAATAATTGTGATTTAAATCTGAGTATTTTAGAATTTGAGATCTGTGAATACATATTTTGATGTTTAATAATTAACTTAGAGTAACTACCTACCATAAAGATATTTTTGATTATCGAATTTTGTAGTAAAAAATATATTTGCCGGACATTCCAGGAGTACCTATTTGCTGGCGACAAAAGGTGAAGGAAATTATAGCCGAGGTTTGTACCAGATTACTGAATGCCCGGAGGAGCGTGAGTTTTTTCTTTGACCTTATTTTATTTTATTTTAACAAATAGTTGATTCCTTCTATATATTTTCTTCTTTCTTGAGTGTACCTTGAACTATACTTTACATAACAATTAACGAAATTACATTGTATTGTTTTTTTATATTGGTAATAAAATAGTAGAAAAATAAATAAACAAAATGAGTTCTGACAAAAACGTTACAGAACTGCATGAAAAGGTTGTTAAACGTAGTTCTGTAAAGGGTCGAATCACAAAGTTCAAGAATTATTTAATAAATCTTCAATTAAAGAAAACGCTATCTTCTGTTGAGTTGATTGAATTGTCTTTAAAACTAGAGAATTTTGAAAACCTTTCAAACCAGTTTGAATCATTGCAAAGTCAAATTGAATTATTGAATGCTGACACTTTGTCACAGGAACTTGATGAACGGGATGATATTGAACAGGCATTTATTACAAACATTGCAACAGCCCGTAGCATAATTAAAAAATACAGTCCATCAACATCCCATAACGAAACTAGCAATAATCTTAATTCATCCAGTTCATTGGTTCCTGAACATCATGAGGTTTCCTTTAAGTTACCGCAGATTCAAATTGCGAAGTTTGATGGTGCTTGTTTCCGGTGGCTGGCGTTCCGAGATACCTATTTGTCTCTCATTCATGACAATGATCGTATCCCACCGATACATAAATTCCATTATCTTATCTCTTATTTGGAGGGCGATGCATCGCGCATTATAGCGAATTTGGAAGTTTCAAGCGAGAACTACAAAAATGCTTGGTCGCTCTTATGCGAAAGGTATGACAATAAAAGGCAATTAATAACACATCATTTAAATTCACTGTTAAATATACAACAAATAAATCGTGAATCAGACAGATCGCTTAGATTTTTTGTGGATCATATTACAAAAAACTTACGTGCCTTGTCTAGCTTGGGGCTACCCACTGATAAGTGGGATGTACTCATAATCCATATAATGTGTTCAAAATTAGATAGTCGTACCCTAACAAAATGGGAAGAGTGGCGTAACACTTTGGAAGGTACTCCCAACTTACAACAGTTCAATAAATTTTTGATCGATCGTGCAGATGTGCTTAGTTCACTCAGTAGATGTTCCTTGAACAATAACACAAATAAATTTACTGCTAGTAGCTCAACTAAGAGTACTAACTTTAAAAATGAACGTCCACAAACTAAGTCATTCGTTTGCAATCAAAATACTTCGCCAACAAATTCTTATAATTGTATAGTTTGCCAAGGGGACCATCGAATCTATGACTGTTCTACTTTTAAAAGCAAGAAAGAATAACTCTAGCTAATAAACTAAATATATGTAGAAATTGTTTAAGATATGGTCACTCAGCTCGAATTTGCCGCATTGGACCTTGCCGTGAGTGTAAAAAGAAACACAACACTCTTTTACATGTTCCTCTGACAAATCAGGATACGGTAGATTCAAATACATCACACGAAGAAACTATTACAACTTATTCACAACAGGATTCAAAATATATACTTTTATCTACAGCTCTAATTCAAGTAACAAATCCTCAAACTAATAAAACTGAATGCGTCCGCGCATTATTGGACTGTGGCAGCCAATCTTCTTTTATAAGCAATGATTTAAAAACTAAATTATCGCTGTCATCCAAGTCTTTAGACCACAACTGTGTCAATGTTATTGGGATTGGCAACAATATAGTTTCCAAGGTTATGGATATTTGTGTAGCACAAATAAAATCTATGAACACTAACTTCTCCATTACCTCAAATTTTTTAGTAATGCCAGAACTTACTGGCAATATACCAAAGCTTAACATTGACATCCAACAAATTCGTATACCTAACTCCATTGCTTTGGCAGACCCTAATTTTAATAAGTCCGCCACAATAGACGTACTCATTGGCGCAGACTTGTTTTGGGAGATTTTGGGATGCGAACAACAATCTTTGGGTCCAAACAAACCAATTCTGAGAAGCTCTCAATTTGGATGGTTAATATCAGGTCCCTTCAATATACTACAAACTAAATCTCACACTACATGTTGTCACCATTCATTAGTTACAGACGATTTACATCAAGAATTATCAAAATTTTGGCAACTTGAAGAAGTTTTTGTCAAGCCCCCACTAAGCGAAGACGAGAAGGTATGCGAGAAACACTTCTTGTCCCATACTATCCGCTTAGATACGGGTAGATTCTCTGTTAGTTTGCCTCTAAAAGAAACACCAGATTGTCTCGGGGATTCTTATTACTTAGCTAAAAAAAGATTTCTAAACTTAGAGAAGCGTTTTAGAAAGCATCCCGAGATGAAATCACAATATGTAAACTTCATTAGGGAATATGAAGAATTAGGTCATCTGACGGAATCTGCCGTTGTGAAGCCTACAACTTCATATTTTTTAAGCCATCATGCCGTATTTAAGAATAGTAGTGAATCTACTAAAATTAGAGTAGTGTTTGACGGTTCGGCAGCCACTTCATCTGGCGTGTCTGTCAATGATATCCTAATGATAGGCCCTAATCTCCAGGACTCTCTTTTTTCCATTTTAGTACGAGCTCGGCAGTATAAATATCTGTTGACTGGCGATATTGAAAAAATGTATCGCCAGATCCAAGTAAACGATGAAGACAGAAATCTGCAGCTCATATTGTGGAGAGAAGACGAGTCCTTGCCTATCAAGACACTAAAGCTCAATACTGTGACTTACGGTATGGCAAGTTCCAGTTATTTGAGCACACGCTGTCTTTGGCAAATAGGTGAAGAATCTCCAGATCCACTCATCAAAACTATAATACAGCAAGACTTCTACGTCGACGATCTTATTACTGGCTGTGATGATGTAGCTAGTTTTGATTATATATATAAAAATGTATCGGAGACGCTCAAACAAGGTTGTTTTAATCTGCGAAAGTTTAAAACAAATTTACATTCCTTTTCACCTTCTACTGACACGTCCAAAGCATTAACTTTGAGTGAATCGTCAAGCACTTTGGGCTTGGGATGGGAACCATCCACGGATATGTTACATTTCCCTATTCAAGTTCCAAAAACCTCCGAAGATAAACCAACTAAGCGATCTATATTATCAAATTTATTCAAAATTTTCGATCCATTGGGATTGGTTACTCCATGTGTAATACCAATTAAAATATTACTACAACGACTGTGGTTAGAGAACGTTGGATGGGATGAACCAGTACCAGCCAGTATTGCCGGGGCTTGGAAAAGGTTTAATGATCACTTACCAAAACTTTTAACTATAAGTATACCTAGACGTGTTCTTTGTGATGGTCCAATATCTATTGAACTCCACACTTTTTGTGATGCTTCACAAGGTGCCTATGGTGCATGTATTTATGTACGAACTATTAATTCTAATAACGAAGTTACAGTTAATCTACTATGTTCCAAATCAAGGGTTGCACCTACTAAGCCCACCACAATACCACGCCTAGAACTTTGTGGTGCTGTTTTGGCAGCAAAGTTATGCAAGTCTGTGAGATCATCATTACGATTCAAGGTTAATCGTGAAGTATATTGGTCTGACTCCACCATTGTATTGGGGTGGCTTCATAGTAGTTTTCGCAATCTAAAATGTTTTGTTGCAAATAGAGTTGCAGAAATATGTGAACTGACTGATCGTCACATGTGGAGACATGTTCCAACTCAAAATAATCCTGCCGATCTTATATCTCGAGGCATGACATCAGAACAAATTAAAGAATCCACAATGTGGTGGTCAGGCCCACCATATTTAATGCAATCAGAAGATTCTTGGCCTATTTCAAATGCAACAATAAATACTGAAGAATTGCCTGAAACTAAAGTAAATTCGGCAGTGTCACTTATTGCCACTTCTGAATATATTATTGACTTCAACGATTATTCTAGTTTTATTAAATTAAAGCGATTGTTTGCTTATGTCCAAAGGTTTATATTTAATGTCAAATTTTCTAAACATAAATTGAATGGTCCATTAACTAGTACTGAGTTAAATAATGCTTTTCTTAAATTGTGTCAAATGTCTCAAATGCAATCCTTCACACAAGAATATGAACTACTTGCTAGTGGTAAGTCCTTAAATCTAAAATCAAATATTTTAAGTTTATCTCCGTTTTTTAGTGATGATAATTTAATTAGGGTAGGTGGGCGACTAGATGCATCTGATTTTACTTTCGATAAGAAACATCCTATTTTACTACACAGTTCCAATAAATTAACTAAATTAATATTTGAATATGAGCATCATCGGAACTTGCATTGTGGTCCTCAACTATTACTATCTATAATACGTGAATTTGTTTGGCCAATAAATGGGAGACATTTAGCACGGCAAACGGTTCATAAATGTATAAGATGCAAACGTTTGAAGAGTCAAACTTTGCAACCTATTATGGGTAATCTACCCTCCCAGCGTGTTACGCCTAGCTTTCCATTTCAATCAGTGGGTGTCGATTTCGCTGGACCTTTCCTTACTTTAAATAGAAAAGGCAGAGGAGCCCAATTAGTAAAAAGTTATTTGTGCCTTTTTGTCTGCCTTACGTATAAATGCATGCATCTCGAGGCTGTTAGTGACTTAACTAAAGATGCTTTCCTTTTAACATTTAGACGATTTGTATCGCGTCGGGGAAAACCCTCAGAAGTTTTCTGCGATAACGGGCGCAATTTTGTATCGGCTTCCAAAGAACTAAGTAACTTTTTAAAATCACATTCAAATTCTATTTCTGACTTTGCAAGTGAAGAAGGAGTCAAATTTTTGTTCTCCCCATCTTACGCTCCTCATTTCGGAGGCATTTGGGAAGCTGGTGTGAAATCCGCCAAACACCATATTAGGCGTGTTATGGGCAACTCCCACCTAACTTTCGAAGAGCTAACAACTTTGTTTCATCACGTCGAAGCAGTTTTAAATAGTCGCCCTCTGTGCCCCTTATCCTCTTCTCCGGATGATTTCCTCTGCCTCACTCCTGGTCATTTTCTTATTGGCCGAGCTCTCAAGGCTCTACCAACACAGCCTTTGGAAGATCGCAATGCCAATAATCTTCAACGTTACCAGCGCTTGGAACAAATTCATCAACATTTCTGGCGTCGTTGGCATCTTGAGTACATTTCCGAACTACAACAACGTGCCAAATGGAGAACATCTAATATGAAAGTCAATATAGGAGATTTAGTGCTGCTGAAAGATGACAATGCGCCTCCTCTATGCTGGCGGCTTGGACGTATCCAGAGACTTTTCATGGGATCAGACAATATACCTAGAGTTGCTGATGTAAAAACACAAAGAGGCGTTGTACGAAGACCCTTAGTTCAACTATGCCCACTGTTGGCACCTGATGACATCTAATGTTGAAATACTCCTATTTTCAACGGGCGGGAGGATGTTGGCGCCTACGCTATCTGTTCAAGCAATCTTACTCGACATTTTCCGCTAATACCTTGCAGAACAAAGTGACATCGTATGAAACAAATTTTAGCACTACCATCATTAATAAAATTTTTATATTACTTCTTCTACACGTAAATTGCAAATGACTTGCATCAATTTATTAGTTGTAAACCCTTTAAATACATAAAAGTTATTGTAAAATTATTCTGGGATTTCATTTATGTCCAAATACGAGACATATATAATATATATTATATTTACATTTTAACGCATATTTATCTCTTTTTGTTAGTTGCTTACTGAGAATGCTGGTATAGGATGTCAATCCGACAAATTACGAAACAACCTACACTCGTTTACTTTGTTTATTCGGTAATTATTCGGCAATGTAACCGAACTATTCGGCCGAATACGAACACTGAAAAAGTTGCCGAATATGCCGAATACCGAATATTTACCGAATATTCGGCCCATCTCTAATTCCAATGAATTTCCTTTCAGCGCACATAGCTGAATCGAGTTTTAAGCATATTAATTGTTGCTTTATTTCTGCTTCAATTTTTTCTTTTATTTTATATGCCTGTTCACAATTTGTATCTTTAATTGCTTTTATATTTATTAGCTTTATATCTTCATTAGAAGGAATTATTAAATTGATTATTTGCTGAAAAGCTTCATCTTCCATCATAGCAAGTGGGCGGCCGTGTACAGTTACGAGTTGCATGCACAAACTTATCATAATTTCAATAGTCTTATTTTCGGGAAACTTTCTTCTTTTTTATTAATTGATAATTATTTACATCTTCTACAATTTTGTATTCGTCTGTGTGTTTGACAGCCAAATGACTTTTTAAATTACTTTGTGTTTTTATTACTGTAATTGGCAACCCAAGGATGGGTTGTTATTAGTTGTTATTAGTATGTTATTTATTTAAAAATACCGTTATTTCTATTATTACATATTCATATTAATTTAAAAATAACAATCAAGGGTTATATAATAAGAAATTCAATACCCTATTACTGTTTGTACATTTAAATTCGGAACTGCAACAACAATAAAATAAAAATATCAAATCTTGTCTATGCATGCTTATTTCCTTCAAAAGTAAAACAGAATATGGGTCGTTCTGAATACTATCTAGGAGCAAGTGATATAAATTATCATTTACTTTAGATAGGTGTTACATCGAGGCTATCGACCTACCAAGCAAAGATTATCCACTTTAGAAAACCATGGGACTTGAGGTGGTTCATCAACTATAGATCTATTCCAAATACTTTTGATTACTGAACTTTATTAAATAATTTGGTCCAGTGATGTTATATTGTATTCCATATATGCTGTAAATATCCCAACAAAATGACTTTATATGTAGATCTATACCACCCATTAGGACTAACTATGCCAAATAGGCGGCCGCTTCTGCAATTTGACTTCGATACCATTTACAATTAGGTTTCTAATTCATTCAATAATGACATAAGCCTCTAGCCTACTAAACACGCCCATGCCACAACATAATAAATGTAGCAGAGCAGACGCTGATCCAGAAAAAAATACAAAACGTTTATGTCCACACGATCAAATTATGAACGAAACTTAAATTATCTAAATTTTCCTAGATTTTTTATTATATGTACCTACTACACACAAAAGAAGAACGCAAGTATAATATGAATTAAGGAATTGTACTTGAAAGAAACAAATTAATCGCGCATAATAGGTAGAAAACAGAAAACATTAAACTTACTATGATAATAAGAAAGAACAAGGATTTTAGTTATAGTGTTTAACTTATCATATAAAGAGCTTTCATGACATCAGCTACGTAACAATATCCTAGATATAAATGAACAGGGCGGCATTATCATAATGACGATGTTCATCTACTTTCTATTAAAGTATTAAGCTGTCCAAGTGCGAAGAGAATTTTGATGATTACCGAAACAGCTTCGTTTACCTACGCATAATTTTTTACGCATAGCAGTGTTAATGAGTGTGGTTAAGTTTATTTATAATATTCAGTTGTTTTTCAATATCAATTTCTCAGTATCTTTATTATTGCATATGTATTATTAGAAATAATGTAAATAAATTTAAAAAGGGTAGGATTCACATTTTTTCTTGTGTATCGTTTTTTTTCACAAAGTTCGTTTCAAAATAACTTATTTCTCTCTAAGCTCGATTCGCAATAAATTAATAACTTTTAATTTATGTCTATAAAATAAATTTATGAATTATAGAACTAATTTCGTTTCTTTGTAGGATAATTAGCAGAGAAATAACACTTTCTTATCGGGAAAAATAAAGAAAAATGAGTTAAATTCAATAATGGATCTCGTATGCCATTTCAATGTAAGTTTATTTCAATCCTTATCCAAGTAAGTTACGACAAAATATTGGTAATATATTCCTAATTTTAACATGTTTAGTTTATAATAACAATATATTGATAATAAATCAATATTTATGTTTTCCTGATCTCAAAGAATCAAATTCGAGTCTACGTGAGTAGTAAAAACAGTTGTCATGTTAAAATTTGTTGGTTTTATATTGTTAACACAAGTGTATGTATGATGTAAATGTTTATTTGACGGCCTTTGTAGTCGAATGGTTACAGTGGTACACTGGTTTCAAGGTGTCGTCATCTCCGAAGTCTCTGACTCGAGTCCCGGTGGGGGCAAATGATTTTTTGATAAAAGTCATGGTTGTTAATATATATTTCTATGTTTTTCTTTTATTTTATTATTAATTATCAGAAATATTTAAATTATTTATTTACATGTATGATTGTAACTAAAATAAATTTAAATATATTAAAAAAAATGAAAATATATTTCAAAAGTTTGGTGTTATAATTAAGATACTATAAATGGTTTCAATTCTTATCTTTAAAAATTCATTATTACTAGATAGGTTATTTGATGTAGATTTTTTATAATCATTTAAAAAGTCTACATCAAATTATAACAAGCAGATAAATTAAACTTTAGGATAGACTTGACGTCAGTCGCCTCAAGAGTCAACAGAGTCCTCAAGTGTCTTACAGTTTATACGACTACATGTGATAGGTTAAAATTATTTAAAATAACCCATGGTATACTGTGAACTTCTTTTTTTGTTATGAACTTGTGAGTAAGCCTCCAGTGTTTTTATGTTTTAGGATCACATTTTGCGATATCACTTCCAAAGTTCTTACTCAGCCGTTAAGTCAACTTGGAGTAACAATAGATACTTACAAATTTTAAATATGATATATGAGTACAAAGGTGAACTTAAGACATTATCAGCCGATACAGAGAACAAATACAGTAGGTATATGTGTCGTCTGCAAAAATATGTATACATATTTGTCGTGTGAATCTCTTAATTCCCTTCTAATAACAAGTAATTTACTGTCAAATTTGTATACGCATTATTGATCGTGACTTCAAAGATAAATAAATAACTGATATCGTTCATATACATAACAAATTTACTAAATTTATTTTTGATACTCAACCTCCTAAAAATATATGATATAATATAAGGATAATATACAGTGTGAGACTTGATAAAGTGCACAAACGAAAAAAGGTGAAATTATACTTTATTTTATCGTTAAAAACAAAAGGAAAAAGAAATTAATGCCTTGGTTTTGAAATTGTTGCCCTTTATTTATTTTTTTGCATCGTTTCCTTGTGTTGATAGCTATAAGTATTTGAAAAGTGACCTATCTTGCTTAAAATTGCCAAAAAAATAATTTAAATTAAAATGTTTATTGATTAAAATCAAAAAGGTTACTTTTACGAAAAAGTTAATAAGTGAACCAATTTGTGAAAATTTTACACACTTTTTCATTTTTTTAAGAAAGCGTTAATTATCACAGAAGTTAACGTAATAATTTTGTCAATTTTATTACATATTCTACATTAAATTAAATTGGATATCTAATAGTAAAAAAAAAAATGTTTTTAATTCATATTATTATAATACTTGTGCAGTGTCGACTTTCTTATAATATAAGGCCTGCGCACGCTTCTCGCAACTCAGGCATAGACCGTTTTATTAAGAACTAAACATGTTGTTTGTAACATGGTATCGAATTTCCGTACGTTCAGCATCGATTAAATTATTATATATCTGGAATTTGTTAGACAAAAAACAGGAAATAAATCAAATACGAGTTATAAATGTGTCAGAAAAGCTTTGCTCAATGTAGTAAGTAGGCAAAGATTTAATTAAATATCAACACCCAACTCTTCTTTTTATTCTTTCGAGGGATCGTCGCAAATTGTCTTCTCCTATTCCTCTCTATCATTCGTCATCTCCGCACTGCAATTTTGTACTTGCATATCCATTTTCATGTAGTCCACCCAGAGTTTCTTAGGTTTTCATCTGTCTTTTCATATACATTGTCATTTTCATAAATATTTTGGTAATATGGTTCTTGTCACATGCTCATTTCATGTTAATCTATTACTTCTCATATATGTTATCATTATTACTCTTCTTATCTCTGTCACTGGCGCTACTTTCAAACTTCGTCTTATATAATTAATCACACTACATAAACAATTTTACATAGTCTCTGTATATCTGACATCAAAGCATCCATAGTCGGGAGGAGCAACTACGAGTATGTATATTCATATATATAAAAATCAATTATAAAATGTGTTGGTAAGCGTATAACTCAACAACAAATTCTTTTTTTTAAATATTCGTTAAAGTTCAAGCAGCAATAATTATCGGAAAAACCATAAAAACAGCCCTTTTTCCCATACAAATGTTTTCTAACTAAAACGTACAGTGAATTTGAGATTTATTGTATAACGTTTATATTGCAAGCACTCTCTGTTGTCTAAGCAATGTAGGTGTGTTCCTAACATCAAGGATGAAATTCCATCATATCTATCAAAACAGAGTGCGTTGGAGCACAGAATACATCGTTGGAGGATTTAATGTCACGTTCCAAAATTGAATAGTCACAAAATGTAATAGCTCATTTGGACCTTTTTTGCAATTTGGTTGGCTATGCGATATTATCTATAAAATAAGTAGGAACAAAAAACTGCCACTTTACAAATCTTTTTGACAGGACAAAGTCTGTCGGGTCCGCTATATATTTAAAAATTTAAATCTTTGAAGTAGGTCTATCACAACATTGAAGTGTTCGGTAATTTTACCTTCGGCCCGATTTTGTATACTGACATGTTTAAATAGAGTAGATAAAGCTCTAGCCATTGTCTTTTCTTTCAAAGCCCACCACAGAACCTCTTGTGGTGTTTATGGTATGCCTTATTTTTATCCCTTTTAATTCGTTTCCCTTTTCTCTTTTAATATATGTAATCTCTTGCCTCTTGCACTATAGCTACATCTATAGTACAAGAGGCAAGTACATCTTTTTCTTTATCGCATTTTCAACTGTAATTTTATTAATTTCTTTCATTCAACAACCTCTTAATATATTCTACATTTTTAAAGATTTAATTAAATAACGATACTAAAATTTTAACTATAAAAAATACATGCTAAATGACACCAGTAGTTTAAAGTGGTTCAATAGTTCAACAAGCGATCCGACTACTGGGCAATTCGACTTAGGTCTATTAAGAAATGTTGAACATAATTTTTTATTATTTAATTTTTTATTAATAATTTATTGGTATTTAGGAGAGTATACGTACGCCTTCTTTTAGGCGTATGTATACTCCTTATGCCTTAAACCAAGCATTATAATCTTTTCGATAATAATGGTTGGTTTTTTTACACTAGTAGCTGAAACATGATTGTTTATGAAAGTAAATTAATTTTCAGAAATTGGCCACTCTGTAACAATATGCAAAATTATTAATTCGTACTACGACATTATAGATTAAACGACACTTTTTACAGTTGAAAATATAATCGTGAAATTAGTATTATTTTTTAATTTGGTACTAGAATTTGTACCCTGATGTTCTTGTATAAACTAAGCTGATTCAATCGTCATACAAATCAATCATGACGAATTTGCAATTTTAAAACCTTATAAGTGAATTAAAAAAGTTTATGAACTTAACGATTTTCTTATATTCCATTATGGGAAGCCAGCAGCGTTTAAAAAAGTTGAAAGCGGACGATAGCAGGAAATTATTCCTTATAGTTCTGAATTTGAATTGTTTATGTATATTATATGATAGTAGGTACTCTAAGGGAACTTACAAATGGTAACATTAACAAATTACTTACCAAACAAAACTGTGAGGAATTTAACTTGTAAAGTGACTATCAATAAAAGTCCATAAGCTGAAACTACATGTAAAGACAATTGAACTATGAGATCTGGCCACTTCACACGTGGCGTGAATTCCATGGCCTCATATTTATTAATATCGAAGTCTGTATCACTATCTGTTTTGTCATTTGTACTGTGCTCTATCACTAAATTGTTATTATCACCACGTTTAACACTGTTTTCACTTGTATATTCACTATTTATTGGTCTCATTTTCATTTGTGATTGAACTGTTTCACTGCAGATTGGTATATCTTGCTGAGCCGGCGCCATTCTGTAAAGAAATTAAACAGTTATATGGTTTATTGTTATTGCTATTCATGGTACATTTAATGTGTCATTCGCAAATATTTTATTTATAGATTTCCACGGATGAAATAATTTTGTTTGAGGCAATCACATTATATATTCAAGTCTTCATTAAATACGATTTAAATTATTACAAGTATTGGTATTCAATTAACTGCACCGAGGAAACTACCTATAATAAATCCGGCGCATTATTAAGGAAAATAAACGTGTACATCACATATTATCCTTGTATGGTAAGTTACAGTCCAATAGTTTGGTTTTTACGATAATAGGCAAAAATACAGAGAACAAATCTTTTTATTCCCTTCTAATAACAAGTAATTTACTGTTAAACTTGTATATATATTTTTCTTGTGACTTCAAGGATATACTGATATCGCTCAGATAACAAATTTCCAAAATTGTATTGTTGATACTCAACTTCCTAGAAATTAAGAATAATATACAGCGTGAGACTTGATAAAGTGCACAAACGAAAATGGGTGAAAGTATGCTTCTTTTATTGATAAAAACAAAAGGATAAAGAAACTGATGCATTGGTTTTGAAATTATTGCCTTTTACTTATTTTTGCAATTGTGTTGATAAAATATCTCAAACTTTTTAAAAAAATAACCTATCTTGCTTACATTGCTTTAACGATAATGTGCAGAAACAGTTCTCTATTTTGTACCTAATCATTCTATCTATAATCAAAGTGCCATAATTTTTTAAGCTTGTAATCATCATTTGTCCAAATGAAAACATGTTCGAACTTAATGTTATATGCATTGATTTTGTATGAATTGTCTTCAACTCGGTGTGTGTACATATGAAAAATTTAATATATACATATCTATTCATTGATCTATGTAGTAGTTTTGAACGCAGTAAATAAAAATTTTAATTCCTAAATATAATCACGTTCCAAATTTGTGTCATATTTAACAACTACTTACGATCCTACGATCACTAACTACTTTTGTCATGGTTGTTTCTATATGTTTCAGTTAAAATATTTATCTATGTATGTTTATTGGTTTATTGTTTATTATTATATGTTTCAGTTAATCTAGATCTCATAACAATTAACAGTAAGCCTTGCAATGTTTATTTTGAGCTAAGGCTACGGAGTGCTAAAATATATATTTGCTTATATCTTACTAGCTATTTACCTCGGCTTCGTACAGGTGATAATTTATGTTTAAATTATATCTGAATTATGATTTCTTGTTTAACAAATAAAATCGTTATCGATGGTATCAATTCTTTATTTTGTAAGGACGTTTTCATAATATTTAAAGAGTATTTCTTTTTTTTGTATAGTCGACGAATAAAAAGATTCATAATCATACATACATTAATTTGTGATTATATTAGTTCAAACATCCACTACTTATACGTTGCTATTGAAATAGACAATAAAGTTGTATATTGTAATGCCAAAATTGTCAAATGCACGGATGTCGTGGGTAGACATCATATGAAAAGAGTTCAAAGAAGACAATACATCGCAATAATGAGGCTTTAACACAATACAATTAATAAAATTTTTAAAAAGGCAGTTAAACAGACTCTCTTAATACAAATGACAACAGTGTTAATAATTATTATCAGTTACCGGTGAATATACCATTACAATGGTAGATTTTAAAAATATGTTTTTGTATAACTTTATTGAGTATTATCCTACTATACATTTTAAATAAAAGTAAATAATCTATGATAAGAGGGGCAGGTTTTAAACGAAAAGTAGTACTTCAGTCGTAATTTTAGTACAAAAGTTCCATTGGGGGTCGAAGTGCGGTGTTTCCCAAAAAGTCTCTGGCCTCTTAACCAACTACAAGCTTAGTAATTCTTTTGAGAACGTTTTATGAGTAATATACTCAATTCAATGTACCGGAAAAAAGTCATTTAAATTAAATAGCAAGACAACAGAGAGAGTCTCTAGGTATTTAGTAACTAAAGAAAAATTGATTTATTTATCAAAATAATCAAGGCTTTTCTGATAGAGATTTAGAAAATTATGTCTATCTATGTATGAAAATATTGACATTTTGTATGTTACCGTACTTACATACATATTATTGAATGATAACATTTGATAATAATTATAGTATTGTAAGCGTGTTTACTAAATAATCTGCAGTAACTGGTGGATCTCTAGTTTTATTTAACAATGTATTGCATTATATAGATCACAAAGACACAAGAACTATCGTGTGTGAAGCTTCACAATCTTATAATAGTGTGTGTGTATATGGGCCCCATGTGGCAATTATTTACATTTTGAAATTACTAGATGTTTTGCCTTTAATATGTAGAAAAAATGAGAATAAGATCTGTCATTTCGGTCCTTTAAATTTATAAATTTATTTAAAATATTTGATCTGCATTACGTTTTTAATCATCCCACTAGAATAACACTGACAGCAGATACCTGCTTAGATAATATCTTATGTATTTATAATAAGCTGTTGTTTAATAAGCACGTTTTATAGTAAGCTGTATCAACCCTCATCATAGTGGACTTTTAGCGAGTATTAAGCACTTTCATTTTAGCTCTGAAGATGAAGTGATTTGTAGACCTTATCTCAGGGTAGGCTAAGAAAATTATTAACGAAAATAAAAATAACGTCTTTAATTACATATTTGTCAGTAATTTATAGGATAATTTGTTTAAATTAGAAGTGAAAGCTACCATATTTTTCACGAAAAAGTAGTAAAATAAATCAATAGCGCAGTGGTCGAGTAATCGGCTTCTACACAATGGGTCGCGGATTCAATTCCCGCACGGGACAGATATTTTGTATGACCTACAAAAATTTGTTCCGGTCTGGGTGTTTGTGCATGTGAGATTTCTATGTTTGTGACTGCACCCACGATACAGGATGAAAATCCTAGGGTGGGGCGACGTTTTTTTTTTAAAATGATTGTCTCTCTAACTAACCATTATATATACGAGATGGGGGATATAGGGTGGAAATAAATCCAAATTATTATTCCTTTTCAATTTATTCACCTGCAAGACGGATACATTTTTGATTTTCAGATCTTTCAATTAATTTAATTATATCCTAATAAAAAAATGTTTTGTTTTTATCTGCAAAGTACGCCGCAACTGCCTCCTTGACTTCATCATCGGTGGTAAATTTTTTACCCCGCAGCTCATTTTTTATTTTTGGGAACAGGTAATAATCACTGAGGGCCAAGTCTGGACTGTAGAGTGGGTGATCTAAAATATCGAAGCCCACCTTATGCAGGGCAGCCAATGCAATGCGGCTCTTGTGGATGGGCGCGTTGCGCATTCTCGTGCAAAAGCAGCACACCTCTCGTCAATTTCCCTCATCTTTTCTCTTTAATAACATCTTTTAATCGCTCTAATATTGAAGTGTAGTATTCTCCGGTTATAGAAATACCCTTATCTTTATGATCGATTAATAATATTCCTTCCGAGTCCCAAAAGACCGTTGCCATGAGTTTCCGATATGACTGTCACACTCTAAACTTTTTTCCTCATACCCCTCCAACCCCGTCATTCCGCGAACATAAAAACGCACCCTCGTATATACAATAAAAGAATCTGTTCAAAAATATTGGCAGTGTTCCTAGAATGGCCGGTGGTTCCTCATAAGGCCAATCAAAAATTTGACCGTTGGCCATGTTATGGTACAAGGGCTTTATAAGGAACATTCACAAACCATTCGCTTTTTAGTTATAAATACGTACGTATCGTTACAGTTAAAACAATGTTTTATATTATAACAGTTTAATATTTAAGCGTTTATAACTTTTCAACTCGGATTGAATAAATATATATTTTTTTATTAAGTGGTAATTGAACAGATGATTAAAATATATGCGAATATTTCAGATTTTAAAAATGTCTCTTCAATTTTTCCATCATCTTTCAAAGAAAAGATAGTATCAACATCGCCAAAATCTGCAGCTGCAACGCAAGATCAAAAATAGAGAAGAAGAAAAGTGTAGAAGATAAGGTGAAAGAGTGGTACTGTCACGCATGTGGCGAGTTTGAAATTAATGTTGATTTCCTTATAATTATTTTCGTCTTTTAATCTTAAGAATAGTTAATTTTATACATTTCTGACTACAAGACTGATTATGTACCATGACAAGTTTGTTATAATTACAGTAGTCTGTAGTTTTTATAATGATACTGTAGTAATTAATACAAAAAAGTCATAGTCAGTAATAAGGGTCTTCTCAGGGACAGTGAGGCCTTACAAAGAACGGACCCACAAGAAGGCCATTTTGGATAAAAATAAAAGTTTTCAATTTTTGTTGCTAATATGATACTTCATAATACTATTTTTAAATAACTTCCATTAATATATTCTTAGTTACACGATAGTCTTCAAGTAATGTTCGTTAAGTTTTTTATAGATGATTAAAATATATTGAGCATTTAATGTTTCGCTTAAATGATGGAGCTTATAGCGAAGTTTTTGTAAAAGAGGATATATATGGCCTTGTTTGGAGACGTGTTCCTTGCAAGGCCATTTGAAAGAGCTTTATAAAACTTAAATTTAATAAATAATAAATAAATAGTGATTAAAGTTAGGGGAAAAAAGTAAACTATATGGTGCGCAATAAAACAAAATATTACTTAATAATTTGTTTTCTTAATTTATCCATTAAATAAACGAATAAAAAGGGTTTACTCATTAGAGTGGCCTTCCATGGTCCACTTACCTTATAATAAATTCCATGGTCCACTTACCTTATAATAAATTAAGAAATGTGGAGGTCAGAAGTTTTAGGAAATAATCTTATCTTCTAGTTTCGCTGTCATCCTCTTTGAGTCAAATGGGGATAGATGCAAATAATTGAAATTTAGTTACGTTCATGTTACTTTACTATAACTGTTTAATTATCAAGAAGAAAACGCAGAATCTCTGGAGTATATAACTCACATAATTCAATGTGTTATAGATGTAAAATATACCAGGTTTTTTTTCTCTTATCCATAAATTCGTTTGGACGTCAATATTGTCTTGATTTTGAAATAAAATAAAGTAAAACAACACATTCATTTGTAGTGAAAATTTTCAAGAAAAATGTCATTGAGAATTCTCTGTCAATTTGAAGTTGTAGCGTTCCGGTCCGCCGATAGAACGTGAAACAAAAACAGATGAATGATTTTACACCACAGAAAAAAATGTGTACCAGTGTTTGTAGTGAAGGTTGACTACGTCTTCAATTAATCTTAATACAGTTCTGAATTATACAAAATTTTGTGTAACAATTTCATTTATTTTATATAATTGTCTGAATATTAATTTTCATTTCCATTTCAAAAATCTTTATCTTACACAGACTTTTACGAAACCTAATTGACGTCAAAAAAAAAAATAACAACACAATGTGCGCTCTGACCTCGTTGCATCTTCACCTGTATTTATCAAATTAGGGTGCTTTCTTTTATCATAATGACACTAATTAATTAAAATTAATTTTATTAATTTGTATTTGATTACTATTATAGGGTTTACAAAAAAAAACTGTATTAATTAAAATTATATATATTTGTATTTTTTCTTGTGCACTATTAATATTTAGTCCATTTGTGTAATTTGATAGCTTATTGTACAGAATGTATACGGAATGGTAGATACCTTTAATAAGTAAATACAAATGTTGCGAAAGACAAGTTTTAAAATTTATTAATATTAATTATGTGCAGTGGTACTTTTAATGGTAGCTGCATTATGTAAGACGAAAAGGACACGAATCATGCAGAAGCAGCTTAGGCGGCGGAAGAGCCATAGGATATGTTGCCTAAGCCAACTTCCGCTGGTTATGTGCAAATCACGAAGAAAAACTAAACTAAACCATATAACAATAAAGTTGTTACTTACCATTGAATTTGAACTTATAAGCAAATAACTCGACATAAAATAATAAAACTGAAACATTCCTTGCGATCGATCGATGTCATGAGAGCGAAAACTACCTAATTGCACATTGATGAAATAAATCACTTGAGACACTTTTATTTAATACAAAATCAAGTTCCAACAATCAAACATTGTTTTCGTAGAGTAAAACTATTTGGCATTGTTCAGTTTTAGTTGTCATGTTTGTTCTTTATACGGTCTGCTCATTTTCACCATAGTAATAATTCATTATTTTACTCATTCCTTTCATTCACAAAAATTGTCTATGGAAATGAAACTGTTATTAAAGTTTAACGGCCTTGGAAATCGAAACTGTGTAGATGCGAAATGTCATATCGGCAATACTTATGGCATAAGGTAGAGGCACCAACAACACCACTGATGTATTTACATATTTATGGATAATTTCGAGTAAAATGTGTTAAATTGTGCGCTTATTAAACTTAGGTACTGAGGTATAACATGAGTTTGCTATTTTTGACAAGGACTACTTATCTGGAATGTACTAGTTCATTGATATCCGAGGAAACCATGCTTCATACTTGCCCTTGGTACCAAATTTGCTAATACCTACGACTATGTGACTTACAGTCGACAGCCAGGGAACTAATTTATCAATTTATTGATCTGTTGTCACCTTCAAATACCCAGTCAATGTTTTTATTGGTCTTAAAACAATAAATTAACATTTCGTCTCTAGTGAAAATGTTATAACCAGCATACCGATCCTTAACCGACCTCAAATCGTTTTTTGCAATTAGTAGCTACATTTTTATTGGAGCAGTTAGAGCTCGGCCTTTATAAAATTCAGCATTTAAAAATATTCGAAATCAGTAAAAAAATTCTGTGAGGTGAGACAAGTGAGGTGGTTTCCTTCCCAAAACAGAAGACGAACAACACAATCTTAAAGAGAAAAGCAAATAAATTTTAGAAACGAATATGTGAAAACTGATGTGGTCATTCATGATTATGTTCGCCGTATGGGCATGTAAACTGTATTACTCATATCTGTTTCAATGTAATGCTATCTATGCATATCTTCTACAAATACATAAAGGGTTTGGTTACCTTATACAAACAGATAACTATTATCAGTTCATAGAAAGCGATATACCTACGTAGCAGTAACAGTGCAACATTTAAGATAAGATAGATATGCATAACAGATGCATCCGTTACGTCTGTGGTCTTGTCATGCCCTAGTACCTTATTTTTATTTATTCTTATTATTATTTAATAATATCGATTTTTATTGATCCTACTTTAATGTAGTGCCTAAAGTAGTTGAATGAACAAAAGTATTTGAAAGAACGAGCTTCCTTCCACATGGAAGCAACAAATGATGACAAGACCACAGACGTCCCGAGTAGGGCTCCCCTGTATCGGCGGGGGAGCGGAGGCTGGGGGTTCCCGGAAGTAGCTTGGTGTTCCCGGGGGCTCCCTACATGCCTGAGGAAGGCCATTCCTGAGGTTTTTAGTGGGTAGGCCTCCCCCTTCTGGGGAGGAGAGGCCCACATAACCGCCGGCTCGCCACAGCCGGGGTATGCAACTTAATGCATTTTCCTCAGGGGAACAAAAAAAAAAAAGGGCTTACGCCCATAAAGCTTTATTTTATATTAGCTATACGCCTACGTTGTCTCGGATTTTTCTTAAAAAAAGAAGAATCAAGCTAACTTTAGAATCGGTTCAGTCTTTTTTCTCCGATTTTACTATAAATAGTTAATAAAGATAATACTATAAAATATATATTTTACCAAGATAAAATTTACCCAATGTCTTTCCGTGGGTTTTAAACTATCCGAAAATGAAATCTGATTAAAATGAAAAATAAACATAATAGGCATTTAAATTTACTTTCACATTTGACTATGACTATATCTTAATGATAATTTGTAATATAATCCGTAGTGCAAATATAATATAATACAATTTTACTAAGATAGCAGACTCGTTCTGAAGAATGTTCATTACTATTACTATCTTATTGACAAAGTGATACTGATAGGTATATGACCTTAAAGTAACCTAAACATTTTAACTTACAAACGCAGAATAAATTATACCTTTTGCTTATTATATTTGTGGAAGATATTATAATATGTTGCAAGTAGTAACAATAGATTTACAAGTTGGTATCGAAATACTGCTGAGAAATAAGTTTAAATACGCTTCAACGATTATAGTAAGTTAATAACAAAATAATATTTCTACATAATAATATTTTTATAATTGTGTTCAAAAAACGGTTCAGTTACATACGGATCAATAAAGAATCTCAAATTACTATACGGTTCACTAAGTTTCTTACCGTTAGGGCACATAGCACCCACTATGTAACTATGCGATCTTAAATCAACTGTTGGAAATGAAAGGCATAGAAATTAAAAATTTGTATATTCCCTGCGCTAATTCAAACAATAAAAATTGTCAAAAATTGGTTAAGATTTTCTTGCCATAAAATGGATACCCATATGACAAAATATTGTAACGTCATACAAAATAATACATATTACGTTATAAATAATAATCCATTACTCAGATGCACGCTATATGATGTAGTCATTAGGTGACATCATTGGCGATTATGTCACTAAAGCGAGAGCTCAAGTTGCCTCGGGTGTTCGTTTAGGTTGGGAAATATGGAGAGATAGATATTAAATTTTAATTTCCAGACTAATATTATAAAACAAAAAGGAAATCTGTTAATTATAATGTTACCACCTAATAAAACACTTAAGCAAATAGCTTTAGCAATACTAGACGAAACTTGGTATCATCCAATAAAAAAGAATAAAGAAAATCGATTACAAGATTTGATCATGACAAACAAACAAACAAACGGACAGAGTAAGTCAATAAAAAGCGTGTAAAAATACCATAAGTCTTGACTTTACGTCTGTCGTGTTAAGAGTTTACTTTATGTTTAAGACGGACGACAACATTATCCATCCCCTACCTACTACTTGGTTTGGGGCATCGTTAATTATTGCAGATTTTTTTTTGTAAGTTCAATGATAATTCTTTCATCGATTATAAAACTGTTTTATTTCCTATAAACTAAATTAATGACAATGAAAATATTTAATAAGACCAAGTTAAGTTATACATTTTTTAAATACACCATCCGTTCGCTTTTAGCTTATCTCGAAAATATTTACTATAACAATGCTATCCCGTTGTTGATACTATACTTTTTTTTATAAATTTTATCAATTATTATATACTAGCTTCCGCCCGCGGCTTCGCCCGCGTGAAGTTAGTTTTTGTCTATCCTAGTCCCTTATGTCTAAGAGACTTCAGTTCAGTGGTTAAAATTTCTTATACAAAAAGTTTGGCTTTGCGGCCGTTTCGAATCTGTTCCGTTCGAATTTCGGAAATTCCGTTTGTAGAAAAACTCTGCACATCCTATGAGACCTACGTACCAAGATTCGTGGTCTTATCTTCAATTCAACCCCTATTCACCTAAAAATTTCAAAATGCTAGAACAAACGTCGACTTTTTGTTTCTTATGACGTGATATTTGACGAACTTGCATACTAACTTGCAACCCTTATTTCACCCCCTAGCTGGTCGAAATTTCAATAATGCAATAAAAACAAATGTTTAATGATTTCTTATCAAGTCCTTAAATGTAAAGTTTCATGATTTTACCTATTAAAAATAAGAAATCTCATACAAACTTTAAACCTCTATTTCAACCCCTTCATCCCTTTTTTCGAAATAAAAAGTAGCCTATGTTCTGTCTCAGGATGTAAAGATTGTCTGTACCAAATTTCATCAAAATCGGTTGCGAGGTTTAAGCGGGAAAGCGTAACAGACAGACAAAGTTACTTTCGCATTTATAATATTAGTTGGGATGTAGTGAATATTATTAAAATTCTATAAGTATTAAATAATAGCTTATGGTTAATTGATAGAGTGCACTCGGTATTTTGTGCAATTATAGTTTGTAATCAATAAAAGATTTAATATAATATATTAAGTATCCTCTTATAGGTAGAAAAAATATGATGTTTTCTGATATAAATATATAATTTATTTTAAATTAATATGTTTAAAATCTTTATTGAATTAACAGTTTTCGCTTACATTTATTTATTATGCGATGTGAATACCACAATAAACATTATGCTTGACGAATCCACTAAAATATGGTAGTTGCAGTTATATTATATAGAAAAATACAGTTGCATCTGGTTGTATTCTGCGAGAGATAGAATGAAGCTGGCGAAAGCTTTTGCGACAGTAAGTACCGCGGATTTTTTTTAATATTTGAAAATAACTGTGATTCTAAAATGATTCCTAATGGCTTAAAAGTTGCCAACAATGTATCACGGACATAAATCTGGGTGCAAATGTACACACATCGTCATGTTTCTCATGCGCTACACAAGCATGTTAGGAATATGACTGACCGTGCGAAATTTTACATTTACGCAATGTTAGTGATTTAAAATTAGTATTTCACGCCTTGAAGTAGTTGACACAGACGCTCACGTCACGTTTGTTACACGATAGTCACCGTCTAGTCTCTCCCGTTGCATCATAAAAGAAAACCGGTTCTTGACAGCAAACACGTCTATTTACAAAATAGAAAGTTGGTATCGTGGGCAGCCATGCGCTGCATTCGCCCTTTGACATCATTCGCCTTGCCTCGCGCCAGTTTGGGTAAAACAAATTTGAGAGCAGAAAATAAATAATAATGAAGTTAGTTACGAACATTGGTGACCGGCGTCCTTGACACGCTGAAACGGCTCGTAATCGATTTTAACACCACGACATTTTCCACAGCGTTTCGGTGTTGATGATCACACGCGTCGCTCAGAGCGAATTTCGGTGGGATTTTCCGGGAAACGAAAGCTCTGACAAGACCGGCGCGCGCGGCGCTCTATGGTGTACTGGTGGCGCTGCTACAGCCGTGCTCGGTCTGATGGGATGGGGCCGGACCGACTAAACCTATGTAAATTCTAGCTACGCGTCTCTGGCGAGCTACTATCTAACGCCATGTTGCCTCTGGAAATTTAGATTTTCAGGTTCGTATCAGAAGTTTTTCTAAAAATTACTAATAGAAGTGTTGAATAATAAATTGACTGTGATAATCTCCTTTGCTACTAGTACATTCGATACTGTTATGTATAACTATCTCAGAAGATTCATGTTTTGTGTGATCTAAATATGTGTATAATTAAAAACAATTAAGGAGAAATAATATAGTGAGATACAGCAGATATAAAATACAGTCAGCAACACATCAAACTTTACATTTGCACTATAAAAACACTCGTTATTACGAGAGACTAGAGTTATCAAGGTCGATATGTAAAGTCTGCCGTGTTTCTGTGTGTACTCTAATCCACCTAAACAAGATATGTTCGATATACGGTAATATGACATTGTGGTACAGAGCATCTTTATTGACAATTATGAAGTATTGTGATATTTAGCTCCAGCCGTACCAGATTTTTATTTTGTGGGTTTAAGGCTAAGTAATTGTGAAGTTAATTTTGTTTTTTTTATAGGTAATTCAGAATAAAATCATAAAATTATGGCTATATTTCAAAAGTCAAATAAATGTGTTTAATCCATAACTTAAGTTTGGTAGTAATGGTTATGTTTACGACCAGTTTTTATTTCTTAGAGAAGTGAAGTGAATATGATTTATGATATGATAAAATATATATTTTATTTATTTATATAAAGGAAATCATTCATAATCCGGCTGTTTCATAATAAATTCCTGTTGTGCAATGGGTAGTTGTAATCTTAATCCAAATATTCACACTACTATGACTCTACGAATAATCGTAACTTTTTTCTGAGTTAGTCATCGAAATTGATAAGAAAACCAATAGTTACATCTCTTGTAAAATATATGTAAGTTATAAAATCGTATACAAACATTCGTTTCTTTACATTAACTTGTTTCTTACTTGTGACCGACCCCACTGTCTATTTTTTTTCCCTGAGGAAAATGTGTTAAGTTGCATACCCCGGCTGTGACGAGCCGGCGGTTATGTGGGGCTCTCCCTGGGGATGGCCTTCCTCAGGCATGTAGAGAGCCCCCGGGAACACCAAGCTACTTCCGGGAACCCCCAGCCTCCGCTCCCCCGCCGACACAGGGGAGCCCTCCTCGGGGGAGGCCACAATACCTCCCCCGATCTCCACCACCGACGGCGCCCCCCGGTCACGGAAGGGGCGGGTCGCCAGTTCTAATAATAATAATATCGCATAAGGTGTTAGTTATGAATATTTAACTAGTTTTTATTTCAGTGTCACAATATTTAACTCTTGAAGAAAGATATTTCTATGAGAAATTTGTAGTCTTTTTGCTCATTTGTGAAAATATAATAAATAAAATAGTGTAATTATAAATAAAATTAATTTTGGCGTTTTATTTAACATTGTAACAATGCTGCTAAGGCAAATTTAGGATCTATGATCGACGTTATATCTCTAGCCGGTTGCTAAATCAATAAACAAAAACACATATGTATATGGCTAAACCGGTATTAAGTTTCGAAAAATTTTCAGATCATGTTATAGCATTTGAATCTGTAAAGCGACCAATATGTGAACAGAAACTTGATTAGGTATGAAAGTATTTAATATACGAGTATACTTATTATATTTTCAGTCTACAGAATCTATATTAAGATGGATATAACCAAACTGCGCCCAATTGTGATTTTTGAATGACGTCTTTTCGATAAAGTGAAATCACTACGAACATAAATAGATAGAAAGGTAACAACTTATTTTACAAGACTAGCTTTCCGTCGGTGACATCGTCCGCGTTACATTGTTATACTAAATCCCATCATAATGAGCACAATAGTTTTGACTTTGTTCGTTACAAACTTAGGTTACATTACCTACTAATATTACGCATAAGTATGAAGAAATTCTGGTATATCGTGAGTTGTGGTTTATATTTACAGATCTTGTTTAGGCCAATCTCTTGATTGTGTATCTCATAATCTACACGACCGTCTTCACTTTTGACAGTCAAATTACTACTATATAAAAGACGGTCAGTACAAAGTATATTTTAACGCCGCAATGAATGTGAAATCATGTTGATACAATAAACTGCTAGTTCAATACGTACAACATAAACAGACAAGTATGGAAAATAGTTATTCGATTCACTTATAGGAATTTTTAGTAATCCTATACCGAATCCAATATATTTTTCATAAATTGTTATCTAATCGTAATCGATTGTAGGGTCCATTGTGATAAAACAACCTTGTGTTTTATGCAGATATTTGAATTGTAGGTTTAATGATAGCAAAATGTCTTTCTATTCTGTAATGTACAAATAAATTAATTTTTCGGGACTTATCGTTGGTTAGTGTTGCGGCAGTGACGGAGACGATGTGTCACAAGGCGGCGGCGAGGCGCGGCAGGCAACCCACGCGCTACCAATCACAAATCCACAGTGTATAGGCATACAGTGTGATAACATCATCATCAACTTTCTATCAACTCATCTAAAATATTTTCATTTAATATGTTGCTATATCGACTCTGGCACGGCAACCTTGTTGATTCGCCACATTGGTGAGTATATGTTATATAAATTTTTCTTTATTTAATGATGATTGACGATCGATGTATCTAATTTCATTTAGATACAAGTAATTATGGTGGCCGTTAAACAACTTGATATAAATTTTTCGATATTTTTCCATTAAAAGCTACCCATTCAATTAGCCTAACAACATACATACTATGCATACAGAAGTAACAATGTAAGTTGTAAATCTTACATTATTTTGTGTAAGTATTGTGTTGAATACTCGTATGGAATATATTATATGTACTTTATACTCGTAAGTAGTAACAACTTGTCAGGCTTAGTATTAGAACAAGTAGTACGTAGGCGTAACACCGTTTGACTGATGTCCATTGATGTTTTAAGAGAAATTGTATAAATATCATAATTTAGTTTGAATTGACTTTTATGATTAATTATTAAAATACAACAAAGTTAAATACATTCTGGTTGTTTAGAATTTAGTTTGACCTTTCTTAATTACTGCATGATAAGAGCAATATATGCCTATACATTTCTAAATAATTATAGACACATTTTTCATAAAAAATATTTTTGATTCTTAATATTATGTCACTTGTACGCCGATGACTTGCAGATTTACACACACGCCCCGCTATCTGAATTTTCTCAGGCTATAGTATTGACTAATAGCAATCTCAATGAAATCCACAACTGGAGTAAAGCATATGGTGTTGTTATAAATCCGAATAAATCCCAAGCAATTGTTATTGGCAGCTGGTATTATTTAAAGGGTCTTGACCATAGTTTGTTACCTGCAGTAATCTTTGGAAGAACAATTATTCCATTCGCCAAAGTGGTTAAAAACTTAGGAATTGTATTTGACCAGTGCATGACATGGCGGCCGCAGGTTGAGGCTGTCCGGAAGAAGTTATTTGCTGCATATAGTACTCTAAATAGATTAAGAAGCTTTCTCCCTATAGCTACAAAGATAGTGTTAACTCAGTCTCTCTTGCTTTCCTTGATGGACTACGCTGACGCTGCGTGGATTAATTTATGTGAAGAACTACTTCACAGTTTGGAGCGGCTGCAAAATGTAGCCATCAGGTTCATTTTTAATCTGCGTAGGTTTGACCATGTTTCTAATTGTCGCTTTCAACTGAAATGGTTACCTATTCGCCAGCGCAGAGACTTACATGTTTTATCCCTACTTTACAATATTTTGTATCTTCCAACATCTCCATCCTATCTTAAATCTTTGTTCTCTTTTCGATCCCATTCGTCATGTCGTGCCTTGCGTTCTAATTTTAATCTGACTCTGGATATACCGCCCCGAAGTACCGACTATTTTTCATATTCTTTTTCGGCTTATGCCGTCCGGTTGTGGAACTCTCTCCCTGAGGGTATTAGGGGAGCGCGAACGCTGGAGTCCTTTAAGAATCAAGTCCGTGTTCACTTCCTGTCAAAGATTCCTTAACTTAAACTAGTTATAGCCTATTGTCCTGTCCAATTACTGTACCCATCCTATATTTAAATCTCCTTTTAATATTTCCCTGGTCCTAGGTTGCCTGGAAGAGATTGCTGTTTAGCAATAATTCCGCCTTTTGTACATTTGTTATTTTCTTTTTTTTTTGTGTTAATATTTTATGAATACAATAAAGGGTTATGTTATGTTATTACTTTGTCTAGGTCCTCAAGATTTTATGATGATTAGCCTTACCTATTTCTAGGTATCATTACAAATGTTCTAGTCATACCAGCCTTTATGGCTGGTATGACTAGAACATTTGTAGATTTTCTTCTCATTTTTAATTTTTTTATACTTTTAGTTACTCTTCTTTAAATTTGGCAAATAGTTGATAAGCAAGGTCAATATAGCCCGCACTGTCAAAAAATTATCAGATCTTATGTGGAGCCAAACTTCTAATTCTAACCGTGTTAGCTAAGGAGGATTGACGATTTTGTGGATGTTTTACCTTACGCCAACGTACGAGTAAGTTAATATAAATGTACATAAATTTGCAAAGTTACGAATAGGAAAATTAGGTCGTGTATAGTAAAACTTTGGTTATAATATGCATTATAGGCAGGGCCTATATATAAACTGTAGTTGATAATAGGAAAACATATTTTTAATAGTATTTTTAGTTGGTTGGGTTGTTCACCGCAAAAAAAAAGTCATATACTATAGTAAACTTTTTAACTGTTCAACAGAAGTTGGGAACTGATAGAAATAGAACTTTTAGTGTACAAATAAATCAAATTAAATCTCATTTATTTGCAAATACAGTTGATACAGAGGTGTTAAAACTTATTAGAACTTAGCTTATTAGAACCAGTGCTATTCTATATTTAGCCTCATGGCATGCAATAGGGAAGATGCAATATTATTATTCTTGTGCTCATTTTAAAGAACTCCACGTAGAATAGACCACAAGTATATTAAAAAATGAAAAGACTGTATATTACTGAATAAAATGCGGTTTAAAATGGTCAATTTAAATTTTCGCGCGAAAATGGACCCATAGTTCATATGACGTCACTCCTGTCTGTCAATGTCACTGGCTCACTGATTGTACTGCGTGTGACATTGCTGGCTTTAGTTGTTTTTGCATTTATCTCGACTTTCAAGGTATTATTTTGTAAAAATTTACAATGGACTATCCATCAACATCATGTGATCATAACTATGCCATTGATACTCCGAAAAAAAACCGTGTGGACGTATGTTTTGTGCCAATGTGTCCATCTACTTCAAATAAGTTTCCTAATAAATTGTTTTTCACTGGACCTTCTGACCTAAAACTGAGAAAAATGTGGTTTCAAGCGGCGAAGAGGAATGACATTTATTCCCCAAAGACTATCATTCGATGTTGTGAAGACCACTTTGACGTAAGTCGGCGGATATATTTATTGTAAACTTAGTTAATCTGCTTCTACACAAAAGAAATAGTTACCGACCTAACACTTACCCAAACTTTTCAAATGTCTTTTTGTTTAGTCCCTTTCATTTCTACACTTGAAAACTCTGCACTTTCGACAAAAAATGACACTACCATGTCAACATTAACTTTTGGCAGAGTCCTAGAATCTGCTTTGGCAAACCCAACTTCCATTTTTATTCAAACCGCAATTAATTTTGGTTTAACTGTTCATTTTTACTACAACTTATAACCTCAAATATGTTGTCATAACAGGAGTGACGTCACTGAACACTGATTGGTGTATTAATTCCGTTCCGTTTCACGTTACTTTTAATTCGTAATTATTGTTAAAAAACAACATTATTTTAAATATAAACCCTGCAGTGGCCCTACTTATATATTTTTTAGCATTTTAATAACAAAATTTTCATAAATATTATAATTGCATGTTCCCCATTGTACAATAAAATTTTTGTCTATCTCTCTCTTAGAATACAATTAGATAGTGTTAACGTAATTTTCCTTTCACCATTAACTTTATTGTCAAAATATAAAAACACAAAAACAAACTATTTATAAAATGAAGTTGTCATATCAACAGTATTATGGAATAAGAAATCCATATCATCAAAATATACATTTCAAATTCTTACCATTAAAATATACATTGAGATTATAATAGGTCTTTGTCTATTATAATATCAATAAATGCTGTTTATTTTGTTCAAATGATGGGTTGTTCACTATAATAATTAAGTACTTATTTGATATTAAAAGTTGCTTAATAAAAAATAAGTTACTGGAAAGCGTCAAAGTATTTTTGTGTTGGTATAACATTCAACTTAATAACATTAAATGTCTTTACCGTTCAGTGTCTACTTGGCTTACTTACCGAAAAGGTTGACTATGCACGTAAACTGGCGCGCCGCACGCACTCGCCTGTTGACGTATCTAATTGTTTTCCTACGGCACGTGTCTGACACAATTTCGATGATAGTCGATGTCGCCACTTCTATCATTTCAGCAATCTGTGCAAAGCCTTTTTCTAGTATATTGTGTAACATATGACATACGATACCTACAAATTTATTCAGTCGTATTGATAATATTGTGTAAATATAACTAAAAATTGATCAATTTCAGTAATACATAAAATATATAACAATTTAAGGAGGTATGAAGAGCCACTGTTAGTAAACTGCGAAATTATTTAATTAGGTTGGAATTTATTTCAAAAATAATTCTATAGAAAAAAAAAATGGACTCCTGTACTGCAAATTACAGTGAATGAAAACATTGCTAGGTATTGTGAAAAAATCAAAGGTGTATGTCATCTTCATCATCACCATCATTTTAGCCGATAAACACTGATCTGTGCTATACTGACCCAGTTCTGCTGCTAGCGCCCGGCATCTTCCTGCGACCTATATCAAAAGGTCGGTCCAACTAATTGCAGGCTTTTCCGCGCTATGGTGCCCGGCATATTCAAGTACCTGGGCCTCACCCTGGACCGCCGCTGGAGCTTCGAGGAGCATTTCGTGCGGTTGGTCCCCCGAGCCAAAAGGGCGGCGGGCGCATTGCATCGCCTGCTGCCCAATCTCGGGGGACCGAGGGATGGAGTTCGCTGCCTGTACGAGAGCGTCGTGCGATCCGTGGCCATGTATGGGGCTCCCGTGTGGTCGCAAGACTGCGCGAGGTCCCCCCGCTACAGAGCTCTGCAACGGAGCCTGCAGCGGATAGTGGCCATACGGATCGTACGAGGCTACCGTACCATCTCGTACGAGGCGGTGATGGTTCTGGGACGCTTCCCCCCCATTCGACATCCTGGCCGACATGTACGCGGCGACGTATGCGTCGTGACGTGTCGACCGGGGGAGCGATAGGGGGAGCGCCATGGAACCCGCGCACGAAGTGCCTAAGCGGGAGTGGCACCGACGGATTGTACCGGTGTGTGCAGCTCGAATTACGGATCTGCGCGCGCCAGCGGGCCGTCGGTGCCGTACTCCTGCACCTCGAAGCTTGGCTCCACGGGAAGGAGGAGGTCACCTACCGATTGACTCGGATACTCACCGAGCACGCCTGCTTCGGTGAGTATCTGTGTCGAATAGGACGGGACGGATCGACACATTGCCACCAGTGCGCATCTGACCTCGACTCGGCCCAGCACACGCTGGCGGAGTGCCCCGCGTGGGCCTCCGAGCGCCGAGTCTTGGTCGCAGAGATCGGGCGAGATTTGTCTCCACCGGCATTGATTGCGGCAATGCTGGCGGACGAGGGAGGTTGGGGGGCTGTGGCCTCCATCTGTGAAGCACTGATGCTCCAGAAGGAGGCCGCCGAGCGGGGTCGGGAGATGGCCGATCCCGCTCGAAGGAGGTGGCGCCGGGCTCGGTAGCACAGCTGCGGCGCCGCCGCGGCCACCCGGGAGGGACCACGCCCCTTCCGTGGCCGGGCGTCGTCGGTGGTGGAGATCGGGGGAGGTATTGTAGCCTCCCCCGAGGAGGGCTCCCATGTATCGGCGGGGGAGCGGTGGTTGGAGGCTCCCGGAAGTAGCTTGGTGTTCCCGGGGGCACCCTACATGCCTGAGGAAGGCCATCCCTGAGGTTTTTAGTTGGCAGGCCTCCCCCTTCTGGGGAGGAGAGCCCTACACAACCGCCGGCTCGCCACAGCCGGGGTATACAACTTAATGCATTTTCCTCAGGGGGCACAAAAAAAAAGAAAAAAAAAGGTGCCCGGCATATGCTTGCCACTTCAAGACCTAGGCATCCTAGCGGCTATCAGCTTTGAAAGCAACAAACTCTGCATGTTGCCATTTCAGGTTTGCATTTCTTCAGGCCATGTCGGTGACCTCCGTTCTTCTGCGGATTTCATCATTTCTGATTCGATCACTTAGAGAAACGCTGAGTAGCCTTCTCCATTGCGCTTCACGCCAGATGAACAGTTTCTAGCATAGTGCCTAACTGCTATAAAACAATGCACATTTTTATCGACTTTTAATCAACATTAGTTAAATACTAATGTTGATTAGAAGTCGATCTCGAAGTCTTTATTTCTTTTTATTGTTTTAATAGCGTATATATTATATTTATATTTTTGAACTATATTCTTACAAATCAATAGTTGAATTTTTTTTTCTTCAAATAGGATTACTACAATCATTTTGCACATCAAAGATTGGTTGATTGGCTATTGGTTCACAAGTTTACGGCGAGAGCCTTTGTACTCGAAGGAACCAGCTAGAAAGGCAACGAGGGCTATTTTTTTTCTCTCTGTATTATTACAGAGTCGTCAATTAGAAGCTTTCTCAGATAGTTAGTCTGAATTCAACTTCTTTTACAAGTTCAAGAAGTTCACATTATATCTATAAAACTATTGTTTCATTATGTTATTTACTGTAGTTGAAATATTTGGCAACGTAACTACTGAAATATTAAATTTAAACCCATATTTAAATTACATAGAAAATACTCTTAACGACGCTATGCAGTGGCGTGAAGGCAAGTTTTAATACTGAAATGAAATACTGGAAATCTATTTTCATTTTTATATACAATACTACTCAAATAAAGTAACGGCTACTCGTTAAATAGGTATACGTCTGTTTTTGATATGCTAATTTTTAATCGATTTTATGTTGCTAATTTATTTTTATGGTGATCTCTTCGGTTATTATAAATGTTCATATGTGTATAATACTTGAAATATTTTTGAAGTAATATCCATACTCTTGTTAAAAGTAACAAGACAGAATAACAAAAATGTAGTCTTTAGAATTAAAGTACTAATTTTAACAAATAACAATATATAAATAGCATTGCATCTGCAGACTGCGATTAATTTCCGATTAATGGGTTATTGACAAGAACCGATAGACGATGAATATCGTCAAGTGAAGTACTAAGTATAATTACCAAACATTTAAAATATATTTAATACAAAAATATAATTTTGACAGATAATCATTCTTAATTATAGTTTTCCCAGGCCTAATATCTTAGACAAAAATTATATTAACGTAAGAAATGAGATGAGGCTTTAGTTTCGGCAAGGGTATTTTTACAACTTGTATATATGTATATTGATTAAAATTAGATAATTTTTGATTATACTAAGTATGAAAATTAGTGCGTGTATAAATACTTATACGGACAATTATTTTGCTGATTGTAAGTACTAAGAGTATTCGTAACCGACGAGCGTATATGAAAGTATTAATTAAGTATGTTTGGATCGCAGCCAGTAGAAAACTGATCACGCAGCAATTGGTGCACTGTGATCTCTGCCCACTTCGATGGGAAAAGGCATGAATATATGTATGTACATACTAAAAACAATCTAATAATTATTAGCCCTTGTTAAAGATTGGGTCTAATTAGCGTTAAAATAACACTAGCAATAAATGAATACGCGTGGTTTCACTCAAGTGCAGTGTAAGTCAACGGAGAAATCTACAATAAATATTTATTACACATTGTAATGTAAATATGCTTAAAAGCTTGAATATTGTATGCTAAAATATATTGTGATTGTGACATTAGTTCTGTAGGATGATGTCATCGCAATCAACTTTCATTGGTAATAGGATTTATGGCGTCTATTCTCGGTGACGTCATATTGTTTTCTAGTACAATTTCACTCGTGCCATAGATTTTCACTATCAAGATTGTCGATTATTTGGAATTGTTGATTATAACTTGTTGTTTCCAATTAAAACATTATTCAACTGTAGATAATAAAAAAAACAACCTATCATTCACTCCATTTTTGTTATTATAAGTAATTAAAATACATATGCAAAAATCATGATATAATTGGCGAAGTAAGCCTTTAGCAGATACATTTTGTAGACTTGATTCTTGCTTGATATGATTTGTTCTCCCATTGTAACACAGTAAGTTATTTTTCAGTTCGAGCGAAACTAAGGTACGAGTATTAACATCACAACAGAATATGAAATCTCTACTATGAACTTATAGTATTTTGGGATACCTTTATATCAGATCTTTGATTTTTGCTGTACAAAGCCTTCTAAGAACTATTTTAGTTTTATTCGATTCATGTTACTGTGTATTGATGTATTATTAGGTTATTGGAGGCTTAAATAATAAATTTATTCCTTTAGCGTAATAGAACATTCTTGTAAATAATGTGATATTATAGGTTCTGTATGCAGTGGTACTAAAAAATAAATTGCAATACATTTTGTTTTCTTTATTGTTGACTCCGTCATATTTAGGAATTAAGGATCATATTATTAAATGAAAATTTAATCTTAACATCTTTGATAGTGTGAGAATATATGAAAATAAATATACAAGAAGATAAAAAAATAAAAAAATAAGAAGCCTGATTAATTGTGAGAATTAAAATATTAGTGCGATTAAATAAAAATTAAGGAGCCTAATTAATATAATAAAAGAAAACTGATTGATAGAATAAATACTTCACTATTTCCGTTCTCAATCTACATTTGTGATTTTTGTTAAATGGATTCTCTCTTGACCTCCAAAGTTACCGACATACAGAGAACGGTTACCAACAGCAAAATAAAAACTAATTGGGAGAATTAGCTAGATATTGAGATTAAAAATTACATACTGATTAAATATAAAAAGAAAAATTATAAATAGAATTAGTAAATCACTATTTCCGTTCTTGTTTAGATTTACAAGATTTTTATTAAATGAAATCTCGCTTGATCTCTCCCTTTACCGACAAGAGAACGATACCAACAGAAAAATAAAAACAAATGGAAAAAAATACCATGCTTGACGAGGAGTGGAGGGTACTTTTTGCTGGGAACTTCAGACGATCAGGACGTTTTGGAAGAGCTCGAGTGCAGTTGGTCTCAGCCAGTGAATTGTTAATCGCATTAAGGTAAGTAATTATCGTCGCTTAACGCACCACATGGTTTTGTTAGTGATTTCAATGTGCCGTTAGTTTTTAGTCTTTCTTAGATTACTGCTACGTTTCTTTTGTCGTTTTAAAGGAAATAATAACTCTATGTGATTAACTTTTTTATGTTAATGGGCAAACTGTAAATTTTAGTGAATAAATAATTTGTTGATAGTTGATTTTAAAAGAATACATGATTTTAATACTCGTTGTCCATGGTTCATTTCGAATATTATAAAAGGTGTTACAATAGATACCGTACAATATATTTTTTTAGAATTGACAAAGTAATTCGAATAATTGTCAAAAGACGAAGTATAAGACTTCGAACGCTACCTTGAATGTTAGAGATTCAGCTATCAGCAGCGAGGATAACATTCCACCATTAAGTTAGCCCTTATAAAGAGTCAGTCGTCTGTTTCTTGCATCAGATAGAGTTTGCCGGGTCGTTGATGTTAACACAACTCCATTTCGTTCGTTATTACTGATTGCCTGCTGCAGACCAAATACAGAGTTGAAAAGTGAACCCTATTAACGGGGCGCAGGATATTCACTTCCGTAAGTGCCTGCGAAAATATAACCCGCAGTGTTGCACGCTTGGATTTGGTTTCTATTAGGATACTGCAAATAAACATTCAACACGCACGTCTTTTAATATTACTTTCTTGGCATTACGAAATTGTCAAAAACCTGATCTTTCATTCAAGAGTCTTCGAAATAAATAATTTGATATCTACTTTCTTACATTAAAAGCTTATACTTCACTTCTAATTTCTATTTAAATTCTAATAATCTTTTGTAATATAATATTTAGAAAGTAATGGTTTTTCCCTACATTGATTAATAGCTGTACAGTTTACGCCTTAAAAGTATAGTATAAATAATAATAATATAGTAAAGTATATATATATATATATAACAAAGTTACAATAAAAATAAAAAAAAATATTTGTAGGTACCAAGTTAATTGGTCCAAAGGCGGACTTATATCTTATCTAAAGGGACCAACTACACCTATCCTGGTAGTTTAGGAAGCCGTGCCGATGTGAACAAACGTTGACACAGTGCTGGTGCCAGGGCTGCTAAAAATCCCAGCGGACACCAACCATCGAACAACCTTAGCCCTCGCAATATATTACGTGCGATAACTGCGGACCGAGGAGAAGCCGCTGGAACAGGAGAAAGAATTGAGCAGGATTCACTGGAGTATTGTAGGATTATCGGAAATCCGAAGAGGGGGTGAAGATACGATTGTCCTAAAATCCAGCAACAAGTTCTATTACCGGGAGGGTCAAAACTGTCCCTTGGTTTGTCAGGGTTATTGTTCACAAGTCTCTTGTGAACAATAAACTTGTGGACTTTATAGGAATAGTCCTATAAAGGTTTAGAGGCTTGTAGTAGCTATACAAACTCTTTGTAAATACACGATTTTATTATTGTCTTTGTGATTTTGAGTTTTGTCAATTTTGATTAATATGAATAAAATTTCTTATTTATGAACTTAAGAAAAGTAAGTTTATTTGAATTATTAGTTATACCCGATAATAAAATTTCCTAACCCCGTTAGGAAATTTCATCAATAAATCATAACAATTGTGATTTTTATACATTGTGCTAATTATGTCTCCTTCTGAGATTGCAGCAATATTTCCTGAAACAGTCAATTTTGTGACAGTATCAACAAGTCTTCTATTACGTAATCTATATCAGTAGACTAAAATGTTTTATAAAATCTGCACCAAGACTGCTTTTCTCAATTTTAGCAATAACAAATGGCCATTGAAATTGACGACGAACTCCTAGGTCGACAGTCAAAATTTTAAGGCCGCATGTTGCAATCTCTGTCCCATTCGCAGCAAATAATTTAATAGGTTTGTCCTATTTATCTTTTGAGGTTGCAGGTTATATGGATACATCCGCTCTACTGTCTACTAGTAACCGTAAACCAGTTTTTTCTCAGTAACGAAAAGGCGAGATGTGCGACATTCATTGATATTCACAGCCGAGTTCGCCGCTAATTTGCTGTGTGCTGTAGTTTTCCTTATTGATCCAAGCACATGGAGGAGTGCATTTCTCAATTTTGCATTTTTTTCCTAAACAAAAATGGTAAAAACAATATTTGCCCTTGGGATTAAATTGTTTCGAAGAGCAATTTGACTTACTACTTCGGTTTGATTCTCGACTTGATGAACGAGTTCTACGCATAAAGGAAGACATAGCAGAAATTTGATGATTGATGATTTTATGATTGATAATAATGATTTGATCATTTTCCAAACTAGCTATTTTCTGCAAAAGAATAGCATTGGAATTTTCACTATCTTTGTTAACAGCATTTATTACATTACTTGGGCTAATGTCTATAATTTTGTCTGCCATTGCTGCATTGCTACGCCCATGCTATTCGGATACACTTGAATTGCCTAAGTGCAACACAAACTTCCTGCTTAACTCATTTAACTTTCGTGCTGCCCAAATGTGGAACCATCTGCCTTCTATAGTTCAACAGAGCCAGTCCGTTCATGCATTTAAACGTAGCCTGAAGCAACATTTTCAGGCGCTAGTTGGCAACTCGTCATAAATGTTACATTGTCATCATCATCTTAAGTATATATTCATTTATAGCATTACATGTATGTATATATGTGTATGTATATATATATATATATATTTATTTATTTATTGTATGTATATTCATGGTATATATATGTATGTTTGTCTTATGAATAATTTTCTTTAACAGTTTTGGTTGCTTTGACGTTACTCATTATAAATAGCATTCCGTAGTCACTCACAGGTTGGCTGGAAGTAATCTCTAATAAAGATAAGTCCACCTTTGTGAACCACATTTTCTTACTTTTTTTCTTTGTAACTAATTATGGCAATAAAGCATATATATCTTCGTCACTGACAATGAAAACATTTTTGATAGTATCAGTAAGCTTGTCTAGCCACAACGTCTTAAGGGCGTTGTTAGAAATATCTGATCCTGCCAGCGATTGCATTCTACGAAGCAACTGCGAAGGTTTCAAATCTCCTAGTTCAATAGCAGTTAGTAAAGTTTCCATGCGCTTATTCTCGCTATCTTTAAAAATTGTGAGTAATCGTTCCTTGCTTCGTGTGTATTTATTTGTAATATTGTCGTCACAAATAATATCCCACAAATTTTCTACCAATTTTAGGACAATTTGTGCAATCGAATGGTTACATTTTGTGGTGTCATTAGTGATCTTATGGATAGAGAACTGTGAACATCTACATATTTGGTAAAACCATATTTCAGGCTTTTCCGGCCAAAAAGGAAATTTTAAACTTACTTTATCGCTTTCCAATGTCGATTCTTTCTCTGCCATTATTCGTATGTATAATTTATTATAACATAAACACAAATGTGTAAAAAGATTGCTTACCGAATATCGAGGTCACCAATTATCGGGTATAACTAATAATTCAAATAAACATACTTTTCTTAAGTTCATAAATTTATTAATTTAGAACTTTATTCATATTAATTAAAATTTACAAAAGTCTAAATCCGATAAAGACAATATTAAGACTAAGAGAATATTATTTTATATTAAAGACAATATAAAATCGTGTATTTACAACGAGTTTGTATAGCTACTACATTACCCCCTCTCCCCGATAGGCTCTACACTGGAAGTTGTTGACAAGTATCTTTACTTGGGACAAATAGTCCAATTGGGTTTTTGTATTATTTTGTATCATGTCAGGTTTTGTAATGTTTGCAGGGTAGTATTAATGCCGGTAAGAGTAATCACTTAATGTAGGCGGGCAGATGTATTTTTATAGTATACAGCATCGTTCTCCGCGATATTTAACACACTTTTCCATGCGTTGAAACCAGTTACTAAAACATTTATTTCACTCCGAAGGCGGCTTTTGTTAGGCGGGCGGTCTGTGCACTTGCATTGTCATGGTGCAGTATCATACAACGTCTTGGAATGTTTTTTCGAAATTCGATGATGGCTAGTGGTAAACAAACAGTGGTATACCAGTCAGCGTTAACCGACTTACGATCTTCTAGTACAATACTGGCGATGTGACCACGCATTACCACAAAGAAGGCAACCATTTTTTTAAGTGTTCCGTGAGCCTATGATCTTGGTCGGTTTTGGCCCATCCTGGAAGATCCAAACAGTAGACTGCTGCTTGGAATCTTGTCACCACTAACCATATCATTATGATGCTTTGACTCTCCTCGATTGAATCGCTGTAGTTTTACGACAGCAACTGGCTGCTTTTGTTGGTCTGTGTATCCAACGTGGTATGTGGCATCCAACGTGGTATCCAACGTGAGATCAACTTTCTTACGCCCAGTTCTTTGTGTATGATTTTTGGACAGTGGTCCATGAAATGCCAACAGATGCCTCTATTTCATAGTATGTCACATGACGATCTTCACGTGGCTTGTCACTAGGCTAGACTAGACTGCCTACGTTGAAATTCCAAATATCAGTGTCATATAGTCCTAAAATATGGTGCTGTATTACTAATCATAGAAGTGATCTATTCAAAGCACTGACGTCGCGGTAATCTTGTTTGAAAGATATGGAAAATTATTGTACAAAAATTTTCCTTAGATATTTCTATTTTGAGAACCGACTTGTATACCTTTGAATATACGATACAATAAAACTATTTGGCCGATCTAAAAACATTATTTTGTAAATTTAAAAGGATAGAAAAGCAATATGTTTTGTTTTTTTTTTTATATTTAGCAGGCGCTTGGCAAACGACACAAACTTAAAAGTCTGCCCTCGTAATTGCAGGTACATTTGATTTTTTTCATTAAAAAAAACTTAATGTGAGATTCGATTGTAACTAAAACATGCAGTTTAGGGTTAACAAGTAATGCAACAATAAATATTTTCTATAGCGCTTAAATTTTTAAGTTATTAAGAGGCCTATTACAATTCTTCATTCTGCGAGATTAGGTATTTCGAAGCGTCCCGACAACTTATTGAAGGTCACACGTCCAAAATACTGTGTTGGCGCTACGACTAAGCGATTTTGATATTTTTCCCAAATATTTTATATTTATATTTTTATGGAATAATTCGTTATTGTTATCTATATCGTATATGAAGAAACACATTATATGAAGATGATATTATAAGTAGGACAAATGATAATGTTAAAAGTAATGTTTATTAAATATTCCCTAGTATGTTACGAGTATTTAGCAAAAGACGGTTTTAGTTTTAAATTAAAAATAGGTCAGATTAGAAAAAAACTAGTAACCAATTATATTGTAGATTATATAAATCATTATAAAACAGAATCACCTATTTGCCGAATTTCCATCAAATCGATCCAATTGTTTTGGTGTGAACAAGCTTTAAAAATAATAGATAAAAATAATATATAGAATAGAATAACTTTAAATAGAAAGAATAAATTCCGCGGCCGCTATGAACTATAGACTATATAAGAGATAACATTATCATTTCATTTATGTAGAACAGTAGTTCAATCCAGGAACTCAAAAAAGTGCCTTCGCGCATTTTATGAAAATCTTTCTCTACAATTTTGGGTTTTGTTAAAATGTTAAGCAAAATTTACAAAAAGCGAGGCCGCTACGAACTATCTCAATAGTTATTCTGCATTATTCAATAGGTCAAAATTGATAATATATTTTTGTTTCTGAGATCGAGAACGCTAAAATTGACCATTTTACGCAAAAATCGCGTTCGAGATGTAATATGGCTCTTAAGTTTTGAATACGAACGAAAATTATGACAAAGGCTATATAAAGGTTTCTATTTCTTGTGTGTTCTAGTATACTGAATTCTAGCTATACTCTTAAATAAACAAACAAAAGTTTGGCTGATTTTAATTTCACCACTGTATTTATGATTATAATGCAGTCATTGCAGTGCAAAACAATGATAGTATCTATCTTAATCGTTGTATTTGAATACAACATTTTGTACTTCTTTACATAGCTATAAACAATTTAAATTGAATTAGAAGTAGTTTTATTTCTTCCTTAAGATATTTGTATGCTTAGTAAATAATGTTTCAAAATAAGGAAAAACCTTTCCAGTAATTTCATATTAAACAAATGGAAGTAATATTACAATGTTACATTACATAACATTATTGCTTTATTAAAAAAAACAACTGACCTTATTTTATTTATCAGGTAATGAGAATATTACCTGATAAAAATCTACGTGAGTTTTTTGATATAATTAAAAGTTACGGATTATTCCCCTGTGCACAATTAGCAATTACAACCTGTATATAAAATCAAATTTACAGTCATTACCAATATGGTATCATTACCAATAATTCAGCACATTGTCAGCATTCAAAGGATGTACGGTAATTACAGATTTATTTATTTTCTAATTTAGCCATAAGGCTAAATCGGCTTATAAATATTTGCCTTCATAAAATATAAAAAAAAAAACTAGGTATTTGGCAATTACCTATAATTTTTTTTCAATATTAGTTTCATTATAATACCCAATCCCCGATGGTGGCGACAAAAGTTAGTGTGTACGAGTAATACTGAAGCTGGATTTCACTATAGGATATAACGTATATTGTATCTCAAAAATACTTAAGATATACATTCAGATATTTGAATGGGACCATTTGCTCTGAGATCCGATTAGAATATATATTACGTCGCAAGCTATTAATATATCTTCAAAAGATCGAGCGGTATTTCAGAAAAATATATATTTCATTTCTTGACTCCGCACACAATCTTGAGTGCTTAATACTTTCTTATGATTTCCCTATCGAATGTTGAATCAATCTGCTGAAAGAAGATTTAAATTTTAATGTAATGTATATATATATTTTTGTTTATATAGACTTCCTAGATTAAGCCCTGGAACGCTGTTGCCTTACCTCTGGAGGTGGGCGTTAATGTCTGCGACACAGTTCTGAACTATTGCAGACATTATCGTTTTACTTTAAGTTTATGTATATATATTGCTTATGTTCCAATAAAAGATTTTGAATTTTGAATTTTTTTGAATTTTTATATACTACGCAATCTATTAAGTAATCTATTGAGATATGTGTTAACAGCTGGAAAAAGGTGTGTACGAGTATATATTTATCCTATAAGAGTCAGCTCAAACACTGCATTATACAGTATCAAAATCTGAAAAACTACATAGAAGACATAAAACTACATAGATAGACAGTATTTTAACTTATAGAAATGAGATAAGTTTGCTAACAAAATAAGCTGGTGCGGGGCAGAGCGATGTCAATAAAACTCAATATAACTTTTACATCTTCTGTTTGTTTTTAAACCGTGTAAACACTTCAGCACAGTTTTATCGTCGATAAGGTTGTCTGTGTGTTTATGTGGATTTACAATGTGAAGTCAACTAAACGTTTTCCCTTAAACTTCCTATTGCCTTGGAAGGTTTTATTTGTTCCTTGTACATTATAACTTTAATGGACAATGATTAACATTAATGTTTACGTGTATAAAAGTATGACAAAACTTCTTCTATCAGATAATTAGCAAATTTGATTATTTCTTTGTATCTTATAATATTTTTATGGTAATCATTAATCACCAGTATTCTTAAACATGCGAAAACGTTTTCATTATCATATACATTGTCAGTTGATCTCTTGCTGCAACAAATGAATATATATTTATGAACAGTTACGTCAATGGTAATGTAATTAGACATACCGGGTCGATAAATTCCGATTGTTCGCAACGATCCAAAATTCGGAAGTAGTCTTAAAATATTTTGAAATACTCAAATTATTTTAAATGTTTTGTATGAACTTTTAACGAAGTATTAGATAAGTTCATTTTTTTTTATATTTTCCGGATTTAATATATTTTTTGCAAGCCTTGTTAAATATTATCATTAATGTTAGTATTTATCGATTGTTTTTCTGATGCCCGCCATATGTGTATTTATTTCCATGAAAACTCTATGCAACTAAACTTTTTGAAATAACTTACAAATTTAAAACTATTCAGCATAAGATGATTGAGAACGCAATAATTACAGCTTCTGAAAGTAAAGCAACATAAAATGTCGAATCCAGATATTCCTTTGAAGGCGATTTGAAAACCATCCAAGATCGCTGCGATACTGGAATACATGATCGTGCTTTTAAGGTCAGGTAGATAAAACGAATTTTGTGTATATTTATGAAATAAAATGTCCTATAATCAGAAAACTAAATGAAAAATGTAAATAATATTAATAAGATATTGTTAAATATAAATAAGTAAAAAAAAGTATCGGTATATTAAAGATATATCCAACAGTGTGAAAAGCATGTTACACTCTCTCGTCTTATGCCGTAGTACGGCAATATCTCGGAATGTAATATACCGTAGTGAAAAACCTAAACGTCTCAAGTAAGGTAACATTAACGCTTATATTCGATTTTTTTTTTCCTAAGAGCAGGAAGGTTGAGAATCCTCACAAGGAGCACGAAACGTACCCAGGATACCTCCGCACACGGCTGCTTCGGTGAGTATCTGTGTCGAATAGGACGGGAGGGATCGACACATGCTGCAACAATGCTGGCGGACGATGGAGGTTGGAGGGATGTGACCTCCTTCTGTGAAGCAGTGATGCTCCAGAAGGAGGCCGCCGAGCGGGGTCGGGAGATGGCCAATCCCACTCGAAGGAGGCGGCGCCGGGCTCGATACGGCGACCCGGGAGGGACCACGCCCCTTCCGTGGCTGAGGGGCGACGTCTGTGGTGGAGATCGTGGGAGGTATTGTAGGCTCTCCCGAGGAAGGCTCCCCTGTATCGGCAGGGGAGCGGAGGCTGGGGGTTCCCGGAAGTCGCTTGGTGTTCCCAGGGGCTCCCTACATGCATGAGGAAGGGAGCCCTACATAATCGCCGGCTCGCCACAGCCGGGGTATGCCATTTAATGCATTTTCCTCAGGGAAACAAAAAAAAAGGATACCTCCGCAACGGTCACGGTGTCACGGTGATTATTTCCGAATCCACGCGGCCAGAGCGATCTGACCACGGGACCTACAAACTAAACTCAGCCTGTCCTTAACGAAATTCTAAGAACCATATAGGCAAATCGTGAGGACGACCGTCCCTCAGGTGAGAGGTGATGCAGCGCAGGTCCATAACAGGGGCCCAAAGAGCTTGTAGAAGCGTGGGAAGTTAAAGTGAGGCCGGCCTTATCATGAGGGAAGTCTAAAATCAAACTTAGACTTAAATCACTACTATCGGTACAGGTAGTAAGGGCTGGAGCTATTGAGCCCATATAGCGCTGTCCCTATTTAATTATACCCAAAGCAGATATATGAGTTTGAGTCTTGTTTTGTAACACGGGCATAAGGATCTTTATAGGCAAGAATTTTAGTAGGAATTGGAAGCAGTGAATGGTATTATGAACCTTTTGAGTGGTTAGTATACCGGTTTCAAGACGAATGCGAATTGTGATGAATGCAAGCATTTGTCCCTTAGTCGTGGTTGTTATTATATATTTTTATCACAAATATTTATATATTTATAATATATGTATGTCTGTCCGTTACCCTAGATTCGATAACACAAGCCTTTCAGAGCTTATTTTGAGCTAGGCCAATTATTATTAAGAAATATTTATTTATTTTATTATTATTTATCATTAGTGTAAGGTCATGCCTAAAGAAATCATTAGTAATGATCACTTCCGAAATTCCAAACGAAAATTGCTTGTCTCTCTTTATTTGTACAATAATATTTTAAAAGTGGATGGATGGTTAAATAATGGAGGATGGTCAATTTTAAAACAATTTTATAAACATTATACGAGTATTATATCAAGCACTTTTACCTAGATTTATTCAAATTAATAACATTTTATATAATTTTCACCATCCGAGTAAATTTTTCTTAGCATAAATATTGGTTTCTATTTTGTAGACGCCTAATCAAGTATATAAATAAATTTAATATAATATTTAACACTTATGTTTCTCCCAATTCAAACTTACCCAAGTCTTAAGATTGAGGTAATTTTGGACTAGTTGAATAAAATAAGACAATACCTACCGGAATACGTCGCCAATTTGGTGAAGGTGGACTTTAACATCAGGACCGACCAGTCCGGCAGTGTGGAGATCCTTGGGCAGGACTTCATTCAACATTGGCGGTATCTTAGCTGAAATTATGAACGATGTTACCGAAATGGATATGGCTGATCATATTTCATATTATCTTTTACAAAAAAAATCTGCTCCAGAATTATAATAATACTTTGTATTTCAAAGACGGAAGATTAACTGTATCTGAATTTTGTTAATATTTTACAAATTTCTGTGTAGGCCTCTATTGAGCTTTTCAATTTATATTTTAGAATAAACATGCAATAAACATCATCACGTATAAGAGTGCATCTAAGTTTTCTAACTTCATTACATTTTGCTTAGTTGCTAAGGGTTAGGGTAAACGCTACTGTTGGCGTATTCCTTGCTAGCAGCGTCAGAACTGGCACCGTCTTCAATACTGAACTTTTTCTTTTATGTGCTTCCAGAAAAATATGACGTTTTATAGATAATTTATATTAGATATCTATAGATAAAATAGTTACTAGTTTACTGTTGCATCACTCTGTACCCACATGGAGACCACACGCAAACATTTATAAACATATAATATTGCTGTGAATCCACACGTACATTTTCAGAAATAAAAGAGAAATTTATTTTTAATGGTGGTGATGAACGGTGGGGAAAGTGTTACACAGCCTCTCTGAAGCTATAAGTATGAGTCGGCGGCACGCGCGCAGCGCAAAGCTCTCTCATCGGCGCAGTGTCACGGCCGCATGCTGTCGCCAATTTACGGATTTTGAGGATATGTGCATCAGTGTGTGTCTTAATAGCGCTTTGGATACTAACTTCTATTAACATCAAGGTAAGATTTACTTTAATTACCACATCAAATTTAAGATAATTATTCGGGATAATTATATAAGTTACATTTTGGAGAAGTTATGTTAATTTGTTAAATTAAAACAGAGACGCGCATTAAATATATTTATAATGATAATAAAAAATAATACGTGAAATTCATAAGAAATAGATTGTGTAAGAAAAATGTATTACTATGTGTTAGCATAATAGGTACTGCAGTAAGTATTAATTGCAATAAATACAATTGATGAAAAATTCTATTGACGCTTATGACGTCATGCACGTATTTTTGCTTCTTCGTTAAAATATATGAATGGTGATTTCGGTTGATAGGCAATTGAGGAAAGTGATATTTGGGCCAAGTAGATAATAATGAGGTGTTTTCTACTTGGTCCCAGTCGTGAGCTTGGTCGTCGTAAAGGCGTTTACCATGTTGGTGATTAAGTGATTAGGGTCACAAAATTGGGAGATAGTATTGTTGCAGTACTGCTTTATTGAAAAAAAAAATAGTGTGTGCATAAACCTGTGTTAATACAATGAGTCTATAAAACAACTAATGTCTTAAATGAAATAGAAAATGGTGTAAACAATATTTTAATAGTTACTATTGTTCGCATAGATTGTAAATTAGAAAATCAACCACTTAAAATAGCGTTGAGGTTTTTTTTCTTTAATAATATCTCCTGACATAGATGATTGGTGAATATCATATACGTAGGTATACGTATATGTAGTTATTGTAGTATAGAGTTTTGCAAGAGTCTTGGACAAAGTTTGGGTAAATAGTCGCCACTAAGGCCTACGTCGTCAATATACTGTAAGTGCATTGAGCATAGAAATAAGCAATGTACAAACAAATACCATGGAATTGTAAATTATACATTTTCAATATAGATGATTCTAGCTAAAGTATAAATTATACAAAGAACTAGTAAAGCAAGTATTTTTTTATTTAGCTACCTACTATATATTTTAAAATGGGTTCATTTTTAAAGTATGTTCTAAAGAGAAAACGATGTGTCATACTAAATGTTTACCACCAAGGAGAGATCTTCAAGAAGGTTGTATCTCATTTACTCTGTTATTGTTATTATGTCTCTGTTTCGCCTATATAATACAAAAAAAAAAACATTTTTTGCTTCTTCTAAAAGGGTCATTTGCCTAGTCTTAATCTCCATTTTTTTTTTAATTACTATAACAGAAGCTTAAAGTGTATGTACAGCCAAAACAAAATGTATCTGTGACAGTCTAAAAGACAGGATAAGTTTTGACACAAAGCCGTCTACCTAGTTTTAGCCAAACATATATTTTAATGTACACAAGTTCACACATCACAAGTTGTGTTCGTGCCTGGCAAAGAGATAGGCTCGGTGATAGTATGTTAGGTTTGATAAAACGAGAATGACTCTAATCGCGTAGTAACCGACAATATACTGAACATCGTGGGACCCTCATGCATGTTTCATTCATCATCATCATTTTAGCCGATCTTGTCGAAGGTTGATGATTGACCGTTTGAACTTGGTCCTTGAGGCGGTCTCAAACTGGGGTGACACTAATCTAGTCGAGTTTAACACCACTAAAACCCAGGCGTGTTTGTTTACCGCGAAGCGGAGTCCTTTCCTTCTGACTCCGACACTCCGTAATGTGCCCGTTCCCATCAGTGATCATCTCGTGCTTCTTGGTATGAACATCTCGTCCAACTTAAACTTTGCATTACATTGAGGCTAATACATTGAGTCCTTGGCAATGACTGCAGCTAAGAAACTTGGTATCCTCTCCAAGGTTAGGCGGTATTTCACACCAGGGCAGCTTCTAAATCTTTACCAAGCTCAAGTCCGATCGTGTATGGAATACTGCTGTCATCTTTGGGACGGCTCTGCCAAATACCAACTGGCTGCCTTGGACTCAATCGAGAAACGTGCTAGGAGGCTCATTGGTGACTCACATCTAGTAGAGGCTAAACTGCAGAGCCTCGATCACCGACGCAAGGTAGCCTCTATGGCCATCTTTTATCGGATGCATTTCGGAGAGTGTGCGATGGAATTGCACAATTTGATTCCAGCATCCCCATTCCACTTCAGGGGAACTAGACGGCGGTTGGGTTTCCACCCTTATGTTGTTGATATACCACCTATACGCACTAAGCGTTTCGCTTCTACTTTTATAATGCGCACAGCAAAAGAGTGGAATTCCCTCCCGCCGGATATTTTCCCTGATAAATACAATCTAGGCCTTTTCAAGGCAAGAGTGAGTAGGCACTATCTGGACAGGCATGGACCATCTTCGGCCTCATCGTCACTTACCATCAGGTGAGATCGAGGCCAAATGCCTGTCCATAATACATAAAAAAAAGGCGAAAAATGTTCACTGCTGTAGATAAATATCTTTCTTCTGAATCTTAATATCGATAGGCACTGTCCTACTAGCATCCAGCATCCATAAGGAACGCTTACAGATGCTGTTCCTGGTATATGTCGGTCATTTGAGGACCTCGTCCTGTAGAAAATGTGTTGTACTCATTGGCACTCAGGGTCATATCACTAACCCTGGTTCTCCTGCGGTTTACATATTTTCTAATTCAATCATGCAGAGAAAGTCCGAGTATAGTCTCCAGTTTGGGCAATTGAATTGTGGCACCTGTAGAGACCGAAGCACAACCTAGGCACGATCTCATAATCCAGAAGGCTTTCTCATATCGATAAACGACAAGTAATGACAGATCAGGAAGACTTTTCGGTCTTTTGTATACTACCAGAGGAAATATCGGTTTCAAAATGATAGATTTTTTTTTAAATTTAAATTAAAAAATCTAATTATATTTGAAACACAGAAACCAAAAAAGTTTTTTTAATATACCAGCACATCAAACAGGCCCATAATTAATTAAAATTTGTATGACTTCTTTAATTTTCTCTGTGGCCCAGGTCAGTTAACCGGTAAATTTCTAAAAGAAAAAATTCTAACGAACGATCTAAAAATATGGTTGAATGAAAGTTTTTTTCCTCGTAATCTTGCTTCACTACTTTTGAGCGTATATTTTATAATGAACCTTATTTCTGAACGTTGTGGATTGAATTTGAACATCTCTTTTCATTCAAGGCTGTGATGCGAGAGCACAATCAATGAAAACTTAACCGCAAACGCGACTGAAGAGCACGAACCTATTTTGTAGTACATCTAAAATTATTAATCCTTCTTTAAAGTTTGCTACAAGTTACACTAATTTTTATTATAATTATCATAAATCGACAAAATTAGTCAACGTCTTCATTCCGTCCTGCAACTAATATTAATATAATTTTTTATACATAGCCAAACATAAGACTAATTTTATGCTGTTTTGAAATAAGCCAGACACAGACAGATTTCGACTTATCTTTTGGAACTTACTACAAGCATTATTATCATTTTTATTACACTGTTGATGATCAATGATCACGTTTGTGTGGATAAAAAAAATTGAGAAATATGGATTTAATGACATAAAAATAAAACCATGTGTAAATTTTTATAAATATATTTATTATATAATAAAATCCTTCTCTGTCTGCAAACCAAATACACTTCAATTTTTAAGTTTTTATATAAACGTGCGGTGTGAATGAAGTTGTTTTGAAAAAATGGAGAAGGTAATGTTTAGATGATATGGACACGTAGAAAAATGGATGAAAGACGAGTGCAAAAAAAATTATAATACGAATTGGAATAAGCAAGTTAGTAAGTGATGATGACTTAGTACAGTCCGCCTAACGTATATATATATATATAAGTTGAGTTTTTTAAACGATAGATAAAATGGAAAGAAATGGGTCTAGATTACTTTATAAATTATCTTTGGCATTATTAAATTCTGTTTGAAGATGACAGAATCGAGTGTTTTTTAATACTTTCTTTTTAAAGACTTGAATAATTTTAACGTTTTGTAGCTTATAAGAAAATGACATTTCCTTCTGAATAGTTGCTGGTGCGAGGGTTGGGCATTTGTGTGGTTGACTACAGGAATGAACAAATTAGTCGTAGTAGTATAGCGTAACTTACGACATGTAACACGATAGTGCAAGAGGAATCACTTTCAGCATGATATGGAGTAAAATACAAGTTTTTCATCAATGTAATTATTAAGGTTTAAAATATCTTCATAATTACTGTTTATTCATGTTATTTTAACTAGAAGAAAATACTTCAATTTATGGACTCCATGGAAAATTTAAAGATAATATTGCTCTTCTAACACATTTTAAGAATTCGTTTAAAGTTTGTTCAAAATATTTGACTATTCACGTTTCTGAGTTCCTTCAGCTTAAATTTCCATTGCTAAAAGTTTCCGCGACCAAGATATCGTCCTAATGAGATTCGCTATTAACGATAAGAAATGCATTTTCTTTATAAATATGTTGACAATACTTACTCAATATAAGTTTTGTTTCCTAAATTAAACCAATTGCCTTATTTTTTATCGTTTCATTAGCTTCAGAATTTTTGAGCTATAAACATGTGTCTAGGAATAAGTATCAAGATTTGTTGCGCACATTGTAGTAATAGTGTACTTATGTTTAGACTAGACTAGACTAATATTTTTACAAACCACTATAGCTCATGACTTGAGGTTTGAATAATATTGTCAGTGTAACCTTCATGCTAGATGCTGCTAGTTGAAACCTACTATGAAGGAATGTATACACTAGCAGTCTTACAAATAAATATAGTATACATTTATTTAACCATTATGAAGGTAAAGTTATACTTTGTATATAATGAAAATAACTCTTAAATATTTTTTAATAATAATCGTAGCGGACTATTTTGACATATTTCTGGCACACGTAATGTACGACGTATTATGCATGCGAGGGTAAATGTACTTGTGAAAAATGTCTATTATATTATTAGTCTACCAAACACACTGTATCACACCACGTTTGGCTTAGTATAAACAATCTATTTTAAGCTAGCTTGGATTATTTTCAAGTTTCATTGAAGACTTAAGATAATTTAAAGGGAGTTACATTATTTTTATGCTGTGAACCATAGCAAAAGCACGATTTTTTAAAATAATATTAACAGTTAGCTTTTTTGGTTAATATACATTAACACATCAAATTGATAATGTTCTTAAGATATATGTATGAGTTATGATGCACCTTTGTTTTAGTAATAAAATTTTAGTACGTTAAAGTTTCTATAATTAATATATGTTAATGTATGTCTCAAATCACCAAATAACATAGTTTTAATTTAATATTATATTAACACTCGTATGTCACTTCATTTTAACCCTTAAATATATTGAAATTTTAAATTCGTGGACCCAAATAAAGGTTATGAGTAATTTAATTTAATATACACTATAATATCAGATGTTGGTACCCTTTTAACAATCACTTACTTATAAACGGGATGTTAGTTGTTTAATCATATTTTAGAATTTAAAGGACCATTTTCTTCGTTTCTGTTGTTTTCATTATCATCAACAACTTTCAATACTTCAGAATATCAACAAATAATGAATCGGTGTACGAATGTGAAGCCATAAATCATCAATTAGAAAGTTGATTTTGAGTTTCTAAAATTACTAATCTACTACTACTTATTGCGACTTAGAATTCGCCAATTTGCTATCTACTCACTTAAGTTATAACTACTTGAATATTAATTAATATTAATTTTCGGCAATGACATGTAATATAAGATTGTCAGCTTTTCGTCACAATATTAATGTCTATTTGTATAATAAATTCATTTATAATAATGGCAGCAAGATAAGATACTTGTATACAACGAACTATATTCTTTTTTAGCAAACTCCTAATTGTTATTATTGTTATATACAAAACAATTGAGAAGAGAAAAATAATATTAAATTTAATAAACAAATATTTTGTTTTGAACTTTTGGAATTATTTTAGATTCAAATCGAAATCTGCTATAAATAGAATACAAGAAAAGAAAGGTCTGTCGATTTCAATATAGAAATTTTATGATTGCTTTTTATTGTAACTTATAAGTATGAAAAAGAAGTAAATAATATTAAGTTTAGTAAACAAATATTTTGTCTAATACTTTTGGAATTATTTTAGATTCAAATCGAAATCTACTATAAATAGAATACAAGAAAAGAAAGGCCTGTCGGTTTCAATATATAAATTTTATGATTGCTTTTTCATTGTAACTTATAAGTATTTAAAAAAATATATATATGTTTTAATAAATCCTCTTTAATTTGTTTATATTGTGTTGACTGGTGAAACTAAAAGTTATGTTAAAGAAAATTATTTAATTTATAATATATATAATTTATAGCGCAGTTTTAATATTTCATATTAACGTAATAATGTTTTGTATTTGATTTTTAAACTGTCAAGCTATTTGTGACAAAGAGTCTCCTATAATTTGGAATCACGTAGTTACTTCGTATTTATAGTCACTGTGTGCATGTGAACGTGAATACATTAAGTTTGTAATAATCACACTCATAATAAAATGGACACAAAATATACAAACAATAGACAAATAATACGACTAAAGGAGGTCAATAGCACCAAAATGAAAACCGACCATAATTTATGATAAACGCTGTATTATCTGATGAAAACAACAACCTCGTTATATATTATTGATTGACTGTCGTTACATACACTTAATAATTGATGGTACTTTCTATTGAAAACTAATGTTATCTTACGAGGTCGAGACTTTAAATAGTATATTTAAATTATTGGGTGCTTTTTATGTTATTGTTTGAAGGTTTTTTTTAAGTTTTATATATTTTTTCAATAAATATATAGAGAAATGTATAACTATCATGAATATCCAACTCGATAATTATATCTCAAATTACTGAATATTTAAAGAAATTGCTTTTTATCCTAATTAGGAGTACTAGTTGTAAACATCTATAACGTTAGGTATAATGTTCATAGTCAAAAAAATAAAGTACAAGCTAACATAACTTACAAGATCAGAAATCATTAACTGTAATATTGACATAGGCATTGGCTAAGAAGTGGTTTTGCGAAATTGACACTAGTATATAGGTCCGTAGGGAACGATGCCACGGGCGTCCGCTAGTTAAATATTTTAGCTACACATTAACTCATTCTATGTTGTGCCGTGATGATAGGTTTGGACGGAAAACTATGTAATAATTACAAGAAACTGTCATATCGGTAAAACGCAGTACAAATTTTGCAAGGATACAACGTGTTATACATAGAGTTATAACCTTGCAAAAATACTTAAAAATACATATATTTTTCAATAATGTTAATTATTATTACTCATCGAAATACTCTATTTATACAAATATTAGAGACGCACTATAGTTATGAGAAAAATATACAAAAAGTACTAACTTATGGAGACCTTAGGGTGTTTGAAATTTTAATGAATATTTTACTAAACTTTGAACTTAAACCAACATCAATGTACACGGTAAAATATTTCAACAGACCCGTCTAGTGTAAGTGAAACGTGCTAATACTCCTACCAAATCCCACTGGATCTCGCATGTAGTAAAGAAGGCTTTTTATGATATATATTCTTCATTATAAACAACCCCTGCTTTAGTTTGATATTTAAATATTCGTTTGCAGATATATTGTAGATTTATTTCTTAATAGAAAAAAATATATATAAACGTATAAATGATCGCAAATTATACTTATAAATTGAGCTTCAGTTTTATTGAGCCGTAAAGAGGAGACTTAATTTCACCCAAAAATTATTGGAGATGGCCATAATTTTCTCTACATAATGTAATCCGCAAACATACGAGTAACCTGAATAATTGCGCGTGGTCACTGCTTCATCGCTATAAAGAGTGACGGCTGTTGGAGCGGAAAGGACTTTGACTGATAGGCACATGCCGGGAAATGCAGTATTGGTAGGATTTGCACTTTTCTTAGCTGAAATGGTCATGTTAAGACATATTATAATTTTATATTATAATGTTTGTCCTGTGTGTATAACGTATATATAAGTATAGATACGTGACAGGTTAATAGATTTAAATGTTTGCTAATTTAGAATTAGAGGCATTCGTAAGTCACAAACAGTTTGTGAGAAACTAGATGTACCGTCCAGATCGCAAACCGAATGTTGAGTTCTAGATCTGCTTATATTCAGGCCGATAGTCTTCAATTTTGCTTGCCAGTATTCGAGTCTTTTCTATATCTCTTAAGCACTTTTATCCATCACGACAATGTCATCCGCAAATAGCATACAACAAGGTACTTGCTTCCAAATATTAATAATCAACAGGCATAGATGTGAGCTTAAAGCCAATCCTTGATGTAAATCGACTCACAAAACTATTCTATTCGGTAATTCCAACTTCAAGCCTAACATGTGTATGGACATGTTTTTATATGGTGCAAATAAGCTGCAGGTATTTGTCGGAAACTCTTATTTCTTCCCTCGGGGTACTATATCGTAAGTATATAGGTACTGTAACTATATGCAAGTTCTTACGAGTATGTCTGTTCTTTTTCGCATATTTAGCGAATTGAAAATATAGCGCCCGTCCTTCCTTATCCCGGTATAAAATCTAATTGGTCCGTGGTGATTTTATATTCCCTTCCAATTCTTCTGGTCTTTTAATTTTTTTATCCCATATTTTCATACTCACATAAGTACGTGAGTATAAGCGTTTTACTCTTTGACAGTCATCACAGTCTTGTACGTGCCCTTGATGTTTAAAGCTAGGCACAAAATAATGATAACCATATCCATTAAACCAGCAGTGTGAAGATAATGCAGGAATGGAAGCGGAAGACTTTTTGTGAAGATTTAATCTGAGAGTAGGATAATAAAAAAGATGGACAGGATGATGATGATGACTGGTTGATAATGTGTGCTAGTTTGACTTTTTTATAATATATAATAAAATCACCCTAGTGATACTGATTGTGTGCTTTTTATGGCTGTAGTGATGTTAATGATGATTTGAAACCTCTGCATTTATATCTTACACTTTTACTTCCACTATTATCTAGTATGTAATTAATTTTAGAGCCATTAAAAATGCTTCCTTTTTTAAGAATTAAGATTCTGTTCTGAATATGGACGACGATTGTTTTACCTGGGCGTGAAGCGCCTCACTTGTAAGAAGAGAAAGTTCAACCGCCAAACCGCTTTTATTTTCTCCTGATATACTACACATAAGAAAAGTATACCTAACGAACGTAATCATAATAATTGGAGTTTATTAGGTGTTACAAATCTACAGAGTTTTTAATTAGTTAGAATCCGATGCGGTATTATCCGCGTATCATAAGTAACAGAAATTTCGCTTTAATATTTAATATAAGTACTATATATAACCTATTGTATGATTAATCATAACGTGGGTGAAACAAAAATTGTCGGTATAAAATTTAAATGAAGCCTTATTGTGTTGATTATAATCATTTCTTATTGAAACCACATTTATTTAATTCGATTTATACGATTGTTATTGTTATAAAATAATACTCGGAAGTTTAGTAAACAACTGTTTATCACGTTACCAACATATGTCATCATTACAATATATTTAAAACAAACTAAAGAGTTCCTCTAACAGTAATATTTTTGATTGTTCATTAAAATTAAAATAAGGTAAAATTGCCTTTCTTTCGAAAATTAAATCCTCCAATAATTTTATGTTTTTAATATAATGCATATCGCATATAATATCGAATTCTATAGTTTCTTCAAAAAGTGTAGGTAGGTTTATGTTTAATATGTATGGGGCATATTCGCGGCCCATATACGAGTAACATAGTACCTCAAGATTTCGTCTTTGAATCGTGCTTTTTGCTAGTGAAAACACATAGAACCGAAAACTTAATTGCGATATAATGAGGCTCAAACTGCTATCCTTAATCGGTTGTGGGCAGGCACATTGATCGCAGGTGAATAGAGCATGAAGGAGCTGGATGCAAGTGGCGCAGTATCTATCGATCTGGATATCCTTGGGGAGGCCTATTTGTAGCAGTGGGCGTCTCTTACCCGAGATGTAGAATGAAACTTAATGTGTAATTGCATACAGGAATTTTTGAAGCAAGGACTCTGTATATTCTGGATTTACACAGCAAAAGTATAACTGAACATACTACATTTGCCTGCATAGTTGTATGAATATATAAAACTGACATGTAGCTAAGGATGTGCAGAATTTAGATTGTATTGAAATTAGGTATTTTATATTTACTTCGATATTTGGTTATAAACGATGGAGGTCTTCATTGAACCTAAAGGGTAAATAAAGAGAAAAATTGATAAAATAAGTACTTTTCTATGTAGCTCAAAATATAAGCAGAAACAAATAGTCCTACATTTAAGGGCCGCAGAAGTACAACTTTTGAAATATATCTTATTTATTTAAATATTTGTTGGTAGCATAATATTAATAATTGTCAGCCTTAGTAACGGTTATGTTGACGGTTGCGCTGAAACATGACACGGTTATGCTGAAACACGATAATGATACAGGACATATTGTAGAGAACATCTTGAAATTAATTAAATATGTATTTTGACAGTACAAAGTGATAAATCACTCTATCATATCGTATTTCGCTCATCACTTTGCCACCGTACAAGGATAACACGATATCTTCTAAACAAAACTTCTGGTGTCTGGTTCTTTTTTTTTTCCATTTTTTTTATCTTCTGTATTCTTAGTTTGGATTAAGACGAACATATTCCGACACATCCCTGTGCGACTACGACATCTTCATATTTGCCTGTGTAAATTTTACGACTATGATTTTGTAGGACAGGCATGTAATAAAACATTGTTAAGTTTGAAACGTTTTCCAAGAGTACAAGCGCAATTCACATGTGCTATCCGAAAGACACCAGCGCTTTCACAATTGTAATCATACAATTTAACTCTGTAGGAATCCGTTTTTTTAATTTATGTATAGCTTTGCAAGAGTTTTATGAAGCCAAGTGCCAAGATCATCGTTAATACCATATGTAGGTTATATCGTAAAATGTAAATAAACACACGCAGTTATTAAATAACTGTAATTATATTACTTAAATTTTATTCCTACACTTTCCTACCCTCTATGTGATCTCTATGATTTTATAAAGATAAATTATATTATCCATCATACCAGGATATATCCATATACCCACTCTACAAACAGCGACGTCTATGCTTCCTATATTGGGAATAATCCGGTAAAATATCTTGAAAGTGTATCTATCCGACCCTCTCTGAGGCAGTTGAGAGTGTTAAATCCTGTGCCTGTGAGTTATCTATTTGGACGTAAAGGTCCCCCTATTCCCATATTGGGCACCCTGTAATCATGCACATCAGGAGGTATTCCGGCGACAAGGCGGACTGCAAAAAATTTTAAATTTAATAAAAACATATAATCAAATTTTATTGCTTTTTTATTTATGTATATCTCAATTGCACTTATAAATATATAGGTTTAATTTTACCGGAAAATATTTTCGTCTAACCGCTTTTTAGAGTCAATGAAGTTTGCGAACACATCGTACGCGGTGTTATGTGCGGCTAATCGGCATCAAGGTAGGTAGGCAGGGCCGTTAATAATCGGAACAAAAATTAAAAAAATCTGAATATGAATAATCCGTGTAAATTATATGATTGATGGAAATTTTCATTATAAAAAAATATAATTTACGTTAGTAATAACGTAAACTATATTTAACAAACTAACACATTGTAGACCAAGAAAATTTTACGATTAATATGCTATTAAGTGATATCATCTTCTGTTAAAATTGATCAAGTCTATTTGTATCTTTAGAAGTTAAATTTTATCGAAGTGAGTTATGAAATAGACGAACTTTATTTATAATTCCTATAGTGTCCGATATTTTGTAGTTATTGAGTGAATTTATCTTCTACCAGCTTTTGCTAGTCTAGGCGAAACATAACTTAGGTGTGGTCCGTGCGTTTAGGTGGCTTGTCAAGCGCTTATGCAAAGGCGAAGCCCCTATCTCGGGATTACGTATATGTCTACGGTAATCTACAGGTGTTAAAACCCTGGTCGGCTACGGGTAGGGTATTAACACCTGTGGATTGTTGTGATTGTTGGCCAGATTGTCCAAGGATGATCTGGAGAAAATGGGCTTCCACTTCCTAGATCGCTTTAATTGACGACAAAATAGACATCAAGTTTTAGACGGAATATCCTGCTTTCCGCCGTGGATGAGCCCCCACCGTCGTCTGTTAATTTGCTATTGACAAGTACGGTAGGTAGCAGCATTACTCTTCATAAATAAGGTGAAACAAGGCCTATCATTTTCTATTAAATTCTCCTCTTGGTCTATTCGTTTATAACTCAGTACATATATATATATATATATATATATATATATATATATTATATATATATATATATATATAATTAATTTCATACGTAATTTGATATCGAAGATTTTGTTTTTAAATGTGTAATTCCAGAAAACAATGCAATAATAAGGAATTTTAAAGTGGGCATTGAACATTTAATTGATTGTTTCAAATTCAAAATTCTATACAATATATTTTTTTACGTATAGAAACAGTCTGGCTGATGTGAATACTAAGGCTTATATGTATAATGATTGATAAGAATTAATTAACCGAAGTTTTAGTGTTGTAAATGATTAATAATGACTATAGATTTATACAATTAAAACCGGGACGACTTTATAACAGTATTATCAAACTATATACTAGTATAATGATGAGTTTTCGGAGGAATGTAAAATTCATGATCAATCAATAAAGATAGAGTATTGGCAACATATTCATGAAACTCTTATCAGGACATGCTGAAAAGAATTATTATTCAAATTAGAAACCGGTTGTGTGCCTTGATTTTCAATGTAGCTGGAACAATATTTGTGAAGACAAGTTTATTTATTTATTATAGTTACATTAACAGATTACAATCATCACTTAACTTTATATAACATAATAACTAGACTAGATTGTAACCCAATATAAATGTAAACAGCTTGATTGATAATAGTGTTGTGTTGAGACGTCTGCAGTGTTTATTTTATTATTACGTCGCTATGTTATAAAAAATATAAATATAGTATGGGCATATCCAGGTAAATGAATATCTGGTTACATAAACTTGGTTAACCTAAAAGTACAAGTGTACAAGTGTAGCTAATTGACAATAAAATATACTGATGGTACCAGCATGTGTAGGTTGAAGGTGCAACCCGACTCTCACTTTCATTTGAGATCAAATCCGGCGCATTAAAGATTGACGCTTTCACGACTGGTATGTCAAATTCTTACCTATTCATAGTAATATCACTATAATCACATACAGATACTTTATTTTTCTAAATATAGTAGGATCCGCATCATGTTACTATTACTTATTACTTGTACATGTTACTTATTAAATGAAATAATTGGACCTTCGAATTGTTTGAAATAACAGCGTCTTTTAGATTGCAAATACTGAATCGAGTATTTATAAAGATGTGTATTATACAATAATTAGAATTATATATTGCAACAAAGGCAGTATAGGTATTGGTTTAGTCGATTTAGGACAAAAACATTCGTTATTACGAACGACTAGGTTAATATGTAAATTCCGTCGTGTTGTACTTGTAATTTGGAACAAAATACAAGTAGTTATAAGGAACAAACTATTTTTCACAAAGGTGGGACTAAACTTTAGGACTAACAAAAAACATATAAGGACTAGTTAAGTATTTTATGTAAGGTAGTTAGATTGTATAACCGAAAAAAAAATTGTGAATTCTTTTGTTTTGGAATGATGACTATTGATTTTGATATCGTGTTTTGAGGTCCATATAGAAGAATTAGGTTTCTTTTCTATTATTAACAATTGAACAAAAACAATTATGGTGTGTGTGTGTGTGTGTGTCGAAAGTGTGTGTGTAACGAATAAGTAATATTTTAAAAGCTTTATTCTTCCTTATGTGCTTGTAATGGCCTATGTTGAAATAAATATAATGAGGGTTTTTTTTATTATTCTTCCAACTCCAAGGGGAATTAAAAGTTAAAGGCTTACTACAACGAGATCACTAATACAAAATATATCAAATGTGTATCTAAGGCATCTTTTAGTTATTTATGTAGCTTATATAATTTATGTTGTATGCAATTTAAGTTTTGATAAATCGTTTTGAAAGAAATGTAGAGCACCATATTACAAGTCTCAGTTATTTTGTAATTAAAAATCCATATTCATAAGTTCAAATTACCACTAACTTTAAATAAAATTGTTGTAAATGGATCGTTCTGGTCAAGTTTAATGATTTTCTAGCGAGTATTTGATGTTTTTTGTACAATTTATTATTTTTGGGCATGAATAAGATTCACCGTACAACATACAGTTAGAAGGCCATTCACCTGATATTTGGTAAAGAGTAACCACAGCACAAAGTTGAAAATCGGACATATTCGGGACCAAGATCAAATGCACACTGCTGGTGTTAACAGTCAATAGTGTACTAAGTTGTATTCTACTAGGTCGCTCTTGTTACATTTACAGTTTCTTTTATCGGTTGCTTTGCTTGCTTACGATAAACTGTTATTTAGTTTAAATAGTAAAGTTCTACATAATTTTTTCGTCGACGTCGTCGTCAATCCTACCCAAGAGGACCGAATTATAAAAAGCTATAAAATATAATTTTATTTTGTAATATACATTATTTATTTTTTGAGTTATTAAGTTACTATTAAATCAGGGAATTTGTTTATTTAATTAAAAGAACTAATGTAGAAATAGCTTATTTTTTGTAAAAGATTTAGTACTGTATTTGTTATTACTTCGTGAAAATAATTGTACTAGTCGTAAGAATTGTATAATTTGTTGGTTTAATGATGTTTATTATATGCATATGTTGTGTAAAGTTGGCCTGTATAACAAACAAGATTGCAAAGAGAAAAAGCAGTCTTAAAAGTCCTATTATACTCTTATATGGAACATAAATAATTCTATCCTCATTTCATGTAAACAGGTGGTGTAGAAGAGAAATTATTTGTCGCAACAACCTCTCTTACCTTATTGTATATAATTACATATGTTTAATACCTTTTTAAATAATCCGAACATTTATGAAAGGAGCAATACGTGTGGTAGCAAAAAAAAATCTTTGTTATTGTTACGAGCTGGGGTCAGTAAATCAAACGGCGGTCTACCAAAACACTGAACTTTTATTAATTACCACACTACAGTCACTAATCACTTAACTGAAAGCACTGAAAGTCGCTTCTTAGTCCTCCAGTATCACTTAGGTGTTTTCGCACTGTATCGCAAAACAATAATGCTTCCCGGCGGCCGGACACAGCCTTATATAGTCCCCTAAGATACTTGCCACTCTTGCCAGAACATTCGCGGACACACTCGAATGTGTAGTCCAATACGTCGCGCGTTCGAGACGTTTCGAGTATAACTGTCTCGATACTCGAATATTCTCGATACACAATACTCGAATATTCCCGTACTATCTTTCTCGAATATTCTGTGTTTGTCTATCTCTTTCTAATGATGTTTTCTCATTCTAATACTTCTCGAATGTTCTAACTATCTCTGTCTCTTTCTACTATTGCTATCTCTTTCACTCCTATTGAAATTTATGTCCTTTTACTGAAGTAGGCTTAATGGCTCATAAGGGGTCCTGAAAACGCCTGAAAACGGGTTTTCAGGTTATTGCGGCATTGGATAGAGGGTAGCCTGAAACGTACTGAAAACATGTTTCAGGCGCCTGAAAACTACTGTAACTTGGGTGTAATTTAGATTTTTTAGTATGTGAAAGAGCTACTTCTGAAACGGCCTGAAACGACGTTTCAGCCTGCTGAAAACGTTTCTAAGTCACAGAAAATCACTTTTGAAGTTTTACTAAGCCACCGGCGTAACACTACCCCCTCCTAAGACATGCTCGTCCGAGCATCATTATTTCCGTGGTATTTCGCCAGTCGGTCAACGTGAACAATCTTACAGGGACTACGTGCATTCCGCTGTATCCGGTACGTGACGTCGTTGATCCTCTTCAAAACTCGATAGGGTCCTTCCCATTTGGCTTGAAGCTTCGGAGATTTCCCTTTACTGCGGACTGGATTATGTAGCCACACCAACGAACCCTCTTCAAAGCCCTTGTTGTTTACATTTCGGTCGTAGCGGGTTTTCATCTTCTCAGACATCTGTTGGCTTGATTGTCTGACTTGCTCGTGTACGTCGTTCAACTTGTTGCGTAAATCATTCGCGTACTCGGTTATATTCCGCGGGGCGTCAGGTGGAATCCCAGTAATTAGATCCGCAGGCAACCGTAGTTCCCTACCAAAGTTTGCAAATGCGGGTGTCACCGAAGTACTTTCATGGACTGCGCTTCGATATGACATCAGGAATGGTTGGATGTGCTTGTCCCAATCCTTTTGTCTGCTTGACACAACCTTTGCAAGATACCTCTCCAATGTTTGGTTAAATCGTTCCACCATTCCATCAGATTGCGGATGGTAAGAAGTGGTCCTCGTTTTATGGGTACCCATAACTCGACACATCTCTTGAAATATTTGAGACTCAAAATTTCTTCCCTGATCACTATGAATTTCCAAGGGTACTCCAAAACGGCAGAAGACTTCATGGACTAATTTATCCGCAACTGTTGAAGCCTCTTGGTTAGGAATAGCGAAGACTTCCGGCCACTTAGTGAAATAATCCATCACAACCATGAAGTACTTGTTTCCGCATTCACTTTCCGGAAATGGTCCCGCAACGTCTATGGCAATCCTTTCCCATGGTGCACCAACGTTATACAGTTTCAATGCACCTCTGCTGCGTGTATGAGGTCCCTTTACAGCAGCACAACTAGTACACTTGCGGCACCAATCTTCAACATCGTCACGGCAATTTATCCAGTAAAATCGTTCTCTTATTTTCAACAGAGTTCTCGTCACTCCCATATGACCTCCCGAACATCCGTTATGGTACAGCTGTAGAACATCCGGTATCTTGGCTTTGGGTACAACCATTTGTAGATGACAACGGTCTCCTCGAGCGTTTTCCCATTTGCGGCACAAGACTTCATCTTGGATAACCAGGCTGTCCCATTGAGCCCAATAGCTCTTCGTGATGGAACTCATCGACGCAATATCACTCCAGGCAGGTTTAGGAGTACCGGCTTTGATCCATTCGAGAATCGGTTTGATGTCTACATCATACTGCTGAGCGTGCTGAAAGGTTTCTTTCCATTCATTGCTAAGATCCGTGTTTAGCATTCTCACAGGTAGGTCTTCTTTTGCCTCTTGTTTTACGCAGTGCTTGCAGTCTTCAGAGCAAGGTCTTCTTGACAAAGCATCTGCATTACCATGAGATCTTCCACTGCGATGTTCAATCACGAAGTCATATTCTTGAAGTAACTCGATCCATCTCGCAACTTGTCCTTCGGGATTCTTGAATTGTAATAGCCACTTCAATGCAGCATGGTCAGTACGCAGATGGAATTTTCGACCAAGCAAATATTTGTTGAAGTGCTGCAATGTTTTCACCACTGCCAGTAATTCTCTTCTCGTGACACAGTAATTTCTCTCAGGTTTGGACAAAGATTTGCTGAAGTATGCTATAACAACTTCGCGATCGCCTTTCCGTTGCGACAATACACCACCTAGCCCAGTATCACTTGCGTCTGTATCCACTATGAATTCATTTTCATTATCGGGATACCCTAGAATAGGTGTATTACACAGATGTCGTTTCAGTTCTTGAAATGCGACGTCACAGTTTTCATCCCAGCAAAAACTTCTCTTTTCTTCCGTGAGTTTATGAAGAGGCTTGGCAATGTCGGCAAAGTTCTTCACAAATCGCCGGTAGTAGGAACACAAACCCAAAAATGCTCTTACTTGTGTCTTGTCTCTCGGAACTGGCCAATCCTTTACGGCGATGATCTTCTGCGGATCTGTCTGGACACCCGCTTCCGAAACCACGTATCCTAGGAAGCTTACTTGTCGTTTGAAGAAGGAACACTTTTTAGGGCTTAACTTCAGGTTGGCGCTTCGAATTTTTGATAGCACCCGTTCTAGATTCTGAAGGTGTTCTTCAAACGTACGGCCCACGATGATGATGTCATCCAAATAGACCAGACAGGCTTCTCCAATCAATCCGCTGAGTACCAGCTCCATCAGCCTTTCGAAAGTCGCCGGTGCATTACACAGCCCGAACGGCATCACTTTGAACTGCCATAGTCCCTTTCCAGTAGAAAATGCAGTCTTCTCCTTGTCCTTAGGGTCAATTTCTACTTGCCAGTAGCCACTTTTTAAATCTAACGTGCTGAACCACTTCACTCCGGTAAGCATATCCAGCGTGTCATCAATCCTGGGTAATGGATAGCTGTCCTTCTTTGTGATGTCGTTCAGGCGGCGGTAGTCAACACAAAAACGCATGCTGCCATCCTTTTTCCTAACAAGCACCACGGGTGAAGACCATGGGCTGGACGAAGGCTCTATAACACCTTCCTTCACCATTCCTTCAATCATGGTCTCCACTTCCTTTTCCCGTGCTATCGGTAGTCTTCTTGGTCGCTGGCGGATAGGCAATTCGTTCCCAGTGTTAATTCTGTGTTGAACTAAACTCGTCTTCCCAATGTCCTCGTCGTTAGTAGAGAAAACATCAGCGTACTTGAGTAACATCTTTTTAGCCTTGTCTATCTGTTCCTTAGACAAAACGTCTCGACAGTCTTCCAAAAGTTTTGACACGCTGATTCCTTCATTTTTGTTGACATTTGTATGAGTCGTGTCTCGACAACGACGCAACCAGTCTACCTCCTCACTCGTGCCAAGTAACATTCCCTTTTCGATCACGTGTTCTTTATCGTCAAGATTCAGTACACGAACTGCTGCAAAGCCAGTGGTTCTTACCAGAGTTCGTGCCATCTTCCATGGCTGGTCATGATCTAATCTTTCAATGAGTACACATCGATGTATCTTCCCAGAATTGTAAGGGAGACTAACCGGCACAATGGTTTCTGATTTTGGGGGTAGAGCGGTTTTCTTTAAGCTATACACTTTCCCCGGTGTGGCTCCTTCCATGAACAATTCTTCTCGTCCACAACTCATAATTCCTTGCTTGACGTCGATCTCACAACCATTCTTCCTCATAAAGTCTAATCCGAGAATGCAGTCATCGACAATATCAGCCACAATGACGTTGTGCAGGTAAACTTGATTACCCAACTTCAACTCCACCTTCTGTTCGCCTCGGACGGGTATGTGCTGACCGGTGGCGGTTACTAAATTTAATCGCTCCAGGCTGTTGTTTCTGAAGTCCCTCAGAAACCGATTCGCAAGTTGGGAACTGACAACCGTGCGAGAAGCTCCGGTATCGATTGTCAGCTTACATGGCCTTCCGTTAACCTCGCCATTGATGATCAGGCTGTTCCCATCGTGGGCTTGTGAGATCGAAATCCTTGGGCTCTGCGAACACCAGCCAGCACTCGCCCCGCAGTCCTGGCGTTTACTCGTTTCCCTGCTGTCGTTGTACAGCGCTATTAGCTGCCCTGTTCTCCTGAGGCCCATCTTTATCAATCCCTGAGCTTCGCTTAGGACAACTTGATCGGAGGTGTCCCTTTTCGCCACAAGTGTAGCATCTAGGGCTGTATCCCTTGAAGCGGTCACGCACAGGTGTTGCAACTACCTCCCTGACACGGTGAGACCGATGGTCTTGCCTCACAGCTTCCACTTCTAGAGCATGGGCCAGGGCGTCTTTAAGGGTTTCGTGGTGCCCGAGTCTCACAGCAGCTCTCACTTCGAGGTCCCGAATGCCGTCGACAAAAGCCTGTACAAGGTTGCCCACAATTAACGTCGGTGCGGACTGGTACGCTTTACGTACCAGTTTTTCTACCTCTAGGGCCCATTGTTGCAGGCTTTCACCAACACGCTGAACCCGATCTTTTAGCTGGGCCCGAAACACATGTTCAAGGTGTGCGTCGCCGTATCTTGCTTCAAGCGCTTCTAATAGTTCCTCGTAGCTCACCTTCTTGTCAAGAGCTTCGAGGACTGTCAAGGCTTGATCTCGGAGGCCTAGCTTGAGTGCGGTCATGGCCTGGGCTTTAGTCCACCCATTTGCCTCCATTACAGCCTCAAACTGTATTTTATAGGCTGACCACGAGGAACTCCCATCAAAAGGTGGCACTTTGAATCCTCGCACCGAAGGAGCGGCACTGACGATAGTGGCTGTCCCATCTGCGACCTTCAGATTACCCAAAGCCTTCTTGACATCGGCAATCTCAGATTCAGCTTCGGTGAGACGGTTCTCGTGTTGCAGAACCTTATCTTCAATCACTTTGACCTTATTGCCGAAAGTCGCTTGGAGATCTTTGATCAGGACCATTTGTTCATCTTGGCCGAGCTGCAGTTGTTCCCTCAAAAGGCGAGTCTGCTCCTCCTGACGGCGGGCCTGTTCCTCCTGACGGCGGGCCTGCTCCTCCTGACGGCGGGCCTGCTCCTCCTTATCACGCTGCAACTGCTCTTCCAGACGGCGTGCTTGCTCCTCCTGACGGCGGGCCTGCTCCTCCTGACGGCGGGCCTGCTCCTGCATCATCGCCATGAAAGCCGCCCAATCTGGTGCGGCAGCCGACGTTGAGGGAGTGGCTTCCATAACTGACTGCTGGTCCTCGTCAGTTGGCGGCTGAGTAGCTCCGAAGCGTCTCTGGTCGGCTTCCTGTTGTCGCTGGCTTCTTGTTCGGATTCTTCCTTCCGTGTCTTCCTTTGGTAGAACCGGCATACTGATCCCACTTCTGACACCAAATGTTACGAGCTGGGGTCAGTAATTCAAACGGCGGTCTACCAAAACACTGAACTTTTATTAATTACCACACTACAGTCACTAATCACTTAACTGAAAGCACTGAAAGTCGCTTCTTAGTCCTCCAGTATCACTTAGGTGTTTTCGCACTGTATCGCAAAACAATAATGCTTCCCGGCGGCCGGACACAGCCTTATATAGTCCCCTAAGATACTTGCCACTCTTGCCAGAACATTCGCGGACACACTCGAATGTGTAGTCCAATACGTCGCGCGTTCGAGACGTTTCGAGTATAACTGTCTCGATACTCGAATATTCTCGATACACAATACTCGAATATTCCCGTACTATCTTTCTCGAATATTCTGTGTTTGTCTATCTCTTTCTAATGATGTTTTCTCATTCTAATACTTCTCGAATGTTCTAACTATCTCTGTCTCTTTCTACTATTGCTATCTCTTTCACTCCTATTGAAATTTATGTCCTTTTACTGAAGTAGGCTTAATGGCTCATAAGGGGTCCTGAAAACGCCTGAAAACGGGTTTTCAGGTTATTGCGGCATTGGATAGAGGGTAGCCTGAAACGTACTGAAAACATGTTTCAGGCGCCTGAAAACTACTGTAACTTGGGTGTAATTTAGATTTTTTAGTATGTGAAAGAGCTACTTCTGAAACGGCCTGAAACGACGTTTCAGCCTGCTGAAAACGTTTCTAAGTCACAGAAAATCACTTTTGAAGTTTTACTAAGCCACCGGCGTAACATTATTATAGCAGGGAAGTCGTGATGTTTGATAATATTCGTGAGCACAATATGTCGCAAGATAAGATTTGAAAAGAGATTGAAATGGATAAATGCGCTATATAGATCCGTCACGATAGATGATAGAACATTCAAAAGATAGAAATGCAGAATCTATCAGAAATTATTTTAGAGGTTCATCGATGTAGCCATTTGAAATTTGATGTTATTAAGTTTATTTATTACATTACAAATTTAAAAATAAACTTATAATGTTAATACTAATAATGTTTTTAATTTATTTAAAATATTTTTTTAATATATATAAATGACTGATCTAGAGAATTCAATCGATGCTCTCTTTAAAAATGGCGAGGCTCTACATGCATTTTCAATGTTTTGATTATCTGAGTTATAACAACGACTTAAAAATAATTCGAACCCGAACTTTAGATTTGGGAAGTATCAGCATGCACAATTCCACACGTAGGACCTACTGATCAATTAACCTTAACACCTAATTAACTTTTACTTAATACCTAAAACGCAGGAAGGTGAGGTGGTAAGGTATTTTACATAGTATGCCCCTCATAGACCTATATGACCTAACCACACGATAAATACTAGCCATCCGAGATTTTGCCTACTAGGACTTATTTTTCCGATGCTTTTGATATCGAGTCAGATTCTATATTTCTAATATTGAATACTATAAATATTAACAAATGCAATTCTTATGCTATGAAAAACGGCGCAATTCGGTCACCGATTACTTATTTGACTCATTCGAAAATTCATTCTTCAGTTGTTTGAATCGCGACATTTGTTAATTATTGCATTATGACAATAAAATAATAATTCTTTTATAAAATTACAGTACATAGCCTTCGAAGTGGCTTGCTGAAATCTTCATATGCGTTCTCGACAAAAACGGAAAGCTGCTGCTATTAGAAGTGGATAGCCTTAGGCTATCCACTTCTATCAATACGTTTACTTGTATAAATGTGTGTCAACTTCAAAGATGCTATAGATTATTACTTTCGCTTGTATATTTGCAGAGCTAGCTTCATGTGTGCTTATACTTTGTACGTGTAGATATCACGGAGAAATGCTTTCAAATGAAGGCATTCTATTATAATGGAAAGAAAACTGTCAATATTGCGCCCCAGGCGTAGGTCAATGATTTATAAATGGGCCTAAAAAATATGCAGATATATATAAAAAGTCAAATAGATTAATGATTGATGTAAAAATGTTAGATATTTATTTTTATATAGTGTTATATAATTTTATAATTAGCTAACATCTATTTTGAATTGAATTTATATCTTGCTTGCTTATCTTATGCAGTACGTACAACAGATCTACATATTAATCCAGCCATTTATCATCATCATGACTAATATACGATCCTAACAACGATTACTGGCTCATTTTAAATAGGGGGATTAGATTTCAGTCAACCACGCTACTCATGTATGTAAGCTCATTGTAAGGTCGACTTCAGACCTCTGTCAGTAGACGTATATGCGTTTAGTCAGCGTCGCAATATCTTTGATATTTTTAATAAGCTTTAACCCAAGTTATAAAATTAAATCTCTTTCAGGCAACCTTGAGAAAGAAATAAAAAAAGAATATTAAAAATATAGAAAAGGTTCGGAAATTAATAAAAAAAATGTTGCTTGATGAAGAAAGCAATAGCATAGGAATACTGCCAGTTTTAACTGGCCAGTTTTAAACTTTCAAGAATAGGAAATAGTAACGGACAAGGTTTTTAAATGACTCTACAATTAATGCTCTCTTTATTCTTTCGGAAAGGGCTTTTCAGAAACGAATTGCAAAGGAAGGAAAAAAGTAAGACCGAAAATGAGTAGGTGGAGCGGAACATTAAGAGTAAATTATGAGTTGATGTAGAGGAATAAAAGAGAACGACTAAAGATAAGGTGGAGGTAATGAATGACATAAAATATTATAAAGAAACTATATGATTTTAGAAGATATTATAAATTAATGTGATGGCTAAATTTATCTGAGTAAAACATTATACAAATAATGACCGCGCTGTTATGACGGCCTAAAGCTTAGATCAGTTCTTAAAGTTGGTGGTGTTCTTGCTATCCGCGCTATAATACTACTTTTCCAGCTAATTTATCAAGGGATTCAATGCTGCTTGTTCTGTGCTGGCCTAGAGATCTGGTCGAGCTGTACTCTCGGCCATTATGAGTACAGCTCGCGACGCAGCCATATATACCATAATATCAATTCAACTTTGTCCGATACATAAGAGACTTTTAATGAATAACTGACCGGACCTAACCAAATATATTTACAGACTTCAACTCTAATATTATAATAAATATTACGTAACAATGAAATAAATTCCATAGAAAGTTTTCTAGCAACTCACCTATTAAGCATGTCGTACGGTGCTTTGGAGAAAGTTCTGCGTAATACTACAGAGTCTGAGGAGACGAGTGGAGGCCGCGAAACAGGTTTTGCTCGATCATTCACATTTCTTTGGAAGGAAGTAAAAGTTATGTCTTGTGTCTTCGGAGCATAAGCGTAAGACAAAACACGCGCCATTACGATTATGCCAATTTTACAAGCACCATGATGTGCGACCATGTAACCGTGTGATTATTGAAATGGATACAAGTCATGAATAAATTAAAATAAAAATAAATATTTGTTATACTTACACCAATTAGCCTAGCCCAAAACTAAGCTCTGTGCTTCTGTGCTATGGGATCTAGGGTAACGGATAGACATACATACATATATTATACATATATAAATTTTTTTTTATAGAAATATATATCAACAACCATGACTAAGGTACAAATGCTCGCATTCATCAAACAAACATCTGCCCCCACCGGGATTCGAACCCGGGACTTTAGAGATGGCGACACCTTGAAATCGGTGTACTATCCACTCGACTATGGAGGTCGTCTTTATTTTTTAAAAACTAATATATCTCATTTTACTTATTTAATAACATTCTTTAAATATCAAATCGATTTTTTTGATAACATCATCATTGTACTTTTAAGTACACTGGTGATCATAGGTCTTCCCTAAGGATCTTTTACAGTTATCGGTCCCACGCTGCTAGCATGCAGCGCCTTCCTGCGATATTCACCAAATCTTCATTGCAATTGGTGGCACACCGACAAACTCAGCGATTTTGGGCATATTCCGCCGAACGGACGTCAGTTCGCAATTCGTCGAACTACATAAGTGAATCTAATTCTTTTGCGGATTTCATAAATTGCTATCAATAACTCAGATAAACTACGAGCGTACGAATTTTCATTTTCCTAAGGTTGACTTTAATACGCCTTATTGCATATGGCCAGGTTTCGGTTCCATATATCTTCACTAACAACACTCGCGAATCAAAGATCTCTTGAGGTAGTGCATTGGATGGACCAATAATATGCTGCATATTTTCCCGAATTCTGGCAGCTGAGTCGAGTACGATCGATCGACTGACCAATATTTGGAAGTTATACTGACCTAGATTGCTATATGTGGTCTCGGCTTTAGTTTATTTTAAGACCTACTTATTAAACTCTACTGAGGTCTTCAAGTATTGTGCTTAAGTCTTCCATGATATCAGCCATAACTACGATATTATTAGCTAAACGAAGGCACGGTTTAATGTAGAGTTCTCTCCAGTCTAAAAGTCACGTTATAACATTTTCGGCGATACTCGTATCATATCTTCCTGACTCATACCCTGGAGTCCTACCTATCTCGAGTTGTAAATTAATCGTGTAAATTTTATTCAAGCGAACATGATTAAGTAAGGCCTAAATATAATAAAATATTTCTTTTCATAATTTTTCTATGCTAATTTATTTACTTCACAGATTAGAAACAGCGCCAGTCGTCGTAATTCGAATAAATATTAAACCTAAGTTCTCTGCTTACTGAGAGTCATTCGAAGTAACAAGCACCTTAACCTAGTCATGGTAATTAACTATTCGTTGAAGTATCACCATTTAGCATTACAAACACCGCTATCTCTGCTCCGTGATCTTGTAGCATTTATTGCAGAAATAGTCTTCGATGACCACATTAATTATTTAGCTCGAATAATTACAAACAGTCTTTTTTGCGACAAATACATAATTATCCTGGTTAAATAACGTAACTCACACGAATCAACAAGCTTATTGGAATTATTAAGTAAGCACAAAACAAGCGCATTGATAATACAATTTAGGGTAATGTATATATGTATATGTATATGTATATATATATATATATATAGTTTCTCATTAGGGAACTATATACATGTATGTGTAATATATATGAACTGTATCTATATATATGAGTGTAAAATAAATCTAATGACTTGCAATCTCCTCATAGAGTCCGGGTGGAAAGTCAAAAAGCTTTTGACACTCTTTTAATACAACAACAACATCGTCATCCTCAAATCTTGACATCAGCTCTTGACACTAAATTATAATATTTTTAAGTGCGGTTTAGTTACCGTTAAAATTTTAGTTACACACAGAACATGTTACAAAGTAATAGTATTTAAAATATGTTCGATGTACATATGTATATTAAAATGAAAAAATAATACAAGCTTCTTTACATAGTAGATGCGCTTAAATTTACTTAAATTAGAAAAAGATATAATAAAAACATCATTGTTTTAAGTAATGGAAACTATCCTAATTGTCCCGTATTGTGAAAATATAGACAAATCTAATATCTATTTTGAATAATTTCCGTTCGATTGTATAAATAATTGTTAGTTTGCTGAACATAATAAATTAAATTTGGATGATCTTGATAGATTTTAGCAAAACAAAGAAATTACTTTAAGAACATAATAAGGTGGTGTTTTTGTTTCACTCCTTTATACCTTTTTTCTTGTCCAAGGAATTTAAATAATATTATTAATAATTGTATTTATATAAATACAATTATTAATAACAATATTCTATATTTATTGCTCATCGTACAATTATAAATTGTTTTCTTTTTCTTACTCACGCAGGTGTCTCACATCAAAATGAGCAGCACATCCCTTCTACTCGCAAGCACCATTGTAACCAGGAAGACCAAAGAAATAGATGACGAGGTATCACTGTATTCCATGCGGATGCATATAAAAAACAGGGATTATGAGTGAGTTGTATTTTTTTATTATATATTATTATGCTAATGTGCAGTTTGTCATACTACCATGAATTCAAACTAGGTAGAAACCTATCAGTTATCTACTGACAAATTTATCAATTGTTAAACATAATTTATATATAAACTAGCTGTTCTGTAGACATATCTTAATAAAAAAAACATTATTCAGTAGTAAATTGATGACCATTCCTGATACAAAATAAATCCATATGACACTTCATATTATTATTATATGTTATTAATAGGTAATTTTAAAATATTAAGAAAAATGGTTTTATTGTATATCACAAGAGTGAAAGTTTAGTATGGTTATAATAAATAGTATGGCATAGCTAACTATGAACTAGTGGTTCAGATATTTTTATTATATTATTATAGAGATATTTTTGTGTAAAAGGTATCCATTATAGGCCATAACTAAGAATAGTTCTTATAACAAGACTCAGTGCCGGGTAATACAGTTCGACCCACCAACCTTGGTTAGAAATTAAGGTTCCTGAGCTAAAGACTGTCCGCTATCTAGTACCGACCTTATTCCTCTCGATTATGATTTATGAACTGTTCCAGATAATATGACTCATTTTAAATGCTATGACAATTTGTGGTCTCTAATAAAATCCACAAAGATGTTTGCGGCTGAAGCAGTTTTTAACATAAAATTTTACCATTGAAACAGAGTGTGCTTATATTTATTACTATCCTCAAACTTTGAATTACTTTTTTAAATTAATATAATTCTATTTCGATCACTACGACGTAATTTTATTGGTAAGATGTAAATATATCGAATCAGTCAAACGCATACTTCTTGGCTGGAGAGAATTTTCGATGTTGAAGTTGTTTAATTAATGGAGCTGGCTAAAACAGAAAGTTCAATAACGTTTGACGGTTCAAATTACTATTTAATAAAATAAAGGTACTTTTCCTTCAGGTTAATTGAGATTTTTTTATAGCTCCATATTGACAAACAATCAAACTTCTCATCTGATGGTAAGTCAAATCTGCATATCCTACATGAAGCAGAGCATATGTTGTCATACTGTGACATAAGATCTAAAGTCATGGTATCTGGTAGTCTCACTACTTGCTCTTCAAATCGAAACACTGTAATGTGAACACTGCTCTTATGGCAGAAATAGGTGAGACATGTGATTTTTTGTCTGTTAATGACGGAAAAATGAGAAATTGTGTATAATTTAAAAGATATACACAGCACAACGCATTTTGTCTTGGTATTACGTTGGATTCTGAGCTTCATAAAGGTTGATTGATAAAGGTTGCATAACTAAATATATTTAGTTATGCATCTCTGGGGTTTTGGTTCGTTAGAGAATTGTATTAATATTGACACAATTATTACATCTGTCGTGTAAGCCATAATCAAACGCCCTCTGCTGAATATAGGTCTCCATAAGGAAGCCTATCTATCCTTACCATTATACCTTATCCTTATTTCTATATAATTACTATAATTCTGCTTAGTATCTTTCGACTTCAAAAGGGCAAATAAAGTCCTTTATATTTAAACTCGCCTTTGAGATGGTGATTTCTTATATTGAATGGCGAATAATGCACCATGAATATACTCGTATAATATACTATAGATTCATATTTTTCCATCATTTTCACCTACAATATTTCAACATCCTCTCTATTATTTCAACCACTTTTATGTCTTTACATAGTATAAAATGAAGATGATTTCGCTGTCTGTTGGCTTAGATCTTTTAAACAACTCAATGGGTTTTAATGTAGACAGCAATAAATAAAGTGATTCAAGAGTAATTTATATGAATAAGACATCCATAAGCATGTTCCGGTAGTTTGAAGCCGGAAAAAGGTCGCTAGTGTAAGCAAGTAAAAAACAATCACATTGTATATTTGTACGTCCATCGCTTCTAATTTCTCAACAATATCAATAAACTCCGATCTTGTCGCGAATGTCTTTAATTCTAGACTTTGTGCGTCATAAGCTTTGTTTAACAGCGTAGTATTCTTTGCTTCTCCGCTAAAAGTATAACCAGTATGCAGTCATACTATTATTCGCTGGATATGATACGTCCCTGTGCCATATCGAAGCTTTGAGGCTTTATATACCAAATTAATTCCGCAAATGACTTTGCATTTGTCTCCTTCCATTTGGAAAGCATTTCAACCTCTGCTTCGGACGGCTTTAATGCTCTTCTACTCACAAAATGTCCAGACATCATTCTGTATTAAAATAGCTTCTGCCTTTATTTTCCATATTTTCCTTCGTGAAAGGTCGACGATTCTCACTATATACTAACACTTTTGAACACTTATGCGAGCTTTTGGTGACTTTTGACTTTCCTTCTCAATTCTTTTTCCTTATTTTCTGATATTTATAGACGCATTAGCAACGGATGTGTGATGTGAGATTAGGACGAACCACAGTTTCATATCACAATATAATTTATTTAGCCGATCTAATAAATAAAATTATATTCAACTCACTTGTCGTCAATACACATCAATCAATACATTCATCTAGCACTTTTGAATACAATGCATTATACAATATCAAATTTTTAAGGTTACTATATTTTCAACAAAATTTATAATCTGTATTGTATTTCTATTTGAGATTAGTGTGTGTGTTAGTATACATATGATTGTATTATAATATGTGTGAGTATATTAAATTATATATTACAATATAGCATAAAATAAACAACCTTTCGTGATTTTCAACGTTTGAGTAAGCTCTTCTTATAATTCGCCAGAGTAGTAACCATATTGTTTTCAATTAAGTAACTTTTTGTATTTATTTAAGTCAATATGTACCTGTAAGATTTTAAATAAGTAAAAATGTGACATAGCCAAAATTATATAAATAAACAACTAACCAATTTTTACACGTAATATTCAATTTCTTTCTATTAAGGCTGATGCCAGTGAACGTTTCTTTGATTGTGATACACCATGAGTAATACTAATAAAATCTACTAAGAACCACGAAATGTCATCATAAAAGGCATTCTGGGCTTCTTTTTAAGGCCTATAAACATGCTAAGCGATAATATTCGGGATTACAGTGCTTTCAACTTCAATATTTTTGGTATCGTCAATATGAAGTACATATGTGTATAATTATAGTATCACTGATTTATTCTTAAGTAATGTCTTAAGTACGGAAAATTAGAATGTGAAAAATTACGCACATTTTTCAAATCCTAATTTTATATATATCTGTATATCTACTTACTTGTAGAGACACACTTGAAAAGAAAACGGAGTAATGGAACTTTTTATTGGTTTATATTACAAACTAGCTGTGCCCGCGACTTCGTCCGCGTGGAATAGTTATTTTGCGCACCTCAGCTGTTACCCGATCTTGACAACGCGACATATCCAAATTTGGTACCATAAAAACGGTCACTGTGACTAAACCTTAAAAGATAGACATATGCCGTCGCGGATTTTTTTTAGATCATGTATAGAGGAATAATTCTTTCATACATATTTTTTGTGTATCTTGAACCGTTTTCGCAGCGCACGCAAAGAAAGCCTTCAAAAATGAATAATTTTCCCCGTTTTTTACACATTTACCGCTCTGTCTTTGCTCCTATTGGTCATAGCGTAATGTTATTTACGTAATGTATTTTAGCCTATAGCCTTCCTCGATAAATGGACTATCCAACAAAAAAAGAATTATTCAAATCGCACCAGTAGTTTCGGAGATTAGCGCGTTCAAACAAACAAACAAACAAACTCTTCAGCTTTATATATTAGTATAGATTATATATTAGTATAGATGAAGCGAAACCAATTGGACAATAAACAATTGCGAAATGCTTCTAATAATTATTTATCAATACAGTTTTCAAATGTATATGACCTTGTGTTGTACAAACTTAAGTTGTAGATGCTTAATATTTATTTGTAGGAAATATCTTTTGTTATTTTATTGCTATATATGATATATGATAGAAATATATGATAATGATACAACAGCACACCTGACGGTAAGTGGTTTCAATCGCTTATATATATTTTTTCCTGTAAGATTAGCAATAAATCTTTTACAACTCTGCCAAGAACCATAGTTATACATCGTCAATTTGTGACATTAAATGTGCCGTATGTAGCCACGGTACCTACCTAGTAATTTATTATTATCTTACAGCAGAAATATTACCTAATATGTCTTTATTATATTAATATACCTTTTAGTATTTTGATTTTTTTAAACTTTTGAGTTGTTTTTTTTTATTGTCATTAGTTCGATTTTGTTAGGTAGTTTTATTTATTATATATGCTTCTAAATTTCCTAGCAAAGTAACATTTCTACATTTGTTGCTGTCGCTATAATATAATAATTGAAAATGGTCAAAAATCCGATTTTTAAAATGTTACGTAAACCATAGCTACTTATTATTGTACAAAAACCCGTTTAATTGAATTCCGCTCACAATAACTGTAATATTTTTGTTTTGCAGATGGCAAATAGTATGGAGAAATGTATTGGCATTCGTTTATCTACACGCAGCATCACTCTACGCTGTTTACTTGGTGCTTAGTGGTCGGTGCATGCTTAAAACTGTCGTATTTGGTATGTAAGATTCTCGATTACAGTTATCGATAAAGTTGTATTTTTCTCTCAATGTGGAAGTCTCGACCTAATAAGATATACCTATTAGCTATTACTCATATATACATTTGTTGTTATGTGCGTTACTTATGAAATATTTAATTTAATTTATTATATTAATCTTTTGTCACACAAACGGTGAATAATTTTTGTATCAATGTTCTCATTTGTTGTATCTTATTTCCAGCTCTGCTCTTCGATCTGTTTGCGGCGTTAGGAGTAACAGCCGGTGCGCATCGCTTATGGGCCCACAGAGCATACAAGGCCCGTTGGCCTTTACGCTTATTCCTAGCTATTATGCAGACGATGGCCTTCCAAAATCACATTTATGAATGGGTTCGGGATCACAGGTGCGTCAGTAAAAATATAAATTATTTGAAAGTATTATTATTATATTTGATATTTACAGTAAATTATTTGTATATAGCTGGAGATATGTTTTCCTTTAAAGACTCTTGAGAGTGTATTGTCAGTCGAGTTGACTGTCCTTTGCGAAACGAACATCCCAATATCGGTATTGAATAAAAATATTTTAATATTATAATAGATACTAATTTACTATTATAATATTAAAAATATTTAATATTATAATAGGTTTGTATGTTCGGGGTAGACGCAGGCACGAGGAGTAACACACAATGTTTGCGAAGAGTTTCATGTGTATGTCGAGAAATTAACAAGTCGTAACCGAAAAATGATTTTAGTGAATAGCTTTGCAACAGTGAGTCCTACATAACAGACGGGGTCCACATTCCTGCGGTAGCCTTAAATTTCTCATTATACTAAAAGATCTCAGCTTGATTAAGATTTCCGTATTTTCTCTCAATCTTCTATTGCCATATCCAATAACATTCTTGCCGGAATGTTATTGGATATGGCAAAGTAAAGAGTGGAGTCGTAAAGAGTCTCGAAACCTACACTTGGATCACAAGTCCCAGGTTTTGCTTCTGGCTTCCCTCTTTGTAATACTACGGCCCCAGTATCCGCACGATTTCATGGAATGCTAAATGTTAAAATATATAAATGTTATTAAAAATCACTATAATTCACCATTCAATCATATGTAATTAAATTACCCAAAATAAATATGATGATACTTTAAAAAGGGATATATCCAAATAACTTGATCAATCACATCTTATTGACTTATATGTTCAGATAAGTATAGATGGGATAGAAATTTATGAATTCGTACAAACGAAACCTCCAAAATAAAATAAAATTTGAACATCAGGTACCCGGATTATGTTTATTTGATTAATATACTTTAATTAAGGATAAGTTACTGACGAGAACCACAAAGGTTGTCTCAAAATTACATCTATAGAAATCTTCAGTGGTAGGGTACCCTGTCTGGTCATTACATTATAATCGGTCTTAAATAAAATATAAACACTCATTTCATTAAAATTAGGTGCTTCGAGTAACCCAAAATATTTAACTTATATTTTTTATATATAATTATTATGCTTTTATTGCTATTAATGCTAAAAGGACAAATGACCCATTTGGTAAGTGGTGAACAGGTCAAGTATATATGCAAAGTCACTGGTTCAACTCAATCATCACAAAAATATTATTTTTAGCACCTTAGTGGAGAGCTATTTAGCTAAATTGAACTGTGTTAGACTAGATCATATCCGGGTAACAAGAATGAATACAATTGCGGTGGCAGATGGTCCAAAAGCGATGAATTTACCAAGGAAACAATTGCTTACAGCACGTCGAGAGAAAAATCTCTCCATAAGATCCAAGAGCTCCATTGGGACGTTTTTACAAGGAGGCAGAAAGATTGGATTTATATGTAGGGGTTTCCACCTAGAAATAAATAGAATAAGTACTTCACTCCTAACTAACTAGAGTAGTCTCTAGTGAGTTAGGAGTGAAGTACCGCTTCGCTCTGAAACTTTAGAACTCCCATCTTTTCGATTTGTCTTTTACAATTTGGGAGTAACCCAAACTATATTTTAGGTTACGATTAGGTAGTCTGTATAATCCACATTATTAGTACACGTATATTCACAACAGATAGTCTGACAGTTGTTTAACCACTATTATACTCGTTTGATCTATAAAGTTTAACCTCAATTTATATAAACTCTAATAATAAATGCATTAAAATATATTAACATAACTTTCTTTAGGTATAATGAATATCATGCTGAATTGTTGAATTTTACGATTCCATTTTTACGATAATTTACGTTTTTTTTATAGTGGATGGTAGGAGTAGATGGTAAGTGGTTATAGTTGCCTAAAGTACATGAGGTTCATGTGAGATTCGTAGTGTCTGTAAGAATTTATTAAGAAGAAGTACAAATATTTCTTCAAAAAATCGTCATCATAGGTCATATTCGTCTCTACTGAGGGGCAAGCACCGACATTAGCTAAGAGAATGTTAGGGCGATTAGGTGTTAGTAAACTACTTCGCCTCGGTGCGGATTGGTCGACTTCGCATACATCTTGGAAATTTGAAATGGATTGGAAGAAACCGCTTGAAACTACATATATTAAAAGGTGTAGCTAAAGTTAACTGGCGATAAACAATTCAATATTTCAGAGTTCACCACAAATTCACAGAGACGGATGCCGATCCACACAATGCGAAAAGGGGCTTCTTCTTTTCACATATCGGTTGGCTGATGGTTAGAAAACACAAGGATGTCTTTGAAAAGGGGATTACTGTCGACATGTCAGACTTGGAGAAAGATCCCATTGTTATGTTCCAGAAGAAGTAAGTTTAAAAACCTTATATAAAAATAAACATGCATAAAATTATGTTGCTAGTCTAAAACTTGTAAAGAGGCTGAACCAAATACAATTATTTTAATAAGTATTAAAAGTAAATGGCTCTAATGTAAAAAATATTGCAATAATTGTAACCGAAATATTTTGTGCGAACCTAAATTTTGACGTAATTTCAATCAAAAGCAAATCTTGAAAAAAATATTTCACTAACTACCAGTTTTTAAAAGGCTCATCAAATCTTTACTCAACTAACACATCTGTCAGCTTTAACAACAGTGTCAATAAAGCTACTCGTAGATAAGCCATTACTGTATTAAATACTGAAGTAAGATGCGAGCATTTATACTTTAGTCATGTTGGTAATATATATTTCAAAAATATTTATATACTATGTATATCTATCCGTTATCCTAAATACCAGAGCCCAAGCCTTACAGAGCTTTGAGCTAGGCGGTGTAAGTGTAAGAAATACTTGTTTATTTATTTATATTAAACCATTGTTCAGCTTACTCAGAGTCTTGCTGTGTACATGAATGGTTTTGTCTATATCGGTCTAATATAAACACGTTTGCTTTTCCTTTTTTAGTTGCATATCTATACAATAAAATCTACGAGATTGTCCAAAACTTTCATAAATAGTAATCTTTCTAAATTATGAAAACTATTTATGAAAGTTACGACGACCATTCATTATTAGATAAATATGTTCAAGTCGATTTAATCTGTTATTTCGGTTTTAAGCTGGGATAAGGATCTGTCATGTGTAAACTTCTAATTAAGGATGCCAAACGAATAGTTATTATAATTATTTATTGATAAGCTCAGTGGTCCTATCCATTTTTATCACCTCTACGCCTTAGCTGAAGAAACAGATTTTACCAGATATGAATAAATACAAAATTTCTTTATTAGATTTATTCATTTAGACTGAAAGAAAAACAAATGAAAAATATGTAGTAAAAACAGTTTATTAATTTGTTTTGAGATACAAACAGTACAGACAGACTTTAGCTGTACTATTTGTATCTCAAATCCTTTTCTCCGACCTATTATTAACTCTGTGGCAATTCGGACAGAACCCTCGGAGTGATATTATAGCACAGAAACTTGCTGTTCCATTTCATTGTTTGTCGCATATAAAATACAAGCGTACCATAGCTCACTTTCTTCCTGTGGATATCATTATAGGTCGTCTCCACCTTTTGCTAACATTCCTCTGAGAAGAGGTATTTTCTAAGTGATACCTTTCACCAACTTATCTAATCATAATAACGTTTAAAAAATAATTATTGTCCTCAAATTGGATAGTCCTTCTAAAATGCAAACACTAAATATAAATATTTCCTTTTATAGAACGTACCTCGTGGTAATGCCACTGATCTGCTTCATTATCCCCACGTGGATCCCTGTGTACTACTGGGGGGAGAATCCATGGACGTCTTGGTATGTGGCGGCTATGTTCCGGTACACGCTTGCGCTACACTGCACGTGGCTTGTCAATTCCGCTGCACATATATGGGGCAATAAGCCTTTTGATAAGTAAGTATTAACTGTTTTATTACATCTGAAATGAAACTAAACAGCATCGGGTTGCTCCGAGTAAAGACTTACTAGGTCTCCTATACAACTCCTATTGCACTGTCAGTTAGGGATGAAATTTTGTTACCATTTACACAGCGCATTCAATAGCAGCTCTCAAAAGAAATAATTTTTATTCTTGTTCTTGCATTTTTTATTGATCTTATTAGTCATAACAATGATATATATAGCTTTCCTCGTTAGATCGCATATCTACCAACGACAGAATTGCGAAATCGGACCTGTACCAAATCAATGACCTGTTCAGCTTTAAATTATTAGTTTACGTTATAATAATAAAATAAAACTTATTTTTACTACAACCGGAAGTCGCTTGGTGTTCCCGGGGGCTCCATGCCTGAGGAAGGCCATGCCTGAGGTTTTTAGTGGGCAGGCCTCCCCCTTTTGGGGAGGAGAGCCCCACATAACCCCCGGCTCGCCACAGTCGTGGTATGCAATTTAATGCATTTTCTTCAGGGGAACAAAAAAAATAAGGGGAGCAATGACCGGGGCTCCTCAGATGCGATACTCGATCCTGAGGGCCCCCTACAACGCCTGAGGAAGGCCATTGCTGAGGTTTTTAGTGGGTAAGCTGCTCCCTTCTGGGGAGGAGAGCCCCACATAGCCGCCGGCTTTTTGCAGCCCGGGTATGCAATTTAATGCATTTTTGCTCGCGTAACAAAAGAAAAGGGACGGTAAATCCCTATTTGTGACTATTAAATTAGTATAAGAAATTTATTATTGTAAATTATTTTTAGGAACTAATTAATTAATTAATTCTACGTATCTATGTCTATTGTATATGTCCAACCATTTATGCTACACATAAACACTTAGAATTATAATGTCTGTGGTAAAGTGAAAAATATGTTTACGATATTAACATATACGGTAATATATATTATAGATAGAAGTTAGCTATTTGTTAACAAAAATATGATTCTATTTTCATGATATGAATGATGATATGACATCTTCGTAGAAAAACAATAGCAAACATTTTTGGTCGACATTCTTGACATTGTCGGCAGTCACAAGGGTGCCGTCATCGCGTAACACGAGGATAACCACATCACGTTGGGACTAGGTCGCCATATCGGACATTCACATGCTAGATGATGCAGACAATGGCTGAAACAGCCATGCATGGTCAATACTTGTGCTATCTGGAAATGTAGGATACATTGAACCTAATACTAATCTGGTACGTTTAGTGGTCGACCGCTGGGTGTCTGTACTTTTCTATCTACTGAATCAGGTCAGCTACCTATTTCAACATAGGGCCAATAGGATTCATGCTCAACATCCTACAGCAGGTACCTGCTGAGCACAGATTACGACTAGGGTACCTATGACCACTCACGATTTCCGGTGGAGACGCGTTGTATATATTAAGTGATACCACAATGACAACATTTCCGCCAACGTGGCACTCTTAATCATTGTTTGAGGTATGTCAGTGCATTTACAGCAGGTGCAATATTCAATTGCAGTAAAATTCGAAGAATTGAAATCTTATGAGATTTGTTTGTTGTTATTTAAAACCGATTTCAAGGGTATTTATGTATTGTTATATCATTATATCTATTTTTCAGAAATATTGGAGCTACTGACAATGTCAAGGTTGCGATATTTGCTTTTGGTGAAGGTTGGCACAACTATCACCACGTGTTTCCTTGGGACTACAAAGCAGCGGAGCTAGGTGACTACTCCACCAACTTTTCCACAGCCCTAATTGACTTAGCAGCTAAGATTGGTAAGTGGAATCACTTTGTTGAGTCAGAATTTTTGTAAGGCTTTTGTGCCTTTATAAAAAAAAATGTTTATAACATTTTTTAAGTAGAAAATGAGAATTATAATACTACGAAAAAGTAAATCTGTAACACCATACTAATAAAACTGTGCATGTCAAAACAGTAGTTCAATGAATATCACACTATGAAATTAAATAATGTACACTACTCTTGCCATACCAACATCTATATATCCAAAACTATAGAGTATACATCAACTGTATGGTAATCATTTTTAATCTTTAATGTCCACTCAGTAACTAATAAAAGTTACAAATAACAAGTTATACAGGAAGAATAAATTTCAAACCAGCCAATCTTAGTGGCCAAAATGACACCATAAAAGGGTTATCTTTATCAAAGAATAATATGTGACCTATTGTTATAAATAAATACATCTTAATAAATATATGTAATAAATTTCCAACTTATGCTTGGACCAGACTACTGAAATACGACACTGGCCACGTAGTGCTCGTAATACCCTATTTTGTATTCTATATGTTGTCATGATTCGTGTTCTTGCTGCGTGGTGTTTGAAAAATTGTGCGTGTCTTGGTTAGAAAGCCTGATCAGGTCTCATTTTCCCAAAAGTATCATTTTGACATTTTTTCTTTATGTACGTAAGTCACGATTCCTATTTTAACGTGTATATAAAAACTTTACAAACCCGGCAAAATGAGAAGCTTAATTGTGAACCTGAGGAATATATGCATTTTTTTAAATATGAATCCATGATTCGCTCTATAATTATTATAGTAATAACAGTAAAATTTATTCACTGAGTGATACACACATTGTTACCAAATACACAAATACTCTTTCAATAATGTTATATACGAATTTTGTTTTTCAATGTGCGTTATATGAATATTTTTTTCAAAAATATGCGAAAAAAATTTGAGAAACTTAACTTTTTTCAACCGAGGAATTCAAATAATATAGTAGTTTTAATCACGAATGTGACTTGTTAGTAAATATGACACATAATTATTATCTGAAATATAATATTTCAAGGATCATACATATGCTGAAATTAATTTATTACAGCTTATGTATGATCTAATTAAATGCGTATAACAATAATATTTATAACATCCAATTTTAATCTGCTGTCTCGATGCTCATTCTGATATTTTCAAAGTCGCCATTAGAAATAAGAATATAATGTGCCTTTACGTACTTAAGCATAACGTGATTATTATTGCTTCAGGTCTAGCCTATGATTTGAAGACCGTGTCACTTGATATGATAAAGAAACGAGTAGCCAGGACTGGAGATGGTTCACACCCGTTATCCAAAGACCTCAGTGCGCCCCTCGAGGACCACCACCACCCTGACAATCCCGTGTGGGGTTGGGATGATGCTGACATGCCTGAAGAAGACAAAAAATTGGCAGAAATTTATAAAAAGTTAGAATAAAATTGTAAATTATATAACCTAATTTAAAAGAAATTCGTCTAAGACTCCTCAGCGTCTATCTTGAATCTACTCTTGTACGGATAAAATCTATACTTACAATCATAATATTTTTGGTTTTAGTATTAACTAAACACATAACTATATATCTATAACAATGATACATACCTATAGTTTGTAACAAAATATTAAATGCTTCAACATCTATTTGAATATCAGCGATTGTTCACTGATTCTTCTGATGGAAGAGTAGGTACTCTTTATAAATAAAATACAAATAAATAAAATACAGCATACATAGGTACGTATGCTGTATTTTATTTATTAATCAAAATCAATTCATCAAACATAACGATTCTAAACAATTATACAAAATAAAGTTGTGTGAAAATATAGTGATGAAAGGACAGTTAACAAAACGTCTGATGAAACAAAAATAACCTTAAGCTTCTTAATAAAGTTTAAATGAAACTGAAAATATTGTCAGTTTGTCGAAATTCTTTGAATAATAAATTATGATTATTTTTAAATACTGAAATATTTGTTTATTGTATTAAGTAAAGATTTAAATAGGTACTTGTGGGAGGTAATTTATTATTAAAACAAAAACGTAAAAATTTAAATTTAGTCCAACGGACGAATATTAATAAAATAAAAAAAATATTGATTAAGCGACCAGTATTTGCCTGTGAGTTTTACATTTTATACTTCTAAGAGAGCTAAGACGAATTAAAAATCATGTAAATTATTTTTGTGATAATATTTTAACTAAGTATTATACAAAAGTGAAAGACTATAACAACTATTAGTGGAGGTGTTTGTTAATTATTTACATATATCATAGATTTAAGAAGAGGTGACTGCCTAGATTAAGTTGTTATTTATTAATAACTTTTTTCTCTATGTTATTTTATTGGGAGCTTATATTTTATTTATTTAAGTAAAGGTCTAATACTAGGAAAACAATGACCTTATTATTAACTTTTTTATATACGCTCCTAATAAAAGCAATAAGAAGTATAATATTTACGAAGCGGAAATAATTTATTTTAATACCATATATCAATTTTCGTTAGTTACCTGTGTATGAATAAGCCTTTTTATCTGTGAGAAGTAGTGAATAAATTTCTAGTGAGAAAAGTTAGTGTTAATTTTTTTTACCTTTTTACATTTTTAAATTAATTGCGTCAGAATTTACTTGGCTTCATAATAATCACCCTTCATATACGTTTACTTCCCAAGGTACAAGTTTACTTTAAATTGGATGGGACCTTTCTGACACAGTGTAGATTGACTGATGACTTCACGTATATATTTTAAATGTCTTCGTGGATTACCACACGATATTACCCTATATCATAGGACCAGCTGATACGTGCATATGAATCTCGAATAATGATAACCGGCCAAGTGTGTGTCGGACTCACGCACAAAGTGTTCCGTACCATTGATTTATGAAATTTAAGGAAGCGGTTTAAGAGGTATTACAAAAACTACTTACTAGATTTCCTTCAAAACCATTTTCGTTGGTAGTTTTTGTAGTAATGTACATTATATTTTTTTTTTGATTTTTCATGTTCTTATTTTAGATGTTAGAGGAGGGGACCAACTTCTTTCCACTTTGGAAGCGTTTGTCACGCAAACTATTCGGTTTAGAAAAGAAATATTGATTGATACTCCACAAGTATGTGTTTGATAAAAATAAATTTTTGAATTTCAGTTCTAAGTATGGAGAGCCAATATTTATTATTATTTTTTTTATTTTTGCTTCAAAATCTTAATGCGGTTCACAGAATACATTTACCTACCAAGTTTCAACAGTATAGCTCCTATAGTTTCGGAAAAAAATGGCTGTGACATACGGACGGACAGACGGACAGACAGACATGACAAATCTATAAGGGTTCCGTTTTTTGCCATTTGCCTACAGCCCCCTAAACACATTAGTGAATGGAAGGTTGAAGCCTTGCATAATCGATTAGAAGGTCAGTGCCGGGATAGGTAATAGCATAAAATTTGATTTTGATCTCGCGTAACTTCTGATGATCCCGCTAGAAACTGAATTTTATTAAGCCTGGTGTTCCAGGCTGAACGCTTTGAATTACGAATTATGGCTTCATAGGTGAATAATGAAAGTGTTTTGATGCATGTAGCTTTAAAATAATGTAATATACTTTTATAACAATATGTCAACTTCGTATTTTACGTAGCAAGCATAGGTACTATTAAAACAAGCATAGATAATACAATATTTTTACTACTAACCACCAATGGCGCTGACCTTAGTTGGATATTGTTGGCTATCAGAACTGAATTTTATATGATCGTCCTTTAGATAGATTCTACTTAAACACAAAGTGAACCGTAGTATTTTTCGTAGTAATGTTGATAGAAAATTTGCTGTATAGTCGTAATTAGAGAGACAGAATAAAGAACATTACACATACAATACATAATCTATATAACAATAAACACACAACAAAACATACAAATCTGCAAATGAAAAGGATACCTACTCACCATGACATCGGGGTATCATAGATCTCCCGACGCTGGTCTTCGTAGACATCCCTTAAGCAATTTATCAAGCCATAATTCACAAATTACTTGACACATTTTTTCTAAAATTTACCTATGAGAGAGATGCAAAGATTGCGGTCTAAAATTTACTGTCAGCGTCCGTGTGAGCTATTTATATGTAAAGTGTTTCATTATATATTAATTGCTCATGTGTGTATTTGTAAGCTGTCTTATGTTACATTAGAGCTAATAATTCAAATATTGGACCAGACCCTTGATATTTGCTTGTTTCAATTATAAGACACATATACAAATGTCGAGTGCTTTTCTAAATTTATTGCCAGCGTTCTTGTGTACTATTTGTATGTACCTAATACTCATAATACCCTTCATAATACTCTTGTACGCTTTTGAAAGAGGTCTGATATAATAAATAGTGTCTTTAATTAATGGTAGTAGGTCTAATAGAAAATAGGCAGTGCGCTGTTTCCAAAATTAACAATTATAGAACTGAACATACGCACACATTACCACTAACAGCAAATGGCAAACCGAACCCTTGACATTTGCATGTTTTATAATGCTATCAGTGTGGCGCTTCACTGGTGGTGAATAGAAAAATTATTATGGGGATGTATTTGGGGACGAAACAACTTTTACTATTCTTTTACTTAGATAGAAAAAGGTACTAATAAAATAAAACTTTTTGCTGTAGAAATAATTGTTGAAATGTTTCTATTATTTATATAAAAATTCGTTAAGATTTTGTCATTTTAGTATTTTACATACTCGTTACTATAATAAGCATATTAACCCCGCTATGTCAATGCAACTTTATACAGTCCGTAAATATTGTTCCGTTGGCGTTGCGTCTTTATCCTAACTTCTGCGCAAGAAACCATGTGTTCGATTTAAGACCATTATAAGCTTTTGTTTATTTTGTCATACCAAGATTATACATGAATATAATCCTGGTATATTGCTGTTTACTTTTAAAGACTTTTAGAACTTTTATCATTAATAGTGTGTTTTCAAATTATCTATTAATGAACCATTACATCCTTCGAGCCTTTCCAACTATGCTAGAACAACTATAAGCATGCGCTGTGCTCGCACTACCGTCCAAATAAATATTGTACTAAAGAATACAAAGTACTTACAATTTACTGAATCTTAGATAATCATTAAAATTACATTTTATAACTTTAATTTCATTACCTACCTAATCTTGATGCCACATTAATAATGGTGCTCTGTATTGTGACCATTATTGCTACCTAGTGATAAATAGCAGAATTACTATATTAGCGTTGTGAATACTCTCACATAAAAGCCCTTCTTCGTTATACAATTCATAGCCAGGTGATATTAGTATTGCGTAATGCCCCCCTCACCCCGCATAGTGGCTTTACTTGATTTAATACAGAATACGTTATAGATAGAGCGTCTTGGTATTTTGGTTAAGACACCAATACTGTTTACCCTGTTACACCAATACTTACCAATAATATATAAATGTGACAAAACGCAAACAAAATATTTGACTATGGCGGGCCTCGAACCTGCGTCTATAAAATATTCCTTTATTCTTAACCGATTTTTCTAGAAATCTGAAAAATATTATTAATTGAATGTGGGATGTGGCATACTAAAACTAAATATTCAGTTGAAATTGAGAACCTCTTCCTTTTTTGGTTAAAAACCAAGTCTATTATTATAACTTATCTATAAATATCAAATAGATGAGGACTGTGTGTGCCATAAGGGGCCATGTACTAGGTATAGTAACTTTTAAGCAACTTGCGCTCTTAGGACTTATACAATTTTTCTTAATACATTTCTCTAAAATAGACTCGACGTTTGTTTATTAGCTGAAAAAAAATGCAGCAAGTATTTTAATGTTTTTGCGGAAAATTAAAAAAAGTACTAAGCCTGTTCGGAATTAGTCCCGGGGCAGAATAAACTTATATAAATGGCGATCTCATTTTTGTAGCGTCAGATGTTCATTTTCATAGAATGATATTAACATGGTTTTTGATTATAATCTGAAATTTAGAATTAATATTGTAAATACTTATATCATGTGAGGTAAAGGTTCAAGTGTCATTTTAGTATCGAAAACACAAATAAACTTACAAGAAACTTTATAATCTATAATAAATTACTTACAATAAAATAACAACAATATTTACAGAGAATGTTCATTATCAAAAGGAAAGACTAGTGACTAAAATGTTCATAATTTTTTGTTAGTCTCGAATTAACATCCGGTTTCACAAATGTAAAATAATTGTTATTATTAAGCCCGTAATATTTTTTTATCCAATCTGTGTTTGAATTTGATGTTGGCAATTCTTGAACTACATTGAATTCAGCTACGTTGGCATTTCCGTTTGCTGTACTTTGTTCAATTTGCATCGTACCATATCCTTCTAAATCATCCGTATTAAGTTTGTCATCGAATTGAATTTCATATACTGCTCCAGTATCATGATTGTTGTGATATACGTGTTTGGCTCGTTCATTTTTATATCCCTCATTAACATAAATTACTTTCTTTTCATATCTGTCATTAAAAGCGTTGTTTCTTAATAAAGTAAATACAGCTCCCGAAAGAGCCATGTTGTTCAACATCCCGACGGCAACAGTCATCAACTTCATTGCTGGCAGAACAAATGGCAAGATAGCCGACATTATCAACCCCGGCAAGAGTAAGTACGGCACAATATTATAAAACTGCTTCTTCATCCCTCTCGATATGCTGGTACCTGCAAAGAATAATTAAAGTAATATAATTAATAAAATAATAATAATAATTCTTTATTAATATGTGGTGAGCATATACACATTTTGTAAATTCTTGTACTATTACTTAATTAATTGTTATTCCTATATATATTCTATATAAATTACTTATATAAAAACTTTATAGATGTTACGTGAGATTTTTTAAGTACATGAAATAAAGCACAATAACATTATTTCAAAAATTATACCACGTTATGTAATTACCATTAAAAGTTATAAAATCGAGCTATATGTGACCAGAAACATTTCGAACAAAGTGAAAGTAAATAATTATTTCGAAACATTCCGCAGTTCAAAAACAAGTGTAAGAAAGTGAACCAAAGCTCGTATTATGCACTCTGAACATCAACTGTCTTTTAGTTTGCATTTTCCTTTACAAATTTTATTCAACTTTAAGAATTTGTGACAAAATGTGAAACTAACATTTAACAAATTTTACACAAATAAACATAAGCTTATTACTTTTAAAAGAATTGCAAACTGACAATAAGACATTTTTAGGTTTGTGTACATACAGGATAATAATATGTAGTCACTAATCGTAATTAATGTATTTATTGTCTAAAAACATATTGTATATACTCAAAATATTAAATTTAACTGGATATTTATTATAAGAGATTATATGACTTCCTTTGTGTTATATAACAGACTCTGTTGAGTGTATCTTGTTGTATAGTTCTGTGTAATATGGATTAAAATTATTTAGTTATTATAATTTTTTAAATATGCGAAATAAAGACCTACTGTGCCATCTTGACGGCTCTTCTCAATAATGGCTCACTGAGAAACCTAATTAATAATTTTTCCCTTATGGCGGCTTGTGGCGGGTTGACCTGTGAGTTGTGATACCGAGGGTTATAATGATTCCTGATACACTCCAAGCGGTTGTATTTCACCCATTTCTGTCTAAGCCTCTTCGACCGGCTAGAGTGAAGTCGCAAGAGCAGACAGCTCTACGTATTGGATCTATATCCCCAGGCATGCCTTATTAATATTATGATATAATCACGCCTATACCCGAAAGGTTATGCAGAGATATTATGGTGTTATTAAACACCAAAAAGTATTATTTATTGGCCAAATTAAATTTTGTTTGATATGAAATTTTCAGGTATAAAAGAGTTAACAATGTCAATTAAATTATATACAGTTACTTGTGGAATATTAGCACCGAGCGCGGGAGATGAATAGAGTATATAATTTTAGAAAGCCGCTGTATCTATTACTTGCCGGATTGGGAAAAATGCTATATTTTATTTAAGACAGTCACGCGACGTAGTTGAAATATATATGCTAGTGTTTGTTTCAGACATTTTATGCAAATCTTGTGGTGTAAATTGAAGTACTGTCAATATAAAGGTGACAGTTATGCAATATACGAATAATCAAATAAAAAAATCTAGATAATGTTGATTGTTATATTTTATTACAAGCACTTACCACGTAAAACATCAACTTTTAGGGTTCCGTTTCCTTTGGATATTAATTCTAATTCATAACCAGGGATCATATTCAACTTCAAAGGCCTAAATCGCAGTAATTTTTCTGTTTCATCGCAGAGCTTGGTACTGACTTCATCTTGTGAACTGTTTGAGTACATTTTCCATGGAAACTCGCGGATATCGTCAAATAATTCATGCACGGTGGAATCTGGGCTTCGTAATGCGTTTACTGCATTCTCCGCACGCCAAATGCTCAATGCTGCTAAACATTTCGAAGGCCCGATTGATTTAGTGCATGCCACGGCATTGTTTATGGCGCTGCGAGGGGAAACTCCTAGTAAGGTAAGTACTTGTTCCGATAATGTGTCATGATTGCGAGGATTAGATGAGTCGTGAGCCCCGTATGCGCGATAGCGTGACGAGCACGCAGCAATGACGATAATCGCGGCGAGCGCCCGCATCGCCATCGTTAGACTGCCTACCATACAGCCGGCGAAGTCAGTTCGCTACGAATGGAAGGGACAGCGTATGCGGTCAATGCCGCCAATATATGCATAATAATATGATTTTATTAAATCTTGTTTTTGGTATGGATGCTGCTGATATATATCCCAAGGGATGTACGTTAATTTGAAATATAAATAAGCGTCCTTGCATGTCCTCTTTAATTTATGACTTATAATTTATTTGTTACTTGTTAATTTTTATAAATGGCTAAGAAATTAACTCGCTACAGTTTAATTTACAGACATATTTTTACTCTCGGTTTTGCTTTACAAAACTACATAAGTATGAAAATTAAAGTAAACGAAAATTAAAATATTATGTTAAGTCTTCTGTATATATGTGTAGTTAGTTAACAAATGATAACCCCAGAACCCTAACAACTAGAATGTGGTCTGCTCTGTGTTAGAAGGGGAACCTCGAGTTAGGGGGAGATTTGTGCCGCCAGAGAAGCACGAGATGAAGGAGATTGATGTACACCCGTTTATTTTCTCTTAACAGGAGCCAGTAGCGTTCCGTACTGCACTGTACTTGTACTGCACCGGATGCCCCAGAGAATAGCGGCCACCTCATTTTAGGTAGGCGAGAGGAGCTTGCCCTAGATAAGCAAATGGCAAAGAGGCTGTAAACAAATTTGTGAATGTTCCCAAAACTCTGTCTGAAAACAACTCCTCGGGTATCCTCCTTCAACAGGAAGGGTATAGCGGTGATGGACGTGCTTAGGTCAAGGTGTATGCGAGGGGCATTGTTAGGTTTTTAGTCAATATGCCGCGTACGAGACGACTTCCATAGTCGAGTGGATAGTACACCGGTTTCAATGTGTCGCCAGCTCTGAGGTCCCGGGTTCGAATCCCGGTGGGGGCAGATGTTTGTGTGATGAATGCGAGCATTTGTACTTTAGTCATGGTTGTTGATATATATTTCTATAAAAAATATTTATATATGTATAATATATGTATGTCTATCCGTTACCCTAGATCCCATAGCACAAGCCTTATAGAGCTTAGTTTGGGCTAGGATAATTGGTGTAAGTGTAACAAATATTTATTATTATTATATTATTATTATTATTACTTTGGTTAGCACTAGGGCCCAAAATTTCATGAGAGGTCGATATCATCTTGGGTGTTTACTGAATCGGTAACACATTTTACCAAACAAAAAAATTTAACTCTCTAGTTGAAAGTACCAATTACAAATTCGTTGTCGTAAATAGAACTCGCGCTCAATTTTCACATGAACCATAAATCCATTATTTTTCAAAGGATTTGTATGTATGTTTTTTTCAGGAATCATTTCTTTTATATCAATCTTTTACGATTTCCACGCAAGAGCGATCAAAGGTCGGATGCGGAAACTTTGGAAGTAAATAGCTATATGTATTTGACTGTTAACAAAATTATATATTTTAATCATTTGTAGTAATAAATTCGACAATACAACGACGACAAATATTGCCATTTACATAAATATAAATAAATAAATTTATATAATAATTAATCACGGAATACACAGAACAACTACGCTCATGTCATGTTATAGTGGTCATGCTACTATAGCATAATATTGGATTTCGTATTTTTGAGTTTTTATATAATGTTTTTTCAGATCCACAATCGTGCTCCATTATGTCACCATGGCCAGAACATGGTCATGTCGCTACTCATAAATTATAGGTATACTAAGAAATTTTCGTTTATTTTTCTCGTATATCTTAATGACTTTTATTTTACGTGACTTATCCAGGTGGCTATTTGACATTACAGAAAATCTAATGGTACCACATATTGGTAACGTTATACTGTGGTTGTGGGGGTTGCAGATTTGCTGCGAATTTAACAGGAAGGTAGTATAACAACTTACAATTATATGAGTAGTCTGCTTGTTTGTCAACATATCACATAAAAATTTGTTTCGTTACAAATGCATCCAACGTCATATGGGCTTGACATACATGCCTGATGATTGTATGAGGTAAGCACCGTTCTCTAGATTCGAAACCAACAGAGAAAAAATTTCTTCACATAGTAGATTTTTTTATTAATCTAATGCTCTACTACTGTACTTCTTTTGATCTATAATTAATCAATCATCGCTAAACAAAATTTGATGCTAAAAAAATGTTACAATATAACAAATATACATATTATTATTATTATACATAATTTTAATTATTTTTGTTAGATAATTTGTGCTGAGCTTGACTTATAGCTCCAAAGTTTAGAATATAAAGTCATTGCTATCCAAAGCATACCAATAACATTTACGATATCGACTTCCGGATTTAGTATCCATTATGCACAAACTTATTAGAATATTGTGTCAGTTCACCAAAATTGTATTTTGAAGATCTGGATCAGTAGGACAAATAGTGTAACTTTATTTTATTAATACACAACTGTGACATCTTTTTGGTTAGATAGCTGGCATAATTTCAAAAATATTTTTTGCAGCTCACGGTTTCAGGGAAAAGTTCTTAAAGCATTTATTCTTAAGAGTAAATGCTTTAAGAATTTCTCTTTGATGTCTTAAATATTCTTTTTTTATTTAATGCCTAAAGTCATTTGTATTAAAATTAGGGTCAGTGAATGGACTAAATTTGAAACAACACAAGACATAGAACAAACAAACATGAAGAATGTTAAATATATCAGGGCTATAAAATTTCGGATCCAAGCATTTATATTAAGGCAATTATATAAAATATAGAAATATAATTGGTAAAATGTTTTTATTAAAAGTAATTATATAATTTTATTATACTTATAATTGCATTAAGCCAAATAAGCCACGAGTAAATAATAAAAACAACTTATTAGAAGATACTGTCAGATCTGACGTATTTAGGTTAGGCAATATATTGACAAGTTTACGCTTATTTGTATTTTAATTTGAATATTTTGTATGATCAAGCTATCAAAGTTATTAATTAGTCGATATATAGGGTTTCCTGTATTAAAGGTGAAAACAATGCTAAAAGCGCTCATTGAATATTGAATATTTACGTAATATGTAATGCAGCTTACGTAGGTGTGCATAATCATTATCTAGTAGCTTCATTTCACTGGCGTGTTTGCTTTCGATATTTATACTTACAATGTTAATATAGATTACAAATAATGTTAATATAGATTTTTACTCAGGTTCACATATAGATATAGACTGAAGAATAAATAGATGTTTAGTAATAGTTCTATTTTTAATGTTTAGTTTACGTACCGGATTTGACGAGAATGAACTTTATTGTAACATATTTTGTTTGTTTATTTTTAAGTAGGAATTAAAATTAGGATAAAATAGGGTCGAATGCATTCATATAATTCTTAACTCTACAACATTTGAAAATAGTTGTCAATGTGATATTATCTGATAGTGTGGAAAATAATTAAATATGACTTGGTTTGACACGAAAAGGGAATTTAGTAAGTCAATGCAACATTCGGTATTTGAATACTGAATTGTGTCGACACAACAATAAACTTATGTAAGCTGCACTATTAAATTGTGTCATTAGACTCATAAAGAAGCGCGACGAATAATACTACTCCACCTTGCACCAAATACCATGCAATAAAAAGATATGTAAATTTCTTTATAGAGTCACTGTTGTTCACACATGATAATAACCTAAATCAACCTTGCTTATTTCCATAACAATGTACTGTTGCAAAAGTAAAGTAAGCATTCGTGTTAGTTTTGACCAAACATGAAACCATGCAAAAAGTTTGGTGAAAATCAGTGGAAAGGCTTTCGAAATCGTGAGCTAAAATGTAGGTGATACGATTCAACACTGTAGAGTTCATGCTTTTTTCTGCATTGTTTATCGACAGGAAATGGCCTATATTGTCAAATAAAAATGGACACCGCTTAGCATACGAGCTGGTCACTTCAACTAGGGCTGCCACTTATTTTGTGTAAAATAATTTCTGTGTTGTAATAATCTCATGATTTTCATATATACTCTACAAATATATTGTTTTTCTTTAATCAATATTAACGTCTTTTTCATTTTCTGACGCAAAAAATGTATTCTCCAAAACACTAGTTAGAATGTAGGTTTGTCTGTTTTGCTATATAGCTATCTGTATTGTTTATTGCTATTGTATTATACTATATGACTTTATATACGGCTTTTTAATGGCATTTGGAAGTAATAATAGATTATTTTTAATACTCTCTTAGTTCTCTAAATGCTATAAATTCAAATAAAATTCGTTCGTCACTTGCAACTAAGCCCGAATGATTAAGTTTACATCATAGTGTATTCACATACAAAATGCAGTAAAATTGTAGTGGTAGCCCTACACTATAAAACATCATGCTCCAGTGCATTATCGAGTTTCTCTACCTATGCTACGTGCTGCGCTCTTCAATGAACACGGCATGCAATTATCAGACGATAATCATAATTTCACTGCAATGTTTTTAATCCACCATAACGCATAACACAAGAAATCATTTACCTTTGTACATTGTAAATCATCATTGCTCATCTCTAAATACCTAGATATAATAAAAACCTAAAACAGCATTTGTTAAATAAAGTATTTATGAAATGTGTACCTATGTCTTTTGTCTGTTTATAATCAAAATTCACTAACGCTGACTAGAAAGTCTTATCAATCATTCTTATATAAAATATATATGTACAATAAAGAACATATTGTAAGTAAATACAACAAACAAAACCAAGAGTGAATAACTCTTTGTAACCTCAATAAATTATGGTAACAGATGATGAGATGACCCACACAAAGCAAGCTGTTAAACACACACACATAATCGACTATATTTAAAATTAATTACCATTTCAGTAACACAATGAAACAAATAAAATTTTATGTAAACAATTGCACTCGAAGGGAATAAAGTATGCATATATATATACTATACCTAACGTATGCAGCGTACCTATATTAACATGTGTATATTTTTAATAATTCAACTTAAAATATTTGAAAAATAAATATGCGTTATAATATATTTAACCAATTGGGTTTGCATTTAAATTTCACAAATTGAATACTAAGCCACACTATAATACTGAGTTTGATACACTTTTAAAGATTTTTATGGTACTTAAATATAACAGTGTAAATTAAAGTTGGGCAATAGACAAAATGTTTAAGTTTAACCGAAATATATTTCTTTGCAGATGTTAGTTATTATTAAATAATAACTAGGCATAATAAAATGTTATTAACGTTTTAATCGTATTTCATTTAGAGCCGTTCAATACATTGGAAATTGCATGACCGATGATAATCTGGTTTGTCACGCTCGCGGTGCTTTATGATTAGACAGCGTATGACAAATTTCACCTTTGCAGTAAGTGTTCCGGTAGTTTTATTTGTTAATAATCAACTAAAACTGTCGACAGAACTATAATCTCCAGTAAATAACTAAATTAAAATGTATTAAAATATATAATATACTTACTATATAAATAATATTAATCTAGTAGCACGATACCCGTTAATACCGCCATCAGCGAGCCTATCTCAAGGCAACACTAGTCATTACCGGCAGAGGATACGCAGACCGCGACATGTCCTTAGCGACCCCCCTAACCAACTCACGCAGGAACTTCTAGACCTGCAAGCGGCGGCGTCTGAGCCGTCGCCTCCCTTGTCACCCCCTAATCGGCAGCCTTCTGCTTAGCCACGAGTAGGTTCCCGTCAATACAGGCCGGTCCCACTTTGGAAAAACCGTGCCTTCCTCTAGCGCTTATGCCCTCTCCATGGGGCAGCGCTAACCGTGCCTCTTCTGAGGTGCGGCTCTCTCGTCAATAAAGCCATTAGGACCAAAGGCTTAGGCTGAGTTTAGTCGGTAGGTCTGTGTGGTCGAGCCACCTCGACAGCACCAGGAGTCCGACATAATCAACGCATCCCTGCTTGCCTGTTGCGTTGGTATCCATGATGGATTCTCAGCCTCCTCTCCTGAGGAAAAAAAAAGCAGCACGATACGTACCATTGCGTATATAGTATCCCCAAAATTTTGATAACATTAGCACACCGTATAGCATTACTTATTTTTGAGCAAAGAATCATTTTGGTCACCTACCTGAGTTAGCAAGTGACCAAAGTAGGAATCTACTTCAAAAATTATGGAATACCGACAAAGGCATTTTAGAACTTCCGCTGGTTTAACCGCCGGCCTAGCCAAATTTTGTGTTCTAAGAAGATGATAAGATAATGGAGCTAGAATGTCAACACCAGATACACTAAAGGCCGTCCCATCTTCCAAGAAACAAAAATTAACCCTTTTGGTCTTTTCCCATCTTTACCATTGGGTTTTAAAACTACAGCATAATTGGCAGTGATGAAAACCCTGCCGAAGATATCGGAATAATAATACAATTACCAATACTTCTGCTGTAAGACAAGCGGTAATAACCGAGCTAGTTGACAGCAGTACCACAATGGAGACTGTGTGAAGTACAATTTCCAGGTGAAGGGTTACTTCGAAACAAAAAGAATTTTCGTACGATTTCGTTACGGTATTTGGAAAAGGTTACAACCCGAAGCCAAGCTCATAGAATCGTCATCCTACGGACGCTACATTAATGATTTTTTTGGGAAATCGAAGACGTCGCAAGATACATTCTACTCATTTCTGCCATGGTCATATAGCAATTTTTCTGGATGCAAAAAATAAGTTATATTTTGGAATGTAATTAATTATGTTTTAATCAAATGTCATGTATTTTTATGGACATATAAATATTACTGAACAATAAAAAACAAAATAATGCCCATGAATACGGAAGCAATCTTAGCATCAACCATCCTACGTGTGGCCAGAGTGAGGCAGAAGGCCAGTTGCATCTAAGATATTGTACGTTATAGAGATAAACCAAGGTTAATTTACGGGTAGCATATTAAATCTTAACTGTTACGAAAGATTTGAAGGTTTATTCACTAGTGGAGTGAAGGATTTTACAATTCTGAATGCCGAAGGCACTGAAGTCTGCCTAAGACGACATGTACATTCCCGAAGAGTATTCTCTGCTTTTACAGTATTTTCCTTAACACATCATGTTATCGAAGGTTTGAGTAGATACATACTCGTAAAAACATATTAAAATATTTTTATTTTTTGTATGGTAGTCTCAACAAACGAAAATATTGTACGGTCTTTTTCTACATTACAACGACACTTTTCCTAATTTAATCCATATGTTTAGTTACCAAGAGAAATTAGCTATATCTTTCTCTAAGCATTACAGTATGAACAGACTACATTTAAGGCATTCAATAGTAAAATTCAAATGATCACTTTCACCGTCTCATTGAAACGATAGGAATCATAGGCCAATACCCAAAGGAAGCGGCAGCCGTTAATAGTTCCACATTAGTCCTTGATAATTTAATATGCAGTGGCTACCAAACTATTACGACAGCTTCTTGTAAAAAGTAATATCAGAACTTTAATTGTTATACAATTAACATACAAAGCTAGTATCAACAAATTAGATTTGTACGTATTCTATCATATTTAAATGATTTAAATAAACTTTTAACGAAATCTGATCCAGTACCAATAGATATCAAGATCGAAGATACCTTTTCGTTTGTAACTTCCTCAGATACACAGAATATACAGATTTTAGTCTCTAAAATCTATATACTCGTCAACTATTGCAGTGAAATGCGACAAAGGTAGTAGAAGTATGATTTTACTGTCCACCATCATATAACTTTACGTTGAAAATTCCAGTTCGTAGCACTAATTTTCAGTGTGTGTATTCAATGATTTTATCTAATGAACTATATAAAAAGTTTGAGAATCAGTGGCCTCACGATCGGGGACGACATTTCTACCGAGTCGTCACGTTGTCCTGCGCTTTCTTTTGTCAACTGTTTGGTGTCGCCGATCATCAGCATTGTATCGGCACTTTATATCCTGGCAGCCTGACAAAAAATAATCAGTCATTCACCGGCAGGCACCAGGAGTTCACCTGATCGAAGAGCATCCTACCGAAATGTGTCAGAAAATAACAGTGTTGACTTTGGCGTATGTGGTGGTGTTCATCGCAACTGTTGTGAATTGTGAACAGGAACCAAAAGGAATAGTGGATTTCTTGAACAAAGGTACGACTTGTGGATTGTCAGTAACTAGTCAAATACAACATTACTTGAACAACTATACTCTAAATATCAACAATTCAAAATAGCATTATTATAAAATTTGTAACATCCAATTCGCAAGCCTACTATTTTCGAAATATCATTTGTTTTAACATGTTTTTTTTAAATACAGAACTAGGCTAACCTATCATTTGATACATATAACAAACGCATAAGACTATTACCGGCACAAGCTCATTTACTTTCGAAGAAATACTTAATGCTCCATGTAACCTCCTTCTTTTGCCTACGATGGCGGCTAAACAGTAAAGATGTAATAGTATTGTACTAGTAACTTAAGTAGTAATATCAGAGATACAAATATATCTCTAATATTTGCTATTGTAATGATTCCAGAGAGCACTATGTAGCATGTATACAATTTTATTTCTATATAGCATTTTAGTCTCAACACAAATTACACACACACAAAGATAACTACAAATATAAACCATATAGCTGTGTGATTATTACTCGTAGTACATTTGGGTTGTCTTTTTAGATTGTAGAAAGCGAGCATTTGCAGCTTAAACCGCTAAAAGTGTGACCTGCTCGCTAAGGTAGCTCCTTAAGCATGCAAGATTAGGCTCTCCCGTTTAGGGATTACCTCTATGTCCAAGGTAATCCCCCACATGAGTTTAATACCTGACGCGTAGTTAGCAAGGGCGATCTGAACTAATCTTCCTCGGACTACCAGTCCCTCGTTTGTCCTAATTGAGGACAGGGTGAATATCGAGGTGGTTTAATGGGTATTGATTAAAAATTATTATTTAAAAGAAAGGACTTCTGAGAAAGGAAGGATTTCTTGCCATAAACTTTATGCCAAGAAATCTAAACTTCGCTATGTATTTAACCTTGTTATAATTATAAATTCATTTATATCGAATTATGATGTGATTTCATTTGCATAGACTTATAAACCTTAAATACGCAGAAACTTCAAGTGTACCTTGTATTCGTATAGAAAACCCCTTTTCCCGCCCTCTTTATACAAAAATAAAATCCCTTATTTGTAGATTGTTTGTAAACTTTATTAATAGTTATATGTTTTGTGATATAACTTCAATTACTACCCCAGAAATCTACGAAGATTTTTCATAAAAGATAAGAAAAACATGAAACTGAATGTTCAATAATACAGTAAATTTAAAATTGCAAAAAACAAATCATATTAAAATATTGAATTTTCCACAAATTCAGTGTTGCTTCTGTGGTGAAAATGGTTAATATCGAAGGTGTCAAAAATCTAATCTGTAATATAGCTTCGTTTCACAGCAAAAACGGCTTGTTATTTTTTTATTATTATTAATGTTTATTTTAGTTTTAACTGCATGTTGTGGTCACCTGAAAGTCCGTAAAACACCAAATATTAATAAAAAAAGATATGTGAACCTTGTGTCAATAATATGAAAAACTTGGTTAAATAAAAATGGTTTTGATCTGTCGTTTTTTCAGATAAGTTTATAATCTCAATTTTAATCATATAAACATGATATTAATTCTGGTGGATCAACAACTCGCACACCTGTTATGGGTACAACACAAAATAAGATCCCCTTACAAACGCACACTTGAAACTTATTTTTTATTTGGTGTAAAGATAAAGAGTTATTTTATTTAATCTTTATTTGAGTTATTGTTAAGAGTTATTATTAAAATAACTCGTAGAATATACGATATATTCATAATCTGATAGATTTTCTGAAACCAGCCTAAAACATATTCCGCACTCCACTCCAAATGTTGTCCGCCGGCATTGATTGCGGCAATGCTGGCGGACAAGGGAGGTTGGAGGGCTGTGGCCTCCTTCTGTAAAGCAGTGATGCTTCAGAAGGAGGACGCCGAGTGGGGGCCGATCCCGCTCGAAGGAGGCGGTGTCGGGTTCGGCAGCACGGCTGCGGCGCCGCCGCGGGTCGCCGGCGGGTGCGGGAAAGTCGCGCCCGCAGATACGGCGACCCGGGAGGGACCACGCCCCTTCCGTGGCCGGGGGGCGTCGTCGGTGGAGGAGATCGGGGGAGGTAGTGAAGCCTCCCCCGAGGAGGGCTCCCCTGTATCGGCAGGGGAGTGGAGGCTGGAGGTACCCGGAAGTCGCTTGGCGTTCCCGTGGGCTCCCTACATGCCTGAGAAAGGCCATCCCTGAGGTTTTTAGTGGGTAGGCCTCCCCCTTCTGGGGAGGAGAGCCCCACGTAACCGCCGGCTCGCCACAGCCGGGGTATGCAAATTAATGCATTTTCCTCAGGGGAACAAAAAAAAAGTGCAAATGTTGTAATCGTAGGTTTAGAATTCTCCGAATACCTATACGATCTATAAAGAATTTTTAAAGAATTTGATGATACACATTCATGAATCAATCAATTAATGATGAATCATCAAAATAATTAGTAAGATTTAAATAAATTTTGTCCAGTTCTACCTCATTATTTTGTTACTTTTTATGATTATTCCAGATGGCAGCGTCGGTCGGACGTTTGGACATAACGCCCTTAAACGGCTTTCGTTTATTTTTCTGCCGGTGATGTTCACGCTAGGCGTTATCTCCACGTTACTGATGGCACTTGCTGTTATCTCAGTGAAGAACTTAGCCATCGGAGTCATACTTCTCATTGTTGCAATCAGTCAGGTATGATTTTTAAGATATTGTAATATGATTATATAATTAGGCGATACATATGATATGAATACAGTGGAACTACATATATTATACACTATAATTTTTATTTTTCACACCGGGCTACTTATCTACCTTGGTAGAAGAGTAACGCAAAGTCGCTATGAAGCATTTAGTATTTATGTTGCAAATAATAACGTTTTTAGTTATGTAAGGAAAAAAATATTCTATGATTTACGTTCCGTAGTTTTCAAACGAATTCTTATTTAATCCTTTACATATTATTATGTAAAGGATTAAATGGCGGTTGTAACACAGTTTTCACTGTTACTACTGCTGACGTTTTCACTCATAGTGTACTTACAGGACTCTGAAATGGTACCTATGTATAAATTACGTAATAAGTACATTAAGTTTAAATCTATGAACATGTATATGTCATAATAAAGATTTATTATTATTATTATATTATATATTTTTTTGGCTATCGTCACATGTTTTACTCCTTAAATAAAACGGATAAAAAAACCAAACTATAGTGTTAAAATAAATATTGTACGAGAGATTACTCTGCTGCTAGTTAATAATAATATTTATCTAAGGCTTAACTGTTTTAGTTAAGCATAAGGCATTCTGTAATCACCAGGCTTATAGGCTATATTATTTGTTTTGTTTCAGTAGCTTTTGATCTAAGAAGAAATCTGTGTTGACCGACTTTAATTTAACAGTGCCAATTATAAACTTTACAAATATAATAAAACCAGCCATCGATTTGGGCTTAAGGACATTACTGAAGCCGGTATTTGATATATATGATATATAATATGTACGTTTAACAGTAGATGGTATTATGAACTGATCATATGTCTAAAATAAACCCATTAATTTTGACAAAAAATCCTCAACGCAGAATTAAATTTGTAAGCAAGTTTATGAAGTTGAAAGCGTTTTAATTATTTAGCTTTGACATTTGTTTCTTGATGATTCTTTATAATGTATCACGCACTGCCATAATAAAACTGTCGGCCGTATGGCCGTAATGTAGTTTGTGTTTATAACTTTGTTTCACTACTTAATTTTATTTGGCAAATATAACTAGCTAGTGCAATTTTAATCATAACTTCGTCGTTAAATGTTAATCTGTTTAATCCTTAGTAACTTGTGGTTTAACTTACTAGTGGAAAATATATCTATGATCTCATTGTTTATTATCTAAATCGAAATAGAAGTATATTAGACTATAGACTAACTAGAAACTACTAACTAGATTTAAATAATTTAAATCGCGGTTATATATACTTAGGTTTTATTATATGAATTAAAAGTCTATAGTCTAATATACAACTATTTTGATCGCATATCCATCGAATTAAATAGATTAGAATAGGATTTCTACGAATTGGAAGCGGAGAGTAATGCTATTAAAGAATCAATCTATGAATCCAAAGGTCCATATCTAAGAATATTTTGTTACAGTATAATATAACATAAATAACATAGTAATTCTTCACTGGGAACATATACATTTTTTCTCACGATTTATTCATTCGAGCGAGACGCGCGATAAGCCATCGGATTGCATCTCTAAAAGTTGGCGTCGGTTTGCTTTTGTTTTCCGTTAGTAGCTGTGTACTAGTTTTGCATACAAAAATTCACGCAGTCGATATAAGCTACAAATAAATTTAAACTCATTGTAGCCTCACAAGCGAGCTTCAAAATTACATTGAAAGTTGGTTTTAATTGTGCGATATAATAAATTACATCCAGAGATTTAGAATAATAAATGCAATCACCTGTACAGTGTGAAATTTGTCTATAACTTACCGTCACGATATATCGTAAAAGTGTCAACAACTATGGTGTGGGACAATATTGCATTTCTTATACATATCTCGAAATGTAATATGAAATAATTCATAGTGAAAGGCTAGAGGTCATCAAATGATTTCGTTCGTTCATGGCGTGTTATTTAGAGATTTACGGTCTTACCAACTTCTCCGTCGTCATTTCAATATAAGGATCGCTTACTTTAAAATTACATAAATTATTTATATGAATAATATGAATCTATTTTTCATTGAAACAACATGCATTAAGAAACAATTAATTACAGAAAAACAGAATTTATTTATGTATCCAGTAATTAATAAGTACCTATATAAAACAGTCTGCCAGTTATTCACAGTCATACACTAAACAAAGAAAATTACATTTATTCACTGATAATCCCATAATTATTTGGCGTTTATTTATTTAATTGTGACTGGCAACAGCGCAAATATTAAATAATGCGTATCGAAATTAAACAACGCATACCTATTCGGTGATTTATGTACATAAGTCCTAGCTGAGCTATCTTTATTAATGGGAAAAGTTAAGTACAATTAAGCTGTATGCCATGCTACGAATTAGTAACAATATAATAACAACTAGGAGATTTGTTAAATCTTGCATAAAGTAAGTTTGAGACTCGTTAAGTGTGGAACACACTATGAGATAGAACTTGTTTATATTATCAAATTCGATACAGCAAAAGATAAAAAAAACTACAGAAAAAGTATCCGCAAAAACGGTGTACAATGTTTATACTGCATTTTGGTCGAGATGGTATCTCATTTTAACAGTTGTTAAGTTAAGATATCCACTCAATATCGAATCTATGATAATTTTATATTCAATTTACGCGGTTTTGCGTTCAATTTTTTTTTTTTTTATGTAACAGGTCAGCTTAAATTCAGTTGTGATTAATGTGTAGAGTCGTGTCCTAGATTATTACAAATGATAAAAGGCACGACCGTAACGTGACCATGCACAGAACCTGAGATATGTAATATTTTTCATTACCTACGATAGACCTGACCACAGCCAATATTGCTCAACTTAAAAATTATTGCCCGGCGCTCGAGGCTTTACGTAACTCTAGCACAGGTACACACGGCAACACGCTAGATTTCAAATTGACTTGAGAGAGAATATGTCTGTGGTAATAATGGCGCTTTTCGTAATACAAATGTACCAGTTTTTTTTATTAAAAACGTCGCCTCATACTTGGAAATTTATCCTGTATCGTGGGTGCAGTCACAAACATAAAAATCTGACATGTACGGACACCCAAACCGGAACAAATTTTTGTAGCTCATACAAAATTTCTGTCCCGTGCGGAAAATGAATCCGCGACCCGTTGTGTAAAGCTAATTACTCGACTACTGCGCCTGCTTTGTAACTTCGAAAATATAATTCTCTCTATAGCTCAACATATAGTAATGTAGGGTCTCACTTTTCTTTTCTCTTTTCTATTCAGGCTGTATCCAGACTGTTCTTCGCTGCATCAGCGCCATCGCCACTGGTGCATCTTCACCCTAGAGCTGAGCTGTTGCCTGCCCCAGTGGCCGCACCGTGGCCCGCCCCAGGACCTCTATTATCACCGTGGGCGAGATCTGATAATGACGCCACCATTACAGACTAGGATTATTTGTACACAAAGCGTTTGCGTCCTTTAATACGACAAATCATAATGTTAGTTTTCATATAGGCTTTAAAAAAATTGCGTTCCGATCCTCTAAATATAAACTTTATGTATTTTTTATAACATTATGATTAAATGCAGATATCAGATACATTGCAGAAGCAAAGGAAAGTACTCTTAGACATGGTTGATAAGTCTCAATTCATTTGAAGAGAAATTCAAAAGCACATCTTACCATTATAGTTATATTATTTACGTCTGATGTATTGCTTTCACTGTGTTTTAGCTAGCTGGTTTTTATAATAAAAAACATTATACTTGTGTCATTGTACTCAGCTATTTCGATCGTTTTTTTAAAAACCAGTTTCTGCTAATTTGTTATTTAATGTAATTACAAGTAAGGATTTTTGGCAAATTCATTATTCATGTCTATTATGTAGAATGCATTTATAGGGTAACTTATTCAACATATTCATAGAATTCTATTTGACTACCTCTACGTTTATTAAGTATGACTGTTAGTTTATATTTATTTATTGTTATAAAGTAACTAAGCGGAACGTTGGCATTAATTTCGAAAGGTAATTATACTTCGTCTGCCTTCCACGTGAATCGTTCGTGGAAGATAGATGACGATATTATTATCGATATTAGATGACGATTACTGGTATTTATTAATTCGTTGTTGGCCAGTTATGGTATATTGTGAATTTCTTTTTCAATAAAAATAATAAAAGCTTACAACTGTTTTGCGTTTTTGTTAATATGATACAAAATTTTCAAACAGAACAAAACTTTTTAATAACGCATGGCAACTTTATTCTATATTAGTTACTATGCTCTAACTATCAACGAAGGAACTCTTAAGTATTACATATTTTTTTTCATAATGAATATGAATATTTATAGATAAATATTAACAGATCATATTTTTCTTGTTTCAATAATACGGTCAATTTAAAGAATAAAATTCAAAGGCAGTCAGATGACGGTTATAACTTATAAGTCAGTTTGATTAATATCATCATACTCGTATGATATGATGATAATATGTGAAGTAATCACAAACAGGACGGCAGACACACATCCCGTTTACTAAATAACTACTCCACAACTAACTGTTATACACTGATTACAATATACAAAGAAAGTTTACCAGCGTGTATGATATGCATTAGAAAACATGCGACAATTCCATAGTTGCTCGTGCTGTGAACGAATTTATAAAACGGTACTTTTAGAGTTCATGTGAAAAATGACACAATAGTCATAGAATTTTAACTGTTTCTCTAACGTTGGTTTAATGGTTAGCCATTGTAGTTGTAAGCATTAAGTAATGTAATATATTTTTAATATATATAATTCTCGTGTGAGATAATTTTGTGGAGACTTTATATTATGAAGAAAATGAAGATTATGAAATTTAAGTTGTAATCTAGGAAGGTTTGCACTTGAAAACTGTTATTTCAAACTATATATATATATATATATATATATATATACAATGTCATAGAAAAAGAAAAATATACAAAACAATAGACCCTCAGCTTTTGTTTCAATATACTATATATAATCACAATTTTTAGCGACTTCTCTTTTTAATTTATATGAAAACTTTCTCGATTTTAATTTTTTATCTACGCCTAATAGCATTTATACAACGCTGTTTAGCATTTTCTCTGCTCCAGAAGTGGGAGAAATTAAAATATATTTACATTTTTATTTATTTGGAGGCAAATAAAGCAGACGGGTTATTTGATGGTAAACGATTGTTGCCACCCATAGCACCAGCAGAGTAATTTTTTTAAGGATTAGATCTCGGACAGTTTGGTAGTATGAGGCAGAAAATTTCTGGAAAACGAACTATTCTGGACTGTTAATTGTCTAGATGTTAAGGTGAACGTTGGCGTTCCTGTGTAATGATGGCAGAAACTGGCGGAAGGATTCAAACCAAACCATTCCTCGCAGTTACTATATATGATTTATAAACTTGCAAGTGGTGGGTATATATGTACTTTTGTGTGGAATGGTATTTGTAATACCAGAACGCTTTATATCAAATACAAAAACTTTAGTCGCAATTCGCAGTTGAATGTTTTTCGAAATATTCGTACTAATGTGAGATTTTCGTAGTAATGCGCTTCTACGTACGTAACCATAAATCCTCACATGTATTGCGTTCCAGTATGTTGCGTCCAGATTTATACGGTGCGGTATCGAAATAACCTGCACCAGTAGTTTTGGTAAATACAAAACGAGTAGCAAAAAGTGCGACAGTTAACGAGCATCAGTCCCAAAATAATCAGAAGGAAATGTCCTTTTTTGTTACCTTAATAAGGTTTTATGGGCGGAGCGATAGCACCTCCTTAACTATTCTTATATTGCAATACTACTATGAAAATCCAATCTTCTTTTTTTCAATTCTTCGACATTTACCCATTTATCATAATTACGTGTCGCCTTAGTTACGGGTCCAAGGACTCAAGGACTTGTTCTTTTATAAGGTACCTATACATAGAACACATAGAAACAATTTTCGTGAATTCGAATAACACATATGTATTATTATATATAGTGTACCTACTAGATTTAATATCTATTTATACAATGAGGAACGCACGCTAAAAACTACACAGTAGTATACAAAGGGATTGTTTTAGCTATAGGTCGATACCTTTATGTTCTACTAGCTGTGCCAGCGACTTCGTCCGCGTGGAATTGTTATTTTGAGCATCATATTTATTTTTAAAACAACCACCTCAGCTGTTACCCGATCTTGACAACGCGACATATCCAAATTTGATCACCATAAAAACAATTCTAGTGAGTTGACATTAAAAGATAGACCATATACTGTCGCGGACATTTTTTTAGATCATTTTAAGAGGAATAATTCTTTCATACATATTTTTTTGGTATCTAGAACCGTTTTCGCAGCGCATGCCCTCAAAGATGAATAATTTTCACCGTGTTTTCCACATTTTCCATTATTTCTTCGCTCCTAGTCGCAGCGTGATGTTATGTAGCCTAAAGCCTTCCTCGATTAATGAGCTTTTAAATAAAAAAAATATTTTTTCAATTCGAACCAAGAGTTCCAGAGATTAACGCGTTCAAACAAACAAACTCTTCACCTTTATAATATTAGTATAGATTATTGTGAGTCAACCATAAAATAAGAGATATGCTGTTGCGGGATGTTTTTTAGACAATTTTATGTAGAATATTTCCGTCATACATGATTTTTATGTGACTTTAACTTAAGGCTACACACGCGACGGAAGCTAAAAAAATGGAGTTACTTCTCCCGTTTTCCCAAAATTTCCCTTCACTACGCTGCTCCTATTGATTGTAGCGTAATGGAAAGTATTCTATACACCAAGTAATAATTACACCAAGTTTCGTTAAAATCTGTCCAGTAGTTTTTGTTTCTATAAGGAACATACAGACAGACAGACAAAAATTTTACTGATTGCATTTTTGGCATCAGTATCGATCCCTAATCACCCCCTGATAGTTATTTTGAAAATATATTTCATGTACAGAATTGACCCCTCTACAGATTTATAATAAGTATAGATTATATTATATCAGGGAAATATAACATAATGGCAGCTCATAGGAAAAGTTGCCGACACAGTTTACGCAGCGGACGAATGATCCGCTACTACTTAATAGACCGCAGATTGGATTCCCATATTGGTCAAATAATGTATAATTTGCAGAAATGAGTTTCAGTTTGGGTATTTTTTTCCGTTTGTAACTGTACGACATAGAAACACTAAAAATATTAGTACGCAGCGATATTATTTAAGAAACAATCAATCAAAGATTTCTGTGTAATTTTAATCAGGAAGTTACATAACTACAGCTTTAGAGATACTGTTCTAGATCTTCTCATCTCGATTAACACATCGCTGTTAATATGAAGAATAAAGATATCGGACTTGTGGATATGGTATCCAGTTTTCCTTAGTATCCTAAATTATTAGTCTCACTAGGTATATTAAAAAATTCTTTACTCTGTATGAAAAGTTTGACAACTAACAAGATATTGATACAAATACGTTGATATAGAATGACTGTAGTGAAATGTTGCTAATATTTATTCTGTTTTTGTTCTGTAGATTCGTGTAAATGTTAACCAAAAAACTATATAAGGAAGAACCTTAAATAAGTTTGTGAAAATAAACCATTTCTTTATTAAAGTTAACCATATTAATTCAGGAATACTAGACAAAAACCTATAATAACTTTACCAAATACCAGACTCCAAACCATAAATAATATTTAAAAGGTCTTTGTGTATGATTGTGCAATAAAATCTGGTAATTATAATAATTATGTTAAATAAATGAATTCATAGATAAATATGTTTAATTAGGGTTTGCAATATCAATTTGAACATTAACAAAAAATCTACTCCATTTGTCCACAAATCTACAAGCGAGACACAATAAATAAATATGAAGGGTTAATTTTATTGCCTGTATTGTTTAAGAACCTAAGATTGATACGAAATTATTTTATAAATTAAAAACGTATATTTGATAATATCCTTATTAGTTACATACAAATCTTTTACAGTTATAATTTCTAAACCTTAGACCTAGCTAGCAGTAAGGGTGAAATCAACTCATGATCGAGGCTTGATAGCCCTGACTGCCGTGCCTTGTACCGGTTTCTAACAAGTTTAGTTTCAAGTTTTCCGTGAAGATGAAATGCTTACTAAACAAAGTATCCAAGTGATTTCTTCTAGCTGTATACTATCTTTATCTAAAGTTTAAATTACGCCTGATGACAATCAATGGTTATAGTAGCTACTCACATAGACGAGGAATTTTGCGGAAATTTGCTTCTGTAATAGTAAAGACGACCTCAGCATATAACAAACTATTGTATAGTAATGTATGAAAATCACACAATATATTAAAAACCTCGATCACTGTGTACAAGATTACCACGAAATCCCGCCAAGTAAAGTAGATAAATAATTAGTAATCTTTGAATCCCACCAAATTCTGTATGACATCCTTAAAAAGTTTCATGTATTTTTTAGTATTGAATAAAATTCGGTTTACATTTCATATGTCTAGAAATCTTTAATAGGCAACATATAAGATATTACGTGATCAACTCACGACCGATTTGGGTTTATATATACGAGTATGTACATAGTATTGGCCTGGTATGCCACGCTTTATATATTTTGCACGCTTGCCAGATTTTATATTTCTTTACTAAGTTATAATTGCGGTTAATTAAATTGCAGAAAGCTAGTTTCCCGTCTTAGTTTACGAACTCACTGAACAAACTATTAATGGAAGAGAATAAAATTCACAAAAAAAGTATGGGAATCCTAAACGGAACCGATGAAATTTGGTGACCTTAAAAAGTAAAAATACAATTGAAGCTAATATTTCTAAAACCTGAAGAAAAAAGAGGTGGCCGATTATTGCTCCAAAATAAAATGGAGCTAGACGGTAAAATTGCACAAAATTACCAAAGTATTATTATTTTCCGCATCAACAGGGCAGAATCAAGTTTCTAATGACAATCACAACCTTATGGCAAATCTACAATTCAAAGAAAAGCATGTTTAAAATAAACTTAGTAGCTTGTATCATTGTAGGGTGCGGGTCCTGATTTGATTCATCATATTTATTTTAGCTTTAGCTTTGGCCTTGAGTATTATTTTTAACCGCTCCTTGAGCGACGGCAGATTTCTATCTACGTGGAAAAATGCTCTGATTGTACCCAAGCAAATCACGTGGACGTAAATAACTGTCGATCCACTTCAGCCCCTCCATTTTCTAACAGGACCCATTTATCTGCATCATCACCCATTTATCTGCATATCTATGGATATATATATATATATAAATAAAATGTTAGCATTTTGATTGTTTATAATATTGTTCTAATCCCGTGGAAACGTGATAAAGTGCATGGAACACAATCGATTTATGAAGGACGAATTAAAAGGTAATATTTAATTTTGTTATAGTTTAGATCGACATTTCATCCTAGTATAAAAAATAACAACTATTAGTAGGTTCTATTCGTCGACAGACAGGTGGATACTTAAGATTCAAAGAGCGCGGCAACACTGTTATGCTTATGACCCACTTCACTAATGTGTAACGCTATCATCGTGAAGTCAAGTAAATTAGCCAGCAATAAACCAAATGCCGCAAGACAAAACTATTTTACTAAAACAATGTCTTTATTAATTAATAATATTTCTTCATTCTCTCACGGGATTTAAAACGGTCAAAATGCGTGCTTGTATATATTTGTCTTCTTAATACAGTAAAAAAAATGTTACAAATATTTAACTCAATTTACAAAGATGGGCGGATTATCATAAACGGAGAATTTTGATAGAAGTTTGTGTAATAAAAACTCTTACGAATTGATGCATAACACGATCAATTTACACCTTATGAATCAAAATTTTGCGATGTCATAAAAATTATAGTTTTAATGTGTTCGTTTATCTTTGTCTTATATTGAAGGTTGTTCTGTGTTTGTCACGTGTCGACTTTGCCACGTCAAATTGCAATGTGCTCTCGGCAAAGGGAACTACGGTCACACAGCTACTGGACTTTATATAGTATTTTATTTTTGCTTTGTTTTTTTTCATTTTTCTTATCTTTTGTGTATTTGATTTATGATCTTATATATTTCACTTGTTATTTATGACGAACTATACACATATATATATATTTTAATTTATAGTAATTACTAATCGCACGCACCTTTGTCGCGTGTCAGTTCCGCTTAGTTCTTTACCGATATGGTATATTATTTGTAAATTTTATTGTTATATCTGAAGTTTGTATATTGGTACGGTGCTAAGCGGGACGGGCGCGCGGCAGGGTAAACCGCAGAATACCAGCGCTGCGTGCAGCCGGATTACATGTTGTGCCATCCGGTAGCTCGCGGTAAAATGCTGAGCGGGACGCCCTTTTGGCACATTGTATTTTCTATATTTTTTTTTTCTCGCTATTGTTGTGTTTTTTATGCTTATGTTGTGCCAATAAAGTTTTATTCTATTCTATTCTATTCTATTCTATTCTATAAAATCATGCGTGATTTAAAATCGATAAATCAAGATACATAGCCATAAGATTAACATTATAACTATTTCCTCCTAAGATATTAAGATAGTTAAGCAAGCCTAGTTAAATTTGCTATTATTATACTACTCTGTGTAAAAAGTATCGGGAATATGTCAATAAAAAGACACACGTAAAAGAGGTCGTTCTAATTTTTTTACTGCATGTTGGTAGCACTGTACTGATTTAGCGCGCAAAATTTGGGCGGGACCTGTCATTTAATTTATTTTAAACTACACTTTTTGTTGGTCATTCTTTTGAGTCCTCGGCAATTTTTACAATGGAAAATATTGTTGAACAAAGAGTGTGCCTTAAATTTTGTGTTTCGAATGATATTTCATGTGGTGAATCACTAAAAATGTTACGAAATACCTACGGCGAATCGTATATATCGAAAAGAAGGGCTTATGAATGAAAATATAAGGCTTTTAAAGAAGGCCGAGAAGTAGTAGTAGACTTGCCTCGTTCTGGTAGACCGTCAACCGCTACGACCAAAGAAAACATCGACATAATCAAGAAGCTAGTGCTCGAAAATCGACGTATGAGTCTGAGAGAGTTGGCTAGTGAGGTGAACATATCTTTTAAGTCCGTCCACAATATTCTCATTGACATTTTAGGCATGAAACGCGTCGCCGCTCGACGAGTTCCAAGAGAGCTCAATTTTGTTCAAAAAGCGCAGCGAAAGCATGTCGCTGAAGACATGGTTTCCCGAGCTTCTACGGATCCCACCTTTATGAAACGTATTATAACTGGCGAAGAGACATGGGTTTATGAGTATGCCATGCAAACAAGCCAACAGTCTTCAGAATGGCGTCTCAAAAACGAGCCGAAACCCAAAAAACCTCGGCGAAGTCGCTCCAAAGTCAAGGTGATGCTGACAGTTTTTTTTACTACCGTGGTTTGGTTCACTCTGAATTCCTTCCAGAGGGAGACACAGTGAATAGAGAATATTATTTAGGCGTAATGAAGCGTTTGCGTGAGAGTATCCGCCGAAAACGTCCAGATTTGTGGCGACACAACTCATGGATGCTGCACCATGAAGTATGTTCTATTTCTCTATAATCTATTCGAGGAACAATTAATAAGCTAATAGCTTTATGCCAATTCATTTACCCAAAGGATTACTTTATTCAATTTAATAATTCGAACATAACGTAATTTTAAGCCATTGTTTAAAAATAATCAGCTTATGTTTTAGGTGATACGGCTGTAGCGGTTGTATTATTCGTTACGCAAAAACAACATAAACCAAAGATTTAAAAGTAAGAGCATTTCTCGAGTTGCTCCAGATTTTACTGCCGGCAAGTGAAACGCGTTTGTGAACCTGTTTACTTATAAAATGAACAAAAAATACAGGCGCTGAACAAGTACTTGCGTAGGCACAGTGATTGTATTATTTTATCAATCAGAAAAAATCTACCGTTGTCAGTATTTCGCTGTACTATATTTGCCGCTACGATACGCGTGCCAAAGCGAACTATTGACGATGCAACGGGACGCGTCTTAAATTTTACAACAATAAATAAACCAATAAGAAATTTTATTATCAACAATGAAGAAAAAAGGTTTAACTCAAGCTAATTTTGACATTTTTCTTCATTATACTACAAAATCATATTATTTAGTATTTCTTGAAAATAAAATTCAAAGCCAATTCGCAAGTTGATCTCCGAATTGTAAAGAAAAAATGGAACCAGAAATATTACTGTACTTCCTGGCAGTTAATGAATTCTATGGCTCTCTATGATTAGCTAACGATTTGACATAACATAATAATCTAAAATTATACAAGATTACGACGAATTTTTAGGTCTATTATTATTATATAAACAGCGTTTCCATCATGAATAATGTAGACAGGAAAATTAACAAACAAGCTTTGTCAAATTAGGTTAATTGTGCATAATGCGATAGTTTAGAGTATCAGTCAATAATAAATTAATCGTAAGCACTTTATTATGATAGTATTTTCACTGCAATCGTGTCCCAAATACTGTAGGCAAAGTTTTGTAGAGAGGGGCGCGCTTGCGTTCTCGCACAGTTAGTACAGGCATCAAAATGTGCGCACACCATCTGTGGTTTCTCTGTCTAGTGTTTTTTGCTAATTACTCTGTGGCGTCAGTGCTTGAAACGCCAGGGCATGTCCGGGACAAAAAAATCAATCTCTTCGACGGCATCACGGTGAGCTTGCCACCAGGGAATAATACTGAGAAGGTGATGTCTTTTGAAGTTGACACACACAGGAGTTTTGAAGGTCAGTTAACCTTACAAGTAACACAAACAGATAGCTGTCGCGACATTCTAATTTTTTTAGACGGATATAAAGTATATTTACGAAATACTGATGATATATTAATATATAATAACATATATAACATGTGTTTCTGGAATGTTCACAATATTACTTTTTAAATAGAAATTGCTACTGCTATTGCTAGCTACTGTTAGATAAAATCACCAAATAGTCTTTATGACTTTTTTGTAATATTTTTTTACTGAGATTAGTAGCTTTTTACTTTAATAAACTTTAAATAAAATAATGGTGTTTTCTAAATATGGAAAAATAATTATTAACCAAACTTTTTGCATACATAAAATGGGCATTCTTTTTTTACACAAACGCTTTACAGTGAATATTTATAATCAAAATAATTCATAAATAAAATTAACTTCCTTTCCGGTCCTATTTTAATGTCGTTAAAAAATTTTACAAAAATCTTCCTATATTTTTATTACCTATTAAAATATTAACGTTGAATACATAATTTGTTTATTTGATTAATTATTATTATTGTTTTTAACAGCTCAAGTCTCCTTCACAAGTCCCCAAAATTATTATACTCATAAGTCCTCTTCAAAAGTAAAGAAAATTATTTATCTTATTAAAGTATACTATGAACCCATATGAGCTCACAGACTAATAAGGAAAAACAGCCGTGAACGCACATTGGGATCATAGGACTGTTAAATGTGTTAAACTTACAATATCTTCTACAGTATAGCTACATTACATGGAATATTACTTAATTACATGGAAAAGTTTAAATTTCGAAATTTCTACTCCGAACGAATCTGTGACCGTGATTGGAATTGTTTAAATTCTGCAAATGAAAATAGTCCTTGTTGCTTATAAAACAGAATTTTTCTTCGTACAAAATATAATAGCCAAAGTGAACCAGACTTCAAAACTGTATATTTAATTATCGAACGAATACCAGGAATTGTGATTAATTTCGAATTTTTGTATAAAGAATATTTTAATGTCTTCTGAAATAAGAAAGAGCGACTCTTTTTCTCCGAAACAAACTTTCGTAACAAAACGGATACTAAATAAAATTAAGCAAGCGACTCTGTTTTATATCATTTTCGGACCCCGAAATGATGTGACCATGAACGAATAGATTGGATAATGTGACAATCCATCTTACTGACATTACTCTGACTAAAATGAAACGAGCTTGTATAAATATTTTTATGATTATCAGGCAGATAACAGCGATAACAAATAACATTATACAATTTTTTTTAGCTACTTCAAGGAGTTAATGCTACTAAAATAAGCTCTTAAATAGACTTAGAAAATATAACTGTGAAATTATTTCATAAAACGTTGAATGAATTTTCAAAATGGGTGAAAATCGTGCTAAGAAGCATGCTAAGTTTCGTTCGAAATATCGTTTTTCGTACATATAGAATAAACGTTACGTTTCTGTCATGTCCAAATATGACATAGAATTCGTCTATTTTTAAATAGGTCGTATTTACAAATAGACGAATTCTATGTAGGACGTAGAAATATATATTTCAGTTATTTTCGGAAACGTAGTCATTATTTTCAAAGTGCGCTCCTTCTCTTCAAACAAACCTAGTCTTTTGTATCTACATCTTGTTACAGTAAGGAAAGTGGAGAAATTGCGTGCACACGAATAATCAGAGCGGCTACGGCCTATAAGCATTGGCAACATTTTCGATCCAATTAACTAACTGCCAATTGTCGAACGTACTATTAGGAAAATAACAACCGTTAAAAGAAGGAAAGATATAATACATTTTATTAAGAATGAAGATATCGATGAGTTACTTTGTAAGATTTCATGTTTCAAGTTTTGATCACTTCTTGTACTTGATTCGCATTCTATTCTCAAATATTCTCATTCATACAAACATTTAGTTTTATTAGACTATACTAAGTCATGTACTCTCGTTCGTTCATCCGAACCTATATTCATATTCATATTCATATTCATATTCATATTCGTTTATTCACTCTTTGCTTGACATACATTTATCTTACAAGTTATCGTTTAAAAAATATTCGAAGGAAGGCCGAAGAATAAGTACGAGCCGCTATTTTATACTATAAATTGTTGACTTTTTAAGTCTTGTATCGCTTTAATTAGATGCCATTAATTTACCATAGATAAATTAAACTTTTCAAATACTATCATTTAATAATAAAAAGTTTAATGTTTTATCACTGTTAGAAATGAACGGCCGCCGACGTGCTAGTGCACATTGACTTTACCAACAATAGATTCACACCCAAAACTTGATGCTTACTTTGATTGTAATAATAATTAAAGCATTAGTAGAAAAATGTAATGCTAGATATAATATGTACCCTCGGGAAAGATAGCAGGTTGGAATTCAATTCAGAACCTGATCTTGTTACAAATCAGCATTGAAAACGCACCGTACTGGACGATATTGCCTCCATGTGATACGGGTGAAACGTATTGCGATGGTGAGTTACGATGATAGAATTAGCCGCCAATAAAGGCCTTAGGCAGCAGTGCATAAAAAAGATGTTTCAGTTGTTAGAGATAGCGTGGGTCATGATGGTTTTGGTAAGCATTACCAAAAACAAAAAGTTATAAATATAGTGCTAAGTTAGTACGTATAATATAGTTATTATTATAATATACTAAGGGCCGGTTTCACCGGTTGCTGATAATTTCTTAGATAGTTGTCTGACATATAACGCTATCCGATAGATAAAGGTTACTGAAAATTTTTTTTCGTTTCACCATCTAACTGTCAGATAAAATAAAGGATAGATAAATTTGCCGACAGGTTATTAAGTCACGAAACGGCAACGTCGCTTTTTAATGTTTCGATTCACTAACCTAATTACCGTGTTTTCAAAAACTAAATAAATATTAATAGCTTAAACATATTGTTATCGAAATTAATAAATATATGTTCTAGATTAGTCTTGTACTGTTATTGTGAATATTTACTATGTGCTAATAAAATTCTAATACGTAATATATTTTTATTCAAACTTTATTGAATAAGAACGAAACGCGCTATTGATGACATAAACTGTTGTCATTCCTGTGTTGGCGCCACTTTTCAATTCTTCTAATAGTATTTTCCTAAGAATATAATGGCTTCTCCAAAAAATAAACGAGAGAGGAACATCAATTACTCGAGGGAGGAAATGGAGCTCCTGGTGTCCCTTGTGGAAGAAAAAAAGCATGTATTAGAAAACCTTTTTCTTTTCGCGCTATGTCTATCAAATATTTTTCTCTTTGACAGATCTTACATATAACAACGCTATCAGCCAATTCATGTGACCATTAAGTTACAGGCAACTTTATATGTCAGATACCTCTATCCGAGACCTGTGAAATCGAAAATTGCATTTAATATGACAGATAAGAGAAAGTTATGCTATCAGAGACCTTATCAGCAACCGGTGAAACCAGCCCTAAGTATATTTAAGTATATTTAACAACTCTTAATAATAGCATAACAATTTAGGGTATAATTTTCAATACGATATGCAAACGTATCGTTGAACTACTAAATACAAAAGCCAGTTGCAACGATTTTGTCCAATCCATCAAATGGAGCTCGCACACATGATTGAAAAAATAACGAAATGCTAGAGAAATGAAATTTCTATTGTAAAATATTACAGATATTACACAACCTGTGATTTTATTGATCGTGCCAGTACATATGCGTGTTTTGATAAATCCATCGTTTAGTTGCTAGGACGCATGCAAACTAATTAATGTTGCTTTCGGAAGTTTCGTGACTATTTTTATTTCCCACTCTCGAAATGTAACGATTAATGTTTTATGAGTATATAATATTACAAAGACACTATCAATATAACATTATATGACATATGTCTGCGACTTGGAAACCAACCCAATTTGCAAGGAAGAAGACTCATCCCGTCTAGTTTTTTAATATCGTTACCGTAAAACATGCCAACTTTGCCCGCTTTTGTTACTTTAGGCCAGTTTAGGCGAATTTATTTTCGAAATGGTCAACGATGGACGTGATATCTTTTGACTAGTCAATCATATATATATTTTTTTCAAATAAAATTCAATAAATAAACACATTATATAGTAAACTTATAAAGTTATAAGGCATTTTAAAAAGTGGGCCAAAAATAAAAAAAATGACAACATTGCCCATATGACATTTCATGTCTACAAATCCAGTATAAAATAAGCTCTGAGATTTTGAAATAAAAACTTAATTACCTAATGAGCAAAGCTCCACAAAGTATACGATTTAAAACGAGTGGAATAAATAAATGGCAACAAAAGCGAGTGGGCAAAGTTGTCTACTTTTCTAGAGCATTCTCTCCATACAACCGTTAAAGTGATCTAGGGTTGTCGCTATAATTTATACACTGCTCTTGAAAATTAAAACAAATATGTATTTAAAAATACGCTTTATTAAAGAATAATCGCAAAGAAAATTATATTGTAAATAATTATAAAAATAGACGTAAGTACTTAATTGAATATGTTAATCGAAAGGAATATAATGCGAGATCATAAATCAAATAAAAATAATCTTTGAAAATCAGGTGATTTCTTACATTTCTTCTTGCAGCCAGCTCCAACATTTGTATCGAATAATTTTTATAGCTTCTGGACCCTACTAATCTTCTACAGCGCTGATTATTTTTCCGGGATTGTTTATTCATTCTGTAAACAAAGAAATACTCAAAAGCACCACACCCACATGCACGCAAATCAAAGCCCAACATTCCGTTGATCCATTGTAAATATAATACATGCCATCTTCATAATTGAATATCCTAGACCCAAAGCAAAAGCATCAGTGAACGCATAGAGATGATCGGGGTGAATGCAAATACTTCCAATCGATTTAATTAAAATGGTACTAGTTGATAAACAGATAGATAGGTAGTAAATGTAAAAGAAAAAAAAAACTATTTTTCATAGTTAACCCCACTAATGATTTTATCAATCGAATAATAATGACAGGTGAAATTAGTGTTTTTGCATAAGTTTGTATTAATATTAAGTTTTATTTGGCTTTTTGTAAGTGTTCATATATTATTAAATTAAAATATCTTTATATAGCAACCCTACGTTAGAATTTTGATGGGCAATGTTGCCAATCAGTGTCAGTTATAAGCCAAGGTAACATTGCCCACCTCCATAAAATCTATTCCGCTAAAGCTTTTACGTCAAATTATCAACTAAACACGTTTATTAATGGTAAATAAAGATATTTTAAAAAATTACATACCTGCTATAACTGGAAGTATGATTTTCGACAAAAGTTTTTGAACTCCGATTTGCCCGCTAAAACACGTCCTAATACAATCACTGCTGCCATATTACTGAAGTGACGTACGCAGCAGACCATGAGATTGTCGATGTTGCCAGAAATATAACCATGTTTTCAGAATCGACTATAAATTACAGAGAATAAACAACGTTGGCGTTATTTTTTAAATAAACTGAAAAATACCCTGTCGGGCAAAGTTATACCTGAAGGGCAAAGTTGCCACGTTTGACGGTACGCATAAGTCCATTGGGTTCTCAAACTGCAGGTAATTGACCGTTGTAAATGCCCAGCGAATAGACTGCCCAATGAAAAATGAATGCCCAGACTGGAATAGCGGGGAATTTCTCTAGCATTTCTACTGCAAGACAAACCGTGGTGACCATTGATAGAATTGCCACAATGCATAATGACTACGGTGTGGACTGCAACACAGGCGAAGGGCTACTACCCATAAATGAAAAGAATTTTCGTCCATTTGTATATTCATTACGTATTCTTATGTGTATTAAATATTTGTATACTTCTCTAATCCTTATTTGAAGCCACAGCGCTGACCACTTTGTCCATGCGGATATATTTTACTTTCGTATTGGTAATAGAAAGAAGTTTTACGGTAATAAAAAGAATTAAAAACTTGATTTTGACATTACATGTTTATTGTAGCAAACGATGATCTTTAGGCTCTTGACAATTTTTTTTATTCAAATTACATTTCTCAGCCTAACGCACAAAGTAAATTGTAATACGTATACAATGCCAACCTTTACAAAACTAATAAGGCCCTGTTAGTACATGCCTAACCAATCCAGCGTGTTTGCGTCATGTGTCTACGTCCTGACGGTAGCTTTCTTTCAATGCACCAAGTTACATTGGTACATAGCTCATATAAGTTCCCATCAATGGTACAAGTTTTAGCCAGTCGCGCTGGTTCTGTCAAGATTAGTAAGTTACATTGGTTACGATGAGTTATTGATATGATACTCGTATCAACCAACCAATCATATGGTTTGGAACCATAATTTAAACTTAAATTATTTTAGGCATTTCGTATTTAATCATGTTGTTTTTACATTTATGTTATTTAGGTTATTATTGGTAAATTCTTATATATATATAATGCTATTAATAACATTGAATGAATAATTACATCTTACATGACCTCTTGGGTTGTTTCTCACATTTTAATATATATTACGATAATTACTTAATTCATGCATAACAGCATAAAAGTTATAAATTTGTATGAAAAATATAGTGAATTAAAAACACTATTATAATGTGAACTGATTTCGGAATAATTTTTTCCACAGTTGTGCAAATCGTGTTTATTACATCGTACTAGTTTATTAGATATTAGATGATCATATTTATTAGACATTAAATTAAATATATCGAGGAGTATAATCTAATCAACAAAAACCTAAGCTTGCACATTATTTAGAAGCTTTTTTTTAACGATGTGTTTGTTTAAGCTCCTAGTAATTAATTGAATTAGGGTGTAATTTTTGAACGTCGTATTCGCAGTTTCTTTGTGTGTTTCTATATATAGCTGGAAATTCATATATTCATTAGAAGTGAATTAAAATTACATCATCAGACAAATATTTACGCGCTATTTATTTACGGTACGGTGGTGCTAGAATTATAGAAACCTGAACCGGTTTTTACACAGATTCGATGCATGTTTCAAGTCAGGCAGTCATTCGCATTAAAAACGTAGTGTCAAAGTGATTTTGTAATAGTTTCCATTCAGCGATGTCGTCTTTCTTGTTTTTAGTGATGAAGGTTGGTTGGACGATATTTGGTCACAAAATCCGTCTGTGCCTAGTAAGTGATAATAAGCCAACGGTTGAAGTCTACGACCGGTGGGTTGTCACTTACTAAATATTGTTAAGCATTAGTTTTGACATATCGACTGTTAAAAGGAAATATGGCATAAGCGACATTTTGGTCAAAAATGAGTTATATATGCCATTGGACTCAAAATTTTTTGCTCTTTCGAATGCGCTTACTCCCATGGCTCCTTGACGGCATTTTTGGCATTTATGCCCAAGCAAAAAAAAAACATTTTCATATTGTTATTTTAGCTAACAGACGAAAATTCTGGTCTTTAAAATTACTTTAAATAACGTCAAATTACTAAAACTAAGAATACCAGTAACGTTCCATTTCTATCCGATTTTGTAACTGTTTCACATTTCAAAATATCTTAATAAATGACGGAAATACGTCAGTGTTTTTAAAATTTTAAACTTTAAACGGCTCTCCTGAATATTTCTTCTTTTGTCGCTTATTTTCTTTTAACCGTCAATATGCTTATGTCAATCTGTGAGACTTTATGATCTCAAAAAAATTCTTACAACCGATTAATATCGCCTAATTATCATATACCTATGCCATTTATTTACAATTGGTATTTTTTATTACAGGCAGAGGCAAACAGAACAAATTGATGCAAAGGATTCTACCAATGTTCATTATGCCATTCCTCATCCAATCGACGATTGTACCACTGTTTCTAAGCATGCTTAAGTTTATGCTGTTCAAGTCCTTGATGGTCGGGAAACTCGCGTTAACTTTAATCATACTGAATGCCTTCAAAAATCGCACTGTACCTAAGGGAAGAGATGCCGAGATGGCGACTGCTGTATATGGTTACCATGGAAGCGGAATGGAGTATGGAGCTTACGTCAATTGATTAGTATTTAAAACAAATGTATGTGATTATGTTTACTTAAATTTATACCTGAAATATTTCCTTAATTTGATTGTTCTATAAGAGTTTTTTGTGATAAACATTATAATTCCGAATCTCAAACTACACCGATACCAAAATTTTATCAAAATAGATCAGTAGAACCGCAGATTATCCAGACCATCTAAGCCCACAAATTTCTCTTCTTTGTAATACTATTATAACATTAAATAGAGATGTCCTGCTTCAGTAGGATCAATTGTACAGAAAGTCATATAGGTACTTTTTACGAAAGCATCTCGCCAGAAATTAAATTGTGATAAGGCGGAAAGATAAAAGCAAGGAATCATACCTCTTTAACTGGCTAAATATGTAAGATTCTTAATTCTTCTCACTTATATACAATATCAAATGTATTTATATCATAGCATCTTTGCTAATACAAACATGAATAAACTCGCTACCTTCAGCTTGATTCCATTTTCCTTAAATGTGTTTACTTGAAATTCTAGAGGTGCAAAGAATTACATTTTCAATAGCAAATGTATATAATCTTTAGGTGTTTTCTAAGTCATAAATATATTTATTTATTTATTTAGTAGGTAGGAATAATACTGTTAAAATACTGATAAGATACTGTTAAAATAAGTTCTGGATGTATTAGTTTTATTACTGATTTTATTTGTTTCCTTTTTTGTTTTATTGTACTAATTAAATATTGGACAATTGAAGAATTTGCTATTTATTTTTCTTATTTCCGATCACTAATAATAAAATTACACGAAGTTATTGTACAAAATAATAAAAAAGTAATAAAATTATTGTACATAATGTGTACTAGAGTGTAATAGAGAATTTGCAGAATTAAGTATTATACAATAAACAAAAATAATAACTGTCATAAATTTGTAAGGTACCACATTGCATCTAGCAATTTAATTCATGATTACACTTTTGCAGATATCCATTAACAACAATTAATCTGATACTTGAAGATTACTTTCATATATTACAACTACTTACAACATTTATGACCTCGAACTATGGTTCGAAAATAAAAAATACACATATAAACTGCACATAAAAAATTATATATTTAACTGAAAGTTACTTTAAAAATAAGCTATGTACCTATTGATTCCTAATATTAGTAATAAAACGAGGATGATTTCGCGAGCTTCATAATAGTTTATACTCAATTATTATAATACCTTAGCCTTTAGATTTATTATTTAAAATGTTTATTGTTCTGTGACTGTTGTATCTAATTGTTATAGAAGTAAATAAAATAAATTATTGTACTTTTAAGTATAGAAAACTAACAAACCTTATAATTTAAGTTTCACTTTTTATTTGTTTATTTAAGTATTTACCAAATACTGATTTTAATAATTGTTTATTGGAGAATAGATTCAATAAACATTTTTTTTTAATATTTATGTTTTATTTTATATAATAACATCGTGTTTGTCTGGAACCTACTAACTATAAAAAGCGGAGGAAAGTCGAAGGTGTCTATAGTTCCACTTTGGTGTCCGAATTACACATTCGTTTGCAGTCTTTTATTAACAGCGTAAATTATTTTGGTATAAAACTAAGTACAGCGCTTGTAGCGAAAACGTTATGGACTAAAATAGGGTAAACACTCTATCTTTCTTCCAAGAAAAGTAAAACTGTTTCAGAAACTATTCAAATATTATACCCGCCTATAAGAAATCTTGGAGCGTAAGAAGTATATTTATTGCTCCTTTTTCCCAAATATAGACGATAATACTTGCTAGGTTTTGCCTTAATTCTGTTTAACCAAGTATACAATTAATCAATATATTTTATTGAATTTTAAACTGCTTGGGATTTCTTCTTATTTTTGTTAAGCTATCGCCAAAGGTGTAGAATCTTTTTCATGACTGAAGCAGTTAAAAATCATGAAATAAACATATATTGCAACGTATTGCAATATATGTTTAATTAAGTGGTAATTTTAATGCTACGAGTAAGCTTAAGTCGTAAGTAGTATAACACGATTAGGTTTCTGACCTCAGAAGTAAAGTTGTACTTCTTAATGGAAATAGCATAAGTTCATGCTGGATAGAACTATTTTCTAGGTCTGTTCAGTAGACTGTTAATTGCTTTTCAGTCATTCTTAAATTTTTTCAATTATTTCAATTTAAAGTATTATGTTCTAGTCAATCATGGTAGACAATATTTTCGTTGATTAGGGTTGTAATATTTATGGTTGTAATATATATTAAGTATAAAAAACACCTTAATGCGTCGGAACACGTACTATGAAAGACCGCTCAGATTCAGCTTCATCTTCAAGGTTTGTTTAGGAGATATGGTGATTCGAGGTTGTCTGTAACAGCGTACGTACCTACGTAAAAAAGTTAGAAAATATGTTACATAGTAGGCTATATAGCATACTATGTAATATATTTATACTATATTGTAAGTCGAATCGACTTTAATGATAGTTGTGACCTCGGTGAATGTCCTCAGACCAATGAAAGTTAAAATCTTTAGAAACTGTAATCTACAGTTGCTAATAGTACTGATGTAGATACTAAATAACACACAAACCAGTCATTTCAGTGGTCAAGGTATAAAAATTTAATAACTCAAGATGTAGGATAACCATAAAGTAGTTCAGTGAGAGTGAGTTCAAGAAAAAGTTTACATTGTTTATTTATTACATGGACCAATAACTATAAGATTGACACTCAGCTTGTTTGTCAATATATACTTACATGACCTAAAGATTAACTAATATAAAAATTAGATTCCTAGTGCTGGTGTGTGGGTTATTCAAATCATCCCCGTATTTGTTCATGGTCCAAGCATTTAATATTTTTCTTTATATTCAATCTTAACTCTCTTACTAACTCAACTTAAAAATTTCTAAACAATAAGTCGAAAATTGTCGTAACTCATAAACCGGATAGTCGTTTATACATACACTAATTAGTTTTGTAACTATGATGAAAGTTATGGAAATGCTGGTCTCAAGAGAGTAAAATTTCCTTTAGTGAATTATGGTAAGGATTTACAATTTTTATTTACAATTCCTTTGTTCATACCTTCTGCATCTTTATTATCTTATATATAAAAATGAATCGCAAAATGTGTTGGTAAGCGCATAACTCAACAACGCCTGGAAAAATTTGACCAATTCTTTTTTGAAAATATTCCTTGATGTTGAAGGATAGTTTTTACAGCGAGAAAAATTATCGGTAAAACCCTGAAAACAGCCCTTTTTGCCCATACAAACGTTTTCTAAGTAAAACGTACAGTCAATTTGAGCCTTTTTGTCCCAACTAATATTATAAATGCGAAAGTGTGTTTGTTTGTTTGTTTGTTACCTCTTCACGCTTAAACTACTGGACCGATTTCAAAAATTCTTTCACCTTTGGAAAGCTACATTCTCCCGAGTAACATAGGCTACTTTTTATCCCGGAAAAATCGACAGATCCCACGGGATGCGCAATAAAGGCTTCGCTCAAAAACTACTGCACAGATTTTTATGCGGTTTTCATCAATAGATAGAGTGATTCTTGAGGAGTTTTGCGGCATTTTTTATCTCGGAAAAACGGATAGTCCCACGGGAAGCGCGATAAAATCTTCGCACCATAAACCGACTTCCGCGTATATGTAGCCGTGGGCAAAAGCTATGACCCTTAACCCTCTATACACCCAATCCCGAAATCCACGCGGGCGAAGCCGCGGGCAGAAAGCTAGTTATTGTATAAAGTTCATACTGCAAGCGCTCACTGTTGTTTAAGCAATGTAGGTGTGTTTCTAACATCAAAGAGTCAATTTACACTTTATTAACGCTATATAAAGTTGAAATTCAATCATATCTATCAAAACAGTGTGCGTGTGTGCGTTAGAGCACAGAATACATCGTTGGAGGATTTAATGTCACGTTCCAAAATTGAATAATCTCCAAATGTAAGTTCATTTGGACCTTTCTTGCAATTTGATTGGCTATGCGATATTATCTATAAAATAAGTAGGAACAAAAACTGCCACTTTACAAATCTTTTAGACAGGACGAAATTTGTCGGGTCCGCTAGTTTACTATAAATACAGCCTATAAAATGCGCTAAGAGTCAGAATTCATAATCATAAAAAGAAGTATTTGATTGAGACTCTCTACTATTTACGAGTAATTAACGTCTAAAGACAGTAACCTCTAAAGAGGTGAAAAAGTCTATACAGCCACTGCCTTATCATTAAATTATAATTTTATTTATGATACATATCTCCAATAAAAACTCTCATCCCAAAAATTATGTTTTTGCTTCCTAAGTAACCATTATTTTTAATAGTACACTATTTTAATAAGATGAGATTTTAATAATTTTTCACCTCACTACTTTTAAAGGCAAGTAGGTAAGTAGCTCGTTAAGTAGGCATTGCTTTTTATAATGATTATGAAATTGAGAGGACTTAAGATACCATGAAGGCAAGATCAAAGGCAGGTCGGTGCCAAAATCATTGGCATGTTTTTGTCTCATCGTTACAAATAAGAAAATAAACACAAAATGTTTTTTATAAACGACTGTGCCTTTTTTTTTGTTATCGCTGAGGAAAATGCATTGAATTGCATAGCCTGCACCCCGGGAAAAGCGCAGAATTATGTGGAGCTCTCCTCGCCAGAAGGGGGTAGGCCTACCCACTAAAAACCTCAGCGATGCCCCTCCACTGACGCCTGCCGCGAGCGCTCGATCGACGGCGCATCCGACATCGCCGCCAGACGCGCCGAGGAGAACTGCCCGCGGCGTTTCAGGACCGTGGGAACCCGTAAGGACACTACCACGACCCCATCGGCGTCGGCTCACCAGAGGTGAGCCAACGCCGTCGATCCCCCGGGGCGGAGCTTCGAGGAGCATTTCGTGCGGTTGGTCCCCCGAGCCAAAAGGGTGGCGGGCGCATTGCATCGCCTGCTGCCCAATCTCGGGGGACCGAAGGATGGCGATCGCCGCCTGTACGAGGGCGTCGTGCGATCCGTGGCCATGTATGGGGCTCCCGTGTGGTCGCAAGACTGCGCGAGGTCCCCCCGCTGCAGAGCTCTGCTACGGAGCCTGCAGCGGATAATGGCCATACGGATCGTACGAGGCTACCGTACAATCTCGTACGAGGCGGCGACGGTTCTGGGACGCTCCCCCCCATTCGACATCCTGGCCGACATGTACGCGGCGACCGGGGGAGCGATGGGGGAGCGCCCTGGAACCCGCGCACGAAGTGCCTAAGCGGGAGTGGCACCGACGATTGTGGCGGCCTGGCGTGCGCAGCTCGAATTACGGATCTGCGCGCGCCAGCGGGCCGTCGGTGCCGTACTCCCGCACCTCGAAGCTTGGCTCCACGGGAAGGAGGAGGTCACCTACCGATTGACTCAGATACTCACTGGGCACGGCTGCTTCGGTGAGTATCTGTGTCGAATAGGACGGGAGGGATCGACACATTGCCACCACTGTGCATCCGACCTTGACTCGACCCAGCACACGCTGGCGGAGGGCATTGGTTGCGGCAATGCTGGCGAACGAGGGAGGCTGGAGGGCTGTGGCCTCCTTCTGTGAAGCAGTGATGCTCCAGAAGGAGGCTGCCGAGCGGGGTCGGGAGATGGCCGATCCCGCTCGAAGGAGGCGGCGCCGGGCTCAGTAGCACAGCTGCGGCGCCGCCGCGGGTCGCCGGGCGCGAGGAAGTCGCGACCGCTACGGCGACCCGGGATGGACCACGCCCCTTCCGTGGCCGGGGGGCGTCGTCGGTGGAGGAGACCGGGGGAGGTAGTAAGCCTCCCCCGAGGAGAGCTCCCCTGTGTCGACGGGGGAGCGGAGGCTGGGGGTTCCCGGAAGAAGCTTGATGTTCCCGGGGGCTCCCTACATGCCTGAGGAAGGCCATCCCTGAGGTTTTTAGTGGGTAGGCCTCCCCCTTCTGGGGAGGAGAGCCCCACATAACCGCCGGCTCGCCACAGCCGGGGTAATGCAATTTAATGCATTTTCCTCAGGGGAACAAAAAAAAATTGCTGACTGACAGCGACCGGTGCAATGCAGGGTCGGCCTTCCCGGTGGCCGGCCCCGCTGGTCGCCGATAAACGACTGTGCCTGATAATTTTATTAACTGTAATTGTAAATAAGTATACATTTTATCAAAAATTAACCCAATTAATATCATATAGGAACCCTTATATGCAAGTTAGTTCCAATATTCTAGATAATAATATAAGTAATGCTTTCAGCTAATTTTTTTTCCATACAACAAACCTAATGTTTTCATATGGAATGAGTTGTTCATGAAGAATGTGACACCCTTATTTCACTTCAAAAAAATCTTGACAGGTTATATTTGTATGCATCTATCAATGTTGCTGCAATAAATAGTACCTAATTCTTTCATCGAACGATATAATGCAGTGTGGTCACCAAACTGTCAAACGCGTCACCAATACTGTTTACGAGTGAAACTAATGTCGTAACGTTTTGCTTGGTGTCCAACACTCAGTAGTTTCTATCGTTACAAGATCATTACACCATCTAAACACGAGCTACGCGCCACGTATTTTTATCACTAGATTAGAAACAATTGCGTGCAAATTAGTGACGACAAGTTTTGCAGGTGTTTTTATGTTTGGAGTGTTTATAAACATTGAATAAAGACCAGACAAGGTAAGAGTAATTTTTGGGGGTTTTATTGTAATTTAGCAAATGTTAGAGCAGCAATATTTTGTTTTGAAGCGTATGACTGTAATAAGAAAAAAAGCTGTTTAAGTTAAGGATACAAAGACATTTGAAAAAATTATTTTCCTTTGATTAAAGCAAAACAACTTAGATCACGTCTAATTATTATTAGCTAATGATATGAGGAGAGAAAAATGTTGGGTTTTGTCGTTATAAGTAAACTCACAATTTTTGCTTCACTGTTCAACATCGTCGGTAATATAATTTAAATACCATTTTAAAATTGATAATTTGAGATCAAATCGAAAGTTGAATCTAGTGTAGTTTATTTTTTCTTTCACAATCGATTTAGTAATTCTGTTTTCATGTAATCAATTTTAAAAAATATTGCAAGCTAGTATGGCAAATGAAGTTTCAAAATTGCATACAGATTAATGTTAATAGGAATTCATAGAATTCAAAAATACACAATTAAATAATGAATGAAAACAAAAATGTATAAATGTCATAAATTGAAGTAGCTAGTTCAAATAACACACAAATACAAATAACGATGAGTGAAAATAAAAATGAATTATTAAAATTAACCTTAATATTAATTATAATTAATGTTACTACAAAATGTTATTTAGAATTTCTCTAAGCTCATTAGATAGTTTTCCTAGACAGTCTGCGAACAAACCAATTTCATAGTGCTGGGCAAGTATGTATCCGATAGTACGAAAAGCACAGTTAGTGGGAGAGTTGTTCTTATTCAAGACATCTCATGTAATTACGAAAGCCGATCGATCGACACGTTACAGAATAACTACCTAATGGGATGATTTTATAGATAAATCGGTAATTGTTATCAAATGGATTTTGAAAAGCTACTTACCTTAAGCCTTGTATTATATTTAAACATTTAGGATTTTTTACAGAAATTGTAAAAAATCCTAAATGTTTAAATATAATACAAGGCTTAAGGTAAGATTGGTATCTTACCTTAAGCCTTGTTTTATATTTCTGACTGGTGTCAGACCGTGCTTGTTAATATAATCGACCAGAGTTATCTAATTGGATTTCAATTACCGATTATTCGACGCATTACTATATAATCACTGCTCGAAAATTTGCAGCTTGAGTGGAAAATAGAAAAAGGAATAATATTTTATAATGTAAGTAACTAAAGTATAATTAATGTTATGTTGAATAGTGTTTGTTGTTGCTATAAACCAAGCAACAACTTTTTAGAATAGATCACAACTTCAGGCGTATATTTATAGTATGTACTTATTATAGAAATACATTTGTTTGTCGCGCTCTCATATTAAAACAATTTTATAGATTTGAATGAAATTTCATACACAGAAAGCTTATGCTGATTTTTAATACATAACAGGACTTTAAGGGGTTGAAATACGGGATGAAAGGTTGTATGGAAAATGTCATTTTATAATTATAAGCTAAAATAAAAATAAGTCCCATTATTTTTAAGACTTATAATTAGGTAATAAATATAATAATCAAATGTGTAATCACCTAATCACCTTAAGGAGATTAAAATAAGATATAAGAGTTTTTGTTTCAATAGACTCGGTAATTATTTTGATGAAAGATGATCTTTAAATAGTTTGATACCCGAAGAAGTATATAGGACAGTTTTCATCACGGGAATACATGTTACGTACATGTTAAATACTTAGATCCATTTAATTCCGTTTAACTTTTTTCAAAAAGTTTTCTCATTGTTTCAGATGATACCGGAATTCCGTCAGTGGTTATGGCATAAAAAATGGATTATATTACTATTAATAACCAACTTATGTCTCCTAGTGTCTACTGTATCACTGGCAGGAAAATACTCATATAATGCAAATCCATGCAATACAACATTTACACAACAAATGGATTTATCAAAAGTGACGAGTGTGAATAATTTGACGAAGCGATTAACAGATGATTATAATAATAATATGGTAAGAAGTCTACCCTCCACTATACGGCGAACATAAGCATCTGGCAACGGTACGTTTATGTTGTTTAGATCCTATTTGGCTCAAACAGCCCAGTGACTCTACTTAGTCCTTTGGATTTTCACTGAGTTAATTGGCCTGAAAATCTGAGGACATCCCATAGCTCTCATCTCTCCCAAACTAAAAACAAATCAAGATAAATCTGAATAAAACAATATGCGCTTTCAGGGTAGAGACATAAAAAGGTAGGTAATAAGCCTAAAAGGAATGATATTATACAATACAATAATATCACTGGCTGCAGCAGCCCAGCTAAAGTCAAATTAAATCATCTGCTACAGTGAACTAACGTAAATAAAAATGAATATTTCCCAGGATACAATATACCTTTTTAGAAATAAATTACCGTCATTTTGCAGTGAAAAAGAACGCCTTACCTAAATCTTTCATCAAATAAAAACTGTAGGTATTACAATAAGAACGTAATGAACTAAGAAATTTTAATATATTTTTATTAAACATATAACGTAATAATAGTAGATATACTTGATGATGATGATGATATCCTCCCAGACGTATCCGTCGACGGCGACCCACTGTCAACTAAAACATTCCCCTGGTCTCTTCTTGCATGAGCGCGAGCGTGACTTGCAAATCCAAACTTGGACTTGAAAGTCCGATTGCAAGAGGCGCAGTATAAATTCCCATTGGAGTCGTATGTATAATCGTAAGAGGGCTTGGGACGAGTTTTCCGGTGCTGGCGTTTTGAGTCAAGCTCCTCAAGACGGGTGGACTCAAAGTTTTCTAGACCCGTTTTAACTGCAGTACGCCATTCAGTCCTCTTAGTAGCAAGCTCCTCCCACGACTCACTAGACATGCTAATTGCAGTAAGATGACGTTTTAAAACATCCCTGTAGCGTAGATACTGTCCTCCAGGTTTGCGTTTACCTGATATACTTAATAATAATGTAATGCTAGGTCCTCTTAATCAAGAGCGTAGTCTTAAAAAAATGGAGAAGTGTTTGTCTTAATGAAACATGAGTAGGTCGGCCAATTATATTATGATATCATCCGGAATTATATTTATGATATCATCTCGAAATTTATTTAAATTAACATTTGAAGAGTAGAACTCTTTTGGCTACCATCGCAACCAATTACGCAAACGGAATATTCATTACGAAGAAGATTTCATTACTTATTAAAATTATTTAATAAAAATAGGATTACAACCATGTACTTAATTAATATTATTATGTCCTTATCACAACAAAGTTATATTGTACTTTATCTGCGATGGGTATTATACTTTTTAAATAATTTATTAAAGTAAACACTTCATTTCAGGATTTAAATTATTATAGGCTCTCCAGAGATGTCAAGCCTAAAAATTACAAGCTTTTACTACGCCCACACATGAACAACAAAACGTTTAATGGAGTTGTTAAAATTACTGTAGAAGTTAAAAAACCAACGAAGACGATAATACTCCACTCTAACAAATTGGAAATTTTACACACAGCTCTAAAAATTAACCGAACAGAATTAAATATCGTGTCCACGACTACCGTGATGGACAAAAGAGAATTTTTCGTTATAAATGTTGAACACGAATTATCAAAAGAAATCTATGAATTGCAATTAGTTTTTTCCGGACCATTAGATAAAGGATTTGTTGGTTTCTATCAAAGTGTACTTAAAAGTGGCAAGTAAGTATAATCCCATTACTGCGTTAATTAGCTGTGTACGGCAATTTGTTGAGATCCATGTAGTTTTTTTTTGTTGTCCTTTATTCAGCCATCTAGCGACAATCAAAGAAATCATTAAGAAGGAATATAAGGGTTTTACTATATTAAATATTTTACTTGCATACTTATCTATATTCGGTTGTTACCTAATATAGATAAACTATCACTGCCCGTGGCTCCTGCCAGAAGTTATACTTATAGAAGCCCTTTTTTTTTTTTTTTTTTGTTCCCCTGAGGAAAATGCATTAAATTGCATACCCCGGCTGTGGCGAGCCGGGGTTATGTGGGGCTCTCCTCCCCAGAAGGGGGAGGCCTACCCACTAAAAACCTCAGGGATGGCCTTCCTCAGGCATGTAGGGAGCCCCCGGGAACACAAAGGCCACTTCCGGGAACCCCCAGCCTCCGCTCCCCTCTCTGGAGGGGAGCCCTCCTCGGGGGAAGCTACCACCTCCCCCGGTTCCCTCCACCGACGACGCCCCCCGGCCACGGAAGGGGCGTGGTCCATCCCGGGTCGCCGTAGCGGTCGCGACTTCCTCGCGCCCGCCGGCGACCCGCGGCGGCGCCGCAGCTGTGCTACCGAGCCCGGCGCCGCCTCCTTCGAGCGGGATCGGCCATCTCCCGACCCCGCTCGGCGGCCTCCTTCTGGAGCATTACTGCTTCACAGAAGGAGGCCACAGCCCTCCAACCTCCCTCGTCCGCCAGCATTGCCGCAATCAATGCCGGCGGAGACAGATCTCGCCCGATCTCTGCGACCAAGACTCGGCGCTCGGAGGCCCACGCGGGGCACTCCGCCAGCGTGTGCTGGGCCGAGTCGAGGTCGGAAGCGCAGTGGTGACAATGTGTCGATCCCTCCCGTCCTATTCGACACAGATACTCACCGAAGCAGCCGTGCCCGGTGAGTATCTGAGTCAATCGGTAGGTGACCTCCTCCTTCCCGTCTTATAGAAGCCCACTAGATAGCGCCCCTTAAACACCGAATATAGACAACACTGAGGAAAACATGAAATAGTCTGTCAACAAAAGAACTTATTTGCTTACTAGCTATGCCCACAACTTCGTCCGCGTGGAATCGTAATTTTATGTAGCATTTTTAATGACTAAGGGTGTTGTAAACGTAAGAGTAGACAAATATAATCAGAAAGCTTCGAACTGCTAAGCTATCGGGAGTTACACGTGTTATTGTGAGTCAACCATAAAAGATATGACATATGCTGTCGTGGGATATTTCTTATATAATTTTAAGAACATTTCCGTCATACATGATTTCTGTGTAGCTTTAACTATTACACACGCGACGCAATTTTAAAAAAATAGAGTAACTTCTCCCGTTTTCCCAACATTTGCCTTCACTGCTCTGCTCCTATTGATTATAGCGTGATAAAAAGTATACTATAACCAGCTCAGGAGTATGAAAATTAATTGTACCAAATTTCGTTAAAATCCGTCAAGTATTTTTTGTTTCTATAATGGTTATACAGACAGACCAATAGACAAAAATTTTACTGATTGCATTTTTAGCATCAGTACCTATTGATCCCTAATCACCGCCTGATAATTAATTTTGGAAATATATTTCATGTGCAGAATTGACGTCTCTACAGATTTATTATAAGTATAGATTAATATGTATTTTATTATCTTCTGTTTCATTCTTTATTTAACTTTAAAATGTAAAATGTACATAACATTTACTGCTCCCGCTACTATTTCACAATATAATTTCTACTTAATGATAGTAGCAGGCAATAGACTCAGGCCACTGTTACAACTTCGAATAAAAATTTTGTTTAGCATGAACAATATAGGTAAATAATATTCGTATAGGTCGGTACTCCACTACGATTGAAACTCGACCACACTGCATTCTACTTCACGATGTGAAGGCAACGAATAATTCGGTTTGTTCATGGGAATGCACTATCAAGTTAACCTAACTTAATAGTGCATTGCAGGTTAGGCCAAACTAAGAAATGAAGAATTAATTAAGTATAATATAGTAAAGTAGAATTAAGAACTGAACAAATTCAAAATCTATCAAGGTAGACGCCAGTCTAATAATTTCTTAAGCTCCCAGCCACTTTAGATTCTACTATACTCATTGACATTGCTGACTGACAGACTGCCGTTTTCAGAAGCTTTATTCTGTCTTCCTGTATTGTTTGGTACAGTTTTTAGGACATCCATTTTTGTGTTGGAGTAACCAACTAAGTATAATTACACAGATTCTTGTGTAGATGCTGTGTTGTCATGCGAATGCAAGATTACCCTTTTATCCAAGGTTCAGTTTGAGTTTAGCCGGTAGGTAATTCCGGTCGAGCCGTCTTGATCCGTTTGTAGTCCGACATAATCACTGTGGCACTTGGTTGTGGTGGTATCCATGAGGGTTTTCAGTCTTTCTCACCTCTTCAGAAAAAAAATACAAGATTTATGCATCAGCTTGTCGTCGAGTACTTCTAGAAATGTGTACTAATTCTCTATTAAGTTTCAGTTAATAGAGTTAGTACACATTTAAGTTTCGAAATTCCGATTCTTCACCTTCCCTCACTGAACTAGGATTTGCCTCAAAGTAAATCAAAATGTCGAGTTCATCGTCAGTGTTCATCATTTGGTGCCGTGGTTGTGGTACGCGATGATCGAAACGTCCCAAATTTAGCAGATTATCCACCACCCGTTTCATAATAAATCGAGATGGCGTATTTCTATCAGGATGGTGGATGGTCTTCCTTTTATTTCTGACACTATGTTATTTAGCAAAAAATCCTCATGACGAAGCCTTTCGATTGGTATGATAAAGCTAACAGGGTATTTATTTTCTTCTGTAGCAGGTTCGATTCCCGGTTCAAACGTGTAATTATTCAATAATCTATGAATGCAGTTAAAATGTTTTTGAAATTAAAATCATCTCTTCTATGAGTAAAATGTTCTATCTACAATATTTAAGGTACTTTCCCTCCATGTGGGATGTGGCATGGCCGTGGGACGCCCTGTATTTGCTTTTTAAAATACTCTTTCTTAAAAAAGGTAAATTTTATTAATTTGTAAAACAAAAAAGTCACCATTAAAGTAGAAGAGAAAGGGAATGTCCAGAATGTTATTTTTGATATTTATTAAGCGATCCGAACAGTACATGCTATGCAACTTTTGCTTACTTTTCATTAAACCAAATTGTACATGTCACTATTTGTCATTTTTGATATTTTTTTATATAGATATCGCGTCGCTTACCGAAGCGCCTAAAGCAATATTGGTTGCGCTTGTCGGAACGGAATCGGAACTGTTAGTGTCATGTCTGTCATTCAGAAAGACATGATGAATTGACAACATAGAGAAAAGTAATATATTGACAATCATGTCATCATAATGAAACATCATTGACTTAGTTTTATAAATAAAAAGGAAATTATCTTTAATAAAATACAAAAAATATCAATAGTATAATGTCATCACTGATTTGTCTTGGCTAGTTTGTTCAAACTAGCAACCAGAAAAGTAGTAATAGCAGCTGCATAGAACACTGACTACATTTTCATTTATGTATTTATTTTTGACACGAAAAGTACGTGATTTTGTAGTTGCAAATAGAAACAAGGGCCAGAGTATAAGGTGTTATTCTGTAAACACACACATAACCATTACTTCAAGAATGACTACGAAAATTAGTTTGAGCCAAAGACTGTCGTCGGTAACCCATCCAGTGCATTATAAACTACTGCTGAAGCCAGATTTGCAAACAGGCTTATTTCAAGGCACAGTGGAAATCGATGTGGTAACTAATAAAGAAACAGATTCAATAAATCTTCACTCGAAATATTTAAACATTTCTTCAGTGAGAGTGGTTAAAGCTAACGAAGATATCCCAGTTTCCTTTCTGGAATTAAAAACTGTTGAACAGCTTTGTGTAAAGTTTTGTGAAATTATTCAACCGGATACATATAGATTAGTCTTTGACTTTTGTGGTGATCTCACAAAAAGCTTTGTTGGATTTTATTTATCTAAACTAAAAGATGATAGGTAGGACAGTAAAGAATAATAATGTATTAATTTTTTAAAGATCTTTAGGATTTAACTAGTATTCAGTGCTCATAAATTTTATTTTTCAGAACTATGGTGGCAAGCAAATTTGAACCGACATATGCTCGGCAAGCATTTCCTTGTTTTGATGAGCCAGACTTTAAAGCAACTTATGATATTTCTCTTGTGAAGCCCCTAACATATATTGCACTCTCAAATATGAATGTATGTTTAAAACATGATTTTCGATGTTATTAAATGATGTGATGGTAATGTTCAAAATACTTTCATGATTTTTAATTTGTGTTTTAGGAAATTTCTAGAATTGTAGAGGACAATGGTGCAACAGAGATTGTGTCTTTTGCTACAAGTGTACCAATGTCAACATATCTTGCATGTTTTGTTGTTTGTGACTTTGATTTTAAACAGACTGAGATAAATGCTAATGGAATTGGGAAAAATTTCATTCTCAGATCTTATTCACAAAAAGACCAAATGCATAAAATTGATTATGCTCAAGATATTGGGAAAAAAGCAACTGAATTCTATATAAGATATTATGAAGTTCCCTTCCCTTTGCCAAAATTAGGTATAATTTTTATACACTTCTTGATTATATCTGCATTAGAATAGGAAAGTTAAGTAAATTTATAGATACCATACATATTATATATATACATTAAACAATACAAATTATAATGCAGTTCCACAGCAGAGGGGTGTGAACACTATAAAAACTGGAACAAATGGATAACCAAAAAAATAGCATGTATATCCAGTTGATGTTCATGTTTTGTCAACAGAGATTTTAGAAAATAGATCAAAATGATTAGAATCTGAACAGTTTAATACTATGTAGATCTTGATTGTGAGTGCGTATGTATTCTTTCAGATATGATTGCTATTCCTGATTATGTGTCTGGTGCTACTGAACATTGGGGTCTGATCACATACAGAGAAACATCTTTCCTAGTGGACAAAGAGACCGCCTCTTCAAAAAATATGATTAATGTTGCTAATACAATTGCTCATGAATTGGCTCATATGTGGTTTGGGAACCTAGGTATAATTTATATTTTTTTTTATTATTTATATTATTATGTTAAGCAATAAGACTAGGTTGTAATACCTGATAGTGAAGGAAACAAAAGTATTTGAGTATTTTTATTATAATTTAAATTATAATTATTTCTGTATGGCTTAAAATTAATATATACTTTTTCAGTAACAATGAAATGGTGGGATGACTTATGGCTTAATGAAGGTTTTGCTTCGTATATGCAGGTTAAAGCGCTAAATGAAATTGAGCCATCCTGGAAAATGGTATGTGATCCTTAATTTAAATCTAATCTTAAGGAATTTTATAAACATATTAATAATGACTGCATATTACAATGGCTAAAATTACATTTGTACACCTTGCAGTTGGATCAGTTTCTGACAAAAACGCTACACTCAGTTTTAGTAACTGATGCTAAACTTTCAAGTCATCCCATTGTACAGACAGTAGTAACTCCTGACCAGATAACAGCTATATTTGATGCTATATCTTACAACAAAGTAAGTATTTTATTTTTATTTCATTATAATTAAACAATCAAATTTTGCCAATTCACTTATGAAATAGTATACTAGTACTCATTAGTCTTAAAATTATATTTTAAATATTCAGCATGTATTATTATAAGTAAATTCAATATACACTAACAATATTTTATTTAATAATTGTAATATACACTAACATAGTATCTAACAGCATGCAAAGAAACCTACTACTATCAGTAATTTAGAAATAATAGGTGCCTAATATGTTTTTTTTTTTGTATTAGGGCTCATCAATACTTCGTATGTTAGAGGGTTTTATTGGAGAAGAAAATTTCCGCCGAGGTGTATCTGACTACTTGAAGAAATATAAATTTGGCAACACTGTCACAAAGGATTTACTAAGTTCTTTAGAACCATATTTTAAGAAAGACTATCCAAATTTAAGTTTAGAGTAAGTGTTCATTTTAGCCTTATTTTGTACTCAATGTACCTGTAGCCTTCACTATTGATTACTTGAATCAGTTTCCATAAATTAATGCAAACGCTGGTGCGACGGATAGTTTAGCCTGTGCCACGTTCTAGAGAACGATCCTCACGACTGATCGCTCCTGTTAGTCGTATGTGTTGAATTTGAAACGTGGGGAGCTGTGGGCAAAGGCAGTCGTGGTCTTTCGTGGTCCCTCTACTTATGGAACTCGTAAATGTTAATATCACTCACTACTATTTCATGTTCCCTATGCGGAAAGGCAGAGAATAGGCCAGCATACTGATTAATATCAGCCTATTAAACTTTAGCCTTGACGTTATTACGCCTTTGTTGGAGGTCGATCACCTTTTCAGATGAGTGTGTGGTGTGACAGCAGTGTCATCGCATAATTATGTACATCGTCCGCGCTCAAAACTTCATCCAAGAACCTAGGTTGGCAGATTGTATTGGTTTTTTTTATTACATTAACAGTTCATATTAAAAAAAATCTGTAATAGTATAAATTAACCCTATCCGAAGCATGTTAATAGAGAATGAGGGCATTGAAGGCACATTAGGCAGGTATAATATCCTCTTATAATTGCAATGAGTTAAGTTTTGGTAACATTTCGATTACAATTTCATTAAGACAAAATCGATACTTAGTTAATTTTCTCGACTGCACTTGATTAAATCTGTAAACAAAACTTGTTACAAACTGTAGATTATTTTATAATAGTTCATTTTGGGAAAATAAGCAATAGCTAGAATAAGCTTCTATTGATAAAATTGTACAATAATTCAATAGACAATTGCCAGTTCTGTTTGAATGTTTCTTAAACATTTGACTAATGCTGAATAATGAATGTTAGATTAATATGAAATATGTGATTTTGAGAACGATTTTGTTTCGGAAGTTTTGGTTTGTTTGATATTTTGTATAAATGGAGATTTTTATATATTCCAGGTACATCATGGATACTTGGACTCGCCAAATGGGTTATCCTATATTGACTGTCTCCAAGGTTGATGGAGCTAACTCTTACAAAATTACTCAGAAGCGATTCTTATTAGATCCTGATTTAGAGTACAGTAATGATTCAGAGTTCAAGTAAGTTGCCTTATTTGGTGCTTCTTTAACATATTAACATGTTCATGTTCTTAAGACATAGCAATAATAGAGCATTGTAAAATAAATTAATGATAATAATAATATTTTTCTTAATATTATCATTAATTTATTTGCTGACTGACTTGTACACAATTTTAGAGTTTTATATTTTAATTATTTTTAATTTTAATCTCTTCATGTTTTTATATATTTGATTTTTTTTTATAGTTACCGGTGGTATGTTCCAATTACGTACAAGACTAATACAGAGGTTAATACCAAGACTCACTGGTTTTCAGACAAAACACAAGAAGGTAATATTAATCTGGTATTGCTGTTTAATATTTAATGGCACTATTACAGTACATATAAATTGTCCTTGATCCTGTAATCTAAAAGCAAGGGTAATCTTTTTTGTAATGAAAAATGGAACTAGTAACAATACATCATCTATAGCCAAGATTGTGAAATGTCTATACTGTACATAGTACGTATGCGTCAAGTTGCGCGTTTTGCCTAATTCGTAAAAACTGTAAACGTTACGTTTATCATATATGTCAAGGCAATCAGTCATTATATAGTTACTATGAACGATAAAATAAACATTTGTTGAGTCAATTAATTTCATGTGGTTATAAATGTTTTTAGTGCAACTGTCACTTGGTACCGAGGCAAAATGGATAAAAATAAATAATAATCAAGTGGGATATTATAGAGTAAATTATGTGGATGATTTATGGATGCATTTGATACAAGATCTGAAAAGTAAATCTGAACATGTAAGTAATATAATTGATTAAGTATAGAAACAAAATATTCAAAATGTTGAAAATCATGCACTTGAAATTTACATTTTTATACTACATATATCCATTCTTTTTCTTCGCTTTGCTTAAACTTGGACATGTTATAATATTCGGAATAAAGATCGGCAGCTAGAAGTACATTGGAGAGTCTGCACTTTTCTAGTATAAATTAGCGCTAAAAGTATTTAGAGAATAAGAAGTTTCAGGTAATATGAATCCCACCAAAAACATTCTAAGTCTAAAAAACTAGCCAAGTCTCGATGGAGCTGCTAGTTTATCTCTAAAAAGTAATGAAATATAACAAAGTCGTGCCAAGTCTACAAGTGCCAAGTCGTGCAATCTGTCGCCAGAACCGCTACCCATTGACTATGGAAAATTGCCACTTGGAAAACGTGGTGTACCCTTCAACGGCCAAGTCACACAACATTAACTATAATAATAACGAAATCGCAATAAGGAACCTTAGACTTGGCACAACTTTGATATATTTCATTTTGTTTTAGAGATAAACTAGCAGCTCCATCGAGACTTGGCTAGTTTTTTACAGAATGTTTTTGATGGGATTTCACTTCTTTTTATAGAAACACTAGTTTTTATAGTTTTCCCTTTATGTGGTCATAAAACCCTAACTCTGTACCAAATTTCAGCTCTGAGGTTATGGGAAGTACTAGTTCTATTTTAATGATCATGAGTGAGTGAGTGTCATAAATGCGAAACTTTACTTTCGCTTAACTTCGGAACTAAATGACCTGTAGACTTGAAATTTTGGATTTTAAGTATGTGATTATATCTTACTGGATGATGAAAATTTCTGCGTTCTGGTCTTCTCAAATAGGGGCCTGAAAATGCGGCGAAATGGTTCCAGTAAAGGATGGTACGACAGTGTTTGCTTCGTACTTGACTTGTCGGGGGCACTGCCGTGCCCCCAGATGAACCTCACTGTGTTGACACGATCGTAAAATTTTGACGACTGTGCCGTATCAATTATTGGTATATATGAAGTATCTCTGTTGAAGAGACGGTAATTTGCAATTATGAACACTTGAATAGTAACTTCTAATTTTGTTCATCATTAAAATCATTTCTTTTGGTAATGTAATCATTTCTTTACAAAATAATGCAAGTAGAATGTTTGGATTAAAAAAAATACACTTATTAGCAAAAAATCCAACTTGATAGGTTTTCTACAATTCTGTAAATTTTCCTATATAAAATTCTCGTAATTATTTAACTATGTAACAGTAGAACCGTTTGAAGCCCGAGGTCTGCAACTAACGTTAGTAGGACTTTCCAAGTAAATAAGTACTTTCATAACATTGAACATTCCTTTTTAGCTTACAGTATCAGACAGATCTCACCTATTGGATGACGTGTTCGTGCTCGCTGAGGCCAGGGAAGTTCCATATGAGCTAGCATTGAACCTTAGCACATATCTAAACGTGGAAGAGGAGTATGTGCCCTGGGAAACAGCCGCTACACTATTCTCACGGCTTGCCGACAATTTGATGGACACTCCTGCTTACGAAATGTTATTGGTTAGTTCAGAAATGTAATATGCTTTTTTGCTGCTGCTTTTAATATATATGTTTAATATAATAGCTGTTATTATTCTTTTCAGAAATATGTCCAACACTTAATAAAGCCACTGTATGCTAAACAAAGTTGGCAGAAAGCGGATAAAAGTATCATAGAAGGGTGAGTTATCATTATAATTGCTCAGATTTTGTATAAATAAACTTATTTTCTAATTTTGTTGAATTGCAAAATAACTCATTCAACATACGAGTTAAACCATGAAGGTTATGAAGCTCTTTATCCTGGACTAAAGTAAGGGAACGATTTCGTAAGTAAGTTAGTCGTCACGATAAATCGATCTTATCTCTCTGTCATTATTCGCAATCGTGGTTTTACAGGATTCTATTTTGTCGGTGTCGATTTTGTGCGATTACAGCAGCCAATCAAAAGTATTTCAAATATACTAGGTACAATTCTGTATATAAACATTTTCTCAAATATTCGCGGAAATGTTGCTCTTACATATTAAAACAAAAGAACACGCAAAGCAAGTTTTTGTATACAAATAAGCCAAATCCGGCGCAATTTTGACTTTTTTGACTAACAAAAACGCTCTGACAAATGTATGTTTAAATTCATACTCAGAGTACTGTATATAAATGTGCCTGGCAAAACAATAACATTCTCTCTCAGTAATTGTCCTAACACGCTTTTTTTTAAATATTCATTTAAAAATTATTATTTGTACAACAAGCATTTTTATTCCTTTTTTTTAGAAAATAATTAAGATGAGAAATTTTGAAAAAGTATGGTACATACATGCCTCGGCGGAAATACCATTGGCCTGTTTTGTTTAATTGAAATCTTCGCCTGCGGCTCGTCTTTAAAGCTCATTCTTGACTGCAGTTGCCTATTTCGCGGATATAATGCAGTAAAGTGCTATTGTAGAATCAAACAATATTTCATTGATTTAGCATTTACCTAAAAAAATAACTATTATTACCGGGAGTGTATTTCTTTTACATAATTTTTGGTTTATGTTCCTGCAGCAGACCAACTTCGCATTTCTATATATAATATGAAGCCTTGATATAATTTAGAGAACAAGTGTTATAATTTAATTTATACTATAAGTAATTGAAACATTTTTTGTAATTATATATTTAATCATTAACTTTATTCTCATCGTATTATTTGAGGTAAATACCAAAGTCTTTGTGAATGATATTATACAACATGAATCAAATCAAATCAAAGTGTTCTGATTCTTAAGAACACTCGCAGGAAATATTACAATGAAAAAATTGGAGAAAAGATAAATATAATTTGTTTCATTCTAGAGTAAAATCCCGTCATGGAACTATGTTATTGTTTTTTTATTTATATGTACATTCACTTAACACTTCTATGGGGAAAGAAAATATCGGACGGTACTGCAAATTGCTTATAGCAGCAAAGAAGCAGCTCAAAGGTGCGGTAAGTCATCCAAACCGCATTGGGCTAGCGTGGTTGATAAAGGGTTTATCGAACTGAGGTAGCATATAGTCACATTGATGCGGATGTATATGAGCTGTAACCACATTGATAGTAATGATGAAATGACAATTAAATCAATTGAATTAGACAGTTGAATTTTTTGTTTTTACAGTTTACTTAGAACAAGAATATTGTCCATGGCTTCCAAAGTTGGTCTAGCTGACGCTGAAGTACGAGTGAGAAAAATATTTGTTGATTGGCTGAACAACTATGGCACCTTAAATGCTACCACTATTGAACCTGACTTAAGGGACTTTGTTTATTATTATGGTAAGTTATATTGTAATATAGTTTGCTGAAATGTGTATTGTAAATTGATTTGATTATAATTAAGACGAAAAAATATAATTGTTTCTTCCGATCTTATAATGGTGCTGGATATTATTGGATAGGTTGTTGTTTGTTAGTCTCATAAACATAGACAATAGTGTAAGCGTAATTAATATAACGTTTCATAAATATATAACTATTTTCAGTAATTACTAAAAGAAAGAAACGAAAAGTTCACTTATGTTTCACTTATTCATTTAAATTTACTCTTTTGAATTTTTCAAGTGATTTTTTCCATTATGTGTCAATATGTATTTCTAGCTGTTTTTAGCTGGTGTGTGAGTTCCGTAACAGGGATTTTGTAGCTTTAGTTAAATCCCCGTTAACAAAAATCATATTCTTCATTGATTCGCCTGTTATATACGGAAGTAGGTTATTGCGTTGGCTTAGGTAAATTAAGCTTGTGTCTAGTGGCTAGTTATTTACTGGCTAGTTTATTACTAGCCAGCGACTTAGGAGGTGCTGTGCCCTTTTTATGCATGGAGTCTTGTTTAAATTCAGGCTCATAATGATGAACCCGAGCTTCGTCTCCAGTAACAATCCGGCTCAATATACCATCCTTGTCCTCATTGCAGAAATCCGAAAATGCGCGTGAACACTGTACACCCTGTTGTTTTTGCGGCGGCGTCAGCATTTTCGGCACTCATCTTGGCACTCACCTTAGTCATGCCAAGATGATCATGCAGGATTTTGAAAATGGTTGTATCGAATAGTCCAATCATTTGTGTGAGTTGTTTCTTCTTTAGTCGAGCATCCTCGAGTACAATTTTTTCGCCTTTTTTTTATTTTCTGGCGTGATCACCTCGATGCTTCTGCCCGGCCTCGGGTCGTCTTCATGTGATTCCCTTCCTTGTTTAAATAAACTGTGCCACTTGTACACCATGGTTTTTCCTGGACAAGAGTCACCGTAAACCGATGACTTCTGATTCCGTATGGTCGGAACTGATTTTTCTTGCTTGATAAGGAACTTTATTACGGCACGATATTCGATTTTTTCCATATTTCACTTTTCACTCCCGATTATGTTGCTTGGATGACGATAGCTCAAAGACCAATTATGTAATAGCAATGAAACCTCGTATTTATACTAATTATGAGTCACTGAACACGTTAGAACTCTCATGAGCATAAATCACCCCCCTCCAACCCCGTCATTCCGCGAACATAAAAATGCACCCTCGTATATATTATTTGTTGAAGTTGAAGAGCTAATAATACTCGCTCGTTCAAGGCTTCTAATTTCCATTAAGTGAGTATGGTGACTCAACAAAATTAGTATTTTATCCATTTATAAGATCTGCTTGTTTTGACTCTGCTGAGATGTTCGAGTATTCTTTGAAGGTATTCTTGTGATTTTAAAAGATGATGTTTTACATGATGCATATCCATACTGCACGACTTAAATAAATTGACTTGTTCTGCGTGTACATACTTATCTAATTGTCGCCCCAAATAACAATGAAGCTTCGGTGGTATTCTTTTCTACTCTATAAAGCACTTTACAGTAAAAGTGGTTCTAAAGGAAGAGTCGGCCACGGCTGCATAAGAATAGATGGGAATATCCGACAACAAAAAAAAGCTACTTCGCCCAATGGCCTTTTAAATTTCACTGAACTCTTTATACTTTGAAGTGTTTGAATTAAGTAAATTTGCAAATTAAAATTGTTTGATTATAATCTGTTGTTTTAAAGGAATGAAATCAGCAACACTAAACGAATGGGAAAAGCTGTGGGAAATATACTTAAAGGAGGAAGATGCCCAAGAACAGACGAAGCTTCGAAGTGCTTTAGCTGCTTCGAGAGATCCAACATTATTACAAAAGTGAGTATTGCTGTTACGATATAAGTCTTTCAGTTCTTTGCGAGAAAATGTCGAAGAAATAAACTAATGTTTTAATATCTATTGTTGCAATATGTATAAGAAATAAGCACATTACCCACCTGATTGTAAATCGTTGAAGTTGCCTATAGTACGAGTAGGTATATGCGGTTTCTATGAGATTTACAGCACTTTGCAACCCGCACAAGAACGACAATGTACAATCAGTAAAGTTCCCGGTGTTCCACTCGTAGGCGATAATCGCGTAGCGCGGACGTGTGCTGCTTGGGAAACGATCCGCTCCCCTCTACGATTTGAGCCAATAAGGGTCCGTCAAGCTAAAGTGAATGGCTAATTTAACGGAGCTAATTTCTCATCGCTAATGACTAATCGCCCTAACGTAGTTAGGGTAGGCTCGAGCCCCTCGGTGGGGACGTATATGAGCTGTGATGATGATGATGATGTCTCATTCACGCCGTACCGAGACATACAGATACAAAACATATGGCATGTGCGCCTACGCAACTGACCCGCGGAACGGAACCAACTAGTCGCAAACAATTGCATCTAGCAAAAGTACGAAACGTAAAATATTAATATTATAAACTTGATTAAATTATTATTATTTTATGAAATTGTCTAATATGTGTTTAATTTAATTATAATGTAAGTTATTGTAAAATGTTAGAATAATTATAAATTTAGTAATTTAATTTAATTAATTAATTAATTGTTTTAATATAACAACGTTAAATCTTAAGTTGGCGAAATAATGTTATGAGATCAGATTCAATAATTGTTTTAAGATCTGAGTGGCGTTTAATTAACTTATTACTGATTTAAGTATTTTGTTTGTATTCATACAGATTATGTTGTAGGTATATGATTTATTTGTCATCATTTCTTTTAAATTACCCAAAAGATTTTTTTTTATTTTCCATAATTAATATTTAAAAAGTTAGTAAGTAATGTCTGTCAGTTTATCAGATGTTTTATATTACCAACTCTGGTGAAACTTAATAACCGGCAACTATAATGACTACCGCTTAACTAAAGTATTATTGTTATTATAATAAAGAGCGAGATGTTTATATGTGCTGGGATAAATAACTATGGCACTTTCTCCATTGTAAGATCTAAATTTCCATTGTAAGATCTAATCTTTACGTTTTTGTCGAGATTTGGGAATATGTATAGTAAAATGTATAGTAAAAAACCGCAACTAGGAAAATTTTGAAAGTAGTCGGTGAGAAAAACGTTTGGGAACCTCTGCTGTAGACCGACTGTGGGGAGTCCACCGGGGACCTTGTGGGAGCGGCATCGGAAGTGTAATTGATACACAGAGCTCGGTACCGCTAAACTTAGAATACCTAAAATTCTTTAATTTAAACACCAATTCAAAAAACATTTGTTTATTTCACATAATTACAAAAATAACAAAAAAAATAATATATTATAATATCACATTAATTATCATATTTATAATATTATTTAATGATTATCTGTCTATTCGATCTACTTATAATAGAATGGTAATCATTTTTAATTACCAACAAGTATATGATTACTATATAATAATAGTTCAACTACACTCAAGAGTTAGATACCATTATATAATGTAATTAAAGAAAAACAATCAAATTTAAAATATATAAATTAAACCAAGCATAATCATTCAAGTGTTCAAGGCAATTAACAACAATAAAAGCAAGACGTTTAGGACCTCAGAAGTTTCAGGGCTTCGAAGGTTTGAGGTTGAAGTTGACGTCTTTTGAACCTGATAACATAAACAAAATAAAATATATAAATTAAACCAAGCATAATGATGCAGGTGTTCAAGGCAATTAACAACAACAAAAGCAAGACGACTGTTTACGACCTCAGAAGTTTCGGGGCTTTAAAGGTTTAATTGACGTCTTTTGAACCTGATAATATAAACAATAAAACTTTTCTTGTAAAGTTTACAAAAAACAAAACTTTATCATCTATAAAAAAGCAATTACAGTTTTACGCAAATTCACTAAAAGAGTTATGTTATAATTCAATAAAACGCAAAATTAAATTTTACTTAAATGTTCTAAAATTATTGCAGATTATTAGAAACAAACTAAATTGTCAAAAAATATTATTTTTAATATTTATTTGAGGCCCCTCCTGCGTCTATTACAGCGTCATAGCGATTACGTATAGAGCGCACAAGGACTTCGCAAAGGCTTAAACCCCGCAGGGAATCCCAAACTTGATCACAGTGGTTGATGTGTGCGTCCTTGTTCTTTCATTTCGGCAATCCCACCTCTGTACCATGACCGCCCATAAATTTTCAATCGGATTAAGGTCAGGGGATCGTGAGGGCCAGGGCACAGCCCTTACTCCAGGGTTCTGGAGCAGCCAATCTAGCACTACGCGCGCTCGGTGTATAGGATAATTGTCCTGAAAGAAGTAAAATTCTGGAATCTCATCCCTTGGATATACTTCCACGTGTGACTGCCCAGTAGCCCTTCCGTCAATGTATGCTAGTTCTCCTGGCCCATCCGCACTCATCCATCCCCACATATTTACAATTATTCTCCCCGATTCATTATTGGGATTTACGCTTTTTGGTTCATATCTTGTATTATTCACACGCCATAAATTTCGACGTCCCTGTTGGCTAGATTTAAAAGATTTTACATCAGAGAATATGGCGTGTGAAAAATCGAAGTTCCTGAACTCCCTTGCGAAACGTACTCTTACTTGCTTCACTTGCTCGCTCAATATAATTTTCCTCGCAGGCGCCGCGCTATGATGAATTCCAACTCGGTGCAAGGCGTTGCGTATCGCCTGCATACTGCAGTCATATTCTAGTGCGAATTCTGACGTTTTGGTGAACGGATGCTCATGGTAAACGTTAACCATACGATTTACGCTCTGCTGTTAAAATACGATGTGGTTGAAATCGTGGTCGATCTTCAATAGACCCTTCATCTGCATCTCTGTGGACCCACCGTCGTACCGTAGCTCTCTGAAAAATAATGATTAATGTTAATGAAAATATTTATATTTGTTCTACATTACAAGGTAGCTTTGTCCCCACAGCTGGATCACAGAGTGTTTCCCACGATAAATACACGTACGGGCCATAACCTATCATAAGGGTCAAATTTTAGCCGCCCTCCTAAAAAGGACAGAACTTGCAAGCGCAGGAAAAAACTAATCTGAATGGTTATTTGTAATACATCAATTGATCGGCAATCATAATCAAATACGGTGTCTCGATTAAGAAAAGTGCTATTATGATCATGGGATTGGCTTATTTGTCGATGATACTGGGGATTAAGTCAATATAGCTTGAATGACGAATTAATAAAAAGCAAAATAAGTAGGACATGAAATACCTATTGGTTTAATACAAACATAATTTTCAAACCGACTCGACTGTAATTGGCGATTTCCTTACAAAACCGCCCCTCTGATATATACTAGTTATTGAAAAGTAATAAGACTTAGTTTTGTATGAAATATAACATTAAAGCCTGCAAGTCATAAAGGCCTGTGAGGACTTAAACGTATCAATATTAATCAATATTCAACAATAACAAATTTTAATATTTTACAACTCTAAGCTCGTGCTCTGCACACTAAAGATGGAGCAATTGAAAAAAAAAAGTTGATTACGTTTGGAAATGTACTAATAAAAAATAAAATAGACCTTATTAAAAAGACATTACTACTGAGCCTAAAGTTTGTTTTAAATGATAGCGCCGCTATATTGGCTTTTCCTTTGACATAAGCCGAATCGTGTTTTTGCAAATGTTAACAAATAGAATGTTTAAGTAAAGCGACCTTATAACTCAATGCATAAAGTATATTGTTAAATGCTGGCTGGCACGTGCGATCTCCGACAATCGGAGATTCCCCGCTTTGTTCCAATAAAATAATTATCATTGATTATAAGTGAACACTAATAATTATAACAGCATATTTATAAACACTTTATTTTAAATAAAGAACATTTTACAGTTAACTAACTGAAATTATTCTGTAACTAGCTAACTGACGTTAATATGCTCCGTTATGAGAAAAAAATAGTTATGAGTCTACGTATTCCCTATAATCCCATACATATAAATTACCATATTACATTCTAGGTTTCTGTATTCAGTCCATATTTACAGAGCGTAACCCACCCCGCAAATGAGGAGCTTTTAATGCCTAGTTAGTACCTACTAAACCAATTATCACCGTTCGCGACCACCATCTACATCTCGACCATTTCTTGAATTCGGATAAAAAATAATGAAATTACCACATATAAGTTATCAGAGTGTTTTTGTAGCACCTTCAAAACTTTATTTGGTTCCTGTTCTAAGCATTAAAAAAATTATGAATCAGTGCAGTATGGATTTCTAACACTCGTTCTATAAAGATAAATAAGTGGGCCACTTACCGCAACATTTAATGGGCTTGTTTCCACTAAGAATAAATCGGATGGCTTAGAGTTTCTAATGATTAATCATGATATGTAGTAAACAAAAAAACAACTTTTTTTATTAAAATAATATAAGATTACTAATATCTTTGGAAATTAAAATCGGCAAAATTACTTATTTAATCACGTGACATTAAACGCCAATCAGAGAAGCGTGACGTCACGCCTCGCGAAACACCGGTTGTAGTGTAGCTACATCATCTATCTAATCTGTGCTGTCAGTGAACACTGAACAGGTTATTTTGATACACTTTGTTTTCAGAGACTATTGTTAAATTAATACAGTTTGTTTTAAGTTTAATCTTAAAAGACACGGACATTTGCCATGGAATCAGGATTTACCAAAGCAAACAGCAGTAATTTGCCCAAAATTGACGCCGTTTTGCTCGGGAAATTTTTCGCAGCAAACATAGATTTTGTATATAAATAATTTGTTTGGCGTTTTTATCGTTGTGCTTTTACATTGGGGCACTATACAGTATTTATAAAAAGAGGGATTCATTATTTATTATAATGATCTCGTCGACTGACAAGTAAACTCGATTGTTTTGCGAGGAGTGACGTCATTCAAGACGCCATGACAGTCTTGGCCTTTTTCGAAGTCAATTATAAGTTCATTTCTAAAAAAGCAAAATACTTATGAAAAAGGCCTATTTTTCTAAAAAATAATATATATTAGGGGTAAAATAAAAACTAAACTATAGTTTTAAACGAATTTCCAAATTTTGTCAACTAGCCTATTCTTGGCATTTCTGTATTATGTTTCTTCCCTGATTATGAAGAATCAAAATCTGGTTCCTTTCTTCTCTAGTCAAATTCCGCGGCATTTTTAAATAGAGTCCAATATTTCGTAGCAATGGTTATCGTATTAGCAATCAAATCAGTCCAATAAACGCGCACAGGTCACCAGATAACTAAGGTCGATCAATATCCAAAATTCAAAAGCCAGGGTCAATAAAAACACAATAGAAAATTAGTCCAATAAACGCGCACAGGTCAGCAAATAACGAAGGTCAATAAAAATGCATAATCCAAAAGCCAGGGCCAATAAAAACAATATCGAACGGGGAGCGAACGTCACGTCTTACACCAGTAGAAAGCAAAGCGTCTCTGAAGTCCGTAGAAAACAATGTGTTTGTGGATATTCGTAAATTTTACTTTACGCATATCAACAAACATATTTTATGTTCTATTGGCTCTAGTAAAAAGTGGGTCGGGCTTCGTACGTGCGGCGATTCAAAGGATTATGTTTGCTAAGTGGAACACCGGGAACTTTGCCGACTGTACGTCGCTAATTTGTGGCGTAAATGAAAAACCTTGGTATCAAGCAATATCACGGAAATATTCTATCTAGCAAACTTTACAACATAAATAAATTTGATTATAATGTTCTATTAAAAACATGTACAGCCATTAACAAAGTTTGTAATATTAACACTTACACAACACAGTTAATTGTTATAATAAAATACATTAAATAAGGAATAATGACAATTTAGACAAACAAAACTAATCATTCAGGAAAGAACAGGTATTAGAAATAATATAAGGATTGGGGCGCAATTGTGTGTGTAGGTATAGGTATGTTTGTATGATACTACTCAAACATACTATTTGATAATTGCTTTAAAATATTGTTTAAAAATTGGTTGCGAGTCATAAAAAAAATATCGGTGTCACTAAATCTATCCTCGTAAGTTTGTATGAGACGATACAGTACGGAATGCTTGGCATAATTCGAATGAGCCACTCCAACGTAAAGTTATTCCTTTTGACTTGTGCGCATATTGCAGATATAAATAGATATCTTATGCTTTTGATTGCAATACCAGTACAGCTACTTTGCGAGTTAAATAGAAAATACTAGAAAAATATATACGTATATTTTTTGATTAGTTAAATTTGCATTTTGCATAGATTCATAAATATATGTGCGGTTGTTTTCAGGTACCTGTTTCTTGCATGGGATGAAAAAAATATTAGGGCTCAAGATTATTTGAATGTTCTTCTTTATATCAGCAATAATCCGTCGGGCACCACCTTGGTGTGGGATGAAGTTCGCAATCGTTGGAATGAGCTAGTGGACAGGTATTCGCTCAATAGCCGGTATCTTGGAAATTTGATACCGGGTCTCACCAGCTCGTTTAACACTGAGTTGAAACTTAAAGAGGTAATTTGTTTATAAGGCAGAAAGACTTTCATACAACGTCAAATTCTCTCAAACCCAAATATAGTATATCAGTATTCAAATTTATAGTAATCGTTCTAATTTCAAATTGTGTACTAATTGTGACTATGATTATAGTTTACTTAAAAAAAATTACGGCCAATTTGGGTTATTGCTGAAACTTGATATGGGAATTGTTTAAGACTTGGCAACAGGAGAGGATATTTAGTTATTCATCACGGAAAATATCACTTTAATATGTGAAAATAAGATATAACGCGTTCAGAGCTATCAGAAAGCTATTTTGTTATAAAGCACTATATTATTTGTAAACGAGCAGATATAGCAGACCCACTCCGTAAAGTTATGAACTTAGTACATAAACTCCTTTTAGTAATTTAGTGTTAAAAAAATCAACGTACTATTTCATGTACCTAGTGTGAAATTAATAATTTCCTTCCAGATTGAATCGTTTTTCGCTAAACATCCTGAGTCCGGAGCTGGGGAAACAGCGAGACGTAGAACGTTGGAAAACGTGAAGAACAACATCAAGTGGGCCAAGTATAACTTGGCAGATGTCACGCGGTGGCTAGAAAAGCATCAGTCTTAGTTGTTATTTTGTATGATGTAACGCGATATTTTTGTCTCAGTCAAATATTATACTTGTTAAATACTATTTTGTTTCATTTTAATAACAATGAGAGCGTCGTTTTTGTGCGGAATGAAATACTATGAACGGAAAAATTAACTTAAATACAACAAGTAGGTCATAACTATTATGACCTACTTGATTTCTACAAAATGATTCCAATTTTTTACAAGATTGCGTCCACGCTAGCATTGGTGGCGCCGTCGTCGCCTTTTTTTATCCCCTGAGTAAAATGCATTAAATTGCATACCCCGGCTGTGGCGGGCCGGCGGTTATGTGGGGCTCTCCTCCCCAGAAGGGGGAGGCCTACCCACTAAAAACCTCAGGGATGGCCTTCCTCAGGCATGTAGGGAGCCCCCGGGCACATCAAGCCACTTCCGGGAACCCCCAGCCTTCGCTCCCCCGCCGATACAGGGTAGCCCTCCTCGGGGTAGGCTCACTACCTCCCCTGGTCTCCTCCACCGACGACGCCCCCCGGCCACGGAAGGGGCGTGGTCCATCCCGGGTCGCCGTAGCGGTCGCGACTTCCTCGCGCCCGCCGGTGACCCACGGCGTCGCCGCAGCTGTGCTACCGAGCCCGGCGCCGCCTTCTTCGAGCGGGATCGGCCATCTCCCGACCCCGCTCGGCAGCCTCCTTCTGGAGCATCACTGCTTCACAGAAGGAGGCCACAGCCCTCCAACCTCCCTCGTCCACCAGCATTGCCGCAATCAATGCCGGCGGAGACAGATCTTGCCCGATCTCTGCGACTAAGACTCGGCGCTCGGAGGCCCACGCGGGACACTCCGCCTGCGTGTGCTAGGCCGAGTCGAGGTCGGATGCGCAGTGGTGGCAATGTGTCGATCCCTCCCGTCCTATTCGACACAGATACTCACCGAAGCAGCCGCGGTGAGTATCTGAGTCAATGGGTAGGTGACCTCCTCCTTCCCGTGGAGCCAAGCTTCGAGGTGCGGGAGTACGGCACCGACGCGACGGCCCGCTGGCGCCCTCAGATCCGTAATTCGAGCTGCGCACGCCAGGCCGCCACAATCCGTCGGTGCCACTCCCGCTTAGGCGGCGCCGTCGTCGCCTACATATATACGTTCCTATAATCGGCTTTCTCTATTTTATTTAGTATTATTTTAAATACATATAAGATGGGTGTAACCTTCCTTCTAACGCCCAATTTGTTGTATCCAAACATACCCAATACGAATAAGTACGCGCCGTACAGTCTCAAATAGATAAATCTAATAAGTTTGTTCTGTCGTCCTAGTTTCACCATGGAATCATATTTATTTTCATGTGGAGCCCAAATTGCCACGTTATATTATAAACAATTTCTTTTCAAAGCCATTGTCTATTGAACTGATCTCAGTAAAAAACCTAAATTTCTAAAAGCTTTTTTACAGTAATCGATAATATTATCAACAAATATAAAACGTTTTACAAATATAAGACTAGTGTCTAAATCTTTAACCTCGTTTACTGTAATGATCGGCATTCCATCAATATTGTGATCGTATGTTAACTGCGTACTTATGTGAGAGAAAGTTATTGTCGCATACTTCTGAATATTAAATTAAAGATCCTTACTCAAAGTTATGAATGATTATAGTAAGGGTAGTTTAATGTTTTCGAAAAATAACAAGAATCTTGCATGTTATACCACTTCAAGTAACTCATTTGGTAAGATACTAAATGTATCACAAAATTAAAAAAAACAGTAAAAGGAAGTGACCCTACGAACTTCATATAAATGTACATGTGAAAATTGTTCGATTCCAGGCCTCCCGATTAGAAGACCAGGGTATGTAGACAAAGTAACATTAATGTCTTTCTCTTTCGTTTCGTTAAAACGAAGTAGATGGCAGGATGTAATTATGTAAATATAAAACCAGAATGCTTTATTTTTGTGTTCTATCTAGTAAAATATGGTTAATGTGACCATTTACTATTTTACTCAAAGATTGATTTATTATAATTACAGAAATAACTTCCGATCAAGCAGTGTCCAGATCCATCGAAAGCCCGTTAGTATATGTTCCTTAATATTTGCATATTATCTATTCTAAGTTGACGAATGCAATATGTTACAATGATACCAAAACAGATAAAAATTTATTAATTTTAATTATGATATTTTTAAATTCACATCTATGAGCTGCTTTTTCACCAATGTTATGGGTAAAGCAAGCATGGGTGTTTTTTAATCTCTCGCCCTAATCCTAATAGGATCTGCGTAGAATATACAAAGTGAATTCCGGAAAATCAAATGTAAGAAATCACAAAATATTTATCAGATCTAGCGGGAAACGCATAAATATAGTCCAAAGAGGAGCTTTGGTGTTGTTATGGTTGTTGGAAACAAATTTCTTAAAAAAACAAGTGTATTTAACTCGATCTATGTGATTTTGATTTCTTGGACGAAAATAGTTATAGTTTGTCTCGAAAAAGGGTTTTGCAGAGTGGTCTCTATCAATAGACATTCTGTTGCTGTTTATTGGGTTTTTTAATCATATGTGATAAAGTCGCCGAGATTCTCATTCACCGCATAAGGAGTTGGCGTAAATATTAAATTAATTACTTGATCAGTGTTAGTTAATAATAATTAGTTAGTTAATAATAATGATTCAAATAACATTTCTATCGTGTATCGAGCGTCATATAATAAGTCTAAGAGTGAAACATAAAATGATAAATTTAAAATAGAGTTTCAAGTTCACTCGCCTCGTCGATCAAGTTTATCATCTCTTTTTATTCCTTAGATTTCGATTTCTACTCCTAAAACTCCCTTACAAACTTTGAAACTTGCAGATTCAGAGCTTTCGTGAACAGAAAGCGAGTATTTTTATATTTTGTATAAATAATATATTGTAATATACATTTTTTATATAATTTTTGTGTATATAATACAAAGGTGTTCTGTACTTTTGAATGTTACGTAACAATTACCTAAAGTTGCTAATACAGAAAAAAAGCATTGAAAACCTTGTAAAATTGTGAGCATGCAAAGTAAAGAAAATAATACAAGTGTAGTTTTTTCTTTATACACAAATTTATTACACATTTTTTACAAGAAATGTATAGGGATTATACAAAATCATCATAATCATGTCGTATGTCGTCGGTTTGTTGATAAATCTGCTATATCATGTTTATAATAGCTTTATTAAATGTTTGGTATGATGATTACCATCCTGAAGAACGAAAGCCTGCTCCTGAGTCCCAACCGCCACTATATCCGTTAGATCCACCAGAGTTGTATCCGTTAGAGTCCCAACCGCTGGATCTGCCAAAGCCAGATCCGCCCCAGCCTGAACCGCCGCTACGCCCTAAACCAGACCCTCCCCAGCTTGATCCTCCCGCGCTTCGCCCGAACCCAGCACCTCCCCATCCTGAGCCGCCCCCGCTCCGTCCAAACCCTGAGCCTCCCCAACCAGAACCGCCGCTTCGCCCGAAGTTGGATCCACCCCAGCCTGATGTACCGGAACTTCGGCCAAAGCTCGAGCCACCCCAGCCACCGCCAGCCGAACGCGCAACTCCTACTGATGGAAGGCCGGAGTCGAAGCCACCGCCGCCTTGCCAGCCACCACCGCCTTTATTAAAAAGAAAACGAGATTAATTTGTCGATAATCGAAATTTTGTATTGGTCATGCGATTATTTGAAAGCCAGAATATCACGTTGCTGAGGCACTAACTATGTACATTGATCGCTTTAGTGATTGTCCAATTTAATTGACGGCATCACCATCGTATGGCATTGATGGTACCTAAATATAAAAATATATCCAACAGTGTTTTCTGACGAGTGCAGTTTAATGACATTTTTATGCACGCAACATCTGAGGTTGTGTTATATATTATATTTTACAGTGAAAAGTCACACTGATACAAAACCTCAGAATACTTTGACTATGGTCAGTAACATTAATATTTGCAGTATAATATTTTCTTACTACGTGCTAATGGTCACATTATCCGTGCACGTTTTACTTAATCTCAAACTATTATCAAAATTGACTCATTTAATATTACCTTATCTGTCGCATATAGGTCATAAGTAGCTTGACTTCATGAGCGCATTTCTAGAAATGAGTAGTATTGAAATTATAAATTATTTTGCAACACCTTATTAATTTTATGATCGAGCAAGTAAGATACTTACTCGATTTTCATTCTATTAAGACAAAACAATAAGTGAATATTGCTAATGGCTGTAGTGTAGAACCCACATGAATACCTATAGACGTAGGGTTATACTTATAAATGTTTATTAAGTCTTATTTATTTAATCAAAATTTTGTTTTATTCTAATGGCGGACAAATCTCTTATAACACTTTGAATACTTAAATCAGTTCCTGTAGCATGACTACCGAAACGCGCTTTGATAGAGATGCGATTATTATATACAACTTTAAAGATAAATGTCAAAATGGCGTCTCCCACGCTAAGCGTGTATCATTATGTCGTATTTCTTGGTTATGCTGTGGGGATAGGATTTTATAAACGTTGGTAAAGATGATAGTTAAATTTAGAATAACTCTTACATACGACAATACAGATTATATAATAGGCAGGGACAAAAGTTTTCAATTGGGGTGTCAAAGATGTATCTTGTTCTGGTCGCCCATCAGTTACCCACCGCACGCATGTGGAACATTTCGAGTAAGATCAGTATTATGTACTGTAAATACGACATAGCTAAAAACTGAAAATTGATCATAAACCACATTTAACATATGATAGAAAAATGGGTACATGAAAAAACTCGATATTGGAGTGTAATATGAGCTTAGAAGAAATCTCATTAGAAAGAAATAGAAGAAAGCCGTCTATTAATTTAGTATTAATTATTGAATCATAATACTAGATAACTAATGATGAAAAGTGGATCCCATAATTCAAGGACGTGTGATATAGATCGTGCTCAGTGGTGGTCAATGATTATGTTGGGATTGGAAGGGTATTGTTTATTACCGCCGAACAGAACCATTGATGCGGATATCCATTTCCTACATTAAAACAGGTTGTAGAGAGAAAATGGCCGTGAATATAGATCAATACAAATATATCGCTAAATATCTAGTAAATATGTAGTTGGTCTAGCCACACAGCAAAAATAAGAATTTGGCTGGGCACTGATAAAATGCATCCCCCATATAGCTCTGATCTAGAATCGTCAGGTTTCCATCTATTTAGGTTTCTTCAGATTTCCTTAGTGTCGTTAGGTTAACGTTCAAAAAGATATTTAGAAGAAACTTGGTACAGTCTAGTAAGCGCAGATATGGCTGTCAACAACAAAGTCAATTAATATAACTGTATTAATAAATTATATTAAAAAAAAATTACACGATTAACATCGACATTAAAAAGTGTTGTGCCTAATTAGAGGTGTCTACAAAAAGTAGGTACTCTTCTAGTATTTTTACAAATATGAACTACAAGCTTATTCATTGCTTACCTGCCAATACTGCTGTGGCTAGTGCTAAAACAGTCAAGAGGGGCAGTTGAGTTATCTGAAAAATATATAAATTCTATTTTAAGAACATTAGAAAGGTATATTTATTATTCTGAAGAATGATGAATGAAATTATAAGGTTGCACAACATAAACACAATTCCTTTTTTTGTTAAAAAGATGCCATTTCCATTCTTTATGGAACTAGTGTATTTTGTTTTGGTTTAGAAGGAGGCGCTTATCAACAAAAATTTGCGTATCAGTGGACTTATAATTTAACAGAGCAAATATTATTATATTATATTGATTTAACAATAAATATAAATAGTACACTCTACGGGTACTTTGTGGGTGCACTAATAAAGGAGTGGTTTATAAAGACGCGTAATAATAAGTAACATGCATTATATATTTTTAATATACATATGCGTGATATTTATTAATTATCACTATAACAGCGACTCTGCAGAACTGCGGAAGCATTATGCTGAGACAGAGCCCTTTTTGACACATATAGATCGCACCAATGTTTTTTTCTTTTTCTCATTTTTTTTTTATTAATTGTTAATAAATTGGACTATGTGTATCAAATAAATATATTCATTCATTCATTCACTTATCAACGAGCTAAACACTTTTTCATCAAAAGCACCAATTTCTGACACCAATAATTCATTGATGCATGTGTGATGTGTGAAAGAATTGACCTACTTATTCCTGATGATACTTTTCGTACTCGTAACGAAATGTAGTTTTTCGCCGCAGATTGAAGTGAACAAGATTAATCAAGTTTCGAAGAGCACTTTTGTAATTAGTAGCGCTTAACTTAGCTTAATTGCTTGCTTATTTAAATGCGGAATCAGTTAATGGAGCCTTTAAAAATAGATTTGTCGCGAGAAGTACGTATTAATTTGTTGGCAATCTAAATTCAATAACCTAAAGCACCCGAGCGCGATGGTCGGGCTAAAAGTACCCAACTCGTTTTAGGAAAACGGATACTTCTTAGACTTCTAGGGTAAATCTACTGAGAAAATTACCAAATTTACTTACCAAATTACCAAATTAATTTACCAAATGTAAAATTATTTGCCGACTTTAAAGTTAGAAGACGTTAGATTGACGTTTAAAGTTCCAAATTTCAGTAATTTGTAAATCATTTTTACAGAGGCATATTGCAAATATTTTTTATTGCAATTATGGCTCAAACTATAGCCGCCCATAAATACCTAGTATTGTAATTAACTCCAGCCTGCCTAATGGCTAACATGGTAACCTATGGATCTGCAACACCAGAGGTATTATAAAAACTTTGCAGATCCATTAAACGTCTATTTACTTCTTTTTTAAAGAACTCCATACAGTATTCCTCAGGGTAATATAATTAGCAATAGAAACCAAAAGATAAAAACTGTAGGTTAAAGATTTCTTACTTTATGAATTTAGTATATATTGTCAGAGAAACAATTTAGTTATTGATGTTTATCACATGAGGAATTAACAGTAATATAATAACAATAAAATAGATAAAATAAAATCTTAAACTTGCAAAGAAGTATCAATTTAGAAAGTGCTTATACTTATAAATAAAATTATAATTACAATTTAATAAAAGAATGTGATGATAATTTTAAACATTATTATTTGGCGAATCTCATACTAGTCATTAATAATGTTCGCAGTTTCAGGCTAAATATATGGATATGAAACATTTTTTGTTATGTTATATGTTTTTTTTTAATATTGTAACATTGCTCATGCAATGTCACAGTATAACTTTTTACGTTATTTGTTCAGCTTGGAATATAGCAGAGGTGGCCAAACTGCGGCTCGCGAGCCGCATGCGGCTCTTTGAAGGATTATTTGCGGCTCTCGATAAATGTACCCGAGTTCCCTTTTCATTTTTGTGTTATTATATTAAAAGAAATTATTATCGTTCCGTATATTTTTCAAAATGTTTTTTTTTATTACTGACAAGTATGAAAGATTAAGTGCAAAGTTGCAACAAATTTCAATTCCTAGCTGATGCCGCGATGACCGATAATACAATCGGAACGACTTTGTCTGCGCCGCCGACTATTATGTTATGATAACATTGTGCGAGAGGATGAGTGAGATATTCATTCAATGCATTATTGTTCTTTTTCTTTTTATATTGGAAGTAACCAAACTTATTCAAAGCAAAATGTTTATTTAGTTAAAGTGACTTTATATTTTCATGCGGCGGCATCACTTTCTGTTACAATTCAAAGAATTATGTAAACTGCTACAGAGACACAAAAATTCTGTCGGCGTATCAGAATTCTGCCACATTTGGCAACGCACCGACTCCAAACCGATTTTGAATTTGTAAACTTTCAGAGAAACAGACAGTTGATATTGTGCTCTAGATACATAAACTAAATGTTGTTCTAAGTACAATTTATGAAATATAAATTAAGACTAAAAAATTGCACTTATGCTGAGGCTGTACAGGTTCCGACCCCTTCATTCTTACTCCCACTCAAAAGGTTAACAAAAAAAAAAAAGTTATCTGTCACAAAATCCTAATGGGATATGTAAACAAGAATTAGATTTGTAAATTAATAGTGAAATTAAACGAATTTTGTTGGTCAAATTGTGCAGAAAACAAAAGTCAAAAATACCACGTTACAAGTTAATTATAATTTGTTTCGTAGTTTTTAGTTAGCAGGTATTGTTATTATTTTAATAACACAAAACTTGAAGTTTATAAATTACATTATTTATTTACAGTTCTTTTAAAAATAAAAATATGACAGAGAAGGAAAATAGAAAAAGAAAATATGAGCAAGAAAATAGAAGTTTTAATAATGAGTGGGAGGAGAATTTCTTTTTTATTGACAATAACGGAACAGCATTATGTGTTATTTGTAAATCTACTGTCAAAAATTATAAAGTTGGCAATTTACGTCGACATTATGAAACCAGTCATCCTCAGTTTTCTAATCATTATCCACAAAATTCTAAATTAAGATCAGATAAACTTGCTTCTTTAAAATCAAATTTAAATAAACAACAGTCAATATTGAAGACCTTCAGCAATCAAGCTAATAATGTTGATGAAGCCAGTTTTGTTATTGCCTGGAATATTGCTCGTGCAAAACGCCCGTATGGAGAGGGAAAGTTTATTAAAAAAAACTTGGAAGATGTACTTAAAATTTTAGATCCAAATAATGCAGCATTGCACAAAGTTGTTTCGCAAATTCCCATCTCGAGACACACAACCGAACGACGCATAACTGCAATTAATACATCTCTTGAATATAATTTAAAAAATGATTTGAAGAACTGTGTTGCATTCAGCTTAGCCCTTGATGAATCGACAGATATCACAGATCTTCCGCAATTGGCAGTTTTTATACGTTTTGTTTCTTCAGATTTCGTTGTTAAAGAAGAATTATTAGATTTGGTAGCACTTCAAGAGTCAACTCGCGGCGTGGATATTAAAACTGCATTAGATTCCATTATAAAAACTTTTGATGTGCCTCTTAATAAACTGGTAAGCATTGCAACTGATGGAGCACCGGCAATGCTAGGTACAAAAATTGGTCTTATTGGACTTTTAAGAGCTGATTCTCAAGTTCCACAATTCTTACCGATACACTGTATAATTCACAGAGAGCATCTCGTAACAAAATATTTAAAATATCCAGAAGTTATGAAAACAGTATTAAGCATTGTAAATTACATTCGCACAAGTGCAAAAAATCATCGACAATTCAAAAATTTCCTTCAAGAATTAAATGACGAAGAACTTCCAACTGACATTAATTTTTTTTGCATTGTTAGATGGTTATCAAGCTACAATGTGTTGAATCGATTTGTAGAATTGCTAGATCCAATAACTTTTTTCTAAAAGAAAAGGAAAAAATCTATTCAGAATTAGATGATGAAGAGTGGTTACAAGACTTAATGTTTTTGACTGATGCTATGGAACATTTACAAGCACTGAATTTACAATTGCAGGGGAAAGATAGAATAATATCTGACCTCTCACAATGTATATTTAGTTTTCAAACTAAATTACAACTTTTCCAAAAGGATATTAAAAACAAAACTTATTGTCATTTTCCTCGAATTAAGAAAAATTGTTCCAACATTAAGCAAGAAAAACTGAACGAGTATATAGAAAAGCTAGAAGGAATATTGACGGATTTCAAAAATAGATTTCAAGACTTGAAAGATTTTAAATCGTCCCTTCAGTTTTTTCTGAATCCATTTGAAATTGACTTAATTCAAGGTGAGTTCTGCAATTCAAATATAATTATGCCCCAAAAAGCATCTGGGGAATTGGAAATAATAGAGATGCAAGAAGACCAAGCTCTTCAATTAAAATATAAATCCACGCCAACTACTGAATTTTGGAAATTTGTACCCGAATCGAAATATCCAGAATTAAAGAAAGCTGCTTGTCGAATTATGTCAATTTTCGGAACCACTTACACATGTGAATCATTTTATTCAACTTTAAAATTCGTAAAATCAAAACATCGATCGGTGCTAACTAACCAACATCTCAAAGAATTACTAAGAAGTGCTGTCACCAATTATTCACCAAATTTTAAAGAATTATCAAGAGAAGTAAGATAAGTGTGTTTAAGATTTAAAATTTAAATTCAATACACATATTTTGTATTTTTTTATGTTTTCAATAAATATAATTTCTGTAAAAAATTTTCTTTTAATACCTTCTTGCATACGTATTTAATTGCGTGCGGCTCGCGAAGAATATCAAATTTTGAAAAATGGCTCGGACTAGCAAGGTGCTTGGCCACCCCTGGAATATAGTATGCATCTCAAGAACGTATTACTACGATCGATAATACGATTCTCGAGCGTATTAATACGATTTGTTAATGTAAGGAGAATCAATAATACAGCATGGAACTTTTATTGTACAGAATAATATTTTGTACACAAAATTTACATAGGGGTATTAAATATAATAAATACCAGAGCTAGCCGAACAATACGCCAAAAAAGAATTAATTCGAAATGAGGTCACGAGGAAAAAATGAAAAATTTATCTAAGGTAATTTCACAAATATAATGCAATATTAGGATAAATTCGAGAGCAGTAATTTATTGTTTATTATTGGCTTCTTAGAATTTGAGAAAGATGACATTTTAGTTTATAATTTATATTGTTTTCTAAGTTTCTTTCTTTAATTTCTATTTAAACCGTCTTATACATTACTATATTCTTTCTATAAAGTTAAGTTAGCTTGATATACTAAATATTGATAATTCCAGCTTACATAATTCTCATAAAATACTTGTAACTAATACTTATTTAATACTTTGTAAATAACATTCTTAAAATAAACCAATTAGTATTAAAAATGCAATACTTATGTATTCGTTTATGCTTATTATATTGTTTATAATAATGAAATTTTGAAGTGACTAGATAAACAAACTTACCATTTTTGCCGCGGTGTGTTGGTTATGTGATGCAAACACAATTCACGGTGTCCTTTTTATACTGCATCCCCAATCAGGCAATGTTTTTGTTGACTGACACAAGGGACATGATGCTTGACAATTATAATCCTCATTTGTAGGTCACGACTTTGTAGATCAATTGTGTTAGTTCATTTGCTCTTGAGTTTTTTTGAACATAAATTAGTGCCTACTTAGAAAGGAAGAGGAACCTCCAAAGATAAATAGGTCGGGGCCCACACATAGCGCGTGAGTCACGAACAAAGTTGTGTTCATAATATTGTTTCATGCGGATCTTTTGAAAAAAAAAGAACACTGACTTTTTACAGAAACTTTGCGTGTTTTTTTTTTAACTTTTTTATGCCTATATTTTTATATTCTTATTTCTATTAAAAACTCAACAACCTTTTGATTTTTTATTCATATTATAAAACAGTATATATATAAATGTATAAATCACTATAAAGAGGTTAACATGCTAAACATAAAATTTATTTACAAACTAAATAAATTATTATAAAATGACCAGTTATTAATTTTAATCCATTAGGTACCTATTTTTAGCCCAGTATGGATTGGTAACTTCTCATATATTGTAGAGATTACAAGCCTTTCGTTATTTTGTCTTCTTCTTCATTTTGTTTTTTCGTTATATTTGCTTCAAATAAGGGTAAATGTGAAATAATTACAAAGACAACGTATTGAAACATGATTAACCCTAATTTTCATCATCGTTACCATCTGTTGCTTTTCATTCATAAAAACTATGTAGAAATTATTAATATTAGCATTTCATTACACTTAACAAACTCACATTGTTATTCATATCAAGAAAAGTCCCAGTCTAAAATATACGTTTGTTGTATTTTTTATGTGACTTGCCTTTAACCTGACTAAAATTATAGATCGACATATGTGTTTTATCAATTTTTTTTTGCGATTTCTCGGGAGGTGATCTAAAACATAAAAAATACAGTGTCTGCTAGATTATCATATGAACAGTCATGCTAATTCTTATCTGAAGTAACGAAGGGAATATATGATGAGATGGCAAAGCGTCGAGAGGCTTATCAAATTGAGAAAGTTTCAGCAATTTCTAGCAAAATGGAATTTATCCAATAATACAGATTGTCAGGAAATGTATTTTAAAAATTACTGGATACTGTGTATTCACATCTTATCGAAGGCTGGTAGTATATAGCTACTATGTCTGCTTGTTTATAAAAATATATTGCTTAATAACTTTATTATCTTTTTATTTTTCGATCCGGCTTTACCCGCTTCATACCGGATTTTTGATTGATGATTTACCGGGGCAGGAAATATATATTACCCGTAGTAAAAAAGATCAGTAGTACTTCTCCGACTGTCAAAATATTATCCAGAATATTTAATTCAAATTCACAAACTTTATAAATATTGCTTAATATTAGTCAAGATAAGACAAATTTATGGCTACGTAGTACTTACCCATGAAATTCAATCAATTATGCTAAATGCCTTATTTCATTAGCTAGTATGTGTGTATCATATTTGGTTTTATGGTGCTCCTAAGAAATTTGGTCCAAAAAGGTCAATATATATCTATTATATAACAACAAAGTGAATTTAGAGCCATTTACCTAGTGACCGTTATTGGAAAATCGCAATATTAGAAACATAAGATGAATCCAAAAACATTAATTAAAGACAGCAATCTATTGAAAGGTAAGTATGTATAATATGTTAACTTACTCGTATGTTAAAATTTCCAAAAATTACAATTGCATAATATATAAATAACACAACTTTCGGGTTTATTGTATATAATTTAATGCTAGCACATATATTTAGTCAACCCGACGTTTTGAACGCTTTCCAATATTTCTGATATGGCTTTCTTGGGACCTTAAAAATTTTAAGAAAATTTCTATAGTATTTATTGACTGTAAAGCAATAATAGGAATGCTTATGATATTATTTACACAAGACAATTCTTCTGTTTGCGCGTGCAAAAAAAAATACCTGTAATACCATAGTATGCATAATAAATATAAATGATACAAACAAAGTTGTTTAAGTTTTATATTTCTGGGGTTGATAAGATGTATCGTCGGATCAAATTATATTTTCGCATAAATGAAAAATAAAATATAATAGGTACAAAGAATTTTTTAAGCATAATATGCTTAAAAAATTCTTTGTATTTCTATTTGTTTCTTTCGTTTTTATTTTTTCAAATTAATGATAAAATATAGAGTAAGTAAGGAAACGAGGGCCTATCCCATAGGAACCCACTGGTGGGGCAATTTTGCTAACAAAACACAACTGTCAGCGGTCAGCTGCAGGCAGCAAAGTCAGCTGGTTTGATCAATAGAGCTGTGTAGATTTTTTACTGATTTGACAATCTGGCATTTTTCGCCTGCAACTATAAAAGACCAACCACAGTAGTCGTCTTTCCGCACCGCCCACCACTCTGGAGGGCGGGAGCTTTAGTTCAAAGCCGATAAGGTCCCAGGCCTTCTGCCCGACCGAAGGCTTGTAGGTAGAGTATAGTTGGTAAGCTGGCCTTCTGCTAGAGTTCAACATAACCACCCGCCGTAGACCGGGCGCGGGTGGTATCCGGTGTGAGGTCGTCCGAGCACCAAGGGGTTATTAAGACGACCAGTGTGGTGGCGCGCCCCTTATGAGGATTCACTACCATCCCCCGTGGGAAAAAAAGTCTTTCAATTAATATCAAGGTGCCTCTATAAAAGATACCAGCGGCATGAATAAATTAAACGAGCATTTCACTATGGGGTGTATTATATTAGTATCATATTGTTATTAGTTTCTATGAGTAGTTTTATACACAATAAATAAACTAGAATTGTTAAAACTCGATTTTAAAAAGTAGAAGCACGTATATCGTTTTGTCAACCTACTGCAGTGTTTTTCGTTTATCTAATATAGGTATTTAATTTTAATATTATGATATTTGTTACATTCTGAGATATTGTGTCACATATCCCACAATCCACCACCCCACCCCCACCCCACCGCTTCACACTGGGTCTGTTCGTTCGAATTGTGCCAGTGCACTATAGGTGAAGCTTTTTTATATGATATGTAAATAAGCGAGCAGGTTGTCCGCATGAAAGTCAGTGGTTACAGTCGCCTATTGTACATGGTTCCTATGAAATTCGCAGCAAATCTGCAACAATCTCTAAAAAACCAAAATTGTATATTGCCAGCATGTGTCATAGGTATTAAAGTCACAGTGCCTATTAATTTTACACATCTTTAAAATATTTCTAATGAAACTAAAACTATTAGAACAACATCTTCATTTAACAAACCGATTAACAGTAGAGTTTGCCCTACTCAGACTACAGAGAATGGCAGGTGAAGTAAAGTGGCGGAGAAGGGTGTAGGAGAACAATAACTAACATGGTGGGTGATATATAGCGGATTACTAAAACTGCTATTTTTTTCTGTAATTTATTTTTTTATAATATTTGAATAGTTATTCTGTTGTTCTTGAGAGAAACCACCGGCAACCGGTGATGTAACATACACGACTTTTAGTACATGTAATATCCTACAGTGGAAAAGCTAATATTTTATTTTGCAGTGAGTAAGCTTTATAGCGATGGCATGACATACCACAATCTGATTGAATGAATCTGAAAAATAAGTATATATGTCCTTTTTTCACTTTTTCTAACAAGAATAGCATTACTGATAATGATAAGTTTTGAGTCATAATACAGCGCATTAATATAATGGGAAATTATCATGAAACGTACTTTTCTAAATTATTATAATTCATTTGTTGAGTTTATATTATTAGTCTAGTCATTGTCTTCGCCAATCTTCAATTGTTTTACTATTGCCGTAATTACCTACTCTAAACTCTAAGGCTCTGTACTCTAAACAAACAAATTCGTTATATCGTTGACATTGTTGTCCTGCTGTAACTTTTATACACACAGTGAGATTTACGGTAACGCGACAACGATATATCGTATATTAGATTTTAAGTGTACGGGTCCTGATTCTATACTTGTACAGTGGTGCTTCTCCGTTTTTCATTCGCAATAAATCTATCCGTCGGGCTTGCTATATCAGAATGGTGCTGAGACGGTAGAGACAGGCACTAAGCTACGCTTACTTGTCAAGCAAAATCGTGGAAGTAACAAAGACAAAAATAAAAATATGTCATAAAAATATTTCACCTACTTATAGATATTAAATAAGTATTACATGTTTGACATACAGTTATAGATACAGAAGTCATATATATCTAATAATATTATGTTTCTGCTGGGGCGCTGAACAGTTTCCATACTTGTTCATGCTGTCGATATCGACTACTAACTGTATTCTTTTTTTTTTGTACCCCCTGAGGAAAATGCATTAAGTTGCATATCCCGGCTGTGGCGAGCCGGTGGTTATGTGGGGCTCTCCTCCCCAGAAGGGGGAGGCCTACCCACTGAAAACCTCAGGGATTGCCTTCCTCAGGCATGTAGGGAGCCCCCGGGAACACCAAGCTACTTCCGGGAACCCCCAAGCCTCCGGTCCCACGCCGATATAGGGGAGCCCTCCTGGGGGGAGGCTACAATACCTCCCCCGATCTCCACCACCGACGACGCCCCCCGGCCACGGAAGGGGCGTGGTCCCTCCCGGGGGTCACCGTACCCGCGGGCGCGATTTCCTCGCGCCCGCCGGCGACCCGCGGCAGCGCCGCAGCTATGCTACCGAGCCCGGCGCCGCCTTCTTCGAGCGGGATCGGCCATCTCCCGACCCCGCTCGGCGGCCTCCTTCTGGAGCATCACTGCTTCACAGAAGGAGGCTACAGCCTTCCAACCTCCCTCGTCCGTCAGCATTGCCGCAATCAAAGCCGGTGGAGACAGATCTCGCCCGATCTCTGCGACCAAGACTCGGCGCTCGGAGGCCCACGCGGGGCACTCCGCCAGCGTGTGCTGGGCCGAGTCGAGGTCGGATGCGCAGCGGTGGCAATGTGTCGATCCCTCCCGTCCTATTCAACACAGATACTCACCGAAGCAGCCGTGCCCGGTGAGTATCTGAGTCAATCGGTAGGTAACCTCCTCCTTCCCGTTCCCCTTCGCATTCGTTGGAAAGGTCTCGGGCTCCGGGACAAATACATATCACCATTGACCATGCCGCGTGGATCACGCCATTGTGCTAGTGTGGATTTGAATAGAATGATCTATTTATACAAACTCAGAAATTAAAGCTATCATTATTACACCTCATACGTCCTCACCAAAAGACACGAAAGTACCCTAGTCAAAACGAGGGATTCATTACGGCTCATGAACGTCCCCATCGAGGAACTCCAATTCACACCAACTGTGTTAGGACGATTACGCTTTGATCAAACACGCTGACCTAGTCTGAATTTTTGCAGATATATGTAGGTTGCCTGACAATGTTATTCATCACCGTAGAAGCATGAGTTGATGTGTATATATTACTCGTATATCTAAAAAACACACCATAGTATCAACCCCCAGCAGTTGGGAGATCTTCCGATTCGAAGACCAGTGCAAATATCACAGCATCATCGAGGCTTATTACAGTGATAAGGTCATTATGATCACGCGGATAAGGCCTTAGTGGACCATTCTGGTTCAGTATGAAATTGTAAGTTTTCGGTCCCAACGACCGTCGGTGCTTAGAGCAATACAGATATAATGCCTAACTTTTTAAAAAAATTATATAGCCTATGTTTACCGGAGATAGTATAGCGTAAAAGAATTTTTCAAATCGATCCAGTAGTTTGGGAAATAGATTTCATAGCAGCCCGCTCCGGCTTCACACGGGCATTAAACAAACATTTCAAAGATATTCAAGAATTCCGCTAAACGTAATAAAATTACCATTAGTCAATAATGTAAGTTCGTCATCGGTTCACCACGTAAGGTTGACTTATTTTATATTTTCTATTCTGTCTGAGGATTTCGTTTTTAACGTTTTAATAGACCGCAAATTATTATTCTAAAGTGCCCTATATTAAAATAAGTCGATACCTTACCTATATCTTGAATATTCTCATGTTACATATAATTCTGTGCACACAACTATTTTATCGATTATGCAAAATATTGAAAATCACTTTAGAAAATAAACGGAGAAGGTGCAGACATTGTGTTCCCCAAACATCATGTGTTGCATGTGGAATTCGGTCAGCTGCCTTTCAAAAGCGAAATATCTTGCTTGAAAAAATAATTTATTTCCAAAAGCAAAATAACCAGTTTCTCTATAAAATAATATTTCAATGCATCATTCAAAATTCACAATACATACTAGTTTTCACTTTCACAATACATATTCGAAACGATTCTGGACGCAAACACAAGCATGTATATGATGGTCCTAACGCCACTACTACCACCAAAATGTCACATTTATATATAATTTTATGTTTAATTTTTATAGTACTATCATATACTTTTATCATGTGTATTATAAGTTATGTATGTCTATTTTAAGTTATGTATAATATTAATAATGTATATTTATCAATTAATATATAATTGTGTATTATTTATTGTTTCCCGTACGTCACAAATGGAAAGGCCCTGCCAGAATATCAGCGCTTTGCGGCATCATATATGGCGCAAAGCACATGCTGAGGTAGGAACCTTTTGGCTTGGCACATGTCTATACTTTATTTTAAACTATTTATTGTATTTTATTATGTGTAATGTTGTATGTCTGTGCGAGTCAATAAATGTTTTTTCTTTCTTTCTTAGTTTTCTATATTTATATTGTATAATTTCAAACAAGGTGTCATATTTCCATATACAATGATTAGAAGAAGAATATAATGCTTTCAGACTTCCATTATTTTTTATTTTTATATATTATATACCTATAGTAATATATATATAATTTTATATATTTTGCAGAATTGACAAATCATTTTTATGCGCAGGTTTATGTTTATTAATAGAATTCTAAAGATTGGAAGTAAATAACAAATGTTATTATACTATACCTTCTGTATCATCAACAAATTGAAATATTTCGTTTTATGAACTTTTTTCATTAAAATCCTGCAGCGAGTTGTATTAAAAACCGAATGTTTTTAATATTCAAGCAAAGGTAACGATTTTCTTGTCATAATGGTGCATTCTAGTAACTTTAAGAACATCATATTTAAATGTATTGTGAAATAATTGTGTGTGCGGTCAGGGAATATTTCATAAACATGTGCTAATCTTCAGGTATTTTACTATGCTTAAAACACTTTTGAAGCAGCTTTTTATAACTGAAAATATTACTAGAGAGTTTAACAATTAATAATAAAGTTTTAAAATAATTAAAGTGGTTATAATAGATCCAATAACAATACAAGAAATTTGCATAAAAATTTATTTGATACTAATTTTTTAATCCTATCACTTCAAAAATCATGGTGTCAAATTTGACATATACAAAAACGTTCCATTTTCCTCACCGTGCCAATCGTTTCAGTGATTTTAAATCACAGTGAAATAATCATCGTCATTGTAATTGAAATACCTTTCTTTTAGAAACTTGTTGTTCTAGTTGTCACTCCGATCACGTATATACACGATTTAATTACACTGGATTACGATGTTACGTTTTATTTTCTTTTATACAAATACAAAGCTACGGTTATTCGTAATTGAAAATAACCTTTAAGACTATCGTATATATATATGTTTGAATTTGTTTTATTTTGTTTACGTTGAAATGCAGTGTCGCCAAGATCGCAAATCGCGGTAAAAAGGTTATGTTATGTGACCACATGTGACTGTAAGGTTACTATGATAACGCTCATTATGGTTTAAGATTTGATTACCTATGAACAGTTCTTTTTTAACAATTCACAATAATCAATAGAGACGATGAATCAGTCACTTTTTACAGTGAAATTCTTTATTAAGCAACTTCTATGTCAAATTAAGGTTAAAATTGTTTAAAATGCTATTAGACAGCTCATGTGGCACCTATTATTACTATCAAATATTATTAATGGGCCACTGCTATGAAACTATGCCCGTAAATACTGGCATTACACAAGGTTTAGCACTTACTCCATACCTGTTCATTTGTCACACGACACGTTATCCGTTGATAATATATATTATGCAGATGACAGCACGAGTAATGTGTGTATAACATTAGAACATCGCTCGGCTTTTGCATTACAAGTAGGTTTAAGGAGTAATAATTGGACTTTATTTGTTGTAATTGGGAATATACAATACTAGAATATATAATAACAATCATATCTGTTCAGAAAAATAATATTAATTGCATATCAGTTAGGACAAATAATTGAAAATACAAATTTAATTTTTGATTTCCTTTTCCTAAAATAAAATAACAATCGACACCATTGCAGGGTTAATTTAATTATGTTAGGATAGCTTATTATTATTAAATTAATTAATTTTATTGTATAAAGTATTGAAATTAAGTGTATTGTTAAATGGTTGTATGTAGGTATAAATTAGGATAGTTATTAGATAAGAAAGTACTATTGTTAGATAAGTAAATGCTGCGCAACTCACGTTAATGTTAAGTCACGGAATAGTATTATAAGATAATATGACGCTGTACGTACAGTACGTAGTAGATCCAAACGAGGACAGTTTAAAAAAGGCACGGACTACGAGTCCGTGGAGTAGACATATATATATATAAAAAAAAACATAAAATAACAAACTGCGCAATGACAGATTTTGTAAATTTTGACGTATGCAAAATAAATGTTACGAAATTCTTGTTTGATTCAGTTATTTATTATGTACAGTATTACTTTTTTCAAACTAAACAAAAATCCAAATTGCTTGTTATTTTTGAACACGTTCTCTGTTAAACCAAAGCAGAACAGAACATCCAATGTCGTTTTTAGATAGCATGATTAGTTGCTTCATGATGTGATTGACTATGTATTTTACGATATAGACAATGCCCGGCAGGCCACATCATGATGATCAGCAAATATGTTCATTTCAATAACTAACTTTAATTGTGAACAACCATACATCCATATATTAGGTTTAATAATTGGAGATAATTAATCATCTATATATTATAATATTTATATGACAAAACAGGGCTGATTCTCATTGTCTTGGTTAGAGTAGGTACGAATTCGAAGTAGTCGCCGCTTGTAACTAGATTTCTGCTCGCAGTTTCGATCCATACGAAATAGATATTTTGCAGATGTGAAAATTATCTTTTCCGGAAAATAACTTTTCCAGTAAATAAATCCCTGTATCCAATTTTATGAAAAGTACAAGAGAAGACCCGCAATATACAAATTAACAAACTTTATCCCTTTATAATATTAGTTATGGATTTTATTTAAAACTAGCTTACCCGACGAACTTCATATCGGCTAACATTCAAAAAATGACTACGAAAGCTAATGAAATTCTAAAACTAAGATTATAATAATTAAATAGCGTTCATAATATCTTTGTTTTTTTTTAATATTTGAATAAGAGGTGGGTCATTGAAATTGGTTCAGCCGTTCCTAAGCAAAGTACTATGTGTCATATACAATATATTAATAAATCTAATTTGTTTAATTTAATTGATTAATAGATCTATAGAGTTCATTTAGAGGATGAAATAGATAAATTAAAATTGACATTAAGTAGTTAATGTTTACTTTTGATTTCAAATTGATGCCCGGATAATCTGCAATAATATAAATTTCTAAAATAAATACGAAGTAGCTTGTCTCTGTATTATTATTGGCTGATTTGTAAAAATCTCGAAGCTATAGATTTGGTTGTCAGAGACAAATCGTGGAACCATCCATCTGGCGTTGTACGAGTAGGTATGGGAATCGTCGACAGAGCTCAATTTCCATTGACATTTGTTTTCTATTAATTATCTGATATGGAAGATTTGTGGAGATACGTCTGTGATTAATTTCCATCTATTTACGTTTGTCTTCATAAAAATTATTAAAATTATATGATAGCTTCAAAATAAAAAATATGGCATTGTATTCGAAAATATTTCGAAATGATTGAAAGTGTAATCAAAAATACTAATTTAACCTACTGAAGTTAAAATTATACCTATTGGAGCTCAAATTTCAAAATTAGAGTACTAGGTATAATTGAATAGTAGGTTCGGTAAGTTTTGGCCTAAAATGGCTTGATGCTCAAACAAACAGATTTATATAGGCATACAATCCATAGTTTCCAAATAAAATATTTCAGTGTATCAATTTCAATAAGTTCAATTATTATATATATAATACATATATTCTTATAAAAAACACTCTATATGTGATTCATTATCGTTCACTTAATAGGTAAATTACAAATAAATGTTATTTTTAAGTTCATAATTTAATTTGAGACAATCCAGAAATATGCTTGCACTTTAATATCCAGAACATTTACAAATATTACTATGTATATCGATTACATCCTTTTCTTTTAAAATCATTTTAGCGATTCACAGTGTCGATATAGTAAGCAAGCAGTGTTGTATTTCGTCCTCTCTGATTTCCTCCTATCTGGCGACACAATCTATTATATCATGAATAGTGCGTGATCATTGCAAATTACGCGAGCGATGTGCCGATCACGCCACTTGCGCACATTGCGGTCATAGTTCACTCCGAATATTCAGTGACAGTATCTTGGAGTTCAAGATTGTGGCCTATTACAAATAGTGGGGTGAGGTCTTTTTATTTTTTTTTCTATTTTATCAATGTTTGTTGTTGATGCTGGAATGTTGCTCGAATTTGATACATAGATAGATGGTACATACAGCCATTCACTTTATTATTGTTGTTATATTTTGAACGGCATTTAGATCTTAAAGATTCAATTCAATTAGTTTATTGGGATTTACCTTTCATCAATATTATATTAAATGTATCATATCAATGTATAATAATAATAATATATAGAATTAAATAAACGATATAGAATTAATAAAGTTTGATTTTGGTACATTTGGAGATTTAAAATAAAAAAGAGCATGACATTTATAATATAGAATAATTACTCAAGGCATTATGCCTTGCCCTTGCTTTTTTGTCATACTGACCAAGTCAAAATTCTGAGATTGTTTTTTAAAATAGACGAGGCTTTTTCTTTCGTTTTCCTTGTTACATTGAAAGTATTGAAATAAGATAGCGTTAACACCTGATACTCTGATTTATCTGTCTTATTTGTATTGCCATAATTAATTTTCTAAGATTTGGAGTAAAGTTATGTGATTTTAATAAAATATACTCTATGACGTTTTTAAATATCGGAGTATTTACGATGGGATATGTAACTAATTAGGTGAGATGTCTACTTGTCAAAATATTGTTATAAAAACTATAGCTGTTGGTCCTCATCGCACTTGATGCTAAGTAATGATAAGACTAAATGTCAATAGAAGCTTCACTTGCGCTTAAAAACCAAGTGAGGCACTGACTGTCTTACCAGAGGTAAGACCAAAAATGATATTATTAATGTTATAGGTTTGGTAAAACTTAAACGTTAGGCTTCCAAAAGGGCTCAGAAGGTCTATATTAACTAAACCAAATGGAAAAACATTTTCCTCATAGAGTATCGGAAATAAATTTCCCGTACACTTTATTCTTAATCGCTAAATCAGAGAGGTTCTTATAATGTAGCCATCTGGGTGGCATCATATCGCACGAAAATCTCACAATTAATGGGTTGAGGATTATTAAATTATATTTTTGATACAATATCTATAACTATTAAAATATTAATAATGTAATAAGTTATTGAAACAATTAGCCACTATTATCATTAATAATTGTAAAAATGTTGGTTGGTGTATAAACGATGAGATAGTCCTTAATTTACATACGTTTAATAGCTGGATTCCGCCACCTCCAACCGATATTCATTCCATTTTTCAAAACTCTAATAAGTGTCTGTGACGTGAAAAAGAGTAATATTTGTCCATAGAAGTTTTTAAGAAATTTGCTGATTTCATAATATCCTGTTCTTTATTCATTTGAACATCAAGTAAACATGGAAAGTATGAAGTTGTAAAACCATATGTTTAAAAGTTTTAGTTTTTAAAAGTTTTTAAAGATTCTAGGTCAATGGAATAGGTTTTGATTGCGTTTATTTAAAAGTTTGATTTTGTCATTACTGCAAGAAATTACAAACCTTAGTATAAATTTCAACTTGATACCTCAACGCTTTCCAAAGAAAAAATGTCTTGAGAGAACGAACAGACAGACTGAAAACGAAATGATTTTCTTACGTTAATTGTTACGGAGAACCAGAACTCTGAAAAGTGTAATAGGTGGTGGGTATTGGGCTATTGGGCCTATTGCTGCTCTCTGTCACAGATAATATATTTCTAGTAAATTCCCTTCGTCGGCTTCGTCGTCTACATCCACGAGAAGAAATGGAGCGGTGACGCATGTATGTACATCCTTAATAAATCACCTCACCGTAATGTATTGTATTCCATTCCATTCCATTGTCTATTTCTGACGTTCTCTGTTTCGGGCCCTTGTCATTTCGAATTTTTATATTCATTATTACCCACTATAAATTTATTTATTCTCTACAATAGTCAGACTATCGTTGTAAGGAACACCTTACAACGATGAATCAAAACGTACATTATATATAATGTTTGTTTATAGTTAAAATGCCTCCATATTCTCTCATCGTAATTTGTAACTAAGAATATCATGACGAATCTTAAGTTTTTTTGACAATCTATTGGTACCTATTTTATTTTTTTTCCTCAGGAGAGGAGGCTGAGAATCCTCATGGATACCACCGCAACGGCAAGTGCTACGGTAATTATGTCGGACTCCTGGCGAATCGAGGCGGTTCGACCCGACAGACCTATCGACTAAACTTAGCCTAAGCCTTTGGACCTAATGACCCTACTGGCTTGACGTGACAGTGAGCCACCTCAGGAGAGGCACAGTTAGCGCTGCCCTATGGAGAGGGCATATGCGCTAGAAGAGGCACGGTATACCAAAGTGGATCCGTCCTATATTGACAGGGAACCTACACGTGGCTAAGCAGAAGGCTGCCAAATAGGGGATGACAAGGGAAGTGACGGCTCAGACACCGCCGCTTGCAGGTCTTTAAGGTCCTGCGTTAATTGGTTAGGGGGATCGCTAATAACATGTCGCGGTCTACGATGTTTAAACCTATTGTTAGGAGATAGTGCACTGCACTAGTGCTAACAATCTTAGTGTGCACGCTGACATACTTCGCTATTGCTGGAGTTCTCGAAGTCGTAGCAGGAAGAAATGATACACTTTCTATATAGTCATTCGGTCAGGCAGGGAAAAATTAGGAGCCTTCTTATTGCTGTGTTGACTGCGTCGTTCCTGAGAATCCGCCGTAATCCGTGCCGGGAAGAGGGTGTTGCGCAGGGTGATGTGCGTTGTCCTTAAACTTTTTATTTTTGATATATTAATATATTTAATTTATTATATTTTTTTATACTATATAGGCGATCTGTAAGATATCGTTTTTAACTATATTCCGTATTTACTGTCCCCATCTATCTTCCTTATGAAACGAGATATTCCCTCCCGGTTATCCTGTTTCTAGCTGCAATTTTATGACCTAGATTTGATTATATGTATAATTAATAGTTTCCTATTACCATCTAATAGAATATTTTTTACATTTCTTCAAATTTATTTCATTAGTTTGGTACTAGAAAGTTTATATTTTCGTTTAAAAAAGCCACAAATGAAGAGAAAGAGATTTCATATGTAAAATTTTTCATAATATTTTATTAAATTTTACATTTTGGGGTGCATTTAGTTCTTGGTAATAATAACAAGTACTAAATATTTTCTATGCATAAGCTCAGGAAACAGACATCACGTCTGTTTCCCTTTTGTTTTTTCAGCCATGGAATGTCAATCAAGACATTTTATTTACTCATTGTGGGTTTTGGGTTCTTCATTATGGTTATTTATATTTAAACACAAGATTTAAGTGATTATATCTTGTAAGCTGGATTGAGTATAGACTAAACATTTAAAATGTCCTTCGGGAATACCGGGCTCGGAACCTACTTTAAAGGATTTAATGACAAGACGTAGTTCTATAAGAAATTACAAAACATTAAAATTATTTGGATAAAATTGCTCCAAATGTTTTAACTAATTTAAAGCTTGCTCAACTTTCCTTAAAATTAAATAAATTACAAGGCTCTGCAAGGAAATCCGTAAAATTTGATAAATTTCAAAGTCAGATTGAAGTTATTATTTCCGAACATTTATCTTTTGAGATTGATGAGAAGGGTAACTCTTAATAGGTTATCAATATACTACAAAAATGATTCTGAAGTCTACTTTACCTTTGGATGAATCGAGACAAGAGTTTACTCTCTACTGCTTAAAGCCATGCAGTCTAAATGTTATGCCCTGAAGTACCACTAGTTACCACAGCATAAACAAATTTTTATGGATTTTATTACAACTGGCTCGAATTTCGAAACACATTTATTAATTTATTTATTAATTTGATTAAAAATAACAACAATATTTTTAAAATCTATTATCGAGACAAGAGTTTATTCTCTACTGCTCAAAGCCAGTCTAAATGTTATACCCTGAAGTACCACTAGTTACCACAGCATAAACAAATTTTTATGGATTTTATTACAACTAGCTCGAATTTCGAAACACATTTATTAATTTGATTAAAAATAGCAACAATATTTTTAAAATCTATTAGTGGATATTTTTTTAATGCGGCGCAAACCATTTCATGTTTAAATTTGTCGTCAATCACTTATATTCAATAATGTTACTACTTTATAATTGTACCATATTAATCCATAACAAACAATTAATCTGAAATTATTTCTTTAGGTACTCCATAGCCATATACTACATACCAGAGTAGTTCAGATGTACTAATCAAATTTATTTCTCTTTGCTCGCGGTCGTTATGGAAACATTTGAAATTAGTTTTTTTAGAAACTCAAACTTTTGACAGCGTTTTCTCAGTTCCAATTCTAATCCAAAACCCCATTACATGCTTGGTAAAGTATCGTATTTATTTATAAATGCTAAATTCACTTTGACTTTGTAGCAGTTTTGCAAGTCTTTAAATTGTTTTGATACCTTCTTATATCTTTACTTTTAGTGGTATCTGGGATATAGGATTTGAAGTGGCAATATACCATATTAAATGAGTAGAAGCAATTTTGATAAGTGGACCTTTGTATCTTTCGAGATCCTCTCCTGGCGATCGCTTAATTTATAAAGTAGAATATTGACCTCTTCGGTAAAATTTGACCTAAGCGAACATAAATAAAACCATTTTTATTGAGAAAATAAATTTGAGTACATATTGAGTACTAGCCACCCGCCCCGGCTCCGCACGGGTACAATGCTGATACTAAATGTAGTACAGAAAAACTGTGAACGTTGTATATAATAAATTATATTTAAAAAAAACTAAAACAGAAGAAAAAGTAAATGACAAAAAAAAAATATTATTGTGGGATATCCATAAGAGATAGACAATAACCAGCGCGAAGTTTTTTGTTTTTTTTTTTATACCACGACGAATGGTGGCAAACAGGCCTACGGCACGCCTGATGGTGAGCGGTTACCGTAGCCTATGGACACTTGCAACACCAGGGGTGTCACTTGCGCGTTGCCGACCCAAAAACGTTTTGTAGATGTTTTCAAAGTGTACAATACTTATAGTACATTATTTTGATAAATCTCTCGTAGGGCTCAGTCAGTGTTTGCAATGAAAGCGAAAACAATGAAATTATTTACGACATCACATTAGAAACCTTTAAAAAATAACAGTATTTCCCCATTATTAAATGGACGTTATTATACATACATATAAACCTTCCTCTTCAATGACTCTATCTAATAAACCGCATTTAAATCCGTTACGTAGTTTTAAAGATTTAAGCATACATAGGGATATAGCGACGGAGAAAGGGACTTTGTTTTATACTATGTAGTAATACTGTGTTTGTGATCAATATAATACTACTATATTGTTTGATTTTTACTATATTCACGTTTTAAATGGTTATTAATTAAATAAAGTTGAATTAAATAATTATTACAAACAAAAGACATAATGATAATATTTAAATGATTAATGTCTCTTATCTGCCATAAATGTCTCATCAGTGCAGTCAGTCTCCTTCAGGGCAGCTTGTGGCGAGCTGTCAGCGAGTTTTGTCACCGAGGATATCAGGGGGGAGTATGCCACCTGCCTATGTCTTGCCTTAGCCGGCTAGATAGAGTAAAATAGTAAGAGCAGATGCTCGAAGGGTGGAAGTGTAATAATGTCATAACGCCGACGGCATCTCAATCGCTGTCACAGACACGCCTCTCTTCACGCTTAGCCGTTCACACCAATGTTGCTCTCTTCACACCAATATTTGTCTGCCTTTTTGGGGGGGCCATTTAGTGAGCTGCGAGTCACCACATGCCATATTTAAATCAATTAGGAAGCTTTGAGAAGGCAGGTGACCGAAGTTTCTTCCATAGCTCAGTGTTCATTATCACCAAAATCGAAATGCAATAGTCCACAAACGTTTTGATCAGTAATGACAATAGTTTCAGTGCATCTAACTGGGTATAGTCTTTAGCTGAATTTTTCATGGTGCAGATAGAAATTACACCTAGTTGGTACACTTCACGCACACTTTCATTAAATATCACTTAAATGGCTTCTACGCGTTGGATCTGTACGAGTATCCCCGCGCACGCCTTATATTGGCCCGTGTCTTTTAATAATGCGTGATATAACCGACAATAATAATCAAATGCCTAATGTTTACGATTGCAAGAACGCTTTTAAGTTATGAAAGCAATTCTCTAAAAGCCATGCTTTAATTATTCGTTTAAAATTATTTATGTGTTTCATCTTTGAAGAATCAAGCATTTTATAATATATAAATACATATTGAATGAGCCCCTTGATGATATACCCGACTAAATAATAGATTTATGTTATTTTAAAATATTTTGTGAGTGACTTTTTCTAATAGTGGTCCCCTGTTTAATTTGAAAGAGGTGTGTTAAGAGGTAATGGCAGAATGCTATAACTCTTACCATACAAAAGACACGATACGGTTATTTTTAAGCCAAACATAACTCTTACACAATGTACTTTATAAAAAAAATCCTCTATAATATAATACCATAGCTAGAAAATAATTATTGAATTCATCAGGAATTTGTTGGGGGTTGGTAATATCACCATCATTTATTTAGTTTAGAATGGTAACACTATGTATACTTTTTTATAACGCCCCACACAGCTTTGCATTATAAAAATAATTAATATGCTTGGTGTATTACTCTATAATTACAAATTTTACGTACCAGAATACTTTTTAATTTAATTTGTAAATCTAATTTTAATATTAGGAAGTTATAAAAACGGTAAACAAGTAAACAACACAAATACATACATATACTTTTCATCGATTTTCCTAATCCATGAAAGCGCAATAGACATTTTGGTTTTTGCAAATCATTTTGCCAAACAATTGTAACTATATGTTTTCATAATTTACATATGCAATATACAGGTGCAATAAGTAATATATTAATAAGTAGAGTTATTGATTAAATCAATAGAGAAATAAAAGTTTTTAACAAACATAACGCTGTTAAAAAATAACACGCAAGAAACATGTGTCGTCGTAATGTTGAGTCATACCATCACCCATTAATTAATCTTCGATACGAATCATAATTTAATATAGTTTGCAAAATAATATGACTGTTAAGTTATCACCACTCACCGTTATAATGATCAACAAGTTTAATGATCAAACGACTTTTTCAAGTTCAAGATTTAAAAGATGCAATAAGATACACAACGTGATAACTGGTACATCATAATTTACCATATAATAATATTTAAACTTATCAGTAGTACCTAAATAATTGTTATTGTATATGCCTGCTTTAAATTACGTAACGTGTAAGTAATTTTTGAAACGGATGGGTTAAAATCTTGTCGTTGAATGAATCTGCTGAAGTAGGTATAAATACTTGTGTAGAATTGTCTATTACGTATCTATATCTATTGTCTACTATATTAAATATCTATTTTGTGGCACATGAGATTCAACCAAAAAATTTGTTTGTGAAAAAGCTATTGATTATCAATATAGACCGACTTTTACGATCTCATTTTCCTTTTTTTTTATTACTCCTACTGAGGGACATGTATTATTTTAATACTTTATTTAACAATTAATGTGGTGACAAAGTTAAGAAATCCTCAAGTACCTATTTAAAATAAACAGGATGCATATTACTAATATACTTCAAGTTTGTTTCATTTGTACGTCGGAATTCGTAGTACAGAAGAGTTGTACAGATATTTTAGAAAAATAGTATATGCGATAAAGATTGACCCATTGCCTCATTATGTCTGTTGAACAACGACATGAATAGTAGTTTTTATTATTGTGGTTTACCTTTCCATGGCTAATTAAAGAATAGACTCCAAAATGCATAGTTCTATTAAAAGTTATTATTAAATTTCTATTAGAAGACAGGTGTGTGTACTATTAGTTTGGTACTGTTGTCTGTGCCAGCCTATTCCTACTATTTAAAAAGAAGTGGTTTCAATGTGTAGATGCTGATAAAGGAAACTTTAATATACTTAATTTAATATTATAAAAACGTAATAACTTTTTATTGATTTATAAAAACAATTAAGGTGAATAGAAATAAAATGAGATCAAAAAAAAAAGTTCAAAAAACAAAAATAATATTTTTAAAACAATCTAAAAAATACGATAAAGTAAAAAAAAATTACAACAAGCCCTTTTCGCTTATAAATATCAATCAACTTACTAGATATAAGACGTAAGATTAAAAGAACACCGATGTAGGCTATCTGGAAACCAGATACACATATGGGTGTATATATGTATACAAAAAAAAATACATTTTATGACTATATATTAACGACTATTATTTTTAGTCAATTGAGTAATAACAAGAATTTTTTTAATAATACTTGTCAATTCAGGATCTCAGCTCGGGATCTCAATATTATCAGTAACAGTTGTGACCATTTGGTTAATAGACCTACGTGCCAGTAATACTGCAGCGCGAAGATCACGAGGTATGCATGCGGACTGAAATGCATGATTCTTATCACTCAATGTATTAAAACCCTCGACGCTTGAGACACATTTTTATTCGTGAGTCCGAATGTCACTGAGTACATACCTTTTTTGTGTTTTGTGTATTAAATTAAATTAATATAATAATTAAACATATATAATAATTTGTTGAAACATTTCTATTGTCGACCTGAATTTAAATCATCAATTTAAATGAGTGTTGGGAAAATATAATTATTTAACGTGTAGAGGCCTGGAAATTATTGAAGTTTTTTTTTATGGTGATAGTGTATCTGACGTTAATATAATAGTGAGTAACATAAAATTGTGTTATAATTCTTTATGTAATTTAATATTATTCTTGATAACAAAATGTTATATAAGTAAGACTCTTAGTATATATATTATGGCAATATGAATACATGTATGATTAGATATAATGATATACGTAATTCATAATAATGTTTGCTATATAACGGAAAATTGTTTCTGTGGCAAGATAATGCAAAAGATCAATCAAAGTACTTTATTTAAATGACTCTAATGTCAAATTCTATTGTATTCAATTTATGATAGCATAAAATGGTAGTGGAAGTAGCAGGAATGCAAAAAAGTAATGGAAGGATTATCTAGTTAGCAAACAAGTTAATGTAAATTACTTCTAAAACGCTAAGTTAAATGTAATCATATTTCTTTTGGATTTCAATACTTATTTTAATTTTAGATTAATTTGATTTCAGACAAGTTATATTCTTGTCTGCTCGGTATGGTTAATTTCTAATTAGTTATGATTTGAAACTGTACAGCGATTGAATTGCATTGTGAGATTTTCCTATTTTAGCAGTATTTATATTTTTAATTATTGGTGACAATTAGCAAGATAATTAAAATAATTAATTACTCATTGGAGGTTTCAATACTGCAGGCCTCAATAAACAAAATGCTTATTTATGGGGAAAATATGAATATACTTTTTGGAACAAAGTAAATTTCATTAAATTTAAATACATATAAATACTTCGTAATAATTTTTTAAATTAATGTTATCTACATTAATTTAAAAAATTATTACGAAGTAAAAGATTCGATTTAGGTATTTTGCATATCTTATATATATATATATATATAATTTTTGCTCTACATTAAATAATCGCGTTTGTTTTAGACAAAATGCCTCCACAAGGACAAGAGAAGGACTCATGGGTGCTTTACGAGACAGATTCCAAAGAAAATGAGGTCGAGCAGCTGGTACCGCCATCGGCAGAGAAAAGAAAACTTGAAATTGTTTGGAGGAACGTAGTTATCTTCACGTACCTCCATTTGGCATTCCTGTACGGCGGCTATTTGTTTATAACGGGCACCATGTGGAAAACCAAACTTTTCAGTTAGTACTGATAATTTTAAATAAATGTTAATTAGTAATAGAGAATTGAAGATATTTCTACTGATGTAAACTGTAGATGGAATTATCAACTAACGATTTTACTAGTTAACCATATTCTTTTTTTGTTGGTTTTTTTTTTGTAAATCCGTAAACCGAAATCCGGATAAGTGGTAATTAGAACAAAACATATAACATAAGTTAAATATTTGCGTTACTCATCAATCGATTTTAATCAAGTCTAATTTTATAATTTTAACTATATGGCTATTGAAACATTATTTATTTACAGCTGTGCTACTCTACGTGATGACAGGACTCGGCATCACGGCGGGAGCACATAGATTGTGGTCTCACAAATCTTACAAAGCCAAACTGCCTCTTCGTATCTTATTAACATTCTTCAATACGATGGCTTTTCAGGTAAGAATGACAATTAAGTTAAAGGTACTTTTTATTGGCGTGAATTTATTGTCTCGTATTTTAACCAAGGTATTCTTGAAGATCACTCTTCAGCGAGAAACGGTAATGTTGTTTCTTAACTATTAACTTAACTTAACTATTCCAAATTAAACTAAATTACTTTATGAATTGTCTCAATTTTTAGAGGTGTTGTAACACATTATAGACATGCAAAACAGGTTTTTTTATGTTAGTATCAATTGTATTTTGCTTGTAATATATATATATATATTATATATATATATATATATATATATGTATATATATATATATATATATATATATATATATATATATATATATAATATATATATATATATATATATATATATATATATATATATATATATATTTAAAACTACAACAATATCCTCAAGAGCTTATAATATTCCGTCTTAGAGCTTATAATTACTGCTACTTACGATGATATAGATATTAAATATAAGATTATTTATTATTCGGTTAGCTGGTGACGTATATCAATTGTTATGTAGGTCGTACCTTTATTCATATCATGCACTAGACAAAAATATACCGTGCTTAGATCAATTATCCTAACAACTTCGGATTTAGTATTAATTTATGAACGATTTTGTCTCATTGGTGATAATGAAAACGCTACGCGTGATCAAAAGAACATGTTCGGAACACGCAGTGTTGTATTACTTATCTCCGGATAATAATTAACCTCAAGCCCCTCTCACCCGATAGGAGTGACAGCAGGTCACAAATTACACAATACCAACGGAAATAAAAAAAAATATTTTTAATTAAGAGTATCTCGTTTTATTATTTGCGATAGTTCATGATAGATAACCCGCTATTATGAAAAAGAACAGTATAAGTTTACTTCCAGTAATTGCGATACTAATCTTATGTAGTAATTTAATTCTTTGAGGAGTTACTCTAAGAAGGTTTTATGTAGATTTTACAATTAAATGTTTCTTATATATTGTATCAGCAAAACGTCAAGCTTTACATTTGCACTGCTAAAATATTATTATTATAAACTATATAAAATTTGCCTCAAAGTTAATACATGACGTATTGCTATGTGTATATGAAGAATTGGTCTCATAACTGTTTTAATCGTATTCTAATTAAAGTTTTTTATTTATTTACGAAAAGGACTCGGTTTTGGACTGGTCGAGAGATCACAGAATGCATCACAAATATTCAGAGACGGATGCTGACCCACATAACGCAACACGAGGATTCTTCTTCTCTCATGTGGGTTGGCTTTTGGTCAAGAAACATCCACAGATCAAAGTTAAAGGCCACACCATTGACCTAAGCGACCTTCGTGCTGATCCAGTACTTCGATTCCAGAAAAAGTAAGATTTTAAAAATAAAAGCTGAGCTATCACATTTATTATAAAATAATCAGTTAGTTTATTACTCTCAAATTTATCTTTCAGACTTTTTATTATACCTGTATATCTACAAATCTTGTCAGATTTGTGGATATACGATTTTCGATCTTCGAAATTTTGTCAAATATTTAATCCTTTTTTTACCTATTCTATGTTACTAACCTATTCTAGGTTATAGATAACATGATAGTGATTACCTAAGCTAGGATTAATATTTTAACTAATACGGTTCTTTGTCTCAACAAAAGTGATTATGCAAAGGTAACCTTTATCCGGATTCTAAGGTTTGTAATATTTATTTTAATTACAGGTACTACATGTATCTCATGCCGCTCGCATGTTTCATAATGCCTACAGTGGTGCCTACGTTATGGGGCGAGAGTATGTGGAATGCCTATTTTACGTGTGCTGTATTTCGTTACGTTTTCGTTCTCAACTCTACATGGCTGGTAAATTCAGCAGCACATCTATGGGGTGCCAAACCTTATGACCGACATATCAATCCTGTGGAAATAAAAACCGTTTGCGTAGCCGCCCTGGGTGAAGGATTCCATAACTACCACCATACGTTCCCTTGGGACTATAAAACAGCAGAACTCGGAAACTATTCATTCAATATCACCAAGTTATTCATCGATGTTATGGCTAAGATTGGCTGGGCTTACGATTTGAAGACTGTTTCAACAGAGGTCATTGAAAAGAGAGTAAAAAGGACTGGTGACGGTAGTCATAGTGTCTGGGGCCGCGATTGTGTCGATGACGAAGTTAAAACAGACACTGCTCATTCTGACTAGTTGATAGTATAGTTTAAAACGAGTTAATTGTGAAATAAATAAATTAACAAAAACTCTAAAATAAGTTTTAAGATAAACGTGTAAGGGGCGGAATTTAATGTAACGGTATTAGCTTTGGGGTTACCTGGAGCAAAAATTTGTGATGGATAGTTTTCTGTCATGCCGCTCTCTTAACTATTAATACTGGCTATTTTAAGTGTACCTAGTAATATAAGTTATGTATTTATTTTAAACAAAAAATATGTTATTAATGCAGATGAAGACACAGAACGAAGCAAATATTTAAAAACGAATAGCTTCGCGAAACAGATTGTTTCAAATGTAAGGAATTATTATAACTGAATCGAAAATTTGAAATATTAGTGTAATTAAATGGTAATTTTATAAAAATAGTCTTTTTTTAACTTTAATTGTAAGTCTTGATCCTGATTTGATGTGCTAGATCCGACACAATCGACAGCATCAATAAAAAAGAATATAGTCTATCTTACTAGAAAACACTGATGCTATATCTATGCAACCAATCTGTGGGTATAGTGTATAACTACGAGTATACCCAAGTCGAAACCAATAGATATTAATATTGCGATTTAAAAGAACTGTAAAGGAACTGTTAAGGAAAAACTGTAGTTTTATAAAATTGTAAGATTAGCTTTAAAATTCCCGTTCCTTCCATACTCTATTTGTACCTACGAAGAGTATGTCAAAATTAAATTTATAATTTAATTTTTGACCAAACATCTTTTATAGCCTTGTTTACACAAATGAAAGAACATCATATAAAACTTCATAAGACAAAGTTTCTTATTTACCCTTCATGTTCGACTTTTTATTTGTTCTTTGCAATGAAACATCTGTTTTACGATAACTCAGTTTAATTATTTAGGCCTGTCAATTGAACAAATATTTTGTATTGTAAACTGTTGACTTATTTCGACTAAAATTAAACGCAAGTTACGGCATAATCTGGTCAGTATCTATTCATGAAAAGCATTTATCCGACAGCAAATATTAACGCAGTAAGTATTATAAAAGTTGGTGTAAAACACTTTGTGGGGAACGGCGGAATTTCCTTACGGAGGGGCGATTCCTCACCATAGTCAGCATACTTTGGAACTTAAAGAAAGGGTGGGCGGTAAAGGAGAGAGATTCTATACCAGTTATCGGCGTGGATACTTCTTGATTAGAATCGACCAATAATGATTTCGTCCACCATTAAGTAAGTTTATAAATATTACATAAAATACGAATAATTTAAATTACCTTGATCCGTATTAATAAATTCATATAGATTTTCAAATTCCACAGCAAAAAATCTGTTTGGTTTTTGACAGTTCTAATATTATCGAGCCAATCTCAGAATTAATATACTGATTCATGATTTTGTTTTTGGGGTTTTATATTATTAAATATTTATGTATACTTGCTTTGATTTGCATATAGACGGATACTAATGTCACTGGATATAAGGCAGCTAAATAGAAAAGTAGAATTACTTTATACCAAGGTCGTCTACTTGGGTCGTACAGAAATTGGTAACAATTTCAGTCGTAAAATAGCAGAGCTGTTTATTAGAAAACATACAAAATGATGTGTAATTTAAAATGATGTGTTATATATAAATCATGCTTAAGTAATTCAATGTAGATCAAAGCCCGCGAAGGTCATTATCATTATGATATTGTTGGTACCAAAATATTCTGAACGTTTAGTGCGTTAAAGGGCTACTTAGTAGAACAGCTTGATACAACATCATAACCTGTGTTTTTTTAAATTACAGAGAAGTGTATCGGATGTTGTGATTTAGTAAAAGGTACATCCCAAATAATATTTAATGGGCAAAGCTACAAATCTGGAAAAAAATACTTCATATTTTTCCTTACATTGTCATGTTGACGTTTGTGGAAATATCGAGCTAAATAATTAAAACGTGTTATAATCAAATAGAAATTCTTATTAACTAACAACCGTTACAAAAAATAAATAATAGCCGTGTGAACTAATATCTGGGGTTATCTTCGTCTCTGTTAAGCGACGGAAACTGTTCAGGGTGTTACCCTTCTCAGTGGTATCTGTTCGCCAGCCGTAACAACGGCTGGGGCTTTGGGTTGGCGGGTACCGCCTGGCTGCTCTCTCTTAGACAGGAGCGTTGGTCGCTCTACTGTCTAGTTAGTCTCTTTCATCTTCCTTCTTGGTTTGGGTCATCGTCATCTTCCTCTGGTGTTAGGGGTGAGATGAGGCTTTTTGGGTATGGTCGTCTGTCGGGTGGTCGGACATGGTGTGGCGCAATGTCGGTAATCGTTGGGTGACTGGAGGTGGTCATCTTCTACCAGTCAGGGCATACCAGGCAGGCGCTGCGTAGCAGAGTCTAGATTGCATGTACTGCTTGTATAACGATATCTTTATTCTTAGATGCAGTTTAGCAGATGTTATTACTGGCCTCAGTCGGGCTCTTGCCGCCCGCGTCAGATTGACTATGTTTTTGACGTGTGGCGTCATGGTCACTTGCCTGTCAAGTGTTACCCCTAATTCACCTGCGGGGACCAAGGTATATTTTGTCCCATGTGCTATAGTTCTGGTGGTAATGTGGTTGTGGCAATAGAATGGCTTGCGTTTTGGCGGGATTCGCTACCAAGCGCCATCTGCTGCTGCTTCCGGTAGCTTATCGAGCTGCCTCTGCATTTTCACTGCTGCATGGGTGTGCCTTATTGAGGTGGTAATGAAGGCGGCGTCATCTGCGTATAGTGCTAATGTGGCATCTTGGTCTTTTGGGATGTCATCTGTGTAGAGGGCGTGACAGACCGGCGACAGGCATCCACCCTAAGGTACTGCGGCGTAAATTGGTCTCTGTGTGGAGCTGCACCTCTCGACCGTGACCGTGAAGCGGCGTCCTTCCAGGTAGGATTTCAGGACTCTGACCACCCTGTGTGAACTAATAGCGCTATGAAATGTGCTTAAATACGGTAACCCACTGAGGTCTGCGGGTATTTATAAACTAATAATATCTAAAAGAAAGAATTTTTATTTGTAGTTGTGGAAAAAAATACCTAAAATTGGTACTTTTAATAATATATTTCACGTATTCATAATGTTTAATTTTTTTCAACGTGGTACCGACCCTTTTTAATTTTTTAAACCAACAGCAAATGATTAACAAAATCAGAATAATTTATTTAATAAATCATACATGCATGTAATCACGCTTCTTTCTCATAAAGGTAGAATGAGATAACAGTTTTCCATTCGTTACAATCCAAAACTCATTCGCCGACTTTCTTAACCTTCATTGCGGGTACTCTTGTCCTGGCTATATTTTTAACGATATTTCCTAATTCTTTCTACTAAATTTATCTCGATCATACTCTTCACTCGTCAGTCGTCTTTCGTCCATCGTGTCCAAAATATAAAAGCATTCTTTTCTTAATTTTTATTACCGAAAATGAATGCTTTTATGCCTCTACTCTCTACATCTTATTTCACATCGCATATTTTCCCTATTTCGCTTTTATGCTTCTTACCGCGTAGAATTCACCAGCATTCACTCTCATACATAAATCTAGGGAACAGTATATCTGAAACACACCCAAACGTGTCCTTTTTGACGAGGTCTGGCTGCTGACTAAGCTATTTAGAGAACCGTTCACTTTGTTTTCTGCAATTACTATTCTTTTAATGCTAGACTTATATTTACTATAGTAAATAATCTCAAGTAATCTCAGATATCTTGCAAACATAGATCACAGATATAGAAACTCGTTCACTGACTAACATACGGTTCCGTTCATAATGTTACATGTTAACTTTTTTTCGTTTCTTTCAAATATTATCACTTTCGTATCGCTTACATTTACTTTCATTTCCTTTCTTTCTAATGCGCTATGTATACAATAAATCCCGATTTGCGACTCTTCCACCAACGATACCAAAAAATAAAATATTTGATCGTCCACATATAGTACGCACTTTATTTTTAACTCGTTCATTTTCAATCCCCTGTCACAACTTTCATATCTTTCATGCCGTACTGGGGTATAGCAGAAAATATATATTCATCTTTCATTCATACATTGTTCTTGCAACCTCCGTATTTTGATGGTCTCTATCAAATAATATGAACAATAAAAAATATTGTTTACATGTTCGTGTACTAAACGCGGCTAGTACACATTCAGCTGCTTACTATGTCAACATCTATCCCATAATACGCCCGAGTGTCATGCACATTACCTTTCAATCAAGTATGATCTCAAACTTTCTTCTGCTCTAGTATACACATGGATCTTGTTATAATCAAACATAATGTTTGTCATCATAAGATTTCACTCTAAGCCAATTTGTACAATGATTTTCCCATTATCATTCACTTTATTCATTCCGTACCTTGCTAACCATTTTAGACTTCCCAAAACTCTTGTCGTTCACTTTTAGCCTTCACAAACTTGTTTGAACCGGAATCTATTGGAACATAGTCACTTACAACAAACAGCCGGGTAATTCCTTTACATATTAGTTACACAGTTATAATTTTTTTTTGGAAAGTGAGAACCTAACTGCCATTACTCCTCGAGCATTCAACGTAGCAAAGAAGCTACTTATAGCACTTTTCTCGAGACGTGGAGCGAATCAAATCGCTGCCATTTATTGAGTAGCAATTTTCTCTTAATATGTGCCCACGATTAGTAAGGAAAATATATATCCACCTAGGCCTACGTAAGGGCATGCTGGTCTCTGCCGGTTTTTTCGGTTCACCTAGCCTTAGGGCCAAGTATATGCTGATGACTAGATATGCCCCTATCCACTCATCAATGCCACGGCAACCGCAGACTCGTGAACGTGTACGGGAAGAAAGGAGAGGTTGAGGATAAGGGTAAACTACTAAGGGTAACTACTATGTTGACTTCGCAGTTATCATTATAACAATATTAATAATTATTTGTTGGGTCAAAAGTTCATCTATGTTGAGAAATCCACGGTGAATATCACTTATATTTTATGACCTAGAAGTAAATTAATGACTTTCCTAATTCAAATATGCTTCATCTATTAAATAAATAAATATTTGAATATTTGAAAACGTCGAGAATCCATGCAGACATGCAGCAGCGGAGAATTAAATATCGCGTTGTTCGCGTCTTTGGCAAAAATAGGTAAACTTTTTATTATAAGATTCCATGAATTTTGCGGCTACATTACACAAGCACACAGCCATATACGTAGGTAAAAACGCTTTGTTGTGTTTGTAGCATTATGGTTTCCGGTTACATGTAAATCGTTTCAAACCGTAAGCGTTCATTGGTTGGTATCTCGTTTGATATATTCATCATGCGGTCATGTAGCGCTGCGAATACTTAGAAAAAAATATTTATTATATATTTATATATTAAAAAGCTTCTATATAATCTTTTTTCTTATTAACCATTAGATATGTACTTACCCTGCGGAAACACTCGGTATATGATACTGACAGTACATACTTTATCTAGTTTCATAATTATTCGATGCGATGGTGTCTATGAGTATATAAAAAGTTTCTTGTGTGTTTCCATACCAATGAAATTTACCCAATGCTATTATAGTTTTAGTTTGCTAAAAGCAAATTTATCCTGAAATATAATCCCAATATTTACATAAGAGACCTATGTTAAGAAATCTCAATTTTTCTTATTTCTCTGTATATTGCCTAACTTGTTATCTGAAGTGTTTGCAGAAGAGACTCCATTGTAAGTGGGTACACTAAACAATTGTCTACTTTATAATATTGCAATTGTGTACACTATACACAGTATACACCCTAATTTTCATCATTTTCTATGTGAATATTTATTAGTATGAACGACAACATTAAGCCATCGAAAACTGTCGCTATTACGAGCCACATAAGAGCTGTTTCAATATCAAGTCTGACACGTTACTATGTGTACTTGGGAAAAAATTACATTTTGTGATCGCTTGTGAAGCTTGCATCTTAGTAACGTGTTAAACATATATTTTATATGCTGATCTTCAGCTCTTATTTTGCTCGGAATAGCGTCTGTTTTTGGTTTTTATTGCAAAAGTAAAGCTTGACATGTTGCTAACCTTACAATTTTAATTAAATACTATCGCAATGAAGTGTACCTGTTTAGTATTCAATAGTTCATTTATATAATTAACTTTCACGAAAACTCAATATTCTTATTTGAAACGACTATGCAAACAATTGAATTATACTGCACGGAGCGCAAATTAGGCGGGCGCGGGTTTATTTCACTATTTTATTGGAATATTCATATGTAAAATTTAATTTTTGCAAAGGTTTCTCGAATAGATGAAATGAAAAGAAAAATGTTGTTCAACGAAACATAAACAAACAATGAAATATGTGTTCTGTATATTGACCTCGCCATTTTTTGATTTTTTTTTAAAAGCTGGTCAACATATATGTATGTCATTTGTATTGATACATGATTGCCAAACAGTATCAACTTTTGATTTACCTAGGATACAACCTTTGTCAATAAACTTGTATTGTCCCTTTAACATCTAACTAGCCACAATTTAAACATTTACATGGATATACATTTTTATTAATATAAACACAAATTATAACGGTCATCTAGATCTCAGGTTTTTGTAAAGCATTAACAAAGATCAGTAGTAAGCAAAAGTAATCAAAATTATATTTTTATATAAAACATTTATAACAACAATAATATGATTATTACTTGACTTTAGTAGTAGTAGTTGCTTGAATTATTATGAGATTATATCAATTGCAATATTTAAAAATGTCCATTTAAATATGTAATATGTTCAAATTATTATGGTAGCTTTTTGATTACGTTATTGTTCGGGATAGAATAAGGATAGAATAGTTAAATAAATAAATAATTAAGTATAATATAATTAATTGATAGAAATGTATTACATATATAAGATAGTTAAGAATAGTACTAAGCCTAGATAAGAAATAAAGATAAACGTAGCTTAGGAAATGAATAAATACACATAGAATAGGTTCCCTTAGTGATAAGACTACATATAGTATGTAAGATAGGTATATATATTGCATAATACTTCCTGAAATTCCTTAGATAAGGACAGTAGCGTAAGAATGTAAACAAATGAGTTTTGTGGAAAAAGTATGAAAGATATAAGGAAATTGTTATTGAATTAGGGCATACTATATGTAAACGTATTAAATGAACAATATTACAAGTAAATAGGGCACAATAATTTATAAAATTGTAAACGAGCGGCCACTGAGAAATCACAAAATGTATGGAAATGTCGAATTAATGTCCTATCGCACGCCGATTAAAGTGCATATATATGTATATCACAGAGCATTCTCAGTGGTAGCGAGTTAAGATATAGTATCGGATATACACTCCGAATGTTTGCCCCAAAGGGGAAGGACTTAAAGCTTATAGGTAATTTGTAGGGGGTAAATTAAGCCAAAAATAGGGATGAAAATTCACCCTCTCCGACGTATTATCGAGTATATCTCGAGGACTATATAACATATAGTTGTACTTGAAACGGCAAAATAAAGAGGAAAATAAGCCCCTGCAGATTACCTATGTATGAAAGGGATGAAAATAAGGGAACAAAGTAATAATAAGAATTTATTGTAAGAATAATAGTAAAATAAAGGGCAAAATGGGGTTCGACAGGTGCTTTCTGTACGGTAAGACCTCGCCAGGGGGGTCTCGAAATCCCATTTTTTGGTAGGGATTTTCTCTGGAATAAATTGCGGGACTCCCCCGGGTCGATACGGATTACGACGGGGACCTCCTACTGAAGCGGACGACTGCCCACCACCGAACAGAAAGCTCCTGAAGACCCTGCTGGCCGACCGAACAAAGAAAACTGGCTTCTCATTTCTTCCTGCAACCACCACCGGGCCGCAACGCACCGTTCGAATCCTTCACCAACCCCAGCATTTGAAGTGTGCCGACGTGCCTCCAACCCTGAAGAATAAGTGTGCGTCGTGCACATTTTATGGTCCTTCTGCGCCGGATAAGAAGATTTGAACATTTTAGCGGCCAGCAAGAAGCGAAACACGAAACAAATTCAAGATGCCAGTCACCCGGTCAGCAGGAAGCCGTATGAACCAAGAGCAGCAGTCGCCCGCCGTTGAAGAGCCTCCAACGAGGAAAAACCAGGCAGCATCGCAGCCAGACTACCCAGAGTCCCCGTCGCCGTCGCCAGGACCAAGAACGCCAACCAGAGCCAGTGTCGCCTCACACCGCTCCCTCCGCGCAGCCAAAGCGCATGAAGAATTACTGAGGCTACGTGTGGACCTCGCAACCGCACGCCTAGCCCGAATCGAAGCCGAAGAAGAGGAGCAGGAGAGGCGAGCAGAATATAGCCAGTCAGAAGCGAACGAGCGCGTCAGGTCCTGGCTCGAAGAAACTCAGAAGCCCGCCGCCGTGGCTGAAAACGAAAACATATACAGCAAGACACGCGTCGCTATGCCGCCTGCGCCCGCCGCCGAGGCGCCACCCGAACAAAACGAAGCACGCGTCGCTATGCCGCCTGGGCCCGCCGCCATGGCGCCGCCCGAACAAATTGAAGCGCGTGTATCTACGCCGCTATTGCCCGCCGCCGTGGCACCGAAGAAAAATATGAAAAAGAAGATTGAAAAGAAGTCGGAAGATACAGTGAAGCTAGACACGCAGAAGTCCGACATCGCTCAATTAGCGAACGCGATCACAATCGCAATGAAGTCAGCACAGCATCCATCCAGACAAGTCACCGAGTTGCCGATTTTCGCCGGTGCACACAACGAGTGGCTGTCCTTCAAGGCAGCATATGAAGAAACCGCAGGCCTCATATCCGAGGTAGAAAATTCCGCCCGCCTACGTCGAGTACTCAAAGGAAAAGCAAGAGAAGCTGTCGAAAATCTCCTCATCCAACGAACACCGCCGTCCGAGATAATGACTGCCCTCGAGTCAAGATTTGGCCGCCCCGACTACATAGCATCGACAGAACTGGACCGACTCCGCAACGTGCCGCGACCAGCCGACACACCGAGAGACATATGTATTTTTGCGAGTCGCGTCTCCAACGTCGTGGCGGCCCTGAGAATGCTGAAGAAAATATACTACCTGTACAACCCCGACGTCACGAAGTCCATAATAGAAAAATTGCCGCCAACGCTTCGACACAGATGGTTCGACTTTGCTGCAGCGCAACCGGAAGGGGAACCAGACCTGCTTCGCATCTCAAAATTCCTCAACAAAGAAGCCGAACTCTGCGGTCCGTACGCCCAACCGGAAGTCGTCGCGCCGAGCTACGAGCGGAAGGTGCAGCCAGAACTGAAGAACATACGCCGCCCGCTACGCGCTTACTCCACACAAGATCGACGCTGCCCAATCTGCAACGGGAATCAACATCCACTCAAGGAGTGCGAGAAGTTCAAGAACGCAGACACCAACCGCAGATGGGACCTGGCGAAGGAGCACAGGCTATGTTTCCGATGCCTGAGATATAGGAAACGCGATCACTTCTGCAAGAAGTTGAAGTGCGACATCGACGGCTGCCAGTACGCTCACAACCGAATGCTGCATCATAAGAACATGCCGAAGAAAACCACAGAAAAACCAGAAGAAAAGAAAACAGAAGCGGTGGCCTCCACATGGATACCGAAGGGTCAGGCCTTTCTGAAGATGGCTCCCGTCAGGGTCATGGGACCGGCGGGAGAAGAAGACACATGGGCCCTGCTCGACGATGGCTCAACCGTAACCCTCATAGACGCCGAGCTGGCCGAGAAGATAGGAGCACGTGGACGAGTCGAACCACTACACATTGAAGCGATATCACAGACGCTGGCCGCCACAGAATCACGACGAGTATCAATAACTCTGCAAGGAACCGACATCGCGTACAACGTGAAGGCGAGAACACTCAAGAACCTCAAGCTGTCACCGCAGCACGTCCGCAGCAGCGACCTGAAGAACTGCCGACACCTTGAGGACATCAAGGAGCAGCTGACCACGAAAGACGCAGTTCCGAAGATACTCACCGGGCCAGACCTGCTGCAGAGCCTACCAGGGGTGCTGATGCGTTTCCGTCGCAACGAAATAGCAGTCTCAGCGGACATAGCCGAAATGTTCATGCAGATCAAGATCAGGCCTGAAGACAGAAACATGCTGCGATATTTCTGGCGCGAAGATCAAAACGAAGAGCCAAGAGAATACAGGATGACATCACTAATATTCGGAGCAACGTGTTCACCATCAATAGCAATATACATCAAAAACATAAATGCGGAGCGGTATGAAGAAACGAACAAGGATGCTGTGCTGGCAATCAAGAAGAATCACTACGTCGACGACTACATAGATAGCTACGAAGATATACAACAGGCGATCACAATCGCGAAGCAAGTCCGGGACATACACAAGGAAGCTAAGTTCGAGCTGCGAAAATGGGCATCGAACTCGAAGGAAGTATTACAAGAGCTCACCGGGGAAGACAACATAGAAACGAAGACACTCAGCGACGTCGTGAATACCGAACGCGTCCTGGGCGTGGTATGGAAGACAGAAACCGACGAGCTAACCTTCAACCTCGACTTAGCAAGAATACCGCAAGAAATACTACACAGAGGCAGGCCTACGAAGAGGGAAGCCCTGCGAGTAGTCATGTCACTGTATGACCCGCTAGGACTAGCATCGCCCGTCACAGTAAGGGCGAAACAATTACTGCAAGAAGTCTGGAGAAGAGGAACGCCGTGGGACACGCAGCTGGACGAGGACATCGCCGAAGATTGGAGAAGATGGCTGGAGCACCTGCAGAACCTGAAGAACATCAAGATACCAAGATGCTACCTGCACTACAGCGGCGCCGCAAGTCTGGAACTACACACATTCGTGGACGCGAGCGAAGCAGCGTACAGCGCGGCCCTGTACTGGAGGGCAGTATCATCAGAAGGGGAAGCACACATCAGCCTCGTAGCAGCCAAGGCGAAGGTCGCACCGTTGAAGATCACCTCGATACCACGCCTCGAGCTCCAAGCAGCAGTAATGGGAAGCAGAATGGCCGCGAACATCATCGAAGAACACAGCCGAAAACCTGATAGAAAAATCTTCTGGACAGACAGCCGCACAGTACTAACGTGGCTGAAGACGGGATCGCGGTCATACAAGCCCTTCGTAGCACATCGCATCGCAGCCATCGAAGAAAACGACACAATTCAAGATTGGCGCTGGCTGCCGACGAAGATGAACGTAGCTGATGATGCAACCCGGGATGTGCCAAACAACCTCAATAGCAATCACAGATGGTACACCGGGCCTGAATTCCTAAGAAAATCCGAAGAAAATTGGCCCAGCTACGAAGAAAATACACAAGTCGACACATGCGACTTAGAGAAGTGCAATGTACATAGAAAAACAATTGAAGATGCAGTACCAGACCACTCAAGATTTTCCAAGTGGGAGAAATTACTGCGAACGACGGCCAGAGTACTGCAATTCATACAACTATGCAGACCGAATCGTCAGAAAATAAACTATAAACGAACACAGAAAAATACAGAAAGCGATCCGGCCTGGAAATTAAATAAGAAGCAAGAAACAAATAAGCAACACAGAAAAATAGCGAACGTAAACAACGCGCAATACATAACTATAGATGCAAGCCTGCTACGCCGAGCGGAAGAGTTAATAATAACAGCGAGTCAACGGTCGTCATTCGGCGACGACATCGAAAAGCTACAGAATAGCCACCCAGTAACAAGCAATAGCCGCCTGCGCAGACTACGAATAAAATTAATAAATGGAATAATAATATTGGACGGAAGAATCGGGCGCGCAGACGACGTGACGGAGCAACAGAAGACACCGGTGTACTGGATGGCAACGATCGACGCACGAAGCTGTGTACATAGAATATGTACATAGACAGTTATTACACGCCGGCGTAGAAGCTACAATTAATGAATGCAGACAGCACTACTGGATACTGCGGTTGAGGCCTGTCACTAAGAAGATTATCAACGATTGCCTGCCCTGCCGCATACGGAAGAATACGCCGCCACAGCCATCGACGAGTGATCACCCAGCGTGCCGCCTAGCTCTCATCACCACCGCCCATTCACATTCGTCGGGATCGACTACTTCGGTCCGATGATGGTATCGGTCGGGCGGTCATCACAGAAGCGATACGTGGCAATATTCACGTGTCTGACCACGCGAGCTGTGCACCTGGAGCCAGCAGCATCGCTCACCACCGACTCAGCGATCATGGCGCTGCGCCGCTTCATTGCCAGGCGCGGCTGCCCCACGGAGATCTGGTCAGACAACGGGACGAACCTGCACGGCGCTGACAAGGAGCTACGGCGAGCCATAGACGCCATCACCGAAGAGGAGGCGAGCAAAAGGAAGATCCAGTGGCGCTACATCCCACCAGGAGCTCCATTCATGGGAGGCGCATGGGAGCGCCTCGTACGAGCAGTCAAGACAGCCCTCGCAGCGACAGAGCAGCCAAGACACCCCACAGATGAAGTCCTGCACACCTTGCTGGCAGAGGCCGAGTATACGGTCAACAGCCGGCCCCTCACGCATGTCTCCGTGGAAGCAGGTGACGACGAGGCTCTGACACCCAACCACTTCCTACTTGGTGGGTCAGGGCGTGTACAAGCACCTGGGAAATTTGAAGACGTGGACCTGATCAACCGGGCGCAGTGGCGAGCATCACAGCGCCTAGCCGACGTGTTCTGGTCAAGGTGGCTCCGAGAGTACCTCCCCGAACTTCAACACCGGCGGGAGCCCCACGGCAGAGGCCCCACACCGAAGATCGACGACGTGGTGCTGGTAGCAGACAACACGCTACCACGCAACACATGGCCACGTGGAAGAATAACGGCAGTATACCCGGGTGCAGACGGAGTCGTTCGAGCAGTCGACGTGCAGACCAGAGGCGGCATCTTGCGACGGGCCACAAAGAAGATCATCATCCTCCCCACGGCACCAGAATCCCTCACGCAACGGGAATGAAACGTGCGCGGCAGCGGCGCAGCGTTTCACGGCGGGAGAATGTTCGGATAGAATAAGGATAGAATAGTTAAATAAATAAATAATTAAGTATAATATAATTAATTGATAGAAATGTATTACATATATAAATAGTTAAGAATAGTACTAAGCCTAGATAAGAAATAAAGATAAACGTAGCTTAGGAAATGAATAAATACACATAGAATAGGTTCCCTTAGTGATAAGACTACATATAGTATGTAAGATAGGTATATATATTGCATAATACTTCCTGAAATTCCTTAGATAAGGACAGTAGCGTAAGAATGTAAACAAATGAGTTTTGTGGAAAAAGTATGAAAGATATAAGGAAATTGTTATTGAATTAGGGCATACTATATGTAAACGTATTAAATGAACAATATTACAAGTAAATAGGGCACAATAATTTATAAAATTGTAAACGAGCGGCCACTGAGAAATCACAAAATGTATGGAAATGTCGAATTAATGTCCTATCGCACGCCGATTAAAGTGCATATATATGTATATCACAGAGCATTCTCAGTGGTAGCGAGTTAAGATATAGTATCGGATATACACTCCGAATGTTTGCCCCAAAGGGGAAGGACTTAAAGCTTATAGGTAATTTGTAGGGGGTAAATTAAGCCAAAAATAGGGATGAAAATTCACCCTCTCCGACGTATTATCGAGTATATCTCGAGGACTATATAACATATAGTTGTACTTGAAACGGCAAAATAAAGAGGAAAATAAGCCCCTGCAGATTACCTATGTATGAAAGGGATGAAAATAAGGGAACAAAGTAATAATAAGAATTTATTGTAAGAATAATAGTAAAATAAAGGGCAAAATGGGGTTCGACAGGTGCTTTCTGTACGGTAAGACCTCGCCAGGGGGGTCTCGAAATCCCATTTTTTGGTAGGGATTTTCTCTGGAATAAATTGCGGGACTCCCCCGGGTCGATACGGATTACGACGGGGACCTCCTACTGAAGCGGACGACTGCCCACCACCGAACAGAAAGCTCCTGAAGACCCTGCTGGCCGACCGAACAAAGAAAACTGGCTTCTCATTTCTTCCTGCAACCACCACCGGGCCGCAACGCACCGTTCGAATCCTTCACCAACCCCAGCATTTGAAGTGTGCCGACGTGCCTCCAACCCTGAAGAATAAGTGTGCGTCGTGCACAGTTATTTTCTAAAATTGCCTAACCAATTATAATAATGACGTAAAAATCAAATCTATTGTAGAACAGTAAATACAAATTGACCTTTTTTTTTTTTTTGTTCCACTGAGGAAAATGAATTAAATTGCAGCATACCCCGGCTGTGGCGACGTGCCGGCGGTTATGTGGGGCTCTCCTCCCCAGAAAGGGGAGGCCTACCCACTAAAAACCTCAGGGATGGCCTTCCTCAGGCATGAAGGGAGCCCCCGGGAACTTACCAAGCTACTTCCGGGAACCCCCAGCCTCCGCTCCCCCGTCGATACAAGGGAGCCCTCCTCGGGGGTGGCTACACTACCTCCCCCGGTCTCCTCCACCGACGACGCCCCCCGGCCACGGAAGGGGCGTGGTCCATCCCGGGTCGCCGTAGCGGTCGCGACTTCCTCGCGCCCGCCGGCGACCCGTGGAAATACAAATTGACCTTAGTTAGTAAAAATCACTTAGATTAATGTAGACTAGACTTTTACTTTTAAAAAGTTTTGATCCCTATTAGTTATTTTATTAATTATTGTAGTTATATGAATAGCTTCCTCTCTAAACACTATAGAGTGACGCTCATGATGATATCTCGAACTAAGCATAAGTAGATATAATTACATAATTAAATGAACTTACCTTATGTAAATTGTACTGTAATTGTACGTAATGCTTAGTCCGAGATATCGGTTATTTACCGCTCATAACAAGTTTCTTAACCCTAGTAGAAAGTCGAAGTTATAAGGTAGCAAAAGATACTATGCGCTGTTAAAAAACATTCTTGACAACTGCCAACATTATACCAACAAGTGCGTTTTGTTTTCTTTAAAATAGTACGATATGTGAGTAAAGTACGATATGAAGATAGTGGAACAACAGAGTGATTTCTAAAGAATATTTTGGATTAAACATTTCGTATAATTACAATAGAAATTCACTTAAGACAAGTTCGTTTAATTATGATAAAATTCCATCTGTATATAGTGAGTCGAAATAAGGGGTACAAGTGACAAAAATAAGTATAGCATAAAGCTACATTAAAGATTTATATGGAGTTACAAAGAGAAGCTGAGGTTGTGGAGCTAAGTGTCGATGCATTGTAGGGGATGTCTAAACTTATACCTAAGTCATAAATTAGTTTTTCTCACTTACAATGTACCATATTACTACTTTAATTAAAACATAAAAATAAATATAATGGATATACAAAATATGCCATAAATATCCGAAAAAATAACCCGACAACCATAACAAATAACTAAAAAACACAAATTATAACGATGAATTGTATTCTGTATCCAACAATTACGATTGGCGGTTTTGTTGTTACATTATTACTGACTTTTTGAGTAAACTCTATATACATATTTGACTATATTGCTGGTTTGAAATATTTGTGTAGGAATTGATAATATTTAATACCACCGGTCAATATTAAATGCTTCAAAATATTTGGTTATATAAATTGTTACCCTATATAATGATTTGAGTACACGTATCAAAAAAGTTTACAATTATTTGGAAAATTTAAATATGTTTATTTCAAAAGACACTAATTTGCCTCTATACTTATATGGTTCAGATAACAGTTATTTATCTTCTCAAGTTGAAATAACAAACGCATAAAATGTAACAGTTAAAGAGTTTAAGTGTTTGATTCATCAATCACAAGTATATTTGTCAAATATGTTACAATCAAAGGTCAACTATTGGATAATTCAAATAAATACCAACTAGCCGTTTTGGACTCAGTAGAGCACAGAGCTAGGAGAATATTACAGAGATTGTGAATAAGTTTTCATTCTCTAGCCCATCTACTAAATAATTATTTGTTGTATCTATGAGTGTACAATAAACCAAATACCTAAACCATTTTTTCGTCGAAATCTATTAATATTCAAAACGCTAACTGAATATTTATTGATTTTGTTTCAATTGAGTCATGCCAGGTAACGCAGCTTTAGTGGACTTTTCGTTTAAAAGGTGGATCGACGGTTTGGTAAATATCGGAGAATAGCGCTGGATGCTGGAAGTGCAGGACTGACTATTTGGAATGTTTTGGGAAGGCCTATTTCCAGCAGTGGGCGTAGACGTAGATTTGCTAGATAATGATCTAGTCCACCTAAGCGGCACTGTTTTATGCTCTTGAAACATCCACAGGAAGGAATAGAGCGACATGTGTAGTATTCTCATGGCTAGCAGTGGTTTTATATTTGCTGAAATGATGAGTCTTTGTAAGAACGAGCTACACCAATCATCAATGTTATCTATCCGATGAATTAATTAATGTGTTAGTTTCATTGGGTCTTCAAAACATTCTATGTTTTCTCTTTGTTATATGCACGCCACCATCAGTCATTGTACCTCTCGACACCGCCATGGGAGTCGATATTAACTAGATAAGAGTTCTCGTCCAGTACACTTTGTCTATACATCTATACATATAAATAAAATTGGAGTGTTGTTTGTGTGTCTGTCTGTTTGTTTCGGCTAATCGCTAAAATGGCTGGAACATTTTTTTAGATTTTGACACATTTATTGCCAGGTTGCTGATGTAATAAGGAGTAATTTGGGCTACTTTTATATTATAAAAATAAAGGAATGTTGCATGTTCAGTACCAAGGACAGCTCACGCGCATGTCACTTAAAATAAAAATGCAAGAACAAAAAAACAAATTAACTTTTTTGTTTAATTCCACGACAACGAAGTCGCGGCTACAGCTAGTTTCTAATATGACTGACTACACAGGTATTTGAACATTATTAAATTCTCTGAAATGGATAGAAGGTGGAAGATGGAAGTGGAAAGAACGTCGTTACACAAGCGGTATAATTGGTTTAATTTAAGCTGGACTTAAAAATAACATGTCATGCGAAGTTGAAACGCAATTACTTAGATTTATCCTCCATATTGCTGAAGTCATTGGTGGCGCTTGGCACTTATTAGGTATACTTATAATAGAATTATTGATTAATTATTCAATTAAATAAAAAAATGCGGTTAATTTAAATGCTTACTGAGGTTGCATCGTGTAGGGCCCCATGGCGGTAGTAGTACTTGTTTGTATGTGTTATGTACACGTTGTAATTTTCCCTCAATCTGAAAAGGTATTATCGACGTTGAAGCCACGACAGTAGGTTTCTTAATATTCCTACTATTAATATTTCTGCCATTTTAGTTATTTTTATATATTTTTGATTTAAATTGTCTTTGGTATCAACATTTTTGTCATAAAATTTCTTTTTGTTCCTTGGTTAATCCTTCTCTCACTATTTTACCCCAACGTTCAGATAAAATTAGTACAATATCTGTAGGTGCCGTCAGAACGTTCTCGATAGCCTCAGGAATGACATAGGTCAGTTCTTTGATATTATACATAGTTATGAAAGGGACTGAAATGGTTACAACTGACAATAATTTATTAACGTCCTCCAGCTCTTCTGCGTTTGGGAATTTAAACTGTCGCGGTCGTTTTGACTTTTGTCATAATTTTCATATTCATAAAAACTGACGGTTTATCGACATTAGTTTAAGAGCTACTATCAGAATTATATCTCGTATCACCACGGTAAGATAATTATTTATTTTGTGACATCACATGACACCACTAAGTAAATAATAATACACACAATTTTGTATCGCAACATTACCCAATACGTAAAGTATACGTAGTTAGTAAATCCAAAATGATGTGAAAGTTCCAAAATAACGCAAAAAATTTTACTGTTTGAAAAGCATTGAAATTTTCTCCTCAAACTTTGTAAAACTCACTCTGAAAGTGACAATGTTGAAAAGCTTAGCTTTTCAAAAGTGACATCTTCAAAACATCATCCAAGTAATGAAATAAAAAGTATACATAATATCAACGATAGCAATTTTAGCGGAGGGTGGACACCCCTTGCCATCAAAGTAATTTTCATCAATTCAACAGCACTTGTGTAGATGCACGTAATTGCTTTCATACTCAGCATGATTTTTCTTCAAACACTGTCGATAATACGCATTAATCATTGCGCACAGTCCTCTTCTTAATATTTTTTTGTGTTCATTAATAACTATTATTTATAATACGAGAGATACTCAAGTAGAAACTCACATACAATTCTACCAAGACTCCTGATGAGATTTGCATTCGCGAATTACAAATTTACTACTTAGAGAAATATTACATTGATGTACACTTTAGTACACTCACAATACTATTTATCATATTTCTAAATAGTAAAGTTAATTATATATTATATTATCTATAACATAGTATTGCAAGACGAAAACCTTATAAGGAAGTAAAACTCAAAGTCACTTAATAACTCCAAACATAGCAATGTTTAAGCAACATAGCATAGCATGCATCATAGCTATGTTTGGAGTTATTTAGTGTGATTTTAACCAGAAATAATGAAATAGCCCGTGAGTGGCAGCCATATATTGGGAAGCGCAACGGTAGTTACCTACAAGATAAATCGATTTCGGTGTAGATTTAGGAAGACGCTATATACTAGCGGCGCAAGACTTACTGGACTGGAGACCTTTGGGAGAGGCCTGTGTCTAACAGTGGGCGTCTCTCGGCTAAATAATGTCCATAATAACTACCCAATCCTCTGATTACATTGTCGTTATTGTAGTGCTAGCTTAGCGCTACAACTTTGAAAAACATCACGTGCCGAGCTAGCTTAGCGCCGCCATTTCGAATAACACCAAATGGCCGGTGGCTATATAAGCCGGGTAGCACTTGCCGCACGGCCTCTTTTCGTCAAACATATACCCGATACCGTCACGTACCGGGTAGATTCTCACCCTTCACTACACGGCGATCTTGAGCGTCCGAGCCACTAGACGACGCACTCAAGTTGCGTCGACTCCCTAGTTTCGACCCTAACGACTCCGGAACGGTCACGGGTGTCGTTACAAGGCAAGGCGTCGAGCCTTCTGTTCGCGCGCCTTCCACAAACACACATTGCAAAGCTGAACATAGCCATCTGAGGCTTCAGCATAGGTCCGTCAAAAAAATAACGCACGACCTCTTGCTCCTTTCGACCTTAATTTTATTAAGGTTTTTTTTTGAGGGGGGGAAATGCGACCTTATGCACCATCACACCGCGCTGGCAAGGCGCGGCCGTGTGTGGGGCTCTCCGGTCATAGAGGACCCACTAAAACCCCCCCGAGTTCTCTAGGCCCATACGGGGCACACGGGCCCCGAAGCCGGCTCGACCAAGAGCTGGTCGAGCCACCGCCAATGGAGAGACCTGTCCGAAAACCCCTGGACAGTCCCCCAGACAGAGAGACTTCACCACGGCGTGCGCGCTTAGCCGGACGCGCACGCAGCCTCACGGTAGGGTCACTAGGCAGGCAACACCGCCCTTGCGTGTGCCCGCCATCACCTACTAATCCATCTGCGGCGGAGGAGAGCGGCCTCAACTTCCCCCTCCTGCTCCCTCTCCGCGGCCTCCTTATATAAATATTATATTAACAACCATGATTAAAGTAAAAATGCTCAAACCCATCAGACAAACATCCGCCTTGACCAGACCCGAACGCGGGACCGCGGGAGATGATGACCTTAAAACCGGTGTCCTAACAACTCGACTACGGAGCTCGTCAAACTCAACTATAACTCAAAATGTTTCACAATTTCGGTCACGCATCTTCAACTAGGACATTACTAGCGTTGCTTAACTTGGCAAGCAGCTGAACGGTACACTCCAGTGCGCCACTGATATATGTACAATGAAGGGCGTATATCCATTGACGACATTTTTAACGATTTATATTTACAATACTAATTTTTGCATAATACTTAATTTTAGAAATTCTTCATTAATATTATAAATAGTAAAATCCGTATTTTTTTATAAAAAATATTCTTGCGGCTGTTGAACCAATTCCATAAGCTCTCATCAATAGAATGCTAGGAAGGAATAGACAGCTATATCATAGAGGAATTCAATCAATAACATTATCGCATATATTCTTAGGTACTCAACATTTCGTGCAGTAGAAACTAGAAAAAAAATCTGTAACTAAATGAAAATAGTCTTTATGATTATTGTTTCTTGCATATATTTTGTTTATAAAATGTTTTAAAATGCGGGAAATATTTATCAAGTTTAAATTTAATTGAAATATTTGTCAGACAGTGTTACTCTTTAAATCGGGTTTAAATATCACTTAGTATTTTTTTTTCTTATATCTATTATTCTCAACAAAAAACATAATTTTCGAACATCCTGTACTTTGCACCAGTTTGCTTTCATGTACATAGGTCTGCTCAAAAGTAGAAGCGGTAAAAGCGTGTTCGGAGGAAGTTCGTACTATTGGAGATATTTCCCGACTTCTAGCTTGAAAAAAGATACGAAAAAACTTTTTAAATTGTTCACGAAAGAAAGTTTGATGGCCTCGTCAAAAGATTGTTTGATTGTTGTGTGTTTATTCCACGAAAGTTTATGGATAGAAAAAAATATATTTATACAACTTGTTTGATCTATGGTGATATTTGCTTCTTGTTGTGTGTTAGTGTAAGATGTATTTCATAACAAAAACATTTTAAATTCTAAATGACAATCACTCCTAAGCGGAAACTATATCAGTGATAATTCTATAAAATGATCATTAAATACTGATAAATAAAAAATAATAATTGCTTAAATCTTCAATTCTACTGTACTAAATATACGAAAGTGTATTATTATTTTTGAGGTATTCAATAACAATCTAACTGGAAGCAAACGTTATTAAGAATCAAGTAAATCTTATAAAATTTTTACATACCTTTGAAATGGTTCCTGACAATACGATATTTGGAAACGATTCCTTCACATTCTTTGGTCCTGTTGGCATGGCATTTTACGATGATGGCAATGCTTTGGATGAAACTGATACAGTCAAAATCTTACTCAGTCTTTTTCTCGGAGTATGTATGATTTTAAGCCTAATTGGCAACATTTGCACTTGTGCTGTTATCGCACGGGACAAGGCGATGAGGACACCTACCAATTGCTACCTATTCAACCTCGCAATCACAGACCTCCTATTTGCGTTATTTGTGCCAATAGAGATATATATCATCTGGATCCCGGACATGTATCCATTGGGCGAAGAGGGTTGCCGCCTGCATTTCCTTCTTTACGACTGCCTAAGTAATTGTAACGTACTAACAATAGCAGCCTTCACAATAGAACGCTACCTAGTTGTTTCTAAGCCGTTTCTGAGACAAACCATGACACTGAAATCGAGAGTTTACAAAATTATTGCCGTCATCTGGGCCGTAGCATTTCTGTTTTGCATTCCGGATTTATTCTATATAGACTTGTTGGAGAGGAAAAAATACGTATATTGCTATGTGACGGTAGCTGACGCTGTTAAAGTGGTGATGGCTATGGAAGAGCTGGTGTTCTTTGTGATGCCGATGTCAGTGATATTTTTGCTTTATATTCTGATAGCACTTAAGCTGAAAAAGGCAAACCACAGACTGAGTCAAAGTCCTGTAAACGGTAAAAGGCATCGCGACAAGGCGGTAAAAATGCTCGGTGAGTCATACATTTTTATTCCTAAAACGACACGTTTTACTTTAGCTGTGTCTGACAATGAATATTGGTGTTGCGCACCTTTTTGGCTTATGTACAACATATAGGTTTAAGCTTTTTGGCCTTTACATCAAAATTCTAGTGTCATTGTCAGTTTGTTACACATAGTTACAGAAAACAATGTCGTCAGGTAATATTTATCCAATTTCTCATCATATTATTTCATTTATTAAATCATTATATAATTTTACAGCCCATTTCTTATTTAATCCCTTTTTATCCTTCTCAATTGGTATGAACTTAAAAAAAAATGTGTTTTCTATAACCTAGTTAATCAAGTAAAATATTATTTAAAATAATCACCTCACACCCAAAATAATATAAAACAATATACGGACAATATCAAAATCAAAAATATATTAATTATTCATCTTTATTGCACAATATTATGTATATTGTGCAAATAAAGTATAAATGGCGGACTTAATGCAATGTATATATACTTCAAATAGGATTTCTATAATCACACACGTCATATATGCTGCGCTATTGGTTCACAACTCTACACCGAGAGACCTTGTCCTCGAAGGAACCATCATAAAAACCAGCAGGGACAATTTTTTTTTCTCCCTGTATTTCTACAGAGTTGTCAATTAGAAGCTGACCTCAGATAAATAGTTTAAACCCAAATTCCTTTACAAGTAAAACAAGTGCACATTATATGTATAAAAACTATAGTTTCATTATGTATCATTTTCTTTATTTTATGATCATACACCTCATGGTTAAGTCGGCCTTCATTATGTTACTATAGTCAAAATAATTGGTAACATAACTATTGAGTTATTAAAAATTAAACCCAAGCATTGTTATCATTTAAGTAATCCTTAACAGTATAATATAGATACAATACTGAATAAATTTCCTATTTTCAATAAATTAAGAATATAACACCTATACAATACCGCAATACGTCTTTATACAGAAATCTAATTTAATTTAGCCAACAGAGTGCTGGGGGTATCTCTCTGATTGGCGGCTTGGGGGAAATTGGTGCCGCGCCCGCTGAATCTCTACCGTAAATTGTTATGTGGAACATTATGCCGAGGTCGCAAGATATATTGGCAATGCGAAATAGATTTAATACCAGCTCCTAGAGGAAACCAAGCAATCTTTGAATTTGGTTATATTATAAAAATAAATAGGGTGTATGTATTAAATACACGTAATATATGGTATATATACAATTATTTAAAAAAATTAGGATAATTGTTTTTGTTTTACCCATTTGTACCTTAGTCCAGGCTAATGATCGTTTAAAATTATAACTAAACTTCCCCATTCCAGAAAAAAGTTAATTTGTTTTTTTTTGCCCAAGATGGCCCCTGATTCGAATTACAGGTATTTTAGAACCACAGCCAAGTTGTCACTCGTCGCGGCTTTCAAGTCGATACAAAAGTTACATAGCTTAGCTCTATTTTTTTGTGGCAGTTTAGATCATCCTTTGATAGGTCTGATACAATAACTATTATTAGAATTTTATATTAGCGACTTCACAAATATTCAGCGATTTCCGATAACTTTATTTATAAATATTTTAAACATTTCTTCTTTAACTATAAACTAACGTAATAAGGTAAACAATATAATAAGTCCCAGCCAACTCCCTTTCAAATTTTAATGAAGAAGAAATAACTGTATGATCACATTAATTGGTTGTTAATATTTCAACTCTTGTACAATCCTCGAAATTTTAATACCTTGTACTTAAATTAAATTTTATTTGACCGTTCAAATTAGATAGAAAAATTTGGGTGGATCCGAAAGTACTAATAACAATTTGATCTCTTTATTTCAATTTTGCTGTAGACAAGTAGGCCCCTGATTCTACACTAACACCGTCAGAGTTTATGAATATGTAATATAGAGATATCCGCTGGTCTTAATATTACTTTTTTATATTCATTTCATGACAATCTCAAAAGCTACTACTAACTGGAAGATATAAATAGTACATAATTGTGTGTTATATCACATAATTCGGCATGTCTCTAATAAAAAAAAAAACGTTGTTAACGTTAAATAAAAGGTGACCATACTTTTTAACTGTTAATATTTTATACCTTACTTCTATGTAAATCAAATACCAATAAAATAATACAAGGTGTACCTACTTATCTAATATACTTATAATTTATAAGTTTATGAAATAAATATTAGATAAAATAAGGATAATTTTTATTGAGTTAGTCATTTGCTAACATCAAAGTATGTATAAAAAGAAATGCTTAAACGCATTCGCTACTGATATGCCAGATATTATTAATATCATTTATGAATACGGGATCAGTGTCAAATTATTACTTTCACCCAATATACCAATATTCAAAATACATCAAATTCTATAAATAAATTCAGTTCTAAGTCTTTACGATAAAAGCCTCAAATGATTTAATGAAGAAGCATTTAACATTTCTTTAAGCTTTTTTTTATTCAATATTTGGTTACAGGTTACATTTATCGCCTTACTACATATTTTATATTACTTGGGACTGTTTCTAAAAGATTACAATTAATTTGTTAATATTAAAAAACGCGAACAAATTTTTAATTCGGGTGGGATTCAAACCTGCGTCAATTAAATTCGGCCACTGAGTGATATCCGTCCTAATTAGTTCACTTTAATAAATATAACAGAGTGAATTATTATTTGTATAATTTTATTTCTAAACCAAATGTTTTCAAAACAAGGGAAATTAGAAATTGAAGATGATTTTCTTGATCCTTTCAATGGTAAAGTTTTCAAATCGTATTTTGACATAAATAATTATTAATTAACGTAATAATATATAATCTAATTAACGTATAATTGTTGAACGCTTAAACGATTTCGATGAGCAAGACAAAACTTTCGTTTTTTCTGAATAATATAAATAAGTTCGAATTAGGAAACTATTTTTATTTTGATTGATCATGATGACGAACTCTTATTACTGTTTTTGTCATCTTTTTGTGCCGGTTTTACTATTTGATTAATTGGGAATTTACCCATCGCCTGATAGAATTTTATCTATAAATTTAAAATGAAGAAGGTAAATAGATCCGCCAAAAAGTAGCGGATACGGACATGGATATTCAGCACATCACTATTATATATATCAAGAAATATTGTTTGCGGGCTAGCCTTGTAATGTACGGGTGTTTGGGGCACCGAAAGAACATTTATTACATCATACATACATATACATGTTACAATTGGTTCGTACAAGATGTTATTGCATATAGAGAGTAACAGTAATGCACTTGACGGGCATAGAATAGTATAATGAGTAACTTATTCATTCATTTTTTTATTAAGTTCATTAATTTAAATTAAGATTTTCTTTTCGTGTTTATACTTATATAAGAAACATATACATAAAAACAAAAAGACGATCGTCAGACATTTTTATTTTATTATTTCAGCTGCTGTAGCCGCTTCGTTCTTCTTTTGTTGGTCACCCTACTGCCTCCTACGTTTTATGATAATACATCCGGGCTATAAGTATGAGGACTATTACAAAGTAAGATAATTTTAACGTTATAAATAAATTACAATGTAATATTTAGTTAGAAATAGTTACATTATTTTCATCCAAAGTACATACCGCTTAGAATTAAAAAAAATATTACAGGTTAAGTTATTTTTAATAAAGCGTGTTTCCTTTAAGAAGTGTTTTCTTCATCAAGGAGAGTGTTTTTACTCAGGTGGCTTAAAAAATTCCAGCCTGCATATTTATACCAGTGACTATGTGGTTTTAACCAGTAAATTCTATATTTGAACATTTTTGATAGTACTCTTTTACATTAACACCACCCAACAATTAACAACGGGCACGCTTTTTGTACAATGTAACGAATTGTAACGTCTGAAAAATTTCCAATAGCACAGCATTTTAAACCCTGCTGTTTCGCAGTAGTTTTAGTAATAGTCAGCAAGACAGAGCTATCCTGCAAATACTCAGAACGCTCTCTTTCAACCTGTTAAGGGTGGTGGTTGATAGCACACCAAGGTTCCAAAAGTCCATCATACAGACGTATGTACTTAAAACTATAGTGTAAATGCTGATGGACTTATAAATAGTATACATGAAAAACTTACGATCAAATCCACAGTCCGCTCAAAATTTATTTTAAATTTATTATCATTACTTAAATGTAAAGACACAGAATAGATTGATATATACATAGATATAAACTATATACTTACGCATGCCTCTTTCCCATGGGGTTAGGCAGAGAACACAGTCTTCCACTTCTACACGATCACAATTCATACTTCTTTAACTTACACAACTTTAATTATTACTACTCGTATCATGCATGCTTGTCGGGACAAATTGATAGATTGTGGATTACTATTATATATATCATATCTATAGAGACAGAGTCAGTTACAATGTTATAAAACACCTTGGAATCCACAAACACATTGGGATAAACAAAACCTTTCTATTGATCAATTTCAATCGCTCTCGCTCCCTTTTTTGCTTCCTAGAGTTCCTCATGGCTGATTCTGCCCGGCTGTAAAAGCTTAAAATGACCTACACCTTTTCAATTCCACCATATAAACAACATTACTTTGTTACTAGTTGATATGAACTTTTCTACAGAAGCTCCCAACCTAGAATCCGTTTAACTTTGTTGTCTTGGAAGACGACAAAGTAAAAAGCGGACATTAACAGACATCAGCGCTGGTTTGGTTGCGTATTAGATATGAAGGAATGACTGAACCTTTTTTTTTGTGGTAAGATATCAAAATACGTAATAGTATTTTGATACACTTGTACCAAAGTGTATCAAAATACTATTGTTGAGAAATTGTTAAGCCCCTATACAGAGTTTTGAACGTGGTGTTCGTAATCAAAAATGGTAATTTTAACAAGATTCAGCGCCGGACTATAAACCTCGATTCACCCAAGCTTGGTTGGAAATAAACAATCCGAACTTTGCCATGGAAAGTTTACGTGCTTCTATTTATAATTGGCCTCAACGTTCAAAGGACTGTATAGCAGTCAATGGCGATTGTATATATTATATATAATTATAGCAAGATTAAGTAAATGCTCAGAAAAATAAATCTGCAGCAATATACTTATTAAATTTTATTTTAATTTAGACATTAATTGGGAAACAAGTGCAGTGTTATAAGCTCGATATAAAAACCAAATAATAGAGTGCAAGTAAAACAATGGTAAATAATTAATTATTAGCAATTTTGCTTGAACACGAACTGAAAAAATCTATAAAAAATGATGATGTTTACTTTTTAATAATACGTAATCCCTACTTTATATGACATTAAATGCAGTCATCTTAAAAGTACAATTATAAAGCTATCAAATGGCATATACCCGATATCTTCAAGTAGTAATGATAATTTAAATTAGTTTAATTTACCTGACAATAATAAAGAGATGCAGAAAATGTGATATTGTAATGAATAGCTCATAAAATTATACTTATTTAATTGTTTAATTAAATTATCTATAAAGGCACCGTAGAAGCGTCGGATAAATGTAAGCTCCGCGATCTTAGCACCTCATGTGCGGAATTTCGATTGACCAATTATACCATCTGAAAGGTCAGAAATTGGTCATAAAAGGTCAGTTGGTCTCATTAATTGGTCAGCATCAGTATTTTTTTTATTAAGGGTTAAAGTTTTTCAAGGTCAATTAATAATTTTAGCACCTCATTCGCGGAAAAAATAAAAAACTCCACCTATGCGCGATCGGGAAACATTCGCTGATAATTGGTCAGCTAATATAAATAGTTGGTCAGTTTAATTTAATATTTAAAAAAATTAAAAAAGTTGTCTCTGTCGTAACGCGCATGCTTTGAGCCGGGATTGATTATCAGGGCAGTGAGTACTTACGCACAGCTCTTTACTATAAACCAGGCAGAGTAGGGGAAATATTTTTTTTTATAATTTTTCTTTGATATGTACTACTATCAAATATATATACATATTATATATATATATATACATATATATATATATATATAATATATGTATATATAATAATATATATATATATATATATATATAATATATATATATATATATATATATATAATAGTGGAGAAAGAGTTAGGATATTTTTTAAAATTACGTGAAGGTCAAAGTACATGCATGGGATAGTTAACTAGTTTATTTTATAATAATTGCCTATAAACATGAATTTTTTAAATTAAAAAAAGTTTATTTATATAAAAAATTAACATAAAAAATTTCTACAATATATTTATCATAATTTAAGTTTTTCAACCCTAGCTTTATACTTATACTTTAATATGCTACTTAAACTATTCTTCTATTACTCTTCTGTTCTTTTTCTTTTTATCGGTTGATTTCTCACAGCTGTATCTCTCCTAATGAAAATCGCAGCAGTCGGGGTAATTGTGGGATCATGTGTGATTCGCACTTCTTTAGTTGATAAATCATTATGAAGCTCCCATTGATTATTGCTTCTCCTGCAGAAAGCAACAAAATGACCTGGGCTATAGCCAATTATTCCTTAACCTGTAAATATTCAATTTGTATTAATCATTCATCCGGCTCAAAGCATGCGCGTTACGACAGAGACAACTTTTTTAATTTTTTTTAATATTAAATTAAACTGACCAACTATTTATATTAGCTGACCAATTATTATCAGCGAATGTTTCCCGATCGCGCATAGGTGGAGTTTTTTATTTTTTCCGCGAATGAGGTGCTAAAATTATTAATTGACCTTGAAAAACTTTAATCCTTAATAAAAAAAATTCTGATGCTGACCAATTAATGAGATCAACTGACCTTTTATGACCAATTTCTGACCTTTCAGATGATATAATTGGTCAATCGAAATTCCGCACATGAGGTGCTAAGATCGCGGAGCTATAAATGTAGATATGAAATTCTGAAAAAATCAGAGCATTACATGGTTGACTCGGACATCCGAATGAAGAGAAATCGTTGAGTCCACAACGCTACTAAACCGCTAGGAACGAATAATAGAGATACTATAAGTATTATATTAATATCTTTATTATAAGTATATAGTAAGCAATTATAGATTTAGAAATATATAAGCATGAGTTTTTTTCTTTTCGCAGATATGGCGAATCGTCAATTATTTATGCTACAATAGCTATTTATCAACAGTGATTAACCCGATTCTTTACAGTTTGATGTCCCATAAGTTCCGGCAAGCCTTTAAGGTATGCTGAATAGTTTTCACGTCTTGTCATACTATTTTTTTTTTTTTTTTTTTTTTTTTTTTTTTTTTTTTTTTTTTTAGCTCTGCAGACTCTTTTGGTCCGCACTTTTATTTCTTTATTTACAAAATTTTATTAATGTAAGATATATTATAATTTCCTTAAAGTTACAAGTGAAAGATCGGTCCTATAAAATTTTCGTTCTAAGGGAGAAGGTGGAGGCTTCCCGGCAGCGGTGGTGTGTTTTTTTTTGCCCTGCCTTGTTATAATTTAACAATGGTATCCAGCCAAGTGGCCTTTCCTTATTAACTAAAATATGTTTATTAAACATGCTGGTTTTTTATGTCTGCATGCTATTTTTTTCCCTATTAACAAAATATATGTTATTAAACATGCTGTTTCTATATATCTACATGCTATTTTTCCTTATATCTAAATATATGTTTATTATTATTTATGAACATGCTGTTTTTATATATCTACATGCTATTTTCCTTATAACTAAATATATGTTTATAATTATTAATGAAACATGCTGTTTTTTTTTTTTTTATATATCTACATGCTATTTTCCTTATCAACTAAATATATGTTTATTATTATGTACTAAACATGCTGTTTTTATATATCTACATGCTATTTTCCTTATTAACTAAATACATATTTATTATTATTTGTTAAACATGCTATTTTTTTTTTTTTTTTTTTTTTTTTTTTTTTTTTTTTTTTTTTTTTATATTATATTATTTATTTATTTATATTATTATTATTATTATTATATTATTTATTATTTTTTTTTTTTTTTTTTTTTAATTTTTATTATTAATATTTTTTTTTTTTTTTTTTTTTTTTTTTTTTTTTTTTTTTTTTTTTTTTTTGTACTAGCATGCATTTTACATTTGGTAAGTCATGTTAGTTATGTTATGTTTTTGTATTTATATATCTAGTATTGACATAATATTAATATTACATTTTGTTGTTAGATATTTAGTTCTAGTATAAATTATATAAGTATGATTATTATATTATAGTTCTAGTATAAATTATATAAATATAAGTATATTTATTATTTATTTGTTATATAATACAATTGTATGTCTATTTATATATTTATATGTATATCCTGTTTTTTATGTTTGGTTTCTAAGTAGTTGTAGTCTTTTGTAAGGTTACCCTTGATGTTGTGGTTTAGGGTATTGTCTATGGATTTCCTCCCCTTCTCCCTAGGTTGTGAGTACACCTTGACTTTACTGGAATATTTTGAATAGTATGTCCTTACCCATTTGAATAAGGGTTTTGCGGTTTGGAGTGGGTGGAGCAGGGGGGGAGGTGGGTTCTTGGGGTGTCAAAGTGTTTTGTTTTCCCTGGTTGTGTTGGGCTTTAAGTATATTTATGCAGCCTTTATCCTGGTTTTTAATTGCCATGTTGATGTTATAGGCGGTAATTTGTCCTATCGTCGCAGTATTTGCCTCCAGTATGAGTCCTAGGAGGGCGTCGTCCTCACAATGTCCCGTATAATACGTGCAGGACCTCGTGTGTCTCGACACTGCGACGACTGCGTGATGGATGCTGCTGTATATGGTGTTTACCCTTTGCGATGGACGCACCACAATCACATTCTCGGACGTGAGTCCCTGGGCCTCGTGTATGGTCAGGGTTTGAGACCCTTCCCTGTTGCCGTAGCCCTGGTCGATAAGGTATTTCTTATCGTCCTGAGTGTGGGTGAGGTAGAGTGTGTGCGAGTTGTTCGGCACAACGATCTCGCCCAGGGCCATCCACGCCAGGGATCTCACGCGCTCACAGGACGAGTATATGCCCTCATAGATGGATTTTAGGGCATATGGTACGTCCTGCGGGTTGCGGTGCGTGCACCGCATAGGTTTATGGTATGTCACCGGGCCCGAAGGCCGGCTGCACAGCACGGGGAAGTATTGGCCGCGGTCTATATAGGGTATCTGGTTGATATCTCCAACCATGAATACTCTATCGGCCCCTGTTATTAGGGCTGCCATGACTACCGCTCCAAAGTGGTGCATTAGGGCCTCGTCCACGAAGAGTGTATTACACACCTCGCCCTCCCCAATCCCATTCACTAGGAGCGATGCCATGGTTCGCACCTTCTTTACGTCCCCGTTCTCCGCAGCCAGTCTTCTTCTTAAATCTTCAGTAGCGGCAATGGTACATGTTATCGCTATGTCGGTGTTGGTGTTTAATTTTTTGAGAATCCATTTGGTTTTGCCACACCCCGGGACCCCATTTACCCAGATATACTGTGGTCGCTTCCTTAGGGCTCCGCCTTCGAGCAAGTCACCGGCCACCCTATTTAGGGTGGCCAGTATATCGCTCTCCAGCATTACCCTTGTGGACTCAGCGACCACTAGGAGGGGGTCTCCCGGGGCAGCAGTGAAAGTCTGTACAGAGTTCGTGTCTGCGTTTGATGGTTGGACGAATCCACAGCCGTCGCCGTAGGCCGCCATGTACGACCCCGTCATGGTTCCCAGCAGGACTTGGGACCCGAAGCCATCGTACACCGCGGCGCCCTCCTTCTTGAGTTTTTCCTGCAGCAGTCTGGTCGAGATGCGCATCCCCATGGTGGCTCTTCTGTACAGGGTCAAGATTTCCCCGCAACGTTCTGCCTTGTCCCTGAGGGTGGCCCTGGTCAGCGCTGCAAACTCCACTAAGGCATTGATTGTGTAGTCGTCCGGTTCTCTTATGGGCCGGTAATGGGGTTTCCCGCTTAGTGTGCCCCGGTAGGTTGGCGTGTCCCTCTCTCTCTGTCTCTTGCTTGTGCTTGTTACATTTGGATTTAAATTTAAATTTAAATTTGGGGCTGATAGGACCCTGGTCAAAGTTCGGGTTGCCGTGTAGGTGGTTTTTCTTGGGGGGTTTGAGTGTACGCAGAGCGCCGACAATATCCTCTCACACGAGTGTGAGGTGGTTTGTAGCGGAGTGGGCGATTTGGTGGTAGGTACAGGTGGGGTAGCTTCACCTGATGGCGGGACGTCGCCGGCGGATATGGTGCCAGAGGCGGCCGTGTTTTGGTGGTGTGGGATAAGGAAGCCCAAGTCGGCCCCCCTGTCCTCGTACATCACTATACGGTGGAATTTCGAGGCCAGAAGGGCCCCTCCAGGTCCGCCGTCTCCCCTCGTGAGTGTCCCACGCGCAGCGCGTCCACACTAATGGTGTAGGAGGGGGTGTTCTCACTGCATGCGCTCGCTATGGTCGCGAGCGCGTCACTGGCAATTTGGAAGGCAGAGGTAGTTTCCCTGGCGGGGAACAGCACGACGGTCCTGTTGTTCCGCCGCACTACTCTTCCCACCCGGTTGCCGAACGTTATCTGGGGCATTTCTGAGTATACCCTCCGCCTTATTGTGATCTTCTCAGTGCTGCCATGCAGTAAGGCCCCCAAGCCTGGTGAGATGGTTATATTTTTCGCCATATCCCCGCAAAAGGCAATGCCCATTGTCTCTGTCGGGTCACTCATAAATAGCGCGACCCCCCTAATTGTTATGCCCGGGAGACCTGGCCGGGCGTGCAGCTGGAGCCCCACCGTCCTTAAGGGAGCGATGACATCCGTCCGCTCCTCCTCCCGGGGGCCTGGTAGTGGTACTTCTCGTGGTCCATCAGCCCGTGTGGTGGTGATGGTGCTATTTCTGTAGTAAGCTGTGCGAGCAATGTGCTCCATATAGTTAAGTAAGTAACCTCTTTGTTTTTTACAGTCCAGTATTAGAGGTATTGTGTTTGTGTCTAGGTCTAAATCTAGGTGGTGCTGGAGGTCATACCTTTCCCTCCCAAATCTAGGGCATTCGAGCATTAAGTGCCACACCGTTTCATCCTTCCCCGTTTCACATTCGCATTCCGGGCTGGCCTTCAAGTGGAACCTGTATAAATATGCTCCTGTGCCGCCGTGCCCCGTCAGGAGTTGGGTGTGCCAAAAATTTGGCTTAACCTCCCGTACCATGGCATATGCCTTGGCAACGCTCGGGAGGAAAGCTCTAGTGACCGCACCCGTCTGGGAGGTGTCATATCGGTCCTGCCACTGCAGGACCGTTTCCCTTCTTATGGTGCCTCTGACGTGCGATATTGGGACGGCTGAGTAGTCGTAGAGACGGTGTGGTGAGGTGTGCAGGGCAGCTCTTTTTGCTAGCTCGTCTGCCCTTTCATTTCCCTGGATCCCCACGTGAGCTCGTATCCAGTAAAAGTTTATGGTTCTGCCCTCCAGTTGCATTGCCCTTACGTTGCGCTTTATTTCATTTGCGAGCGGATGCAGATTCGCGGGGCCGGCCAACACGTCCAGCGACGACCTTGAGTCGCTGAGTATGTCCGCCGCCTCCCAGTTCCCTTTTCTCACTCGCTCGACTGCGCGGTGCAGGGCGTATAGCTCGGCCTGGAAGACAGAGCAGCTCTTGTGTAAGGCGAAGGTGTCGTAGTGGGTTTCGCGGTTGTTCTCCCACCAAGTCATCGCCGCACCGACCTTCCCGCCTATCTTACTGCCGTCAGTAAAGATTTGCAGGTCAGCCGATGCACCGATTTCATTCATTTCTGTTGTTGTGTAATGAATGATGGTTTGTTGGGCCGGGTGCGGGCGGTCCAGGTACCCGGCTTTGCCCTCCAAACACTCGCCTGGCGGAAGGTAGTAGTCCTCCAGGCCTCTTTTCGCCCTATACAGAGCCGCATTCTCTGTTATACGTAGGTCCAGGGGGAGGGTACCGGACAGCACCAGGGCAGAAGTTCCTGATACTGTCCTGTAGCCCCGACAGATTTTTTGGCAAAATGCCCGTTGTATGGCCTCCAGCATCTTCTTATTTGATTGCAGGGACGCGGCCCCGGACCAGGCACATGCTCCGTACGTTATGATGGGTTCAATTACGGATATATATATGGTTCTGATGATCTCCCCATTTAACCCCCAGGTTGCTTTTGCCGCACTTGCGAGACGCCTATAAATATCCGTAGATTTTTTACAGACGGCCCTCACGTGCTGGTTGAAATTTAAATTTTTATCAATAATCAGGCCCAGGAGTCTGAGGTCGTCTACCAGGTTTATCCGGACGCCAGACATTTCTATGAGGGGAGCTTCGTATTTGAGCTTCTTGGTTAGGAGCACCGCGTTGGTTTTGTGCGGTGCGAAGCCGAGTTTGTTTCGCTCCCCCCATTGCGTCACTAGGGATAGGATCCTTGTCATACTATTATAACTCATTGATTTAACATTTTTCACTGAGACATATAATATGTATAAAAAATTTTAAACTAATGGTGCAATAGATTTTGTTTGAACGTCCATAAATGTTTAGAACGTTGTTAAAGATCGCTCATACTAAATTTTACATTATGATGGTGGCTCCATGTTGTGGTAAAGTCATGTAATTCATAAAGAGGTGTAAACAAAATTGCTTATAACTTTGACACTTTTACATTTATATATACATTTGCTATATTGATAAATTATTAAATGTAGGAATGCTTAAAAAGTAGGTATTAGTTTTATTGGAATTATGTGAAAATTTGTTAATTTTTAGTTTAATAATGAGTTAATTCAACAATAAATCGCTTTTTTGTTCTATCTTACATTTATGAGATCATTTTTGTACTATTTTGTAAATATTATGTACATAAATTAATTATTTAATATTGAGGTTATATCCTCGATGGAGTCTTAGCGAAATTAGTTCTTGTTGCTCCTGTTAATATTGCAAGATTTCTCAAATTAGTTTTATTTATTTATTTTATTGTATTCTGTAATATATTATCTTTTATATATATTTGGGGGATATCTAAAGTACATATTTAATCATATTGCCATCAAACATAACAGAGAGAGCCAAAAACAAGCTTAGGCGATATATCTATAAATGGCTTCCACATTAATAAGAAATTCTTACTAATAATAGGTCACATTTCAGTACCTATATACAGTACACACACACATATATATATATATATATATATATATATATATATATATATATATATATATATATATATATATATATATTAATATTGTTCCATTGTATTTGCCTGGGTAAAAAGTTTTTTTTTGTATAAATATAATTTTAGTTACGTAGTCTGTAAACATTTTATATATTTTTTTTTGTGATATTTTTTCTCTCCTCGTTCATTTAAACAAATAAAAATATACAAAATCCTCTAACATTACGCAAGCTAAAGAAATTCATTCTTCAAATTAACTCGCCGTCGATAAAAAAGAAACGCTTTACTCGTATAACTCCATAGAACACTTCCACAAATACCTACAAATGTCAGGAGCGGTGCAGAATGTTATCATGGTTACACAGCAACATGCTTGTATTATACCTCGAGACTTCAGTAAGGTAGCTTGTATTTGCGGCTGTTTTCATATTGCAGATGTAAAACTTGACTTGTTGTTGATTGTACATAGACCACATAATATTTCAATACGCCTCGCTGCTAATATTGAACGCGTGGATTTGATTGATTCAGATTGGGGTGGTTATCATTTTCTGAGATTTGAAAGGGCATAGTTGAATCAATTTCTAAGCCATTCTAGAGTTAATTATTCTGGTACATTAGCTAATAAATAAAAATGTGTGTAATTTCAAGCAAATTCAATCAAATGATTCAATTAAGCTTAAAAGCCAAGACATCAAATATGCACGGACATGTTCAGATTATGTGACTACTTTAAATAATTCATAAATTAATAATTCATAACTTAACTATAGCCCTAAAAGTGTATGTTATACAATTATATTTGTACCGAATTTTTAGATTATTTGACAGAGACAACAGAGTTTTTGTGGGTGGTCATATTCTTGGACTATAGTTACACAATATCAAAATAAATCTTGTAAGAATACATAATAACCAATCGACCAGAAAATCATTATAAATTACAAACTGTACAATTTATTTTTTATCAAAAGCAACTAAGCCCCGTGATGTCCAGGAACTCTGATCTTCAGCAATTACTACCTGAAAATGATTTTACATCACTAGTAATACTGGTCTGTGGAATGAAGAATAGCAACATTTCAACCCTCTGATTGAAAAGGCGGCGGGATACATGCGGCAGTGGTACCTTAGACCCAAATATATTTCCTTTCAGACGCTCGGACTCAATTCAAGCGGCCGCACCTACGCCGCTTCCCACCCTTAGTTTTTGATTCTTTGTCAACCTTTGGTTCGATATTAATTAGGTCCCTACTAGTTACAGATGGTACCTTTACCTTTAGTATTTAGTCGGTAAGAAACTGACAAGTAAAATTTACGTGGTTCAGTAATTCTGAATATACAAAAATAACATTGTATATATAAAAGTAATTTTGATTTCATTCTATAAAATCTATGTAGATTAGAATAATTTACACTCGGCACCGATTAGGGTTATATTTAACCCAAATCAGATTAATTTAACAAGTTTTTCACGAGTAACACACGCGCCATGTTGTGAGTACACCGAGTTATTTGTATATATTAATTTAAAAAGACAAATATTGCTTTACAATTGGGGGAACATTGTTAAATAACAATGTAAGTACGAGTTACTCGCCCTGCATTCGATGTATACTGCTTTTTATAACAATAACAGTATGTATAAAGATTTGTGTTGTGTTGATAAATCGTAAGTTATCATTCGTGAGGTAACCTGTAATAACTTATAAATGATGTAGACAATTCAGTACTGGTCGTTGGTACTTGTGTAGTCGATTAAATCACTTTAATTCTGTTAAGTTTGGGTTAGCGAGAAATTTAATAATTTTATGATAATGTTTAAAATTATTTCCACTGGTTGTTCTCAATTTGCAAATAATGCTCAGCTAATGGAGAGGCTAACTTACCTCGCTATGACTACATTTGGTTGATTTTGAATCAAAGAAAAACCCTCAAATTGTACTTAAGTTAAAAAAAATAGCAAAAAAGTAATTAGTTAATTATTATACAAATTGTTTTAGTTTATATTTTGAACTATCAAGAACCATTAAGAAAAACGCATTCAATATTCTTCTTTCAATATTTAAAACCATTTTAAAAATTTAGCACTGAGGTGTTTATTGTAAAATTAATTATATTCATTTTTTATTTTTTAGGATTTCCTTGAGGGTAGTGGCGCTGTGAATAGAAAACGAAGAGACTCTCCCTCTAAAATCACGAACTTTACAACAACAACGCGGGGTAGTTACTCAAAGAGAATGTAATTTCCCACTACATTTGATTTCTACAATAAAAAATTAGCTAGTGCTGCTTTATTATAAATTTTAGTGTTGTATTATACTTATCTACTTATTAAGAAGAATGTAAATCCATTTACTTACTAGGTAGCTAATTTATGGCATCTACGGTTGGTACATTTTCAATACAAAATACAGTCTTTGTTGTCTAAATGGAAACAATTTTCAATTGATATAATTTAAACTAGTACTTATTATTAATATGAAATGGTCTTAAGTCTATTATATCTTGCCAACAAAACAGTGGAGGACATTTTAATGTCATTTGGCATAATTATGAAGGCTTAGTAAAGAAACATAAGTTACTGTAGTTGTTGTAATAGATCGAAACAATTCCTTTTAGTTTTAATATAGTTTTATGTCGTTGATAGATGCTGGTTTAGACTATATATTATGGAAGATTACAGTTACCTAGTCAGTGTATTAATATGAAATATATAGCTATATTTAACCAAGTAGTAATGTAAGGTTATCAATTGGCAATATGTGTTTGTTACGCGAATATTTTTTTCCAATTGAGAATTGATTTTGACGCTTTTTTTGTTGGCCTACCAACAAAAAAGCGTCAAAAAGCGTATATAAGAAATGTCTCATAAAATGACGGAAAATAACAAAAATGATTTTTAATTTGCTGGAATTTAAAACAGTGCTTGTATCACATAAAAAGTAATATATTAAAATGAAATAATGTGATGGGGTGACTCATCATCTCGTGACCACGAATGCAATTCGAAACATCGGCCATACAAATAACTTGAAAAAATATAAAATATATGCGAGTTAATTCCGAAATCAAGATAATTTTTGAAATTGGGCATAATAAGCTAGTATATGTTAGACGTGTCCGTAATTATGCCCAGTTTCTGCCATATGGTTTATGTCTTCAACCCATACCTAGTGCATTAGTTGACAGACGACTGCACGGACTTACGGCATGTTTCTCTCTATTCAAGCCATAGGGCCCTTATGGCCAAGGCTACGCTGAGTTTAGTTGGTAGGTCACGCGATCAGACCGCTCTGATCGCGTGGAGTCCAACATAACCTCCGTAATACATGCCGTTGCGGGGGTATCCTGGGTACGTTTCGTGCTTCTCTTAGCTTTTCTCAGCCTCTCTCTCCTGAGGGAAAAAAGAAAAAAAAAACTTACGGCATCTCATGGAAATTAAGTCAGCTTAGACACTTGAAACAAATGAATTATTTATTTGCTTAGTATCATTAGTGTGTTTTGTGTCGTAAACGAAAATTATTCCAATAGATCAAGTGTAAGTCAATAATTATTGTATTGTATTCTGTAATTAGCCCTAAATTATTTTGCCTCTTTACTATTTAACTATGAATACATATTTATTTTAAATATTTGGGAGTTTTATTCCTATATAAAGTCCAAACTTCTACAATTGTTTTGTGAACAACGATAATATTTTGGCCCTCGTCACATTTTGGGTGAGATTTTGTTAAATAACGTGCTTAAGGAAACTTTTCCAATAAGGTAGCTGTGCGGGCTCGTTTTCGGTCCCCATGCCCCGCTTAATTGATATTCTACGTGAATTTTTATCAAAGTCAACATGTGCGCTACATCCAATACAATAATTTGGTGGTTAGAATTAGAAACGCTATATGATTAAAAATTGTGGATGATATATGGCGTACATCAAAAACAAAATGTGATTAGCACTAAAACATGAGACGACGCGTTGCAAAATTACCACCCTGATTAGTATATTTTAGCTTGTCTATATAGTGATTGGTTTGCAACTGCTGACAAATACTGATCAACTTGTTCACAAAGTGCAGATTGCGTGGTTTCGTTAATGACATTTTACTTAGTTACGTTACTCCGCTCCTTACTATAAAACAAGTAGCATTACGAAAGCAATTAAAGAATATTAATGTATTATAAGTGTATTTTGAAAATAAAATCAAGATATTTGGCTACACTTGTCATGTTTTTTGTTTGGAATGAAGGTACTTTTTTAGTAACTAACCTGGGTGAGAATATATCACAGAAATCCAACCCTATAAATGGCGAGAAACACCAAAATTATCAAAAATACATGTAGTTAATATCCATTTTGCGTTGGTGTTAATATTTCGTAATCGAGTACTTCTGGCGTATCACTAGGAATTTATTATTATTTACTACAAAGTACATTGCTTTTTATAGTGTACAGTAGTTCTACAAATTTACTGATACAAAAGGCAATGTATAGTTAATTGTAATAAGAACGGCAAACAGTAACAATCGTATTAATTGCTGAAGTAGATTCTGTTAAATTTAAGAACTACAGCATTATCTATGTATTACCAATTGTGGAAAAACTTTGCTTCCGGAACTGCAGAGAAATAATATGCTGGTAGTGCGCTGGCATAAGACAAACTGCCATAAGCAGTTTTGAATCCGGAAAACCCTTAAATGTTAATTCTACCCTATCATCCATGCAACCGTTTTATGAAAATTGTGCAAAAGAATATCTGACTAATATAAAACAGTATACAGTAATTATGGTAACATTATTCAAGAATCTCTCATTTATTATACAGTATAACAACAGTGACGATATGCTGACAATTATGTCTTTATATTGTACAAGAAGTGTGAATTACAATTTCCTTAAAATTTAATCATTAAGCTACTAGAGAATAAATAACCACGAACTGTCAATATCTACGGAAAAATAAAAATTTGTATATTTGGTAGTGGCTTTCTTTACGTTTAATACTGCGGTGTTAGATGTATTTCATAAGGCTATTGTATGCTCTAAGAACAATGAAACTGAATTATGTTATGGAGTGTGAGTTCTAATCAAGTTCTGTAATGAAAACATGTTTGGACCTGTAGCTAACGTAACACTAATGACAGTCATTAGCATTTCATTAGAACATAATATATGGCAATCATCACATAATTAAACGAACTTATCTTAATTGAAGTTCTATTATAAATATAAGGATGCTTAGTCCGAGATATCTTCTTAACATTTACTATGTAGTTTTTTGGTAGGTTCTCCTATAGTTCCATTATTTTCACTTACAAAATGTAAATCAGGTACACTTTTTGTAACTTTGCTGTTAAAAGAAAGATGTACCTTTAAATAACTTGTTCTATATCAGTAACTATTATGTTAAGGAAACGAAATGGATTCTGATTCAAACATAGTCATTATAATATTTTTGTTGATGAATCGGTACTGAGTCATAGTCATCGCCTATATCTCTAATACGTATTCATTCATACATTTGATTTACCAAACTCGCTCGGAGAATAACTTTGTAAAACGCATTTAAAGACTTTTTAATCAAACTATCATTGAATCTTTCTTATGAAGTAAATCAAATAAAATCCATTTCAAATCACATTAGAAATCCAGGATTGATTTTCTAATTCTACAACAGAGTTGATAAAGATCCTCAATGATTGATTGGCGCTTTATGGTATGAATTTTGGATCATGCCTTTACAAATAGCATTACAATTAAAGGTATTCCGTACACTACTTACTTTCATTTGTATTTAATTTATTTAATTGTCCACCATGTTTTTATTAATACCTTTAGGATTGCAAGTCATCCTATTCTATTGTAATGATTTAGTTAGTAATATGATAATCACTAAATGATAAAAAGTGTACCTGTTTACTGCTGACATAAAAAGCCTAAATAGATGTTTACAAATATAAAATACAAAATGTAAATAATAAATCACAGTTAACTAATTATGCGTCGCCATCTCAAGCGGAATATAAATAAGCTTTAATTTGTGTACACAGAATTCTTACGAATTACTTACTAACAACTTTGAAATTAAAATTCTAATTAAATAAGTCACTAAGTAATTTATTCCAGTCTTAGTTAAACCAATTTAATTCTAACTATATACAACAGTATTGAGCTTAGCTAAATGAGAAAATGGACCTAAATTGGAGTATGTTCTTTTTTAAAGTTGTAGATTTGGAATCGGCTTGAAAATAGCGCAGATAATAATTTATTACACAATTTGGTAGTACGAACAAGAAAATTCCCGGTAAACCAAGCCTTTAGCTGAATATTGAACATTTGTTAACAATCATTAATTATTAGTTACCAACTTATTACTAACTGTTTCCCGACGGTCTTTTTACGATGGACGGTTTAGGTTAAGTAACTGCTGAAGAAGTAGAGATATCTCTGCTGTTCTGCTGTCTCTGCTGTTGGTTATAAGGGAAACCTTTCCCTTATAACCAAACAATTAACCTTAATTACAAAGAATTTCTAACCAAGTATCAACAAACAAATACACACAGACTCACTTATACTGTCTCTTAATATATTTCATATAGTACAAGGAAGCTCAATATGTAATTTACTTAATAAAGTTATTCTTAATATCTTAATAAATAACATAATAAATAGAAAGCACTATTCAATTTGAGTGAGATCACTGTGTAATTGCTTACAGAATATATATCAAAATAGCACATATCATGGCTGAATAAGGTGAAACTCTTACTCTTCTCTCTACTAAAATATTACAAGATGACAAATAATAGTCTGTAATTATTTTATGGTGGCTCCTCTCAGTATTTAGTTATTATCAAATGACAAAGTTTGGTGTAATCGGTAAAAAGCCACACAGTTAATCTAAAGCAATAAATGCGGAAAATTAAGATAATTAACTGTCTGCAATAGATGATGAATAAAGTATATACGTTAATAAACCTAATAATAATAAACTAATAAATCTTAATGGGTATACAAATTGAGGAAAGATGTTTGGTAATATTATGAGATTCATAGTTAGACTGCAAAACGATGGTGTAAATTACTATAAAACATTCTTTCAGGTGGTGAGGAATTCGTCCTTATGTACAGTGTTTGCAATAACTGCTGAAGAAGAATATAATTTAAAGCATATGGATATAGAAACAGCGTTCAAATAACCTTTAAACCTCACAAATCTACTTAAGGTTTGAAACAATCTGGTCGAACTTAGAATATTTAGAAACCTTGAAAAAATTAGGTTCTAATAAAACTTATTTAAAAATATGTTAAAATACAAAAATTTTTGGTATAAAGAAAGTAATCTTATCTATATATTTTTACGATTTTATTGTATTTCATAAATGTTACGTGACGAATTAAAGTGACGAATTCCGTGACGATTAAAATAAATGTTGCTCCGTAAAAAACTTAAGCGGTTTATATTGAACATAGTTTTGTTAAGCTATAAATATAAATAATAGAAATGTTATTGAAAGTAATCCTTACCGAAATGAGCCTGTATACCAGGTCATCTGTTTAGGTACCTCGGTCTTACCTATTTCTAGCGCAATTTTTTAAAGGTATTGACGTAAAGGGAAATTCCTATATTTCAATGCGTTTTTCACATCGATTTATCTTATTTGCATCGTTTGAAAGCACTTCATAATTATTTAATCCTCGTGAAATTATCTTCCCGAACGAAATCCATTCATTTGCCGTTGAGTCCTAAAGAGATGAATGCCTGCACGTAGCATCCATATGTTATACGATATACGTTAAGGCGTTTCTTTCTATAACGAAAAGAACGTGGGTATCTTCATCTATCTAATGTGGGTAGAGTGGAAATTCGAACCTTTGTCTCATGTTTATAAAATATTAATTTTAAAATAACATTTACAGTTGAAATAAAAATATATCAGTCATTTAAGGCAGTTTTGTATTTTATTATCTTAATATTTAGAGGCCTATATAGCTATAAATGTGATAAGCTACTAAGATAAACATGATAATAATTGTCATAATATTTATCGCTTGTAAATCCCCTGCTCATCATTCTAAGCTTTGAACTAGAACCCCTGTTCAAAACAGGATTAGTTTACTCTTCTTGCCGGATAACAAGTTTTGAACTTTCACGATTTTCATGGGAAAATCAACCAGCGTTCTATAGGTTTGATCTAAAAAGTGCGCTGCATACTAATAAAGTAATTTCCAACAAGCAATTGCAACTTTCTCCCACTCTACTTGTTCTCAACTTCCTCCAATTTGACTTTGATAGTTCTTAGACTACTATAAATTGTCGCGTAGAAATGATAATATCATATCCTTGTATGAAAGTTCACAATAAAAGTGTTAAATTAATTACATTTTCACTTCAGTAGCTCAAACATGAAGGTTTTGCTGCTTAAAATCAGTGAGTAAAATCGATTTTTACTCACTAGTGAGACAAAGCTAATCACAGATTATAGTAACCTATGTGTAGTACTAATGGGATAACCATACAGACTATGTTGTTTCGCCCTAAGATAATATGCCCATTGACATTGGATCTGCCTGACACTTCTCGTTGTTCCGTGTCACGCATAGGTACCACTTTAAACTAATGTAAAATAAATTGGCAAGAAATCAGAAAAATAATTGTTAAAAAAATGTCTCTTCGGAACGGAACATAATAAGTACTTATTAAAATCTCAAGAATGATGTGCGGAACGGAACTATTGACAGAAGTTCCTTTCCACGCATAATACATTCTTGAGATTTTAATATATTTTTTTTATTTAATTCGCTTAATTTACTAACAGGGAATAATAATAACAATAATTTACTTACTTATTATTTTTGAAGACATATTTTAACAATTATTTTTCTGTTATTTTGACAATTTATTTTACATTTGTTTAAAGTGGTATGCGTAACACGGAAAAACGAGAAGTGTCAGGCATAATTATCACCTTAGAGCAAAACAAAAAAAAAATCAAAATTTGGAATTCGAACTCGAAGGAAAACAAAAGACGATCGGCGAGAAAAAAATTTGCAGATACGCGTATTGTATTAAGTAAAATTTTTAAATAAATTACCTATTAAAGATGACTGAAAGTAGTGACGAAGATAATATTTTAACACCAGAAGAGTTGAAACAAAAAGTTAGGAATGCAGAATTTAGTTTCCTTCCTGAAAAATCTCGTGAAAAATATTTAAAAGCATACAATGTATTCAATGAATGGAGAAGTACAAAGGGAGCGAACACATTTTCAGAGACTGTGTTGCTATCTTATTTTATAGAATTGTCGCAAACCAAGCAATCATCAACAATGTGGAGTATTTATTCAATGTTGAAATCAACAATAAAAACAAAACATGATACCAAGTTTGGCTTACCAATAGTATTAAATTAAAATATTTATGATATATGTAAAACATGTAAATATTAAGTTAAAAAAAACATGAAAATTGTAACAAATTATATATTTTCTTTACAGGTTATACTTATCATAGGAATAAGTGGAGCGTGCCGAAGTAACGAGTTATTGAATCTAACTGTCAACGACATAGAAAAACATTCAGATAAATTACTACTAATAAATTTAAAAAAAAATTAAAAAAAACTTTTTAAAAAAACACGCTTTTATTAAAAAGACTAAAAACCGATCTAAAAACTTGAAAATAAAAATAAAGTCACGCTTTTAGAAAATTTGGGTACATATCAGGAAAAATTTCTGATGACAAAAAGAAATGTAACTCAAAAATTTGTCTATAAAATTTAGCAAATTAGTCCAAGAACTCAATGACTATAAAAGCGTGGGGTGTTCAAAATTAAACATTACTCATTTAATGGTCTTAACATTTACACCCCACGCTTTTATAGTCATTGAGTTCTTGGACTAATTTGCTAAATTTTATAGACAAATTTTTGAGTTACATTTCTTTTTGTCATCAGAAATTTTTCTTGATATGTACCCAAATTTTCTAAAAGCGTGACTTTATTTTTATTTTCAAGTTTTTAGATCGGTTTTTAGTCTTTTTAATAAAAGCGTGTTTTTTAAAAAGTTTTTTTTAATTTTTTTTTATTTACTACTTTTTAGATCAAATGTTTTTTAGTCTTTATAACAAACAAAAGTTTTTTCAAACGTTTTTTAGTCTTTGCGTAAAAAGCGTGTTTTTTAAAAAGTTTTTTTTAATTTTTTTTTATTTACTACTTTTTAGTCTCGTGATTATTATAACAAACATAAAGAAATGTACATAATTGTTCAGAAAATGTAGTATTAGAATTAAACATATGCATTATATCAAATTCTATCTGTTTGCTTCATTGAACCAATTCTCATATTAAAAAGTTTTTAATTTATTACAACATAATTATGTATTTTTATGATTCGAAAATGATTGAATATTGTATTGTCATCTAGAATACACATGTAAAAAAAATTTGAGCTCGATTGGAGCAGTAGAAGTGGTCGAAAAATCGATTACAAGATTTGATCATGACAAACAAACAAACAAACGGACAGAGTAAGTCAATAAAAAGCGTGTAAAAATACAAAAAAGAACGTTGACAGATCTTTTGTAATTCGAGAAAACTATGTGAATTTCGTTGAAAAATATAAAATTTTGCGCCCAGTAAAGATAAAAACGAACCGATTTTTTATTCAATATATACAATATATAAACAAAATAGGTTCAATACCGCGAGAGATAGCCACCTTCTTGAAACTAGAAGAGCCTCAGCTATACACTGGTCACTGTTTTAGAAGAACCTCAGCAACGCTCTTGGCTGATTCCGGAGCTGACTTCACCACGTTAAAACGTCATGGCGGGTGGAGGTCAAATACAGTTGCAGAAGGGTATATTGAAGATTCTATAGAAAATAAATCCGACATATGTAACCGTATTGTGGAAACTATAACTCTTAAAAAAACTCAGATCATTGGTCTAACCCGTCTAACCCATGCCCGTCTACTTCCAAAGATGTCTATATAGAAAGTAGTCGATCCGAGTCGCCAACGTTCACTCCTCAATCCACCATTGATACGTCTTATAACTTAGCAGACTCAAGAAGTGAAATAAATAAAACTATTAGACTGCCGAATAAAACTGTAACATTTAATCTACAGAATTGTAGTAACTTTACGTTTAACTTTTAATTTGTTGTATAATTTTGAATTTAAATAAATGAGTTATTTTACAATATACTCGTTCCTGTGTCTTATTTTATTTCCAAAGTAGGTATGATATTTGTTCTCGCTGCTGAAGTGAAAAGTTGTGTGTCACACGAGAGCAAAGTTGTTTGCATCTCGTGCCTTTGAATCCCTCGACACGCTCAGGATTCTACTCTAGAATCACTCGCTTCGCTCGTGATTCAAACAGAATCCTTCGCTTGCTCGGGACTCAAATCAGCACGCGCAGCAAACATCAACTTTGCTCACTTGTTGCACAAATAACTATTGTAACACCTGTTAGATTACTCGAATTATACATAAGTGTTAATAATAATTTATTCATTCAAATTAACGCTATCTTATCATTTATTAATTAAAATTAAAGTAACTGCTTGCGCAATAATATAAAGCAGTTAATCACGTGGAATTACCCAAGATTATGTTGTTTTCAAAATTAAAGAAACGTGACAATAATTTATATTAATAACGTGTCATTTTACTACCATTTGTTTTAAAAATCTAGTAAAGTCTGAGGTTTATTTCACATTGAAATCACTAACAATACCAAGTGGTACGTAAGCGATGATCATTACTTATTTTAAACTTATAATTCAGGCATTAATTATAACAACTGCATTTAAGTAATCTTCTTCCCAAGGTCTTGGTCTAACATTCCCGGCAAAAGTGAACTCCACACCTTATACTATTTCTTGCTCCTCCATACAAGCATGGTATTTTCAATTTTTTTATCTGCATTTTTTCTTTGTGTCGTCCTCTGTCTGTGTCGGTAACTAATATAATGAAGTACTAGATTTTTTTTATATTTAATCAGGATTATTTATTTTTCATCTCCATATCTGGCAAATATTTGCCATTCGCTGTTTTGTGTCTGTCGGGAACCTTAATTAATAAGGAGATCAAGTGAGATTCTATTTAACAAGAATCAAATGATTCTCAACAAGAACGGAAATAGTGCAGCGCTAGTTCTATTATACATTTCACTTTTTAAATTTAATTTGGCTTTTTAATTTTTAATCATTATAAAAGGATAATATATTAATACGTACAAACAATCGGGTTTCTTAATGTTCAATCTTCTGTAGTCCATATTATATAGTAGTATCATATTATTAATTCTCACGCTATAATGATGATATATTATAATAATGATGATGATATTAATGAATAAGAACCAGTACATTGTATCAGAAATCTATACTTATCACTTAGATTATTGATTTCTAGTAATTTTAGATTAGGGAGGTTCAATTACCATACAAAATTAAAATATTATCTTTTTAATTAACACTTAGATATTAAGTAGACGAAACAAACATCATACTTACTAATGTAACAAAGAGGATATAGTTTGTAAGTATTGATTTTGTGAGCTATCATCGGTTTGATTTTGGTGAAACTTGTCCATTCCTAGAAAATTCCGTTGTAATACGAGCGAATAAGTGAATCTAGTTTACAATAAATTTATACTACTTCCTAAATATTTCTAAAATATTGTCGACTATCACCTTATATAAAAATGCAAATGTATATTATCTTGTCATACTTTAAAAGCTGCTGGAAGTTGTAAAACCTTTTATGTTGAAAGCCCTAATGATCAGATTTAACGTCAGCTAAATATTTAACGGGGTACGCGAGACGTTTTTATTTCAGAACAATATCAGTCTATGAAAATTTACCTTTTTAGTAGAGACAGTAAAATGAGTTTCTGGTTACAATAGGTATTTGTAACTTAATTTTCAGATTAAGAATTGTTATCAGTTCCAATATACATATATTATCATGAGTGAAATCAATGTTCCATTTTACTTTATTGGTTTGGAAAGGTACATAATGGAGATTTTTCCCTTTTAGCGAATCCAATGTCTTCTCCATTGACATAATAGGGTCCCTCTATGTTAGAAAGGATCTAAAAGCATATAACTATGATAGCTTATGCATTAAATAGTCGAAACCATCATGTTTAAGTACATAAAATAACAAAAATAATATAAAAAAAAACCGGCCAAGTGCGAGTCGGACTCGCGCACCGAGGGTTCCGTACAAACCTGCAAGGTTTACAAAGTTCGTTCATTACGACAATCGAGTCATAACTATGGTATTTTTATTGCAAAATAAAATTCATAACATTACAATGGGGAAAGATGGAGGAGCATAAATTTAAGACAAAGATCTCTTTATCGTTTAAGTAATCCTTTATTTTATATTTTGCGTTGACTTAGAATTTTATTTTTTCACGGGTTAAAGGCAATTAGATCTAAGTATTTGATATGAATTTCAACTTGATAGCTCTACGCGTTCATGAGGAAAAAAGTAATAAGTATATTTATTAAAAAATATATATTTTGTAATGTAACTAAAAATTTAAGGTTTTCGGAATTTTTCCTTTATGTGTGCTATAAAACGTTGCTTCATGCCAAATTTCAAGATTCTAGGTCGACTGGAAGTACCCTTTAGGTTTTGATTCCCTTGCGAGTACTTGCGAGTTTCAAAATATGCAGCTTAAATTGCTGTTTCTTTTGATTGCGTTGACAAAGAAGTTTGATTTTGTTACAGCTTAAAGGTATTAATTATAGACCTGAGTATTTGGTATGAATTTCAATTTAATACCTCTACGCGTTTATGAGGAAATGGGTAGTAAGTTTAAAATTATTAAAAAAATATATATTAGGTGATGTAACTAAAAATTTATGGTTTTCCTTTATTTATGCTATAAGACGTTGCTTCGTACCAAATTTCAAGATTCTGAGTTCACGGGAAGCACCCTGTAGGTTTTGATTCCCTTGCAAGTGTCGAAAATTTGCGGCATAAACGGCTGTATCTTTTGATTGCGTTGGTTTAGAAGTTTGATTTTTTCACAGCTTCAAGGGACAGTAGACCTGAGTAATTGATATAAATTTCAGCTTCATACCTCCACGCGTTCCTGAGAAAAAGGGTCTTGACAGACGGACGGACAGACGGACAACAAAGTGATCCTATAAGGGTTCCGTTTTTTCCTTTTGAGGTACGGAACCCTAATTAGTTTCAAAGTATTCACTTTTTTAATCTATACGTAAAACAAGAGCGAAACATAGGCCGCCATTTCGTGACGTCATAAGGTACTGTAAACTTATGCGTGTCAATGTCATTATGAATCATAGTACGCATAAAGCCGCAAAACAATAAAAAAAGAAGTTTGTAGGTTGCTTTTTTAATGTAAGAGAACGTTATAAATACGTAAATTAAATTGAAATCGCACGTGAATCACACTATGGAAAGCAGTTTTGTAAAAAGGGATAGTACGAATTTACCAAAAATAGCATTAATGGTCGGAAAATTCTTTGCTGCAAATCCCGACTTTTGTTCTGCCGAGTTACGGAGTATTAAAACATCGATGTCAGTATTACTATTTTATTATTATTCCTTTATTAGTTGTTTATATATAAAATATAATAACTCATTTTTAAATTATGAATATAATAACACATAGCATCAAACATAGAGCTTTGTTTATTATTTACATGCCGTATTGAAGTCATCGCTACAGAGTAACAACTCGTGGGGCGCCTTCGTCTAATTACGCGCGAAATTTGAAAACATTAAATTTTAATGCAATTTTTATAGTACTTAACGAGTGTATAAAATTTTTATATTTTTAGTATATTAGGTTTATTGACACGCAAGGATCAAATTAAGATTCTTTTCAAAAAAGAGATTAATTCCCTATCCCAACTAATATTATAAATGCGAAAGTGTGTTTGTTTGTTTGTTTGTTTATTTGTTTGTTTGTTTGTTACCTCTTCACGCTTAAACTACTGGACCGATTTCAAAAATTCTTTCACCTTTGGAAAGCTACATTCTCCCCGAGTAACATAGGCTACTTTTTATCCCGGAAAAATCGACAGATCCCACGGGATGCGCAATAAAGGCTTCGCTCAAAAACTACTGCACAGATTTTTATGCGGTTTTCATCAATAGATAGAGTGATTCTTGAGGAGTTTTGCGGCATTTTTTATCTCGGAAAAACGGATAGTCCCACGGGAAGCGCGATAAAATCTTCGCACCATAAACCGACTTCCGCGTATATGTAGCCGTGGGCAAAAGCTATGACCCTTAACCCTCTATACACCCAATCCCGAAATCCACGCGGGCGAAGCCGCGGGCAGAAAGCTAGTTGTATAATAAATAATCTAATATGCTTTGGTTACTTAGGTATTTGTTAATTGTTCATTATAATTTGTTATTCACGTTTTTATTATCCTCACAATACAGTCACCTCAGAATAGACAGTAAAATAAAATGAGACGTCATCCGGATACGTACCTAATAATTTATAGATAGATATTTTCTACCAAAAAAGATCTGACGGACGATATAAAAATCAAGTCATTGCTTTGGGAGTGATTGTTTTAGATTTCAATATCTCGGAAGCTTTAGTTATTAACTTGTTTCTTTATTAAAATAAATGTATATAGAGAGTCTATTTGTTAAAATACAATAGAGTTGACAACAAAGTTTGACAAAATTTGTATAGAGGAAGGCTGAGAATCCTCACAAGGAGTACGAAACGTACCCAGGATACCCCCGCAACGGCAAGTGTCACGGAGGTTATGTCGGACTCCACGCGACCAAAACGGTCCAGCCACGTGACCTACCGACTAAACTCAGCCTGGCCCAGGTTCTAAAACCATATAGGCAAATCGTGAGGGTCACCGTCCCTCAGGAGAGGGATGATGCAGCGCAGGCCCATAAAGGGGGCCCGAATATATAATATAATATACATAAAATTTTAAAGGTATTAACGAAATAAACAAGAATAAATGACATGTACAATATAATAATTGATTGAAATCGTATAATTTCATTTATAATTCAATATTTACTGCACTTTGCTAAATACCAGGTTTGAAAAAACAACTTTTAGAGGGTTTTGAGTGGTTTCTATAATAAAGTTCTGAATAATATTCAGAAGCATTAGGAAAAAAAGCTTATTGTAAAGTATCTACCATTCTTAATTGCACTTTGTGTGTCTGATTTTAGATACTGTTCCAATTCCTTCATCAGATATTGGAAGTCATCTGTCATTACAAGTGTTGATATTTAAAAAGAGCGATAATTTATTTTTCTTTTAAATTTCGTGTATATTTCCTCGAGATTGTTTTGTCAATTTTCGCACTAATATTAGAATCAGCTATTATTTGAAATCAATAAATACAGAGGCTAATGTTGAATATATTTTTTTTACGTTGACTTCGTATCTAATTTCTTCCAAAGGAAATGTTTCCATATAATAGGCGGAAGTTGACTACACTAGGGAGTTTTCACAAAGCTAATACATAAAAGCGGAGTGACAGGAATATCATTCTGGTTTTTGTTGCTTTGCACAGTTTGCATTTTCTATCCGATCTCAGGTTTGTGAAGACAAGATTTTTTATTTTGAATTCAAAGTAAATGACACTTACATTAAAACTAATCAGATTTAATAAGTTAATCAAATGTGATCCAAAACTGCTTATATTATGAAAAGGTTCTGTTACAATTCATATTGTTTTATCTAATTGTTTTTAATCTACGCGTATGATTGATTGACACTACTGATGATCATCAGTAATGTAATTTATAGATATTGACGATAGAATCTAGATTATATCTAACAGCATTCGCCCGTTGGTTCGCTTCATGGGTATAATTACAGCCGAGAGACTGCTGGACATAAACGGCTTCGAAAGCCGCTTCTTTCTAAAGCTTTCAGTAGATCGTAGAGACGTTTCTAAGTTGGATTCATCTTAGCTTACGGTAGAAAGTTTCAACCGTTTCGTACTTCATACACTTTTCAGCACCTATCTAACTATAAAATTGTTTTAGTTGTTGGTAGCAGCATATATAATGCCGATTTTAATCTATAATGAAGTTAAAATTAACCAGAAAATAGCCGCAAAATACACTCCGTCTTATTACATAAGACTGCTTTAATGTTTTTTTATTAATATATTATTCCTCCACGGACTCGCAATTTGTGCTTTTGCTTGATTGTCCCCATCTGGATCGTTTTCTATAGTTTTACATATACGTAGTATTTACTCCTTAACTACTAATCTAGTAAATCTTATACTATAATAAGTGGCGCAGCACTTAAATTGCCCGCAATTGAGACCCGTCTCTGGCTATGAAATCGCTGTTTTGTATGGATATAGTCTACATACCAAAGTAATTCCACAACCAAACAGTACATTGCGGCATATTATTTCCCCACACCCAGCGATGATATGAATTCAACCACATATACACATTTATGTGATAGTTTTTGCGTTTTTTTTTAAATGCTTGTCCTTTTTATTACACTTTGATTTAAAATAAAGTAACTTAGCTACTTTTAACTTTTTAAACAGTACTGCGCTAGCTCCATTTACGCAATAATTACCGAGTATTTTTTTATTCTCTAATTTGAAACACAAACAGTTACAATAATAAATAAAAACTAAACCAAACTTGTAAAATATAAATCAATAAAATGTCCACATAAATATTAGAATCCGAGCAATATTAAGCACATCTGGAAATGTAATAAAATAATACACAAATAAATCTCAACCTAATTAACATTATACATTTTAATTAGAAACCTAAAGTCGAGAATATCGTAAATTGATATCATTTAATAAAATAATCGAATCAAACATATGGATCAACTTGAACAAATATACTTAACTTCATAGTAAAACCATGACGAATTATCTTCTATGAAGGCGTCGTTACTAACCTTTAAATTATAAGTGAGTTTTAGCAATGGAAACAAGCAGCTATCATTTGTCATAAAAATAAGACAAGACTTTTAATATATTGATGTAAATAAGAAGTAAACAAAATAATTATTTTCGCTTTATTGTTATCAGGTAGTTTTCATTATTGATGTCTTTTATTATAATGTTTATTGCGTGAAGCGTGTTTTTTTTAATAATGGAGGTATTTTACGCTTCCTCAAGAAAATAATACCAATAAGTGTGTTTTAAATGACTTTATTACCAAAAATGATTCTATTTTATCTTATTATGAAATCAGCGTCCTTTATGTATATTATTCCAAATAAAATAAGTAAATTGTGAATTAAATGCCGAAGGTGCTGCTAACATGACCAAAAATACAATCCAATCAGCTGGTGCACTATCTTGAATACGAATTCAGGTAAAGCAGTAAGGGGTTGTCGTATAATTAATTCACCAAGATTAAGTATTTCGATATTCCAAGGGTCTGTAGAAGGAGGACATTAAATGAGCTCGATTATCTACGAATACACACTTATGGTAGAATCTGAAAGACATGTCGACAATTTTAATTATAAATATTCACATTCTTTTAAAGAAATAATAATACGAACTTTGTGGACAAAATACTGTTCAATTATAAAATGGGATTGGGAATTAATGAGTTAACTGTTAAGTGTTGACGATCAGATTATTTTGGTATCATCGGAGGATCTGTAAGTGGGAAGCGAGTTTTGATTATCACGAAAATAGCGTAAAATAAAATATTGATTTAGGTCCACTGTACAGAGAAATTTTATAAGTTTTGTTTATGGGTAGGTATGCAATATGTAATTAAGTAGACATCTATAAAAAAATACATTTCTGGATAACAATAAATAAATCAGGATCAACAAGGATATCCTGGAATAGTATCAGTCACAATTAGTGAACTAACTTAAATATAAGGAAATCATGAACTACGGGATTCTCAAATTTTCACTTTAGGATTCATGAGACAAATGCTCCTAACAACCAATATAATTCAAAACTTATGCTGGTCAATTATCGATTAAATAATCAAACTGATTTGTGAAACTAATACAATAAAAAGGTATACCACAAAACGCCAGATGGGAAATACAAACACGAATTTGTAGAGATAATAGTAAATTATCTCTACAAGTTCGTATTATGTGAAAACTTTTTTAGAGGTCAATCCTTTAGTCATAATATAAAGGTACCCCAGAACTCAGGGATGTGCAAAAGTAAAAAAATCTAACGCTTTTTGTTTTCGATGGTCTCGAGAATAACCAAGGATCTAGGGTAAGAGCGAGCGGCCGGTTAATGATGTGCACTACTACGTGCTACGATGTTGTAAACAAGTTTGACCTACTTATACTCGTATCACTTTTACTGAAATTATATATATACATATATAATTTGAGTAAAGTAGTCATGAGATCACAAAATGCTTCTACAAAAATGTTCAAACTTGTTAGCTATGTTAAATTATTCACATAACATTAATTTTACAGAAACAAAATTATTATCGATACTTAAAATCCGAATTGATCCAAGCAGCGATTTGATCCCTTTATAGGAGAGCCATATGAAAATTTAAAAACCACAAAAGAAAATCTATTACTGATTGAGTATGTCGTTTGAGATTTATTTCACTTCGACACTCGATCCTATGACATTTATAATAACCAATCAAAGAATGAAAAAAAATTAAAAAAGACGTGCTAATGATGCCCCTGTCATTCGTTTATTGTTGTGCGGTATCATTACATCTTTCCCTTAACTTTAAGATATTTTAAATATAATTCCGAATATTAGGCGTCGTTAAAGTGTGTACATTTAATTTGTGAAAAGAAAATGTGAAAAGCATCGAGAATTTAAATCAACGAGCGAAAAAGTTGAAAAACTTGCACAAAGTAGGCGAGTATCACCTTATTCGGATATTGAAAATATGTTTGTTCAAAATTCAAACTCGGGAAATGAAGGTTAGTGAACTAATAACGTCTAACAACTTTGATGTTAAGTAATGTGTTAACAATTTTAATAATTAATATAGCATAGCACTTTTTATCAACACGTTTATCGGGAAACGCCAAAAATTATATGACATGACAAACAATATACGCACTAAGAAAGTATTAACGCTTAGAGAGTTTGCAAAGTCCTTAAGTGAGACAAACAATCAAAACAATCCGTAAGAAAAGCAATACGTAAGTAAGAAAAACAGTCAGCCATGGTACATAATGTTTTGTTATTACTTTGCTCCGATGTAATTCATTTACCATCTCGCTTTTAGCTATTACTTCACCTTCCAGAAGGAGCAACCCGCTATGGCTTAGTCTTATCCTGGTGTGAGCGGCAATTTTATGCTGGAAGCCTTATTCAAGGAAAACTCACACATTAAAATAATTGATTTACTTTGTAGCTATAAATTAAAGAACTCACTTTGTAGATTAAAAAAAGTTCTGTGCTACAGTTGTATTGATTTTAGTGTTCTCTGCACACATCAATTGCCATGCGTCCACGTTCGCTGCGCGAAGAGCCCTCATCTCTGTTGATATGAAGAAGGCAGCCAGATTGATTGCGGACCCTTAAGAAATAGTAAACATGAAGACAACACTTTTCACAGAGAATAGTTCATATTACTCAATCATAATAACTAAATAGAAATTATGTTTTTATTGTTTTTCCACTAATTAATGCATTAAATAATTGAACTTTCGATAGATACTTTTATTAATTTTTTAGCCCTGTCTTCATTTTCAAGGTAAATGTTTAACTGTAACTTAAATAATTTAGCGATAAACCTCTAACTGGTGGTATTATAAGTCTCATACAATGTAGCATCTAATTGTAATATGTGGTTGATTGAACTTACCTTAAGTGAACTTCAACCATAATCATTGCGTTATTCGTATATGTTTACATTTATTTTGTTTTACCAAAAATAGTTAGAACTATGGATATCGTTGAAAGATCTATACTTTCATTTTCTTACTGGAAAAGTATTAAGTTCTCAGATATATCATAGTTTTGTTATATTTATATCCGAAGGAAGACTGTACCAGGATCGTCTGGATACCTCTCTTACCTATTTCTGCCGCAACTAGCAGTATTCTTATGTCCTCCGATATGAAGAATCAGATAGGTAGTAAATTAATAAGTACCTTGACTTTACATACTACGTCAAAATATACTAATCTTCATTGTAGTTTTGAGATTTGCTGTGATTCTCACAGGGATCACATGTAATGAAAGGCGACTGTAAACCCTTACCATTGGCTTACCAGGCCATATTTTAATAAAATCTAATCTATATATTTTACATAATAATTTGTATGCCTACACACACACCCTCTATACTATTTACACGCTGTTTAAATACTCAGTTTTTAGTTATTTACAAATTTGTGGGCTGATCATTCATCTCTATTGTTATAAAATTTTTAATTAAATTTAAAAAAAGGTGTTGCTTTAGGAAGTTAGTTTTCATATTTACTCATACTCGTAATATTAAGCTATACAGTTAATAATACATATAAACGTTCTTATAAAAACTATGATGCATGGAGTTCAAAATTGTATATAATTGTGATAAAAAAATTCGTGAACAATTTTTTTTTAATTTTGTTCTGTTGTTTATCAATGTGGATACATTTTGCATCAAACATTGTATTATCAGTTTTTTAATTGTATATTCGATGAATAACTATATTAAATATTGTAGATCACGAAGACTATTTGACAAAATAAGACATTAGATACAGCACAAACCTTATTCTCCGTGGAAAATGTATTATTTATTTTGCAATTTCTACAAATTATTTGAGTTATTCTAATAATTAAAATTATATTTTCTATTTGAACACATGTTATATACATTTTGTATATTATATTGCAGTTGAATTATTTTTCAGAAAATTCGCACATCTTTCAATGCAATGGTTTTTCCAACTGAATAGGAAAACAGTCGGCCACTGCTTTAGTATCTGCCATAATATTTTTTATAGAATTTTATATCAGCAGGATTTGCCTATTATGTTAATGAAGTCATTCATATTTGCCAAAAAAATTAAACATAAACTATAAATTTATTAAATGTGTACGATATTTTGAACCTGTCACAAAACTTGAAGTCTAATTTATTTATAATACATACATAATAATGTACAAATATTTGTGTACAGAGGCGTACATAATACCTATATAGCATTTTTACCAGTCAAACTTCAGGTGATGCAGGTATAGAATAAGGTAGATATTTCAAAAATATTCAAAACCAATAAAATATAATTGATATAATTAAACATTTTTTGATTTTGTTATGTATTAATAAAATATGAGTTATACTCTAAAATTTATTTACCCAAATCTCATCATGGCGAATTATCACCTATTGCCTAAATATCATGTGTCATTGCCTAAAACTTTCTTTAATTCTTTTTCTAAATATTTTTTTTCGGTCGGTAGTCGGTAAATGTAACACACGTCTACAAGTCAACGCCGTACTTAGCACAAACAGCAAGAGTTTCTCAAACTTTTTATTCACTGTGATTGATCCTATCTTTATCTTTATTTTTTAAACATGTTTAAATGTCATCGTTGCAATAACGAGGCGAGGGATGGTGTAAAGTGTACTATCTGCCTTAATCAGTATGATCTTCTTCCATGTGCGGGCTTGACTGAAGCGGGCTTCCGAAGATTGGGCGATAACAGGAAAGCTACTTGGAAGTGTAGCGCTTGTAAGACGGGTGTTGCCAGTCCTAATCCACCAAGCGACAAATCCACACATAGTAAGGCCCTACCCCATGCAGGTTTAGAGAACATCCATCAAGAACTAAGAAAACTTACTCATCAAATGGCGTCATTGCCGCAGTTAATTGCTGACATTAAGACTATTCAGGCTGACCTGTCAGAACTTAAGGCCATGAAATGCGAGATATCAGAAGTAAAGATATCTTTGGAGCACGCTCATACCTCCATTGAAGAGCTCAGTAGTAGGCTGGCAGAAGTTAACCGTGAAATGCAGTCCGTACAGAAGACAAAGGACGATGTATCGCGGCCAGAACAGCGACTTTTTAATCTCGAAGCAACTATGCGTGAAAATGACCAGCGATCACGGTTGAACAACATAGAAATATAGGGTGTTCCAGTAACTACATCAGAAAATTTTTTTTTTTTTTTTTTTTTATAGCATAGGGCAGCAAACGAGCAAACGGATCACCTGATGGTAAGTGATAACCGTTGCCCATGGACACCCGCAACACCAGAGGAGTCACAGATGCGTTGCCGGCCTTTTAAAAGGGAATAGGGGGAATAAGGGGAATAGAGGGGAATAAGGGGGGTTGGGCCTCCGGTACCCTCACTCACTCGGCGAAACACAGCGCAAGCGCTATTCCACGCCGGTTTTCTGTGAGGCCGTGGTATCACTCCGGTCGAGCCGGCCCAATTCGTGCCGAAGCATGGCTCTCCCACGGTAAAAAAATAAATCAATTGTGAAGTCTCGAAACATGAAATCAATTACATACATTGTGAGGGTACCACAGCGGAATAATAATACCAACAAAAATATTATTGTTTAATTTGTTCTACATTTCATTTCATCATTGTTTGAGTAACACTGGTATGTTCAACATTTTTATTATGGTATTTATAGACATAAACCTCGCTTTTATTCTACTAACGCACAGGTCGCAGCCTGCTCTAACACATTTAATTATGTGCCGTATGCATCAAAGATTAGATACGACGTTGTTATTGCCGCGTTGTTAGATTACAGTGTTTTATTGTTCTTAATGGTTTACTGGTTTTTGTATTCATATAAACTGCTGTACATCAACTATAATGTAACTTGCTCAGTATTAATACTATGGCCCTATATGATCGTGTTTATTCTTATTCTACTAATATTTGTGCTTAAAAATGCCTATTAATGTGTATTATCAAAACGTGCGTGGCTTACGGACTAAGGCGTCGCAGTTTTATTTATTTATTTTTTTTTTTAAATCATTTATTCAATACTAATAAAATACATTTCTATCTTAACTTACACTTCACTGATAAAACTCCCAATGAAGTTTATGCTCAGGAAGCGTCGCTCAGCAATTCTGCTTACACCTAATCTAATTAACCTTAATTTACTACTTAAATAAGTACTCACCTATTTTTTATGAAGTGAGATTTAAGCATTTTTTTATATTTAAGTGAACCCATTAAATTATTTAAATCTTCAATAGACAACTCGTTTAGAAATTCCGGTAACAGGTATTGTACTGTTCTTTTACCGTAGTAGTTATTTCGTTTAGGCAACACAAATGTGGGTAGATATGAGATATTCCGGAGATTTCCTGGACGAGTTGTCTTTGTTAATGATTTAATGTAGTTATAATTTTGACTTATTACTTCCATTTTTACCATATTAAAAACATCTAAAATTTTACAGTATTTGAATAATCCATCATCGTTATTTCTGAAGCTATGTTTTTTCTTTAATGGGATTATTGCCTTTAAAATTCTTAATTGTATTTTATATATTTCACTAAGATACGATTTATATGTACGTCCATAACTGCTTATACTATAATTGATGACACTGTGGGCCAGTGATAGGTAAATCATTCTAAGTATATTGTATGGCAATTTGTATCTCAATATACATAGCTTAGATAGTATACTTCTTAATCTATTACATATATAGTTTACATGTTCGCGCCAATTGAATACATTATCTATAACTAATCCTAGGTATGTATGTTTATTTACTAGTTCTAGTGTTTTACATTTACACCTGCCGGTATATGGTGCACTATGCATGCACTTGTGCTCATGGGCTATAACAGTTGGGGTAATATTATATTTTATATAATGGTGAGTGTATGTGCATCAACTTGGTTTTCTTAGCATTTATTGACAATCCAACGTCATGAGCCCACTTGCACAGCGCATCATAGTTGCATTGCATATTTATTTGCGCTTCTTGGACATTCTCATGTGCTGTAATGATACAGGTATCATCAGCAAATTGATAAATCGACGCTCCACTGAAAATATTACACATATCATTAACATATATCAAAAATTCCAATGGTGCGACGATCGATCCCTGCGCTGTACCTTCTTCTGTTGGTATCTCGTCACTTAATTGCCCCGCGACCTTCACCATCGTACGTCTACCTTTGTGGTAGTCTTTGAACCAATCTAGAAGGGGTCCTTGTATACCATTTTGATGTAGCTTTTTGAATAGCATGTTATAATTTAAGGTATCAAAAGCTTTGCTGAAGTCAACAAAAACAACGAGTACATGCTTTTTATCATTAAGATAACAATTAATCTCGTCTGTGAATTGAGAAAGCAGTTGGGAGGTACCTTTATTTTTTTGAAATCCGAACTGTGTTTTATTGATAATGTTATTTGTTGTTAAAAACGTATTTATTTCATCAGTAAAGTACCTCTCAATCACCTTGTCAATACACGGCAGTATTGTGATTGGTCTGTAGTTGTTGACCTCGTCTTTTTTGCCTTTGCCTTTATATATTGGACGTATTATACCCACTTTTAATTTGTTCGGATATGAGCAAGTGGTGATGCACCTGTTGATCAAATGTGTTATAGCTGGCGTCAGGTGTTCTATTATCGCTTTTAAGTCTTTCGCGCGTATTCCATCAAAACCCGGGGCTTTTTTAACATTTAATCTCTTTATGATTTTTAACACAGTGTCATTAGAGGCTTTTTTTATACGCATTGATAATTGTGGTGAGATACAGTATGTACTTTCGTCTAGCAGGACGAAATGTATGTCTGAACAATTATGACGTGGTGTGCTTATCTGAAACGTGGCTTAATAGTGATTTTAGCAATAGTGAAATATTTGATGATCGTTATTTGATTTGGAGGCGCGATTGAAATTATAGTGATATGAATCAGACATTGGGTGGTGGAGTACTCATTGCTGTTAGGCGTGATCTTGTAACTGAGGAGCGTACGGAATGGTGTTCTTCTGCTAAACACATATGGGTAACGTTAACGCTTAAACATTCTAAACCAAAAACATCATACAAGTTAAACATTTGTACTATTTATATGTGTAAACAAAATATGGGTAACTCATTTGCAGCACAATGTTGCAGCTTGTTTTTATAACAAATTAAGTAGTATCGTAATGAACTTTTTAACAGATACCTTCGTTATTTTGGGTGATTTTAACTTGTCTAATATTTTATGGGTACCTTCGGATGATGGATTTTCACATTATCCGTCAAACATGCAAGGGGCAACACAAACTGCATTTTATTATGTTTTAAATACATGTAATTTATTCCAATATAACTGCTACAAGAACACGAATGATAGAATACTCGATTTAAGTCTTCTGTAATATTTAAGTGTCTCTAAATGTACGGACCATCTAATAGCGGAGGATTCTCATCACGTAACGCTGTGCATTACCTGTGACGATTTTGAATACCATACTTTGTCATCACAGCCCAGAGCCAAGTTTATGTATAATTTAGCTGATTTCAATTTAATTTCGCGAGATCTTGATAGTTTCAACTGGACTCATGACCTTAGCATTGGAACGGTGGATGAAGCGCTAACATTACAGTAGGCTTGGTCACGTGCGTGATAGTTACGTACCAAAGAAATTATTAAATCCTCGTCAAAATATCCACCGTGGTACAAAACACCTTTAGTAAAAATTATAAAAGAAAAGTCTATGCATCTAGCTAAATATAAGAAATATGGTAATCTTTCAGACTATGAATCCTTTTTAACCATGCGTAACCGAGCTAAAGCTTTAGAAAGAGAGATGTATACTGCCTACATGAATCTGATAGAGGATATTATAAATAAATCGTCAAAAGCGTTTTGGTCATTTGTAAAACAAAAACAATCCTCAAATAACTTTCCATCGACTATGAAATATGGACAAAGTACTTCTTGTCAGGGAGATCACATATGTAACATGTTTAATGATTTTTTTAATTGTAATTTCCTTTAAAAGTTCTGATATCAATTATCATGAGTTCTTACACTCCCAGAATCAAACCATAGCCGATATAAGTTCAATAGAAGTGAGTGAAGTTCTTAAGTACCTAAAATCCGTGAATTTAAACAAGTCTGCAGGCCCTGACGGCGTACCACCAATTTTAATATCAAAATGCGCGAAAAGTTTAAGTACTCCAGTAGCTTTAATATTTAAACGCTCACTTCAAGAAGAAATTGTACCACGGCACTGGAAAAGTGCCTTTATTTCTCCAGTATATAAAAAAGGGTCGAAGGACAATGTAGAAAACTATAGGCCTATTTCCAATATATAGGTATCAGGGGTGATTTATTCAGATGGTTCAAATCCTATATTGAAAATCGCTGTCAAACAGTAGTCCTTAATGGCAATACGTCAATAACGGGAATTCCTTCGGGAATACCGCAAGGATCCCTGTTGGGCCCGTTATTATTTATCATTTTCATCAATGATATTCACTCATGTTTCTTACACTCAAAAATTATTATCTATGCTGATGACATGAAAATTCGATGTCCTATTAAACAACTCTCTGACTGTTTCGGCCTTCAGCAGGATCTGGATCGACTCCAGAATTACTGTCAACGTAATAGACTCGAATTGAACGTGTCTAAGTGCTTTGTTGTGTCTTACAAGCGCAAGCCATCAATAATCAACTATGATTATAAACTACAGGAAATACTTATAGCCAAATCTAAACTAATAAGAGATCTAGGTGTCAACTTTGATTCCAAATTATTATATGATGCACATATTGATAGCATTATAAAAAAGGCTAACAAAGCACTTGGATTCATAATACGGCTTTCTATCGACTTCAAAAATGTCTAAACCTTTAAAGTACTATATTGCGCCTTTGTCCGTAGCCACTTAGAGTATGCATCGCAAGTGTGGAATCCAAAGTATAGTATTTTCATAGACAGGATTGAATCAATTCAAAAACGTCTATGTCAGGGAATCGCTTATAAAGTAAAAGATTGAGATAAAAACGAGATTGACGGTGTTTTAAGCATTTTAATAAAAAACTCAATGTCACAACAGCGAGCTGACTATATAAGTGAAATATTCACACCACATTTTTGTTTCTAAGGCTAATAGTTTTTAGGCAATTTAAAGCGCGTAACTACACGTCAGGATACATAGCACGTTGTAAGAAATTTCATATGTTACCATTGTATGAGCGCAGACATATCGCAGATTTATCATACCTCCACAAAATTTCAAACGGCGTTATTGACTGTCCTGAATTGCTTTATGAATAGGACTTGTAACGCGGTCCGCATTCTTACGGAAACTTACTTTACTTCATGTACCAAAAACTAAAATAACATATAGACAGAACTGTTATACGATTCGTGCGTGCAGGTCTTTTAATAAAGTATCAAAAGAACTCGATTTAGATTTGTTTCATACCAGTGTCTCGCAACTTAAAAATATAATGGCAAGAAAATTTTTCAACTCAGTATATAATATTACTATATTCTGACTACTTAATACTGTGTTTCATATTATAGAATAGTATTGTATAGAGAACCGAATTTGTACTTTTTTTAAAAACTTGTAATTGGCCTTCTTATATGTATTGTATTTTAATATTTTGCTAGCTATAAGTTTCCCAAATAAAATAAAATAAAATAAATTAAAACAATAACAATCTAATTTAGACCTGTACTAGAAGTCGCGCGCGGGTCCTGACCTATCGGACTGCCAATTTGGATTCGGGCGGGGGCGATCAACGCTGAACTCCGTCCAGCGTATTCGTTCCCTGTCGGAGTCCGCAGTCCATTCGGGGGGGGGGAGTGGCACAGACGGATTGTGGTCACCTACCTATTGACTCAGATACTCACCATTGTCACATTGTCACCACTGCGCATCTGACCTCGACTCGGCCCAGCACACGCTGGCGGAGTGCCCCGCGTGGACCTCCGAGCGCCAAGTCTTGGACGCAGAGATCGGGCGAGATCTGTCTCCGCCGGCATTGATTGCGGCAATGCTGGCGGACGGGGGAGGTTGGAGGGTTGTGGCCTCCTTCTGTGAAGCAATGATGCTCCAGAAGGAGGCCGCCAAGCGGGGTCGGGAAATGACCGATCCCGCTCGAAGAAGGCGGCGCCGGGCTCGGTAGCACAGCTGCGGCGCCACCGCGGGTCGCCGGCGGGCGCGAAGGAGTCGCGCCCGCGGATACGACAACCCGGGATGGACCACGCCCCTTCCGTGGCCGGGGGCGTCGTCGGTGGAGGAGATCAGGGGAGGTAGTGTAGCCTCCCCCGAGAAGGGGTCCCCGGTAGGCAGGGGAACGGAGGCTGGGGGTTCCCGGAAATCGCTTCGCGTTCCCGGGGGCTCCCTATACATGCCTGAATAAGGCCATCCCTGAGGTTTTTAGTGGGTAGGCCTCCCCCTTTTGGGGAGGAGAGCCCCACATAACCGCCGGCTCGCCACAGCCGGGTATGCAATTTAATGCATTTTCCTCAGGGAAACAAAAAAAAAGGCATGTACTAGAAAAGCACAACATTCGAACATCTTTGACTCAGTCATCAATTGATTCTGATCAAGTTATCGTATTGCCCTAGTAGCAATTTAAGTTGGTTAATAGTTGGGCCTACGTCCACTTTTGAGTTGGCCAACGGTGTGGTTTGTCACCCCTAATAGTTGTAGGTCCGATAGTAGAGCCAACTGCTGGCTGGCGATTGTTGGCCCGTTGTTACTAATTTGTAGGAAATATTACGTTGGTTTGGTATAGTTGGCCCATTGTTGGGGCAACAGTGGCACGGTTGAGGCAATGTTGGGGTTTTGTTGACAGTACCAATCACCAGCCACAACCTTCCAACAAAATCCCAACAGTTGGCATCGACACCCCAACGATAATTGCTACTAGGGTAATCTTGATGCTGAATCAACTATGTGCGTTTATTTAAGGCATTTACGAGAAAATTAAGAAAATTGGGCGCAGAAAAATTTAAGAAATACATACCACACCATTAATTCAAAATAATTTAATGTTTATAATAAATACAAAATTCATAATGGTCATGATCATCCAGCAGTAGGTCCAGCTGCTGTGATATTTAGTTGATGTTCATTTTATGCTACTTCAGTCTAGAATAGATACTGGAACTCTTTGTTATAATAAAACATTTAAGAGGATTATATTTTAATAACTCCCACTCGTATAATTAGATGATGGAATTAAGCGCTCGCAAAACACCGGCTACATAATGAATCAAATAAACACCGCGCAAGCTTGCCGTTTAAAGCAAAATCCTTAACCAATTAAACCTCTCCTATAACCATAAACACTCTTGTAAAAATATGCAATCTGCCCGTTTGCTCACATATGAACGTGTTAAATTCGTAAAGTTATGGTTTATAGGTTTAGAGTGCGCAGACTTGAAAACTATTGTAGGCTCTACTTGAAACCTGATAAATTTTTGAAAATACCAATCATATATAGTTTCTATCTTAGCAACATTTTACGAGAAAATGTTTTATATTAAATGTATTGCTGTTTTTGACTTCCAAAAAATATCAAAATTCAAAAAATTCAAAATCATTTATTCAGTCTGGGCTGTTACAAGCACTTGTGAATGTCGAAAAGCTACGCCATCGGTTCGCAAATCTACGGCGCGAGACCTTGTACTGAGAAGAACCGGCAAGAAACTCAGCAAGGGCTGTTTTTTTTTCCCTGTATTAAATAGATACAGAGTCGTCAATTTGGAAAATGACATCAATATTGATAATTCATGAAGTCACTTTCCATTACATAATATAATTAGTAAAAAAATATTTTGAAAACATGCCTATATTAGGAATGCCGTGTCATACAGTTTTAAAAGAATATATTAAAGTTAAATTAAAATAATTATAAATACGAGTAGTACCCAGTATAGCAAAGAGCAGACTCATCTCCGCTGGCAGCACCCGTTCACGAGCATGACGCATGAACCAGCCATCGCTTCGCTCAACCATGTTTTAGGGAACGTAACGACCCGCCTCACACGACACTGCCGAAGAGATTTTAATGAGAGTATGACTACCCTTAAGCCACAAAAGGATACAAATTACCAAAAACAGGTACCCGTGTAAATTAGCACAACTAAAAAAAAAAAAAAAACAACCGCAGGACACGCGCATACAATCATTTAAAAACGAGCAATAATTTATTATGATACAAGTAACAAAAGGTTATTATAATAGGTACAGTTAAATATACATATTATTATGTTACACAGTTATCTAAGAATTTATTAACAATTTGTTTATTTCAACGAGCGAGGGTTATTTAGTCCCAGACACTTCGATCATCCAAGTAATCCTGGACTCGATAATATCCTTTGCTCATCAAAGTTTTAAGTTTATTAACTGTTCACATTCTAAAAATTATTTCTGGTCATTTTGAAAATCTTCTCCAAATAAGTTTCCTTAATTTTTGACCATAAAAAAACCGTAAATTACTCGTATAATTTTCAATTTTACATTCAAAGTTTTCATCGATCAAAATTATATTATTTAGTTATTAGACAAATATAAAAAACCTGCACAAAAATAGTTTTGATCCTTTAGTTTCTTAAACATAGTTTTGATTTTTTACTTACTTGTACATCTTTTATAACACATTACAAAAGTAAATATGTAACAGATATGGTTCAAAGTACTTAACTTTGACTGAAAAATTTTATATGGTTTGAAATGAAGGTTAAACTATAAGATTAAATTTTAGGTTGGATCTCTTATATTTTGTCACCATGTGCCTTAAGTTTTGACAAAGATGTATGTTATATAGTTTAAATGTTTAATTCATTTATTTTGTATAAATACGGTAACATTCAAACACAATAATAATTTACCCGTTTGCATTTTTTCATTCTGGGTTTGGAAAATGTTTATGCAAAGAATTTCCCGCTCGTATCTCATTGCTTATTGGTTTCTGAAAGTCGGGGCGCTTAGTTTAGACTTGGACGCCGTGGGGATCTGTCGCTAGGCTCCATAACAACAGATCGCTCTCTGTGAAAAAAATTTGAACAATTGTGTGACTGGTGAATATTATTTTGGTGAAAACAAATTTTTTGGATGCTTGAAATCGGAATCCGCAAGCTTAGCAGTGACTACTTGTGAGTATTTATTAATATATTTATAACTTTTATTTTGACATAAAATGTTAATGGCAATCTGATATAAGGTGTAAAGTTTCCATTTTATGTGAGTGGTCGTAAAATTTATTTTATTATAACATTATAGTGTTATTTTTCTCTGTAGTAATGTTACTTACATTAATTTTATTATTAACTTGGTATTTGTAAAATAAAATAAATTGAAATAGTATGTTGACCTACGTAAGACGAAGACTAAATATAAACTTTAATACCTACAAACACATTTTTATTATTATTAGTTTTGGCGACTAATTTAAATAAGTATATTGATTGAGTTACGAATGCATCCCGCGTACGGAGGAAATGGATTTAGATAGATACACGTCAATGAAATTTATAATAACTAAATATTTATATTAAGCATATCTCAAAATTAGTAATTCTAAAATTGAGGATTCCAATAATAAATGTCGTTTAAATAAAATAACACGACTTATATTTTGTTATGGAAAGAGATCGCTTGAAGGTCATTCCGCGTATCAAAATCCTTATTAACCAGAAATATGTTTAACATTTAAAGCCACTTCCAACGATTTCTTTAATTTGTTGACTTGTTTTACATCCGCATTTATTCTTCTGTGGAATTTTATTAAAACCATGAATATTTTGTTAAATATAATAAAATACCTTTATATTTACAAATAGAACATGTTTGATTTATATTGTTTTAAGGATGTTTCTAGGTTTTGTTTCTTCCGGTGGTTACCAACACAGGAAATTTACATCAATTACGTCTCTCCGAATAGAGGGGAAAATTTAAATAGATTCGCGTACAGCGTAAATGCTAGATAATTCATCCTGTTTATATAGATCCATGCCTAATAATGAGACTACAATATGATAATGAATAAGTTAAGAACAAAATGGATACGATGATCTTTTAAATAAAGTGTGTACTAATTTTAAATATAACCAAATCCATGTTCATAGCGCTTATACATTATATTCAGTACTCCGATTTATTTGGTATTGATTTTGAGTGCACCATCTGTTTGTGGTTTATTTGAAAAAACCAAGTTGATTTTATGTCGTTGATCTGTTTGTATAAAAAATAGATGGCAACAGAACATTATTTCTAAAACCAAATTGTTTATGTAAGCTTGAAAATTTGCATGATTAATCTACTATATAGGTTCTATTATAACCTATAATGAGAATAATGTGCTAATGACATGGATATCCCCAACCAGGGAACTCAATGATTGTGCATTACAATATCATCATAAAAACGAAGCTCATGATCTTCTCGGAGTTGATGTTGATACCGAATCTCACTTGTCTAAAAGCTTTAAACACATCTTTCGGCGCACCTGCACCTAATTTTATTATTTTGGTTGAAACCAGTTTAGAATACATTTGGTAGTTTGTGAGTTCATCCTTCGAGTGACCTGGATACAATTATTGTTAAATCTACCAACATTTATGAGTATATCGTATAAGTATTAATCAGCATTGCTTAATTAAGTCAACTAAGTCAATTGCGATTTCCGAGAAAAGGAGGATTTGTGATTTTTTTATAGTGACTGCAACATTTGGATATATAGACAGATTATGTGACGCCTCTGAAAAAAAAAACTAAACACAACTCAGCTCTGTAGGGAATCTCAGAGTAGGCCTTCTTATAGTATAGTATTCTTATACCTATACAAATACCAAGAATAGTGGCTAGTTAATTTGTCGTAGCAGCGTAAGTATTGATCTACAGTTTAGTTTCTTTTTGGAATCCAATTTGCTTGGGAGGTTGAGGAGGATGACTCAAAGATACTCGTAGCTTATTAAGATTATTCAGGAGTGTGATTGGTCTGCAGTTCTTCAAATGGGTTTTATTCCCCTTGTACGAAAAATAGTGCCACTATGCCAATATAAATAAAATCCTAATATATTCAATATTTGAAATATAGAAAACTTTTATTGAGATGAATGAGATAATGCTCTATCACACTGCGTGGAGTAAAATAGGACCGAATTATATTATAGTAATCACCCACAAACAAGTTCGTTTATAATATATAATTATAAAGCTAATGAGAGTTTACGTGTGATTTACTTATTTGTAATCGTAATGAATATATTACGAATTTTTTGAATCGGTTCAGTAGTTACGAATATGGAATATTTTAACGCGGTAAAAATTACAATGTAGCCTATAACCATCAGGAATAATGTAGCACTCTAATGGTAAAAGAATTTTGTATAATCTATTCAACGGTTTTTGAGTTTATTCGTTACAACATACCTCATTTCCTTTTCAGAATATTAGTATCGATGACTAAAAATATAAGCGTTTAAGTATTGGTAAAAACAGTTTTTTCCTGAAGGACAATTTTTGCACATTAAAACTATCACATCACTAACCCGAATTAGATTGTTGTGGTGAAATATAGTATCCAAGGTTTGTGAATATGGCTAAAACGCTGTAAATTATAGATGAATGTGCCATTAATAATTCACCACATAAAAATTAAAAACGATTTAAATATTGACATCAAAAATATTGAAAAGTAATAAAAAATAAGATATTACTTTTACTTTTCATAAATTCTCAATAAGGAAATAAAATACGTGGAAATAAAGTCTTGAAGGAAGGAACGAAAATAGCTTTAGAAATTGCTCGCAATGTCAATGTTGTATTTTGGGGTGAATAAAATTATAATGATGGCTCTTCATGATAAAGATTAACCCGCTTTGGTCGATTCAGATACATACTTCAAAATCAAAAAGCTTTAAGGAAAACACACAATTGAGTGAATTGAAGATCGAAAAGCTAAAGATTTCGGAAATCAATCAATAAAAATAAAGGGTTAACTAAATTACAGGTTACTCTAGGACTCTCCTCTATATTACAGTAGTTACTACTTACAATAGGTCACTTAACCAAACTGGTCGTAAGTCGGTTAGGGCAACTTGACTTTATGCAATTAAATTGGAATGCTTCCAAGACAAACTTCCATGCGGGTGGAACTTATAATTAAAAAAAAGATACGAGGGCCAGGAATTTTAACTAGTTCTAAACCTGGAGACTAATTTAGCAACAGCAACCCTGTTGACACTCTGATCCTCAATAAGAAATAATTTGAGAAAATTAATATGAAATTATATTTATTAAAATAAAATTTAAGTTTGTATCCGATATTTTAAACTAAAGATTTAAAAAAAACCTTAAGAAAAATTATAAGTTAAAAATATCTTTCTGCGCCTGCTTTCGTGTTAGCCAGCTGCTCCTGTAATAGCTTGGTCCGTGCTCGCGCGTGATGATGAGCGGACCTGCGAAGTGCTCGGTAGCTACGCACCAGCCTTTAGTCACTTAAGACTTCACGCTGTAAGGTGCTGGATGCACTGAAATGCAAGTAGGTCACGCGGGCCAGGTTCCAGGTCTTCGTGCCAAAGAACCAAGTTCAAACTCGAAATTCCTAGAAAATTTTGGTACTGGTTGCTGGCGAATACAGATTGCAAGGGTTAATATAGGGTTTACTTATTATAGGTGCCAAAAAAAAAATAACCAGACGGCTTCACAGAATAAAATATATTGTCCGCTTCCCGCCAACACGTACGAATCTTTATACACCTAAGCTCAAACTTCTGTATACAATCGAATGGAAATGTTTACTTATCTCTTCAGTTGTTTACATACCTCACTTAAGCAAAACAAGTAACTGGCCACTTTCTGGAGCGATCAACGAAGGAGGAAAACCCGCTGAAATAATACAAGTAAAATGTGCAAACTTCAATCCTTGCCCAAGCGACATATTTCTCAATTTGAAGTTATTCTACGTACTCGTATAAGCCTTTCTGTCATTTGTCAAATTAAAATGTTGATTTTAAACAAATAATAACAATCTGTACGGAATGATGTGATGTTTGTCTTACTTGAATCAAATGGTTTAATTACTAAAATTATATTCCGAAAATTTAAAGTTAAATTGATGTTTCAATTTGTAAAGTGCTAAGGTTAATATGTCCCATATTGTATTAATGCTCATTAATACACATTAATACAATATGTGTCATCTTCTGCTTATAGGGCTAAGCAGTTAACGTATACTACATATATAAGTATATATAATATACGTACTAACTATAATACATGTTTTTCAAAAAGTTTTTAGTTGCTTAGAATTTTCTTTATCGTGGGAATGAAATGCGTGAAAATTGCTATTCTAAAAATAACGGCGTAGTGGTTCGCCACTAGGCCAGAAGTAGTTAGTTTGTTAAGTTGATTAGATAAGATCGAGGAATTTGAGGAGCAATGGAAGAGAATATAGATGTTTGTAACTGAACGAGAAAAAACGAATAGGTAGTGAATTCAAGACCCATGATAATAAAGGTTGTCAGGGAGTTGGGTTACCACTTTCTGAAAGAATTAATGACTGTGTAACTAAGGTGGAATATGTGAAAGAATAAGGTTGAAGGATGGATGTACCCGTCTATTTGTCATAAGTCTATATGCTATTATAGATTGGACCCAATCAAATCCATAAGTACAGAGAGGATACAGATGACAAAAGTAGTTTTAGAACTTTGAAAGAAGATTAGGGGTTGGTTGATCTATGCACATTAAAAGTTAAATAGGGCAAAAAACGTATTGGACCAAAGTCTACCTCACTCACCTGATCTGATAGGTTCCTCACTGGCTCTCGTCCCGGGACAGCTTTATTCGTCGCACAATAGGTATTTTTATATATTATTTTTATATTTGCAATAGCAGACGCGCCGGCCGGCAGAAGATTCCGCGCTAGACAACGTCACTTCTGACATTTTTTTATGTTCGAACCGACATGTTGCCAGCCAGCTAGGGAGTTTGGTTTGCCAGAGGTCCAATATCGTACATGAACCCCCCACCGGAATCTATCCCAGATTCCAGGATCCTCAGTTTACCAACCAGGGATGGTTGATTGTGTCTTGTTGAATATGTTATGAGCATGTGGACTGTATTAAATGGTGAGTGATCGGTAAAGTTGAGTGCATTGAATGTTCATGTTAATAAGTGAATAGAAATACAACTAATAAGAATACATACTAAAACTAATATTATACACTTGACACCCTCTTGCATGAAGTAGAGTCCAACTCCATAGGCAGAGGACTAAGCTTAACAACGGGTCGCGTGTATTCACCATGTGGAGTGCGCACTTTGACGACGCGGACCACTCCGTCAGCGCCGGGAAAAAGCTCCGTCACGCGGCCGAGGTTCCATTGAAGTGGAGGAGCGTCAGAATGAAGCAGAACTAGCTCTCCTACGCAAAGATTCCGACATTTACTAGACCACTTCTGGCGCTGCTGCAATGTATGAAGATAATCTTTTCTCCATACATTCCAAAATTTCTGCGAGGCTTGCTGGATGAGCTGCCAACGAGTTAGTCTGTGGCTCGGTTCGTCAGATAAATTATACTCGGGAACTGCTAGAAGCTCACGCCCGACTAAAAAATGGCCGGGTGTTAGCACTTCAAACTCGGATGGATCACTCGAGGTACTAGTTAGAGGACGTGAGTTCAACACGGCCTCGACCCGAGCAAACAGAGTACTGAGCTCTTCGAATGATAGCGAACGGCTGCCAATCACGCGCTTCAGCAGAAGCTTCGAGGACTTAATTCCACTTTCGTATATTCCTCCAAAATGACTTCCTGTTGGAGGTTGGTACTTCCAATGAACACTGCGGTTGTTAAAACCAATTGAAAACTCCGTTAAATTATCAATGTAAAATTGTTTGATTTCAGCTAACTGTTTACCAGCTGAGACGAAATTTTTACCATTGTCTGACACAATTGTGTGACATAAACCACGCCTAGCGGTAAACCGATCGAATGCTGCAAAGAAACACTCTGCGGTGAGCGCACTCAGCACTTCAGCGTGGACTGCGCGAGTAGAAAAGCATACAAAAAGTAACAGATATGACTTAGATACCTTTGCATTTCGCCTATTGCTCTCTTTCGTATAAAATGGACCGCCTATATCAACACCAACAGTGTGAAATGCATGAATACCTTTCACACGAAACTTGGGTAAATTACCCATGATAGGCTGCAACGACCTTGGATTGACTTTGAAGCATTTTATACATTTCAGAAAACGCGATCGAATGATGCTTTTAGAGGCGACAATCCAATATCGTTGGCTTATTATACTATGAAGTGTGCGCGGGCCAACATGAAGATAAACTTTATGATAATAATCGATTAAAATCGTTGTAAAATTTGATTTTTTAGGAAGCAACAGCGGGTGTTTTTTTGAATAAGGCAAGTCTGATTGCGACAATCTACCCCCCACCCTGAGGAAACCGAGGGGATCTATATAGGGTGCAAGTTTTTGAAGCCACGGGCTACAAGTACTGCCTTTATTGAGGGCATCTATTTCAACCTGAAAATGGCGACGCTGCACCGATTTAACAATTATGTCATGAGCATTCTGTAAATAAGATAAAAGCGGACAACCGGTGTTACACTTTGATTTGATATTTCTGCAATTGTTAACAAATTGGAAACAGCGTGCTATAACATTCTGTAGCTTTGCAAAACTTGAATATTTCTCAGTTAAATCATAAATTAAGTTTGACTCGGATATAGTATCAGGCACACTTATCTGGGCTAAAGTCATGCACGGGATTTTTAGTTCAGGCACATCATCAGATCTGAATTGGTCTATTGATTTTATGGGCCAACTTTCTCGTGGTGTGTAAAGCCAGTTCGGTCCTTGCAACCATTCTGGAGTGGCCAGCAGGACGGACGGGAGAGCCCCACGCGAGCACATGTCAGCGGCGTTATGCTCGCCACTCACATGGAACCAACAATCGTTAGATACAGTATCTACGATTTTAGATACACGTGTCGCTACAAACGTTTTTAAATTATATGCCGGAGTGTTTAACCACCCTAATACCACGGATGAATCGGTGAATAGAAACACGTCACGAATAGGTACTCGTTCTAGAAGTGTCGATTTGGTATATTTTAACAGTTTAGCTAATAAATGAGCAGCCATCAATTCAAGGCGTGGAATGGACACAGTTTTTAAGGGTGCCACCTTAGACTTTGCTATGACCAAACTGATCTTCATTTCACCGCGCTCATTGAAACTACGCATATAAATCACAGCGGCTATTCCTAGACTAGAAGCGTCACAGAAGCCTATAAGCTGATAGTAGTTGTGACCTTTGACAGTAACTTGCCGCTCGTGCTTAAAATTCTGTAAGAGAGGTACCTCCGAGACGTAAGTGAGCCACTCCTTCTCCAACTCCGAAGGAAGCTTGTCATCCCAGCCTAGTTTATGGATCCAAAGCTTCTGCATGAAACATTTTGCATAAAAAATGCAAGGTGCTACGAATCCCAAAGGATCGAACTGACGACCTAGCTGAGACAAAATGCTGCGTTTAGTAACCGCCTGTGAAGCCGGAGGTGATATTGTCGTGAACGAAAAGACATCCTCGACGGGCCGCCACTGAAGACCTAGAACTTTGATAGATAGATCTTTATCATCCGTGAATTCAACAGGAGTTTCACGATGATCAGCGGGAATTCTGCCTAACAGCTCCGAACGGTTACTGGACCACTTGCGAAGAAGAAACCCCCCACCACTCAGTAATCCTAACAACTCGTCTTGAAGCTGAGCTGCTTCTTCATAGGTTTCTACGGACCACAACAAATCGTCGACGAAGAAACCCTTTTTCAAAACCTTGCTCGCCATAGGAAACCTATCCGCATCATCATCAGCGAGCTGGTGCAGAACTCGAATGGCTAGATAAGGGCTACTCGCTACACCGTAGGTAATGGTGTTTAACTCGTAGACTTTGATTGGTTCATCGCGAGAAAACCGCCACAAAATGTGTTGAAACTTGCGTTGAGCTTCCTCGATCAAAGTCATCCGATACATTTTGCAGATGTCACTAGACATGCAAATTTCATAAATACGAAAGTTAGTTATTATCTCATTTATGTCTGATTGAAGTTTAGGTCCCGCGTATAAAATTGAATTCAATGAATTATTATTTGTTGTCTTACTGGAAGCATCGAAGACAACGCGAAGTTTTGTGGTTGTACTTGAAGGACGCAGAACACAAAAGTGTGGAATCAAGTATTTAGATTTTACCGAACCAAAATCACCTACATAAGTCATGTGACCCAAGTCTTGATATTCGGACATGAATTTGTCGTATTCCCCTTTAAGTTCTGGGAGACGATACAACTTCGACTCTAAATTGTTGAAACGACGTAACGCTTGTTGACTAGAATCGCCGAGTTCTGAACTGGGTTTGAACGGGTATGTAACCGTATAACGACCTGTAAATTCATCGCGGCTATGTTCGGTTTGAAATAAATTATCGACATACAAGTCTTCAGGGTCTTTAGGTTTTTCACAAGGAATGTTCTCCACCTCCCAAAAAGAACTCATAATTTTATCAATGCTGCTAGTCGCCGAGAACAAGCCGAGCGAAGACTTGTTTGAATGGCGATCGCCGCCTAGCATTGTTTGTCCAGCTATGACGTAACCAAATATTGAGTGCATCGCGACAGGCAAACCCGGCTCTTGCGGTAGTATGTTTTGACCGTCGTAGATGTACGGAAACACGTCGCCTGCCAACAACAGCTCAACCGTAGCCGCCGAATAATAATTCGGGTCTGCTAACTCAAGGTCTTTGAAATTATTGACAATTTTTTTTGAAAGTACCACAGTAGGCAAATCGCTAGTAATATTACCTACTATGACAGACTCAGTAGTGAGAACTGGACCAGATGAGTTCCGCGGTTTTATTGAACACGTAACCATCCCGAAATTTTGCACTGGTACACCTCCCAGACCCATGGGTTCAAATGGACACTTGCGTCGCACTAGACCCAGCTTTTGGGCACACGCGTTTGTCATATAACCAGACATGGCACCACTGTCAATAACTGCACGCACGGCGTGGTAAATACCCCATCGATCTGCGACGTGCACCATTGCAGTACCTAACAACACGGTCGAATTCGCCGAACAAGTCAAACCTACTGCAGGTTGATGACCTTGACCCTTGTCAGGTTGTTGACCTTGGCCTTTGTGACAAACTTTATCATTGACTTTTTGACTACTTGAATCTATGTGAATACTGTGATGGTGCGGTAGCTTGCACAGCACACAGCGAATTTTCGACGTACACTCGGACAACGGATGCTGACGAAAGCAATTTTCGCATAAATTTAACTTACGTACTTTGTCAAGACGTTGCACCGGCGTCAACTCAAAAAACTCGAAACACCGATACGTGGAATGAGGTTTCTCGCAAAACAAACAATTGGTTGATCGCTCTTCATTACCCTTGCTGACAGCTGACAAGCACGGCTTCGAATACTGTTTGGTGGAGTTATTGAAATTATTGTTATTACTCGAGCGCAGCAAATTCGGCTTTACAGCAGTATTAAAAATTGCTTTCGGCAAGAACAGATTTTTCTGTGAACCAACCTTAACCTCAGACATCTCCAAAACACGAGCCTGCTTCTCAACGAAAGCTATGAGTTCCTCATAAGTCGGTATTTTAGTTTGATCAACCGACTGTTCGAATTCCCGCCTAGTAATAGGGTCTAAATTTCGCAATCCCATATAAAACAAAATGAAACTCGACAGGTGTTCAATATTCAAATGGTTCAAAGCTTTAACACATTCTTGATATGTTTGTAAAAATGTGTTCAAACCAGAGGCAGACTCAACTGACAACGGTTTAAATTGAAACAATCGGTCCAAGTAACTAGTAGCTAAGGCGCGCTTATTTTCGAATTTTTTGACTAATAGTGCCCACACTATAGGATAGTTATCGTGGGTCACTGGCATTCCTTTAACTACGGTCAATGCTGAACCGCTCACAGCAGAGAGAAGGTAATAGAACTTCTCAATATTACTGATTTCACAATTATTATGTATCAGACTGGTAAAAGTATCGTAAAACGTCTGCCAGTTTTCTAATTTACTGTCAAAATGATACAGTTCTAACTTCGGCAACCGAGGCATAACAGACCGCGAGCCGTTAACAGTTTCAGCGGGCCTCGCGGCAGCGCTCGCCGAGCGCGCGATGCTGCTGCTATCACACGATTGCCAATTCTCACAGTTACTCTCCGCGAAACTTAAAATACGATAATACAAATCATCAAATCGTTGTATTTCTTGATGAGTCGGTTTGAACTTGGGATTTTCTTTCTTTTTTATTGAATTTATATTGAAAATACATTGTTCGAACAGTTCTCGAGTTGTATGAATTTCTTTTAAACGACAATTGAATTCCGGTAAACGAGTTGGATCTGTCGAAATTGCATTTGATAATTCGAATAATGTTTGAACTCGTATAAAATACAGATCTCTTTTATTTATTAATGGTTCTAGCAAAATGTCAAAATCTTTTTCTGGTTTTTCGGCCATATTGAACTATAGAAAGAATACACACGCGACTCGTTGCAAACAGAAAAATAGAAATATGAATATAATATATGAATATGAAAAAGTGAATAAGCTGAGGATCCGGCTCGAAGGACCAAAAATGGTTGATCTATGCACATTAAAAGTTAAATAGGGCAAAAAACGTATTGGACCAAAGTCTACCTCACTCACCTGATCTGATAGGTTCCTCACTGGCTCTCGTCCCGGGACAGCTTTATTCGTCGCACAATAGGTATTTTTATATATTATTTTTATATTTGCAATAGCAGACGCGCCGGCCGTCAGAAGATTCCGCGCTAGACAACGTCACTTCTGACATTTTTTTATGTTCGAACCGACATGTTGCCAGCCAGCTAGGGAGTTTGGTTTGCCAGAGGTCCAATATCGTACAGGGGTGTTCTGAGAGAGTTTTGAGGGTGTTGCAAGCAAAACGAAAAATTTGTTATGTTATGAGATTATAATGATTTATGGAGTTATAAAAGATAAATATGAAAAGATAGTTATAAAAAAAAAGAAACGTATAGAGTAAATAAGGTGAATGATTATGGGAGAAACCTGCTAGAGATTTGCTTAGAGTGGTATCTTATGACAACAAATACTATATTTCAACATAAGCAGATTCATTATATATATATATATATATATATATAAAGACTCGAAGGTGTGCCATTATCTGGTAAGCAGCCAAGTGTGTGGTTTCTTTAACCGCTGCCGGCTTCGTAAATAGCATTTCAAAAAATGAAGAGAAGCAAAACGAAAGTGATGATATCTGAAAGAGAAAAAAGATGAAGACAAGTAGAACGCGAAAACGAATATTTCTTACAGTGGGAGAGCGAAATGAGCCGGTTCGACCGGAGTGAAACCACGGCCTCACAGAAAACCGGCGTAAAATAGCGCTTGCGCTGTGTTTCGCCGAGTGAGTGAGGGTACCGGAGGCTCAACTCCCCCTTCCCCCCTTATTCCCTTTTAAAAGGCTGGCAACGCATCTGTGACTCCTCTGCTGTTGCGGGTGTCCATGGGCAACGGTTATCGCTTACCATCAGGTGATCCGTTTGCTCGTTTGCTGCCCTAACCTATAAAAAAAATTTAGATCAAATGATAGAGTTTTTGTGATTCATGTTTGTAAGATATGGTAAGAATGCTTCTGCCATTGATAAAATAGTCATGACAGGAAACAAAGTGGATGGAGCTGTGGCTTCATTTACGGTCAAACTTTGTCAAAATACAGACATGGTGCTAGGGACTATGCATGGGTATGAATGATGGGTGTATCGAAAGAAGGACACAAGAAATATGAATGCAATGCAGATGAAAGCTTCAAAAGAAATGGGTGGAGTGACGATGAAGAATAAATTGCTAAATAAAGGAAATGTGCGATGTGAAGGAAGATGTAGTGACAAAAATCGAGAAATTAATGCTTGGATGATTTCGAGACGTAGAAAAGATGTCAATAGACGATTGACGAAAGATAATAAGGCAAATATAAATGGCTCAGTTGGTAGGGAACGACCTAGATGAACATAATTATTTGGATAAAATAGGTGATATGTTGTAGGACCCGTAAACGACAAACATGCATGAAAGTATTAAACTCGAGGAAGCGAGGGAAGAATATTTCAATCGTAGCAAATGTAAAACTGTGATCTCTTCATACCCATTGGAAAGATATCCTTTGTTTATTTTTAATAAAATATCTCAATAAGTGTTAAGTATTTTTGTCAAATTAATTGATCGATCTTAATTAAAGTTCACTTCGGACTTCTCAAGTCTGGGTCAGGTAAGCCAGATAATTTTCTGGTGTGTGTTTTAATGTGTGCTGAGTGCATTGCGAATAATAATTTATTTACTAATATTACCCACTATTCTCACTTTACTCATTACCTACAGCTAGACGAAATTTAAAACTTGTTACCTTTTCAGTTTGAAGCAAATTGTTATAGCATTTAGCTACAATTAAAACCCAATTTTGTAATGCTTCGTACTCCTAAAAATATCGGATTGATTTGATAATAAATAGATATTATTAATCTGGATAAGGATTATATCAATAAATAGAGCCCTACTTCGTAAACGTAAATGTGATTTGCATCAATTTTGTATTAACAATAAGTTTTATTTGAGTTAGGAAATAGATCATTCATTGTGGACATTATGTACACCGTCAGAACGATTATTTTTTTTCCTAAAAGACCGCATAAGGAAACGTTAAGATTGATAGTGTTACCAATTTAATACCGAACTCTAATTCTAATTAGTACAAACTTTAATTTCAAGATTATTTAAAAATACCAATAATGACCACAGTGGTATTAGAATTAAAATAATGTATTGAACGTAATTTCAATAATGCGGCTGTAGGATATCATACTCGTATAATATTCAGTCTTTTTATAATTCTTTTTTGTCAATTAATTTCGTTCATCTAAAAATTATCATAAAGTATTTTTATAAATAATTAATAGCAATGTAAATCGATGGACCGTCATCATTCTTTCATTTCAATCTATACATTTATTAGTTTGCTACTGAAAAGATAACAGAATAGTATCCCTAACATCACAAATTATTTTTATTAATATAATAATATATATTATAACATACTATATAATATATATATATATATATATATATATATATATATATATATATATATATATATATTATATATATATATATATATATATATATAATATATATATATAATACTCTTAAATTGCCTGTGTTATTTATAAGTATTTAAAGATATTTTAATATGAAATTGCGAAGAATAATAAGTTATGTCCCTAATTTAAAGGCCTGTTTAATACTGTACCTATACATAACTATCTAGTAATATAGTAGTTGTTACAGGGTTCTATTTTGAATACCATTCGTTAGTGTACATCATATTAATCAATCAACTTACTTGATGCTAACTTGCTCATTGTGAAACGAACATTAATGGCTAATTTCACCAAAATTGTCTTATTGCCTAATTTGCCTAAGCAAATTCTATGTGGTATGCTGTTACTTCTTGTTTTAAATGATACGAAAGTGCCAACTTGCCACTTAATATTGTATTAAGCAAAACAAGCTTGGCTAAATTAGACATAAGTGTTACATCACATAAACTGTTACAGTTTTTGGTAATTCACTGTATGTTTCATGATGCTATATTCACATATGTCTAATTTGTGGGAGAAATTAATATTAAATATAATTGTACGTATCAATATGTCAAATTAATTTTATCCCTACTAATGTGATAAACGCGAAAGTTTGTATGAATGGATTTTGGTTACTCTTTGACATAAAAACGACTGAATGGAATTTAATAAAACATTACAATAATATAGTTTATACATCAGAATAACACTTAGGCTACAAATTATAAAGATATACACCACACTAATATAATCTACTCGAAATACTAATCCTGCGCGGATGAAGTTGTGTGTTGTGTATTTTTATCGTACTTAAGACCGGCAAGCACCCAGCGCTCCACATCCACAGATTAATCTGCTGCAACTTATGGTGAGGGCAAGCTCTGATTGGACATTTAATTTACCGTATCTGTCTTGTGCTGTAACTTGTGGTCAATAAATATTTTCTATTCAGACTATACTATACTATATTGTTTTATACTATGTTATTGGTATCGAACTAATTAACAACAATTTTTCATAAAAGATAGTTTGTAACAATAAAAAACTAGTACATTTTTTCCTTTTCTTTTTATACCCTAAAAGGTACGTATTAGTGAGTTTATTTTATCTAACAACAACTCTATTGGAACCATCTATGTATGTCGCATGAGAACAAAATATATCGACAGGTTCCAAAAACATAGTCGTAAGGTTAAATATTGCAAAATTACATTTACAGCATGAATTGAGATACTACACATATATAACACAGCTTTTAACTTATTACTTTTGGATAAAACTAGAGTTGTAATTGTATATGGCTCCGACGAATGACAAGCTTGCGCAAATCCGGACATTTTCGTATTGAATGGAAGCACGATAGCTGCGGTCTACGTACTTGAAACCTTGTTATATAAAATAAAACAAAATTTAATGACTTTTCAAACTTTTAAAATAAAAAAAAAAACAAAAAAATTAAGTTGGGATACCATTATGCTTTCATTCTTGAAAAAAATAATGAAACTCTCTATATCTTATTTATCTAATTATATAATTACAAAAACAATAAACTGGTTGAATATTCTTATTAAAAATATTTATTTTTACATTTATATATGATTTTATTGAACGGAAAGCTAATAAGAATTTAGTGTAGTGAGTGTACATCACATAAAAATAGAATTATCGAAATCTTGAGTGGCAAAGTATTGCTGGCAGGTCCAACAGCCGTTGGGAAGGAAAGATCTTCAAGTAGCAGGCACATGCAGAGAAACACAGCATTAATAGGCCTCTATTAAGGAGATCACGAATGAATGATAGTCAAATGAAGTGGAAAACTAAAGTGTTTTATAAACCTACACGCAGCAAGTAGCTAGGCAAGAAGAGCTGGTTGACCACATAATGAACAGAAAATTGTTCATATATCTTACTTAAATAACCTATCGTAAAAAAAAATACAAATAGTTCAAAATTATAACAATTGAAACGTAAATATACAAGACATGTTTTTTGTAAATGGAATGATGGAATTGTAGTTAAAGGGCGAACACTGCTTGCAAGTTGTCATTGGTCTAGACTCATTCAAATTAACTCATTATTACCATTTTGAACAGAGCCCCCAAGGCTCTCTACATAAAACAACAGTTTATTGTGATCGGTCAATTTTGTGAAAGCGCTACGAAAGTTGGTTGGCGAAAATAGAGGTACAAGCAAAAACCCAATAAGAAAGGCCTGGATCTTATCTGTTATGATTGTGGAGAGAGCGGATATATCAAGTTGAATTGCAACCTGAGAGAGGCAATTCCGTTAAACTGATTACAATATTCTAATCGAAATACATTTTCTTTGTTCTAGGAAATATTCTATAAAAGACATACTTTGATTCCTTTTTCCGCATTTCGTTGGATATTAAGCCTATCAAGATCAAGTGTCAAGGGTGTAAATGAGTAAGTTCTCTTAAGTAGAGATCGTTTATTAAGCAAGACAGACTTGAAAGGGTAGGATTACTTTTTGAGTTATCTCTAAACTTAAAAGAGACTAGAGAAAATTCAATAATCTCACAACAACACATTGATAGGAGGAATTGTTCCAAAATCAGAGTATTTATATTTCATTAAACACATGAACACGTAAATACGTGTACTACGTCTAACAAGAATGTTCCCATCTATAACAACCCTGGTTACTAGTTAACATTAAAGTTATAATCATATTAAACGTAATAAAATGATCTAAGATTTGAGAATATGAATTCAAACCAATCTGATTAATGACGCATTATTTTACCTGTGAATGACTAATCAACATATTTCCATAAGATGACTATTATAAATATAAAAAACAATTAATTTTATTATGGTTTATTTATTGGTTTTTTAATTACTCTTTATAAAATTCCGAAGATAAATTATTATTTACGATAACATATTTACGACATAGTATGTACCTGGGTTCCATAGCCATCGTCATCATCAATACAAATTATTTTTACCAAACAAGAAATTCGTGTGAATGATTTTTTGTATGTGCTAACTCAATAGTGCTCTCCTTTATAATTTAACAACAAAGTAAAACCACTGACAAAGAACCACTAACATACATTTTCAAATACAGGAAAAGAATCTTTTTGGTATGATATTACACCCGGGTATGATATTTATTACATCTAAGGCCGCTTTAGCATGGCAAAGCGACATAGAGAACCCGAGATAGTTTTGTCGCGAGGTGTGTTACCATAGGTAACGAGAAACAGCTTCAAAGCGATGTGAATAACGTGTAGCTTACGCATTTAGTTAAATAGGCGCGAGATAGTTTACCAGTTTGCTAGCACATATTCGTCACACATAGAAAACAGTCGCACGCAATATTTGTCTGTGTTACTATGTTAGATAGGTTCGCCTTATAGCTTATTAGCCAGATAGTTTATTACTAAATTTTTCATTGTTAACAACTCTTTACGTACGATTTTGTGAAACACAATTATATTGGTAATTTGGGATAACAACTTACTACTTTTATAATAGATTCCTTGACTTATATAGGTATTCATAATGACACATCTACTGGTCACTGGCAAACTGATAGACATAGTTCTATTTTAGCACTGACATAAATGTCAGTACCGCATTTGTTGAGAGACGAAACTTTTGTTAGCCACAAGTTTAGAAAGAAAGTATTTTATGACAGTAAATTCTACCTTAAGTAAAATTGATTTGATCACAAAGTTTTGTAATTGTCAAGACGTCGATGACATGACTGCTCGGTTCTACAAAATTCTTTATTCCATACTTGAGAAATATATACCGAAAACGTCATGCTATTTAAAGTTTTGAATTTGGTTTACGCATTACTTAAATAATCCGATAAAAGGTCAAATTAAGGTAAACATCCTTAATTTAAGTATCGCGTATGATTTGTGTATATACATAATATCACGGATTATAATGGAGAAAAGATGTCTAATATTTACGCTCATCCATTGTCTTCAACTCGTTGAAGTGCAACCTCTGATACCTACACAAAATTCTTAACATGTAATAATTACATAACGTATATAATAATTACACTCAAGTCACTTGATATTAACAAAACGTGAGTTGAATTAGCATTCCTCCTCTTTTTATTAAATTAATTCTTCCTTTTTAGATTATTATTAGTCAATCTTAATCACGCGGATCTTTCCAACAGATTAGTAACATTTGAATATAATAATATAACACTATATGCTAAGTAAGATCGTTATATTTTTTGTGCCATCACAGTACGAAAACATAGCATAAAATAAATATATTAATATCTATTTGATGAATCACGCCACGAAGGTTGAGAAATATATATAGAAATATATATATTGACTTCTCCAGTGAATTCGATCTTGTTGATTATGAACTATTCATATATAAACTGAAAATTTATACGGTATATATGGATATTATATTAATTTTTATTAGTTAGACGCTTATCTATAAATTTTAAATTATTATGGTTAGTAATATAAGTATAGTGAATATTATGCTTTTCGTAACGTGAGGTACGTTACGGATCATCAAGGATCACATTTGGCTCCTATTCTTAACAAATTAAATATAGCCATTATAAAATTTTTGCAGATGATTTAAAATAGTTGCTTTGGTTTTATAAATATGTTTTTAATAGATTTTTCATACAGCTGCGATCTAAGAGTAATTATGGATATTAAGCTTAGCTTCATGGAATATATTGATAACTTAGTGCCATAATCTTAGAAGATATTGGGTTATCTAAAAAGTACGTACAATGATTACAAAATGCGCAGATCCTGTTTACTATTTACAATGCTTTAATTTGTAGTATTTTCGAAAATCTATCAAGATCCTATTTACAAAATTATATGAATAGAAGTGAACGCAAGAAACTTTCAACAGCTTAAAAAATCATGACATCAAAATTTTTTGTGGAAGTACTTGAGAGAGGACGCAAGACATTGCCCACGTTCTAGTTATTAGTTCAAGCAATCATTCTAAATAATGCCCCAATATTTTTTTATATTTGTTTGGGATTTTTTAATTGTTTTATACTGTTTAGTTTATTCTTTATTTGATAATATTGGGTATAAAACACTTATACCATTATACTTTAACCACTGATTTTGTATATGTTTATTTTGTTAATAAACACAAAATGTTAGAGTTATTGTATTATCTGTGAAAGTCAGTGAATGACGTTTGTATTTTAGTAAATAAATAAATGTTCCTATTCATGAAACTACCATGTCTTCAATTATTCCCGACATATTTGGTCAACCTATTTGTGTTTTAGTTTAAACGTAAACTTCATATCGTATGCACTTATTACAAATTAACCAATTTCTATAATTAGCAAGTGCCTGCCGCAAAGACTGCGGTCGAAATTCAACACATTAAAATTTTGACTGAGCAGTTTCAATAGAATACATTAATAATAGTATTGATGTCACATAAATAAAATATAGTTGAAACGGCAACATTAAAGTCGTAAATAATAGCACAATCATCTATTTGAAGATGTGGATAGTTGACGATTAGAACTAATGTTAGGAGTGCAAATAGATCATATCTTCTTACCGCAGCAACCACCGAAGTTGAACATTTTTGGAATGGAATTTCAACATTTTTTTTTTCATACATGTTACTAACGAAAATAACAACCCATATAAGAGTATACGAACGAAAAGAAAATGACAATAACAAAGAAAATGACTAACAATGAAAAAGTGAATAATAATTTTCTATTTACTATAATAAAAATAAAATAATATGATTCACATTATCCTTCGGAAATTACAGACAGCTCAAGGGCATTTAAAACATGGTACAACAATACGCAAATATAACAATATATATAACAAGCGAAACTGTAGGTTTTGTTTTACCTTCGTCAATCCAACTTCAAAACGCGCACCGAGTTTTACTAGAAGTAATTGAATTAGTATGTGAACAAAATTAACGTAATCTATTTCAAATATTGAAGTGAATGTTAAGCAAAGATAACTTTTCTAAACCATTAAGGTCCTATATCAATACCTCCCTTTCACTTCGATGCTGGATCACATTCATTGAATGAATGAATGCTGATTACAATTTTCACCAATCAAGTACTTTATGGTTATGGCCACCAATAGGCTGTAATGTGATGTTATTAAAATTAAGTGAAACCATTTTATGAAAATGGTTTCACTGTAAGAGATGTTATCCTACATTGCGCATTATTATTAATATATTACACTTTTTGTCCACAATTAGTCATATAATAAAACCACAACTTACCTATTAAATGGTCTAATGGCCGTTTTCACCAACTTTGTCTTAGCTTAGGCGACTCCTAAGAGACATGCTGTCTCACTCTTTTCAGTTAATATAAAAAGTGACGGCATGTCACTTAGGAGTCACCAAAGCTAAGACAAGGTTGGTGAAAACGGCCATTAAGTGTCATAAACTTTAGGCCTCTTTTTTTTTTTTTTTTTTTTTTTTCCCCTGAGGAAAATGCATTAAATTGCATACCCCGGCTGTGGCGAGCCGGGGTTATGTGGGGCTCTCCTCCCCAAAAGGGGGAGGCCTACCCACTAAAAACCTCAGGGATGGCCTTCCTCAGGCATGTAGGGAGCCCCCGGGAACACAAAGGCCACTTCCGGGAACCCCCAGCCTCCGCTCCCCTCTCTAGGAGGGGAGCCCTCCTCGAGGGAAGCTACCACCTCCCCCGGTCCCCTCCACCGACGACGCCCCCCGGCCACGGAAGGGGCGTGGTCCATCCCGGGTTTAGGCCTAGCGCCTAAGACTTTCGTTAAAGAAAAACTAATGTAATCGGATTTGAAATATAAATTTGCTTGCAGAGTTTCTTCTTTCTTGAGTCAATGTGCTGCTAAAAATTAACGAGCTTAACAACAATGGAAGATGAAGCGTAATAGCAAACGGGCCTTCGAGAAGGCCGTTGGAAGTAGCACGAAAAGTAAAATAGTTATACAAATATTTAAAAAAAGATAAGATATCAATTCAGATACAAGCATTTTATTTGACATTTCAATGTCAAATAAAATGCATGACATTTAGCTAGTGCTTAACATTAAATTCGCAAATCAGTCAACGGCTGTCATATATAAATATTTAAATATTTCTTTCATTACTTAATTTTAATATTTTCGTATTTTTCTATAGAAAGCTTACCTTTCAATAATTTGAAATTAATGTTTATTTCTTATTTTCTTCCATTCTTTATCTTAATTTTAAAGTTGGAATATGTTTGTTTGGAAGCGCTAATCTTAAGACGTCTAATTTGATTTGAGTAATAATTACTGCATTGTCCACAAACATGAATGAAAATATGTTCAGGTGGGCGAATCCCTGGGTAGCTTGTACCCTGGGTAGCTTGCATCATAAAAGCACTAAGGCTGACATTCAAATAATTATTTTAGTGCAATACATTATTATTATTAAGCCAAAATAAGGTTTTAGAGGTATATACCATCAAATTAGATCAAAACAAATTCACAGAAGGTTTGATAAAGTTCTTGTTCAAAAATTTAGACTCATTTCTTTATGGTTTCCTTATTACGAACTTATAGTTTGCCATTCCCACTATACGATTTGATGGCGATTACCTTTTTTACACACATTTAGGTAAGGCCAGGTTAAAAAGTAATTAATTAAAAATAGCTATTAAGTAAATTACTTTTACGGCATGATAATGTTTTAGTACAAGGTAGCCAGGATAAATATATTTTTTTTAAATCATGAATGTTTGCTGTAAAATATGAGGTTTAAATTGTTTATGATAATAGCTAATGTAATTTTTGGTTTTGTTGCGTTTTCCCGAACGCCCGTAATTTGGTTATATTATTTAACTATATAATAATATTGCTTACTTACCGGTCCGTAGTTCTGGCTTGGCTTGAACGTGTGTTTTGTGTGTACTAATGTGCCCTACCGTATGTGGTTATAAATATATATCATAAACTACAATACTTGTAGTGTAAAAAATAGGAGAACGCGTGGCCGACCACTTTTCCAAATGTAAATGTAATCCCGTCGAAACCGTAATATGCCAATATTTATCCAATGGTATATTTAAATACACTTCCGTAAATAAACCAAAGAATATATTTAAAATAAACTCAATAAAAATGCCGTGAAAAAAATCCGAAGTGACAGTCAAGTACCGAAACCGTAATGTCAAAATCTTTTTTTTTTATTACTTTTTTAAATTTCCTTTTCCGCGGTCCGAAACTCATAAGTCCTAAACAATCCCCCACCCCGAGATGAGCAACCCTCATCTCGCTAGTCTACCGGTAGACGGGACAGGGTTGCCACCGCACGGCGCATCACAGAGTCGCCGATCGAGACCTCTGCGAACCGAGGTACACCGTCAGAGCCTGGATAAAGCTTCAAAATGCGTCCTCTACGCCAACGTAGAGGAGAAAAATTTGAATCCTTAATCAGGACAAGATCCCCTACCCGTGCAGGAGCCGTTTTATCTGTCCATTTCAGCCGCTGCTGCAACATGTGCAAATACTCCGAATAAAACCGTTTATTAAAATTTTGTGACATCTGTTGCAGCATTTGAAAGCGAGAAAGTCGACTCAGTGGTACATTCTCAAAGGGATACTCAGGGAGAGCTGCAAGGGGCTGGCCGATGAGGAAATGACCCGGTGTCAAAACCTCCATATCGTTGGGATCCGAAGAGAGTGGGCATAAAGGCCGTGAATTTAAAGTTGCTTCCACTCTGTAAAAGACCGTAGTAAGTTCCTCGAACGTAAGAACCGTTTCCCCAATAACACGTCTCAAATGTGTCTTAGCCACCTTCACGACAGCCTCAAAGATGCCTCCCCAATGAGGACATCCAGGAGGATCAAACTTCCACGTAATGCCCTGAGTAGCCATTGCTTGTCCCAAGTCCGTACTATGTTTCGTTAAAAAATCATGGACCTCCTTAAGATACCTGTCAGCACCCTGATAATTTGTGCCGCAGTCCGACCGTACCAAACTCGGTAACCCCCTCCGTGAAACAAAACGTCCGAACGCCGCGATAAACGCTTCCGTACTAAGCGAAGATACTATTTCTAAATGTACTGCCTTCGTTGACAGACAAACAAATACACATAAATAAACTTTGTAAGTCTTAGAGGTCCGCAAGTGAGAAGCCCTGACAATAAAAGGACCAGCGAAATCCGTACCGACACCGTGAAAAGGTCTGGTGACACTAACCCGATCGCTAGGTAGGTCACCCATCATAGGCTGCATGGTGTTAGCCTTTAACCGATAGCAAGGTATACACTTAAATATAACCAATCGGACGCACCGTCGCGCCGATAGTATCCAAAATTCCCGCTGAAGAATAGCAAGCAGTGCCGTACAACCTGCATGCGAGTTAGTAATGTGCCGATCACTTACTATCAACTGCGTCAAGGGTCCGTCCTTGGGCAGCAAAAGGGGATGCCTAGCCGAATACGGCAGCTTCGAGTTGCGCAGCCGTCCGCCAACACGAAGTAATCCCTCGCCATCAATGAATAAGTTAAGTTTCTGTACGGCACCCTTTAACCGACCCGTCGTCCGTAACGATTTAAGCTCGTCAGAAAACCGTTCCGATTGTACCCGTCGTACCCAAAACATGAGAGCAGCACGCCGTTCGCCTGCCGTCAGAAACAAAGATGTATTTCTTACAACCGGTTGGCGAGTATTCGTTATAAACCGACGCATCCATCCCGTAACGGCCAGTAATTTATTAAGAGAGCTAAACCGCAGTAAAAGAGGGTTTGTGACGATTTCTTTCTCCACAGCCATGACACGCACACAGGGCAGCGGATCCAATCCGATTAAAACCGTAGGGGGCCATGACGACTCCGGTGCCGTCAACCAAGCAGGTCCCCACCAAAGGTTATGACTCACCAACGAGGAGGCATAACAGCCGCGAGAGGCCACGTCGGCGGGGTTCAACTCGCCGGGTACGTGCCGCCAATTCAGATTCACTGACGAGTTTTGAATTTGCGAAACCCGATTCGCAACAAATGTTTCCAGCCTATGTACCGAGGTCTGGAGCCACGCCAAAACAATTTGGCTGTCAGTCCACGCATAAACGTTGCCTATGTTAATGTGCTTCCCGAGTGTATCACAAACATGATTCAATAACCGAGTAAGTAACGCAGCTCCCGAGAGCTCCAATTTGGGTATGATTTGGCGGTTGCGTATAGGAGCCACCTTGCTCTTCACCGTGATTAGATGTAACGCTACTGAACCATCTGGCTGTATCGTCCGAAGATATACGACTGCCGCGAAACCCGATTCCGAGGCGTCACAGAAACCGTGAAGTGACGCATGATACTTCCCCGGTGGAAGTATTTTACGAGGTATAACAACCCTTCCGATAGTGGGTAACTGATCAATAAATGCGAGCCAGTCCGTTAAGAGTTCAGTAGGTAGGGTCTCATCCCACTTAAGCTCAGCCAACCATAACCGTTGTAGAAAACATTTAGCCCAAAATATTATAGGAGCGATCCACCCGTTAGGATCATAGATACGAGCAACCGTAGACAGGACTAGCCGCTTAGTCCATATCTTTTCCGTTATTGTTAAAACCCGAAAGGAAAAGATGTCAGGAACCGGTAAATACTGAACACCTAAAACCGATGTTGAACGAGGAGAGTCCGGATTCTCAAATAACAATGGATCTTGAACGTGATCCGCTGGTAGTCCTTCTAAGAGACGTGGACTGTTCGAAATCCATTTCCGTAGTTCATAGCCAGCCGTTGCCAATAACGCTATGAGCTCGTTACGTAAAATTAAAGCCTCCTGTTCCGAAGATCCACCCGTGATAACGTCATCGACAAAAATTTCCGACTCTAAGACGTCCGCCGCACGAGGGAATCGAACGCGTTCCCGTTGAGCGAGTTCCAACAAGCACCGCATAGCCATCCAGGGGCTAGATTTCAAACCGTACGTGTTTGTGTTCAGTTCGTAGACGCGTAATGGGTGAGACGGGTCCTCGCGCCAAAGAATCAGCTGATACCGTCTATCAGCCTCATCAATCACCGTTTGCCGGAACATCATGCGTATATCCGTCGCGAAGACCACCTGGTGTCTACGAAAGGCCGAAATAAGATCCGAAATATCTTTATGTAGTTTAGCACCCGAGTGCAGGATTTGGTTCAATGAAACACCGTTAGAGGAAGGGGCCGACCCGTCAAACACGACCCGTATCTTACCGCTATCCGATTTAAAAACCGCGCGTGATGTGTATGAAATAGTGTTCTTCCGATGAGTAGTCCCTCCGTGCCAGGGACATGTGACCTAATTGTTCATATTCCCGCATGAACTCAATGTATTTGTCGCGAAACTCTGTATCTCGCTTCATGCGACGTTCCATAGAAAGCAGGCGTTTCTCAGCAGTGAGGTAGGACTGCCCCAGCGGTTTGCGAATGCTCACAAAGGGCAACCGAGTAACGAAACGACCGTTCGGTAACCGATAAACATTTTCGATAAAATGGCGCTCGCATTCTTCGTCGAGCGGGTCCTTCCGTGAAACCGTGGGTACCTCTTCTGTCTCCCAAAAACGCTGTACTAAATCCGAAAGAGAAACGCCCGTAAAAACCGTATCAGAAACCGTATCATATGCTGGGCCCATAATCATATATCCGTAGTGCGATGGTATAGCAACCAAGCCATTATTATTTAAATTTATAGTGCGTCCGGTGCACAATAATTGACCAAGCACATCAGTACCAAGCAACAAATCAATTCTTCCAATATTTAAAAATTTTCTGTCAGCCAAAGACAGGTGAGAAGCCGAGTTCAAAATTTCCGAAGGTAATTCCACCTGTGGATGTTCTCCTAAAATATCATGCAACACTAGTGCTGTAACTGTAATAACAGGTTGAGAGACCGATTCTCCAACAATGTTAAAGGTACATTGACCATAAACATGTGACACGAGCACATCACCTATGCCACGAACCGAAATATTATTATTAAATATGTATAGGCCTAACCGTCTCGCCAAATTAACTGTTATCATGCAACCTTGCGAACCCGTGTCCGCTAGAGCCCGTGCTCTAACATAAAAACCGTTAATATCACAAATCCTTACCGCAACGGTAGGCAATAAAATAGTATTTAAAAAGGTTGCATTTGGCGAGGCGGCGGCGACTACCTATTCTTGAACGTCACGAAATGAAGCATTCACCCGATTAAAAACCTGGGCTGCCGACAGCGCCAGAGGGTTATATGTAGGGGGTCTCGAGCGCCCCAATGGTGTCCGAGTCAGGTGCCAACTGGCATCCGGTGTCCGGTAACCAACCGGATGACCGAAAGATGGCGGCGTGTTCCTCAATCGCGGCCGTTCCGCGAGTGGTGGTGAGAACCCCTCGCTCTCGCTGCATACGAGGCCGCAGACGCATACTGTTCCGCAGTGACGTCACGAGATTCGTCCGCTTGAATATGCCCTATGCCCGCTGCATAGGGTGCTTGTACCATAGGCCCGGTGCCTCCCCCACCCGTATGTGGAGATGCCTGTGAAGTAGGCCTAAAGCCACCCCCACCCGTATATGGAGGTGTCGCGCGCACGTCCACCCGTCGAGGCGACGCTCGTCCAGAATGAGGAGGTGAAGTCCGTACTTGTCCGCTTTGACCCCCTCCTGAAGGAGAACCAATCCGTGCCGCTACAGGCCTAACTCCACCATTCCTATTCAGGCATAACATCCCGTGATGTTTGCCGTTACAATGAATACATGGTCGTGCCACTGCACAACTATTAGCAAGATGATCCCCTAAACAAAAATAACACAACTTGTGATTTTGCACAAAACACCTCCGCTGTTGAGGGGAACAATTTATAAAATGTTGGCATTTAGATATGAAATGGCCTATGATGCCACAAAAGGTGCAACCAACCCGCTTGGATTGCAACCTATTATTAATAGTATGGTCCGATGTAGCCATACCTACCCTAGTCCCCCGAGTGGGTGGCCTAATCCTACCCTGACTGAATACAGGTCTTCCCTGACTGGACACAGGCCTCCCAGATGGCCCTGAGGTAGCCGTTGCAGGAGGTGAGCCTACATTGTCAACAATCCGTGCTTCTTCCTCCAAGAAGGTCAAAAGGTCAATAAATTTAGGCAACGGGCATGCCTCATCTCCGCTTCCATATTTTTGTTCAAATCTTAATTTTAAATCAGAGGGTAACTTATTCAATACAATATGGAGCAACAAGAATGACCACTCCGTTACTGGTAAATTTAATTTCTCCAAACAATTATAGGCCACCTTTAATGGATTTAAAAAATCATCCCTTATAAACATGATATTCCTTAAATAAGGCAAATTTAATATCTTTGCCACATGGGCATCCGCAATTAACCTAATATTTTGATATCTGCCCATCAATAGCGCCCTTGCAGTCTCATAATTGTTATCTGTTATGGTTAAATGTGAAATAACCTGGTGAGCGTCTCCCGATAGACAACTCAACAGATAACTTAATTTTTGTGAGAGTGATATATCCATCCGACAATGTACCAAAGAATCAAAAATGTTAATAAATGACATCCAAGTTTCATACCCACCAGAATACTTGGGCAAATTTAAATCCGGCAATCTAGTATAATTGAGGCATTACTACTTGACTGACCCTTAACCGTGGGACTACTGGCCAGATCCAGTGTCCGCCATGTATCTGCTCGCATTTGAAGCCCGCTCTTTCAAGGCCTCAACCCTGTCTGGTCTACTCACCAGAGAAAATGCGCTTACCAACCATTGCAATATGCGACGAATTTCGTTGTAACCGTCCGACATATCAAAGAATTTACAAAATAACAGGTCCGTAACCGAAAAGAAAACCACGCTCTGCTACCAGAAAATGTTGCGTTTTCCCGAACGCCCGTAATTTGGTTATATTATTTAACTATATAATAATATTGCTTACTTACCGGTCCGTAGTTCTGGCTTGGCTTGAACGTGTGTTTTGTGTGTACTAATGTGCCCTACCGTATGTGGTTATAAATATATATCATAAACTACAATACTTGTAGTGTAAAAAATAGGAGAACGCGTGGCCGACCACTTTTCCAAATGTAAATGTAATCCCGTCGAAACCGTAATATGCCAATATTTATCCAATGGTATATTTAAATACACTTCCGTAAATCCAAAGAATATATTTAAAATAAACTCAATAAAAATGCCGTGAAAAAAATCCGAAAATGACAGTCAAGTACCGAAACCGTAATGTCAAAATCTTTTTTTTTATTACTTTTTTAAATTTCCTTTTCCGCGGTCCGAAACTCATAAGTCCTAAACAGGTTTAGTGTTTTTATGTTGTTCTGTGTGTTTTCGCTGTTTTTCCCCTGTTTTCTTTGTAATTTTTGACCCGAACTGCCTAAGGACTCTTGTTTTCGCAACTAATAATACGACTCAGACTGTAATATTGCTCTTGTGACGTGGGTGTGCTTAAGGATTCTGAATTTGGCCTGTTTCTTGGATATTGTTGTTTATAAGGTTCTGAAGCCAAAATGAGTGGTCGCGGTCGTAGCCACGGCAGATCCTCTGTAACCACAGGCATTTTGTGTGTTAATTGTAACATATGTATTAATACACTAAATCTGCTGCGTTATTGTTATTGTTGCGCAAAAAATATGGTTAATAAAGACATAACCTATAAAACTACTACGCAAAATTGCTCAAAAACCTGGACTCCGTAAATTACGATTTTATTTTCTTATTAATCAGCAATACATGCTCTTTTAAACAAGGTATATTTCATTCATAGACGCTTACTTTTGAATAAAATGATGTATGGGAAGCTGCCATAGCTCTTTCACTTTATGTACTCAAAGTGAGCACAAATAGACTTTTAAGTGAATACAGCGCAAAGAATAGATTTGTGTCCCGGTGTGAACAGACACCATGACGTTTTTCTAAAACATTGTATGAGTGTGGGTTAAGTAGCATGCAACACAACCTAGTACAGCGCAGCGTATTACACTATGTATGAAATAAGAAAAAGTACAGATCAAACACACAATGCCGAACAGCACTACTATTTTATTTAACATTAGCTTTCCACCGGAGACTGTCCGCTTTATATATTTTTTTCCCGATAACATGATATTTTCTAATACTTCTTATGTTCTATATTCTACTTCGAGTCTCAAACTATACCAATTTCATCAAAGTCGATTCAGTAGTACCGGAGATTACCTAAATATCCAAACTCTCAAGCTTTACCTTTCGATGAATCAAATCAAACAAAATAAATTTTCGTACTTTTTTGTTATAAATTATTATACACACGCTCCTACTGTTCACACAAACTAACACGTACTCCACAGACTCGAGATCCGTGACTTTTACTCCAATTTTCTTACTTGTCACTCACAGAAATTGATAATAACTTCAAAAATAAAAGTAAAGTCGTGAGGATACCTAATTTATCAAAATCCCAAAATATGGTTAATATTGTCTTTTAGATTCATGCTTATGTAAGACCAGGTAATCTTCTACGTAAGTTTGTGAACAGATTATGAACACAAATCATAAGTAGAAACAAAAGAAATAATAATATACAGCATTATCTAATTTATTTTTTGGTGTTAACTAAATAAATGTGTTAATACATATGTAAAAAAAACTTCATGTTTCACGTTTACACAAGACTTTTCCACAAAGTATTAAAAAAGCTATTCTATTTTTAAACATTCAAATACGCACGTTTATTGAACACACAAACAGGTTTAAGTCAAGTCAATCAACTATGCGCAACAACCAACATCGTGAGATATTTCTTTTTATTTTTACTAGAACAAATAAATAGACATAAAATAGAAAAAGTTTGATTATTAAGTATACGTTTGTATTTATTATAAGATAAACTGAAAATAAACCAACGAATATCAACTTTATTTGGTATCACATAAAATCTCAACTAAAAAAGAATGGATGAATAAGATACATAACAAAATGCAATATATATGTTAGAATATATATAATATAATAGCAATAACGGATGGAGGTGTTACTTATATCCTTCATATTTGTAGTATGGTTATAGCATGTAGCATTGCTATATCGTGAAAATTAATAATCCTATAAACCCAGTAAAATGTTTTCTAGTTATCAATTTACCTGAACTTCACTTATTGGTTTATTGAATATTGCTTATCTTACTTGATCCTATTAATAAAGACATATTTAATATACCATTTAAGAAATTCACGACTTTTCTTCAAAAGTTCTTCAAAGTATTCGTATTAATCTGACTATATTGTACTGTTTCGTTGAAAATTTGTTTGGACCTATTCTTGTACTTTTGAATTCATTGAATATACTCGTACATTAAGGGGAATAACATTCAGAGGGAAAAGAATTGTAACAATTAAAACAATGATTCTTATTATTTTCAGTTTTCAAACAATACGTTTTAATAAAAATTCTTAGACTTTATGTCGGATTTTCCCTTTTTTTCCTTCTATTCTTATATCTTCTGCCCCTTTCTATGTCCCAAACTAGGCTACACCAAATTTCATCTAAAACGAATCGGAACTAGAGATCATCCACTCATAAACTTTTTAATAATTTAATCCTTGAAAATTGTTATGCAATTATTAATTTAAATTAATTATATGTATAAACTTGAAGAAGCAGTTTTAAAAATCGTTCGTAAAACGATATAAGAACTTTGTTTAAAATAATGTTCGGGGTCCGCCTCTTAACTTATACTCGCGAAATACCTATATAATACTCGTAGGGACATTAGGATCCCAGAAATTAAAAAATACTAGGTATGTATAAAACTAAAATTTAATACTTGAGTTATGTATTTTTTAAATAGGTCCAATTTGGATAAAATTACTTTTTTGATGTCTGTTGACACTATTAGTATACACTACAAGTACTTTTGCTTTATTATAGAACTATGTACTAAAGAAATATTAAGTAAACAACATATAATTTTGATTTTTATAAACAGTAGAGTTCCAATTAAGGAATATTCATGAAGAAATTTTTTAATTTTTTAATAAATGTTACGATTTTCATTACATTGTTTCAAGACGTGTTGTAACGACATGATGCGTAGTAAGCTATCGTCAAAATGCGTACTGCTCTGTGTACTTCAACTAATCTATTAAAATATTTGTAAAAGCCACCAATGAATGTCTTTAATGCGTTATATCAGTTTAAGATTTGACTTCTTGAAAATCTTTGAATATTTATTGTCTGAAGTTAACAATTAAGTACTCTATTGTAGCAGGTGTTATTTTGCGGAAGTCCATTGTATTACAAAGGATATTGTTTTTTGCTGATTCCGCGCAGTTCATGATGACTTGTCCAACAAGCAGACAAGGTCGACACGTGTTTCGTCTCTCAGCGAGACATCTTCAGGATGTGTTGCCCGCCCGGTGACTCACCAGCGGCTGGCTTGCGGCGCCTTGCGCGCTTGTATTTATAGGCCGAGGGGCTTGGCCCCTCCTCTGGGTAGGCGGGGCTACCGACCATTGGGCAACTGTTTGTATAATAGGCGAATGTGTAAGATTTGTTTGTTCGTTCAGCAATGTAATATTAGGTATATTTTTATGTTTGTAGATTTCGAATATTATTCGAATATTCGGGAACAATTGGAAATCTACAAACATAAAAATATACCTAATATTACATTGCTGAACGAACAAACAAATCTTACACATTCGCCTATTATACAAACAGTTGCCCAATGGTCGGTAGCCCCGCCTACCCAGAGGAGGGGCCAAGCCCCTCGGCCTATAAATACAAGCGCGCAAGGCACCGCAAGCCAGCCGCTGGTGAGTCACCGGGCGGGCAACACATCCTGAAGATGTCTCGCTGAGAGACGAAACACGTGTCGACCTTGTCTGCTTGTTGGACAAGTCATCATGAACTGCGCGGAATCAGCAAAAAACAATATCCTTTGTTAACAATTAAAAATGATGATATTGCAATATCATCAAGTAAAATGCCACTAGTTATATAAATATGGTTAAATTTGCTGCTAGTATTATTTTCCAAAAATCACTGAACAAGCAGGCATTTTATCATAATCAGTAGACGTTACACGAGTTAGTGGTGAATTTCAACAGGCTGCGATAAGTTACAAGTAAAATTTGTCACGGGCGCGAGTTGCGCAGCGTATCTCCCTTGATTATGTGATCTGTGGAAATGCACTAGTGAAATATTTTGTTGTGTTTGTTTATATGTGTATGTATGTATAGTGTTGTACTTGACACACCTAAATTGAATAATAAGATAAAAGGAAACAGTAAACTATACACATACATAAAAACATTCAATTCCGAGAACTGTATATAAGAATAATGGCATATGTTATATATAAGTAAAAATTTTTGATAGTAAAAGTTAATCGACTCTGATCGTGAATGAGCAGCATAATATTTTGATTAATATGCTGCAGTATTAATAGGTCAAAGGAGCCGGAGTTTCTTAGGATGTTATTCTGAGTCCCGTGCACCTATTAATAAAACTAAAAGAATCTTAAGCAACCGTGTTTTCCTTAAACGCGAAGCGTAATTATTTTGTTCAAACAGCCTTGCTATTCAAAATGTTAATAAGCACCTTGATATTTGTTTGTTTACTTGCGAGTGTAATAGCATGTTTTTGGTTACCTGTGGAATTGAAATGCTTTACATAAAGGTAAAACACCGAATCAAAGATTAAACATTGGATGATAACTCTAAACAAATTTTAAGTTTACCTTTATGACACACATTTATATAGGACTTGGTTTAAATAAAACTGGCAAAAGCGGAATTTATATATTTTTAAGACGTACATGCTCGGAAATTTGAAAGTAGCACAAGATTAAAATAGCACCAAAACCCGTAACGCTTATTTTAAAAGAGAACTTGGGACTTGCTGCTTATAAAATACGTACTAGTCATTACTTATCAAAACATCAGCACAAATGTATGAACCAAGACACCATTCACACAATAATATAATAAATGTTATAATCAAATGAAAAAGAAACAACATTGTTATTGTAACAATATTTATTACTAAACTAAGTACTAGTATAAATTGATTTGCTTATTTCTAGTCACGTTGACATTTTTTTCACTTTTGCATTTCAATTTTTATAGTAAGTTTATCTTTCGGTATGTTACCAAGATTACTGGAGGAACCAGTTTCTTCATGGTGTGCCCGTTGTCAACAAAATCTTTAATAACCAACCTTTTTAATAACCAGTTTCATGTTAACAATCTATGTATAAATAAAATTGAATAAGAATTCAATGCTCCGATTCTTAACCTCAATCAAATATCCCTTCTAAGTTTTACGTTTATATAATTAGTTCACTAATTTAACCAAGTGACTTTGTCACTATTCATCTATTAAGAATAGCACCACTAGTAATTACAGTTAAATTCATTTTTTGAAAATCCGTAAGTTTTGTAAACAACAAAACAGTCAATGCAATTTAGTCGGATTTGGTTTAGTTCACCTGTGTGTTGTTTACACTTGAAGATTTCGTTTCTATATTTTGAATTGAAACAACGAAGTTATCTGGCGTATTCGTCCCGAGTGCCTATTAATACCGAGATGGTTCGAATGTCACAAAACATTGTTACTTTATTGTTTTTCATTTTAAATTGTTTTATTCCGCTTATTATATTCTGGCTGCGGTTGTATCAGAAGCTACAAACGAAGTTCCCTTTCTGATGTGAAACGAGTTTGTGCTACTCATATATTGTTATATTTGTATTAAGAAACTAACATTTAAATTAAACATTGCATAATAGCATTGTTCGTATTGCTATATTTCGAGGTGAATAGCAAGATTTACAGTGAATTACATAGTATTATTTTTATCATATTCCCTACACTAGACCTAAATTTCTTATAATATTTTTGTTCTTATTATATGTATTACAAAATACTCAAATTTAAGAATATTTATTGAATAAATGTATATGTATATAATACAACTAATATCTTGCGCGTTAAAATAATTTCATTTGATTTTATGTATATTCTATACATATTTTATAAATGAAGTTTCTAAACAGGTATAAACATGACATTTTTTTTTTCTCTAAATCAGATGAGATCTTATCTGCCATTTAGAGGAAAAAAATGTTATTAATTATAGTATATACTATTACTGTTTATGTTTACATAAAATATGTAAACATAAAATATTTTTAATGCTCATGTGAGATTTAATGAGTAATTTTACTTGAACAATGTGATATAAATCTTCATTTAATTTATTATATTTTTACTTTGACAAGACTTACATTTCACAATAATATTTAATAGTGCACTACACCCAAGGTGAATGCTTTAATGTGAGAACAACAAAGGAATAAAATAAACTCGTAGTTTATTATTATGTGAAGTAACTACCAGTTTGTATTTGATTTAATGAAAATGTATATGTATACCTGTTGTGCGGTTACAAATATTGAGATATGATTATTTTACAGTAGGTAAGGTGTTCTCCAATAAGAGGTGTTATTAATATTCAAACAAATATATAAATTATCAGATGATTATTTCATTATATATAAAGTAAGGTATACCGTAATAATGGAAAGGAAAAATCAGCCAAATGGCCACTAAATTCCCGTTTACAGGACCATATCATTTTAATGAAATTTTCCATAACCATATCGCAAAGTGGCTGCCCTATGTCCTCGTAGCCTCATGAATTTCATTTGTGAGGCTTTGAATCTACGCTGGGCTGTTGGCATAGACCTTATCATTCTTTTTTTTTTCCTCACGAGAGGAGGCTGAGAATCCTCATGGATACCAACGCAACAGGCAAGCAGGGATGCGTTGATTATGTCGGACTCCTGGTGAATCGAGGCGGCTCGACCCAACAGACCTACCGACTAAACTCAGCCTGAGTCTTTGGTCCTAGAGACCCTACTGGCTTATATTGACGAGAGCCGCACCTCAGGAGAGGCACAGATAGCGCTGCCCCATGGTGAGGGCATAGGCGCTAGAAGAGGCTCGGTTCACCAAAGTGGAACCGGCCTGTATTGACAGAGAACCTACTCGTGGCTAAGCAGAAGGCTGCCGATTAGGGGGTGACAAGGGAGGCGACGGCTCAGACGCCGCCGCTTGCAGGTCTGGAAGGTCCTGCATTTATTGATTAAGGGAGTCGCTAAGGACACGTTCCGGTCCACACATCCTCTGCCGAATATTGATTGTAAAACCCTTATCTTTCACGTGGTTCTAAAGGAAGAAGTCGCAAGGTGTTAAATTTTCCACCAATTTCTGTATTGCGGTCCGACAAGGAAGGAGCTTCACGACGACCCAAAAATGTTTTAGTTTTACAAACCGTCTGGTAAATTGTAGACCGACCGACCTGTGTAGACTTCCTTGGGGGAAGCCTGAATCCAGTAGTGGGCTACTAGTAGCTGAAATGATGATGATGAAACATTTTCTAAAATATAAAGCGTGCTTACTCAATATAGCGGCTATCAAATGTCCACATGTAATAGATTTTAAGCATAAAACGTATGTATCTGATATATAATATGAACGGACATAAGATGTTTGATCACGTTTAGGAGCATAGAAAGGAACTGCGTTAATTAGCGTCTCACAATGGAGAGATCGCAATCTCCAGACCCTGATTACAATGCTTTATTCTATCCGATAACACATACGAGTCTTCGTGAAATGTTCAGATTTACTCATAGTAGGGGAGCCGATTTACGAAAGCAGGCCCATCAATAACTTTAACTGAAAACATGAGCAAATCTCAAATTTTCCTTTATTACCTCTAGCTCTAGCTAGAGGTAATAAAGGCTCTAGCTAGCATTATACTGTATATTATCCGATAATTAATTGAACATTACAACTAATTATCGGACATATAGACTACATTGACAAAAAATAGATCTTGTGGTAACTTGGTGTGCGTGTGCGTGGCGTCTGTACAATTAAATGTTTATACAAATTCATAATCGATTTCTTTTGTCTCGATAATGTAAATCCTTTATTTCAATATTCTTGTTCCAAATTCAAGTTCACCCATAGATGCTAGTAAATACAACTTTGCTCGAACTTATATCTGAATTAATCACCGCTTCTGTAATAGTTGATATATGTTTATGTTATAAAAATGTATGCCTAAGTTTTCAAAGACAACTTTGATTGACCTAAAATCAACCTTGTTCAATAATCTTTTTTCTTTCTTTTACATCTAACTAACCTCAGTCACAAATATTTTTTTTATTAATAATTATTTATTTATTTAAGCCCTAAAGAAAGATTATAATACATATTTAAATCAGTTAGATTAAGATATAAATGGCTTATAATTTATGTGGTTAAGTACGCTTACTTTTAAGCTAGGTCAAGCCTGTATACTGGCTCCCCTGTATCGGCGGGGGAGCGGAGGCTGGGGATTCCCGGAAGGGGCTTGATGTTCCCGGGGGCTCCCTACATGCCTGAGGAAGGCCATCCCTGAGGTTTTTAGTGGGTAGGCCCTTCTGGGGAGGAGAGCCCCACATAACCGCCGGCTCGCCACAGCCGGGGTATGCAATTTAATGCATTTTCCTCAGGGGAAAAAAAAAAAAGGTCAAGCCTGTATTAGAAAAATCTGTGGTTCGGTAACAGAAGAAGCATTTATAATCTCATGCACGGTGAAATAGTCATGACGCGTAACGTCAAATAATTACCTGTATCTCAATTTTATAGTAATACTTATATTCTTATTTAACAGACACAGTGTCACTGTTTAATGTATCATTACATGATGTTTTAAATCTTGAAGGATATCAAATATGAATTATTGCTATGGTTGCATCGTAATTACTTGTTTATAATATTAAATTGAAATTAGATTTGAAATCCATTAAATAAAAACAAAAAAGGAACATGTAACAAAATATAGCCAAAAATACTGTACATGTTTATTAATTTAACATTTTCGTATATAGTAAAAAAATAAATGGTTATATTTTTTGTTCTTAAGTAATCGATTTTCAAAGATCAATCATAATCACGCCGTTTACAAGGAAACATAGCGGCATATTTCTTATACAAACCTTTACATATGTTAGTCCACAAGTCAATACAAACTCAATCTCCTTCAACTTCAAGAACCACTCGCCAATATGTACTGCTTCAGAGTATTCAAATGTAAAGAAACATAAAGTCTCCATGAACCATGCCGTAGAATATTACTACATTTAAATTCACAAGAGCGCTATGATTATGTCAAGCATTAAATAAAATATCTTATATAACTAGTATCTTATATAATATTAATTTTATTGTATTTTGGAGCAAGAGATGCGCATTAGAAACCGAACAAAAACCGAGGTATTCTTTTTATCGTGCCCAACACACGCCGCGCGTCACACACGCCAGTCATTTTCACGCCTCAAATCGCAGACAGGTTCTTCCCCTCGCGAAACATGTTTATTTACAGTTTTGGTTTAGTTTTGTTATTAGGTGCTTATTGTATTACGGGATATTGTTTAATTACCAGTTAGGTAAGTTTATTTCACTTAACTCCTTTTGAGATTACCCTACTATTAATAGTAAGCTAATGTAAAATGTAAAACAGAAATACCCATCAGAAGGACCTGGAAACAGAAACATATACGGGTATTTTGACGTAAGTGGGGCGAAAGAAAAGAATAAATTAGAAAAAGCCGTGGATAGAAAGCTACTAAAAAGTAAAAAGCGAAGAATGAAATAAAAATTCACGAAACACTTAATCAAACAATTCAAATATTATTGTATTATATTATTTATATTTCATCGTAAATAACGTAAGCTAAACAAAATGATGATACACCTTCTTAGTTTCTAGGCTATCCTTCTCGGGAAAGTTCTCTCAATTATCAATCCAGAATAGCTTTTTTTTAAACTTTATTATACTCGTATAAATATGTAAAGTGAAAGAGTTCATTGTTATTTCTTAATAAATATCTATAAAGGTATATTGAATAAAGACTAATAAATTTTGAATTAAATTTAACAGTGCGATTAAACGGCGATGATTTTATATTTCAGTAACCGGGTATAAAAGTCTTCAAACCGTAATATCCAGCTGAAATAAAATGTCTGTCAATGTAAACGTTCGTATGAATAAATCAGTTAAAATTAAATCTTTTCAGAGCTAACATCACATCAAGGTTAAATTTTTACATTTCGATCATTTCTATTAAAATTAAATCTCCAAATATGTATATAAACATAGGTTCTAGCAATTCTTTTATTCTGGTAAAGATGATTTGCTGGAGAACAAGAAAATCTCCATTGTGGGACGAAGTGAATTTACCAAAGTTATGTTCATTGTTTTAGAATGTCAGGTTAAATGAGTTAGCTTTCTGATATTTAACTGATAGAGATTGGATCTCCCGTGATAGGCATATAGGATTTACGATCAACCACAAATTAGGGAACGCACATACTTGGACCAAATAGGAGATATCGTAAATGAAAGCCAGTGATTGATCTTTAGCAAGGGGAAAACTGTGATATCTGCCTAGTCCCATGAGAAAGAGGCGAGAGTATACAAGAGTATACTCGTATACTCACGCCTCTTTCTCTTTTATGTATGCAGTGAGTATAGTATGACTCGACGTAGCAAATTTTATTTCCTAGCAATACACATCAGAAATAAGGAAGAAGACTTTGTGAATTTTGTTTTCCAGCATCGCTTGGCGTTTAAATGGTATATGAATACTTTACGTGCTATAATTGTTCAGAGTTAGAACAAAGATTCGCGTACGCGACGAAAGTTTTACGGGACTTCACCTGCGTGTGTAGATTTTACGATAAAGATTTCAAGCAACTCTTGATCCTCTTAAACTTTGAGTATATTCAAATGAAGATAATGTAAACCATTATTTTGAATTAGCATTTAATGAGTTATGTCACAATTTGTATCGAATAATATGTAAATATATTCTATCTACGTGTAGTTCCTTATGAATATTAATTAAGTGTATCTAAATCTTTTCTACCTTCTAACATACTTGTATTTTTAATGACTTTTAAATATAATAAATGTTATAGTTCCGTATAAACTCCACAATTCGTGAACCTTAGAATACAAACGTTAGTTTTTCCATTCACTTTTAATTTTACTTAAAAAATGTTAATAGTTTGAAAAAAAAGTATTTTAAGTAGCACTCGCTATTATTAAGGCCGGCAAAATAGTGAAATGTAAATACAAATAGTAATTTGTATTTGGCTGGTTTTGATAAAACTATTTTGGTATCTTCGAGGTCTTTAGGCAAATGTAATTTTATTACTGTACTTCATCTTGCCGTTGGCACTCCTGCAATCGTCTAAGGAAAAAAAATAAAAACTCACTTACAAATCTTGCAAGAGATTGCTGATGTTTTCTTTTTGGTACAATCGACTTGAGGCGTGGCACTGGTCATTGAAACGGGAGATTTGTGACCGAGGTGGACCCTGCCGTGTATCAATGTATTTTTCGCTTATCGAATTTCATTTGACGATCCTATGGCGAAGGAAAATATCGTGAGGCGACCGGAATATTGCGACGAAATTCAAAGGTGTACGGAATCGACCAATCTGCCTTGAGCTATATGAATTTAGACCTTATCACCAGTTAGGATAGGCTCAAGCCCCTGGGTGGATACGTATATGAACTGTGATGATGACACTCAACTTTTCATTAATATCCACAAGAAAATATCTAAATGAAACTAAAAATAAAACTCTTTATTGAAACAAAGTTACAATAAAAAAATACTACCAGGTACCAATTTATTAGTTCAAAGCGGTCTTATTTCTCATAAAGATTTCTTTCAGCCAACTCTAATGATTTTGTGAGACATAGGATTAAACAATGTTTAATACAACTGATTTTAAAATATAAATAATAGGAGCGTCATATTTATATACATTATTAAAAAAAGATATGATAAAAAAATTGATTGGATACACCCATACATAATAATACAAACCCATATATACTTACCCATACACACATAATACTATCCGAATTATGTTTAAGCATATGGTTTTCCCACGTCCAACAATTTAGTTTGTTTACGTGTCCATTGATGTGAAAATGAATCCTGCCCGTGAACAATACATTTTCAAACCTAGAGTATTACTCGTATTACTAAAGTACAGTATTAGCCAATATCTTACGTTGAATGTAATAATTTCATTTCATTTACTGTACAATTTGAATAGTCTTATAGTATATGCTGTAGTTTGAGGTCCAGTTGCAATATTTGCAGTTGACTCGTCCTTAGATTTCCAGATTCGCCGAACGCTTACGCGTAGATAATTTTGGATTTCAACTTCCTGAATGTTGCTGATGTAGTCTTCGTCTGAATCTCCCAAATTATTTCATTTTAAAGGGTCGGGTTATACAGTGACTGCTACTTTTGGCTTCTAGCTTCACACCGGTAACGTTGATACGTTCGAATGTTCGAATCGATTATGATTAATCAACCATCAGCCAATGTATTAGTGTTTGATGCTTACTTGTACAGTGTAAGATAGACATCTTTTTATACAAAAGAATTTGTAAATTTCGATTCCATTATGTCATGTACTTTGGGTGGTAAAATTAACGGATGCAATAAAGCTATTTATATGACATTCTTTTCCGGAATTTCTTACTTTAATATGAATTTAAAATTATTGAAAAATGAAATCAAAATTATCATATATTATACAAGGATTTTATAATTTAAAGCAATATTTTCCTTAACCGATGTAGAATCTAATGTTCCCGGTGTGATATCCTTATTATTCGGCGCTGATATATTTTACCGATTAATTTAAGATCATCATCCTCTTGCCCATTTCCCATTATCTGGGGTCGGCGCAGTAGATCTTTTTCTTCCATTCCTCTCTATCAGCCGTCATTTCCATGCTTACTCCTGTCATTCTTATATCATTCTTCACACAATCGATCCATCTTTTATTCGGCCTCCCTCTACCCGTGTATCCTTCCACTTTCATATTCAACATTCGTTTTGTGACATGACTTTCATCCCTCCGCATCACATGTCCAAACCATGCTAATCTACTTCCTCTCACTTTTTCTACTACTGGCGCTACTTTCAGGCTTCCTCTTATACTCATTCCTTATCTCATCCATTCTTGTCACACCACACATCCATCGTAACATTCTCATTTCATTTGTATGCAATCTATTTCCATCCTTCTTCTTGACGGCCCAGCATTCACTTCCATACATGACGACAGGTCGGATGATCGATTTGTAAATTTTCCCCTTCAGCCTTATTGGGATTCGGGGATCGTACGTTGTAGCTGTGACCTGTCGCCATTTCATCCACCCTGCGTTAATCCTATGCTGCACAGCTCTATCTATTTCGCCGTCATTCTGAATGAGGGAACGGAGGTACTTGAAATCTGAGCAGGTAGGAAGTATAGCGCCATCTAACGACATGGGTACAGGACTGGAAAAACCGCCGAAATACAGTAGTACAGTAGTCAGTACAGTTATTCAGTTTTGGATCTGCTGATCTTCATCAGGATCAGGCCAATACTCTCCAGCCTCTGTTGCCACCCCGTCAGTCTGCTTTGTACCTAGATGCCCTCTTCCCCGACAAGCACGATTTCGTCGGCAAAGAGCATGCACCAGGGTGCCTCCTCCTGCAGGTCAGACGTCAGAGCGTCCATAATCAGAAGGAAGAGGTAGGGACTCAATGCCGACCCTTGGTGCAGCCCTTCAGCCACACCGATACTGTCCGTCGTTCCCGCGGCAAATCGTACACATGTACAGGATGCTCTGTACAAAACATGGACCAACCTCACATACTTCCTCTTTAACGCCCACCACAAAACCTCACGGGGAACCCGATCGTACGCCTTTTCGAGGTCGACAAAAAACATGTGCAGATTTTTGTGCACGCGGCTGTACTTTTCGCACAATTGGCGTAAAACGAAAATGGCATCTGTCGTACCTCGGCCGGGCATGAATCCGAACTGGTTTTGTGTTATCTTACACTCTTCCCTCATTCTTCTCTCTATTATTCTTTCCCAGACTTTCATCGTATGTGACATGAGTTTTATTCCCCGGTAACTGTTGCAGTTTTGAATGTCTCCTTTGTTTTTAAAAATAGGGACCAGTACACTACTGCACCATTCCTCGGGGATTTGTTCTTCCTGCAACAATTTACCGACAAATAAACTCAGTCACTTCGATCCATCCGCACTAAGCAACTTCCACACTTCTATTGGTATTCCATCTTCCCATTCTTCATATTCCTAACAGCCATTTTTACTTCTTCCACACTAATCTCTCTCACTAAGCCCATATTTACAAGCATACCATTCCATTCATTCTCCTCATTCATCAATTTCTCAAAATAATTCTTCCATCGCGCCTTTATACTTTCATCGTCATTCAAAATCCTTCCAGAATCATCTTTTACATGTGAAACATCTCTTCCATTCCTTTCTCTCGCTCTTATAATTTTAAAAAGTCGTTTTTGACCTTCGGGGCTTTCAAGGGACCGATATAAACTATCTTGTGCCTCTGCCCTACAAATAGTAACTTCCTTCTTCGCTCTCTTCTTACATTCTTTATTAGCCTCTCTCTTACTTTCTTTCATAGATTCATTCTGGTCTTCTACGTTCTGCCATTCTTTAAAGGCATTTTTCTTTTCTCTCAAAACCTCTCTAATACTTTCACTCCACCACCACCCATCCTTATCTATCATACGCTTCCCTTTTGTTTCTCCCACTACCTTCCTTGCCACACTTCGGATACAATCAGCCATTTCCTTCCAGCACTCATTCACACTCACTCCTTCTATATCACCCATCTCTATCATCTTGTTTACAACTTGCTCTCTAAATTCACTTATATACTCCTCGTTTTGCAACAAATGCCACTTTATTTTGGATGGAGGACGGTCCTTATATTTGTTGAGGCGAATAGTTAGGCAGATGTCAGCCAGCAGAAGTCGGTGCTGGGATACTAAGTCTTCACCTGGAAGCACCTTGCAGTTTTAGCACTCTTGATTTGGATCCCTCTTAACAAAAAATAGTCAATCTGAGTCGCGTGGTGGCCACTTCTATAGGTAACAAGATGCTGGTCTCATTTTTGGAACCACGTGTTTACTACAGCCAGGTTGAAAGCACATGCTGCTTGCAGAAGAACTTCTCCCTCACGGTTCCGCACTCCGCACCCCCATCCACCGTGTATTCATTCATACCCGTCATTCACTCTCCCTACATGTCCATTAAAATCTCCTCCAATATAAACATCCTCACTCTCTGATATTCCCATCATCATACAATCAAATTGCTCCCAAAACTTTTCTTTTACACTCTCTTCACAGCCTGTTTGCGGGGCATAAGCACTTACAACATTCACTACTTTGTTTTCAATCATTAATTTAACAACTATCATTCTGTCATTTATTCTTTTCACATCTGTCACTCGTTCTTTCATTTCACTATCTAACACAACTCCCATTCCATTTCGCTTCCCATCACTTCCACAATAATAGAACTTGTATCCTTCTCCAATCTCTTGTCCTTTATTGCCCTTCCATTTTATTTCCTGCAAACAGGCAACATTCACTCTTCGTCGTTTCAAAACATCCGCTAACTCTCTTCCTCTTCCAGTCATCGTACCCTAATTCCAGCTTGCAAACCTCACTCTGACATTCTTCTCTCTCCGGGCTCGCCTCTTACGTCGCACCCGCTCCGGAAAATGCGACAACCCTTGCCCACTTGCCACAGGAGCCGGGTGCTGTCCCTGCGCGTCGCTTGCGGGGTACGCCCTAGCCCTGTCATATATCCCACAACTCGTAATAATCATTGATGTACTGCATGGGATTTGGCAACAGTTTTACAGCCGCCTGCCTGACACCTACCCTCTTTGGGAATGCTGTTGTTGGTAGAGGAAGCTACCAATTTGGGAAAAGAAAAGAAGGTTAAGGGTAGGAACGTAGGAGTAAGGATACTGTTTTCTCGGCAGGAAGGGTATGAGAATACCAGTAGCTCGGGGAGCCGGGGTCGCGTCCCCGTATTCCATAACAGGATCACCGGAAAGGTAAACCCGCATAAAAACCCCTGGCTTCACCGATTAATTTAAAATAGTAAAGTTAAAGGAGCTCAGGTGATTTAGTTAGAATTAACACTTACAGTGGATAGATTGTGTTTATTTACAATATATTACTTTCTAGTAATTCTACAGTTAATTCAGGCAGAATTACAAAATAATCGCGTCGCAGTTAAACTTCTATTTAATAGTTGTGTTACATGATGTTAATCCATATAATTCGTACTCGATAACTTTCTAAAAATTAAATTATATACGAAAAGGTTTTAAAAGAGATCATTAGATTATTAAGTAAGTACTCTATTGTAGCAGGTGTTATTTTGCGGAAGTCCATTGTATTACAAAGGATATTGTTTTTTGCTGATTCCGCGCAGTTCATGATGACTTGTCCAACAAGCAGACAAGGTCGACACGTGTTTCGTCTCTCAGCGAGACATCTTCAGGATGTGTTGCCCGCCCGGTGACTCACCATTTAGCCGCTGGTGAGTCACCGGGCGGGCAACACATCCTGAAGATGTCTCGCTGAGAGACGAAACACGTGTCGACCTTGTCTGCTTGTTGGACAAGTCATCATGAACTGCGCGGAATCAGCAAAAAACAATATCCTTTGTAATTATTAAGTAAATAAGGCTTTCATCTTTCACTATTTAGAGTTACGCCTTGCAAAAGTCGTAGACTTCAAAATTTCCTATTGCAAGGAGGACATGCCTTTGATCCCAATGCAACAAACGTACCCCTTTTTTTATTTTTTGTTCCCCTGAGGAAAATGCATTAAGTTGCATACCCCGGCTGTGGCGAGCCGGCGGTTATGTGGGGCTCTCCTCCCCAGAAGGGGGAGGCCTACCCACTAAAAACCTCAGGGATGGCCTTCCTCAGGCATGTAGGGAGCCCCCGGGAACGCCCCCGGGAACCCGGGTCGCCGTATCCGCGGGCGCGATTTCCACGCGCCCGCTGGCGACCCGCGGTAGCGCCGCAGCTGTGCTACCGAGTCCGGCGCCGCGTCCCGTCCCCGCTCGGTGGCCTTCTTCTGGAGCATCACTGCTTAACAGAAGGAGGCTACAGCCCTCCAACCTCCCTCGTCCGCCAGCATTGCCGCAATCAATGCCGGCGGAGACAGATCTCGCCCGATCTCTGCGACCAAGACTCGGCGCTCAGAGCCACGCGGGGCACTCCGCCAGCGTGTGCTGGGTTGAGGTCGGATAGTGCGCAGTCGGATGCGCAGTGGTGGCAATGTCTCGATCCCTCCCGTCCTATTCGACATACTCACCGAAGCAGCCGTGCCCGGTGAGTATCTGAGTCAATCGGTAGGTGACCTCCTCCTTCCCGTGGAGCTTCGAGGTACGGGAATACGGCACCGACGGCCCGCTAGCGCGCACAGATCGTCGCCGCGTACATGTCGGCCAGGATGTCGAATGGGGGGGAGCGTCCCAGAACCGTCGCCGCCTCGTACGGTAGCCTCGTACGATCCGTATGGCCATTATCCGCTGCAGGCTCCGTAGCAGAGCTCTGCAGCGGGGGGACCTCGCGCAGTCTTGCGACCACACGGGAGCCCCATGGGACCACGGATCGCACGACGCCTTCGTACAGGCGGTGAACTCCATCCCTCGGTCCCCCGAGATTGGGTAGCAGGCGATGCAGTGCGCCCGCCATCCTTTTGGCTCGAGGGACCAACCGCACGAAATGCTCCTCGAAGCTCCAGCGGCGGTCCAGGGTGAGGCCCAGGTACTTGATGTACGGCCCCACCGGGACCACCGCGTCACGCACCCGGATCCGGCAGCTGGGTGGTTCCTGGCGCCTCGGAAGGCCGTGGAACCATAGCGCCTCGGTTTTGTGAGGCGCTATTTCTAAACGCAGCCGGCGAATCGCCCGCACAACACATGCCACCCCAAGCTCGGCAAGCCTGAGAACCGGCCCGAAGTCGGCCCCAGTCGTCACGACGAGAGTGGCGTTAGCGTAGCAGACGACACTCACGCCGTGAGGAAGGCTGGTGCGAAGGACCGCGTCGTATGCGAGGTTCCATAGCAGGGGTCCCAACACCGACCCCTGCGGAACGCCGTATTCGACCCTCCTCGACGTTTCCAGCCCGTCCCGTCCCAAACAACCCCAACGTACCCCATGCAATGTCAAAGTTTATAAATAAGCATTGTCAAAGCTATATATTATGTAATAAGTCTGTCTTGCATTCAAAAGTCGTCAATATGTCGGATACAAGTATATAACAAATTGTAATGGGAAAAAAAAACAGAATAAATAACAAGTACAAGTAGAGACTAGTAATTATATTTTTATTTGTCAGATATTGAGAAGCTAATGACTAATTTATTTTCATGATTAATAAAATGAAGTCGTCTATACTAATGCCGAAAGTTTTCTTTTACCGTTTCTAGAAAAAAATAATTGCAAGATTTGTTGAAAAGTAGTAATTATTTCACTGTGCTATAAAGGATATTCAGAATGTTCCATGTATTATTTAATAAAAGTGAACATAAAATAAATTACTTAAATTCATTAATGCCTTTTCTAGATACAATGGGCATATTATCGGAGATAGCTTCCAAAATGCTTATCTTCATTATCCTATAAGTCCCATAATTTTACCATAACGTTGTCATATAACACGAAAACATTGTCATATAAGGCAAGAACATTTAAAACCAGTATTAAGTAGCATAACTTTGAATTATTACATAATTAACTATTAGAGAAATAAATGCATCCATAAAAGAATTGTGTTGTACAAAAAGGTTCTAATACTGCCCAGCGATCACGAAAATCCAGTTCGAATTTCTAATATTCAAATTACATTATCGTGCCATTAAAAAAAAAAAATTTTTTTCAATTGTAACATGAATTTATTAACTAGTTTTATTGTTTAATTAAGTTATTACACTTTATGCTTATCCTATTAGTTAATAAGTTTCTCAAGATTAAATAAATTATTTTATGTTTTGAATTATAAGAATGTTTTATCTATTTACAATATTGTTAATTACATTGACTGTTGTTGTGTGTTATTTCCGTAAATTTCAATTCAATAGTCGGTGTCAGATTTTATTAATCAGATGTCTGAAAATTTCTATAATCAAAGGTATATATCATTATCTACGGGATAGCACAAATTCATTGAAAATGTCTTCTTCTTTCTCTTGCCCTGTTCCCAATTTTATTTGGGGTCGGCGCAACTAGTCTTCATCTTTCACTCTCCTCTATCATTCGCCATTTCTAAAACAACAACAATTATTGTTTTCTTTGCTTGGCTTATTCTTTGTGTTATGTCCAAATATTTGATTTATTTGTTCATTAACGACTATGCTGAATATAAATTATTTTAACCATAAGCCATCAAGTTTACGAGGATAAAACAAAATGTTATATCATATTCAATAGCATTCAACAGCTTAATTGGCAATATAATAAGTGATCAACATAGATGGGCAGGATGAAGTTTAAAATTAATATAAAAACTAAAAATATATTTTAGCGATTTTTATACGAAATTTCAAGCAATATTAATTATTACTAAAATACATTAATTAAGTTTGTACTTGATCTAACAGAATGGGAACGAAACCTAGAGTGTTATTGTCTTATAGGCGGGAAAATAACTCCCACGGTTTCCGAAAATGTACCCTTTACGTTTCTTGGAAGAAAGATACAAAGGTACACCATCGTTAGATTCAATAGTTAATAGCTTACTAGACGATGTAAATGAGTTAGATGACCACTCTATAAATAATAATAAAAAATACTGGGTTTCCAATAATTATGTGGCCTCACATCAGAACTGACCTTCCTCTATCATTTTTTTAGTAAAACGCTCGATCTGAGGATATATATGAATATCATAAGAATTTTCAAATCGAGATTAGAACTAACATTCATCGGATCCATTGAGTTTGATATTTTTTTTTTTTATAATTAGCGATAATAAAAACAATTATTACAAGGTAATACTTCGCAAAAGCCACGTATGCAGACACCGATTAAGACGATGAACGTGTTTCTTGCGTGCAATCAATCTTCGCAGTCTCGCGCACAACTAGGAAATCCATTCGACGTTGAATTCTAACTATGCCTATGTACATATATGTGGTGAACTTGGAATTCACTTGATTGAATTGACTTTTCGTGAATACTGCTTCCCGTTAAAATAACTTAACTTCAAAATAGCACTTTTCTATATAACTTGCATTGCTGAAATTTTATGCTGCTGATTATCGGATGAGAGTTCAAAGATCTAGGATTTCTGACCTCTCATCAATCGGATAATCAGCGCCATAATGAAGTAATGGGTCCGAGTACTCGTATGTAAAGCAACTACTGTAGGAGTAGAATCAAATAAAAAACTTATGCTTCCCATTATTGGATAGAAATTCGTGTATACTCGTATACCTCTACCTTTATTAACCAAAGACACAATAATAATATGTATTGTATATTTTCATTAATTTGTGAAATATAGGTTCTTTTGAGCATCTTATCCGCAGCCAAAAGCTAAGTTTGTACCGAGATATATAGCAGGTATATTGCGTGCTGTTGTGGATTTAGTATATGGATTTTTAGAGACAGTATATAAGTTTGATTAATTATAATACTTCATGTATTTTATATATAATATATCAAGTATAATAATTAATTACAAAATATATTATATAAATACTAGTATGTAAATATAAATACAACTTAATACATATTTTTATAGTATAACTTTTCTCCTGCATCGCATCATAGGTATGTATGAATCAGTGCCCATGAAATGTATAAGAGGCAACATGTACATGGAAATAGATGTATCAATATATATTATATTTCTACTTCATGTCTATTGTGATTTATTCATAGAACCAACAGATAGGGAACAATGAGATATGAATATAACTATTGCTTGACATAATATTTGTAATAATTTGTATCGCTTTGTGAATATTAATGAAATATTTTGGCTTTCCTTGCTATGTTGTCAGATTGGAATAATTAAATTGTTGTTGCTAATCTAATTATAGCGAGTCTTATGTTTTATATCTTAGTACTTTTTTGATGATATTCATTTTATTTGTATATTTTTATGTGAATCCTACCCAAAAACCTCAGCGATGGCCGTCCTCAGGAGTTGTAGGGGGCCCTCAGGATCGAGTGTCGCATCTGAGGACCCCCGGCCTTCGCTCCCCTGGGTGCGCTAGGGAAGCCCTTCTCGGGGGGGAGCGATCTTGCAGCCTCCTCCCCTCCAACATCCTACAACATCACGCCCCGGCCATCCGGGGGTGAGGTGCTTCCCAGGTCGCCTCCACGAGCGCGAGCTTCGTCGCGCCCGCCAACGACCTGCAGCGGCGACTTAGGCCAGGCTATCTGGCCCGAGGCCGTCTCCTTCTGGAGCATCACCGCTTCACAGAAGGAGGCCACAGCCCTCCAACTCCAACCTCCCTCATCCGCCAGTATTGCCGCAATCAACGCTAGGGAAGACAGATCTTGCCCGATCTCTTCGACCAAGACTCAGCGTTCGGAGTCCCAAGCGGGACACTGCGCCAGCGTGTGCCGGGCTGAGTCGAGGTCGGACACGCAATCGTGGCATCTTGTCTTGTCGTCCCTCCCTATTCGACTCAGATATTCAACGAAACAACCATGTCCGGTCAAAATCAAACTCAAAATTAACTTTATTCAAATATGACTTAATAGAAAGTTTTTTTGAACCGTCCAAATTTTTTTTCCTACCACCTACCATTCAGGACGTATTTTTTAGCTGATAAAAAGAATGAGCGCAAGAAACTGATCAGCTTTATGAAAAGTAATAACAACATTTACAATAAATTATGTCGACAACAAATATTTACACTTTGGAATGTATCCTCAAATCAACACCAAGCATTGGCATCATTTAAATAATCATTGACTTTGTAATAGCCCTTACTCATTAGCGTCTTTTTAACATGTACCTTGAACTTATGAAGAGGCAATTTAGCTACACTATGTGGAATCTTGTTATAAAAATTTATACATTTGCCCATAAATGAACCTCGAGTTTTTATAACCTGTACGTTGGAACGGCAAGTTTATTTTTATTTTTTGTGTTTATTATGCATTTGAAAATTAGTATGAAATGTGTCACAATTTTTATACACATAAATCAAATTTTTATAAATATGTGAGTATTTGAGTCAAGCGGTAGGTGACTTCCGCCCTCCCGCAGAACCAAGCTCGAAGTGCGGAAATACCGCACCGACAGCGCGTTGACGCACGCGGCCCCCACGCTCGAGCTGCGCACGACAGGCCCTCTCGGCCTGTCGGTGCAACTCCCGTCTGTAAGTTCTGTGCGCTGGTCGGGTTGGTCGGGGGGATTCCCCCGTCGTCCCCCCGACCAACATGCCGCAGCTTTCTAGACCCAGCCGGCGAATCGCCCTCACGACACACACCATCCCCAGCTCAATGGCATGTAGTAGTAGAGTGTTATCGGCGTTACAGACGACACTCACGGCGCGAGGGAGACTGGTGCATAAGACCGCATCGAATGCGATCGAAACGACCCCCTAGGGTCTCATCATCATCGTTAAGCACAGTAAAGAAAACTAATATTTTTTTTAAGTTTTAGTTCCTAATATTATTATAATAATTTAATAAATATTTTCCTGGATTTAATATTTGTCGTAATAAAAAGACAAAATAGATTTTATTTACTTAATTTTTAATGTTATTTAATCACCATAGTCTAAGATGTATAATTTAATTTTAATGGTTTCCGTATGTACAAATAATAGACAAAAGACGAATGACGAAAGTAATTTATAAGCTGAATTGAAATAGGCGAGTTCGTAAAGGACGACCCATACAAATTTACATAATAAGAAATAAGTGACATCCCGAAAAAGCGTCGGAGCAAAGTGACCCTTATAACTCAAGAATCCATGATATCATTGACGAAAGTTGAGAAAACTCATATATTTAGTACGCAGAACTAAACTGTGATTTGTGCCATTGGAAAAGAGCATGACTACTAAATGTACATGAGTAAAAAAGTAAATATTTACTAGTTTTGTGTACTTAAAACACGAAACTGAATGCTGAATCGAATAAGTTGCTTTATGATTAAACTGTGAACTGTAATAATATAAACGTAAGCTGTACTTTGTTGTACGTGTTGTACGTAATGATTTTGTAACTTTAAAATACAAAACACAAATTACGTACTATGTAGAACAGATAACCATATTCAGTGTGAGTGTTGATAATATGCACAAACGAAGAGGGTGACTAATAGAGGGAGAGGAAGATGCATTAATAATTATACTTTAAAATTGATTGATTTGAAATTGATGCCATAATTTTGAAAATATTTCCCCTTTTGCAATTGCTACATTGTGTTCATAAAATAGCGATAACTTTTTGAGTTAAGTGTTCTAACTAGTTAAGTGACCTATCATGCAAAAAATTACAGGAAAATAATCTCAATTAAAATTCTCATTAACAGACATCACAATCAAAAAGGTTAATTTCACGAAAAAGTAAATAAATTAACAAATTTGTGAAAATTTTACGTGCTGCTTTATGGCTAAATCAGGTACTTCCACCGTACATGGTGAATATGACACCGGCTGAATAGCCGTAAAGCGGCACTGCTTGCAGTGGTGTGTTCAATTTCTTGATATAAATAACGTATGTCATTATTTTCTGTTTTCGTACATGCTAGCAATTGGGACATCAAGTCAATTCCGATGTCATCAGGGTGACGTTCTATCTTTGCTTCTTTTGTAATATTTATAAACTTCATTACACAGTCACTTTCATGTGTTTATCAAATTTATGCTGACAATATGAAGACTTACACGTAAGCTTTATTGTTTGATTATTACTGTAACTGTCAGTGACCTTTATATAATTGACAAATGAAGTAAGTCTTACGGTTTTATTATTGGTCTTGACAAAACACAGTCTACTGTTATCGGTAGTTCTTATTTTGTTTCGCGCATTAAATATTATGTTACCTCCTATCGTAAGGTATCGTAGGTAAAAACCTTCGCTACAATATTTTATTTCTTCCTAATTTTCCGTCATACCTTAATTCTCTGCTTTCTGGTCCTCTTTTTGATGTCCCGTTTAACGATCGAACTATAAATATCTGCTGACATTCCTAATCACAGTACAGATTTCCTTTCTTACTTTTAGGCTATTAAAAAAATAAACCTATTTTGATGTTATAAACTAAATTCACCTCAACAAATGGCCTTAACCATTACTCCTCAACCAACAATAACAAATTCAAAAACACCTTTTATTTCGTTAATTTGTGTAAGTCTGGCTGCGACCCAGGTCAAATTGATATAACAAATCGATCTGCTCATGGATACCTGATGTAAGTGGAAAACGCTCACAGTATCTACGTCTGCAGTCTGTCTGACTGACTGTGAATATAGACATATTCATGTTTCGAGTTACTGCCTTGCTTTGTAATGACAACTTGTTTGGCCTAATTTATTTTTGGTTATTTTTGGTTAAGTTTAAAATATATTAATATTAATTATTATTGCTCAGCTGGGGCTTAGATTTTCAACTTTACTTTACTCCTAGCTGACCTTTGACTTTGAACGCGTTTGGCGAGAGCTTCGACTCGTTATGACCCATTAGTATTGAACTTTAATTATAATGCAACGCCAGAACTGGAAATTTTAATGGCATTACGCAATTATGTCCGTGACTCGAAATGACATACGAGTTGGGTACAATGCCAAATTCTGAATCAAGGATGGCTCGAATGGGGACCATGATAAGGACCGGTTAATTGACATTGATATTAAATATTCTAACGAATTCTAGAGTATTTTTTTTTTGCATATATGTATATAAACAATTGCTTAAAGTTAAAAAAAATACATTGAATACAAAATAGTATACAAAAGAAATATGGAGATTTTCCACGTTTCCGTCTTCTTTTGGAATGTCACAGTTTGGTGGGGCAGCAAGAACTATAACAACGCATAAATAAATAAATCCATCATTAAGATCCTAAAAGCGTTGGTGATGCAATTGTCTCAGCACTTTTCTAGGGAGCGAAAGGAGAACCGGGGTTGGATCCGCCCTGTATCAGTGTATTGTTCAAATTTAATAATATAGACTTATCCAATGCATCTGTGAAAGAAATAACATCGTGAGGCTACTTGCAAAAAGCCACAAAAACACAAAGATAGCCAAGAGATCGTCACAGGACTACTAGGAAAAAGTACACTAAAAAAAATATTAATGATTGGTCTGAATAACAGAATAGTGAATTAGTATATTGATTCCGAGACAGGTTAGATAATGTAAATTAGAGCTACCAAAAACCGAACAGACCGGTTCCTTTGGAATTTGAAAATCAATTTGATATTTTATAAGATGGATCAAGGGAATTAATATATTATTCTGCTTTTAATACACGCTTTATGAACTGGTACACGAAATCATAATCAAACAATTCTAATTAAAATCAAGTTTCCTTACAATCAATTAAGTCGGTAGTTTTTTGTAGTCTTGAAAGGTTGTACGTACATAGTGAGCGCTTCATCTACATAATATGCATATGCTTATACTTGGCACCATAAAATTTTGGTAAACAAAATATATATTCCTAAGATTTATCAATGAAAAATAAATGTTGCTTAGTATACAAAACAACGTACAAAGTTTTTAACTAATTTCTTAAATATCAAATACTAACAATGCTCACTTATTATATTACTGTAAAAATGTTTATTACATTATCTTTTATTGCCAAAAAAACTATTAAAATCTTTAATTAATTAAAATCCCTTATGAATAAGTATATGTTTCTTAATCACTACCTACAAAACATTTAGATACACTATTTCCTATATTTACATGCCCTTTTGGGTTTGTTATTTGATTTATTATTACCAAAAAGCTTACCACTTACACCTTATTGCTCTACAAGTCAAAATATATCGCCCTTTTATTTCAGAAACTAGTTCCATCACACGTTTAGAAGGTTGTAAATGGTGGGCATTTACAACCTTCTCACATATTACAGAAATTTTAAAAATCACAAACTGTACCCGCTCCATAAAATTATATATTGGGAAAGATAATGCCGTTTTTAAATAACATTACTCAAAATATTATTGATTTGCCAGTTTCAGTTGATTTTCCAATTCCCATTGCTTTTGTTGGTATCCAATTTTAAATACCCAATTAACTTTGAAAGTATGCAAAGCTTTTAACAGAACGAGTAATTGGCACAGACTTTTATGGAAAATATTTCATGAATAATTTTTACCCTTAATAACACGTTACGGTAAGACATGTTTCATATCTGGTTTATCTGAAGCGTAAAAGAAATTTCATGTAACACTGGTTTCATTTGTTTTCAAGTAATATTAACACAATTGTTTTTTTTTTATTTTCGTGTAACTGCTATATTGGTACGTTACTGTTTAAATTATATATATGTAGATACATAAAATAAAAGAAAATGAACCCTATTTACTACGTAAGACCTCTTTCCCGTAGTAAATAGGGATACATGTGATGATTATTTAATAAATGTTGAAGATATTATTTTTCAGATTTATTCAAGAAGTTAGGTCTTACTGTGAATTTGTTGAGGCACCATCTGGCTTAAATTGGCCACATGATGGTTACAAGATGGTCAATTGCCAAATTCATGAACCTTCGACAAATTCATGACCATTATTCTGGACAAGTGTCCAGAACAGCATTATACAAACTAAGTAGTTTGTATAATGCTGAATACCTGAGTACTAAGTATAAGGAGCTAATTGTAACTTCGAAGACATGGGGCTTGACATATTGGCTATTAATGAGGCTAACTGGCTACCGACTAAAACACAAAATAAGAAAGACTCCCAAACATTCACGGTCGTATGGGATTTTATATGTACAGGCTATATGCTCGAACTTATGTCTTTTCGTCGCATCCACAAGTGAAACTGATGTGACTTTGTACATATATAACGAAATCTATATGATGGCAGCTCACGAAACACCATGACAAGATGTTGAATTATTGTTAGAAGCTATTTCTGATAAAGATATTAGTTAGGCGTTGGTGATTTGAATAAATGAGGGTTGAAATAAAATTTCCTAATAATCCACACAATCTATTACTATAAACTGTGGATTCGGCTAAGAATTTTTTATTAACACTGGACATATATCTCAATTTTGAAAGTTACATACCGTAAGAGGATATTTATACATACTCAAGTTATTATACAAGTTAAATCTTACCCGACTGAACTATTTAAGCTATGTCACGTTCTATAGTTGTATCTGCTGGACCGAACAGCAAAGCTTAACCAGCGTGTGCAGCAGCTTATGCACATTTTTGTTTTCATTTGCCTCCTTAGAACACATGTCTCTCCAACTCTGAATACAGGCAATATTTTAAAGTTAGAGGGTCAGGGGGATATCGTCAGGCCACATTATTATTTGAAGCCAATTCATATAATGGAGTCAATTGATATAATTAAAATATTACTAAATATTAATAATTGGTTAATGTGGGGATCTGAACACAGTAGGTATACTTCAATAAACTTTGCAACTTTTAAAGACAATACACGTATTGATATATATGTATATAGGAAATATTAAAATTGTACAATTATCTATTAGTAAAGAATTAAAATGGAATAGGAAATAATAATTGGAAGTATTGTTTATTTAAAGGGTTCCAGGAACCAACAAAAGGTAAAAGCAAATGACATAGAAATATGAAGCTTCTAATTGAGAAATTAATTATTCAAATATTAAAGTCTCAAAATTATTCATACCAAGCTTTCCCTTACCACCTCTTATAATTTGCTTCGCATTTGATATAGTGATAATTTAATATTCAATGATTGTTGTTATACAGAAATTCCTGGGTAATTTAATTTACTTAACTTCGACAAAAAATATATAATGTTGAATAAATGATGGAAGGTTTGTGTGACATGTAAAAATGTTCTAAAACATAAATCAAATTATAATGATTAACAGACGGGGTACACTGATAGGTTTCTAAGACTGGAATGAATCCCATTAACTTTGAAAACTGGGAGGTTATAGTTGTCGGTCTATAGTTGGATTAGCCCGGTTTCCTTTTTTTGATTATCATCAATGCACGAAAGTTGTCTTATATAAGTTCAAAACTATTCTAGAAAGGTAGGAAAGGTCAAAAAAGACGTTGGGAATTGATGTCAACTAGAGAGGTCTACATCACGATTAAAACAGTCCATCAGTCCCACTCGATAAGTAGATATTCAGAGAAAAAACGCACTAAGTGAAGTCGGATGTTTTTCTTTTTATATTAGGATAGGGCAGCAAAAGAGCAAACGATCACCTGATGGTAAACGATAACCGTTGCCCATGGACACCCGCAACACCAGAGGAGTCACAGATGAGTTGCCGGCCTTTTAGAAGGGAGTAAGGGGGGAAGGGGGGGGTTGGGCCTCCGGCACCCTCACTCACTCGGCGTAACACAGCGCAAGCGCTATTTTACGCTGGTTTTCTGTGAGGCCGTGGTATCACTCCGGTCGAGCCGGCCCAATTCGTGCCGAAGCATGGCTCTCCAACGATCAAAGATGCCTAGCTTAGATCCCCCACAACAAGGTATGTGTAGCTTCTGTGGATGCTTTTGAGGCACAGTTATACTCATATTTTAATGTGCAGGTATTAAAACACCATAACGCTACCGCAGCAGCCCAGGTTTGTAACGCATCTTACTTCCTGTTAATACTTTTTTTTTGTAATATTCCAAATTAAGCCTTGACACCAACCTGTTACCGAACAGCATCATATCAACAGTAAATGGAAGTATAATGGAGATGGCCTAGACCTTCAAAATAAATACGCTAATACACCTTAAGCATCAAGTAAGGTACAAGAATGCTGATCTTCTCGAGAAGGCTCTCCCAATTTCCGAACAGGTGTCGAGTAAATTTTTTTTTCTTTTTTTTCCTTATTCGTACGTACGGACAAGGTTTTTGTTTTTTTTAAGCTTTGTTTTTTTGTTTTGTCTGTTGACGTCAATAAGTGCCTGTAAAGGTCTATGTTGAATAAAGATTATTTTGATTTTGATTTTGATAACGTACATGAAGTGTTCCAATTCGTATCCACAATAACTAGAGATAAAATGTGTTCGATACCACATTTTGAGTCTCGATCAAGAAGTGATTGAGGTTGAAGTATAATTTCCCAGATGCTACTATTGTTTCACGGCTAGCGGTGAGAGATGTGTTTTGTTGCCACAAATACAAATTTGTAAACTTGCTTTATTCTTGGCCAATTTTCAAGACATCTGTAAAGAGCTCGTACTTGAATGTGGACACGTCGTTACTAACAGGGAATAAAGTCTGCTTCGGCTTAAGAAAGTAACAACGACAATGAACTCAGTTGAAATATTCAGTTTGAATGATTGGTACAGTGCGATGGCACAATGTGTAAGGTGTCAGCACGGTTTGTTGAAGACGCGGTTTCGAATCCCGCCTTAAACTCATCAAATATTTACACCGGAAATACACAAGTAGCTGTGGGTCCGGAACCTGTCTAGTGATTGGACTGTCGTTTCACCACCTCGTTCTCCTACATTACCGACACTGCCGCTGCTAAGAAAGATTTAATCCCCATCGTAATGTTTCGTAAAGCTTTTAAATAGTCGCACACCCCAATTTCCACTCAATTTTGCTGTCCTGAACTCTGCGTAGAAGTAGTGCTAGCCATCACGTTGCTCAGAAGCACTACACTCTCATCGATTCATATTGATATAGTCTAAAGTCAAAGTTTTAAATTCCCTGCGTACTCGTAACATATTCTTGAGTAATAATTATAAAGTCGATATCGATTTATGTCTCATTATTTCTCGATCACTCCCGAATAGCTCCAAAGCCGAGACCATATTAGAGTGTTTTGTGGATTCATCAAATCCATCGTATGTTTGAGGAACGTGTACAAACATCCTTCCCGTGCAAATATCTGGGGTTGTTACTTATAAAACAGTGGTGTTCAATAAAAGTGGTACGAGTATATAGTTGTATACAGTATATATACTTATAAACAGTTAAGACAAAATATTTAGATTTTTGAGTTGATCGGATTTGGAGTGGATTAAATCAATTTAAAGTTTTGTCTCGGTTAACATTTTTATATTTTTGACTTATGTATAAAATAAGCTCAAGTGGGTGTGGCTTTTCAAATTTAATCATCAAGTTAAAACAGATGAAAATAATTCTTGTGTTTTATTTATAAAATAGTAATAATAAAATAGTAACATAATAAATTTTGACAACTATACTGACCTGCTTTAAACAAATCTTTTAGAGATTCCTTAGATTTTAATTAGAATTAGAAGAATAAAAAGTCACGGGTCAGGTTTATGTACAGCGGGTCGCCGGCGGGCGCGAGGAAGTAGCGCCCGCGGATACGGCGACTCGGGATGGACCACGCTCCTTCCGTGGCCGGGGGGCGTCGTCGGTGGAGGAGGGCTCCCCTGTAGGCAGGGAGCGGAGGCTGGGGGTTCCCGGAAGTCGCTGCGCGTTCCCGGGGGCTCCCTACATGCCTGAAGAAAGCCATCTCTGAGGTTTTTAGTGGGTAGGCCTCCCCCTTCTGGGGCGGAGAGCCTCACATAACCGCCGGCTCGCCACAGCCGGGGTATGCAATTTAATGCATTTTCCTCAGGGGAACAAAAAAAAACTGTTGTAAATGATAAAAACTTCATTTTCGGTAGTGTGTTTTGAAATTTTTCAGTTCTGTAATTAATTTTTTTAGGTAGAAATAAGGTTTCTAAGTATTTATCCATAGAATTAATTTTTATTTTAACGATTTACACGTATTATTACAATAGCGAACGTTCAACATCTATGAACATGTAAAAAAGAGAACCAATAAAATATATTTGACTAGCCAAAACTATGAAAACAAACGTGATGTCGATGGTTTATATTTTCTAATTTTCTATTTTAAGCTAAATCTGGAGCCAAGAATAGCAAATGGAACTAAAAAAGCTTCTGCCATCTGTGTATTCCGTGTGCGGTAATCTGGCATGATTCCAAATGTGAAGAAAATTAATGTGTATATGTAAATTAATATGTAATATGCAATAGAAAAAGGTTTTTCCTTGTAACAATCTTTACAAAATTGTCTATAAAAAATAGTGTATTGTACGCAAAAGATTTTCGATGTAAACCACTAAAATAAAATTCTGCGTCTTCAGTATTCAATACTGAAACGATATATATCTAGGTTTAAATGTAAACCAAAATATGAAAAAATGTACACTTCTTACACTTAAAAAACCGGCGAAGTGCGTGTCGGAGTCACTCACAAAGGGTTCCGCACCATTGATTTATGAAATTAAAGGAAGCGGTTAACGATTTACGAGGTATTAAAAAAAACTACTTACTAGATCTCGTTCAAAACAATTTACATTGGTAGTTTTTATAGTAATGTACATCATATGATTTTTTTACATTTTTCATTTTCTCGTTTTAGAAGTTAGAGCGGGGGGACCAACTTTTTTCAACTTTGGAAGCGTCTGTCACGCAAACTATTCGGTTTAGAAAAAAAATATTTTAGAAACCTCGATGCCATTTTTGAAGACCTATCCATAGATGGGGTTTCTAAGGATAGGTCAAACACGACAAATCTACAAGGGTTCCGTTTTTTGCTGTGAATGATCACTCGCAATATTTAAGTGTTAAATGCCTCTTTTTGATCTTCTTTCTTAAGACAATCAATCTAATCAAGCTTTCTTCTAATCAGAAATCTCATTCCTTCAAATCAAAACATAGATTGGTCGCTTTACTTCTCTTCTTCTCCTTTCTTTTGCTCACTCCACATACATCTATAGTTGCATTTACTACACCCTTTTTACAACTCTCCCATATAGCTTCCACATTATCCTTATCCTGTATTTATTCAATTCCAAGCTTTGATTTTTGTAAACTCCTCTTTCACATTTTCACACTTTCACACATTCTTCTTCCGAAGTATCCACTTTTATTCCCTCCAAAATACTATTCCCTGGTTTGTGTATTCGATATCACCGACCCCTAAACAATCCCCATATTCAGCTGCACACCAGGTAATGGTCTGTGTTACAACCAACCTCACGATATGCCTGACTATCATGGACTGATGTCATGAAATTATTTTAATGTGTGGGTCACCGCATGAAACAAAATATTGTCATATGTATGTCTTGTATAATTGCAAATTGCTTAAGTCACTGCGTTTCTGGGTTAATTTTTTTACTGTTCTTGAAATATTAATAATTTTAATTACATTTACAAGTTTAATTATATCAACATTTTATGCAAAGCTTGCCTTTTATCCAAAGAACATATAAATATTGATATTTTAGTTTGTTTTGATTCATTTCTGGGTGTTGTGTTTATGTTTTGTCTTGTTTAGTTTATTTTTTTACATATTAGTTTCTGAAATGAATTCATACTTCATTGTTGTAAGTTCTATTGAGCGTATTCTAAAGTTCGGGCAGCTCCCGGCGCCTGGTTTCTCCAGACACGATCTTCTTTTCTTAGCCTTTAAAGCCAAGCCAATAAAATCACGCCCAGCTACCATCCGCTTACGTAACTTTGCTAGGCTGGATCTAGAACAACTTCGAGCTGAGGCTCTTGCTATCGATTGGAGGTCGGTTCTGGAGAGTTCCTCCGTGGATGACATGGTCGCCATCTTCAATTCAACTGTTTTGACCCTTTTTGACAAATATGCTCCTTTTAAAACAGTGCGATTGAAACGGCCACCTGCTCCATGGATCACTCCTGCAGTAAGAGCAGCAATGCGCAAACGGGACAAAGCATTCTCACAGTTTAGGAGACTAAGAACTGATGAAAACTGGAAATGCTTTAAGTATTACAGAAACCGGTGCAACCAGATGGTTCGGATGGCTAAGCGACAGTACATTCATAAGAATATATCTGAGTCCTCTCCTACGAACACCTGGAAGTTTCTATGTACGCTTGGCATTGGAGGAAATCAGTCCAAATATAAGCCTCCATTTTCGATTAATGATCTTAATAAGCATTTTTCAATATCTGATCCTCTACCAACAGCTATCAAGATGTCCACAATCTCCTCCATAACTTCTTCGGCATCTCCTACAGATCTGTCTTTTACCTTTGATTCTGTGACTAGTGGGGATATACGTAAGGTGGTGACTTCTATTAAGACTAATGCAGTGGGATGTGATGAAGTCAGCAGAAGTATGATTCTACTGTTGCTTGACCATTTCCTTCCAGTTTTAAGCCACATATTTAACTTTTCTCTCACTAATGGAGTGTTTCCTTCTGCATGGCATGATGCTTTTACTATCCCTCTTCCCAAAGTACAAAATCTAACCTCTCTTGCTCATTTCAGACCTATCTCTATTTTGCCGTTTCTGTCCAAAGTCCTAGAGTCCCTCGTCCTTAAACAGTTTTCTAAATTTATCTTCTCTCACGACCTAGTCTCAACCTACCAATCTGGGTTCAGGCCGGGTCATAGCACCGCGAGTGCGTTATTAAAAGTCACTGAAGACTGTCGTGAAGGCATGGAATGTTCCCAAATAACGGTCCTTGTTTTGATGGATTTCTCCAATGCCTTCAACGTAGTAGACCATGACATTCTCATTGCCATACTGAGCTCCTTTGGGCTTTCCTCACTAGCACAAAAATGGTTTACTTCTTACCTACAAGGACGTCGACAGGCTGTACGAGTTGACAATACTGTATCCGAATGGCGAGAATTGGCAACTGGGGTTCCTCAGGACGCTATTCTTGCACCTCTTTTGTTCTCTTTATTTATAGATACCATTACTAAAAGAATTTCGTCGGCTTACCATCTTTATGCAGATGATCTTCAGTTTTATGTACGAGTACAAGGTGGCGTACAGGACATTAATAAGCTTATTGGTCTCCTAAACTGTGATTTATCTCACGTTGCTGAGTGGTCCAGCATCTACGGAATCTCAGTAAACCCCACCAAATGTCAGGCTATTGTCATCGGTAGCTCAAGGCAATTAGCCCATCTGGAGTCATCTTCTATTGACTCGCTTCAATATAATAACTGTAGCATACCCTTCCAACCAGTGGTCAAGAGCTTGGGCTTGCTAATCGATGGCTCACTGACCTGGCGACCGCATATTGACGAAGTCTGCCGCCGAGCAAATTTTACGTTACGTTCGCTCTATAGGTTAAAACACTTTCTACCATTTTAAACCAAAATTTTGCTTGTGCAATCTCTTCTCTTTCCGATTCTGGACTATGCGGATGTCTGCCTCACGGATGCGAACCAAGATTTGTTAAACCGGTTGGATCGCCTCATAAATAGTGGCATCCGATTTATTTTTGGCGTTCGTAAATTCGACCACATTTCTTCGTACCGTCGGCAACTAATGTGGCTTCCAATCCGCCAACGTAGGAACCTCAGGGTTGTCTGCTGTCTATATGACATCCTATTTAGCCCTAAGACTCCAATTTATCTGAAGTCGCGTTTCATATTCCTCGGGTCCACTCATAGTCGTGACTTACGCTCATCAAGCAACCTTACATTACAAATTCCAACTCATCGCACCAACTTCTCCTCCGAATCATTTACAGTTACTGCGATTCGTCTATGGAATGATCTGCCTTTCCATATTCGAGCATCTGCTAGTAAACTCACGATTGGTTCGTGGACACTATCTCGAATCACTGACTTAAGCACCTCATTTTCGAGCTATAGTTATTAATTGATTATCTATTATATAATATATATTTATGTATGTGTATGTATATATATGGCTATGTATATATGTATCTATTAGGTCGTTAGTTGTTATTTTAATTTGTGAGGACCTTATTGTATGTTATTATATGTATCTGCGCCACTTACACTTGGAACTACTAGCCCTTCGGTTGACTGGTAGAGAATGCCTTGTTGCATTAAGTCCGCCAATTGTACCCAGTTTTTGTTGTGCAATAAAGTTTAAATAAATAAATAAATACTTGTGTGCACTTGTTTGTGACAGTACAAACAAGATATTATTTTGTAATACACGCGTACTTAATTTTTCGTTTAAGGTCCGCTAGCAGATCTGCTGAAAAAAATTTATGAAATAGGCAGTAGCTTTTCATATCATATTTACTATATATTCATTATATGTGTTTAATATTACGTACATCAATAGTTAAACCACTAAGACTAAAAATTAAATTAAAAATTCTTAATTCTTACATGGTTTGTAGATTACGATTGCGACCAATTAGAGACATCAGATGATCGAAATAATTTTGATAAACTGTATGCAACAGATGTGCAAAGTTACTCTGCAACAAATATTTTATGAACATATGTCAATTTAAATACACATCGTAAATAATAAAAAAGAAATACTTATGTTTTTTTTTATATAAATAATTTTAAATAGGTTGCAAACGGGTAAAAGAAATTACTTTAGATTTCCCAAAACTTTAATAAATGTTCCACATTCTGATATTTTATAATTTGTTACCTACCAATAACAAGGTACTGAATAAAATAAAGAAAAATAAAATCAATATTTAAAAAAAAACAATCTTTAACGTTAAATTCAATAAATGCGTAATAATATAATCGATTCAGCCGCTTTCTGTATTATAAAAGATGTACATTATTAACGTAATTTTATGTATGTAATATAGGGTATAGTTATATTATATAAGAATAATTCAACAAGAAGCAATTAAAAAATCACATCATCATTACAACGTGTTTCTCACGCTTTTAAGAAACCTGGTAATTTTATATATCTTTAACTAATGATGTGTGGCAAAAGAACGCAAATACCGGAGTATTCGATAAATAGACGAAATTTGTAATAAGTACCTAAAGTACATAATATTATACTAATTCCGGTAATGTTGTTTTGATGTAGTTTATTTTCAGTCACCCACAAAATTATTTATAATGACGATTACAATACAGTATAGAAAATTCATGCCGTAAGAACGTAGTATGCATATCGTTTAGTATAAACGAGAGCAGCACAATAACATTTTCGTTAAAATAACAATCCTTTAGACGTCGTGTTACTGATTTTTTTTTTATTATAAAAGTTTTTATTATATAGCACACTCTTAATAAATTCAATATTTTTTTAAATACCTTATCATTTATTTAATTCAATGTAAAGCAATGAAATTCATCAATCGACAAAAAAACTGATTATGACCTATATTTAGCCTACAATCTTTGTATAGATATTTGGCATTTCAAAGGCCATGAATTAAGATATTATAGATAATATAATATCTACATTTCCGGGACAAACTACGCCCTGTCTTCCCTGTTGCCTGTGTATTATATGTTATAAGTAATCTTTTATTCGTTTTGTAGTCACATTCTTGTGATCTTAATAGGAAATAGGTATTATGCTGTTTTACTCTATACTGCACATATAAAATCTAATTTCCGCCTTAACCTTTCAGCTGTGTAGCAATATGAAGAGAAAAAATATATAATATAGGCTATTGATAAATACAGTAACGTCTATAACAAATTACTCATAATAGGGCAACATAAAATGGGAGATGAACGTTTATGTCTGTGTCTGTGTCTTATTTGTAAAATAATTTGTCTAAATACGCTTTATTCGGTTAAATAATTTTGAACACAAGATCCGATTAATTCATCAGGAATGAAGAAATAAAACTCTTTGTTATTTACAAAGAGTTTAGCTTCTTCATTACGCTTAAACGTTACGGTATTATCGTTGTGTCGTTTAGAATAAATTCGCTATCCTTTCAAGTCACTATTTTGTTGGACACAAAATAGTGATCGTCAAATCATATGGCAGAGTTACTGGATACACTCAATAAAATATTACGATAAAGTCTTTTTGCGGTTTATGTCCAAGAGTTTGAAATTCGTTTGATATAAATGAATGATTATGTTGTTCGATATTAGTAGCTCATTTGTAAACAAAATCCAATGTAAATATAAAAATAACAATATTCAATGCATGAAGTAACATTTATTTGTTTGATTAATATATGTTTGAGTCACCATATAGCGACCATGCGAGATGCGGCCTGAGTTTTAGTGACATAATGACTAGATTAAAACCATTTCAATCAGAGGCGATCGAATTCGAATCGAATAATTCGAAGCTTAGTTGATCAAATATAGCAAGCAGCCGTCGCTAGTAGTCAAGTGATCGATTTCTACGCAATGGGTTGCGGGTTCAATTCATGCTCGAGACTGTTATTTTCTATTACCTATATTTCAACGTTACTCGTTAACGTTATTCCGGTTTGGGTGTATGTACTCGTCATGAGTGACTGCACCCACCTGCACCTGCATCCTTGAGTGGTGCGACAATCTTATAATAAAAATAAAAATTGGGAGAAAATATTCTTCTTATATTCTTCGGGTATTAGTAATATATCCTATTTAATATAATAAATGCGAAAGTAAGTCTGTCTCTCTATATATCTGTTTATATATCTGTCTGTGTCTGTATACATATACATAGACAGTTCAGAACCTGAGAAAGGACATATTTTAAGAACACATGACAAAAGGGCTGTAAGAAGTTAAAATTTTGTATGGAAAGTATGACATGTGCATAGCTAGAAATTTGAATCGTACTTTTTTTAGGCTTTTGATTAGATTGAGTATTAAGGAAAAAAAATAAGGATAGTTGGAGAAACGTGGAAGAAGATATAATAATTTTTATCGCGGGAAAATATTCCTATCTTCTTATAAAATCCGATATAGACGCTGCAGGCGGAAATCTGTACAAATCGCTTATACAAAAAATTATTATGTATGTACCTAGTACAGACTAATGAGAAGAACTGCTATGAGGAACACCAGTACTTATTGCTTATCGATAACTCTTTGACATGATCCTCAACAATGACTTGGATTGTGCCATCCAATAAAAAGTACTTCACCATGATTTCAATGACCGCAAATCGAACTAAAGCTAACATAAACTAAATTCCCACATCTATATCTAGACGAGAGTTGATTTATCTAGATACAAATTTATTTAAAAAAGTTTTTTGACAATTTGACAATTTATAATATCATCATCATAGCTCTTGTACATGCCCACCGAGGGGCTCAAGGCTACCTTCATTATTCTTCATTGATAATTTTTTGACTACATACACCTTCTAATTTATAAATTTAAAAGTATATCTTAGTAGAAAAAAATTGTTAAGGAAAGTGTTTATTGAAAATAATATGCTACGTTGGATGCATATTTTATTGTTGTGTCGTTTAAAATTAAAAACTCTTTTGATTCAAAGATCACATCTAGTTGTTATTCTTCGTTTATTGCATGTTAAAGTATTTTAGTTTGAAATGTGAAATGAATTATTTGAAATTGAAATTAAATTATGACAATAAATTATTCCAAATTAAAAAATACTGTACCCGTTTTGGAATGGTACTATTAATTGCGAGCGGACTGCTCCAAAATAATTTTGCCACCACTGAGGTCACCTTACTAAATATAGTAGGAGAAGCCCATAAATATTCATATCAACTAAGCATGAGGCCTATTTGAAGATCCATCGAAGCAAGTTGTCCCCAGTGGGCGTACTCTTAAAAACGATATTCGATATATCGTGGACTAGATCTTTCAATTAAGCACAGAACTCTTAACCACTACACCATGGCGGAGAATAAATTTTCTGATAAGTAAGTATTTATAAAAATATTAAGGTTAGCACGATAGAACTTAAACAACAAAATAAATATTTCGTCGTTTTTTCATATTCAGGTAAGCTTTTACGTGTATGGATACATTAGAATGTCATTTAGATTTATTCATAGAACAATGCTCGAGTAAAAGCGTGATGTTAAAAGCGTATGTAAATTTTCGGGTGAATATGTATTAAAGTCTCGCTTCATAAGTCCCTCCCTCACAAATGCTTAATCTTACCACTGTTTCGAACAATATTTATTCCGTCAAAATCCCTCTGGGAGTCTGATACCGACTTGAATGTAACAATAATCATTATTTTATGATCAATTCTTTACCTATTTAACGTATTGGCTATATATGCATAGACAATGTTAACCAGTTCTTTGAAAATATTAATTTATTTAGAGATTTATTTAACCAACTTAATAATTTTATATATTTTTATTATATAATTTTAAATTAAATAACTTAGCGTACTGATATCATTCTTTAAAAATACTACACCAAGATACATAGTGTTTTATCTATATTATGTGGTAGTACAGTTTAGCAAGTTTCGCTTGCAGCGTTCATACTTTCTAATGGTATCTTAAACCTACTAAACTAAACACGAGGCATAATCCGGCTTAAGATGGACGTACATTTAAGATATCGATTTATTTACTCGACTATATATTCTTAGGAAACAGAAAATTACATAGACTTAGGAAATAATGACGTCCGACCCGTTTGATTGATCTAATACAATTCCTTAATTTCATTATATATTTATTATTTTGAAGTAAAAACTTATAAATAAATTCATTAACACCTAGCTTAAAAATTCATGATTTATTTATTTATTATTAATTATTACATATAATGGTATTTGCTGTTCCTAAACACCGAAATGTTCCAATATATGTTCATCAAAAATTTTTAAGATATAACTATTTTAATATTAAATGTGATAGTTGTGTTTTGTGAAGTGTGAAGAGAAGGCTGCGTGCTGAAATCTCAGAGCACATTATATTAAATATCGAAGTATAAATACCTTCTAACAGTTTAGGCCATCAACAATAGATGGCGTCGCCTAAACTGTATAACGCGATGTGTTATGTTATCGTTTTGACTAATATTGAGTTTTATTCTAGTATTCATAAAAGTGCAAACAGTTTCAACTTAGTATATATATATATATATTTTTTTTTGAGAGCACACACACTCAACAATGAAAGTCACGATACGCCACTGATATTGCAGTGCTTACTGCTACGGTCACACTATAAACCACTACCTGGCACGCGTATTCTATACTATTCTATCACCTAACCGCCGCCCTAACTAACCTAACTGCTCCATTGGTGTACTTATGCTCAATTTTTGTCTGATTTCAATTATGAGACAAAGTACAGAAAATCAATGCTAAATTCAAATGCAGACTATTTATCAAGATTTCCGATTGTAGACTCATATAAGCAACCTGAAGACCAACATACTATATTTCAATTAGCTCAAATCCGTACATTGGAAATCAACCCCGATAAGATTGAAGAGGAAACAAGAAAAGATATTGAATTCGGAAACTGCTAAAGGTCTTAACAAAACCGGAGATACTGTCATAAGTTTTGGTTACAATGATAACGAATTAAAGTTACAGGAACGTTAATTCGTTATCACGATCGATAACGAAAATGAAATTACTAGCTCGTAGTTACATTTATTGCAAAGGGATTTAGACATCGAGAACAAAGTCAAAGAATACAGATCCTGTAGATTACAACAAAATGAAATGAGGAAAACTTTAATTAATCATTGGGAAGAAGCATTAGAACCCTGGGAAAGATATTGATTTTGCAGGACCAATATTGGGTTCCTACTTATTGATTTTAGTGGATTCATATAGTAAGTGGGTTGAAATAATTCCTACAAAGACGATCACTAGTTCTTGGTGCATATCTAAAATGAAAGAAGTATTTTGTACGTTTGGCACTCCAACCATACTTGTCTCAGATAACGGCCGGCAATTTACCTCCGAATTATTTAAAACTTTCTTCTCAGATCAAGGCATAATACACAGAACATCCGCACCTCGCAAGCAGAACGGTACGTACAAACAATAAAAGACCCCTGCGCAGTATGGCAGGGGAGAGAGGTGATCTAATTGACAAGTTAACACAGATTAAACATTGTTTACGCCATACACCTATTAAAGACAATAAGTCACCCTACCAATTGATGTTTGGAAGAGAAGTACGAACGAGACTTCGAGCGATGATTACTACACCAAAACGTAAAGATAACAAACACTCGATCATACTGTAGCTGTTAGACGATTTGTTCTTGATGAAAGAGTACAGGCCCTAAACTACAGTGGTCTCAACAAGTGTAAGTTTGGGCGGATAGCCCGACAGATGGGGCAGCTTCACTACGAAGTACGCATGGACTCTAGCGACACTTGGAGGCGGCACGTAGACCAGCTACTTCCAGCACCTTTGGTAGCCTGAAGTGAATTGTGGCCGAGGGCTGATATATACCTTTTTAGCTAGCTTTTTGACAACTTAGTACTTAACAACGAATGACTGTCATTCTAGAATAAATCAAATGGAAATTTTACCAATCTTTAATTTGCAATTTAATACATAATAATTATTAATACGTGAATCAAATGAAATCATTTTTCACGTACAAGTAAAACTATTTCTTCACAACATGATGATATAACATATTTGGGCTGGTTTACTTTTCTATCTCAGGGATGGATCTGTCGTCCTCACGTCCGTCTCCAGTGCTTAATGGATTCTATGTTATTTACGAAATGTGACTAGAGTCAATATAGCCTACAAACGTTTTAACGACAATTTTACGTATCCATACATAAGTTTGATGAGTATTGTGTGAGTAGTGGTTTGACATTTTATATTTGAGATGTATATGTTACGGGCAACTTAAGAAATCTGGTCCCTATGAATAATGGACGGCCTGTACCAATAAGGCCCGTGTCTCGTGGGCCATTTAATTAAAATTTCATCCCTAATCACTTTTCCCGGTCAGTATGAATAAGGGCAAATACATTTTGGGCAAAATAATAAAACAAATGAAATGAAATGTTTTTGTTTATTAACGATATGAAACTTCGAAATTCTCATAGGAAGAAACATAAAAAACGATTTATCGTAATAGTACAAAAGAAATTAAACAATTTAACGTAATAACATAGGTAAGTAAGTATGTAAACAAGTAACATAACCCTCATTTTTAAACACGTGAAAAGTATTACATAATAGTAAGGAACATAAAAAACTATTTAACATAATAGTATAAAAGACATTTAACAATCAAATATAAAATCATGAAATTAAATAACATTACTAGTTACCTTTCTTTATTTTAATTAAAATATTTTTCAATAATCAAATGTTTCGATAGAGCTGTCGGGCATTATAATATAGACCGGTCTAAGTAATATAAATACTAAAATTAATGAAATAGCCCGAGGCTCTTGGGAACTATTCATGATACTCGGCCCTTGTTAATACGGGCCTGTTAATCACGTTGCTCGTAACATATATACGAATATTTGAGAATTACCATGATGGAATCATTTAAATGAATGTAATCATATTTTTATAGATATAGAACAAAAATATTTGTACTAAAAGAATTGAAATATTTTTGTTCATGTCAAAATGTTAAAATGTCAAACATATTCATTTGCGTTATTAATTTAAAGTTTAATCAAGTTTCTTTGATTATAAAGTAGTATTATTATTTAATAATTATAACAAACTAATATATTATTGGTTCAGTACCATGGTGTGCTCAACGAAATTCTACATATTTATAATACCTTAAAAATATATTCCACAGTTTAAATGTGGGTTTATTTATCAGCATTTATGAAACGTGATACAAAATAGTTTAAATGGCAAATTTATGGTATTTAAAGATAAATGAGAAAGGTTTATTAAAAAATTATATTCTAAATAATAAATAAATAAGTTTATTTATTTATTATTTAGAATATATTTTTTAACACGTAACTTACGTTGCTCACCGTATGTAGCTTTTAAGCCCTTTGGGCTTTGAAGTTATCACGGTTTGAATGTATAAATAATATTTTCATTAATCTGATAATTAGTGCCCTACACTATGTCTAACGCCAACGAATACACACACAACTACAATTACGGAAGTCAATTTCATTTAGTTATGTTGCCAAAAGTAAAATACATATTTAGGTTATTATTATTACTGAGAAACTTAAAGGAATAATACAAACATTCTTTATTTTTTTTTATTATTTATGGTTATACATTATTAACTTAAAAATATATGAAATTTTTGTAATGTCCAAAAATAAAGTACTACGTTCCATACAAAATGAAAACATTCAAAAACAACAAACATGTACACAGGTGGATTCATTTAAATTCTTATCATTAGTATTACAAATAGACCTACTTTTCATATTTAAGTTATGTCTATGACATTTTTGATAATTTTTAATTTTATTTGTCCACAGGTAATGTAACAATTCCGGAAAGGCCGCCATTATGGAGACCAGTATGGTGGAATTATTAATCCAAAACATAACAAATGAAACAGTACGAACTTCTGCATACTCCGAGCCAGACTCCCTTGATCTCCTAGTGCCATTGAGTGTGACATACGCTGTGATATTCGTGGCTGGTGTTCTCGGAAATATAAGTACTTGCGTCGTAATAGCACGTAACCGTACAATGCATACAGCTACTAACTTCTACCTCTTCAGTTTGGCTATTTCTGATCTTATACTTCTAGTATGCGGACTACCTATCGAAGTACATAGGATATGGAACCCGTCGACGTACCCGCTGGGTGAAGCGCACTGTATAGCCTTGGGCCTTGCATCAGAAACATCCGCAAACGCCACTGTTTTGACAATAACCGCTTTTACAGTAGAAAGGTACATTGCAATTTGCCGTCCGTTTATTTCTCATACGATGTCTAAGCTTTCGAGAGCTGTGCGATTCATAATAGTCATATGGATTTGTGCTCTATGCACGGCTGTACCTCAAGCAGTGCAGTTTGGTATAGTGACAATAGTAGACAATAGCCAGACAATTAGCATGTGTACAGTGAAAGGACAAGGGGTACACCAAGTGTTCATTATATCCAGTTTCGTTTTTTTTGTAGTGCCAATGTCACTGATATCAGTGTTGTACGCGTTAATAGGTATAAAATTGCGTACATCCCGTGTATTGCATCCAGTGAAAAAGACATCGGTAGAGAGCAGTGACCGGTGTAACAATACTACTACCAGATACAAGAGTGGCACATCGCAGCGAAGAGTCATCAGAATGTTAGGTAAGATAGCTATTGACAAGTATTCTTTACATAGTTTCAGACCTACAACTTATTTTATTAGTTTATTAAAATATTTTATAGTAATGAATCTATTTAAGTTTTAATATCAGTTAAGGAAGTTAAGTCATGTGTTAAGGATTTTTATGTTCTATGCTTAGCTGAGCAATTGTCATTACTCTTCGTTATTTAGACTGAGAAATGAAGCCCAATGTGGTTTAAAGTTATTTCAATTTTGAAGGGAAGGTTTTGAGTTTATGCATATTGATTTTCTATATTTTCTGGACCATGAAAGTAATTGATAAATATATAGTTGACATTACAAAATAGAAAACCAAGGTTACCAGTGAGACTACAGTATCACTGACGAGATGAGCTTTTTACAGAATAAAATTAACGAAAAAGTCCACTCCTAATGTTTGATTTAGTTCTTGTTTAAGTATATATTAAGTATTATAAAGAAATGTATATATGCTGTTAAGTTGGCTTGATAAGTAAATAAATATTCATACATTATTTATCATTTACATATAGATCATTCTCTACAACAATGGATCACTGACGAGATGAGCTTTTTACAGAATAAAATTAACGAAAAAGTCCACTCCTAATGTTTGATTTAGTTCTTGTTTAAGTATATATTAAGTATTATAAACAAATGTATATATGCTGTTAAGTTGGCTTGATAAGTAAATAAATATTCATACATTTATTTATCATTTACATAAAGATCATTCTCTACAACAATGGACGTGCGCTGGCAACACGGTAACTGCATAAGTTGGTCCTCAATCTACAAGATAGCATACAACCTAATAATTTATAGTTATATCACGTGTAATAATAACTACCAGATATATAGCTATCATCAACACAGCACAATAACAGAGGTCGTTGAAGTTAGACATTAAGTAAACGTACGCGGTGTGTAGTCTTGTGGTGTATTAGGTTATCAGGTCTTAGATAAGTTTCCGGTGTCCATAAAATATTTAAGTCATATTCCATTTAAATATTATTATAAATCACCATGCTATAGCGAATTCATATTAAAAACATATTTATTTTTCAAGGAAACTTAATTTAACATATTTTTAATTATTCTTATTGTACAAAATAAATATAAATTATTAAATCCATATAATGTCCATCCCAACTCACATATGGTACCTACATAATATGAATAAATAGATACAATTTTATTTATTTTCTTTTATTATTTTAAGCATTAAGTAATTACCTCATCAAACTTATGCTGTGGTTGTATTGCAAAACAAATTTACCTGGTTGTATCTACAGTGTAGTTGCTCTGTTCTTGTGTTCGAACACTAGGCCAACACTAAGCTTTTAGTTCGCCTGTGGTTTAATGTTCTGGTTATTCTCTTTAAATTAAAATTGATAGAAAATATTGATGACCCATTACCGCCTATTATCGAATAAATTAATGTCTATGTGAAAATTTTAATAGAAAATATACCACAATGTTATTATTATTATTTGCTTTGCTTAACTCTCCTTTTAATTAATCTATGATATAATTCCTAAATATAACAAATATTTAAAAATAATCATTTTTTCTTAATTTTTACCACCCAGAACACTTGTGCTTATATTTCATTTACAGATAAAGTCAATATAAACATCAAACTATACAGTTAAAACAGAAATCTAAATCCTGTTTATAATGCGAATTGCTTATCTATATCTTGAAATTGTTATTCAAATTATGAAAAGATTAATAATTTCACTATTATAAACAGATAAAAAATCCAAATTTGAAATCCACTAATATTCTATCAAGAGTCTGTCTTAATTTCATTCGATGACATTATTTTCTGAGATATAATTGTGTCTGTCTCCGGCTGTCGAAATACTTTATTCAAATAAAATCATTTAATACTGTTCCAAAAATACAATCTCTACCAAGTTCTTTGATATATTTTAAGTATTCTCGATTTACATTTATTTACAACATTAACATTAATATTATACGCTTCAAATTGTATACTATAGCCGGAGACCCTATTAATTTCAGCAATTCAGTGTATTAGGAGCTCGTTGTCATTCATTCATTCACCACATTTGTATTTTTTTTTTTACTATGTGCTTTTATCTGAAACAAACTTCAAAGGCACTACAATATGTCACAAAGTTTTGGAAGTAGGTAGTTGACGAAGAAGTTGTTCGTGACATTTGTCATTATTATTTGATGATTGAATTCATATTGAGGCTTATATTAAAACAGTGTTATATATTGGCAAGCTATTGCATTATTTAAAGTATTAAATGATAAATTAAAGCTATAAGGCAAAATAATACATCCAATTTCATCACTCCAACATGTTTGATGATAATTTCATCGATAGTGTAAACATCGTATTGTTTTTAACGTGCTTTTTACTTTTTAGCTCAGTAAAAAAATACAGAAATTTTTCTTAATAACTCAGAAGTTATTGAAACCTACCAAAACAATTTTCTATATGATCGGCTATTCCTCCAATTGTTCGTAGTTATCTACTCGCAAAATTGCAAACCAAGTTTTCCTTTCCAAAAAAAGAACAATAAATCGTTCAGTATTAACACATTCCGTGCTCCCCACTGGGTCCGAGTGGGGCGGGGCCATAGCTAGCGGCGCCTCCCACTCGGATACGAGCGAGCGTCCCGTTTATTTTGTAGTAGTCAGTTCAGTAAACCGATCACACACAGCGTGCTGGGTGCCGAACACTCGGATCCGAAAAATGTGTTTTTTATTGAAATAATAATAATGGCAATATACATTTATCCATATTTTCAAACATTCACATGTACTTAATCAAAATTCGCCTTAAAAAGTTTTGGCTCCCAGCTATTATTTTTTATTTATTTTGTAAGCAGTGCATGTGTTAAATCAAATAATCGAGTGAATAATATTATCTGAAACATATTTAATCTAATAAGCTTACATATACTATAATTTTGAAAAATTTTAACTAAATATGAAAATAGAGAATCGTGGAGAAAATTCATAAGTATCTTGCTCAGATGTGTTAACATCAACACAACACTGATTAAATAATGCTTGCTAATGATATTTTAAGACTATGAAACGTTACAATATAATATTACAACTTCCGCTTAAGAGATTACCTACTTAACACGGCCTTACTATTATTTTGGTTCATATATAATAAATATATCAAACTCGTACTTATCTATATACTGATACAAAAATGATAAAAACCTACACGAAAGAAAATACGGTTAATAGAGCAAAAATGACAAAGTTATAATAATAATAAGCATTTATTTATATTCTTTTTGATCAACATTCTAATTGCATCTGCATATGTCATTACTAATTTTATATTTAGACTAGACGTCGCTTGCTTGCCGCGATGCGCGTGGGGCGGTTAATCCTGGTGTTTTTTTTTTTAAAACAGTAGTTTAGGAGGTTAGTAAAAAAAAGTTGTAATTTTAATATATCTCACATTTGGTTCCGTTCTACTCTTAAAGTGCTTTCATTTGATACCTATATAGTGAAAATCACCAAAAAATGTCAGTCGCCATATTGGATCGGCGGTCATATTGAAATTTTCAAATCGATACTTATGGCATTATGTTCTACTCGTTAAGACCTTTCATTTGATACCCATAAAGCCTGTGGGTTGGAAAACAAAAGCGGTCCGCCATTTTGAGGGTGGCGGCTATTTTGAATTTTTTTCAATGTCTCCAACGTGGCTGTGTTAGACTCACAAAACCCTTTCATTTGAAACCCATATTGTAGGCATTACAATTCAAATGTTATTTGGTCTTTTTGGACCGGCGGCCATATTGGTTTTTTAACATTTTCACCAATTGGCTTTGATAGTGCTGAAAAAATCCTTTCATTCGATACCCATATTACCGTATTGGGATTGAAAACCGTGAGAATAAACCAAAAAAAGTATATAAACCGTTACAAAATGTCAAATTTTTCCAGTGTTGTACACTAAACTGCTCACCGGTCGGCAGTAACTACAGGCATATATAAAATTTAATAATTAATAATAATTATTAATATAATTATTAATATATAAAATTTAAGGCTATAATAAAATTTAAGACTCAATGAACAGTTTTAAATATTCCAAATGAAATAGGTTTATTTGATTTAAGCAATTACATAGTAGTCAAATAGTAATCATTTTACTATTGTTATAAATATTTTAGCAAAAACATATTTGATTTACTTTCGTTCAACATTGGTTTATTATAATGTTTGGCAAAAATCTGAGGTTTAAATGACCAACATTCTGTTGTAATTATTGATAGTACTCCTTCCATTCTCGCCATAGATATTTTATATACATAGAATAAGTTCAAGTTCTTGTTGATATGCTTTAATATATACTCGTAAGTAAAAGTGATTGTTATAATATTACCATTGTAAGTTGTGAGAAGTAATTTTTTTAACACCTATGTCATAATTTTTAATTGTTTCTTAGATACAATGACTCATAGTCTGATTGGTGGCGTTACTTAAAGTAGCTGGTTGTATGAAATTAATAATGTTCCCCAGATATTTTATTACTCATATAATATACGTAAAATATCTATGTAGAAACAGGGCAGATATGTCGTTTCTTATTGAATTAATGTAGTTGAATCAAAACTTTATCATCACTTGTGGTAGTGAGTTTTATTTTATGTGGTTTAATATTTCAATCTTAACACCACGGACAAATAATTTAATGTTGCTTTAGTTATTATTTCGAATTATAATTACAGCTATTTACTAACGCCAGCTAACTAACGCTCATTATAATTTAACAAACTGGAGCACCTCATGAATCGAGTGTAGTTAGGCAGCTGCAAATTTAAAATGTATATAAATATAAATATTTAAATTCTTCAAGTTTAATGTGAACCTGACATCTCCATTTAATTTATTTTTTTTAAGAATTAACCCTGCAAGGGTTCACATTGTAATATAACTCCTTTTTAATTTTAATGTAATAAACAACCCAAACACAATATACAATATAATGGATAAAAATATTTCATACAAGGTTATGGAAAATGGAGGTGTACTTGTTTATCATTGGTGTTACACAACATAAATCTCTTTTCCAGTGGCGGTGGCTTTGTCATTCTTTGTCTGCTGGGCCCCATTCCATATGCAAAGGCTGCTCGCCATTTACGGCAAAAGTATGGAAGATCCTTCGGATACATTTTACCTGGTAAGTCCAGTATTAGTTTATTTCTAATAAGAAAAGTTGTAGGATATGTTTCGTAATATACAACAATGAGCCTTAAACAACCTTACAGGTGTGTTGAGTCATCAGTTGTAATCATATTTGGACATATTTATGACCCACTGACTTCCTAATATGCTTAACGATAACAGTGCATACCTTTTTATTACACACATAAAAATATCTACGATTTTCGTTCATAAAGTATCTCACCTTGTTTATCGGAAACCTAATGGTAAAAGTTAATTTGTATAAGCAGACCTTAAACCTTCGTTCGTGTATAAACTCATATATCAACTAACGCTAGTTACTGTAAAACCAACTCCGAGTGAGAGTAAAAGTGGTACTTTCGTCGTTGCTTCTCTGTAATTAGGTTGTCAACACTCAAAGTATGGCATACTTTGAGCATTGAAAACCTAATTACATTCAATTTTTTTTAACGGCGAATAATAGGATTCTTTTTAAATCAAATTCATACGCTTAACGTAATTAGAACGAGCTATGGGACTTCAGGAGTTTCAACAATCATCCCATGAACGTTCATGGGAAAGTGCAATTCCGTTAAAACAGCATGATGCAATGCGAGGTTTATTATTAACGCAATTCTATTTGATCTGTAGACATTTACAACACCTCAAACCCTTACAAAACATTTGAGACGACTTTAAAAAGTGCTGATTATTTTTATACGGCTTTCACGATTAGTTATTTATTGAAAGATTTATGTATAATGAATTGAAATATGCCAATAGCTATGGGAAATACTGCTGCGGCGGAAAGGCATATTGTATTGCTTTATTATGTATGGCATATGAATGCTTTTTGCCAGCAGCGTCGTTCGCGTTATTTTCGTTTCCCCCATGAGAATTCTTTATATTATACTATGCATAGAACATTACAATGCCATTTAAATTCTGTTTATTTTTAAAGTATAAGTAAATTGAATCTCATATTCTTTTTATTATTTCTCTAAATATTGTTCACGATATTTAATGCAGTTTTTCGTACGATTCATACCTAGTTTTAAACGCTTTATTCCACATGGATGTAGAAATATAAAAAAACGCCTTAAATCGCTTTGTTCCAAATACTCCTTTATTCGAAGTGTGATTTACGATCCTGCATTATTATGATACGTTATAGTTTATGATAAAGAAACTCTGATATATCAATTGACATTGGCCGTTACTTGATTCTCTAATGGTCGTTTTCACCAACTTTGTCTTAGCTTAGGCGACACCTAAGAGACATGCTGTCTCACTCTTTTCAGTTAATATAAAAAGTGACAGCATGTCACTTAGGAGTCGCCTAAGCTAAGACAAGGTTGGTGAAAACGGCCATAAATCAATCATAGTTAAGTGGTCAGTTTTTACTACAGATGTAGCTACTATTTTTTTTTTAAGTTTTTACCAGAGGGTTCATTATCATTATTATCCAAGGTTTGTCACCACTGACGATGTTGTATACAAAACATGTAGAATACGCTTGCCTCGTTTAAGTCGCTAAAAAGCTCTTCTGATCATCGGTCACGAACAGCTTTGTAATAGACAGAATGAAGGTGCTGGACCTAATGGGAAACTAGCTTTCATCAAGTGCTTCATCTAGTATCTTTTGAATTACTGTACCTTTTACATATTCTATTACCACCTTCTAGAATAAATAATGTATATGATGGTGAAAATTGTATGAAAATCAGTTTGTTACTTTCTGGAAATATTATGAACATACTTGGCGTATTCGGTTTTGACTGTTTATTTATTCTTCTTCTCACTATAATATTACGAAATTGTCCTAAAAATAGCAATTGATTTAGAGTTAATTTTTATATTTCTCAATTCAGAAAATACTATTTTATAATACGTATATAGTTCTAGCCACCATTTTTGTTCTATAAAAGATAGTGTTCCAAGAATATCACAAATCTGTGTAAATTAAACCTATTCAAATCAAAAGGTCAATTCCATAATTACTACATTGTCCGAATAATACTGAATAATTTGAAATGAAACTATCAACTTCAAAGGTTGTAATACCCATTTTCATTATATAAATAGGTATAATTACTCGAATCTTCCTATATACAAAGTTTAATTGCATATGCAGATGCTATAAAGTCTAAATGGTTTTTTTTTTCTACCATGTAACTGGCATACCATATTCAGGTTTAAGTATACGTATGAACTCTACATCCAATCTAGTTCTTATAAGCATGGTCAATTACAATATAATCTGTAAGAAATTAAAGCCTGTGTTACAAAATAGGACTCAAACAGATCTGCTTGAGTTACGTTCTTCTAAGACAGACCCCAATGTTAAACGTATTAAAATCAGCAGGAATATAAAAAGGTTTTAAAATTGTTTGATTTACTGAAACACGAAAATCCTGCAAATATACATCATATAAACAGAATCCTGCTTTATTCCTTGTATTTCCCTCACTCCTGTAATGAGTTCCGATTGTCAACTACCCACATCTTCAAGTATTTTATTTTAGCACTATCTACCACTTTACCTCTAAACGACTTTAATATTGTCATTTCAATTACTTCCTATTTAATTGAATCCAATTTAATGAATTATGATGTAATATTACCATCTTACTGATTTATTAATAGATCAAGCCCATAACTAGACATGACGGTGGAGCGAGATTAACTTTAGCTCATCTGCGGCAAGATTATTATTTAGCGGTATAGAGCTACTAAAAATACGAAATATCAAGCTATGTGCAACACGCCGAAGACAACAAAAACCGAAGACAAATACAAAAATTACAAACAATCCCAACTAATATTATAAATGCGAAAGTGTGTTTGTTTGTTTGTTTGTTTATTTGTTTGTTTGTTTGTTACCTCTTCACGCTTAAACTACTGGACCGATTTCAAAAATTCTTTCACCTTTGGAAAGCTACATTCTCCCCGAGTAACATAGGCTACTTTTTATCCGGAAAAATCGACAGATCCCACGGGATGCGCAATAAAGGCTTCGCTCAAAAACTACTGCACAGATTTTTATGCGGTTTTCATCAATAGATAGAGTGATTCTTGAGGAGTTTTGCGGCATTTTTTATCTCGGAAAAACGGATAGTCCCACGGGAAGCGCGATAAAATCTTCGCACCATAAACCGACTTCCGCGTATATGTAGCCGTGGGCAAAAGCTATGACCCTTAACCCTCTATACACCCAATCCCGAAATCCACGCGGGCGAAGCCGCGGGCAGAAAGCTAGTATCAAATAATGCGAGATTTGCCCGGCCAGGGGGCGTCGGCGAGGCCCGTGAAAGATCAGGGCCTCGGTCTTGGACAGAGTCACTCGTAAGCCGAGTGACCTTCGTACGACGAGCGTCGTGTACACCGACGCTAGCCGCACAGCCTCCTCAGCGTCCCTCCCTCTGGCCGTTACCAATGTGTCGTCTGCATAACAGTACAGACGGACACGCGGCGGGAGGGACACGTGCAGCACATAGTCATAGCCGAGGTTCCACAGAAGGGGCCCAAGAACTGTCTGCCCTCAATACCCTCGAAGCGGGCATTGATTATCCCGCCTATTTGTACAATGACCTCCCGGAGCCACTCGTCTTTCTCTCCGGGAGGTGCAAACGCTGCAGGAGCGCTTTCCGTGGGCGGGGTGGGTCCGCCACGGGCCTTCCCTGTTTTGAGGACCCTCACTTGGGAAGATAGCTCTGCAACTTCCCGGCTTTTTTTATTTCTTGAGAACGTGCGCGTCATCAGGGATAAGCTTGTGGGTGAGTTCGCCCACACAGTCCTCGATGGAAGCGGCTGCATTTTTAATGCCTTCTGAAAAGGTCCACTCAAGTGCTAGGACTTCTTCGACACGTTCATAATTACGTCAATATTATTTTTGACGACGTCTTCGATTGTCAGGGCAGAGCGCTCGCCGAGCCTGGAGGGAGCAATGGATCCGGCGGAGACCCTGGTTTCGAAATAACGAGACCGGATTTCATACGCCTTCCTCTCCATCGCTGCCACCTCCGCATCGAGGCGAGCCTGTTGCTCCGCCCGTTCAGCCGCAGCCAATTTTCTTTTTGCATGCGCGAGGCCGACGTAGTCGACTGTGGTAGGCGGTCGGCCCCGTCCGCGCTTTTTAGAGCCGGACGCCCGCGACGTGTCCGTCGCGATTGAGTCACCCGACTCCTCCTCCTCCGAGCCAGAATGGCCGGAAGCCTTCCTCCTCTTGCGCCGGATCTTTCGGCCGCTTTGGCCATCGGCATCCGACGCCCCCTCGGTTCGTACCGAGGCCATCGAAACAACGGATTCGACAAAGGCCCTGAATGACTCCGAGTCCTCCATCCTCCGCTCGAAGCCTGCGGCGGTCGAGTCCGCTGAGCTGGCCCTCGACATGGTCGTTTTCAACCCGGAGGTATTGACCGCAGCTCTGCTCCTTCCAGTCTCCTTTATGAAGCCCTCTACAGAGGAACTGCTACTCCTCAACGCCTGTAAGGGCCGTTCTTCATCAAGAACATCGGTGTCATTGTTTCTCGCCAAGGTCGGTTTGGTTTCGATCTTTCCGGTTTTTATTGAGTTAAGAGATTTATCAGTCATCATACTTATCCCACGAGCATGGGGAAAGGGTGGTCCACCCGGGTAGTGCCCCCTGTACCCGGGTAAGCTTATATACTATGAGGGTCGGCCGGTGCTCACAGGTATTGACAACTTCGATGTTGGGTTTTAGTGGGTTTTCCTTCCCGTGGGCCGGCCGATTAGGGCAAGCCCCCTAGCCAGCAAACTGCACAACGTACCCGCCCGGAGCCACCGGTGGGTGGTTGAAGCACAGATGCTGGTAACGGTCTCTCCGAGACGGATGGCGAATCTGCCCCTACGCCATGGATGCCCGACATTTCTGCCGAGCAACCACCAACGTTGGCCCAGAATGCCCCCCCCCCCCTGAGGTAATTTTTTATTGAGGTTTTCTTCCTCGCAGCCCTCGCCCCGAAGGACGACGACCCTCATAGCCCTGTACTACGTACAGGGCTACGAGTGTCCCTCCCCCCAGCCAGTATCTCTCCGCGCCGGCCGAAGCCGGTACCCCCCATATCTGGGGGGCGTTCCCCTATCCGCGACCCGGGTCGCGACCGATGGCAGGTCTGGCTACTGCACACGGATTCTCCATTTCACCTAGCTTACAAGACTACTTATTATTATCTCATTCATTCTAATTCATAGTTACTCTAATTTTATATTAAATATATTCTTGGAAATCTTAGTGGGATTTGAGCCAGGTCCCACCAAAATGGCTCAGTGTGGGTTGGTAAACCTCCCACAGAAAGCCGCTGAATGCAAACAGAGCAGAGCCGTAGACGTCTGAAATTATATATGAAATAGATTTTGCGCACAGAATAAATATCGAGCGCTGCAAACAAATTATTTATTAACTTTTTTGATTTGTCTTCGTTGGACTATGTGTTTAAAACATCAATGATTTCATCGCCTGCAGTGCAAAATTGCTATTTTTCAGTTTTTTTTTTAATTATTTCTGATAACGTACTTTTAAATATATTTCAAAATACTATTTAGATATTATTGACCTCTCTCTTGCTAAGTTTAAATTAGATGTAGTCCTTCCAATGGACATGCTTTTTGTTCATCATATAGATATATGATGATATATCACACTAAGATTAGTGAGATCGGTAGAATCACAGGTATTTTGCAACGTCATCACTATTTATATTCTACCTATTTATTCAACTTTGAGACTAACACGATGTTACTTTGCTATTGGAACAAGTTTATTATTATCGTATACCTCATAAATAGGAACTAAGCGTTGCGGAATTATTTTTTTGCTCACCGTTAAATTTATGAGCACTTGCTAAGCAACAAATTTTATCAAAAATCTTTTAAAATGAAAATTTTTGTGCTGTAGAGTTTTTTTTTTTTTTGCTCGCATGGGATAATATTTATTTCGTAAAAAAGTTTAGCCATAACATTTTATTTACTAGATTATTTATATTTACGTTTCAGTGATTTGTATTAGTATTCTTAATTCGTTTGTTATTCATCTGGTTGAAATGCCATGGCATCGATGGGTTAATTGACTATTAACTTGTTCAAGTTAACACCGACGTCAAACAATGGCGTCTACAAATTGACGACACACAGTGTGCCTTATCAACCAGACGTGACTACTTATCAGGAATTAATTATATTTTGGCGTCATAATTATACGTTATCCCGCGAAAAATCACATTGTCAAATTACATAATAATAGAACACTGTCCAACGTAGCAGAAACTTTTAGTCTTATTTATTAAGCCAAACCAATGTAATTACTTACAATATAACACATATCATCTTTGTACCCCGATTAGATATTCTAGATATTCGTAAGTACGTGTCGTAATCTACTTCGATATTATCTACTTCATGTGGTGTACGATAATTAATATCAGGCTGTGACTGGATCTTATTGTAAATATATGGATGTAGCAATTCACTATACGTTCGTGCGCATTTATTATTACCGGAAGAAGTTGGTATCTGGAAGATGTCTACCTACGTGCGTCTGCATTATTACCCTAAACACAAAGAGACCTCGCACTGTAAGGAGTCCACTTTGTAATATAGTAAGTTCGTGGAATACCTAAAAGGTTTGCTAAAAAGAGCTTAAAGTACAGCACGTTGTACCTTTTCTAGTGTACCCCGTCCCATGTAGGAATGCAGTAACAAAATTGACGTTTTATATTTGCATCCCTTTTTGAAAATTTTGAGGAATGTTATACAAACTGTTGCACATCTGTGAAATTTATAGAGCTGGTGCTTTGTAGTTATAAATAAATATATTAAATGAAAGCTTTGAAGGGAACGGCTTGAGTGACGATGATGGCTAAATTATGAAATAATGTGCGGTGTAAAAGAAGATCTAGAGACAAAACTCAAGAAGTGAATGCGTAGCTGGCTTGGATACGTAGAAAGGATGGACGAAAGATGACTCACGAAATATTTATATTTTCTTTATAATTTATAAGGCAAATATAAATGGGCCAGTTGATAGGGGAAGACCTACTCGTACCAAATAGGTGCTATATTAAAAGAAAGTCAGGTCAAGAGTATCCATACGTATCCGACGTGCGTGCATGAAAATATTATAGTATATATGAAAGTATATATATAGTAATAAAGTCAAGGAAGCTACGAAAATATGTTTAGATCGTAGCAAGTGGAAAACTGTGATCTCTCCCTACCCTGATAGGAAAGAGGCCCGATTATATGTGCATATATATGCATTTAGTATGACTTCAAAAAAAAGCTATACACTATTCCTATTAGGTGTTTGTAAGTACTGTGTACATCAAATGCTTTGATTCTTCATAAAAGCACTTGTCGTGTTACCGAAATAATACGCCTAGCAACCGCAGATTAGTAAAAGTCATTGAATAAACTAATTATATAGGTAATATTACCACGATCAATAATCAACACTAACTAGACAGTAATAAAACAAAAGTTTCGAGTGAATCAAAAAAAGTGAATTCAGACTATAAGTAAATAATGAAATTGCCCGGGATAAGTTTTATGCAGCCAACCAAAGAGAATGTAAATGCTATGCGAACAATATATTTGATATAGAAGACTTTAGGGCCCAGCGGCCTTCATTTTTCCACCAATGTACTTCACCCAATGCTACTTGAGGATATAATTCTTCCAGATTAGTTTGTGCTGCCTTGCGGAGAGAACGCTGTGGAGTTCTAGGAATAGCTAGAGAGCTATTCCTAGAATTTCCAGGCATGGAGAGCCATGCACTTTAGATGACTTTGAACCTCATTGTAAGGACCCTTTATAAGCAATTATGTTTCGCTAATTCGCTAATTAATAATATTAATACCAAAACGAGCTTTAATATTATTACAGGCTTTAATATTAAACGAGAGATTAATATTATTACAGGCAGTACACAGAAATCATGAACTTTCGTATTAACACCATAAAAATGCTCGATTTCTCAGAACATTTACAGTTCAGTTCCGAAGGGAATTCACGTAATGAAGTAGAAAAATTCCTTCCTATTCTTAATTAATATATTATAAATGCCAATAATAACTATCTGTCTGTGTATTACGCAGTGGTGTCAAACTACAGCACTGATTTAAATAGAATGTTGATAGGCTAAAGTAATAATTTAAGGTAAAGGATACTATTTAATGCGAAAGAATGCCGGTAGGTAAGTGTTAAAATAGGGGAAAAAATTGTATAGAAATTTCGTCATTTCAAAAAAGTCAAAAAAGTGATTCTAGTTGTCTTTCGAGACAACTAGAATCACTTTTTTTCCTTAAGAGATTTTGTGTGGTGACGTGGGCGAAAATGCTTAAGGCAAAGAAAAAATAATTACAAAATATATAAGAAATACAGAAGAAAATTCAATATAATGCTAGGGGAAAGCTAGTTAGGGGCTCTTATAGTTCACCATCGCTATGATGTGATTAACAAATATGCGTGTGCAACAACATGGTCAACATCATGAATGGCGTGCATCAATCAAGAAACAATATTAATGTGAGTACCATACCATCTGGTCCATCTCATAAAAAATATTGGAAAAGATAATTAATTATTGTCAGTTTTCTGACCATTGCACGATATAATAGCGTATCAAAAAAAAACCACGAGCAAAAGTCAGTATTGTGTGTTTTCTCCAAATAATTATTGTCAGTTTTCTGACCATTGCACGATATAATACCGTATCAAAAAAACCACGAGCAAAAGTCAGTATTGTGTGTTTTCTCCAAATAAGCCACCAATTATGACATACGTTTTACGGGAATATTCTGCCTCTGTTTATAGATTATTTCGGTAACTTGCCAAATTCTTGCCGTCTACGCAACCTCCTACAAATGATTGAATCAATCAGTCTCAATGTTTTACACAGGTAAAACATTCCCGTACATATTTAAGTACTATTGGCAGTGATCCATGACTTGACATTATTTCTGTTTCAAATTTAACACATTGACCATGGCCAATATCCTGCCTTTAGATTCTCCCTTATCAGTACTTTATTTTCTTCCTTTATATCCTTATCCTATCCTCAAGCTTCCGAACCTAATCCAAAAGTTCTATATACAGGCGCAATATAGCTCACATGGGTGTTGCTGATTTCCTTTTCGATGCGACAAAAATTGACTGGCAGTCAATGTTACAGGTTAATGATGCAACGCTACAGGCTTTTAAACAAAGTCTTCTGTGATATTTATGAAATAAAATTCCGTTAAGAAAAATCAATTTGAAACATTCGCCAGCTAATTGGATATCAGATGAATTCCAAAAAGCAATTAAGAATTGCGTAATTTTATGCCTGTAACCTATAGGTAGATGGTACTTGGATTGAAATACCGTCAATATTAAAATACAAAATCAATAAAAACATGCTTACAATTTATAAGAACTATATAAACAAGAGTGTCAAATTTGAATAAGTGACATCTCATGTCTTCATACGCCTTGATATGTGGTAAACCTCCAACTTTCTTAATTCTCATATGTTTTTTTTTCTATATGCTTAATTTTATTATATATTTGACTAATGCTTATAATTAGCATTATTAATATCATATGTTATTTTCTTTATAGTACATCTACTACCGTTTCTCTGCATTATCCAAAGATCAAGTGGTAAATAATGCCAATGATTTAAGTGCACCTCTGTAAAATGTATAAAGAAATACAATATGTACAATACAAATAATATGAGAACTTACGTCACATAAATAAATAATCGTGTAATCACTTGGCTGAAATTGCGCTCGAACGGTCCAGTAATTTCACTTCCTGGATATAATAATGAGTGACGATTTCTGAGAAAATAGTGAATGAAACCAATTTGCCAACATTTACATCCTTTCAAAGCTTGGAAGCGTGAAAGTTTCTCTGAGTTGTGCTAATTTAACAACCGTTTATTGGATTCCCTATACGACATTATATACCTACATTCTCGTATACAAATATAACCTTATAAAACGTCAGATCGTAGATTTCCTTTACAAACCTTTCCATAGTAGAAAAAAATAATAGTCATAAACAAATAATAGGCACAATCATTAAATTACATAATACGTCATTACGTATATACACAATAATTATTATTATTCGTAATAATAAGGCAAAATTTACTATGATTGAAAAGATGATTATTGATTGATTTAAAACGTAAGCACACGCGTTCCCTCAATATGTACAAAGCCTTCAAGAAACATTTACCAGACGTTTTAAATGAATCCAGAAAATTATCATATGGCTATACATATAATCTATGAAATGCTATGACAGCTATATAGTATATGGCAATCCTGCGACATACTTATTTATTCTTTAGTATTATCACAAAATGCATAAATAAGTTCTTATAAAAGTTCTTACTTACAGTTTGTCAAAATAGAATAGAAATAAATAGAGGCGCCACTGTTTGTCACAGTGCTTGGTAGAACGTGGGTAAGGTTCTTAATCAACAATGCTCAAACGACGGTTTGCTGCTTGAGGTTGGTTTATTTAAAAATGGTAAATAAAAAGGTACAATAAGAAGAGTCCTACAGCATTCTGTGTGGGACTCTTTCTAATAATTATTAAATTAATTTAAATCTTCAATATTGGTAATATGGAATACATTTTTGTAGAATTTATATATTGTTTTAGTTGTTTTAGTACGGCGGCGAAACATAGAGTGAGTCAGCCAAGCTTATTTGCCTTGGCAGATAGATATATTTTGAATTTTGACTGACAAACCAAAATCATAAACGAAAGAAATAAAACCGGCCAGGATTCCTAATGTCATAGACAATGAGTACTAACCATAAGCAACATAAGGCATGTAACAGCTGCACTGTTACATGTTGTTTAATGTAGCAACCCTAAAAGTAGTAAACATCGTTTATAAACATGAAAGATCACCTCTCTGACAGAGCTAACACTATATGCAGTCTTTGTAGCTTTAGAGACAAAGTTTCTAAAATCTATTTAGAGCACTATATGCAGCACACAGCTTCTTTCGGACAGCCTTTTTTTTTCCTCAGGAGAGGAGGCTGAGAATCCCCATGGATACCACCGCAACGGCAAGTAGAGATGCGGTGATTATGTCGGACTCCTGGTGAATCGAGGCGGCTCGACCCAACAGACCTACCGACTAAACTCAGCCTGAGCTTTTGGTCCTAATGAACCTACTGACTTGAAGTGATAGAGAACCGCACCTCAGGAGAGGTACGGTTAGCGCTGCCCCATGGAGAGGGCATATGCACTAGAAGAGGCACGGTAAATCAAAGTGGGACCGGCCTATGTTGACTGAGAACCTATACTCGTGGCTAAGCAGAAAGCTGCCGATTAGGGGATGACAAAGGAGGCGACGGCTCAGACGCCGCTGCTTGCAGGTCTAGAAAGTCCTGCGTGAGTTGATTAGGGGGATCGCTTAGGACATGTCGCGGTTTACGTATCCTCTGCCGATTTGACTGTTGCCTAATGATAGGCTCGTTCAAGGCGGTATTGACGGGTCGGACAGTCTCAACCTGCGGCCACTTTAATAGAATACTTTTCTTATTTAAAACAAATTGAGCTTAAGAAAAGTATTTTTTTTTATAAATAGACAAAACAACAGCCGTTTTAATTTTTCTATATATAAATTATATCCTGTTTTAAAAAAAGAGGCCTTGTAAAAAGAGGCATTGTAATTTTACTGACAAAGTGAGATAATTATGTAGAAGGTTTAGTAAATAAGATAAATCGGGTAAAATTGAATTCTTAGGGAAGTGTCAATTTAAACAAGAAAAGGTCAAGTAAGATAAATACGATGCAAGAAACTGTCAAGTTTGAGTAAGGTCAAATTTAAGGCAATGATACGTATATACAAAAGGATTTTGCAATCAAATCAAAATAAAACAATGAACTCGGATAATAATGATTGAAATTTTTATTCTATTAAAAAGTAAAACTTGGTGATTCTGAATGATATTTATATATTCTTCGATTAATCCCTTTGAGACTTTTTACCCAGTTTTTTAGCTATATCTCAATAAAAGTATATGCGATATATACGTACTCATAAAACGGTAGCCTTTACTGGAAGTTTCCGTTATCATACAACTAAGTGTTGGAATAATATCCCTCCACCTATAAGAAAACTGACGTCCAAGTTCAATTTTAAAAAACAGTACAAGTTACATATTTTAACATTACAAAAAATGGGCAACACGATGCGTTCCTAGAGTAGGTATCGAATATATTATTATAATGTAATTAATTTTTATATTATTATTATACAATTATTAATTTCAATATCTTAAGTCTCAGATTTTAGAATATATAACATATAATATTACATTACTTTTTATTATTATGATAATTACATTATCTAATCAAATATGTAAAATTATTTTAACGATTATATTTTAAATATTCATTTTTATTGCTTTTTGCTGTTAGGTTAGGTAGGTGGTCCACTATTTGAGCACTCTGAGTATAAATATATTCAAACACTAAGGTTACAGCTGAAAATCAGCAATTCGCTTGTAACTGCAAGCAAATACTATGCTGAGCTGTCGCCTTATTTCGCCTGCTGCGGCGCACACACACACCAGCACTTGTGTTTACATCATTATAACTATAACATATAGTTTAAGTCTGTGTACTATACTGTGTTTTATACTTTGTGTGTCTATGTTTTCATGTTATTGTATATATTGCGTTTACTGCTTTTGTTTAATGTGATGTCTTTGTTATACCCGTTTGCTTTGTGTGTGTGTTCTGTGGCAATGAAATAAAGTTATTATTATTCATATATTTAATTAATAATCTTAAATTTTTTACAATATAGATATATAAAATAAATATAAATACTATAAAAAACTTAAACCTAGTATGCCGCCGGTAGCGAGGCAAGGCCCAAACAAACCGGTGCGGTGGTTAGGGCTGCAGAGAGAAAAATCTCCGGACAATACGTGCCGTGTCGAGAATCACTGCTTTTTGTATCCGACCCTTGATCCATCCGTCAAGCGAGAGCGTCTTAAAATGTTGATCAAGACTCTTTGCTATCACAACTATCGGAACAATGATTGTCGAATCAACATCCTACATGGCGGTTACCTCGTATGCCAAGTCAAGGTACTTACTGGCTTTGTCCTTCTCGGCTTTTACGAGGTTCTCGTCATGAGGGATGGTAATATCGACGAGCATTGCACGGCGTTGGGAGCGGTCGACCACCACGATATCAGGTTTATTGCACGCAATAGTCCTGTCCGTGATGATAGAGCGATCTCAATAGAGCAACACAAGGCCATTTTCAAGAACTGGCGCTGGTGCGTACTTATAGTACGGTGTCTCATGCTCAACAAGGCCGTATTGAAGGGCAAGTTGTTGATGGATGATCCTGGCTACTAGGTTGTGTCTATGCAAATACTCACCGTTTGCAAGATGAGAACAACCACAGATAATATGCCTAAGTGACTCTCCGGGACGGCGGCATGCCCGACATATGTCGACGGTACCGTCCTTTAGGATATATTTTCTATAGTTGTTCGTCATCATTACTTCGTCCGCAATTGCACAGACAAAACCCTCAGTTTCCCCAAAGAGGTCACCGAAGCGCAGCCAATTCACCGACGCGGGAAGATCTACATCAGGGCCCATTAAGGCCCGATAAAACCTTCCGTGCAACTCTTTGTCCCTCCATACTTCCCTGCGATTTTCGACCCTAAGCACCGATGGTTTACGCCAGTTCTCAACTGCCATAGAGAGAGGGGTAAATCCCTTGTCAACTGCCACAACGTCACAATGCATCCCACATTCGTTGTTGAGGAAATAGTTCCTGAGGCTGTACACTTCACGGTTATGGAGGTTTTTGGCATTTAGAAAGCCTCTACCACCACACTTCCGTGGAATGTACAGTCTCATAACAGACGAACGTGGGTGTAAATGATCGATTTTTTGTGAGTAGTTGACGGACTCTCCTATCCAAGGTGTCCAGCTCAGTCTGAGTCCATCTCAGTATGCCAAAGGAGTATATCAATAAAGGCATCACCCAACCATTGAAGGCACGCACCTTATTGCCACCAGACAAAAGACTATGAAGTACCTTTGTTAAGCGGCAAAAGAAACGTGTCTTCACCGATTCCTTGACATCCTTCACTGATATACCCAAAGACTCTGACATACCGAGATACTTGTACGTTTCGGCCTCAGACAAAGATCTGAGTGTCATTGTCTCTGAAAATTGTAGATTCGTTGAATTTACAACTTTTCCCTGCCGTACATGCAAGACCGCACATTTTTTTTTTTTTTAATTTTATTGAGGTCAAATAAATAATTGTACAATGAGGTAATTATAACAAATAAATGTAACAATAAGACTTAATAATTGCACAACCAACACCATTAACCCCAGATTTACAATATTATTGACTAGGAGAACACTAGACACAACACATATTAATTATTAGAGTCGTACTCCCTTGCCAGATTCGACAAGAGACGACAAGAAATCCTTTAACCTGCGTTGTGTCTTACAAAGTAGTTATTTTATTATAGAAAGAGTAAAAATAAATACTAGGCTTGAAGCAACTAATCATCCGCAAGATGTTCCAACACACGGTTTCTAAAACTGTCGTGTGACATTGAGAAAATGTCAATAGGTATCAATAAAGTGCTCATTGTAGCATTTCATAAGTCGTGTCAAAGGTGCACGTTCACCTGCGTTGGTTTTGCACAGTTTTGGAGCGAATAGCTTATGACTATGAGTGTCTCGAATACGTTGAGAACGACTCGGGACACGTATATATATATTGTTCATTAAGAAATTACAATCCAACATTGTTGTGACAAATACTATGCAATAGCATTTGATCCATGAGCAACCTCCTAGCTGTCAAAGTTGGAAGCGAGAATTTTTTTAATAATTTGGAATATGACAGTTTTATCCGACAACACCTGTAATTTAAAGACTTTAAAAATTTTCGTTGAATTGTTTCTAACTGATCACGATATTTAGCATAAAATGGGTTCCAAACTTGTGTGCAATACTCGATTTGAGGTCTAATTAAACTTTTGTATAAAATTATGTAAGTAATAGGGCGCCTGAAGGAAGCGCATGTGCGCATAACAAAACCGTATAATTGAAATGCCTTATTGACAATGTGATTAATGTGAGCATTGAGATCCAGTTTGGTGTCGAGATATACCCCCAAGTCTTTTATTAATGTAACTGTGCCTAAGTTAGTGTCCATGAGTTTATAAGGGAAGTTAATTACATTATGTTTCTTGGTGAAAGTAATACCTTTACACTTAGTAAGGCTGAGTTGTAGCTTATTAGCTAAACAATATCCCGACAACCGGTCCAGATCAGCTTGAAGCATCACACAATCTTCAATGGTTCGAATACGTCGATAAATTTTGAGGTCGTCCGCATATAAAAGAAAACTACTGTGTTTAAAGCACTGATTTATGTCGTTTATGTATAACACAAAAAGCAGGGGCCCCAAAATGGAACCCTGGGGCACACCAGAAGTAACATTAATGACATCAGACTCAAAACCATTAATGACGACCCTCTGTGTTCTATTTGTGATGTACGACTCGAACCAGCGAAGTAGGTTACCGCGAATACCGTTGAAGGCAATTTTTTGCAATAACAAGGCGTGGTCCACTTTGTCAAAAGCCTTGCAAAAATCAGTATATATTGAGTCAATTTGTTCACGATTCTCGAGACTGTTAAACAAATAAGTGGTATAAACTGTTAAGTTGCTAAGAGTCGAGCGATTTTTTACAAAACCATGCTGTTCAGTAATTATAATTTTATGTAAGCTAGGATAAATGGAATTATGAATTAGTTTCTCCAAGACTTTCGACAAAGCGGAAAGCAATGATATTGGGCGGTAATTGATGACATCATTTCTACTCCCACTCTTATACACCGGCGTGACATTAGCCACTTTCCAGGGATCAGGCACAACACCATCTCGCAGACTAGCGTTAAAAATTAAGTGAATTGGTGTACTGATTACTTCAGCCGTGTGTTTTAGAAAAATAGGAGGAATGCCATCTGGGCCAGCGCCTTTTGTTATATCTAGAGATTTAAGAACAGCTAAAATGTTATCTTTAGTAAAAGTTAGATGGCTGAGAATATCACAGTTTTAACTAGATATTGTGTTGGAGAAGTGACCACTATTGACATCGGTCTTCTCGTAAACAGATTCAAAATATTTTGAAAAGAAATCACATATCTCCTTTGGTTCTTCAGATTTATAACTATTATAGGTCATATAGTTAGGTATACCACATTTATTTTTGCGGCTATTCACATAGGACCAAAATGCCTTGACGTCCTTCTTAAGTCTGTCCTCAATAGAAGTCATATAATTATCATAACAATTTTTACAATGTGTTTTAAATCGGTGACGTAAAAAGGAAAATTCTGTATAGTCAGACTCATTTCCGGATTTTTTCCACTTAACCCAAGCTTTTTCTTTATTTTTAAATACGTGAACTAAGGGGCGTGAAAACCAAACTGGAAATTCTTTTGATTTCACTGGGCGTAACGGAACATAAGCGCGTATAACTTCATATATTTTTTCATAAAATATACTTACACATTGTTCAGCTGATTTGTTATTTAAGATAGTGCCCCACTCAACGTCCTCAATAGCAATTTTTATGTTGTCATAATTTGCTTCATGAAACCTGTATCTAGGTGTTGATGATATGGGCAGTGGTTTACATGGCATAGAGAAATTTGCGAATTTGTCTACACCGAACTCCATCCTTATAGAGTTACTGAAAATCTGCGTAATTTTCAATAACTCCACGTCTTGGTGTTTCGGTGCAAACAACTTGAGATCATCCATGCACAGCAGATGACTAATGACCTCGCCCTGTCTACGTAGCCGATAGCTAGGCTACCTGACCTAACCTGAATCCTTATTATTATTATTATTATTCATATATTTAATTAATAATCTTAAATTTAAGTTTTTTACAATATAGATATATAAAATAAATATAAATACTATAAGCGGTTACCCCACACGTTGCGTAAGGTTGCCGGCCGTTGCCTATAAAAGCCGCTGCGGTTGGCTAGCGACTCACTTATCGTCGGGCATTCGGAGCGGGTAGACCGGTCGTAACGTTATTACGTGTTGCGTTGCGTAACGTTGCGTAATTCGTAAAGTAGGCGTTAGGCTGATTTTGTTCCTCTGTAAAATTATGTTGTTGCCAAATTATTTTTTTTAAGGAATTTCTCTTCTGATTCCTAAAATCAGAAGTGGGATAAGCAACTCTTAGCCCACAATTACGAGGAACAAAGTCTTCTGCGTACTTTAGTGTTCGTGTTTGTGATAATGGCTGGCGGATCCAGTCGGAGTGACCGTAGGTCGCGAAGTCGTTCCCGTGATAAGTCGCGGCACCGTTCACGTAGCCGTCACGAAGTGTCCACTAGGAACCGCCGATCGCGACGTCGGTCATATAGTAGGACGCGTAATGAAAATTTCACACCGTCAGAAAAAACGCCTAATCGTGATCGCCATCATCGTCGCTTGAACAGATCGCGGTCTTCAAGCAGGTCACATACCCCGGATTTGGCTATTCATTCCACGTTGAATTCGATCATGGACCGTCTTGCGTCGATCTTGGCAGTGTGGGTGAGGGTCAGGTTGGGCCGAGTCGGGGGGTTGGACCTTTGATTGGCTCGGCTGAGCCTCGGAATGTTGGGCGGATGCAGGTGCGGACGGGTGTGGTGCGTCGGGGACGTCATCGGATCGCGGTGCGGCCTTGGCGTTCAGTGTGAAGACATACAGTTTTGTATGTATTGGACTTTATGTCCGGCAGACATACAGTTTTGTATGTATTGGACTTTGTGTCCGGCAGACATACAGTTTTGTATGTATTGGACTTTGTGTCCGGCAGACATACAGTTTTGTATGTATTGGACTTTGTGTCCGGCAGACATACAGTTTTGTATGTATTGGACTTTGTGTCCGGCAGACATACAGTTTTGTATGTATTGGACTTTGTGTCCGGCAGACATACAGTTTTGTATGTATTGGACTTTGTGTCCGGCAGACATACAGTTTTGTATGTATTGGACTTTGTGTCCGGCAGACATACAGTTTTGTATGTATTGGACTTTGTGTCCGGCAGACATACAGTTTTGTATGTATTGGACTTTGTGTCCGGCAGACATACAGTTTTGTATGTATTGGACTTTGTGTCCGGCAGACATACAGTTTTGTATGTATTGGACTTTGTGTCCGGCAGACATACAGTTTTGTATGTTCCAAATTCCAAATTCCAAATTCTTTATTCACATTAACAGACACGAGACACAATATAAATTAATCTTACAGGTACAGGGACACAAAAATAATGCATGCAGAAACTTAAAAATAAGAATAGAATTAAGGTTTAAGTGAAGTCTCGCGACTGCTGTGTGAAAGGGTACCTAGATCAGCATGAGGTTAGTGAAACTAACACTATCTAACCCTAGTCTAACTAACCCTAGTCTATGTATTGGACTTTGTGTCCGGCAGACATACAGTTTTGTATGTATTGGACTTTGTGTCCGGCAGACATACAGTTTTGTATGTATTGGACTTTGTGTCCGGCAGACATACAGTTTTGTATGTATTGGACTTTGTGTCCGGCAGACATACAGTTTTGTATGTATTGGACTTTGTGTCCGGCAGACATACAGTTTTGTATGTATTGGACTTTGTGTCCGGCAGACATACAGTTTTGTATGTATTGGACTTTGTGTCCGGCAGACATACAGTTTTGTATGTATTGGACTTTGTGTCCGGCAGACATACAGTTTTGTATGTATTGGACTTTGTGTCCGGCAGACATACAGTTTTGTATGTATTGGACTTTATGTCCGGCAGACATACAGTTTTGTATGTATTGGACTTTATGTCCGGCAGACATACAGTTTTGTATGTATTGGACTTTATGTCCGGCAGACATACAGTTTTGTATGTATTGGACTTTATGTCCGGCAGACATACAGTTTTGTATGTATTGAACGTACGAGTGGACGTAGCTTGAATATGATGATACAGGTATAAGAATGAATGAATGACTGACAGACGAGGATGGTGGAGTTGCAGCAGATGGCAGCATACAAAGTGGTGACAACCCCGAGGCTCGTGTCGAGGACGACACTATGTCAGGAGAGGCCGTATAAGCGGTTACCCCACACGTTGCGTAAGGTTGCCGGCCGTTGCCTATAAAAGCCGCTGCGGTTGGCTAGCGACTCACTTATCGTCGGGCATTCGGAGCGGGTAGACCGGTCGTAACGTTATTACGTGTTGCGTTGCGTAACGTTGCGTAATTCGTAAAGTAGGCGTTAGGCTGATTTTGTTCCTCTGTAAAATTATGTTGTTGCCAAATTATTTTTTTTAAGGAATTTCTCTTCTGATTCCTAAAAATACTATAAAAAACTTAAACCTAGTATGCCGCCGGTAGCGAGGCAAGGCCCAAACAAACCGGTGGTTAGGGCTACAGACAGAGAAATCTCCGGACAATACGTGCCGTGTCGAGAATCACTGCTTTTTGTATCCGACCCTTGATCCATCCGTCAAGCGAGAGCCTCTTAAGATGTTGATCGAGACTCTTTGCTATCAAGCCATTCGCAGACACAACTATCGGAACAATGATTGTCGAATCAACATCCCACATGGCGGTTACCTCGTATGCCAAGTCAAGGTACTTACTGGCTTTGTCCTTCTCGGCTTTTACGAGGTTCTCGTCATGAGGGATGGTAATATCGACGAGCATTGCACGGCGTTGGGAGCGGTCGACCACCACGATATCAGGTTTATTGCACGCAATAGTCCTATCCGTGATGATAGAGCGATCCCAATAGAGCAACACACGGCCATTTTCAAGAACTGGCGCTGGTGCGTACTTATAGTACGGTGTCTCGTGCTCAACAAGGCCGTATTGAAGGGCAAGTTGTTGATGGATGATCCTGGCTACTAGGTTGTGTCTATGCAAATACTCACCGTTTGCAAGATGAGAACAACCAGAGATAATATGCCTAAGTGACTCTCCGGGACGGCGGCATGCTCGACATATGTCGACGGTACCGTCCTTTAGGATATATTTTCTATAGTTGTTCGTCATCATTACTTCGTCCGCAATTGCACAGACAAAACCCTCAGTTTCCCCAAAGAGGTCACCGAAGCGCAGCCAGTTCACCGACGCGGGAAGATCTACATCAGGGCCCATTAAGGCCCGATAAAACCTTCCGTGCAACTCTTTGTCCCTCCATACTTCCCTGCGATTTTCGACGCTAAGCACCGATGGTTTACGCCAGTTCTCAACTGCCATAGAGAGAGGGGTAAATCCCTTGTCAACTGCCACAACGTCACAATGCATCCCACATTCGTTGTTTAGGAAATAGTTCCTGAGGCTGCACACTTCACGGTTATGGAGGTTTTTGGCATTTAGAAAGCCTCTACCACCACACTTCCGTGGAATGTACAGTCTCATAACAGACGAACGTGGGTGTAACATGCGATTTTTTGTGAGTAGTTGACGGACTCTCCTATCCAAGGTGTCCAGCTCAGTCTGAGTCCATCTCAGTATGCCAAAGGAGTATATCAATAAAGGCATCACCCAACCATTGAAGGCACGCACCTTATTGCCACCAGACAAAAGACTATGAAGTACCTTTGTTAAGCGGCAAAAGAAACGTGTCTTCACCGATTCCTTGACATCCTTCACTGATACACCCAAAGACTCTGACATACCGAGATACTTGTACGTTTCGGCCTCAGACAAAGATCTGAGTGTCATTGTCTCTGAAAGTTGTAGATTTGTTGAATTTACAACTTTTCCCTGCCGTACATGCAAGACCGCACATTTGTCTACACCGAACTCCATCCCTATAGAGTTACTGAAAATCTGCGTAATTTTCAATAACTCCACAACGTCTTGGTGTTTCGGTGCAAACAACTTGAGATCATCCATGTACAGCAGATGACTAATGACCTCGCCCTGTCTACGTAGCCGATAGCCTAGACCTGAATCCTTCAGCAGAGTGCTGAGAGGATTCAGTGCTAAGCAAAACCACAAGGGACTCAAACTGTCACCCTGAAAAATGCCTCTCTCTATTTTGATCAAGTCTTGCGAATCAGAGGAACCGTCATCATTACATGGTTGACGAAGGACTGTGCTCCACTGTCGCATGCAGTTGCTTAGAAAGGATTTCAGAGTTGTATTGATTTTATACAATTCTAAAATCCTCTCCAGCCATGAATGCGGCACTGAATCATAGGCCTTCTTATAATCAATCCACGCAGCTGATAGAGATCCCCTGCTCCGCCGAACTTGTTGGCTAATGGCCATGTCTATAAGGAGGAGCTCTTTTGTACCACGGGACCCAGCCTTACATCCATTCTGAGTTGGGGCCAAAATATTATTTGATACAATATGTGTATAGATTTTCTTGGTCGGAATGGAAGTAAGGAGCTTGTAGATCGTGGGCAAGCACGTAATGGGTCTATAGTTCTTGGGATCCATGGTACTTCCCGATTTGTAGAGCAAGAAGGTAATACCATAATAATAATAATATTATTATTCATATATTTAATTAATAATCTTAAATTTAAGTTTTTTACAATATAGATATATAAAATAAATATAAATACTATAAAAAACTTAAACCTAGTATGCCGCCGGTAGCGAGGCAAGGCCCAAACAAACCGGTGGTTAGGGCTGCAGACAGAGAAATCTCCGGACAATACGTGCCGTGTCGAGAATCACTGCTTTTTGTATCCGACCCTTGATCCATCCGTCAAGCGAGAGCCTCTTAAGATGTTGATCGAGACTCTTTGCTCATATTATTATTATTATTATGCGTATATCTGCTGCATTAAATTCCTTATCCGATGATGTTAATATAAAATAAAAAGATTTTCAATACATTTTCCTATAACAGAAATGAAACAGTAAAGTTGTATTTTCATCAAATTCAAATAATAAATCTTATATCTTTAAAAAAATATATATAACTGTATTGAGTGCAAGGGTATATTTAAAATTTAGATTAAATAACTTTTTTTGCATAAAAACGCACCGTACCTGACTGGACTGGTGGTTAGGCGGTGGGTGTGTGGGGCTCTCAGGAAAAGAATGTTCGAAAACACACGACAATCTCTAAAAGAAAGTAGGAATCCTAACTGTGATGTCCACGGGGTTAAACTGTTAAACCTTACACACCGACCTCGCGGCAGGGCCATCAGACAGGTACTTCTGTGCAAGTGTCGGTCTTCGCCGATCTATTCATCTGTATCGAATGGAAGCGCCATGAAGGTCTACTTAGCAGTCTCCTTTTGCGAGATAACGTCTTCACAAAAAGAGGCGACAAACTTTGTGCCATATCGCCGTGGAACATGGAAACGACCATGTTTGTCAGTAAGAAGTCTCCGCATCCCAATGCGGCAAAGACACGGAAGCTTGGCCGACGACTTTCATATCGACCGCAAAGAGATCCGCCATGCTGATGAAGTAGGGTGCCCTCACTTGCACCAACGCTGCCCCCTCTGCCACATCTAAGTGGAGCATAGTAAGCGACCTTGGAAAAGCATCTATCGAGGAGCTCTTGCTGTCTGGGGATCCTTGAGACGCGTCAAAGACCTCATATGTAAGAAATATATATATATAAGATAAGGTTTTTACAATGTTGAAACTGTGACGGAAAGTTTCTTAATCCGCTGACCTGCTTTTTCTACCATTTTCAATACTTTTATATTTCATTTGAATTGCTGCCGAATAAAGATTTATTAAATTTGACGACTTTCTAGAAACTTTTATTAAGTAACAATATTTTTAATCTACGTCTATTCATTGTTTCTCCGTGATGCATATCTCAAAAAGATCTGAATTAGTATCGAAATAGGTTGTATTATTTCTGTTATTATTTATTCAACTCTCTATACTTGCAATGACATTAACAAGAAGCTGCTCTTCTGGTTCCTAGTTGATTTTGTCCATAACCGACAGGCGTGTATAAATTGGCATAAAACTTAAACCTTCTTTTTAAAATATTATATTATCGTAGCGAGTGGAAAACTGTGGTCCTTGCCTACTCCCGTGGAAAAGAGGCGTGAGTATGTATATTTATGTACAATAAAAGATATCCAGAAAATTATCCACATAAATATTGTTCTGGATATCTTTTTTTCTGAATATCGTATACATATACGATTGCGGGAAAATGATTACTACTCAATGCATCGAGAGACGGAATTAATTCGAATGTATATTACTTTCTTAACAATAAAAAATAGTGCCTACATCTATGATTAGACAAAATAGGACTTATAAGGCAATTCAAAGTCACTAGAGAGGGCAAAGTTTCTCTGTGTGATCGGATCAGCACTGATGAAACAGAAAAACTGAATAACCAACATGGCCCGAAGAATTACGAGCCTTTAGTGCCAGTAGACTGACCAAAATTCTTCGGGAAGGTCTAAAAACCGTTGGCACAGAAGCTCCTCAAGTGCCAAGCATATGTCGAAAATCACTGCGTTGAAAAGGCCTTTCACAAGGAGCACCGACAATTTGGCGAAGATTGCAGCGCAGGACCGATATATATGAAGATTCTTTGGGTTACCCAGCAGTGGGCGACTTAGAATATAAGAGAATTTGCGTTGCATAATGCATTTCATCGTTTTTACTTTTTTTTTTTTTTCACCTATTTAACAACATATGTTTTAAATGTGTAATGTTTTAGTGATTTTATATTTACTAGTATTTATATTTTGATTGGAGTATTTTGTATAGTAATGTTGTCAAATAATAATTTTTTTTTTGAAATATGTGTTTACATCAAGAACTGCTGTCATATTAGAAGGATACATAGATATATTTATACAAATATATTTGATATCTTGGAAATTTATATTATATAGTAGCATACAAACAAATAGTCGAGTACTACTTACAGTTTATATATTTATCTCAAATGTTACACAGATCATTTGGATATAGATATGTAATCAAATATACCAATATGTTGCAGTTAAGTGGGTATTTAAGTATGAAGGACAGTAGTAAAATAGGGTGCATAATAATTAAAATATAGGAAACTCTATACAGTTTAATTTCTTTAAATAAAATAAAAATGAGATTATTTAATTTGTAAAAGCATTTTGATTTTGAGCACTTGCAATTGTAAATACTAGAATAATATAATGTATAACAAGCCGAATAAGTATTAGACGACGCAACTTCAATATATTGCCTAAGTGGATTTAAGAAAATATTTTTCCTTAATTAATTTTTCTAATAAATTGTTTTCTTTATTGTACTAGTTATATATATTTTTCCTTGTTCGCAGGTGTATATAGTACTCACCTTTTTATCTGGAGTGCTATACTTCTTGTCAACGGCGATCAACCCTATCCTGTACAATATTATGTCCAACAAATTTAGAAATGCATTCAAGGTAAGTAAGTGGTAATATAGCATAAGATTTTGTGAAATAAAATGCTTTTATGCATCTTTCTGTTAACATCAAAAGCATGTTTGTCAAACAAGCAAGGCAAGCAAAGAAAATGTAACGATTGTTTCAGAGAAGTAGCAATAATATGTAATTTTGTAGTAGGATTCTTTTGTAGTGTTCGAGCTAAACAATGAAACTAGAACTTAAGTGTCCGTCCTGGGTCTGATCATACATGAAACAAAAGGCACTAGTATAACTGTGGTGCAACATAATAAACACATAATGATTGCTATGAACAAATTGATTATTGTGTAATATATTGCATCATAGTTAAGTTGTTTCGGTTGTTTGTTTCGGCTATTTGGCTCGATTGTTTCAACAGCTTTGTTGAATTGCATATTTTTGTGCAGCGCATTATGGGGCCCTGAAGAGTAACCAGTATCTTGTATTGCACCTTCAAAGGATAAGTGGAAGAAGGGGATGATAACGAAATACATAAACTATTATGGGTATTTTTTTCCCATCTTACTACCAGTTACAGACATATCCTCCTAATTCTAATTCGTCCTAACATCTTTATGTCCAATAACTATACGGGTGATTTCTAGTGAGTGGTTTTAACTTTTGAGTCAAATATTTTGCTCGCTTGAAAAACTCCGTATCACGGAGCACATCTTATCTGTCTTCGTCCAATCAGGTAAGCTCAGCGTGACAGTAGCACAGTGCGACAGTAGCGAGTTTTGATGTGGTGAAATCATTTACGTAGTTTGAATCCATAATTTATACTCACCTTACTCCCATATTCATTCTTTGAAAACGACCTACTCAAAGCCCCAGTTATTTAAAAGGCCTTTGCGAATAATGTGTATTGATATGGAAATGAAGGTGAAGTACATTTATTTTTATCAGGATCGACCTTCCGCAATAAAGCCACTAGTTCAACTGTTCGATTAGCCAATTTCTTAAATGTAAACAGAGTCAAATATCTAGATATCAATGGACCCGGTGGTTGTGTGGAGCTCTCCCCAGAACGAGTAGGCCTACCCACTAAAAACCTCGGCTATCTAACCCACTACGCCTGGGCACAAGCGCGTCATCCCTAAGGGGTGCTGCATCGTGCCCTGACGAGAAGGAATCTACTGAATAACTTAATAATAGAGATCACAGATAAAAAGCTACTAAGCTATTATCTTTTGTTATTACTAAATTATAAAATTAGCAAACTTGCTTTCTTCAGAAATATTATACTGTAAAAGTAAGAATAATACTTTTTTACTAAATGATATAAAATTGTATATTACTAAATGACAATGAATAGAATAAAAATTATTTTTGCTAGAGTATCTTGGTTGCTTTCATTTATCAGTAATTTAATCCAATGAACGGAAGCCACATTACGTAGCAATGAGGCAAAGAATTAAATTAACTTATCAATTGAACAAGTTCATAATTTCAATCCACTTTGCTAGAAGTCGAACAAATTGTGTAATCTATCTTTATTGGTAGAAACATTTAAAAATCTTTTAAAAATACACACTCACTCAATTGTATATTTTTTATATTTTTCTATTGTGTAACTTTAACTTTTTTCGAATTTATGGAATGTTGTTTTGATCTTTCAATGGAACCCTATATTTTTCTTTTTTTATATAATATATTGAAAACCAACTAGCCTGCCCGATGGTAGGTACGATAGTCCTGAAATCCGGTAACCTCATTTATTTCCGGGAAGGCCAAAATCTGTTCCAAGGTGGTATCGGTTCGGTTACAGATTGCAAGTATGTCGAATAGGATCGCCTACTTAATACTTTTTTTTTGTTGTTTCCCCTGAGGAAAATGCATAAAGTTGCATACCCCGGCTGTGGCGAGCCGGCAGTTATGTGGGGCTCTCCTCCCCAGGAGGGGGAGGCCTACCCACTAAAAATCTCAGGGATGGCCTTCCTCAGGTATGTAGGGAGCCCCCGGGAACACCAAGCTACTTCCGGGAACCCCCAGCATCCGCTCCCCCGTCGATACAGGGGAGCCCTCCTCGGGACAGGCTACAATACCTCCCCCGATCTCCACCTCCGACAACCCACTCCCCCTCCCTGGCCACGGAAGGGGCGTGGTCCCTCCCGCGTCTCCGTATCCGCGGGCGCGATTTCCTCACGCCCACCGGCGACCCGCGGCGGCGCCGCAGCTGTGCTACCGAGCCCGGCGCCGCCTCCTTCGAGCGTGATCGGCCATCTCCCGACATACATGTTGGCCAGGATGTCCAATGGGCAGGAGCGTCCCAGAACCGTCGCCGCCTCGTACGAGATGGTACGGTAGCCTCGTACGATCCGTATGACCATTATCCGCTGCAGGCTCCGTAGCAGAGCTCTGCAGCGGGGGGACCTCGCGCAGTCTTGCGACCACACGGGAGCCCCATACATGGCCGCGGATCACAGGGGCAATGATGAGTTGACAATTTGGATGATTATGGTTTCACATAAACATAAAGCATAAAAATAATCAAATATATTTTTATAAAACAGGTTTACAATACGAACATTATTTCGCTACAAAGAATTCTATCGTTATTTTATTTGATTGATTACACAACGTGCAACATATAATTTCATATTAAAAATCAACCTCGCGCCACAATTTCGATAAAACTTTCTAAGGTTAAATAAAACTCTGTTACCAGAGGTTTAGCGCACGCGATGCGAAAAGGCGTTGATTTACTATAAGTATGAAACTGTAAAATAGTACAGTACAAAGGAATACAGGCATACTCGCAACCACTCATTTTGTTAAGAAAATTTGTTATTTATACGATTCTTTTTGTTACGAAAATATTGTATAATAATATAGCTTTACAGTAAGTGTTAAAACATTTATTTGGTAATAGCAGAAATATATTATTATTTCGTATTTTTTACAAACATACAAATATAGATAGAATTATGAAACACGGATACAAGTATTTCTGTGCAGTAACAGTCGTTGCACTTATTTTTCCCATAGATTTGGTATGAATCAACTAGAGGAGCTTACCACAAATTTTCCTCTACCAACAGACTCAAAACTCAAAACCAAACTTTACACATGTTTGGTCAGTAGCGACATATTCCTCCTAGTCTAAGAGGAGACCTGGAGACCTATTTTTGAATTACGAATGCGGCTTCGAAATCACCGATGTGACTAATAATCACCGATTTTCAATAATTCTTATTTTTGAATATCACTGATGTGACTACGTTAGTCACAGATGTGATTTCATTACGAGTGCTCTCACCCACTCGTAATCTAGTCATACTTGTGGAAATGTTATCTGTGTTTTGTTTGATTTTTCAGTCTATATATATATATGAATGTAGCACATATATATATATATATATATATATATATATATATATATATATATATATATATATATATATATATATATATATATATATATATATATATTGTTAGAGAATTCTCCATTGCCCGGCCCCTCTACTCAGTGACGTCACAACCGGTGGCGCAATCGCAGGCCCCGCCAGACAACAGCTCGCCTCGACCGCCACTCTTTGCTACGGGTTCGTGCGCAACGGACGTGCGATTGGTGTCCTATAGATAATTAACCATTCCGTGTTCTAATTGATTTCAGTTCGGTAAATCGTATATAGGTTGTTTCGGTTGTTATTTTCTTAAAAATTACCCTTACTTTTAAATTGTTAAGATCAGAAGCGGGATAGGATCTGCGTGATTCTATCTGGTTTTTGGTGTTGGTTGAATTTTATTGCAGAAATGGTGGATAGTGAAAGACGTGAGACTACTCGTAGCAGGAGTCGCAAGCCACGTCACGTTTCGCGCCGTAACCGCACCCCGATCCTCGACAGTCGGCTGCGGCGCGAGATGGACGCGATGCTCGCCCGCCTCAGAGTATTGGAGGCTCGGACTTTGACCCCAGTTTACATAATATCGAGACTTGGTGTGAGGAGGTAGATCGCGCAAAGCAATTAAACAATTGGAGCGATCATGAGTGTCTATCTCGTATAGGTAACTATTTAAGGGGCGATGCACGTACGTGGTTGAACGAGTGGGTGACGAGCGAACGCACTTGGACCAACTTTAAAAAGGAGTTTAAGCCTTTGTGTCCCAGACTCCGGGTATCGCTAACATTTTGTTCGAAGTAATGAGTACAAACTCTGACAATTACCCTACTTATGCCGATTATGCTCGTCGCTCACTGCTGCGATTGCGTATAGTGCGGGGTCTTTCTGATTAATTGATTTCAGCGATAGTAATACGTGGTGTAACAGACCCCCAAATACGGGCGTCGGCTACAAACGCTAAGCTTTTGCCCAATGACTTGGTCGAGTTTTTCTCTGTTTACGCAAATAAAAGTGTACTGCGTACTAATGCTCACCTAACTCATTATTCGAAGAGTAAGTCGATTTCTAATTTTACTCCGAGAAAAGGTAAGTTTGAGGACGGCAAGTGTTTTACGTGTGGGTTATCGGGGCATAGGCAAGCTAATTGTACTAAGAGAGTAGCGAATGAAACTACCGCCAATACTAGTGCCAGTTCAAATTCCAAACCTGTCTTTGTGCCGACTAAGTCTGAACCTTGTTCTTTTTGCAAAAAGATTGGTCACAAAGTTGACACATGTTTTGCTAAACAAAAATCTCTGATCTGATCTGAGGTCCATAATAAAAATAACGTGAATTTTTGTCGCGAAAATGAATCTACCCTCTGTAGTGATGGAGTTGTAGCCGTTATACAGGGGGTACCTGTTGATGTTTTAATCGATAGTGGCTCGACCATATCGCTTATTTCGTCTAATTTACTTAGGCATTTCAATTGTGTACGTAAACCTGCTTTCCGCGTACTTAAGGGCTTGGGTAGTCAGGAACTTGAAAGCATACGTGACGCTATCAATTGAATTGTGGGCTTTTCGATTAATTTAAAAAGGTGTGCTTTTCTGTGTACGAAAATTGAATACCTTGGCAGAAGCATTAGCGAAGGTCAGGTTAGACCGAGCCATGCTAAAGTAAAGGCCCTAACTGATGCACCGTTTGATACCCCTCATATGGACGTTTTGGGTCCATTGCCGGAATCGAATGGCTACCGCCATGTTCTTATAGTTGTTGACGCAAACGGCCGCAGAACATATGATTCAGAGGCGCGGCGGCGTGCGGCACTGGCGCTTCGTGCTGGCGCAACAACGTGGCCGCGCAGCGCGACCAGCTGCTGCACGCGCTGGCCTGCGCCGGCGACATTGTGGCCATAGTTTAGCCCCGACATTGTGGCTATTGTTTAGCCCCGACATTGTGGCTATTGTGTCGCCGCGACATTGTGGCTATTGTTTAGCCCCGACATTGTGGCTACTGTGTCGCTGCGACATTGTGGCTATTGTTTAGCCCCGACATTGTGGCTATTGTGTCGCCGCGACATTGTGACTATTGTTTAGCCCCGACATTGTGGCTATTGTGTCGCCGCGACATTGTGGCTATTGTTTAGCCCCGACATTGTGGCTATTGTTTCGCCCCGACATTGTGGCCATAGTTTAGCCCCGACATTGTGGCTATTGTTTAGCCCCGACATTGTGGCTATTGTTTAGCCCCGACATTGTGGCTATTGTTTCGCCCCGACATTGTGGCCATAGTTTAGCCCCGACATTGTGGCTATTGTTTAGCCCCGACATTGTGGCTATTGTTTCGCCCCGACATTGTGGCCATAGTTTAGCCCCGACATTGTGGCTATTGTTTAGCCCCGACATTGTGGCTATTGTTTCGCCCCGACATTGTGGCCATAGTTTAGCCCCGACATTGTGGCTATTGTTTAGCCCCGACATTGTGGCTATTGTTTCGCCCCGACATTGTGGCCATAGTTTAGCCCCGACATTGTGGCTATTGTTTAGCCCCGACATTGTGGCTATTGTTTCGCCCCGACATTGTGGCCATAGTTTAGCCCCGACATTGTGGCTATTGTTTAGCCCCGACATTGTGGCTATTGTTTCGCCCCGACATTGTGGCCATAGTTTAGCCCCGACATTGTGGCTATTGTTTAGCCCCGACATTGTGGCTATTGTTTCGCTCCGACATTGTGGCCATAGTTTAGCCCCGACATTGTGGCTATTGTTTCGCCCCGACATTGTAGCTATTGTTTTGCCCCGACATTGTGGCTATTGTTTTGCCCCGACATTGTAGCTATTGTTTCGCCCCGACATCGTGGCTATTGTTTTGCCCCGACATTGTGGCTATTGTTTTGCCCCGACATTGTAGCTATTGTTTCGCCCCGACAGCGTGGCTATTGTTTTGCCCCGACATTGTGGCGAACCCCGCGCGCGCGCCTCAATAATGCGGCTTGTTCTACGCTCCGATACGCTTGCGATCTGGTTAGAGTGGATGGGCTACAAAGTAACAAAAAAAAATAAATAAACAATGGAACAAGAAGACCAGGCTGCGGTGAACAGAGATGCCCAGACCGGAGAGAACCTGGCTGACGAGGACGTTCAGCTGTCAGGAGAGGCCGTGTTAGAGAATTCTCCATTGCCCGGCCCCTCTACTCAGTGACGTCACAACCGGTGGCGCAATCGCAAGCCCCGCCAGACAACAGCTCGCCTCGACCGCCACTCTTTGCTACGGGTTCGTGCGCAACGGACGTGCGATTGGTGTCCTATAGATAATTAACCATTCCGTGTTCTAATTGATTTCAGTTCGGTAAATCGTATATAGGTTGTTTCGGTTGTTATTTTTTTAAAAATTACCCTTACTTTTAAATTGTTAAGAATATGTATATGTATAATAACCGCAATGGTTAAGCTGGCAATAACCGGCAGCGGCTACATTCTGCGTGGAACCGAACTCTTACATTTATGTGTGTACTTTATCTATGTTGGCAGCTCTGCGATCGACTTTCAAAAATTGGATGTTTAAGAATCCGTGACCTCAAAGTCATCGCTGACTATTTAGTCAGCGGTGATTTCGAAATCGCATTCGTAATTCAAAAATAGGTCTCCTGTAGTTCGCTGTGGTTTACTGATTCAGAATAAAAAACATTTGTTACACTGTAATATTTTACATAACAAAATATGTAAACTGTGAATGTATTGGAAGCGAAATAAACGGCTTCAGAAAATTATTTAAGTGTGATGTAATAATAATGTTAAAAAATACATACAATTACGTCACGAAAGAGTGTAGTGGGGATTTTTAAATATAGATTATTATTATACAGATTCTGCACTAAAATACTTGCCACTTGCCTTTACAATAAATACTAAAAAATTAAAAACATCGATCTGGTTTCGAATCCTTGTCTTCAACATCCAAATTGTTGACTATCTTTGACCAACTCGTTCATCGCATACTAGTCGATGAAAAATTTGAAGTGCATTCTTTTCATTTATGTGTCTTATTAAAATTTAAATACCAACATAGATTTTACTTATTTCCAATTAAATCACTACCAGCTAACCTTGTCCTCCTTTATTCTTAGTTCTTCTTTTATCGATGTTAATCTAAAATAAGCATTGTTAAATTTACACCACTGCAGCAAATCTCGCTAAAAACTTACAATCTAGCTGGTATTACCATTCTCCAAATCCAGATAATCTTAATTTATCCAATACATATTATCTTAAATATTGTATAATAATTGATTTGTGATTTTGAATTACGGGGGTTTATTGAAAAAATTTAGATGTTTGATTGTGTGATGTGAATGCCTTTATTAATTACTAGCGACCCGCCCCCCCGGCTTCGCACGGGTGCAGTGAAAAAATGGTTATGGTGGGTTATCCCTAAGAGATAGACATATACCATCGCGGACTTTTTTGTGGATTTTTGTAAGTTGTACAATACTGTAGTACATTATTTTGGTCTATCTCGTAGGGTTCAGCCAGCGTTTGCAATATAAGCGCAAAAAAACGTGCTTATTTACGACATCACATTAGAAACCTTTAAATTTATCAGTGTTTCTCTACTATATTATGCATTTATTATACATACAAACCTTCCTTAAGAATCACTCTATCTATTAAAAAAAACCGCGTCAAAATCCGTTGCGTAGTTTTAAAGATCTAAGCATACATACGGACATACAGCGAAAGCGACTTTGTTTTATACTATGTATTGATGATTGATTACGAATGCCTTTATTTATTATTAATTATACTTTACGAAATATTGATTATTAATTATATTATACCAATTCAATTTAAGTCTCGTAATGGATACTAATAAAATTTTGATAAACTGTTGATAAATTTGACATGTTTGCTCTGGACACCCATTCATCAATCTCTTGTTAATTCTCGCCATCATTGTGTCGGAGTTAGCAGACGCGAATAATTCGTAAACAGTTTGTTAGGTATTACATTTTAAAATTTTCGCTATAATGCATCTTAATTACGAAACACAAAAATATATTTAGAAACCAGAAAGAAATCGATCCTACAAATAAATACTATTTATATATACTGAACAGTTATTTTATATATTATAAGGTATTTCGTAAAAAATATTACCGCACATTAAAAATATAATTCTTTTCCGAAAAGATCAATAAAAATATTATGTTAATGTAAACTCTTTCTATAATCTACCAAAATAATTTTGCCTTAAGGATATAAATTTATTTCGCCATAACAACTGTGTGATACAACAAACAAACAAACATATCTGGTTTGTCACCCTCTTTCGTCATAGTTTCTGTATTTTTATTATATCGTTCAAATTCAATTCATAGTTCTTTAATTAAAAGTTTGCATTTGTTTAAATACTACTTAATCTAAGAATAAGGGTAATAGAAATATTGATATGCACATTTTTTTATTATGTTATAAGTAGATGACTGACTTTTCGGCGTATTTTGTAATTTCTAATACAATCACGCAGATAAGCTCAGATAAGCTAAGCCTTTAACTATGTGTCTACCTACAAGTCACTTTGTGAGTGGCCAGATTTCGATTTACCATTTGTCAAAATAATCTTTATTCAACATAGGTACTTACTTCTAAAAAGTATTGTTTACGTCCTATTTTCAGTTACTATTCCATGAAATATGAGCTGAAGCTCATTGAAAGCAATACAGAGGAGAAAGACTGCTTATTGTTAAATGAAATTATTATCTCTAACCATCTAGCTAATATACATATTTAATAGCAACGAAAGATTCCTTTAGTATATATTCAAAGATAACTAAATTCAAACATCAAACCATTTCAAAGATATGAATTAAATTTGGTTACAAGTCACGTAAAAAAGTGACCTTTTCCTTGTCTATTACGAGCAGTAGATTCACAATTTTTTTTTCTCTAAAGATTACGGGTTTCTCAAGTTTCACAGTCGAATTTTTGAAATATAAGTTTGAATTACGAATTTTACACCTTTTGATTTTGGTGACTTTGTTTTATTGACTTCTATCCTACATTTTAGGAAAATAATATTTTTCACATCTATTTGACATTGAGACAATAAAATATTGAGATCGTATTCATTGACTCAGAACGGGTAAAATGTATGCAAATTATTAGATTATAAAAACAGTAATAAAATATTAGTAGTTTAAACAACGGTTGTATAAAAAAGGCTCAAAAAAGGCGAGTGGTTTAAGAAGTCACCAGGGTTATGCTGACAGCAAAGTTTTTATCCGATCTGTCCTTTAAAAATATTTGGTCTTACATTTTGTAATCTGTGAAATATTATGTTAGCGACATTATTGTTATGTTAGTTATATTCAGAAGTCATATTTTACATGTTGCTGACTATTTAAATGACATATCAAAGAATTGAAGTAGAAAAAAGTGTTTTGTAATTAAGATAGAATGCTGTCAAACAAGTGGAATTTATGTCACAGTATTTTATTATAATTAGCTTGATGTGGCTTTACGCAGTCATAAAACCGATAGTGAATTACGGGGCACTGGTATGGCCAAAAACAAACCAATCGACTTGTGTGGTGAAGCTACCAGCTTCCAGTGCCTGCTCTGCTGTGCCACCATAATGTGCACGAGGACGACATCAACATCCTCTATAACTGACTGTAAGCTCACTGACTGTACTCTGATAGCAAATCCGTACTCCATGCGCTGAAATGTGCAAACACCACATCGAAGCTGATACATAAGTACCCTTCAACTTTAAGATATATAGTAGGTCACAACAACATCAACCTTTACTGAATAAAAGAGCACAGTGGTGCGAGGGGCAACGATACAGAATGCTCGTCAGGGGTCGAGCATCGTACTGATAGGGTCAAAACTAATAGTCCCAATACCACAATGACTGATACTTTGTGCAATACTGTACTATTTGCAGATGATACTTCTTTAATATTTAAGGTTGATAGAGGAAACGGCAATATTGACGTTGTAAATAGTACTCTTTCTAAAGTATTGCACTGGTTCATGATTAATAATTTACCTTTAAACCTCAATAAAAGTAAATGTATCAAATTTTCATTACCAAATGTAAGCAAAGTAGATACTATTGTTAAAATGAATAATGAAGTGGTACAATTTGTGGAATTCACTAAATTCTTGGATATTACTTTAGATCCGACTTTGCAATGGGATCCACATATTGAGACCCTATCAAATAGACTAAGTTCTGCAGCATATGCTGTATAAAAAATAAGACAACTTACTAATGTTGAAACGGCAAGATTAATTTACTTTAGTTATTTTCACAGTGTTATTCCTATGGTTTATTATGGGGGTCGACTGCTAGTGTAGAAAATATTTTTGTTCTTCAAAAAAGAGCAGTCCGCGCTATTTATAATTTACGAGCAAAGGATTTTCTTAGAAATTTATTGAAAGAGATTAATATAATGACTTTAGCGGGTCAGTGTATTTATGAAAATTTAAATTATGTGTATAAAAATTGTAACACATTTCATACTAATTTTCAAATGCATAATTTAAACACAAGAAATAAAAATAAACTTGCCTCTCCAACGTACAGGCTACAAAATCTAGAGGTTCGTTTTTTGGCAAATGCACAATTTTTTATAACAAGATTCCACATAGTGTAGCTGAATTGCCTCGTCATAAGTTCAAGGTACGAGTACATGTTAAAAAGACGCTAATGAGTAAGGGCTGTTACAAAGTCAATGATTATTTAAATGATGCCAATGCTTGGTGTTGATTTGAGGATACATTCTAAGTGTAAAATATTTATAAAATAAATGAAAATATTTAAGCTAAAAAATACGTCCTGAATGGGGGGTAGAAAAAAAAATTGGACGATTCAAAAGAGCTTTCTGTAAAGTCATATTTGAATAAAGTTCATTTTAATTTTGATTTTGACAAAGTCAGTTCAAAAGTATTAGGTGTAATGTGTTTCAAGATGTGTACATATATGGCAAGATCAGCCGAGATCACACAACTACCGGTGCTTATCCGATATGGTTTGGTAAAAATGCTCTGCAATACGCTCACATCAATTCTATTGATCGAGATAGTAGTAATCTTTACGTGATTCCAGACACGTACATACTTGATATTTTCACACAACTTACAATGTGAATTACTGTTGAGTTAGTTTTATTTAGAAGTAGAATTTAATTTGATAGAATGTGTCCATAGTAATGGGTGTGTGCTCATTTTACTTAATCTCAATTTTACTTACCAATATTGAATATCAAGGTATTCGTAAATTCTCCATTACAATAGTTCCGAACCGTATCGGCTGCTCAAATTCAAACCTAGTAACACCTAATTTGAAAAAAAAAACGGATTTTGGCATTTCTCAACTTACCATTTTCATACGTAATTTTTAAAATATAATTTAGCAAGCGTAAGCAATTTGCCATGATCACGAGAATTTCTTTGAAGTACAAAATCTAAACTTAGTATGTCAGAATACAAATTTAAAACCCTAGCATCTCAAGCGACTTACTAAGTTATGAATTTGAAATACCAACTTCCTATTTTGATTTTGCGCAAAGTAAAAAGAACAAATAAATAAATATTATAATAACCTAGTAAAGCAGACTTACTAAGTTTTGATACTGTTTTTATAGTTATATTTGGGTAAAGTCACGAATTAAAAATAAGGTATGAGCAATTTTGGTGTAACTATACTCCAAAAAGGTTACGAGAATTACAAAGTAAAATGTCCAATAACCATATAGCACAACTTTTCGTCAAACACCCAAATCGTTATCTCTTCTGGTTTCGTCGGGCTAACGAATCAAAGTAGCCGACCCATTTTTTTTCCTCTCCTGAACATTTTTGTTGGAAGGAGTTACTATGTTTTGATTTTAAACAGCTGATATACCGTTTGTATTTGATCTGTCAATTAAGTATTCAAACCAAGTCGGGTGACAGATTTGGATTTGACTTCAAACGTACTACATAGAAAATAGGTACACTTAAAACGGAAAATTGTTTAGTTTTGTTCTTACTATATTAGACACACATATTTACATTTATCATTTAAATTTAATTTTTTTTGCGACAGTCTCTACCAAATTGATTTAATATTTCTGTTTGGTTGAATTAAATTTGCCTAGCATCTTTTTCAATTCGCCTTCCAAGCAATTTTAGTCCAATCGATCACTTCGATTAGATTATAATTATCTGTTGGTTGATGATAGGTTAATGTCAGTCGCGCTAAGGTCTCGGCACAGGTCTACGAATCGAATGACTCGAGGAGCTCAGAGTCAAACGATATGATATGTACGACTCGAAACATTTGTGTTATCCGTTTCCTAATTTCCGTTTTTCGAAGTTCATATATACATTTATCTGACGCTCCTACGATGAAGAAAAACATCGTTAGGCAACCTACATGCACCTTTGAAGAAATCTTGCGATCTGTGTAGTCAACTAATTTGCACTGGGCGAGCGTAGTTGTATGTCAACTAATCTCTCTAACACACTTAAGTTAGGCTCGTACCACTCGGTGGGGACGTATATTATGTATGATGATCGATGGATGTGTTATAAAATCACCGCTCTAGATTGATGTATATCATCTAAATTATTTCAGTTACAAGAAATTTTTTGTATTGAAACTTGTAAACATATCATTTTGTTGACTAATTTGAATTTTAAATATTTAATGTGTCATATAATCTCAAATAGTAATAAATATAACTATAACACAATTCTTTAAATCACTCTTGTCTAGATTGAATATTACCAAATCATATATTTCATAATAATGGTCATATAAGTACATAACTTATAAAAAAGTCAGTAGTAGACTGCAATTGAAAACAAGAAAGTTATAACAATATAAAGCCAAATTTAACTACTATTGTATTTAAATATGTAATGATACAAATTGTACTCGTATTGCTTCTTTATTTTATAATTGGAGTAGTAAATCGTTTGAAGCACGTAGGTCAAAGGTTGCCTCGCTAGTATTTTCGGTCGGTTTGGCGGTCACCGGCGGTCGTAAATAGCAATGATATTTTATGTAAATGGCTTACTAACTCTTAGACCCCAATTCTCTCTTACGCTCCGAATAATCCAGCAATAACCACTAAACTCTTTTGTCGCCACAAAAAGGATTATTTATCAGAGTCGGCCTATAAGATTGCTGTTTCTTATATAATAAAAGTTACATAGCTTTACGTATAGTACGATAAAACTATTTGTACAAGCTTCAGAAACAAATGTAATACAAGTCAAATCATAACAATGTATCTAGCTTTGTTATATCTTATGCTAAGTACAAAGCTTAAATAGCGGTTACGCCCTATAGCGTGACCGTTGAAACACGATATGATAGAGCGATTTATATATACTGAAAAAACAACATACAGCTTTAACATATAGCATGAATTTATTATGCAATCATGTTGTATTTATATGAATGTTTACTAACCACTATGTAGTGTTAATATGTATCAAGTGCAAACCAACTCAAAGTAATGTTGTCAATTGTAAAAAGTTACCCGAAATAAATTAATTACGGCCAAATGTCCTGTGTATCTCAAGTTGGGAAAGCGTAATAAATGTAGCACCATCGAGGATCGTATTGAAAAGAAGAATGCCCCTTCTCAGAGGTGCTATTGTTGTTTACTTGGGATTTGCTTGGCTATTGACTTGAGGTTTGAAATCTTTTGTCTTTATTTTATATCTTAAAGCTATCTTAAGACAGATGTCTTAAAATTCGAGAAATTATTACTTGAGTATTACTTAGCACGAGAACTCTTCAAACAAAATCGTAAACTTATACTTTTTTTAATTGTTTTTGTTAAAATAGCCTTTAAAGAAAACCAATTAAAGATTGTAGACGGCGTTTCTGAAAAATTTATACATTTTTCTTTGTATTTCAGCAAAAACTTACTTATTGTATCTCCTTGTTAAGTTTAGACGAGTTATGAACAGAACATAGCTAGATACGTTCAACGATTATCTCCTGTGTTGTTTATTACTGTAAATTTTACACTCATAAGATAAATCATAGGTACAGATATAAATAAGTTGACTGATTTCAGATGACATTGACGAATTGGTGCGGAGGCGGGCGCAGTGGGCCACGCATCGGGCGCACATACAGCGCTTTGCTCGCTTCTCAGCGACAACGCAATGGTCTCAGCGCAGATCAAGGAGCACGACGCTTGCGCAGATTGTCTACTGCTACATCGCACCTCTTTGACGTGCCGCCCAGAGCGAAGGTGAGGTCAGGCCCAGCAATTTCTATCTGGTGAAGGGCATATACTAATGGTAACAGATCATGAACCAAGATTAATTGACACAACCTATTAATTTATTATGAAGTTAATGGCGGATTAGTTCATGCAAAAAACATATCTTTCTAGAATGAAATGGTGATGACACTAACATTAAAAAGTTTATTTACAACACTTCTGCTTTCTTTCAATATTTATCTACCATTTTAATATAATACATTAAAATCAGAGTACAAATAAGTCATCGCGAATAGCAGAACCTTTTGATTTTGTTTTTTTTTTTCTAAATGCCCTGTACATTGTTCGTCCATAAATCCTACAGATTCAAAAAAGGAAAGACACATTAAACTGAAATTTGTCATTAGATCCATTATGGTCTTAAATTAATACATGGACTGAATGTTATTATGAAATATTCATTTGTGTCAATAAACATATAAAATCTGTTTTATCACAGTGCCATTGAATGGTCATTTCTGTAAAGAGGTTACAACTATGCTTTATGATAAAACATGGATAAAAGATATTTAAAAAACTCTACTTTTCTGTAAATATATAAGTATACTCATTCTATAAACTTTTCTACACTATATATATATTGAAATCTTGACAAACAAACTGTAAAAAAATCTTTTAACTCATTATACGACCTTTTAAAACGTTAGAGTGAGTCATGAGTAAGCTTACACATTATTTCACAGATTTACATGTTAGTATAACAAAATCCTATTTATCTAACTATCACGATGAGGATATTCCAAGGACCAATATTGGGTTATCTACTGTTTTTAATTTATGTAATGAACTTCCTTATTACATTACGGATTCATGTGAGATAGTATTATTTGCAGATGATACTTCTTTACTGACAAAAGCTAAAAAGATGTTACGGTGATGTAAATAGTGCATAATACAAGAGTTTGAATTGATTTACTACTAATAATAATCTTTAAATTAGTCTAAGAGAAAGTAATACATTCACTTTACCCAACGTAAGGAAAGTTGAAACATGTTTAAATATGGAAGGTGGTGAAGGTGTGAAATTATTTAGAAAAAATACAATATTCTTAGCTATTCCGTTAGATACATAATATGCCATAATGGGACTAACATATCAAAACCTTGGCTAAGAGAACACGTTACGAAGTAAAAAAAATGAGACTTTTAACTTATGTTGAAAGGGCGAGATTGATTTATTTCAATTACTATCATATGTAATGCCCTGTGGATATTTGATATGGGGATTAGTATCATAAGATTATACCGTCTTACAGAATGATCGGTTCTTGCCATTTTCAGATGATGGTCGAGTAATTCGCTGATTATTCAAAGAAATAAAATTAATATTTTCAGTTTAGCTGGTCAATATATTCATAACAATTTAACGTTTGTATATAAAAAAACTATAACACTTATAATAAAATAGTGAATTACATAATGTGAAAACACGAAATAAAAATAAACTGGCCGATACAGTATCCATAAAACTGGTTGTTCGATCTTTTTATCTCTTCCAAAAATCCTCCACAAAGTGTCATTGAGTTGCTTTTGTATATTATTAAAGATCATATCAAAAATAGTCATGATTCTTTTAAATAGTAAACGATTTTCTAAATTATCACAGTTAATTGAAGTAAGGACAGTATTCATTTAGCCATGTTCGGTAATAACCTAATTTATGTATAATACAGTTTTCCTTATTGATGTATTCTGTGTGTATATATACTTTATATGATTGTCTTATTATTTAAGTATTTATTGTAATTGAGTCATTATAAATGACGATAAAAAAAGCAAAAGCCTCGCCCAATTTCCGAACATGTGTAGACTATTATTTCATTTCTTATTTTTTCCTTGTTCGCTTGCACGTACAAAAGGTTTTGTGTTCTTTTATACTTAAATTTGTTTTGACGTTAAAAGTATCAGGAAAGGCCAATGGTTAAGAATGACTATTTTGTTTATTTATCAATATTTATTTTAAAAATGAAGCAGAATTATGTTCACTATATTCGCTTGGGCGAAAGGTGAAAAATTTATCCACTGTTTATTACTTTTCTGTTATACAATAGTGCTTATAATAATAAAACAGCCAAACCACAAATGTTTTAACTAAAGTGCTTGTGAAGTTAGACCTTTGAATATGCGAATCGTATGTTCCCATCTTGGCAACATTTTATTATGGTAGGATTTCTTTTCGTTTTTGTAGGTTGCTTAGATTCTCATAGTCTAGGGTATTAGGAATATTAGGATTAAAAAAAATGCGCTTCGCGTAGCTCGTCTTCCGTACCCCTTAATTATTATCACAACGCATACGGAGTCAGAACCCCACCAAGGGGTAGGAATCTATTCCTAGTGCAAATTGGTTAACTTTACCTTTTTATTGGTTAACTGACCTTAAAAAATATTACCATTGAATTTAAATCATTTTATCATTAGAATTTGTATAGTCTAAGCAATGTTTTTTTTAAAGTTTTAAATAGTAATTAATAATTATCACCCATAAAATTATTGTTGTGAATTCATATTAAACCTATATGTACCTAACTGTTGACAATAGACAAGATTGTAAATATATTGGAAAATAAAATTGTCGCTTTGACATTGAACTAGCAAATATAGAAGTTTTCAATTATCTCAATCCCAAATTAAATAATAATTAATTCGAATCCTATAATATATTCCGGCATCTTATAACAAGGTAATATTGTGGCGACCGTGACAATGTCGGAGTACGAAAAAAGGAAAAAGGAACGCATAGTGGTGAGACGACTTTTTACGAAAACTTCTAACGAATTAGAGCTAGCATTAGAGCAAAACAAAATTAATATTGAGACTCAAATTTTATATCGGAAGCTTAGCGATTTATCCGAAAATCTATCTCGTCTTGATAACACGGTAAAAGATATTTTACTAGATGATGTTGACGAGGATACTTTAGAGAATGAACTGGTAGGAGCAATAGAATACAAAACACGAATGGTGCGGATTGAGGCAAAATATAACGATATAGCTCATCACACATCATCAAGCTTAGTAATTCCTACGAAAAATATTAATCTCCCAAAACTCAAACTCCCGACATTTGACGGTGACATAAAAAATTGGCTGACGTTTTGGGGACAATTTTCCAAAATAGACGATGACCCAAACATGTCGAACACCGACAAATATCAATATTTATTACAGTCGATGCAGGATGATTCCGATGTTAAAAGATTGGTTGAAAGTTTCCCAGGAACAGCTTATAGCGATTGCTTAGAACAGCTTAAGTCTAGGTACGCTAGGGAAGACTTACTGAAACAAATTTATATTAGAGAAATCTTGGCACTTGTCTTAAAAGATAAAAAGGGTTCCATAACTGAGACCTAATAGAGACCCTAAGCGTCACCAAAGAGAAGTACGGAGATTTTTTACTTCCAATGGTAGAATCGGCATTACCGCAGGAAATATTACGATGCTGGGAGAGGAATAAACGACAGACGAGTGACGTAGCGGACGAGCTCACCAGTCTTTTAGAATTTTTAAGAAAAGAAGTTGAGTCGGAACAACGTATTGAAATAACAAGAAATACTTTCAAAAATAACGACGCCGACGATATGGGTAGAGAGTCACAACACAGACCCACGACTGCTGAGTGTTTTTTGACAAATACAAAGCAAGCACCAAAGATTTATACGTGTGTCTGGTGCGACAAAGAATCTCATTCGAGCTTGGAGTGCTATAAACTAAACAAGATGACAACTGAGCAGCGAAGACAGGTTTTAAAAGATAAGAAAGCGTATGCTATTTGTTTAAGAAGGGCACCATCCAAAAGTTTGTAAGTCGATTGTAAAATGCCTTATTTGCTTAAAGAGACATTCAATTGTTGTATGCCCCGAACAAAAGAAAGAGAGCAAATCTGTTGACAAGGAAACACCAGAGACATCATCTTCGCTAGCTGCTATTTATCAACAAGGAGAAACATTATTACAGACAATATTACTAGAAGTACAATATGATGACAAGAAGATGATCGTTCGCGCATTATTTGATTCGGGATCACAGCGTTCATACATCAAACAAGATATTATACATAAGTTAAATATTCAGCCGTCGGGAAAAGAGACATTGACGCATTGTTTATTCGGCGGCATAGAAACGAAACCAAGAGTGTATAATAGATATGATATTAATATTAGATCTATAGATAAAAGTTTTACGTTTACATTGTCAGCTATCAGTCAGAACAGCATTTGTAAAAACATTCCGAAAGTTAACTGTCATGATGTCAATGTGATAGCTAAGTGTGTGTTTATTGATTTGTTTATTTGTACATTAAGTATCCAGGAAAGATTTCTTTGTTTAAGTTTCCTCGCATTTGGAGGATGTTGTGAATTCATATTAAACCTATATGTACCTAACTGTTGACAATAGACAAGATTGTAAATATATTGGAAAATAAAATTGTCGCTTTGACATTGAACTAGCAAATATAGAAGTTTTCAATTTTCTCAATCCCAAATTAAATAATAATTAATTCGAATCCTATAATATATTCCGGCATCTTATAACAACGTAATAATTATCATTATTGTAAGAGTTCTATCCTTACATTCTTAATAAAATACTGATGTCTTTTTTCAGTTTGTTTTCATTTTAACAAAAAGCAATGTGTCCATCTCAATTTTTGAAATCCTACATAATTTTTTTTATCGCATACACTGTTGTTATTGATAAAATGATATACTGGTGATGGATGATATATACACCTATTACTGGGTTTGAAAATAACTATGAGTAAAGATCAGAAGTGATTTCATAAATAGAAGCGGATGCATAATATTTTCCTGTCACAGGACTCAGAACTAAGTAGATGATTCATACATTCTTATTCTCATCTTTTGAATATATCAATTATAATTTAAGATTAAATGATATCTTACTCATTAGATTTTGTAGCTTGTCTATTATATTTTATCTTCATTAAATATGTTGGTATTGACATGTTTTATAATACTTTCGGTGTCGTTAAATTAGGGTTGCTCTGATTGACTAATATTTTTTTATCAATCCGTATAAAAACAGTTTCATTTATTATATGATAATGACACATTCATACATTGCCAGTAGAAATTTCTCAGTATATAGCCATTATTTTTTATAGTATCTATAATATCGCTTAATAATTGAAAACTCAAAACAAAAATGTGCATCAAAACGTCAAGCCTGAGCAATGTAAAATATCTTTATAAAGGCGAAATTTAATCCTCATTCTTGAGTGTCAAGGAAATCTTACTCAACAATGAAACAATAAAGTGCTGATTATGAGAATGAGAAACACAGTATATAGTAGCTACATGACAATATCATTAGGATGAACAGAGTTAAATGGACCCTAATAACAAGCAATCTAAGTTCTGCGAAACTTAATTACAGTTATGATCTTTAGCGACGTCAATAACCTTGGCATTTTTCCAACAAGTTATAAGCACCGATGTGAGCTTAATTTCATTAAATATACTTATAGAACATACTATAAAATTATTGTTTTGGTAACTTTTTTGTTCATCACATTATTTAGAAAAACTGAAGCATGTCTCTATCACAAAATAATCAACTAAACAATTAGCTGATGTAACTTTGTAATTGGCATAATAGGTAAAACATTTCTTCACTTTAGTTACAGGCAGGTAATCCTTTTTCGTTTCATCACATATACTTTATTTGTTGTATTTTTTATTATTATTATTCTAAAATACTGAATAAGGCCTCCACAAGATTTCCTGCACCTCTTTGCAGGACGCTTTGAGTCAGGTAGCTCCCACTCAGCTAGCTAACATTATTTGTAATCCCTCTTTAAAATTAATAAGAGGCCATTTCATAACAACCCTTTTACAACCCCAACCAGGGGGCTCGTCCTACCAACTAAGAGGCTTATCCTACCTATGTGATTAAGCCTTAGCTAATAACGTAGGGCCATTGCGGATTGATTGACTACATTTTCAAAGGTAACCATAGAGCATCTGATAAATATACATATGGAATTCGAAAAACAACACATAGCAGGATCTACCCCGAGTCCTCTGAATCTTCCGATTAGTAAACGAGAACTGAGACTGCTGTGTCACCGACGGTCATATGTGCTGCTCTATGTATGATGCCCCGTGTGGCCATTTTCATTTGTATTTCCTATGGCGATAAATATTGACGACAGATGCGCAACAGATCTGCTTTTCCTATGTTCTTCGGTCAGAACACGTAAAGGATTTACTTGGAATCTAAATTTTACTGTGCACTTTAATAAATATATAAAAAGCATTTGAATTAATTGTGCAGTAGGTTACAATAATTGGGATTATTTCTGTGATTATATAATTTATTTTTTAAAGTTGCTTAAACATCGAAGGTCATAAGCAACCACAGTTCAGTATTACTTATATTTCTTTATAATAACAAGTCAATTTAAGAAACTTCACTGTATTTTGCGGTTCATTTAGACATTAATTTAAATTTTTATAAGATTTTTAATTCAATTCTTTAATTCTATTTTTGTAGGCTTTAAAAAAATACATTACAAGACCTATTTTAAAGAGTGAAATGGAAAAGAACGGTCGTTAACAGTTGAAGAATATAAGTATTACGTATTATTGTGGATAAAACGAAATAAAATATCTTGCTGTTATACATTTTCATGTTATTAAAATAAAATATTAAGAGGAACAAAATTGTCTTATCTGGATGAAAATTATGTGGTTGAATCGGACCCAATACCTGCAGAACTCGATTTTTATTGATCAAGCACGTTCAATGCCATAACTTACCGTAGACATTTAAAACGGATTCGCGGTTATGTGAATAATTTAGTTTGAACAAGTAAGGAAATGGGAATACACATATATTAAAAATATTTCTATGTGGCTGATATTATAGTGTCTCACATTTGTAGCAATTATATTATCTCATTGAAGTGTAAAAATATGTACATTAATATCCAAGTGACAAAAACATCAACTTTTGTGGAAAAGTATAAGAAATAGCAACATTGAAAATAGTTAAGTTCCTTTTTATTTGCAGTAAAATTGACAATAAACCTAAATTTGTAATTCTATCAAAGAAATCAAAGTTCTATTATGATCTTAGAACTAGATTATGTAACTATAAAATTAAATTATGTTTAGTATTGATGGTGATGCTTGTAGCGGTGGTGGTGAAAAAAACGCATAGACGACTCAATCACATAAAGATACACAGAAATGAATACACAGCACATTATGAATGCAAAGTATGTCCAACAAATGCTTAAGCTAAATTAGGTATTCTTAATACTGAAGGTAGCAATTTTTTTTAAAAGGAATGGTTTGCTAATAAATTTATTCATGTGTTGTAATCATAATATTTTTTTTTTTTGTAATAATGGATAATCGTAGTGTATGACTTATATTTATGTATCATATAAAGAAGCCATTTATGCCCAATTTCTATTTTTGAGAATGGAGACAAATATAAAATATACTGTTCTAAAATTCAAATTAGATATTAACTACCCAAAACAAACTATAGGCCACTAGTTAATTACCACTGTTACTCTTACTCGTAATTGACGTCGCTCATCTTATTTAATAATAGTTTTCAAACTATTTTAAATAAGAATATATATAAAAGCAGCCGACCCAACGAATTTTGTACCCCATAACATAAATAGAATGAAGCCATTTAAAAAAAATATTTTTTAATATAATAAATCAAAGTCATATTAGTTAAAGTACAACTCAAAAAAATATCATACCTGAAATAAAGTTACCAACCTATTCGGAGATTATTGATTTATAATTACGATAAATTTCGACTACAAAAGATTGTATAATTGCAAAACTAATAATAATTTAATAGTTTTTATTCGAGGTAATTACGCTAATGTTACAAATGGCTATGTTTATCTTATACATTGATTCATCTTGACTTATTCAATGAAAGTATGTCGAGAATATTAGTAGGTCCGCGGGCATTGCCGATTAACGCATCCGATAGATTCCTATCAATCCGGCCTCGCCGCTTTGTGCCGAACGGGAATCAACACCCGGACTCGGCTCGGACGCTCATCCGGTACACATCTGTACCGGATGTATCACATCTAATGTAGACCCAGTCTTCGCATTCTTGGTCTATGAATTCAGTGTATGGGTGTGTAGTGTTAAAAAATTTTGTGGGTGGAGGAACTTTGTTTGCGTGCATGGTTAGTCCAACTGATTGAAGAGAATTCTCCTCGGTCGACAATACTAAGCTGAGACGCTGTCGTTGTTTTATAATTCCAAAATAAATTTAATTAATTCTAATTCCATAATAATAAAGAGAAAAGTACCATCGGATTATTAAGCCATACCTACGGATATGACCAAAATTCGAGAAATTTTCGGAACACAACAAAATTTGCTTTATCTGTGCAGTAACATAATGTACATATTTGTACAGTTCGGTCAAATTATTTGTTCTATCAGCAGTGACAGTGTAAATATCTTTGGAATTGCTTTCAAACAATCAAATCACGACCAATGAAACAATGAACTATGAGCACAGTGATATTTATAGTTTCAAATTTGTTTACTGAACAAATATATAACCATATCACTATTCTATTTCTGCTTGTGTATATGGTACAACAAAACGAAAAAAGGTTGCTGCAGCTATGTGTTAAACATTCTGCCTATGATAATAGACTCGCCTTCTATTACACTTTGCGTTAATACAAACTGGCAAACTGTTTATAAGACATTTTCGGATCTTTTCGAAAACAGACGTAATATGTATGTAACACAATCAGGCCGAATAGAATATTTGATCTCACCGACGACGTCGAGACTTTTACGACTAAGTTAATTATATTATGCCTGAGAATAAGATCTAACATTATGCAGACTTTTATTGTATCAAAGGACACTCACTAGACGTAACGAAATCAAGCATGAAATGAACGAAAATACAAATAGAAGGGTCGTCTATTGAAGGATTCATTTGTACACAAACAATGAATAAAAGTTAGCTGAGGGTCGAACTCATTGCTTATTTTCTATTTAAAGAATAAAATGTAAAGCAGTTTAATTTATATGAAGAAGACATTATAAATCTAAAATAGATGGAGATCAAATATGATGCAACTTGCGAAGTCTAAATTAGATGTACTTTATGGTGAAATGCGTATTAGTTAAATCACTTATTATAACTCAAGAATTACTGAATTTAAATGTTCGGCCAGACTTGTTTTACTTAGTTTTTGTTTACATAAAAACTTCGCCCCACTCTAGGATCTTACCTTGTGTCACAGATGCAGTAACAAACATAAAATATCACATGAACATACGCCTAAAACTGAACATGTTTCTACAGGTCATAAAAAATATATGTCCTGTGCAGAAATTGCGGAAAACCCGCGATCCAGTGTGGAGCAGCTTTGGCTACTGCGCAGCGAATACAAATATACGGACGATACAAACTAATTAAAAATTATAGATATTATATTATGTTAAAAGTTGCAAGATTAAATATAATTATAAAATATAAGCAAACATTCCGCTCATAGCTCATCTAACTGAGTGGTTGTTTGTTGTCCAGTGTGTGGTCTTGTGTTGTCGTAAAGCCTAAAGCGGTTGACCAATTTCGGTTGTTTGGCAGCTAGTTCTTTCTTCACCGTTTACAGTTAGTGACAAAAGATATCTGCCGTAATCCTTTGGCCAGATGTTATAAACTTGTAGTGACCAGCACTAGTCCACTATGTTCAGTGGACTTGTGAGTGTTCTCACAAGTCACTTTTTCTGAATCAATTTTCGTTTCGGGCAGGATCTGGTTGGGTCTCTAAGAGTTCAGTCATTGCGACGAGCGCTTTCGATTATCGTACAGTTTTCATCACAAGTAATGATTCGATTTAAAATTCGTTCACTCGACGGGTATTAGCAAGTTCGATTCACTCAATTTATAAGGTACCCATCGTCTTTTTATTTTCCAGATTTGCTTCAAGTGGATTAATACCTTTTGTTCACTTACCCCGAAGCCTGCAGCCATCTCTGAAGTACTTTGTGATGAATCCGCTTCCACAATAGCCTTTAATTATTTATTTTCCAAATTGGTCTTTGGCAAAACAAAAGAATGACTGTTTTCAAAACTCAAATGTACCAGTTCAACGAATTTATAAATTTGAATTTCGTAACCTAAGCCTAAAATAAGAGATATTTCAGATCAAAGTGAATACGAAGTGATCAAAGTCAATACGAGAAAACGCTAATTTCATATGTAAAGTTTTCCGCACGTAAAAAGTGTCTTCTATTTCTGGAATTTAAAGAAACTAATGCCGGGAAACAAATTTTAGTGAACTCCCACAGCTCTATACAATTGTTGTCCTTACAAACGTAAACCACTGGAACAAAATTACGAACAAAGACTATAAATAAAGTGGAATTTCCGAGACTCTTTTATTAACCTCATGGTACGTGCGTTCTCAAAGAAATCACGACATCTAACTTCAAATAAGAAATATGTAGAAAAATATATTTGCATGAATAGGTCGAACAACACGTATATTTTTACAAATGTATTATATATATATTATATTATATGTACGTATTGAGCTCTACATTGAATAAGTAACAATGGAAGTGATTTGAATTAACTTCTAAGATAAACTATTATTATATCATACATAAATTGTATATCAAAGCCACAGTACGTATCGCCTAGGGATTCCAGCCTACCCTAACTTGCAAATGTATGTTAGGGCGATTAGACCTAGTCGATCATGCTTGCGTAGTGCGGATTAATTGACTTTAGCTACAACTTTTGAGTTTCTTTGAGTTGAGCTTTACGTGAGTGAGTAAAGTTAAAACATAAATTATTGAATATATTTATAAACCCACATTTTTTGAGTTTAATATGGCAAATTATACTCCAACCAGCCAGTCCCGTTTGAACACTTAATTGAACATGAACCCCATAAGCGCTAGAAAAGTTGTTTGGCTGCGGTCTCCTATGAGGCCTTCTCCAAACGGGCGATTCGCTTAACTGAAACCAACTACCTACCAAGCTCCGCTGTTTGCTGTAAGTGGTAAATATATACAAGCTGTAAAAATAAAATAAAATCTTTATAATCATACATACATACATACAATAAAAATAGTACATAAGTAGTTAAAAACATATCTTAACCAGGTTTATTATATTTTAATAAGCATATAATATGTGTTCAGTATTAATGCTCAAGAAAACGAATGGATTCACCATACTCGTATAAAATATCAAATCCTCAATAAAAAGTACAATCTGTATCGTGATTTATTGTAACCAAAATCAGAAGCTTATATTCCACATAATTATAGTACTCAATATGAAACATCCACCAACCGCGTGTGAAAAACATCGAACGGGTTAAAGAAGTCTTTATTAGCGGTCTTTTACATATTATCAATAAAACATATTTACTAGTATTAAAACATTTTCCTTGAAATTATCTTTTGTCTTTATTCTATGAATTTCCAATTAATTTTTTTTACCCATTTTCGAGTGGTTCATTCGAAGATAAGTAAATAAAACACTACTATTTCTTTTAAAAACACAAACCATTTAGTTCAGCATAATGATGAAATACTTTTCGTAAATAAAATTACCAACATAACGTTGAATAGAATACATAATACTTTTCTACACTCATATGTTGCCAATACTAGCTTAAGTGGCCAAGTAATATGTCAATTGACAAGAACAAACTTATTAAAAAAATATATATTATGTTGTTTTTATGTGATATATATTTTGTTTTCATTTTAGAATAAAGAGTAGCTCAATTAGATGAATCTATATGAAGAAGTTGGGAAATAAGAAGACATAGAAAGATACATACAAAGATACAGTCTGTTTTAAGTACAGTCGATTACTTCTTATCTTTTGAATTCTTATCTTATGTCACTGGTATTACTTTCAAACTTCATGTTATTTAATTAATCCTTATCTTATCCGCAACACTTTTAATATTATTACTCAAACAAAATTCTCATTAAAATAATATTTATAATAGAGATTTGGTAACTACTATAAGTACCTACACGGATTTCAACTCCAATATTAAGAATAAATGGATACAAACGTATTAGCCAAGTGAAACGATCAACAGATTTTTTAAACTCCTGTCTACTTCATCGTTTATTTTATTTTATTCCTTTGTATATTTTTCATACACGTAAATTGTTATTTTTTTTTAGTAAATCAATTTCTGAAACCCGAAATAGAAAGTTTACCGATGGTATGTACACTTCTCATATATTAATAATAAGGCGTATCCTAAAATGTAAGCTTATTAATCAAAATGAAAATACGTTTATATTAAAATTTAAATTTACCGCCAAGTTAATTAAGGCCGTCGTAACTTAAAACAGTTGTCAATTATTAATTTGATTTATTAATAAAGCAAGAAGGTCGTATTGCAACCTTTTAAAGTTACCTAGTGTTAACTTTAAGGGCTTGCCTATTTAATAAGAAATTAAATTGCTCATATTTACCTTTTTATTTTTAGTCATTTTAAATTATAATAATAAAGCTTATTTTGATAATGCCTACCTAAATAGAACGTGATTCTACATAATTGTTATTACTATTACTGCTCATATAATCAAATCCCTAGGAGCACAAGCATACTTTAATTATGTTATAGCAATCAGACCTTAGTCAACCACGTTAGCTCAGTGCAGATTCAAACAAATGCAGCAGCAGAAATACAGATTTAAATTCACAATTAAAAGTGTAGAGGTGTATGTCAAATTAATCAACTTCAAATTTATTCGCAGCTCTACTATACATCCTTGATAAATGCATAAGATACGATAACATATGATAAGTACATATGAAATTTTACAATTTAAGATATCATGATGCAGAGTGTCAACATATAGATTTTTATACTATGCTTCACAGGTTACTCGTTACACATGCTTAGATTGATAATTAAATAACCAACTTAAATAGTCTGTGAAGAATGATATGGAACTTTATCATTAAGTTTTCAAAATAAGATTCTTAAATTATTAAGCACAGTACATTGTTATGGGATAACTCATTAATTTTTATAGTCAATTTCGCTATATTCCTCATTTGTCTTTCTCAAAATTATTCGTATATTTAACTGTTTTGTGTCCTTACAAATAAAAAGTCTTAAATCAACTGTCGCTATTATACAAGAAATAAGCATCTCTATTTATTGTATAAGCTGTACCTCCTTCCGAATATAAAATTAAATGATATTTATATCTACAGATAATATCAAACTTCTATTTTAAAAGGGCTATAAATATAAAATTCTTGATTTAAAAAATGTTATGAATAATGTCGTGTTGCTAGCTCGCAACACAGAACAAAACATTGCCAAACTTCTTAAAACCCTTTATTATAACTTTTTAGCGTTATAATTGTTGATATTATGTGTGAGAACGAGACATTTTTTTAGACATATATTAAAAAATATTTATTATTATATTTTTGGTATTAATTTTCAAAGGATCCCTCAAACAACATTCTCAGTTTTAGGATACATTTATTATCCTTAATTTTGTATCAAATAAAGCGAATAATGTCGAATTGTACATTTACTTGTTCTCGACCTAGTGTTATAAATTCAAGTAATAGGCGAATGTGGACATGTTCACGCTTATATTAATGAGGAGTCGATACGTATTCTTAGGAGAATATTTATTATAGATAAAATTACTACATGACATATATAGTGCTTTTCTAAAAAAATGCAAGGCAGTAAATATGCCTGTTATATAAGCAACAAATTTTATTAATATTACAAGCTACTTTTGTCATTTAGAACCACAGTGTCTTTGAACCAGACGGCCGTTTGGTTTTTGAAATAACATTAAAATAATAGAAGGCTTATTTAAATAATATACTTTCATTTTATTGGGCTTTCCAGACCATCAAATTATCATACACTTTCATATATTTTGCTTTAGACTTGAAAAGAACAAGAGCTTCCATTCTTAACTCACGTAATGGAATGCATAATATACGCTTTCTAAATTCTGTATTTTTTCAAAATTGTTTGTCACAATAATAACTTAGAAACTAAAAACTTTGCAATAATAAACGGGTATGTTTCTGGGTGCTGGAAACTTGTTATTAATTACTTAAATTACTCAAAGGTCTGTAAAATTGTATTTATTTAATTACTAAAATATTTATTGTATTAGTTTATTTGATAAGTCACTTTATCACAAGAATCCTTCTTATCCAGGAGGATCGGGTTTCCCAGTTACATGCATCGTCATAATCTTGAAATGTGTCAATATAAATCAAGCAAAATATTGAAAATAGTAAGAAAAAAAATACCCTATTCTTTTATTTTATCATAATTACCGGTATATGTTAATCAGGATCAATCTGAGTCAACAAATTCAAGAAAGTATCATAATGTAATATATAACCTTATACTGTACATGTTCAATATTAAAAAAACATCTTTCAGCAATTCCATCTCTCTTCACCAAGTTAGTTTGAGTCAGCTAAAACAAGAGATAGAAATCTGACTTGTTAAAAGCTAATTTAATAAATTTATAAATATATATAATAATTTTGCGGCTTATAGTTTCATTAGCGACAAAAGATTACAGTTGGTAACATGTATGTTACTAAGCTTTTATTCTCTTTTTTATATAAAACGTATGGGTCTCAGCCGTAGTGTTTGTCACGATTCTTGAAAAAATAGTAGAAATTTTTCACTTCCAACTGGTTGTGGTGATATACTTAAGGTATGACGGATTAATTATAAAGTATTTATAGACAATATGTCAATGTAACAATCCACCCAATCTACAGTTCTAAAATTTGATGATCAGGTCCTTCCTTCAAGTATCTTAATATGTTACAGTCCATTAACTGTGTGACGTTATATATATCCAAAAGAACAATATTTTAACTATTATAAGCCTCGCCACTTAAATTTGGTGCTTATCAAATATATCATACATATATATTATATTAAGGAAGAAGGTACCTATTGTTGTAACTGTTTTGGATTAGATTTTGCTATTAAACGCATCTGTCCTAAATAAGAGGCAAAGACGTATAAAAATTACAATAGCAAATAATAATTAAGCATTCTTTGAGGCAGCCAAATTGTATCAGCAAATAAGAAAATCTTATTCTGAAGTATTAGTATCCTTGCCAGCCTAAAATCTAACTTTATTACAGCAGCAACTTATAATTTCACGGAAAATCATTCGTTACTACTTAAACAGTTCACGCCTTCTCTTTTTTGTTTTATTCTCATACACAAAATTTTTATTGCCTCTATTTATACAACTAATTATAATGATTTATGTGTTACCTCAACATAATTTACAACCTTATCTGACAATATGAAAATGTCAAAGCTTTCTTTAACGAATCTGTACAAGAGACCTGGCATCAATGGCGTAGAATTTATACATATTCATAGAATAGTGATTCGTGTGGGTATTTACCAAAAAATAATAAAATACAATAGAAAATACGACTACCGCAAAAAACTGTACAGTACAGAATTTTTGTGTTATTTCAGATACTATAATACATAAAACTGGTACAACTTGGAATAACTGGAATAATGGATTCATTACTATTATATAATTCTTGCTTAAAACAAATGTTTGCCCAATAATTCTGAAATGCCGTGAATTATTAAATGTATGTTTAATCAGAGTATATATAAAACCTTGGTTCTCCAAAGTAAAAGGTTAGTTAATCAATTACGTCAGTTTTAATACTAATACGTGATCATATATGCATTCCTCAGCACTTAGCCAAATATGGTATACAAAATAACTCAACATAAGAATGTAGGGAGGCTGAAGCTATATAAACTTTTTTCAATGTTCTAGACAACACAGAACTACTTTTATCGTTTTTTTAATTTCTACACACAAATATTTGGTTTCATGTAGATAAGTCTAGTCTTGTTTGATCAATAATGTATGTTCTTATATTTCTTTTTTTAACTTTATTACTTACCTACCCACCCGTTATTTCGTTCTTATCCGATCTAACTTACCTTTTCAAATTCGTATTTTATTTCCTGCTTTTTAACAAAATCGTATCCGAGAATTAATTAAAAGTGATTGAATTTAACAATTGATTGAATAAAAAGTAATACGCGAATAAATGAATAATAAATACTAAACTAACACTATTCCAAAAATGATATATAATCAACTTTAATAAGTACTTTTCATTTAATTTGTACTCTTTTCAAGCAACACTCGGAATATAAATAAAGAATTATTTGGCTGTTCCTATCTATTTGTAGAGATCATTAACATTTCTGATAACAAAGCAATTAAAAGTAATTCTAGGTTGAAATGTGCAGTCTTGTACAATGATCGAATACCGCTTGAAAATTAAGAATTTAATTTAAAGAGTTGTATAAAAAAATAGCATATGGATAAAAGATTATAAAAGAAACAACAGTTTGTTTATTATAGTCATTTTTTGAGACGGAATAGGTAATTGTGTTTACGATAGGAGGCATGCTATTTGATTCTTTTGCACAAGAACTATGAATTCGCATGGTATCCCGACGACCTGGCTAAAGTTCTCTCCGTAAAAGAATTTCGTAATACACGGAATTGTATTTTGAAGTTTTAATGAGATTTCCCATAAACTTGTTTGGCTAATTGCAAGTATTTCATGTGCTATTTTGTTTTATTTAAACATTCATTACGTACAAAACCAATCACAGATAAAAAGCTTCCAAATACCATATCAGGGTAACTATAAAATCTCACAATAATGTTATATCAAAAACATTCCGGTGCTATCATGGCAAATATTTTCAGGAACAGAATTAAAATGTCATATACTTTCTTTGTTATAAGTTGAATTCATAAAAACTAAGGATAAAACTGATTTTAGTCAATTTATAACGGAATGTTTGAGATTTCGATTTGCGAAATTTACCATTATTTAAAAGGAACAAAATATGAATCTTTTGTAAAAGGTTGTAAAAGGTTTTGTTGAAAAGGAACAAAAGGTGAATCTTTTGTTCCTTTTAAATTAGAGTAAATTTCCATCGAAATGAAATAGCTATTCAATGAAAACAGATCTGTTACCATCCTTTAAACCTAAAAGATATCAAATTTTCTTAAAATTTTTCTTCGAGTTCGATTGAAAACAATCAAATTGATAGTGGGAGGTCATTATTAAAAGAAAACATAAAAACAAATGAAGTTATAATTGAAAGATTGATGAAAGATTTCACAGTTGTGACCGACATGTTTATTATTACCACAAGAGAGGTCCAGAAGGTCGAAATATTAATCTCACATATTGTATTTTAGTAAAATCCATTTCTTCAGAACTCAATAAACATTTATTGCTCACAACATAATATCAAACTCAGTGCAGTGGTGATTTGTGCCATTTAGCACCACGAGCTAGTGACAAGTCTCAAAATCAAGTCTCAAAGTAATAAATATCTTAATTTTAGCTATATATATATATCACATAGTATATTTACGACAACAAAGATTTTGAATCCATACATAATGTATTTTTGTAATCAAAAAATATAAATATTTCTAGAAAACATAAAAGAAATTAAATGAAAGAATGAATTATTAAGGAGCTCCTTCGAAAAGCATAAAATGAAAAATTAAATTAAAAATATAATAAAACCCCTGACCAAAAAAAGGACGCAATTATTATAACAAATGGTTAAAAATGCTAAACCCTGTAAAAAGCAAAAAATAACTTTTAATACTACGTAAGTATCAACTAAAGCGTGTCAGACTATTCACTCGGAACTTTGTGCCACCTTTATGTCAGAGGCATGACCGCTAATTTTGAACTGCAAATGGTTATCTTGGCCTGCTGTTGACCGTACGTATGAATTTTTTGATTAAATTTTGTCGCGTCGGAGGACCGCTTTTTACCTTCAAAAATACTGACCTAAATCAAATGATTCCTTTTTTTCCTTTTTACCGTTTTTTTAGCGTGGGAGAGCCATGCTTCGGCACGAATTGGGCCGGCTCGACCGGAGTGATACCACGGCCTCACGGAGAACCGGCGTAAAATAGCGCTTGCGCTGTGTTTCGCCGAGTGAGTGAGGGTACCCCGACCCCCCCTTCCCCCCTTATTCCCTTTTAAAAGGCCGGCAACGCATCTATGCCTCCATTGGTAACAATCAGGAAAGCGCCCAGGAAGAAGGCACCGGGACCTGACCAGATTACAAATGAGGTACTGAGGCACCTCCTCTATAAGGCCATAGCAGCGCTTACCCGGCTATAACGGCATCATGCGTACGAGCCACTTCCCGACCACCTGGAAGACCGGCCGGGTGATCATGATTCCCAAGCCTGAAAAAGACTCCACGCGGGCGGCCAGCTACAGGCCAATAACGCTGCTGGCAACCATGGCCAAAGTGTTCGAACGCCTATTGCTACATACTATGCTGCCACACATCATCCCGCGAGAAGAGCAATATGGCTTCCGGGCGGAACACTCGACGACCTTACAGTTAACCAGGGTGATGCACACACTATCAGCGGCCAAAAACAAAAAGGAGTACGCAGTGGCGGTCTTCCTGGATATGGAAAAGGCCTTCGACCGCGTCTGGCACGAAGGCCTAATCTACAAGCTGCAGCGAACACCTCTGCCCAGGAGGACCGTCATAACAATAGCATCCTTCCTGCAAAACAGGAAATTTCATGTGTCCGTCGAGCATGCCAGCAGCAACAGCAAGGACATCAAGGCCGAGGTGCCGCAGGGCAGCTGCCTTTCTCCATCTTGCTACTCCTGGTTCACCAATGACATCCCGGTGCAACCAGGAGCCACCCTGGCCTTGTATGTAGACGATGCGGCATATATAACAACATCTTTGAATCCTCGCCATGCGGCACAGAAAATGCAGCGACAGCTGGACGCCCTGCCGCAATGGCTGAGCACATGGCGACTGGTAGCCAACCCCGCAAAGGCGCGGGCAATACTCCTAAGCAGAGCCACGCTGCCAGAAAACCTGTCACTCCTAGGTCACCACATCCCCTGGTCATCTAGGGTGAAATACCTAGGAGTGACACTCGACCGCAAACTGGCAATGACGCCCCACGTCGAACGTGCGACCGCACAGGCAAGAACCGCCAGAGCCTTACTCAGGCCGATTCTGACCTCTCGGCTGCCGCTAAACATCAAGACGACCGTGTACAAGCTGTACGTTCGACCACGGCTTACATATGCGGCTCCGGCATGGTATGCAGTAACGGGCAAGGGCTCGCGGAAGAAGCTGGCAGTCCAGCAGTCCCTGGCCCTCAGGACAATAGTCCGTGCTCCCAGATTCGTCCGGAATAATATTATAGCCAGGTACCTGAGAATAGACAACCTGCACCATCATATAAGGATCTTGACCACCAACATGTTCCGCAGGGCTGCCAGCTCCAAACACCTCCACCTGAGGAACATAGCCCCATACCATGCCCGCCCACCATATAACAGAGCGCAGCCGAGAAGCCTCATCCTCTCCTCGGAGAGCGAAGAATAAGAAGAAACAGTAGTTGCAGCTCCAAATAGCAGTGCACGAAGCCGAGGTGGAGGATCAATCCCCACCGCCCCAACGCCCCGGCAGTAGCCACTGCCGGCGAAGAAGACCACTGCAGGGGGCCACCAGAGCCCCGAACAGTTCCCTCCGCTCAAATAGCGGAGATGGATGTCCCGACGATGGCCTCCATTGGTGTTGCGGGTGTCGATAGACAACGGTTATCGCTTACCATCAGGTGATCCGTTTGCTCGTTTGCTGCCCTATCCTATAAAAAAAAATCTAATCACAACATCCGTATAAAAAAAACACCTATCTAATCAAAGTTATATTTATAATGAAGTTTTAAAGTAAGTATTCATAATTAAAGTGTGTAGCGTTCTATTTATGATAGTTAAGAAAAAGAAAAGCCGGCTAAATCAGGGTGTGGGTATAATCCTTATCGGAATCGAACGACCTGGTGATATATGTAGATATTTAGGTTAATGATATGGGCGCCTCCACATAGATGCAAACAGACCTTCAAATGTTAGGTGATAAAATTAAACAAGGAATTTATATATGTAAGTTTATAATTAGCATTTTTAAAAGAAACATTTAAATACATATATATATTCGTCCAAATCAATGGGCACGGTATGTTGCACACGTTACACATTGAAAAGTTCAGTTGAGCTGAGCCATCCTCCATTCGTCACCCAAGTGAATGTCACAAGTCAGAAAAAATAATTCTCCAAAATCGTTCACACACGCAAAACAGTAAGAATGGTAAAGGAACCTTATACGTTGAGATTCCATCGTGATGCAGGATTTCCGTTGATAAGTAGACGACCTACATCACCGCATGCTGGGTGCATGAAGTCACGTTGGGATGAAACGGCCCAAACGCCTATATTTAAGGTGATTCCGAGGATATACCGTGAACCCATTACTGGGATTGCAGGACGAAACAATTAAGGCATTAAGCCGTTATAAAGAATATTAAAAAGAAAACTAAATAAAAAAGAAAAACTAATTCGTTTTCATGGTGGCCTAAAGCGGCACATCAGGAGAGGAACGCCGAAAGACCCATCCTTCGCGTCCTCCTCGCCGACGTCAAAATGACAGCCAAGACCGAAATAGCCAAAAATAGCCACGGAGGGATCACCATAGATCAAGCCGTCCCGTTCCGAATTGGAAGTATCACGAGTGAAGAAAAGGCGGACTGTCCAACAAGGAGAAAGAAACGAAAAATCTTTTAATCCAAAACAAAAGAATTGTTTAAGTAAATCCTAATAAATATAGTTGTGAAATATGTTAAGTTTACTATTACAGTCATGCTTCACCCTATCAAACCTCTAAAACCATAGATCTGTATATTGAAATTTAAGTTCTAAATTACAATCCAATAAAACTTCCTATCACAGACTCAACACATCTGTATGCTGATTAATGAATACAGAAACTAAATTTGTCTATGTCCATCAAGTAAAATTTATTAAATATAATTAAGACAAAAAATGCACTTATGCTGAGGCTGTACAGGTTCGATTCACTCTTACTTACTTAAAAGGTTAACAAAAGAAAATAAGTATCTGTCACAAAATCCTAAAGAATATTGTAACAAGAATTAAATTTGTAAATTAATAATGAAATTAAAAGCTTTTGATGATTAAATTGTGCTGAAAACAATAGTAAAAAATAACAGTTAAAGTGAACCTAATTTAAAACTAAATATGTGCACAACTACACTAATGATACAATAACACTGGGCATAAAAAGCGGTGCCCCCGACGCGACAAAATTTAATCTGAAAATTCATACGTACGGTGATGGTTTATGAGCCTAAACTATAAAATATTATTGTAAATATGCCGATATAAAATTTTAAGGTCTTTTTTAATTTTATATCGGCATATTTAAGCAAACAATCATAAATAAATATTATTCATAATAGCTCCTTATAGATGTATCTATCTGTAAGAAAACTTATTATTACAGAATTTATATATTTGTCCAAGAACGTGTGAGAGTACACATGTGTCACTTTCATAAGGATGATTTGATATCACTCACAGTTTTGATAAAACTCTGCCAAAGTTAGAGAGCAATGGAAATGTTTTAATTAATACTTTCGTCATTGGTAATAAAAATTGTAAAGAAAATGTTTAAGCTACAACATGCTGATATCGACATCAAATTATTCAACTAAGTCAAACCATCAAGTTCTAATCCTGAAAGGACATTGTTCCGGCTCCATACATGTTCTGCCTAAGAACCGTTCGAATCGAAAGTGACTTATATAAACTCTTAAAATTACATGGAATCCTATGAAAAAAGTTTTCACGAACGGACACTTCAGAAAACTAAAATAATTACGAAAAAAGTTAATATTTTGAGGTTATAAATAAAATAAGCTTGCGTGAAATATCAGAGTAGTAATATCAAAGTAATATTAACAATACTATGTACAGTTATATATGTTCTCTTCTAGAACTAGGAAAGGACTACTCTACTAGATACTAGGAAAAGAGATAGTACCTAGTCAAGTTTAAGATAATTCTTTGACAATTATCAGTTTACAAAATCCAATCCTTTACACACATCCGAGTCTACCAAGTACCTACGCAATGTAATCGGAGTCCGTAATTAAGCCAAAGTTGTTAGAATAAAACCATGAAACGCATAGAAAATCGCAAAAGAAACGATAGTCGCAAAGCAATAAAAAATTAAATGAAACGGACACAGATAAGGTATGAAGTACACCAGTGTTGCCAATTACGAAAACAATAATACTTGAATGCCAAGCTAGAAATTCGCGATTTCGCTTAAAAAATATATAATACTAGTTTTTTTTCTAGCTAGTCAATTTAGGTATTTAAATGAATAAAGTGTTATCAACTAATTTTAATAACCGACTTCAAAAAGGAGGAGGTTTTCAATTCGATCCGTATTTACCGAAATCGCGAAAACTTCCGAAACTGGCAGCACTGGCTGACGGAAAACATTTTATACGGCATCAATAATGTGCCCCAAATTTTTATTTGGAATTTATTTATTTGAAGTGTACGTGGAATACTAAAATATGTTTCAAATAATATAAAAATAAATAAAAATGATAGTATAATTTATATTCACATCGGTTCTTAGGCCAAAATTGAACAATGTCCTTTAAGTGAAAAATGTTTCAGAATGCTTAAAACTAAACTTGAGTTAAAATAATAAAAGAATACTAGAAAAAACAATTGCGACCTTTTCAAACGAAATAACAGCATAAAACTCACGTTTATGAACTTATATTTATATAATGAAATTAAAACTATATAATCAAATCAAGAAAACCAACATGGATACAGAGAAGACGTTAAGGTCAATATTTGAGCATTTCGATTCTTTAGAAACATTTTATTTCTAACCGTAATAGAGAAAGTACGTCATTCAACGGTCGGTAAAAAAACATCGATAAAAAAATATAAATCAAACCATTTTGAAACAAACTATTTATTTCAATGATGAGACGACAGTAACAAATATCCACAATAAACCGCAAGGACGACAAATATTAAATTTATAAATATTAAATTATCGTGTCAATTATTATAACAAATACGGAAAGATGATTTTACGTTAAAATGTAAAAGATCGTATTATGAAGTCAATAGTATAAATAAACTTGTCTACTTTATTTGCAAAAAGTATACACCACTCACGTGATTATCTGATTCATAAAAATAACTGTTAGTTTTTTTGACGTAAGTCTCTTTTTATAATAAAACATGAATACCTGAGTTATGATTGTAACTCGCGTATTATGTGACGTTCTAAAATAAATTATCTTCTCCGGGATCGGTATTAAATTTCTATTTATGACTACGTCTTATTACATAGAATCTACCTACGTATATATAGAATAATACGGACCTTAGTGTTTCACATCTTTAAATTTATTTATTAACAACAATAAATATAATTAACTCTATTACTTTATTCGTTTTATTTTTATAGATGATTCTAAATCAAAACGATATTGAATTGAATGAATTGTTAAAGGAGTCAACTAAATTAATTAACTGTTATGAATACTTCGCAGAAGTTTAAATCAAAATTATGAAGCTATTATTGTTTTAAGGCTACAGGTTTGTAACTGGTTTACTGTTTTGTAGATTAATCTAAGAAGTCTATACAAACCACCTAAAATTAAAGTTATCTAATTGCTATATATATTCAGGTAAAATTATAAGCAGATTCTGAACTGGACTGTTGTACTCGTTGAAACCCTGTACTATTTTGGTTGGTGATAGAGTAACCTTAGCGCATTACTGAGCACCACCATGCTTACGATTGTTTGTCGCCATCACCATTGTATGTGTTTTGGTAATTAGCAAATACCTCTGTGCTCATAAAATATTTCATTTTCAATAAATCCCGCTTATAGACGACGAATCGCTGGCGTAAGGAAAAAAGATAATAAAAGGCGTACATAAGTATTTTAAATAAATTTCAGTAGCTAACGTGCGGTTATGGTCATACTCGTAGTAATTTTAGCACTAAAGCTTATAGGAATTTGCAACTAACATTACTTTTAATAGGTAGCGCAATTTCGCAACTAAAGGTAAGCATCAATCAAATAGAAATGTAAGTTTTTTAAGAAAGTACAAATATTCAATAGGTTCTTATAATCCAAAAAAATAAAAAAATTAAAATTATAATGCTTCGAAGCTTCTTCTTAAATCCTAACAGTAGAACACAATACATCAATACATCTTTGTCGATACTTACAAAATCTTTGTCGTGACAATAGGCATGACCTATCCTACAGGACCTATAGTTGAAGACAGGGAAAATCCCATCCCATGATAAATATAACGTAATAAAAATTGAAATGTGTACAAAATAGTGTCTAAAATACAGTAAATACAGAAAGAAGCTCAATTAATCAATTAGTGCAAAGAAAGAATCTTTAAAATTCATATTAATTTGAGCCGTTAAGATTGGCCGACACAAAACAAAGAAAGCAAATGAAATATGGCCCCACCTAAAACATCTGCCATGGATAGATTATTAGCAGTTATAACTAACTTTAGAATTAACATTAGAATTAAAAGTTGATAGTATGCAAGGAAATTGACTAAGTGCTATAATATTATCGACAACCAAAGAAAAGAAATTCACAATCAAAAGTTAAACATTGACGAACAAAGGATTATTCTACATGAAATGAAAAATATGTTAACCGACTTATGTGTAGATTTAACGACAATAACATAAAACAAATGAACACCATAAACAAGCAAGACACAATAATAAAAAACAACTCACATTTCATAATGTCTACATATTTCTCAGACGAACTTTGACCCTAAATTAGAGAATATTCCAATAAAACTGCGTAATCGAGCACTTATGACACTAAATAATTCTGGGCCACAGGCCATTACACACGATCACTGCCTAGATAAGTCCACTGATATGAGCACTATAGACCCGTTGCAATCAAAAAGCAATGAGGTCTCAACGTGTACACCCCGTCAGGCTGGAGTTACATCCGCAATATCAACACCAGGTCAAAATTCTCAGGCCACATCTGCAGTGCAAGTGCCGAAATCACCACCACCGTGCCAACAAGCTAAAATGTGTCCACAAGACCAGTTTAAAACTTAGCAATGTAAAGTGCGAACAACTTCCAACGAAACGGGCATACTCTTCATTCCGATTGGACATTCCAGCCCACAGAGCAAACCAGGATCGTAACGTGAAGATATGGCCGGAGAGTGTATAGATAAGAAACTTTAAGACTGTTGTGTCAAAAAAATTCAAGCAGCAACACACACACGAAAAGGGTTCTTAATTTTATCAAAAAGTGCTACCTCTACGCTAGCTATGTTAGGTCACAATCACGGGTAAGACAGGATTACTTGATATTTTGTTAAACAATTATATTCCCGATGTACTTGTGTGCTCTGAGACGCGGTGTACGCGCAGTGAGATAGAACGTGTATCACTGAGCGGGTACGAATTAGCGAACTCTTTTTGACGATCTGTCCAAAGTGATAAAATCTATGATGAAATCTCGCAATACACTTGACGTATTTGACATTTCATTTAATATAATATTGCCATTATGGCCCCTTATATCTGACATATTATTAAATTTAATTTACCAAATGTTTAGCTCTGGCATCTACCCTGATCTACCACGAAAATCATGAAACATTTTGGAAAAAATTATCTTATCTCAAAAAATCAGTACGCGTACCGTAAATAAAAATCAACAACATCGGCCGCGCAAGAGGTCATAGACTGTATTCTGACGGGTATGAACGACAAATACAAGGTGGCAGGTCTGTTCTGTGACCTCTCAATGGCCTTCGATGTTATAGAATATAAATTACTATTAGAAAAATTTAATTATTATGGCATTAAAGGTACTACACATAAATTGATAGATTGTTTTCTTACAAGCAGAGCACAAACAGTGCAACTAAATATTAATGGTAAAAAACTTAAATCGAAATCAGGACCAGTGAAAATCAAATACCACAAGAATCGGCTCTTGGAATTACTGTTTAGTACCACCAGTGGTCTTATTCTATATGATGATAAGTCAAACGTCACATTAATTACTGGCAAGACTGTTCCTCATCCAATGTCTTTTGTTACCACCATACCCGTCAGGAAAGGATGTAAGTTTTTAGGCCTCCACATAGATTCGTGCCTAAACTGGAAGTCCCACACGGTACACTGTGCGATAGGCTGAGCAGTGCTGCTTATGCTTTACGTAAGTTAAAACCACTCGCCAGTTCCCGTATTCTGCGGCAGACCTAATATGCGTATTTCCATTCAATGATGTTCCTACGGGTTGATTCTGTGGGGTGATTCCACTGATTCTGTATGATCTGACCGTGTCTTCATTTTGCAGAAGAGAGTATTACGAATTATTGAGGGCACAACAAAGTACCGACAATCGTGTAAAAAACATGGCATTATGACTTTATACTCCCTTTATATTTATAATATTATTATGTATGTCAGACACAACATTGCCTTATTTAGATGCCGACAGAGCTCTAAATATAATTTCCACCGAGCTGGACAATTGCTGTGTGTCCCGCGACGTACAGCACTGAAAAACCCGCGCGTGATTGATTCGACATACTACGATGACATTTGCTTGCAAACTGAAAAATCTTTTTTTAGATATGGAATTGTATTCGACCAAAGAGTTGATTTATCGATATAATATTATTATTTTGTTTTTATTGACATTTATAAATAATTATTTAAATTATTTATTTCATTGAATTTGACTTTACACTAAGTAATCATATTTTATTATTACCATTTTAATTTTATTATGTAGAAAATTCGATGAATTCTGACATTATTTAAATTATTACCAATTTTATTTTATACATAAATATTTTATTATACAGACATTGTTTAAACCATATACTCAATATTATAGGAATAATTATTAATTGTACATTTGACGATCATTTTTCTTCAATGCATTTTAAAATTTAAGTTTATTATGTAATTGTAAAAATGAAATAAACTAAACTAAATTAAACTATCCTAGTCTATTTATTTTTCAAAGTAGCAATGTAGTCGTCGCCAAAATCATTCATATAATGCTACGTTTTCGCAAACATATTTTAAAATAATCATTCGAACATTACAACTAATTCAGAAGAACTACTCGTATAGACGAGGAAATATTTATTATATATGATCATAAAGCTAATAGCAAAAAAGTAAAATAACCTTATACCTATATGACTAACGACTCACTGCAAACTGTTTTCTAATTTATACAATAAAACTGTTTGAAATGGGGGGCATCGAAAAATATTCAAAATGATTAATGAAATAAAATGTCTTTTTATAATATTAGTAATATAATTGAATAAGTTAGTAAAAAGTTAATACTGAATATTACACAGATGCGCAGCGTATTCAAGTCCTCTATGCAACAATATCTATAAGAAAATTGTACTATAATTCTATACATTATATAATGTCACTCAGCAAGTCATGGCAGGGACTGTACTCAGTCTCTCTCTGAAACATCAGATCCGAAATAACGCAACGACAGCATGAAAAATGTACCGGCAGCGGCTACATTTTGCGTGGAACCGAACTCTTACATTTATGTGTGTACTTTATCTATGTTGGCAGCTCTGCGATCGATTTTCAAAAATTGAATGTTTAGGAATCCTTGACCTCAAAGTCACCGCTGACTATTTAGTCAGCGGTGATTTCGAAATCGCATTCGTAATTCAAAAATTGGTCTCCTGGAATTAGCGCAAGAACCGAGCTATCGATGTATGAGCAGGACTGTCATGTCAAGACGTGCGTGACCTATGTCGATGATCGACGTCGTCCCGCTCCTTTAACGACGATGTCACATTCGCATATTTACTCCGCAAATTGATAACTTGATACTGGCGTTAGCATATTTTTACTCTGGCTATTGTTTACTGAAGTTATTTTTTGCTTCACTATTTTGGCTACAATATTGGATTTTGAGTGTTAATCATCATAAAAAGATAAATCGTGAGTATTTTTCACGTAAGTTTCACGAGGAGTCCGTAGAGTCCTAATGGCCAAGGCTAAGGCTGAATTTACTCGGTAAGTAACTCTGGTCGATCCGTCTGGAGTCCGACATAATCACCGTGGTACTTAGCTGCGGTAGTATCCATGAGTGAAAAAAAAACAATACAGCTCTTGTTAAAGCTATTTCTTTAATCACAAATAACTACTTTAATATATTTTTTTATACTTTTTATAATTTAATTCAAATCTTTCTTTTTATATGTAATTTGTTGATTGTAACGATATATAACGAATAACGATATACTTATGACGATATTATTTTTTACCATTTTCATTTTTAGAAACATCACTTGTTCCCGGTTTACCTTATTTTTTGTCAGGGAAAAATGCTCCATATGCACCTTGTCACCGCGGCGGCTAAGCGCGGCAGCTCTCCAAGGCTGACCTCCGATTTGGCCTTGGAAATGACCTCGGCGTAGGTGACCCCTTTTGCTACCGCCTCTGGCTTGAGTGCCAGGACCACCGCAAGAGTGCGTGGGGCCCTAGGCACTTTCGTCACTTTAGGGGCCGCTTTTGGTAGAGCCCACTTTGTGTCGGCCGTACTCACCGCCTTTGCGGATTTGCGGCCCTTTTTAAGGTAGTTAAAAAGGGCCGCAAATCCGCAACACCAACTGCCAACACCAACACCACACCACTGATTGCTCAGAGAATTCTGTCAGTGGCGCTAAAATTTAAAAATACAAACAAAGGACTTAAAAATACCGACTAACCAAAGACGAATGCAGCAACAATCGATCGATTTTTGCTGCAAACAACGGACACTCTCACGCTTGCGAGAGCGAAACGACAAACGAAAAACTGAAATTGCTATTAGCAAATTCAGGCGTATCGACCGAGCGATGGACACGAGTGCACCCTGGGAGCTCCCGATCGATACCGTTCCCGGTTTACCAAGCTATTGTAATATTTATTAATTCAGTTATGAGAAACTTTCTCTATTTACCTACAATGGGTAATAAATAAGGAAATAAAAAGCGCTTATATTTAAACGCTAAACGTAAAAGACGTCGCTTTACTAGAAAGCGTAATGTTCATTTGCGTAATAAACATTACGCTTTTTAGTAAAGTGCCATGTTCAATTTCCAGGTTAATATTTTGCTACTACCTACACAAAAATAATGATTACTAATATTGTATGAAACAGACAATTCGTTATTTGACAAGGAAGCCTTCAATTTTCTCGCACTTATGTTTATTGGAAATTGTCTTGAGAGAGCGATTTGCACGTTACTTTTTCACTGTGACAATGCGTGTCCGCTCATGAGGGTAGTTCATGTTAGGATGTACTCCAGCATTTCTTTTAGAACTTGTATAACATTATTCATTGCTGAGCTTGAGTTCTTGTCATGTTACACTATTGACAGCAAACTAATAAATTAAAATATGACGCAAATAATATAATAAATTAATAACAACAAAGCTGTTGAAGCTGTGTATATCTATAGCTATATATATTATGAAACAATACTACAGTGTCAATAAAAATACGAATATAATTTCGCCATTCAGAGTAGTGTCATTTATTCCACCATGTGAACCTCGAGCTTTCCCCGATATTTGAAATAGGAATAACCGCAGATAGAAAATATCTCTGAATCTTTGTTTGTTGTAGTACCAACGTGTCAAAACATGCTGTTATATTTCTTCTGAACCATTCGGCCATAAATTACTGATAAGAGAGGACTAGAAACACGGAAGGGTTTTAACTTCAGTATATAATTATTATCTAGTGTTGGTTATAATTACTCACTTATTTAATGTTAACAGATTCAAATTATAACACGGCTAAAGTAATGATAACAATCTACGAAATTTAAATATACAATACTATAATAACGTCAAAATTATTACTACTACTATGTGTCTTTCATTCATAGAGTAGTGTATACATATAAGAACACCCCCCGAATCACGAGCCTCTCCCCTGAGAGTGCGATAGAGACAACTGCAGCTCAGAGAGAAAATACCTACTAATAGGAAACATTATCAACATTTCGTAGTCCCCGTATTTATTCCTTCAAATCTAAACTGATTTTAATGACGATTAACGACTATTGTAATAAAAATTAAAGAAAAATTTTAGATAAATACCTATGTTTTGTTTCATTTAAAATAATCACGTTCATTTTATGTCATTGTTGACGTTTGTTATATATCTCAATACAACGGAAACTCTGACCTTTTTTAGGATTTGGAACTTCTCTTTTATTATGTAAATGATTAAAAAACGAAAACATAGGGATACGGTAATAGACAACATAGATTTGTAGAACACCATAGATGTGTTACTCTACTGTGATTTTCGAGAGAGAATAACAAGGATATACGTTTGTATGGAAAATATATATATATCCCTCTTGTGTCATACAAATATTCACCACCTTCCTAATGGTCTAGGTCGTTACTACAATAATATATTAACGCTCAAAATCATTCCTATTGTCTGCAGTGTGTCAACGGGCGAGACCTTTCCGCTATAAGCGAGTCTCCGAACGGCGGAAATTGGTCACAAGCTTGGCGACTACGACTCAACGAACCGCCCGACTCCGCCGCCTCGCCACGCAGCATCTCCAACTCGAGCCTACGAGAGGTAGACGAAGAACTTACTGGCGAAGAATTAGCTACTTACATGTATCAAGTCAACTGCAACATTGGTGGTCAAACCTGATACATGAACGGCCAACTGCTAAACGCAGTTCAGGACCACAATGTAGGTGATATGCACTTGCCGCCTCAATCACCAAGTGATGATTTAAATTGTGAAAAATATATTACCTAACCGAATACCTATGATATTTAAAGAAAATGGATTCTGAGTATTAAATTATACAAATACAAAAGTCGAACAAATCAGACAACTTTCGTCAGTATAGTTAGATTATAAAATAAGTATTAACATATAAAGTTGAATAAGCTGAGAGATTATGATTTAAAAATACAATTGTTGTAATTATTTTAACAGTATAAAGTTTTAAAATGAACAATAATTCTTTACATTTTAAATAATCTATTATATATTTTTCAAAGTCAAATAGAGAAGTCACTAAAAACACGAATCTTTGGTATTCATTAGTATGCTTTATTAAATAAAGCGATGTTAAAAGTTAAAATGAAAAGACTGGCAATTTAATATGGCATAGAACTGAATTTTAATAAGTATATGAAATTAAAATGACTGAAAATTTATAATAGGTGTAGTACAAGACAACTTTCAAGTTAACATCCAACAAGAACTAAGTGAAAGTCACACACTGTATATGATACTATCAAAATAATTTATGATTACTCCCATTTCACTTTTTGACAGATCTAAAACGGAACGAGCGAAATCACTTTCTTGATAAGATTTGACACAGTGCAGATTGACTGCCAATATGCTTATTGTTCCAACTAGATGTCATATATATGTCAATAGGGTAGACGACTACAACTGATTATGGTCGTTTTTATACTATAATTATCTGAATTGAGCAATTTATATCTCATGAAAGTATGTCAATATAGAAATTTCAGTAAATATTTTTTTTTATATTGAATTATGTGTTTTAGATCGCTAGAATAAAGATATCAATTTAAATGGTAAATATCAGTTATTATCCTAATATTTATCTAAATTTCCAAACAAATAAATGTATATTTACCATGGCAATTGAATACTACGTAATTGTTGAATTTTTTTATTTATATTGTTTTTAGATTTCTAAAAAATGTGCAATTATTATTTACGTAATTCTAATGAAACGAACACATTTCTAGTATTCTCACATTAAATCATATTTTTTTATATATAGAAAGTATACCTATAAACGTACAAATAACAAAGTTATTTTGATATTTATTTATTCGCTCATACAAATTAGGCGAGTTTACTTAATTATGACGTCACGATTGCAGTGCTTTTAGTATGGAGCGTTTTTGAGCAATCCGCGCCAGCGCCGCAAACATGTCGATGTATCTTCAAGTAATAGGCGCAGGTATACTGTTGGTTTACAATATTTATCTCAGTTAAAGGAATACTCTTATTATATATAGAATTAAAGAAAAATTCGTCTACCCAATTGTAGTATATTATTAGATTCTTAAAAACAATTATATAATTGATATATATGAATAATATTAATCTCCAACATTCTGAAATTTATTAATTACACAGATGTATTTTTACAAATTTTATTATATTGAAATGCATGGGCTATTGAAATGCCTGTTATATCCATGTATGTATTGATAAATTGATATAATTATAGTATAAGTAAATACATTTTATTGTACATAGAACTTTCCGCCTGCATCATCGTCCGTTTTCTATTGGGTTTTCCCATAGGAAAGACATATTTTCCAGCGGTACAAATTGATGTTCTTTCCCGGCTCTTCAATGATCCCCATATCAAATTGTATGTTCTTCCCCAAGTCTCAAAATCGACTGAGTAGCTTCGAAACTTATTCAAAACAAAGAAACAATTAATCAAATATTTATAATTTTAGTATATATATAGCTGAAAAAAAAATTATGACATGAAAGCAACTAAATAAACATGTAGAAAGTCAATCTAATACGGAATTCTTCACTTAAGACATTCTCAATTCATCTTCTCAATTCATTCAATTCTTCACTTCACGGAGACTTCACTTAAACCTTAATTCTATTCTTATTTTTATTTTTTTTAAGTTTCTGCATGCATTATTTTTGTGTCCCCGTACCCGTAAGATTAATTTATATTGTGTCTCGTGTCTGTTAATGTGAATAAAGAATTTGGAATTTGGAATTTATACGAGTTCTATGAATTTTGAAATAGATATAAAAATATGGCGGGAATCAAAGATATTACTTTATCATTTGAACAAATTTTAAACATTTTAAATTTTGTTTTAATTAAAGAAAATACTTTTCCTTCTCCAAACAAATTATATTACTTATCTAAGTATAAATTAAATTAATTTGCCTGTCGTGGCGAAATTGAAACATAGTTTCTTACGGTATGAATCTCTAAAATAGGAGTATCGGTCGGAAAGAAAGATGTTTTACAGAATTAATATCACTTCAAAATCACTGGTATTACATTTCATAATACTAATTCTATTGTAAAATACAAGTAAAAATCTGATTGTAAACAAAATACTTAACTTTACATTCGAATAAATAGTTTTCATTCGGAATTATTTTTCGAATTCTCCGAAAATAAAACCTCCTTAATAAATGTTATGCCTGACCTTTACTCTGTTACGATGAGATTTTCTAGAGAAAAATGATGTTTTGTCTGATTCAGGTATTATCCAGATTGTCTACAAACATACAATTTTTGAAATTTTCTCAGCAACAGAATTCAATTTTTTTATATTATTTTTTTAAGCATTATGTATAAATATATTTTTATTTTACTTTTTGCTAGTATTTGCATCACAAAATGTAGCAGAAAGAAAATTATTAGCACAAATAATAAATTAAATATCTCTTTATACTGTATTCTTTGTTTATTTAAGGACTTAAAGATCGTAAACAAAATATTTTGAATAAAATCAAATCAAATCAAAGAAATATAATATAATCAAAGTAAACAAAATATTTTGAATCTTTAATGAATTGAATTACACCAGGTTGGTGGTTGAGTGTTAAAACACAGATTAGATAGAACTTTAAGATATTCTGTCGTTACGCCATTGCATGATATTTTACACTCATCACGCCTTATTTTCTTAAGCTAGTTTGCATTATACGGTTGTCGCAATATCTAGTTTTTGTTTATGAACTACGCTCATGGACAAATTTAGAGGAACGCAAAAAAGTACAAAAAATCATGGACTTTTCGTTATATATTTTTTTGTAATTTAGATTTTGTTTATTATTCATTAATTTAAAATTGCAGACGTCGAAAAAACAAACGATCAAATGGCAAAAATTAACCAAATTAAGAAAAAAGGATATAAATTTACAGATTAGAACAATTTTGTACTTAAAGTTTTATTCATTTTTTCATAGTGCTTAGGAAAGCCTGTAACATGGGCTATATATAATCAGTACTTAATGTTGCCTCCTCTAGCTTTTTGTACTACTTCGAGTCTCCTTGGCATACTCCTGATTAATTTATCAATAAAATCTTGAGAGATTGCGTTCCATACTTCTTGTAACGCGTTTTTAAGCTCTCTTAAATTAGTGGGAAGAGAATTTCTTTACAATTTGTCGTCCGAGCTTATCCCATACGTACTTTATAGGATTTAAGTCGAGTGAGCGCGCTGGCCACTCCATAGCATTGATTTAAACGTCTCGAAGGTAGTCGACAACGCACAGCCACAGTATGGGGGCGTGCATTATCATGCATAAAAACCAATTTATCTCTTATGAAAGGGGCAAAGGGCGCTACAATTTATTCAAAAATCTCAGTTACATATCTCGCCGCTGTTAGTGACCCATTCTCGATGACACGGAGTTCCGGACGTGTACCATACAAATACCTCCCCATACCATAATTGACTCTCCACCATATGCCGCTTTTCCAATGATGTTACACTGTGCGTACCTCTCTCCTGGGCATCTCCACACTTTAATCCTTCTATCATCTGGCTTCAGGGAAAATCGGAACTCATCTGTAAATAAAACTTGACTCCATGTTTCGTCATCCCAATTTTCATAATTGCGAGCAAAATTAACTCTAGCTACTCGATGACATGTGGTAAGAAAGGAACCTTTGGCAGGCAAATGTGAATTTAATCCAGCTGATTTAATTCTTCTTCTCACGGTTTTTGTGCTTATTGTAACCCCTCGAACTCCTTGCAGCCTAGTCCTTACCTCGGAAGAAGTTAAGGTCCGGTTTCTAAGCACACTGCTAACGATGAACCGCTCATCTCTGGCCGCAGTTTTCCGTTGTCCTGCGAGTCTCGTAAACTGTCCAGTCTGCCCATACCTCTTGATAACTCGGTGTACCACAGATTTTTATACTCGTAAAATTAGAGTCACATTTTCGTAGGTGTGCCCAGTTTCAATTAGTGTAACGGCCCTTAGCAAATTGAGTGGCGTTTAGATCCGGTATTGTCAGTTTATTTGCAGTATTAATTCACACTTAACACGATGAAACAAGGCAGTCGTGGTAAAAATAAAAAAAAATACTAACTATAAACTCAAAATCAAAAGATGATATTTTTTAAGGAAGAAACACAATATTACGCAATAACAACATAAAACAAATGAAATTCGAAATAAAAAAACAATTCAATACGTTCTTTTTTTCATAGTATAACTCATGTTTGTGGCCAGTACGTACAATAATTATAACAGGAGAAATTAAACCATTTTTTTGCGGTCCTCTAAATTTGTCCATGAGTTTATTAAACGTACCTAGCGGCCCTGAAAATTAAAGAGACCTCCAACATTATTCTATAATAACAGGTATAAGCATACTATCGAAAACATACTATACAAATTGTGTTATTTGACCTCTCTTGAAATGCCAAACTTACCTTCCAATATCGGAACAATGCGCTCTAAGGACGTCAGTGGGAGTAAAATGTATCCGTTAAAAACGAATTAAATAATTAACTTTAGTTCAAATGAACCCCAATTTCTCCGCATTTCTTCTTCCTTTCGAAAAAGCATGAGTAGATTGAACTAATTGTTCTTGAAATCACGGGCTGAGTCATCGAACGCTCAATTAAGAAATACGCAAAGTCGAGAAACTTCAATTTGTCTGTGTCATCTGAAGAACTGACTGGCATGCATTTTTATGTAAAGGCAATGCATAAGGCATCCATTACCCAACACCCATCGCAAATGACGTTTGCAACTTGCTATTCTTCTCACAAATGTCCAGCTTGCTCCGTTACAGACTACTTAGTATATATTTAAATTTAATATTTTTTGAAGACACATATTCTGTCATTTAATATGAATATAATTAAAAAATTCATGTCTATCCAATCCACTAAAACTCGGAATAAATGTCATTTTTTTTCTTTTCACTTTCTTTTTCACGATGAGAAGTAAAGCCATTCAGAAGAGAAAATATTCATACGGAGATAACTGATTTTATACTGCATGTGATTAAAGAAACAGAGCAACATTTCGTGCAGTAGAGGTTTATTTACACTTTATTTTTAATATGAGGCATTTGAATATGCGCTTTGAATATGAGGGCAAAATCTCTCAGCCATTTCACCAAATATGTAATGCACACACGCCAGCTTGATGTATGCAATAGAACTAACAGATACCTTATAATTGCAATTTTGTAGCAATAAAGTTGCGTATAAACATAATAATAAACAGTTTAATAAATTCAGAAAGTAAATATGAAACGGAGTAATGCCTAAACACATTCTTGTGCATTTTTAAAATGAATTAATTGTAATTTCCATTAGTCGATTTTATCAATTTGGTAATGAAAATTGAAAAAATGAAGTACTCATTTGAATAAAATACCTATTCTTAACTAAAATAATATAAGTGTAAAATCGTGATCTAAAAATATTTACCTCCTTAAGGTTTATATTTGCACACATAACTGTGTCGATATTATTTGATAGATAGATTTTTGCCCATACACGATTCGGTCGCATTATGTTATTTAACGTGATTATCATAAATTTCGATTAATATATTAATAATTTCCTGTTGAAAATTTATCGTTGAATCTTTAAGAATGGGTTAACATATTGATTGTATAAACATATGGACCTCTTTAAAATATCTCTATAGATGAGGGTGAACATTATAAATCGGGATTTTATAGCCCCAAATTCTTCCTAAAAAGGTGGACTTGGACTTTTATTAATCCGCAACGAATTCGTTTCTCAGATAGTCACGTTACGGTAAATGTGATTAAAAATTTTTGATTACGACAACTGCCGTCACTTCTCAAAAATAGAAATTGATAAACACTTTTAATTAGAAAATGATGCTTACCTAACCTTGCTACCTATTGTTACCTTTGCTATACTGTAAATACGATAACTTTAGGTATCAGTAAAAGTATAATATAATACATACAGTTTACAAATTCAACTCTTGTGGTATTTTTTATTTATGATGATTTATGGCAACTGTTACACGCTCTTGCACACAATTTCAATATTAATTTATTGATCAGAATTTGTGTTTACTTTTTTATACAACTTTGCGTCTTTGAAAGGTTTCATGAAGTGCCTGCAAATGTCGGCATAGTGATGGAGTACAGTATGTTTAGACTTCAGTCTCATGTGGTTGATTTCTAATAAATAAGTATATTATATTTATATAATCCTTTTATCAACGATATACGTAAAAATTACTATTTATCTACGAGTACGAATGGACAAAAAACATTTGGTTAATTATTTTAAAACATTTACATCGGCTTTAATGCATACATAACGATACGCATCATTTTTTTTTCATAAAATACGTTTTTGATAATACATAGCGAAACAGCTATTCCAACACAATTAAAGGGCTCTGTATGACAAGATTTAAATTAAATAGTTCTGGAGACCTATTTTTGCATTACGAATGCGACTTCGAAAAAACCGCTGACTAAATAGTCAGCGGTGACTTTAAGGTCACGGATTCCTAAACATCCAATTTTCGAAAGTCGATCGCAGAGCTGCCAAGTTCGGTTCCACGCAGAATGTACCGCTGCCGGTTATTGCCGGCTTAACCATTATGGTATTTTATATATAGACTGAAAAATCAAAAATCAAGATAACATTTCCACAAGTATGACTTGATTACGAGTGGGTGAGGGCACTCGTAATGAAATCACATCCGTGACTAAGGTAGTCACATAAGTAATATTCAAAAATAAGAATTATTGAAAATCAGTGATTATTAGTCACATCGGTGATTTCGAAGTCGCATTCGTAATTCAAAAATAGGTCTCCTGATCTGCATCACCCGATCCATCACCAACATACAACGAAAACAGGCAAAACTATCGTATGCTTGTTGTTGTTTGAGAAGTAAAAGTAATGATTGAAAGAAATTTCTAGAATAAAAATTATGGATATTATCCCAACCAGTTTCATTTACCAATATTTAATGACAAATACTTTCATCAAATATAAAGTCAATGAGATAATCGATTGCGTATATAGTATGAAGTAAGTAAAAACATATAAATAAAGTCATAGCGTACTAGTAACCGCGCCAATTATTGGAAACAAGTGAACTTGTGTAGCTTAAAGATGCCGACTGTTAGAAACTGCTGAATAATATTTAAGTGGAGTTCATTTTTTATTTCATTTCATTATTTTTTATCATATTCCTATTGTGTTCCTATTATGATCATATTATTGTGATCCTACTAATATTAAGCAAAAATTTGTGAGGATATTTGAATAGATATTACTCTTTCACGCAAAATTACTGAACGGGTTTTGATTATAATGAAATTAATATTTAGCACGTGGAAAATATATTCGTTCTATGGACCGAAAATATCCCATACAAAACAAGTGCGATCGCGGGTGGAAAGAAAGTTTGTCTTAACTGAAACTATTTCATTTTTATAATATAGTACAAAATAAAAAAGAATCATCATCTTCAGTTATTATTATTTCGAAAAATGTTTTATCTTCTTTCATTTCATAGTTTTTGTGATTATTAAAAAATATATACACTAATGTTGACGTTATATTTGAAGTTAATATTTTGGGTTTGCAATATTCCAGGAAAGTTACATTGTCATTTTATTTTCATTCCTTTTTGGTTCATATGGCTTGTGTATTTATGGATGTTAGTGTTAAATGTATTAGTCACAACAACTTTAAAATTAAGAAAACTTTAAATTTAGAAAGATAGGAAGTTCAAAAAGGATTTAGATTTTAAAGTTAAGAAAACAACAAGGATGTGCAGTTTGCAGAATGGTAACATATTTTATTGTTTGCTATAAAATTAAAAATTGCTCAATAACAATCAGTTTACCTTAACAGGCTTGAAGGGTATTAGGTAACAATTTAATAAGATATATTTAAATCTTTATTTTCAATTTAAAATTGATAACAAAGCTGAGAATTTTGTTTAAAATTTTGAAATTAATTAAACGAAAATGTTCTAAGGTTGATTATGACATCTCATGGGTCTTTGAAATTACGGTTTAATAAATTTTTCTTTTTCCCGGAACATGTAACATAACTTTAAAGGATTATATATGTTTTTAACCAGTCAAGTAAAAAATTACGATGTAAAAAATAAAGTAATTTTTTAAGGTAGTTAGTCAATTGCACTGTAGTGTTATGTTGAAATGCAAAAAAATTTTTAAAAAAAACGTTAATTAATTTCATTGTAGTAAAGGTATATTTACAGATTTTAAACTTAATTCAAATGTAAGTGTAATAACTTTAAAGAATATTTTTGAATCATTTGCCTTTTATACTTTAGTAGCAATTACCAGAAACTTAGCCTTCATCGGTATTCCTCACGAGAAAGATACATCTTGCCGAAGCAAAAGTTATAATTTGCGCGTGACCGTCCGGATAATTAACAAACTCATTACAATAGGTTCAACAGTTTTTAAGTGCTCAAGTAGCAAAGAAACAAACAGTGTTACTGTTAAAACGATTTTTTGAAGTATAAGAAAAAAATTCGTAATGCGGAGTTATTCTCTTAATATTTGTTTAATATAATACTTATACGTATATAATACATAATACTTTGTTTGTATTTTATTCTTCACATTTACTGTATGCTAAAAAGAGTCAGAACTCCTACAATATTTATCGCTGAATTTTAATAGACAATAACTACACTCATTATATTTAAGTGATTTAGTTCTTTCGCTCAAGTTTTATAAAATTACTAACTGACCCGACAGACGTTGTCCTGTCGCACGTCTCAAATCTCAAAAAACAATATCTAGATGACCGTATTGTGAATCTAAACCATCCTCAAACCCCCTGGAATACACACAAAAATTTCATCAAAATCGGTCCAGCCGTTTAGGAGGATTTCAATGACTAACACACGTACAGAAGATGTATATATATATAAAGATTAGATACTGGCAGCTATCGGTGACAGAATCTTGAACCGTAAAAATAATAATAACGTATAGTATGAAAACCAAATCTGAGAGTGACAACTTCAAATTGTCTGAGATAAGATCTGCGAGGATTTGATACTATATTTGTTTTGTTATGTTAATTTATTTTTTGATATCTGACATTTTGTATATATTATTATAATTTGTAAGTTTTTATAGATTAGCAGTATGACTACAGACCTATGTTTTTAATTAAATTTAATCTTTTCAATACTTAAAAATAAGTATACTGAATTTTAGTTGATTTTAAATACAGAAATTTAATATGATCAACTTGATGTCATTTCGAGGAATTTAATACATATATGTACTCACATCTCTTTCCCATGGGGGTAGTATTATGAAATTTGATACGCTATCATAATTAAAAGTACTTTTGTAAATTTTAGTTAACTGGTCAGATTTAAAGCGTTGTATATGTAGAATAAGCTACTTCACTTAATTAAATGTTGATATTTGTCTACATAATGCTATATGAAAATAAACCATACATCTCATAAAATCAATATTATTTATGTACCTTAAGTAATATCAATGTTGAGTAAATAAAAAAGAAGAAATGATTGAAATGTGAGCATTTGTCACATCAGTACTAAAGAAAATAAGCATTATACAATTTCTAATAAAATTATAAAAGGCGAATTATATTATATATGTTGCAATAGTGACTGATTCCATAGCTCATACATTGCCTACTTAATACTATCAGTACTACTGCAATAAAACATAGTGACGTTCAGAAAACTGCAAATGGAAGAATGGAATGGAATGGAACTGAAGATGGAGTATTCCATATACCCGGGATCTTCACGTAAGCGGAACAAATAAACGCTAGAACCGCACTTTGCTTCCAGCTAATACGAATGAACTCTACTGCAATGGTGAGTGGTGCAATAGTCCATAGGTAACGAAGGCACCACTGCTTCTTTCTAAGAGCTCTCTCCGTTAAAGCGTATAGATACCGAATTGAAAAACAAGTTCACTCGGCTATTTCAATGTCTCTGCTGGATTCGTGCATATGTATTACCGACGCACACTGGTTCAATATTGGAAAATAGTGGACTTAGGCATCAAACTTGAGATATCGCGCTGAATTTTTTTTGTTAACTTGTTTTGATGATAGAAATAACTTTTGTTTTACGACTTTTCATAAAAAGTACTTTATCATACTAAAAAAAGGGGTGGGCGGATGCGGCTTTGAAGAAGCGCTCCGAGCATGCCTTAAGATGTTGTTGTATGGTCGATATGTCTACGTCTCTGTGGAGATCGTGACATCTAACATAGTATGGAGCCCCGGAGGCTCGGAGTAAGAAATTATTTTGCAAGACCTGCATGCTGTGTAGTATGTGAGGTTTAGAGTGCGCGAATACGGGAGACGCGTAGGTCATCACCGGCCGAATAAATACTTTATAGAATGTGCGCTTATTGCGCAGAGACATTTTGAAGTTCGTGCCGAACATGTTGCCTAACCGATTCATGTAAAATTTCGCGCGGTTGACGTTGCGAATGTGCGGACGGAAGGTGAGCCGTTTGTCCAGGGTGACGCCTAGATATTTGACAGAGCGCTGCCACGGTATGACAGCGCCCTGTAGGCGGATGTAGTCAGTCCCGTATGGAACTAACTGTCTCCGTCTCCTCGCATCGAGACATATCGCGGACGATTTGTCAGGATTTACCTCGATGCGCCAAAGACGGAACCAGTCTCCCAGCTCATCTACTGCCCGCTGCACTCGCGTAATGGTGTGGTCGAGGCGCGTGACTTTACTATAGAGTGCGGTGTCGTCCGCAAACAAAGCTAGCTGGACACCTTTCGGTGGTGTCGGTATGTCAGTCGTGTAGAGTGTGGGTGAGAGCGTGGCGCCTTGCGGGACACCAGCGTGTAGCGGTCGCGGCGAGGACAGAGTGCCCTCGTATTTAAATCTGAACGTTCTGTTAAGCAGAAACGCCTAGATTGTTCTAACTGGGCGGTCGGGCGTGCCGCTGTTGTAAAGTTTAAAAATGAGCCGGGTGCGACGATGCGGAATATTTGCAGTGAATTAAGCAGTAAGGGATAATATTTGGAAGCTCAGGCTCAGAGATATAAATTTATTTATTTATCTCTCTTCTTACACTATCTTTACAGGGCTTAGCCTAATGCGATAGTGCAACTAGCTAATTATTTTAATATAAAGCTATCCACTTATATGTATATACAAATTAGCATTATAAACTAAACCAATAAATATGTACTTAATCCTGTCTACTTATAACATAAAATATATAGTGTCGTCCTTGCGAATTCACTCAGAGGCCAAAAGAATAATTTATATAATTATATATTATAATTAACTATAGATAATCCTATAGATATAAAAAATGGCCAAAATATGACGGTGACTTTTTCATTACGTAAAAACGCGGTCTATTTAAGTTTCAAGTTAGATCAACTTACCGAGTGTTAAAAATCCTATTTATACCTAGTCTGTAGGAGTGGAAAATAAAAAAAAGGTCTGGTGAAAAATCTGCTGGTACCCGATAGGTCTTAAAACTGAGTAAAACACAATTTCAATACACTTCCAATCCCAATTTCGATACCAATGATAAACTGGCAAACAAAGCGTGAAGACAGCAAAAACCAAACGAATTTTAGTTCAATTCAATTTCAGTTTCAACGCCCGTTACTGTGAGACAAAAAATTACTTGGAAATTGATTTTTTATTGGAATCAAATTCAGAAAGCCTACTGACATCGAAATTGTAATGTAATGGACATGTAAATATACTATTAATATTTGCTTGAACACGAAAATTCTCATTATATATATCACTAATATTAAAGGTAATAATATTTTTACTACAATAGGAGTAAGCTCCTATTGTAGTCAGTAATCAACAGTTAAGTTACTCAGTAACAGTTAATGAAATATAAGGAAAAAATAGGTTCTCAATATTCGAGTTCTCGTTGATTATAAACCTCACACTCAAAGCTCTCAAGCTCAAAGCTCACACATTTCTTAGATATATATGTCGTTCGTGATGACTAAAGATCGGATAATCGGATGCATATTTACCTAATGTTAGTTTAAGACAAAGTATGGAAACGGCTTTTTATTGTTTTGTTAAATAAAATTTTTCACTATTTCTGTTTTTTTATTCAATAATTTAATTGATTATTGTTTTAGTCAAACTAGCTCACTACTTTCGTATAACACTCTTCATGTAATAAATCGTACATTCATAAATCGCACGAGGAACTGAAACTAAACTTCATGTAAATACGTATGCATAGTTGTATAAATGAACCCGGAGTCTCGGTCTTTTGAAAATAAATACCACGTGCTAATTTAGTAATTTTCAAACAACATCACTACGTTAAATTTGCAGTCCCATATTTTCCTGGGATTTTTATTTAACAAAATGTATTTTAAATAGCCGCTTCCATAATTTGTGAGCAAAAATTAACTTTAGGTAAATATGCATCCGGTTATCTGATCTCTAGTGATGACGCATATGTCGCCTCACTGCTTTCAGGCACAAATTTTATATAACCATTGTTATAATAAAATGTTTTTGGTAAAATGTTAAAACCTTGATTAAATATTTACAGAATACGCAGAATTAGATGCTGAAAAGTTAAAAGTGTTCATTAAGTATAAAGTCTGTAAAAAAATTATAAAAAGCCGATAAAGTACGATTCAAACCTGCTCACAGAGGTTTGTTATATTTCTCCTACTGCAAATAAGTTTAAAACCCCAGTTACGTATTAACAAATTAATGATATTTGCATTATTGCCAAATTGCCAAAAACCGTATGGAAAGTAGGTCAGGTTTTAATTCCCTTGTGAAATATTTGGCTCTAATATCCGTATCTTTTAATAAGTATCCAAAGATACGGATATATTGAACTCTATTGTATATAGCAGTAACCTCGTAGATTCTTAGAAGCGTACATCCTTGAAGTTTCATATTTCCAAGAAATACAATAAAACAAAAAACCTTTGTGAATATTCTGCAAAATTTTGATTTAATAATTAATTGTTATAAAAAGAAATAATTTCTATTTTATGGTGCTTAATTAACATGTTGCGAGGTTAAGGTTTAATGTGCTTATATTATTAACATTATCTTCCTTTGATAATAATAGTAATTAACATAAAGTCTGAGCTAAATGACTAAATCTTTCAAAAACAATAAATATGTTTTACATAAGGGCATGTTCATGATTGCCAAGACGCACAAGGTTCCCTATGAAATAATTTGATTTACTCAGTAATTGCCGTATTCCACCATTAGGCACTTTGTTACAATAAATTTAAGCCTGCCAACACAGCCCAGCGCAAAGCTCAAACAATGTCAAGTGAACGTGCCGCATAAGCTATTATTGCCATAACAGCCATGCACTAAGTGTAATTGAATTGACGAGCCCTTTTAGTATTAAATCTTGGGGTTGACTGTTATTAAATTCATTTCATTCTTATACATAAAATATATTTATATATAACTTAACTTAAAGATACTTTAACTTTACCATTTATTTAAGTACAGAAAAAAGTGGGATCTTTTCCTTTTTGTATAAATTAAAGTAATTTTTATTTTTACAAAAAGGAAAAGAAACACTAGCGTGTTTGAGTATAACCACTTCAACTTTTTGCCATACCTAATAGGTTCCACAATAAGTATATTGTGTTAAATGAGTGCTAGGTTAACAGTGTATAATATATTATTAGGTAATCATCAATACTACATATACACGCATGGATACAAACACATATAATATAGTAAGTATATACATAAGATGAAGATAACAATGTGTGTTTGTGGCGAGTTAACAATTAGCGCCTGAAAGTATTGATTTTGAATAATGAACAGATGCTCTGTTGAATTACAAAGGGCAAAAAAAAACACATTTAAATAGCACAATAAACTTAAGGAATTCATGTGACCGAATAGCACTTTCTTATTATCGCTCATTTTCATACTCAAAGGCAAAGTATAAAATATAAATTTGATAAAATGTTTGATGTGATATTTTTGGCGCCTTTATCCTGGAGCTCTGAGTAGGCTCTTCATTGTGGAGGCATTAAGTATCGATCCTGGTATTTCTTACTAATTATGAGTTATATTATGTAGATACATACATATTATTTAGTCTTTATTTAGTTATATGATGTAATGTAAACACTTCATAATGAGATTTACTGAATATTATCGGATCACATGTAGGATCCAGAAGACATATTCTACTTATTGCTTATTGACTCATAAGCTTTTCGATAGCCGTAATAACCCATCTTAAAAGCTCCACATCACTATCTAGTGAAATATATACGTCAACAATCTAACAACTCACCACTGTCCCTTAAGATACCAGACGGAGATGGTGGTATAAGTTAAGATTGAGATGAGATGCCTCACTTTGCATCTCATCCTTGGTGGCAAAAATGTACTCGAGGTCTTATAAACTAAATACTTTTAGTTGTACTCTGACGAGTCCTCTGACGAGGCTAGGCCCAGATGTAACCCTGACAGTTAGCACAACTGCAGTTGTGTTAACTGCTAATAGCGTTAAGCAGTACATTCGGCATGTATCATATTCAACCCATGATCATATAATAATAATATCATGCATATGATGAAATCATGGCATATTATGTTGTGAATATATAATCATATTATAACAACGAGGGCTCGTAAGATTTCTGACCTCGGAGCACTTTGACCATGTTAACCGTATTAGAAGTAAACTTGTAATGCAGCCTTCGGGAAGTAAAGCCTTTTGGTACCTAGCGAAATCGTACACGAAATTTCTGCCAGCCGTCACTACATACTTCACTTCTAAAGCACGATAGATTTCTATTCCACACAGCAAAGAAAAATGTGTGAATATCTTCACATTTATATTTACGAAAAACTAGCATCCATACTAATATTATAAATGCGAAAGTAACTCTGTCTGTCTGTCTGTCTGTCTGTCTGTTCCGCTTTCACGCCAAAATTACTGAACCGATTTAAATGAAATTTGGTACACAGATAGTCTAGAGCCTGAGAAAGGACATAGGCTACTTTTTCATGCAAAAAAGGTTGTAAAGGGTTGTAAAAGGTTGAAAGGAGGGATAATAGGTTGTACGAAAATATTGTTAAAACCACTGAACTGATTTAGTTGAAATTTGGTACACAGATAGTCTAGAGGCTGAGAAAGGGCAGAGGCTACCTTTTAAAGCAGAAAAGGGTTGTAAAAGGTTGAAAGGAGGGGGTGAAAGGTTGTATGGCAGTATTGTTAAAACCACTGCACCGATTTAAATAAAATTTTATAGACAGATAGTCTAGAGCCTGAGAAAGGACATAGGCGACCTTTTCATTCAAAAAAGTTTGTAAGGGTTGTAAAAGGTTGAAAGGAGGGATAATAAGTTGTATAGAAATATTGTTAAAACTACTGAACCGATTTAAATGAAGCTAGGTACACAGATAGTCTAAAGCCCGAGAAAGGACATAAGCTACTTTTTTATACAAAATAGGTTGGAAAGGGTTGTAAAAGGTTGAAAGAAGGGATGCTAGGTTGTATGGAAATATTGTTAAAACTACTGAACCGATTTAAATGAAATTTGGTACATAGATAGTCTAGAGCCTGAGAAAGGACATAGGCTACTTTTTCATGCAAAAAAGGTTGTAAAGGGTTGTAAAAGGTTGAAAGGAGGGATAATAGGTTGTACGAAAATATTGTTAAAACCACTGAACTGATTTAGTTGAAATTTGGTACACAGATAGTCTAGAGGCTGAGAAAGGGCAGAGGCTACCTTTTAAAGCAGAAAAGGTTGTAAAAGGTTGAAAGGAGGGGGTGAAAGGTTGTATGGCAGTATTGTTAAAACCACTGCACCGATTTAAATAAAATTTTATAGACAGATAGTCTAGAGCCTGAGAAAGGACATAGGCGACCTTTTCATTCAAAAAAGTTTGTAAGGGTTGTAAAAGGTTGAAAGGAGGGATAATAAGTTGTATAGAAATATTGTTAAAACTACTGAACCGATTTAAATGAAGCTAGGTACACAGATAGTCTAAAGCCCGAGAAAGGACATAAGCTACTTTTTTATACAAAATAGGTTGGAAAGGGTTGTAAAAGGTTGAAAGAAGGGATGCTAGGTTGTATGGAAATATTGTTAAAACTACTGAACCGATTTAAATGAAATTTGGTACATAGATAGCCTAGAGGCTGAGACAGGACAGAGGCTACCTTTTAAAGCAGAAAAGGGCTGTAAAGGGTTGAAAGGAGGGGATGAAAGGTTGTATGGCAGTATTGTAAAACCACTGAACCGATTTAAATAAAATTTTATACACAGATAGACTAGAGTTGGTACGTCGGTTGGTCGGACGGACTACGTTTGGTATATACGGGGTAACCACCCCGTATATACCAATCGTAAAACCCGAGGACCCAAGGAAGGAAATAAGATAATTTTACCGACGGAAACATATCCTTCCTGTGGGAAATTCGAATATAACGCGGGCGAAGCCGCGTTCGGAAAGCTATTAATAATAATCCGTCTCAAAAAATAAAACAACATCTATTCACACAATCTGTATGTCGTGGGGCTCCGCTTGCCGATGATTTTGGCTTATCGGTATATCCTAATACGTCGTGAGCGTCACCTCTTTAAAAGATGTCGTATCTGACGACATCATTTTTTTTTCTCCTTTGTGACCTAACGCCTGCGCCGGCATCGTTCCTGAACATATTTTGGAGATTTTTAAAGATAGTACTTTCAGTTCATTGTGTGCATGGTTAGTTTATCGCGACGCCAGAATGTTAAGGTCAGGTAAAACATAGTTGCTATATTACATTTCGTGAGAAGATATGTAATGGGTATTATCTAAGAACCAACTAAAACATTTATACATCTCACTAATATTCATGCAGTTTTCCAATATCCGATATTCACATTTGCTAAAAGAAGATTCTGCTAACACTAACTAGGTGAACAATTCCAGTGGGTTGGATGGCATTACTGCCATTGTCCTGGAAACTTGGGCTCCCGAATTGCTTATTATTCTCATACGTCTTTTAATGTTTCTGTTTGAGCACTGGTCTTGATCATCCAAAATCTTTGAAGCACTAACTTTGTGCAACCGTCGTTCAATAAGGAAGGTCATGGTGACACTAACAACTATAGGGTAATAGCGATTACTTCTATATTATCCTATATTATAGAGATCCTATATGAGAGCTTTATTTCAAATTTCAACATTACAATAATTCATTCAACAACTCGCCTGGACGCTGTCCAAGGGCACTTGGCGCATATTCTAAACGCATGAACCGCAGTGCCTGAAGACTTTATACCAGAGTGATGATATACAAAACAACAAAAAATAAGGAGGCTCTATACCAGTTATTGTCGCCTGTTTGGGTACCTTTATCTTACATATTTCTACTGCAAAATAACAGTGTTCCAGTGTGAGAGGCAGTAAATTGTGTAGTGAGACTTCACATCTTATGTCACTGTTGCTAACGTACTTTGTGGGTATATGAGGATTGCAAATTTGCTGCTTTTTAGTTTAGTGCTTTGACCAATGAATGACATAAAGAAACTTAATGTGATAAGAATATATACTTTTTTTATAATAGCAGTTGTCAAAAATATGATATATTTAATATCAATGATAAAATATAGTATGTGAAAAAGTAAGCGTTCGATCACTTTATACGCCCTTTATAATATAATACAAGAAAAATAACTAGATATACTATAAAATATTAAATCAAAAGGAATAAGAGTAGTAGACAACGAATTTCTTAAAGGGTAAGTACCTACTCAATACAAGAAATATTTTCATTTATTTAAGTATAAGAAAACCGCGACATTTTATACTACGTACTCTCTGAATTACCCTTACAAATAATCTGATCTCCAACTTTGAGGTTCATTGAAGCAAGAAAATTCTTACGGCGTTGAAATTCTTTCGCTAAAAGATAAAGTTGTGTTTATATTACTCAAAGCAATTCCTAGAAGCGCGGCGCGACCACAGAATTAATATGCATGTATCACCACTTTTTTTCCATGCTACTTCTTTGTGCCAACTAAAGGTATATTCCACAGTTGTTAAGGTACCTCTGCCCATTCAATATTTGTAGAATAAATATGTAAAATTTTAATTACCCACTGTAAGAATAGTGAACAATATTGTCAAAATGAATGATGAAATTGTAGAATTTACTAATAGTACAAAATTTTTGGCAACTATACTTCACTGAGGTCCCCATATTGAATCCTTGGCAAACAGAATTAGCTCTGCCACATATGCTATATATACAGTAATACAATTAACCAATATTTACACGTCAAGATTGGCCTATTGGTCGTATGAACTATTATTGTGAAGATCTGCCGCGAATGTTGAAATTATTTTTATACTTCAAAAAAGAGCAATTTTTGTTATTTCTAATTTAAGACAAAGAGAATTCCTCGCAAATTTATTTTAGAAAATAAATATATTTACATTAGCAGATCAGTATATTTATTAAAATTTTATTTATGTTCATAAATAACATTTTATACATTTTTTTAAATTCAACATTCAACACGAGAAATAATAATAAACAAATAGGCAGGTTATGATTATTTATTTACGAGTAGTTTTCACGTATTTAAATAGATAGAATGAACATATATCCAAAGATGATTATTATGAGGTACACTAATTGTTCACAGAAATCACTGTCTTACAAGTGTTTCTATAATTTGTAAAAAAGAATCCTACTTCCATAATCAACAATCAGAGCGCCCGCATTTATGTAAATTTTGAAATTAAAACACATATTTATTGTTTTAAACACATATTTTTCATTTAAAAATTAAATTGCTGTTTTAGCATTACGATAGTTCATGGTTACACACATACACACTCTATGCTTTATTTCACTACCCATAAAAGTGTGCACCGATAATATGGCCGTACACTGTTTTGCTAAAACCATATTCCTTATTAATTCAAGTCAGTGGTGATGATGCTATAACTGAAATCAGGGCAACAGGTGCGACAGGAGGGCCTCGCATCCAATTAGGCGTAAGAAGTGTTTCACGCTGAGCCGATCAAGTACAAATTGACTCAACAACTTACGCCGTTGTATCTCTCGTACTTAACTCTTAATACCCTGATTTACGAAAGTGTTTTTTTTTTATATTACTGTGTTTGCTTGCGAAATATTTATTTTACATATATATTTAGAAAAAAAAATCTATTAATATTTTTTTATAACCAATACAATCGCAACGCACGTCAGTAGAGGGTAGTACTTGTACACCTGTCCGGAGTCTTTTAGAAGATACTGTAGTATCTTGTCGACTGTTGGTAATGGGTCTTCCCCTTTTACTTTTTTTTTAATTTCATTGGAAAGAATATTATATAACGGTAAAATACGTACAGCCAACCTATAAATCAAAAACTAATAGTAATGTGATTCGATTTAAAAGATTGGTATCAAAATTGAAACTCACCTAGAGAGTATTACCTAAGGGTTTAATTCGATATGCGTTGAACCAACACAGCAACGGTCGGCTCAAAGGTCTGTAAGAAAATTATAATTATATATATAATTATAATTAAAATTTATATTATAACTATATTTAATAATTTAACTAAAATTGATAATTTACATGTATATTGCCTATGCTAACAAAATAATAGTAATAATTTCATGGCAATTTTATAACTTATTTCTAGTGAACATGGTTGTCTGATACAGGTGTACACTTGAGCATCACTAGGTATTACTAATCTGGGTGAAAAACCGTCCTTTCAACTAGGCTCCTACATTCCCCTCCCCTGGCAGGCCATTAGGGAGGCGCTCGTATACCACGAGCTGCCTCCCTACCTGCGGGCCGTGGTCGGGGACTATCAGCGCGACAGGACGATCGGCGTGATGGGACGGGACGGGATGGAAACGTCGAGGAGGGTCGAATGCGGCGTTCCGCAGGGGTCGGTGTTGGGACCCCTGCTATGGAACCTCGCATACGACGCAGTCCTTCGCAACAGCCTTCCTCACGGCGTGAGTGTCGTCTACTATGCTGACGATACTCTCGTCGTGACGACTGGGGCCGACTTCGGGCCGGTGCTCAGGCTTGCCGAGCTTGGGGTGGCATGTGTCGTGCGGGCGATCCGCCAGCTGGATTTAGAAATAGCGCCTCACAAAACCGAGGCGCTATGGTTCCACGGCCTTCCGAGGCGCCGGAATCCACCCAGCAGCCGGATCCGGGTAGGTGACGCGGTGGTACCGTTGGGGCCTTACATCAAGTACCTGGGCCTCACCCTGGACTTGCATCGCCTGCTGCCCAATCTCGGGGGACCGAGGGATGGAGTTCGCCGCCTGTACGAGGGCGTCGTGCGATCCGTGGTCATGTATGGGGTCCCGTGTGATCGCAAGACTGCGCAAGGTCTCCCCGCTGCAGAGCTCTGCTACGGAGCCTACAGCGGATAATGGCCATACGGATCGTACGAGGCTACCGTACCATCTCGTACGAGGCGGCGACGGTTCTGGGGCGCTCCCCCCCATTCGACATCCTGGCCGACATGTACGCGGCGACGTATGCGTCGCGGCGTGTCGACCGGAGGAGCGATGGGGGAACGCCCTGGAACCCGCGCACGAAGTGCCTAAGCGGGAGTGGCCCGACGGATTGTAGCGGCCTGGCGTGCGCAGCTCGAATTACGGATCTGCGCGTGCCAGCGGGCCGTCGGTGCCGTACACCCGCACCTCGAAGCTTGGCTCCACGGGAAGGAGGAGGTCACCTACCGATTGACTCAGATACTTGCTGCTTCGGTGAGTATCTGTATCGAATAGGACGGGAGGGGACGGGAGGGAGGATTGTCACCACTGCGCATCCGACCTCGACTCGGCCCAGCACACGCTGGTGTAGTGCCCCGCGTGGGCCTCCAAGCGCCGAGTCTTGGTCGCAGAGATCGGGCGAGATCTGTCTCCGCCGGCATTGATTGCGGCAATGCTGGCGGACGAGGGAGGTTGGAGGGCTGTGGCCTCCTTCTGTGAAGCAGGGATGCTCCAGAAGGAGGCCGCCGAGCGGGGTCGTGGCCGATCCCGCTCGAAGGAGGCGGCGCCGGGCTCGGTAGCACAACTGCGGCGCCGCCGCGGGGCGCCGGCGGGCGCGAGGAAATCGTGCCCGTGGATACGGCGACCCGGGACGGACCACGCCCCTTCCGTGGTCGGGAGGCGTCGTCGGTTGCGGAGATCGTGGGAGGTATTGTAGCCTCTCCCGAGGAGGGCTCCCCTGTATCGGCGGGGGAGTGGAGGCTGGGGGTTCCCGGAAGTAGCTTGGTGTTCCCGGGGGCTCCCTACATGCCTGAGGAAGGCCATCCCTGAGGTTTTTAGTGGGTAGGCCTCCCCCTTTAAGGGAGGGAAGGCCCCACAGCCGGGGTATGCAACTTAATGCATTTTCCTCAGGGGGAACAAAAAAAAAAAGGCTCCCACATTCCAGAACGCACCTTTTGTAATCAATCATGTTGAACTCATTTTGTATACACATGTCGTCTAAACTGTTAAGTATATATAAAATCAATGTCCTCAAAAAAATTGGTATCCATTTGAAAGTTCGGAAATTTTTCACCGAGTGTCTACAAGGCTGAAATTCTCAGCTCTGAACTCTATAGATAAGTGAAGTGAAAGTGTGGTTAGTGATGAATCCCTAGTGTCCAAAGAGTTTTAAACATCAAACTTCCGTCAAGTTGCATGTCTATCTGTATGGTACAGATTGCATTTCGGTGAGTGTGCTCAGAATTTACGCAAAATAATGCCACCTGCACCATCGACTGATACGATAGTGAAGGATTTTGTCCATATGTGGTTGTGCATATCGGTCAACATTTATAATGGGAACTGCCAGACTATATCCGTGTTTCCGACTAAGTATAATTTGGAAATTTTCAAGGCAAAAAATATTATTAGTAAGATATTTGAGTTTGCATGAGAGGTCAACCGCACTTAAATAATTTTAATGGTAAAAAATCAATTACAATGCGATTTTTCGAATGGGAGATATGTCAAATTTGAACCTACAGCCGGAATTTATTTAAGCGTTTAACTTTTTGAACGCTTTTTGAACGCGGAATTTGAGTTTTTGAATCCAAAATCCATGTACTTGGATTTTATTGGAGTAAGATTTATTAATTTCTTTGTAGGTGACATTTAATATTCAATAGCTGTAATGCATGTGCAGTTTAGTTAGGTGCTCTAGAGACTTAATAATACCTAAACATCAACATTCATATATATCTCAGTCTACCTTCCAGTGATATATTTCTTTAACGAAGTTCAGATTACGGCGAAAGTAAACGGATGAAGTTACGTGACAAACATTAGCACATATATTCCTCGTATACGTATACGTATGGCTATCGATACTTAAGATTAAGAAATATTTGTTTGTTTGTAAAGAATAAAAGTAACTAGATTAACATTGATATATTTTCTACAGAATCTTTAATTCTGAGGGATACACTGCATTGCAAGCAAAGATATACCTACACCATTTTTATTAAAAGCATTCACATTACATACATACATAAGCATTAACATAGTAATAATCGGATAATAAAAGTATTGGAGGGAGACTATATCAGGGTCATCTATTTGGTAGAATATATGAAGTAGGAGGGAGGTAGCCTACTTAATTCGACCGCAACGCATCTGTTTAACGTTGATATGAAGCAAAGCTAACTAAGCATACTAAGTTATATTTGAAATGGTTCTTTCATGTGCCTAGAGATGGCGTTGTTTTAATTCTGTGTCGCGGTGATGATATTGTTCGCTGGCCGATATAAATACTGGTTAGCTTTATTTGTATTTTGTAGCCGTATTCTTTGACGTCGCCAAAGCTTTTGACAAGGTTTGGCACGCAGGCCTGCTCTATAAACTCTATCAGTTAGGAATGCCAGATCGGTTGGTGCGCATAGTGGAGGCTTATCTTAAAGATAGGCATTTCCGCTTCCGACATGAGAAGCATCTCTCCTCCCCACGCCCCATAAGAGCCGGTGTCCCTCAAGGATCTGTGCTCTCCCCCACGTTGTTCACAATTTATGCGAACGACATGCCCATCCCCACTCGCGGTCCCCAACTAGCCCTTTTTGCTGACGACACCGCCCTCTATCTTAGAGGGCGGAATCTCAGTTCGGTCCTGGCCCGACTGCAACTCGCCATTGACGAACTTGCAGCCTGGTTTAAGCTGTGGCGAATTGAGGTGAATCCGGAGAAAACCTCCGCGGTTCTCTTTGATTCGAAACGGCGAAGGAACCGAGTCCCCTTTAATACCGACCCACTGCTCCTTCAGGGCAGGCCCATATCCTGGCAGCGTACTGCAAAGTACTTAGGTGTCACGCTGGATAAGCAGCTTAATTTTAAGCCGCATATCCGTAACGTGACGCGTAATGCCAGAAGCTATGCGGGTCGTCTCAGCTGTATGCGGTAAAAACAGCCCCATGTCACTCCGGAACAAGCGAACGCTCTACAAGGTTTGCATACGGCCCGTCCTTTCTTACGCGTGCCCGGTATTCGCACATACCAGGGCAACACACCTTATCCAACGTACCCAAAGCGTCTTGTTGCGCAGGATGGCCAACCTCCCATATTACGTTCGGAATAGTGATATACATCGCGATTTCGAAATTAACACCATACACGAACACTTCCTGGAGTGCTCTAAGCGGTTCTTCACCACCGCTGAAGGGCATCCTAATCCGTTGGTGAGGCAGGCGTGTAGCTACACCCCGCGTACCCCAGTCAATCCGCGTAATACAGAATATCGTCGACCCAGGCACGTCATTTCTGACCCTCCCGACTCATTGACGCTGGCTCTTCAAGCCTTGCGAGAGGCGGCATCTGCGCCGCCATCCCTTAGTTAGTCCATACTTCGCAGCTTGCTGCATATGTACGAGTAGGCCCCATCACTTCAAGGCCGGACCCACTTTGGCGTACCGAGCCTTCCTTCGCGCATATGTCCTCTTCGGAGGGCAGCGCCGACGTGCCCTCTCCTGAGGGTACGCCAACCATTCCGTACAAGCCATAAGGCCACTAGGGCCAAGGCTAGGCTGAGTTTAGTCGGTAGGTCTGTTGGATCGAGCCGCCTCGATTCACCAGGAGTCCGACATAATCAACGCATCCCTGCTTGCCTGTTGCGTTGGTATCCATGAGGATTCTCAGCCTCCTCTCCTGAGGAAAAAAAAAATAAAAAAAAAAAAAAAAAATTTGTATTTTATCTAAGCCAGACTTGATAAGTAGTGAATTAAATACTTTCAAGCGAGGAACCTGGTATTTTTGGAAAGTCAAACCCCAGAAAGTGTAAGAAGTTCCTCGGGGCTTAACATGGTCCTTCGAGCCGGATATTAAAATCAATCACATGTGGAATGCGTGAATAATTGGATCCAGTAACAGGTGTTTGTATCGGAAGCATCAACCTCACACACTTGTAAGCAATCACAATTAGTTACAAGCGGAAGGGAAGACAAACAAATTGCTACACAAGGAAGTATGTGAAGGAAGGAGTATACAATTATATCATTGCAAACTTGGAGCTTATATCAACTAGCAGAAAATCGCCTAGTGGTATTGAATTTAGTGAGTGAGTGTGTCCTGAAGATTAAAATTGTAAGTACTCTTGAATTATAAGCCAAAATCAGTGCAAAGTGAACTTAATTACTTCTAATATTTGAAGTCTTGAAGTATTAACCAGTTAACTTGAAAACCGTGAGCAAATTGAACTTTAAATTCAAGAACTATTTAACATAGAAATTTTGCGAGAAATAATAGACTTAGAAAATTTCCTTTGTATCTCCACAACTTAGAAATATTTCACTGTTTGTACGTTAGACTTAGTTAGTTTTAAGAACATTTTTGGTGAGACGGGGAACCTATGCCCGATTTCTATCAGATTTAATTACACACAAAAAGACTTGTAAAATTTATAGATTTCTTCTTGGAACTTGGAAAATTTAGAATTGTTACTTCTTTCATCATACAGCAATAATTTGTTACTTGAATTTAATTTGATATTTGGATTTCATAAAATGGCTTTACAATCTTTTGTTAAGATTCAAGAAGATCTTTATGCCCGCCTCTCCAGGGCCCAAATTAATTTTAAGAAATCGCCAAAAGATAGAATTAATAAACAATATTTAGAAACGAGACTAGAAAATGTTGAGAAACTATGGGCGCAATTTGACAAAACTCACAGTCAAATTATTAGGGAAATTGAAACTGCTGACCTCAATACTTCGTCTTATACAATTAATGAAACATATTTTAAAACGGAAGAATTATATCTGGACTTGAAATGTGAGTTAAAATTAGTGGCAAGTAGACTTGTGCTTACAGAACAACCTAATACTGATGTACCATATGAAAAACAAGTAAACATTAAGTTACCTCGAATAACCATACCTAATTTTTCGGGAAAATATACTGAGTGGCCCACCTTCAGAGATTTATTTGTTTCTGCAATCGATAAAAATATTGGTTTAGACAAGGTACAGAAGTTGCATTATTTGAAGAGCTTCTTATCTGGAGAAGCAGAACAATTATTACGACATATTCCCATTGCAGATTCAAATTATGATCGATGTTGGTCATTACTTGAAACTCGTTACAATAATAAAAAATACTTATCCCATTGCATTCTGAGTAGATTATTGAGTCAAAAAAATATTACCAATGAATCAGCATTTGCTCTGAAAGAATTGTTAGATACCACAACCGAATGTTTAGGCGCCTTATTAAATTTAGGTATTGACATAAATTCTTGGGATATATTAATAATTCACATTATTACATTAAAATTAGATCCCGATAGTAGAAAGGAATGGGAATTAAAAGTTACTACAAACACTGATTCTGATCAATTACCAACGTTTGAGCAGTTTAAGGACTTCATAACTAGCCGCTACAGAGCTTTCGAGTTTTTAGAAAGTAAGCCAAATCGAAGTTCAAACGTTTATAAATCCAAGGTTTTCCATACTTCTACATTGTTTTGTCAATTTTGTAATGATAACGAACATAAAATATCAAACTGCAAACAATTTGTAACTAAGGATGTGGACACTCGTCGTAAGTATGTACAGGATAACAATTTATGTTTTAATTGCTTAGGTTACAATCACTCTGCCAGGTATTGTAAATGCACAGCATCTTGCAGAATTTGCAAAAGACGACACCATTCATTACTTCACCCTATGGGTGACCAAAATGTTACTGCCACTTTAGAGGAACCGTCTACTGATACATATTCCCATAAACATTTGACACATACAGTTGAAGTCGATAAAGAAAAAGAAATCGTAGCATGTTTATCAAAAGGTTCCATCAGTAACCAGGTATTATTAGCTACGGCCCTAGTTAACACTGTATCAACAAATGGATCCAAATATACCATGAGAGCCTTATTGGATCAAGGTTCACAAGCGTCATTTGTTACCGAAGATGTTGTTCAAAATCTCAGGTTAAAGAAAAAAAAGACCAAGGGTATAATATCTGGAATAGGAGGAGAGACGCAATTAACTTCGAATTCAATAGTAGCCATTAAAGTTCAGTCGTATATCGATCCATCATTTGAAATAGTTGTTGAAGCGTATGTTCTTAAGTCTATTACGTCACTTTTACCTTTTAGACAAACGGCAAACTTAGATTGGGTACATGTAAGTGACATACAATTGGCAGATCCTAAATATCACATTCCAAACAAAATTGATATGCTTTTGGGTGCAGAAATATACACGAAGGTTTTGCAAAATGGATTCAAAAAATCTCCTTGTGGTTCTACAGTAGCACAGTGTACTGCACTGGGTTGGATATTATCTGGTATTGTGGAATCACGGCCAACTTGCAATATTGCAGTTCTTCACAGTAGTATTAATGATGATGAATTATTAAGGAAATCTCTGGGTACTAGAAAAGGAACCAACTGATGAGAAAAACCATATACTTACGGAAGAAGAAGCCAGATGTGAAGACTTATTTAATAATACCACAATAAGAGATAGTAGTGGCCGCTATGTTGTTAGTTTACCGTTCAAATGTGATGATCCTAAATGTAAATATGGGGATTCTAGAAAAATTGCTATGAAAAGGTTGTATGCATTGGAATCTAAATTAAATAAAGATACAGAAGTAAAACTTAAATACAACGAAGTTTTACAAGAATATATAGAACTGGGACATATGCAACCTATAACTGAAACTGAGAAAAATAATAAACATGCAGTTTACTTACCACATCACGCTGTGGTGCGAAATGATAAAGAAACTACCAAGGTTCGGATTGTTTTCGACGCATCTTGCAAGGGAGTCAATGGCGCATCACTGAATGACGATTTGCTTGTGGGTCCGAAATTACAAAGTGATCTGCGACACTTACTCATTCGTTGGAGAATGCATCCGATTTGTCTCATTGCAGACATTGTTAAAATGTATCGACAAGTGCGTATGACAGATGAACATACCGATTTTCAGCGAATCTTGTGGAGACCAAATAAAGAAGATGAAGTCAACGAATACAGGCTTCTAACGGTGACGTTTGGAACTGCGTCTGCACCATTTTTAGCTGTAAGAGTTATGCAACAAGTAGCACGAGATGAAGGGCAAGCATTTCCCTTGGCAGCTGAAAGAATATTAAGAGACTTTTACATGGACGATTTAATGACGGGGTGTCATGATATTGAAGAAGGAATAAACATTTATTCTCAGTTGAACAACTTATTAGATAAAGCAGGATTCACATTACAGAAATGGTGTAGTAATAATAACGACTTATTAAATAAAATGATGCAAATATCAGGAGAGAATTCGAGTGATAGTTGTAGTATTAATATAAAGCAAGATGAAATAATAAAAATTTTAGGACTTACCTGGAATCGTAGTACTGATTCCTTTCAATACTCCGTTCATCTACCAGTGCTACAAGAAACAATAACGAAGAGAAAGGTTTTATCAGATATAGCAAGACTTTTTGATCCATTGGGGTGGTTATCACCTGTTGTTGTTTTAGCTAAGATATTAATTCAAAAATTGTGGCTTACTGGAATTGACTGGGATAGTGAGATACCAACAGAAATAAAAATGGAATGGTTAACGTATCGTGACGGGTTACAGGAATTAACGGGTCTGTCAATACCTCGGTGGTACCATATGAATCGTAATGACAAACAATTAGAATTGCATGGGTTTTGCGACGCCTCTAAATTAGCCTATGCAGCAGCTGTATATTTACGTATTGTGGACTTTGAAGGAAATATTCACGTAAGGTTAGTTACTGCTAAAACAAATGTTGCTCCAATTAAAACAGTTTCCATACCTCGGCTGGAATTGTGCGGTGCAGTGCTATTAACCAAGCTGTTAGGAGAAGTCGCTGATGTCATGGGGATTGATAAAACTAATCTTTACGCATGGACTGACTCTGAAATTGTACTGGCCTGGATAAACAGTCATCCTAGCAGATGGAAGACCTTCGTTGCGAATCGGGTGTCCGAAATTTTGTGTAAGACTGAACCACAACAATGGTATCATGTACAATCTAAACAAAATCCAGCAGACTGCGCTTCTCGAGGTCTTCGTTCCTCGGAATTATTGACATGTAATTTATGGTTCCGCGGTCCTGATTTTCTGAAAGAAAGTAAAATTTTATTAAATAAACCTAAAAATATAGTAACGTCCGTTGAAGAAATTAAAGTACATACAGTAACACAAATGGAGAATTGGATTTGGAACAAATATTCATCATTAAATAAACTTGTTCGCATAATAGCTTACTGCCGACGTTTTCTGGAACTAAGAAAATCAGTAGAACAAAGAAACACATCATCATACTTAACTTCTCTTGAACTGAAGACATCTCTGGAAATTTGTATACAACACTGCCAAAAGCAAGCATTCCCGGACCTGTTTAAAGATAATCACAATAATGTTAAGGTTCCATCATCAATACCTTCGTCTTTGAATGCTTACCTGGATTCTGCACAAGTTCTGAGGGTGGGCGGTCGACTGGAAATGTCCAAGCTCAACCATGATATGATACATCCTATTTTGATTCCGAATAAATCACATTTTACTGATCTGCTAATAGCAGATGCACATTTTAAAACTCTCCATGGGGGCATACAATTGATGCTCAATTACCTGGGTACAAAATATTTCATAGTGGGAGCAAAACGCTTAATTAGATCCTATGTAAAAAGGTGTGTAACTTGTATTCGGTATTCGGCTTCAACAAAACATCAGTTGATGGGTCAGCTACCAGCATCTAGAGTTACACCTGGTAGACCATTTAAAAATGTTGGGGTGGATTATGCTGGCCCAATTAACTTACGCTCATCTAAAGGAAGAGGTCAACGTACTTACAAAGGCTATATTTGTTTGTTTATATGTATGGCAACCAAAGCAATACACCTAGAGGTAGTGAGCGATTTGACTACTGAAGGTTTTCTTGCCGCGTACAGACGGTTGATCGCTAGGCGTGGATTTTGCATGAACATATGGAGTGACAATGGCACCAATTTTCAAGGAGCTTCAAGAGACCTACAGATCCTTTTACGATCTGAAATGTCTGCTTTTCCAAAGGAAATAGCAGCACATTTAGCTAGTGAGGGAACCACGTGGCATTTTATTCCACCTCATGCCCCAAACTTCGGTGGACTATGGGAAGCGGGTATCAAATCATGCAAACAACATCTGCGCAAGGTAATCGGAACATCTACTCTGACCTATGAAGAAATGACGACTTTAATGCATCAAATTGAGGCATGTTTGAATTCTCGCCCTCTGTATCGCCTCACAGATTCAAATGCTGTTGACGCATTAACACCAGGACATTTACTCATAGGCGAGCCTGTAGTAGCGGCCCCAGATCATGACTATGGAGAAGCCAATATTTCCAGTTTGAAAAGATGGCATCAAGTACAGAAACTAGCTCAATCCTTTTGGAAACGTTGGGCCAATGAGTACTTGAGGACACTTTTACATCGTTATAAATGGTCAACTCAAACAACAGAACCTTGTATTGGAGATGTAGTTTTAGTAAAGGAGGATAATTTGCCACCTTGTAAGTGGTTACTTGGTAGAGTGCTTGATAAACATGCAGGTCCTGACAATCTTACGCGGGTGGTCACGATAAAAATAAAAGGTACCACTATTAAGAGACCTACTTCAAAAATATGCGTGTTGCCAGTAGCATACTAATATTATATCATTTAGTAAGTTTTTTTTGTTTGTGATAGATATAGACTAGTATTATAAGTCTTTTATTCATTAGTAGTTGTGTTTGTAATATCTTAAGTGTTTTTTTATATAAGGCCATTTCATGCCAATTAATGTCCTTGGTGGGCGGAATGTTTAACGTTGATATGAAGCAAAGCTAACTAAGCATACTAAGTTATATTTGAAATGGTTCTTTCATGTGCCTAGAGATGGCGTTGTTTTAATTCTGTGTCGCGGTGATGATATTGTTCGCTGGCCGATATAAATACTGGTTAGCTTTATTTGTATTTTATCTTCAAGAAAGCCCTCAAGCATGCCCAAATGACTCCAAAACCATCTCAACAGCGGACTAATCTTCCAACAAATATATTAAAGATGCTGGAGGAAAAGCGCCGTACTCGCCGGTTGTACCAAACCACTCGCTGCCCACAGCTACGCCGCCAGTTGAACGCTATGGCGAACAACATCTCCACCAAGCTAAAAGAACACCGAAGTGAATCCTGGATCAGGGCAATCAACAACGCAGCGGACGACACTAATAATGTCCATAGGCTCTGCCGCGCGCTGACAAAGAAGCCGCCACCCGTCCGCCCCCTGAGAGCCCCCGACGGAACTTTAAAGTACCGTGCGGAAGATAGGGCGGAAATTCTGGCAAGTTACCTTGAGGAAGTATTCCAGCCAAACCCCGACACCATGCCGAACCACACAACATCAGTGACCGAAGGCCTCACGGCATACCTTGACCGGCCCATGGATGGAGAGGATGAAGCCCCCATCTTTTTCACCCCGGGCCAGGTCTCAAGAGCCGTAAAGAAATGCCCAAACCGTAAAGCTCCTGGCCCGGATGGGATCCCAAATGAGGCAATAAAACACCTACCTCCAAGAGCTGTGGCTGCCACTACCCGCCTTTTCAATGGCATAATCCGTCATACATACTTCCCGACCACCTGGAAAGAAGGCAGGGTAGTTATGATTCCGAAGCCGAGTAAAAACACCACCAAACCTGAGAGCTACCGGCCAATCACCTTACTGAGTACGCTCTCAAAGGTATTCGAAAGATTGCTGCTAACCATCCTGGCTCAGCACATAAGACCTCGTGCTGAGCAATACGGCTTCAGATCGGAGCACTCCACAACACATCAAATAACAAGAGTGCTCCACCATATCGCAACCAACAAAAATAAGAAGGAGATCACAGTAGCTCTCTTCCTCGATGCCGAAAAGGCCTTTGATAGAGTGTGGCACGAGGGCCTGCTGCACAAGATGGCCACCTCTACTACTCCACGTCGAGTAGTTAAGACGGTGGCCTCTTATCTCGAAGGTCGGTTCTTTAGAGTGACAGTGGAGGGAAAGGAGTCCAGCAGACGCCCGATCAGGGCCGGGGTACCCCAGGGCAGCTGTCTGGCCCCAACCTTATACTCGCTTTACACCGATGACATCCCGGTAGTTGCTGGAGCCATGCTAGCACTCTATGCTGATGACGCCGCCTTTCTTACATCTTCAATGAACTCCAAACACGCCATCTCCAAGATGCAAAACCAACTTGATGCCCTCCCGGAGTGGCTAGCTAAGTGGAGGATGAAGCTCAACGTGAAAAAGACCAGGCTATCATACTGAGCGGAGTGAGAGACCAACCTACGCTCACATTGATGGCCACCAAGATACCCTGGCAGAGAACGGTCACATACCTGGGGGTGACCCTCGACAGGTTTCTCCGCATGACCCATCACGTTGACGCCACCATACACAAGGCAAGGGCCACAAGGATTGTGCTTAGGCCAATTTTAACATCCACGATGCCTACAAAGCAAAAGCTAATGATATACAAAATGTATATCAGAAGCCGACTCACCTACGCCGCCGCAGCATGGATGGCCCTAACCTCTGAAGCTCTCAGGAAAAAGTTAGAAGTCCAACAGACTAGGTCGCTCCGAATGATAGTGCAGGCCCCGCGCTACGTGAGGAACGATCTGATAAAAAGGGACCTAAGATGCCCAGACATAAAAGATTTTGCCAAGACCTTAGCATCAAAGATGTATGTGAGGGCTGCCAGGTCTCAGCACCCTCACATCCAAGATATTGCTCCCCAACACGCAAGGCCCCCTGAGGGAAGAATAAGGAAACTACCACGTGACCTTCTAGAAGAAACACCATAAATAGTCAAGGTGACCACCCCAGATAAAAGGATAACCTTAAAAAGAAAAATCTTTTCAGTGGAAAACTGAAAAATAAAAATGAAGCCTAAGGGCCCTAACGGTTACCCCGACCTCAGAAAGAGGTTGAGCGGAACGTCGCGAGGTGTATTTTATCTAAGCCAGACTTGATAAGTAGTGAATTAAATACTTTCAAGCGAGGAACCTGGTTTTTTTGGAAAGTCAAACCCCAGAAAGTGTAAGAAGTTCCTCGGGGCTTAACACATCAGTGCTTGCTTTGCTGTGTTTCGGTTTGAAAGTACATTATTGACTACCTACGTTGACTTTCTAGGTCCATGTTATTATAATTTTATATATTATTAATATACGTCTATATCAATCTATATAATACGTACGTGTAGACTAAATAAATTGATACATTATTAGGAACAGAACTAAACAGTGCATAGTTGGTAAAACCTATTTTGAAGAAAATACAAACACTTAACTCAGGTATTTAGAAAAAAATTGTGAGCCAAATAGAATAAAAAATAATTAAACTGTGCTACATTTTTTTTAGAAAGTTGTTACAAGTTCATAAGAAGTTGTTACTATTTATTGAGGCAGAGTGCGTAGTGACAGATGTGAGATGAGTATAATAATTATACAAAAAAACTTCTGGATCAGTACCGAGCAAACCGACGTATTGAGGTAGTATCCACATCAACTCAATAAATTGCCACTGGTGTAGTCAATTAAAGTTAAATGACTAGTATTCACAAGTTAAAGTAATTTGGCAGGTTTATGTAATTTAAATGTTAAAAAGCATCGTATACATATGAATCACTAACACAGTTAGCATTTTATATATTTTACAGGCATTTCAATAGTGAAAGATATACTGATATTATTAATATTAACGCAGACATCTCATCTAACAATTTTTCGCAGATTAACAGTAATGGACGCTAAGCCCGTGAAATTGTCATTTGTCACGTAACAGCAAACACCAATAATATAACCTTCAATAGAGTAGTTTCAAATGATATTATTGAAGACTATTTGTATTATATCTACATATATACAAAGGTCAACTCTGAAATAGTTATCAGGGAAAACCCTTTATCGAGGACTATTGAGGGTATATACCTCAGGAAAATTCTCGTTACGAAAAAAAAAATTTCTTAGGAAACAAAAGTTTTTATTTAATACAAAAGATGCATGCAGTCATTTATTGACCTCAAATATAAGCCTTATTGAAAAGCACAGACAGAAAGTCGGAAGGAATAATTTTTACCTTTCTTTCTTTATACATTGTGAATTGATGTGAACAACTTCCCAAATCAGATATACGAAATGTGGTTATAAATGTCAAAATTTTACTAAAATCAAGTAGTTTTGATTTAAATTCAGATATCAGCTTTTTCTCTGAATATTTTTGGGGAATATTAAAAATAAAGACCTTTAATAAGTATTTTTTAGGAGTAATTTTAAGGAGTATATTATTTGGTAATGTTAACTGAATAAATATTTCTTCACAACAAAATATGTATTTTTTCTAAATCATACAAAGTTCCCATTTGACGCAACTGAAATAAGATGTTAAGATTTTTCATTCAAGGAATCGTTTATAAACCAATCAGAATATCGACAGCAGTTCTACATCACAAAATATAAAACAATGAAAATGAACAACAGATATGTGTTACTCTATTAAGCTGAGCATGTAGCATAAGATACAAGTCTCTTTTACAATTTCTAAATATGTAAACCCCACTAAAGCTTAAAATCTAGCGTAATACGAAAAATGATGCGGTATTTACAAGGCTAACATTCTTGATATTGTTATTCTTGTGGTGTGAACCTCTACAATAGGTAGTACAAATTTTACATGTTTCGTATTTCTTTAATTATGATATATGATAGATTATTCGCATTAAACTAGTAAATTATATTTTAAATGGCATTATAAATTTTGTGCTTAAATTAGAATAGTTGAACTTAAAGATAAAATAAGTTCCATCTACAAAAAATATTTTTAAGCCTGTTATATACATAAACAGGCAAATCGTTATATACATATAGAAATATAACTTGAACCCTATGGAACCAGCATTTGTTCCGACGATTTTTTTACATCTACTTTCTAAATCCTCTCACTTAGGTAGAAGACGGAAAAATGTAGATTATTTTTCCAAAATTTTAAATAAAGATTTTACTATTAACGCAATCAAACGTCTTGGTACTCGTAAAATCACATAAGACGCCTAAAGAACGTCGTGTCCGTGTCCCGGGCTCAAATGTATGTTTTATTAATGCACCACCAGTATCGTTAGTTGAGTAGTTGAGCTCCATTTTCTTACAGTATAGACGATTGTTTTTTCTTAAAACTAGTCTGCAATTAATAACATTATTTTCATTAAAAAAATGGCTTTAAGTCAAAAATTGTTCGTATCTGATGTATGTTTTGATGTCCGTCATTTTCTTACTTTTATTAGAGCAGAAAATGCCACAGTCAATGTAATCATTAAAATGCTAGCTATGTTATAACTACAAATATAAATATACATATTTATTACACTTCCACCAGTTAGCCTAGCCCAACGTAAGCTCTTTAAAGCTTGTATTATGGGATTTAGCGTAACAGATAAATAAATTATTTTTGATAGAAATATATATTGATAACCATGATTAAGTTACACGATATATAAGGTATATGACGAAGTACTATATATACTCGAATTCATCACGCCAACATCTGCCCGCACCTGGACTCGACCTCACCATCTCACCTCATCATCCTAATATTTGTATATTTGTACATTTCACATAATATTGTCTGTCTGTGTATTGTCAAAAAAGTCATATATCCCGAAGAAAGCTTGTACATACTCAAAACAAACCTTTACAACACCACACAGGTTATATTGTTCGCTCATCAGAATTGCTCACAATGTCTTTACAATTCTTAAGTGGAAATATCATATTACATTTTATTAATAAATCAGCAGTATTGCACTTTCCCAACTAACTGGCAACCGGGATTTTGCTGAAATTAAACATTAATTTAATAAGTGGCGCTTAAGCCAGTGTTCTGTTACATAAAACATGTCAAATACCTTCAGCAAGAACTATGATCACCAGAACCGTTGTAATCTCAAAAAGTGTTCTAAACTTCACTTCCATGTAAGAATAGAAAGATTAAACTACTTCGTAAGTTTAATATATTAGGAGTTGAAGTATGAAATTGTTATTCTGAATGGAGATTTAAAAAAAATTGCTTATTCCATATTAATGATTTCCTTATTTATTTAATAAACAACAGAATAAAATTTACAAAATTTTGAAACATACGTTAATAATATTAAATTAAGTGTTAACATGGTTTTGAGGGCAAAAAAATTAGTGGTCATAAAATTATAGTCAATATACAAATTTGTAATATTTTACGAATTGCTATTATTATAGCAGGCACTTTTTGAGACTTAAAGGAGAATGCCGAAAAGGCCTAGATTGGGTTGTGTTGCGTCTTGACTACACATAGCTAGAAAATATTGTTTTGAATTATAAGTTTGAATCTCTTTTTCCTAGCCAAAACTAATGTAGGGTTTTAAAATTAAAATATAATAATCATAAGAAAAAACGCTGACCACTTCCGCTGAATACTCTACAAAAGCAAAATTCGTTCTACAGACTAGGGCCCTTATTAATAAACTAAAGTTAAACCTGATTTAGTTAATCTACGGATAATATTAATAAAAAAAATGGATAATATTAATTAATATTCTTTAAGGAATTTAAACAGTAGGTGCATAACTAGTGCATAATATAACCTAAAACTACCACCAATAAAAGGCTATTACTTCGGACTCCCACATTATATTATGATGAGACATTTTTTATATATTTATAGGACGTATTTACTCTAATTTTAAGTAGGATTTACCAAAGCGCATGACAAATAAATTTAGGCGAAATCTCTTAGGCAACATGGCATTCTCCTTTATGGGTCTGATTTATTGATATGATTAGGTTTAGTTTATGGATATGATTAGGATATAGATATTAGAATATCTCCTAATTCGGAGATTTCATTGTCACCAAAACTTCAGTTTAGGGTTAAAAAGTAACGCAAAAATGTATATTTTCTAGGGTGCTTGAATTTAAAATATTATAAAGATTGAAATGCAAGCGAAAAAACTATAAGTTATACTTAAAGACCTATTATATATATTAATGCGTATGTATTTAAAAATTGATTGTAAGAAGAACATAAATGAAATCACAATTAGGTTTTTTTTCTAGCTACCTACCAAATCTTTGTAGAAATAATTCATATATTTTACCTTAGAAGTCATATACTTACTCCTTATCATCTACAACTACGTAAATTATAAAAGACGTTCGTACCATTATAAATAGCTAAAATTCAATGAATTTTAGCCCAAGCGTTAGCTCGAGCTTAAGCTTTGGATTTATTTTTCTTTCTTTGCCTTGACTTGAACTGTTGATATCAATCAACATCTATGTATTCCCTCGCGTTGCGATACTCCTAACTATATTTAAGATCTATGAAACTAATGACTCGTTTCTCGCTGCGAAGCTATTACTGTAATACGTTATCCAATGAACCCTTGCATTTGGGATGGGACATTGATATATAGCTTTTACGTTGGACTACATTAAGCTGGAGAAACACAAGTAGACATTAAATTATTTTCTATAGGATATGCAAACAATATATAAGTAAACCTATTTTTTAACTGTGCTGATCATCTCAAGGTTGACTTTTTTTTATAGTTTCGCTTAGCAGTTTCTTTACTTTAGCCGAGAGATGCTGCTAGGCAAGTACCGCCAACAATAGTCCTGCACTGATAGCATCCAGATCCTTCCTACTTGTTTTACTTTATCATCGTTCCACCTTATGGGAGGTCTGACGCTATTTTTCATTACCTTTTTGTCACTCAAATACCTTTTTATATAACTACCACTTATGTTTCGAGTCTTAAAATGTGTACATATGTATCTAATTATAATTATTAATAACATCCGAGACCCACGGTACAAATGCTTGGTTGTAACGCAGGGGTACACTTCACCCACGCTACGAATTCCCTGTTCTTTTGTTATTAGACAAACCATTAAAACACGTGCCGATTTGGTTTGCATTGACCACCCGACCCAGACCAAATCGAAAGTCTATAAGATATTCGGTTCGACATAAATATTTTTAATACTTCCTAATAGGTCGTGGTTAACTGGACATTCGGCACATTTACCATTTTTTCAATTCAATGGAAAATCTGGAAGCTTCATTCTGATCAAATACTTCTCAAGGGCATTCCCCTTGAGAAGTATTTGATTACCAATTACGATTCAAGACGATCCAGTGAATAATTATGGTAGTCTTGACATTGTATGGTAGTATTGATTTCCCAGACATTTAAAATATTACATAAAATAGTACACAATCAGAATAACATGAGCAAAAACTACCTAAATATAATAGGGGAAAGTGATGCACAAAGAGACAATGATTTAATAACATATGCTGATTTGGCTCCGCTTCATCTTATCCTAGGAGATAATATTTAAAAGATTATCTCATGAGTTCTAATGTTAGGGTGTACTTTAGCATTTATTCCTGAGTCAAACACTCCTCATTTTATAATTAGTCTAAATAATCTAAAAAATATAATAAATTTAATATGAATTTTATATTCAAATTATGAAATTCTTAACCAGATATTTATGATATAATTAAGCTTGGATATTTCACACTGAAAAATGTATTAACATAATACTTACAATACCGATTTTCTATCCTTTAATATATAACCTATAGAAACTAAGTAGTGTAACTAACAAATATAACCTCACCCTTATAATTTCCTTTTTTTTTCTTTTCTTTTTTTTTGTACTTTTTTTTTTGTTCCTCCTGAGGAAAATGCTTTAGGTTGCATACCCCGGCTGTGGCGAGCCGACGGTTATGTGTGGCTCTCCTCCCCAGAAGGGGGAGGCCGACCCACTAAAAACCTCAGGGATGGCCTTCCTCAGGCATGTAGGGAGCCCCCGGGAACACCAAGCTACTTCCGGGAACCCCCAGCCTCCGCTCCCCCGTCGATACAGGGGAGCCCTCCTCGGGGGAGGCTACACTACCTCCCCCGGTCTCCTCAACCCCCGGCCACGGAAGGGGCGTGGTTCATCCCGGGTCGCCGTATCCGCGGGCGCGACTCCCTCGCGCCCGCCGGCGACCCGCGGCAGCGCGCCGCAGCCGTGCTACCGAGCTCGGCGCCGCCTCCTTCGAGCGGGATCGGCCATCTCGGACCCCGGTCGGTGGCCTCCTTCTGGAGCATCCCTGCTTCACAGAAGGAGGCTACAGCCCTCCAACCTCCCTCGTCCGCCAGCAATGCCGGCGGAGACAGATCTCGCCCGATCTCTGCGACCAAGACTTGGCGCTCGGAGGCCCATGCCCCACTCCGCCAGCGTGTGCTGGGCCGAGTCGAGGTCGGTTGCGCAGTGGTGGCAATGTGTCGATCCCTCCCGTCCTATTCGACACAGATACTCACCGAAGCAGCCGTGCCCGGTGAGTATCTGAGTCAATCGGTAGGACCTCCTCCTTCCCGTGGAACCAAGCTTCGAGCTGCGGGAGTACGGCACCGACGGCCCGCTGGCGCGCGCACATCCGTACTTCGAGCTGCGCACGCCAGGCCGCCACAATCCGTCGGTGCCACTCCCGCTTAGGCACTTCGTGCGCGGGTTCCAGAGCGCTCCCCCCATCGCTCCCCCGGTCGACTCGCCGCGACGCATATGTCGCCGCGTACATGTCGGCCAGGATGTCGAATGGGAGGGAGCATCCCAGAACCGTCGCCGCCTCGTACGAGATTGTACGGTAGCCTCGCACGATCCGTATGGCCATTATCCGCTGCAGGCTCCGTAGCAGAGCTCTGCAGCGGGGGGACCTCGCGCTGTCTTGCGACCACACGGGGCCCCATACATGGCCACGGATCGCACGACGCCCTCGTACAGGCGGCGAACTCTATTCCTCGGTCCCCCGAGATTGGGCAGCAGGCGATGCAATGCGCCCGCCACCCTTTTGGCTCGGGGAACCAACTGCACGAAATGCTCCTCGAAGCTCCAGCGGCGTTTCAGGGTGAGGCCCAGGTACTTGATGTACGGCCCCACCAGGACCACCGCGTCACCCATCCGGATCCGGCAGCTGGGTGGTTCCCAGCGCCTCGGAAGGCCGTGGAACCATAGCGCCTCGGTTTTATGAGGCGTTATTTCTAAACCCAGCCGGCGGATCGCCCGCACGATACATGCCACCCCAAGCTCGGGGAGCGTGAGCACCGGCCCGAAGTCGGCCCCAGTCGTAACGACGAGAGTAAAGTCAGCGTAGCAGACGACACTCACGCCGTGAGGAAGGCTGGTGCGAAGGACCGCGTTGTATGCGAGGTTCCATAACAGGGGTCCCAACACCGACCCCTGCGGAACGCTGCATTCGACCCTCCTTGATGTTTCCATCCCGTCCCGTCCTATCACGGCGATCGTCCTGTCGCGCAGATAGTCCCCGACCACGGCCCGCAGGTAGGGAGGCAGCTCGTGGTATACGAGCGCCTCCCTAATGGCCTGCCAGGGGACGCCTGCCGCGCGCGACAGGTGCTCGCTGATACGAGCGGAGATAACCCTCTCGAAGAGTTTTCCCGCCTCGTTCAGCAAGCAGATCGGACAGAACGAAGACGGAACGTCGCCTGTCCTTCCCTCCTTCCTGAGGAGCACCAGCCTGGCCGACTTCCAGTCGACGGGGAACACGCCCTCGCGGCGACAGCTCGTGAAGAACTGCCTCACCGTGCTCCCGAACGCCCTGAGCGCCAGCGCTAGCACCTTTCCCGGGACCCCATCCGGTCCCAGGGCAGTGTAGCGCGCAGAGAGCCGCGAAACGGCCCCGGCGAGGAGGTCGTCCGACCAAGAGCCGGGCGACGGGGCGGCGGGGGGACTGTCCCGGACCCTCGGAAAGAGCGTATCCACCGCTCTTCCCACGACGAGAGGGTCCAGGGTCTCCGTCAGCGGAGGGACCCACGGTCGGAGCTTGCCCAGTACCATCCGGTACGGGCGCCCCCATGGGTCCCTCTCCAATCCCCCCAGCAGCTCCCGCCAGGACCGCGCCTTGGCGTCGGCGATGGCGACGCCGAGCACCTTGGCCGCGGCAACCCTTATACCTTCCTTACTTATGGACAAGAGCAATATCGGTAATATCTCAATATCAATAAGGTATTCATACCTTAAAAGGAAGTTTCTTCGTCACCATACCTTAGAACGGTATCCTGCAAGCACCCGAATTTACAATTATTAATAATAGCGAACATATCAAAAGTTTTGGTAGAAAAATAATGAAAATACCTCCAATTATCGAGTCAAGGCACAATGAGCATCCATCATAATTAAGTTCTCTAAATGCTCAGATTTCCATGCAGCCTCCGGTACATCTGCAACAATTTTCTGAACAATCCATAGACTGATATAAAGGCTGATAAGCGCCTTTTCAAGTCAACGACTACGAAAACTATGTCAACGAATTCACCAGCGTAGCAACGATTATTGTCGTAGCACGCACCCACGATGTAACGAGGAGCTGATGCCGCAATACACCGCGGCCTAGAAATCCGAACTACTTCCACGTAGTTCTAACACTTTTTATTCTAACATCAGTCACGTAAGTTCTTTTACTCTCTTTAGCCGTAATCTATGTATATTTAACTGGTTTTTTATTTATATACAGATATATTATACGACCAAAATTAAAAATTTATTATTTAAATAGGATTGTTACAAACACTTTTGCACGTCAAAAATGCTACGACGGTTCACAAGTGTACAGCGAGAAACCTTGTACTGAAAGAACCAGTATAAAAACCAGCAAATGCTATTTTATTTTCTCCCTGTATTTTTACAGACTCTTCAATTAGAAGCTGGCCTCAGATAAATCGTCAGAACCCAACTTCCCTGACAAATTCAAACCAGTTCATATAAAAGCTATAGTTTCATTGTGTTACTTACAAATATTTGGCAACGTAACTATCGAGTCATTACAATTAAACCCAAGCATTGTTATTATTAAACTAATCCTTAACAGTATAAGATAACCTTTTTTCATCAGAGTATTTTTGACAATTGATTTAAATGTGACTTATATATTTTCTTCTTACATGACAGTTTTATAAAAGATTTAAAATGTTTTTTTATAACATGGTGAAGACTGTATGACTGAACTGTATTATTGTTGTTTATTGAATGTGAAGAAACACCTTAAGATCTAAATACCCTCAATTAATAATTATTTTTATTTCGATAATATACTTTGAAAATTGTACAAAATTTAATTCAATAAATTAACTTAAAAACAATTGAGAAATTTTAAATTTAATTTGTTTGTCTTAAATTTAGTTTGTCTTAAATTTACTGACGATATTGATCTTATATTTTTATATGCAAATGTATTATAATCCTGTAATATATATTACAATCCTGGTATATAAAATGTACACTCAGCACTGCTTCCTACTTTACATATTGACTTTGAAACAGCTTTATGTTGCTCGTAATAATGGTTTTTACAGTGCGAATGTAAGTCTTAATGTATTACTAACTGTATTGTACTGTCTTTAAGATAGGACATTCAATATAGTATCAATAAATACTTATATATATACTAATAGGTGTTATTTACAGTTTAGCTAAACATACGTAAACATAAGATTAATTTTATCGTAAACTCATTATGAATTCAAAAATATGCTCGGAATACAAACAACAGAAATAATTTTGCATCCTTGTAGTACGGCAAAGTTAATTTCGCTCTAAATGAGTTGCGGAATAGAAAGCGTGTCCTTGAATTGTCCCCACCCTTCCTGGGGTAGTTTATTTTTAAATAAAATTAAAGAGTCGATTTGAATGTTTAGTTACGTAGACTATTTCAGCCTAAATTTACAATATTTATGTAAGAGTGAATATTTTCGCAATAAGTCACATCCATCAACAAATTTTAAGAGAGGAGTAACATCAACAACTGACAAAATAATAATAAACTGATCCAGTAATTTGATGCAATATGGACAGCATTAGTTAGTGAAAAGTTAGCATAAGTTTTCAATATTCCCTTTCAAAAATATTTGTATAAAATCCAATAGGTATGCATAAGTAATGCCAAAATTAGAATTAGCTGCAGCTAGTAGAAATATTTTCTGCCTTTTCGGATATTATAAAACTTGTTATTATATATGAAACTTCTATTGTTCTTTGAATTAGAATTTTAAACTACTTAAATTTATTTATTTGGCACCTGCTAGTTAAGAAAACAAGGGTATTTCTAATCTGGTATGCGGAAGATAACTATAATTGTAATCGTCTTCAATTTTTACGTTTTTGTCGTCTTAATAATTGGTAGTTGGTTGTGAATAGACGATAGTACGTGATATATCATATATTGTCGACTTAATTTTTGTTTAAATAGTACTTACCTACAGGAGATCAAGTCGCATGATTTCTGGTCGACACTGCGTTTTGCACACGTGGCCATAACGCAAAAATGCCTCTGACGTGATCAACGATTTTTTCCGTACATGGCTCATCGTAAGGACTCTTAATAAAATTACTACACATTTTGTCGGAAGATTTTTTAACTCTGTCTCTCCATTCATACTAAGTCCTAATAGACATGCTTTACTTTACACAACACGTCTTACTTTACAAAGTTTCACTATTAGCCAACTATTGTTCAAAAAGAGCGCCATTAAATATTACTTTTATTCAAAAGATCTGAAAGGATATGAAAATATATTCAAACAAATATTTCAAAGAAATAAATTACATTTCATCGTATAACAAAAGAAATAAATTGGCTAGTAAATAAAATCCTCGATATCGTTCCTTTTATTAATAAAAATTCCACCCGAGGTCAACGCCCAAAACGTAAGCAGTATGTAACTTAAAGGCATCTATTTTTTCATTAATGTTAGCCATCTTTAACAATTTTGGTACCGTTTCATTGATTTTTATGATTATTCAGTGTTCCTCTGTTATTGAAAAATATATGTTACGTTCTGACATAAAACTAGCTATTTGGCAAATATTTGCATTACGTTCGCAAATAAATATTTTTATTTTTAGCAAAATTTTAGTATGGCGTACTCGAGTTCTTTAACTCAAGGTCATTATGTCAAGTCTGTCTCGATGCTGTGTGTAGTTTTTGAGTTCTTACGTAATTCTTACGGAAAGAACGAATGCCGTTAGTTAGTTTAACTAGGATTTTATGCGGCCATTTTGCGTCCTGTTCTGGTTGACTTCTTCCTTACGACGGTTTGACATCCCAGGTCTTCACAAAACTCCAGAAGACCTAAGGGCTTCTGCATGCTTTCGATAGGCATACTGGTTAGCGGAAAAGTTTTGCCCGTTGATCGACCACGCTTCTGCATTCCATAAGAATTGTGGTGTTTCCTCTGCCACCATGCATATTCTGCATAGAGAGCTGACCGCCACACCTAATGTGCATAAGTGACTTTCCGGGTTTTGACCCTGTTTAATTTTTTAAGGAAATGGGCATGCTTTTTAGACGTTACCGGGACTGCTTCTTTCGTTTGTTTGCATCCATCATTGGTTTTAGTTTCTTTTAGATGTTATTCTTTGGTTTTTGATCGCAACCAGTTATTGATGCCTGTGGAATGGGTAGTATAGGTTTTAGTCCATACACAATTGTGTTTAAACCTCTTCTCGCCAGTTCATCCGCTGCATCATTGCCAAGTGAGTTGTTGAATTTCCTTTTATCCATTGCAAAGTTATTCGGTTTGTGTTTAAGATGGATTGGCATGTATGATATTTCAAAATGAGGACAGAATATAGTATTGCTCAGAGATAATATTGCTTTGGAGAGCATGAAAGGTAAATGCGCTGTCAGAACGGATGCCGTTATAAGATCATTTCATTATCCGTCTGTTCGTCCGTTTGTTAAGAGCCTTTTTCTCAGAAACGTGTAGAGGTAACAAGTTAAAATTAATGAAGTAGCATCACAAGAAATACAGTTATCAACTTCTTCGTAGAACCCTTGATACGCAAGATAGCACTTGACCGGATTTTTATGGACTGTTAGCTGTAGATGGTTTTTACTTATTTTCATCATACTTATTCATTTTCATGCTTATTATTATCTTCAAAATAAGTATGAGAATAAGGCAACAATTACGGTAGATCCTCAAGCTTTACAGAAGAACGGGGCCGGCCACGAATTTAGGCAAATTGTTGTATATATTTAACATATTGTTTTTAATACTGGTCAATTATAAAATATCTGTAAATAGTCCACTATAATTTAGTACAGTTCATTAAATTACAATGACATTTTATCGCATATCTTTGTGTGCGTGTGTGTGTGTGTGTGTATGTGTGTGTGAGTGTGTGTGTGTGTGTGTGTTAAAGACGATGAGAATAAACTGTGCAGCAATGATAAAAAAGAAAAATTAATGAGTTAAAATAGTAATTGATTTTATATTATTTACAGGCTTTCATGGCTTTTATTTCAGCCATGATGGATTGGTACCAAGATAGAGACTCTATTTGGTATTCAATAATTAACGTCGTATTTATGAAACAGAAATGTAATATCGGGAGCACATTTTTCAATGGATTTCATTAAGTTCAAGCCAGTAAGAGGATTAGTCTGTATAAGCAAGCTCCTTATAACTGTCATTAAAAACATAAAATATTAAAAAAAGTCGTAAGCTTTGATAATTCGTTATCCCCAGGGATTATTACATACCTGCACCCTTAACCGGGCGAAAGGATTATCTGAGACTGCGGATGTTAGTTAGCGGATTGAACACACGTCATGTTGTAACTTTCTTACAAGTAATTAATATTTTGATTACCAACTAAACGAAGTTAATATAAAGAGAAATGACACTGTGACAGACTTAGGAGTAGTCATAGACTCTAAACTTATATTTGATGATCACATTGAATATATTATTAATAAAGCTTATAAGAACCTTGGTTTTATCAATAGAGTTTCTAGGGATTTTGATGATGTTTCGTGTATTAAAATATTCCATTAGCCTCTTCAAAGAAAGCATTCAAGTCGTCAATTTATAAAATTAATAGATCCTGACATTTTAAATTAATTTTTTTATTTTAACTGACATTCATTAATCACTATGGGACCACACTATGGGACCTATCACAAAAATGAAACACCTACCTACCAAATTATAATATTGGGATTCCTGCAGCATTCACGCCACCAACCACAAAAGGAGGAGTTGGCACACAAAGAGACGAGTGTGACACCATACGACTGCGGCAATCCGATCGGTCGCACCTCCTGCTACATCCCAACCCAATTATTTTCGTTCCCTTATAATATTAGAGCTCACGGACAAACAGCACCTACTAGGAACAACAGGATTGAACCATATAGGAGTGAGAGAGACTCAGAAGACTCGCAAGGATGGTTGAAGGCGATTCAGTTGTCGCCACATCAAGAATCTTACCAAAATCTTACCAAAGTGAGATCATTTCTATCATGAATGTAATATATCTACTGAAACTAAATTAAAGAGAGACTATAAATTCAGAAATACTTATTTAGTTTCAAATAAATTTGCCTGTAGTTTTCATTCTTTTAATCGTGAAACTCTTATTGAGAAAGTTGGTACATAAACACCGTTATCAAGTGATCATTTACATAACCTTTTTACGCGCAAGTTTATACGAGTGATTCTTAGGAAACGTTGAATTTATATAATCAACGCCGATCCCTTATATAAATTCACCACACGGGCTACGTTTGTGCTATTAAGGGGCTATACACAAATAAAATCACACAAATTTTATGATTGTTGACAAATCCTTGTTACAAGGATATATAAGAGTCTACCGCTACTGCAATATATTATGATTTGAAACATTATTTATTAAACATTAATAAGTACGAGACGCTACGAATATTAACCACCCAACCCTTCATTCAACATTCACGTATAATAAATGCTTAAGTAAATATTTCTTATTTATCGTTTTAAAATATGTAATCTCTAATATATCGTCCACACAATATGTTTAGATAAGTCATAAAAAAATATTTCGAGCAATAGGAGTATAATAATTTGAAAATACAATGTGTTATATGTATGTAATAGTCATGGTAGGTAAGTATACCATTGTTTGTATAGTATTAGTAATAAAGTAATTAATAAAAAATATTAACTATTTTCGTAATTTACTTTTAATCGATTTACAAAAATTAACAATGAATTTCATTATTTCGATATCTTTTGAGTATTATGATATATTTTGGACGACCTCCGTAGTCGAGTGGTTAGTATAACGGTTTCAAGGTATCGCCATCTCTGAGATCCCGGGTTCGAACCTAGGTGGGGGCAGATGTTTGCGTGATGAATGCGAGCATTTTGTATCTTAGTATGGTTGTTTATTATATATTTCTATTAAAAATATTTATATATGTAAAACACATAACCTTTTTTTTGTTCCGCTGAGGAAAATGCATTGAATTGGATACCCCGAGAGCCGATGGTTATGTAGGGCTCTCCTCCCCAGAAGGGCCTACCTACTAAAAAACCTCAACGAACCCCCCAACGGCCTCCCGAAGGACTGCATCGCGCCCTGACGAGGCCATGGGAACCGTTGCGGACAACTACCATGACTCCGTCGGCGTATGGTGACTAGCACCCATACCGAGTCACCACGAAAGCAATCCTCTTAGGGAGCTCTCTGCCAGACTATTATACGTCAAAAGACGTTGCAAAGGCTGCACCACGAGGAAGTAAGCTGACGTCGCACTCCATGTCTATCCGTTACCCTAGATCACATAACACAAGCTTTACAGAGCTTACTTTGGGCTATACTAATTGGTGTAAATGTAAGAAATATTTATTTTTTACTAATTCTGCCCGGAATGCACTTGATTTTACAGCACAGTGTATGTAATATATGTATTTTTCATAATTACAATTGTATAAAAAAAAAGAAAGAACAACTTGAAACTATATTAGGTTTACAGTTGGCGGATTTATATCTATAGGGATTAGGATAGTGAAGTGACATTAAAGTGTATTGAGAACTATAAAAAGGTAATGGACTGTTCAAGCATTCTTGTGTTACGTGAATATTTAAGACGATTAGAAGGTGGTAACACTTGGAATCGTAAGCGGAGATAAGCAGGAATCTGGGGATCTTTGAGGATTTTTATAGGATTGTAGGCAGAATTTGTAGAGGGTAGCTAGGATATGCACATTACGCCGAAGTCGGACAGGAAGCCATTTTAGTTGTGTTCGAAATTGGGTGATGTGATCGTACTTTTGGACCAAAAATGAAGCAAATAGTGAGATTTTGCAAGCGTTCTAATTTGTTTAACGACTATTCTGTAGCGTCTATATAGCAAACATTGGCGTAATCAAGAATAATCATAATATTTGTTTTAAACGGGAGAAAGTACTATAGCTACTTAAGAAGTGACATTAACGATGCATATGCCTACTAATTTCCTTAATATACACAATCCATAACATGTTACAATTCATTATAAAACCCAGATTTTTAACTGTATCGGAATATTTAATTAACACTCCGTTATAATTGACGCAAAGGACTGACGCCATGTTTAATTTTACCCTTAGTCTGCTACTACCCAAAATCATGATTTGTGACTTGCTGGAATGAATAACTAAGTAGTCCAAATGAACTAGCCCAATCGCTGACTGCAACGAAATCGGTATTTAAGGAGGAAATAGCCTCCAATGCGTTTGGCGCTTCAAAGTACCGGTATAGTTGTAGGCCATGAGCGTAAAGGTGGAAGAAAGAGGTAATAACAGATGAAATGTTATTTATAAACATAGAAAAAAGTAAAGGTAACATAACGCCACATTGCGTTACGCCAGCCGATAAATTATACTAAGTGTCCTCAGTCACGTTCAGCAACGCACAAACTGTGCTGTGAGATGATCAAAATCCAGACTGGTGGACAGAGAAGGTGGCTGGTGTCAAGGAATGAATAGAACTGTTCATGAGCAACCGATTCAAGAACCTTGGATAATATTGGGAGAATGGATATAGGACGATATTAGCCGAAGGATGTGGAATTTGAAACTTTTCATTTGTTCTTGTTACAGTCGCAGCTTAATTGGAATAAGCCATAAAATTTTTAATTATAAGCCAGAATTTAGTTGTGATAAGATATAAACTGTGTATATCTATAGATAATGTTAGATTAGAGAATAATAGAGCAACATTTCCGATGTCAACGTTTCATCAAACTTGAAAACCAATCAGTGAATAAATTGTCTCCAATTTAACTTCTTATTTTAAGATCAACAGAGTATCTTAAAATCAATTACAATTACAAATAAATGTAGTTAATAATTCCTAAACAATGTTTCTCGATTCTAAAGTAATATGTCAAAAACGTTATATAAATGTGTGAATCTATTCTTTTCAAATTATTATATCAGTATCAGTGCTGTAGATTGGGCACTGTGATAACTAGATATGCGATGGTCAGTCTACTTATCTACATAGTTGATATAAAAAAATATCCAGATGAATATTACACGATCAAATTAAACACTGGTTTGCTAACCATGTTTTATTTTATAATAGTTTACCACTGAAATTGATTTTTAACGTGTAATTTGAAATTATATTCTTACGGTTTACATAATGTAGATATATATGTAAGTAAGTATTACTTAAATCTAAAAAATTAAATTAAATAAACTATTAATAGAGTATATTCTAAGCTTAAAACTACTTAACGACTAAAAATTACTACATATAAAATATACAAATTTACAAAATAAAAAAACTTCACCTCCAGTACTGCCGTCAGGGATGGTGCCCAAAAAGTTGGCAGCATTTCCCCGTTGTATGGTGAGGCTAATACGTTGACCGAGATAACTGCCAGCCTTTTGATCACCCGTCACCTCGGCGAGTCTCTTCGCCAAATCCTTAAAAAGGGACCGAGCGCTTGGACCCCATGAATCCATTGTCTCTACACCAAACGGCGCAAATATGTAGCTATCATTGAGAGTCGAATATTTACGTCGCTTAGAGCACTCAGCAGCGGCAGCCACCGCGCCTGCAGCAAGGGACGTACTACCTGTATGACACGGAGCAAGCGTATCAGAGCAAGTTGCGTCCCATACAAGAGGACAACCCTGCTTCCATGGAATGAGCGTCATTCCATCAGGTCTCCTGCCGTCGTCACGAGAGATACCACTGGGCTCAAAAACCGCTGACACGTTGACTGCGACAAGAGCTCTGCGGATGACTTCATTGATGCAGGCGTGGCGGGAGACTGCCAGCGCTTTTTTTGCAAGAGAGGCCATGGTGACCATACTCACCGACGCGAGTTCCACAACGACAGCGATGGGGGTGATTAGTCTTGCCAAGTCTGAGCGAGACAGCGAGGGATATCGTGCTTCTGTCAAGCAGCGTCCCGACACTGGCTGAAGGAAGGGCTTGCAGCCAGTATCCGGACTCCACTTGAAATGTGGCGGGTGCCTAAGCCTCCAAAACGTACGGGGAGAGAAGCCTGTTTCCATGCGTTATCTGAAAAAGAACAATTAAGAATTTTCGAAAGTATATCCCTTAGCAAACTGTCGATAGTGGAGAGTTGCCTTGGGAAAAGCCAAAAATGAGTACTGCATAAAAAGTATATGATTTTTGGGGCGAAAGCGCAAAACCGAATTAAATATGAGGCCATGCGAGGATTGATTTTTAAAATTTTGTCCGAAGACTGATGAAATTTGGAGATCTGTTCGTCTATAAAAGTAGGAATAGCCTCGTCAAAAATCGGGGATCCTAAAAGACGCAGTGATTTACTGTCAAGAATGATGATATTGGGAGCTAAAGCCGAAAATTTTGAAATGAAGTGTTGTAATTGATCAGGTGTAAATTTTGACTCATGAATAAATATTTCACATTTTGAATAATTTAAATCAAGGCCAATGCTTTTAAATTTTTCACTAATAGTATGGAAATCTGAAAGTACGGTTGAAAAGTCTCCTCCGATAGTTCCGTCATCAAATGATTATTTTTGAAAATTAATTTAGAGGGTTTGCTATAACATTGCCAAAGATAGTTAAAAATAGTAGGGGTTTTTTCTTTGATAGCTGAAAGCAAGGCACCTCTATCCACAGAGTTGAAGGCGTTCTTTACATCCACCTTCAGCACCACTTCAGCTCCGTCAATAGTCAGGAATGTACGGAGAGCGTGAGCGGCTGCTTTACCCCCCCCCCCCCCCCTGACGCCAAAGCCAAGCTGGACCGGTTGAAAATCAACTGAAAGTGTCGGTAAGATGTGTTGACAGTAAATTTTGGATGCTATAGGTACGGCGAAATGTGGAGCCAACAGCTATGGGACGAATACCACTATCTTTTTTCTTCAAAGCTACCAGGTTGGCCCTGTAAAGGATTTCGATAATATCTTCATGGACTTCGCCGGATAGCATTACGTTTACCAGGACTGTTATATTGTGGAGTAAGGCTCTGCCAGCGTCACCAATAGAGACTGAAACAAGGTCCTTTAGATGTTGAGGTGATAACCCATCTAGACCACTCGCAGAGCCACTTTTAAAAGAGAAAATAGCTGCGGAGATATCCTCCTCCTTAGTTAACAAATGGGTGTTAGATGTATTAGGTGGTGGAGGAAGGAAGAGATTCGGTGCTGTATGTGGTGTTTATCCGTGGTGTATATAAGTTTATAGTGGATTTATGGTATCTGCCAATATGTATGTTTAGGCCCTGGTTACCTTTAAAAAACCGAGGGTGAGGGCACTTAGGACATTGTATAAGTTCTACGTCGTCACTGCCAGAGATAGAATTTACCGACATGCAAATAAAAATGGCGTCATGACCAATAAAAATTAAAGTAGTGGCACTATACAAACTACTTAACTAATAAAAAGGCATACGAAAGAAACATACAACGCACAAATTAAAAACACTGAAAATATTACTTAAATAAAATAGCGTTCGCTGATAAAGCAGATGTGGTAGAGATATAAATAATACAAATAAAAATGTGAAAACCGAAATATATTGTTTACTTTTTGACAAATCAACCAAGACAAGACAACTATCTTCTTAAAAAATGACATGAATAAAAAACACTCTATAGGATTACAATGCGATTTATAAAGTTTTACTCATAGATACTCATAGACTACAAACTTTAACAATATTATCTTCTGGCATTTTCTTCGTAACACATGTCACAAGTTGCTGCGCAACAGACAAGGTTGCTAGGTTCCCGGAACAATGCAAGGCTCCTATTGGCTTAGTAGAGGTGTCGCCTAGCAACAAGCGAGGCTGTTTGACGCTTCCTTATAAACAGTCATCATCGATGGCGTTGTCAAGAAATCAGCTGATTTTAAACAAACCAAAACAAACGGCTGCCCAACAAAACAAGTCTTGCTCATACATGAGAACAATGCACAACAAACTAGGCCGCAATAAAAAGGTTTACATAAAGGCAATAGCTGATTAAAATATTTTTAATACATATTTAAATTTATATAGACACGGTCTTGACAGACCTGACCTTTTTTTATTTCATTTTTAAACGTGTAATTGTATATTTAATTTTATAATTATTTTAACTTAAACCATGCAATTTTTGGCTACTCTTAAAAATCACAATTTACCCGCATATTTATTTTTGTCCAAATATTTTACTTAATGACATACTTATGGAAAATAATTTTTGTTGTCTTGAAATGACTAATAAAATTTAAGAGTGTTTATAATACTACTACTGTATTTATATTTTCTCTATATACTTTAAGTGGAAAGACGTAATCTCTGCCTACCCCCGTGGGAAAAAGGCGTGAGTGTATGTATGTATGTGTATGTATATACTTTAAACACTAACCGCCACGTTCATACAACATTTTTATTTGAGGTTTATTCAGTATTTAGAATAACATTCAATAGTGTCATTTGATGTTTAATAAATAATGTTACTTATAAACGCTTTATAAAGCTTTTATAAGTGAAATGGGTTTATCAAATAATTTATTCCGCAATGTTGTTACGTTAATAAATTTGTGTGAACAATAGAATTAATAAATTGAATTTCACATTTTTATAGTTATTATAATTATTTGTGATTTTTGCCTACCAATATGCTATGCAGAGATACGGCTTACACTCCTCAAGCAGTAAGGGTCTCTGATTGTATTCCCGGACGTGACAATTTAGAAAACGTCATTTTATAAAATAGCAGTTATTAGAGTAAGATCTCAGAGCCCCTAAGATCTACGTCATTTAAACAAAGATGAAATTTTGAGGATTTCTAAAAATGAGTCAAAACATTTTAATTCTTAGAAACAACCTAAAATTCAAAGATTTTTTGCTAAAAATTATTTACACTTCTATTGTTTTCGATTTATTGCATCTAAATATCAGTGAGTGATCATAACTATAATTATTGAATTTTTTTAACAAACTCTATAAATAATATTACCCTAATTTTAATTATCTGTCTTATAAAGTCACGTAATCTTGTCTCTCGCATTTATAAGCACGAATAATGCCCTCATGCTCGAACTCACAGGGGAAACTTTAAGGCGTCTGGGAAAATAATTGGTCCATGGGATTGATCTGGCTGCATACAAAGAGCCTTGAAGTAGGACCATGAGTAATAAATGTAAAATGTAGGTTTGCTACTATAAACCTAGATTAAATTATTTTTAAATAATCTTCATAATGCCTGGCGGAAGTAATAGCCCACAGAAATGGTCAGTCAATATCTATTTTTGATAATATTCTTGAAAATATATTTGAACATGAGCGTATCTACTTTACCGTAGGTTAATGAGGCTTTTAATCACCTTTAGTTCGCCATACCTATGAAAATGGCCCCGCTTTCGAGCTAGTAAGTAAGCATACTGTCTTAATTACATAATAGACCAGAAATTCTCAAAAGTTCAGCCTTGCTAAAGCGACGTAGGTGTGGAGGCTCTGGTATTTTGGACTATATGGTTGTGCTAGCAGACTAACTAATACAAAATGTGGTCTTATTCTATAATACAAGACGCATTTATACATACACAGACTTATACAGCGACGGTGATCCTGTGGTCTCGGCACTAGTCTTCCGATAGCAAAATTCGGAATGGCGGCCAGTACCAATGTATTTCGATTCATATGTATATTTATCTACCTTGAAGGAAATATTGCGAAGGAACCTGCGAAAAAATTGAAAAATGTATGTGAAAACGACTAATCCATACTAGGTTAGCGTTGTTCTTTATAAGGCTCAGTCTCCCTAACATGGTGAGCCGATTCGTGCTCCTCGGTGTAAAATTATATGAGCTATGACGAAACATCACACATCTCAAAGCAGCTATTAGTACCAAGAGTTATGTAGGGGAGTTCTTATACAACTATTGGTACTGGTTGCTTGTGGAGGTTGTGGAGGGTTGTGGAATCACAACCTTTATTATCCGATTTTAAGTCATTGTCAAAAAGCAATACTATAAAACGGACCGTTTTCTTGAAAAACCTATAACTTTTCTCTAACAATTCGGTAATTTAAATAAAAATCAAAATAAATTCTCCTTTTTTATTAAATTTCCGACAACTCTCTAATAGATTAACTTCTTGGATTATATTTATCTAGTTGATAGCTTTCACGTTTAAGTAAATAAACTAAACTTGTGTAAGTTAATAGAATTCTAAAATAAGTTGAAAGCTTCAATAAATTTACTAAACTATTATTTGACGTGTTGATACTATTAAGCCACTATTGAGCATTTATGAAATACATTTTCACCTAAAATAGTTTACCAAAGGATCACGCCTAATAGCTCACACGCCTAATAGCTAATAGACAGGACACATCAAATAGCTCACGTCCGCTATTATGGATGGCAATAGCAAGTTCCATAACTTTTTATTAATACAACATTACTGTTGTTTACATTAACATCAAAACAAAAGTTTACACGTTTGTTTCGTTGTTAATGTACAAATAAATGGAAAAAATATATCATTTCTTACATTTACGTGGCAATCGTATTTAGTGAATGTAACCTAAGCTGTCCTAAGATTGAAATAATATGATAACATAATAAGCAGTAAATCGAAAACATAATGTACTTATTCTTATATATTTTATTAATTATTATTGTCGCTTATGTCACGTGTCTTTATAAAACACGGTCCTTTATAAGACGTGGTGCGCGTGGCAATTTTTGTTGTTAACTTTTTTCTAAAACTTGTATATTCGTGATATCCCGTCAAGAAGAACAACATATCCGAGTTTCAGCTGATTCTGCCGTACGCCAAGATTTCTCACTCAAAACTTCAGAGCCCCCTAGCGGCGATTTTCGTCGTTAACTTTTTCTATAACTTGTATTTTCGTGATTAGCTCGTCAAGGAAAACAATACTGTTGAAAATTTGGAGTCGATCACCGCTCGCCAAACTGCCATATTAACTGTGCCATGTAGGTACTTTACTGCTTTGGGATTTTACTTCATGCCATATTTCATAATTCTAGGTCAACAAGAAGTAGCCTACAGATTCTGCTTCCTTTGCGAGTGTTAAAATGATAATATTTTCACTGCTGAACAGAATTGCTGCTTATTTGATATAAATTTCTAAGAATAAGGGACTTGACTGACTGCCAGACAAACAAACATGTAATTCTGTAAGAGTTCCTTTTTTTGATATTGAATACGGACACAAAAATATACATGTAGTGACGATAGAAATCCCTAAAAAAAGGTTTTTATGAAACATTTTATAAATACGTAATGCTCGTAGCGTCTTTTTAACCGTGAACGCATTCGATTCATTCTTTTATACCTGATGCAATGTTCATATAAAATACTATTATTAACAACTAATTTAATAGGACAATTTATTCTACCGATAGACAAGAACACTAAAGGAAAAAGTGTGTTCAAATACGGGTGAATGTTAGAACTATAATCAGCTAGATCGCTAAATCTATGTAACCTCGTCTGACCATAGAAAAAAGACAACTGCTGGATCGCTTGTCGAAGTATAAATTACGTTCAACCAAAACGTCGTAACCGCCGCTTATTTATGACGTTTTGCCGAACGCAGTGAAGCATGACGTTAAAGCGCTTTGTATCAAAAAGTTTTCACCGCAGAAGCGATACCAAATTTAATAAGCACATTGTACCTCATACACTTATTATGATTTATAATTAGAGATCGGATAATCGGATGCATATTTACCTAAAGTTAATTTTTGGCTCACAAATTATGGAAGCGGCTTTTTTAAATACATTTTGTTAAATAAAAATCCCGGGAAAATACGGGACTGCAAATTATACTCTGTCCATTATGTTATTTTCTTTTTGACATATCGCGCGTATGAAATATTGTTTCTATTTTCAAATTATAGTACTACAGTAATAATATACTTTCTAGACGGGTAACGCCCACATAGTGAAGTGCTCTGTGCATAACAAACTACCACAGACAATAAGCAGTTCTTGAAATCAGATAAATCGATAAATTGTCTTCAAATCAAATATTTGTAAATTTATTTATTTCCTTCTCGACAGCTACCTTACATTATTTATAGGTATGTGAATTTTAATATTAAAACGCATATGTAGTTAATAACATCTACGTTAAGTTTAAATCAAGAATTATGATCAAGAATACTTAGAAAATCACATACATACCATTTTTTTAACAAACTAGGTAGGTAATTGGTAATTCGCCAAAAATATAAAATTTTGCCTAATTTACTTGGCATGTGTAAAACTTTATTTTTTCATATATTTCTGATCCATTTAAGAGAGAAAAAGGAAAACTTTCTTAAATGGATCAGAAATATACGAAAAAATAAAGTTTTACACATGCCAAGGAAATTAGGCAAAATTTTATATATTTGGCGAATTACCCCAATTGGGTAATTCGCCAAATATATAATATAAAAATTAAACAAGTAAATTTATTTACATTATTTATTACATAGATTCATCAGATTCTTCTTCGTAAATTACACTAGACTCGTCAGTTGAGTCCTCTGTTACATAAATAACCAATTCTTGTGCCATCATGTTATCAATTGCAACATCTCGATCCCAATCAGACATTATTAATTTTTTTGTCCTCTGTACAACACTCGCCCAGTTTTCAGGCGTCACATCACCACACGCGCTAGTTAATAACTGCAACATTTTATTTGCTGTAAACGGCGGCGTTGTGTTATTTCTTGCTGCCTTCCCTTTAATTTGTGCCCATATCAATTCGATGGCATTATACTGACAGTGATACGGTGGGATTCTAATGACAGTATGTCCATATTCCGCAGCCATTTCATCGACGACGTATCTTTTAGGTATACGTTTCGAATTTAAAATTCTTATCAGCTCCGCTTTCAACAATGTATCAGTCACATCCTCACCATTATCACGAAGCCAGTTAACAATTTGGTCTTTGGTACTGCTTTGCGTTGGCTTTTTATTTATTTGCCGCGAATGATAGGGCGCGTTGTCTATAAATATAATTGAAGGTTCTTCTAGTAGCGTCAACATTTCCCTAAACCAACTTTCATATACTTCTGCATTCATCTCTTCGTGATAGTCACCAGATTTTTTGGATTTAAAAGTTAGCAAAGCATCTGTTACAAATCCTTTTGCAATGCCTGCGTGGCAAACTATAAGGCGTTCGCCCTTGCCTATAGGCACAGCCGAAGTAGATGCTGCAGTGTCGTCAGTCCACGATCTCGATATTGTATGATTAGCATTGAGCCAAGTTTCGTCAGTGAAAACCACATTCGACCAGTCTTCGATTTGTTTAGCTTTCCTTAGAAAATCACAGCGAGCCAGCGCTATATCATGGCGTTCCAATAAAATTTTTTTCTTATCAGACTTTCTGTAAAAAAATCCAATTTTTCTTAGCACTTTACCTAGCGAAGATTTTTGGCCACGGTACAAACCACTGTCTCTCAGTGAAATTACCATTCTTCTTACAGTTGGGATTTCTTTACGTTGATAGTACGCGTATATATGACGACGAATAGCATCGGCATCGAAATCATCAATGTTTGTAACTTTACAGAGTCGGAGCTTTTTTTTCGGTGAAGACAGTTTATTACTCTGCATACCACTACTGCCGTAGGCTTCTTTAGCAATTTTTGTGACTGTTGGAATACTAATTCCTAAGGCGGCAGCAACACGGTTGCGAACCTGCGATATTGGTAGTAGCGGTTCACCATTTTGACATTCCTTCTCAAAGTATTCATGAAGGCGTCTCACAAACTCCCTCGATTGCCCTTTTAACACAGTTCCTTTCGGCATATTGAGAACTTAATTAAGCTCTACTGTAGACTGTACGTATTGATAAGGAGGAATATAAATACTCAACTCAACTTATTATATTGTACAACAATACACAATGAAAGCAATGAATGTGATACAAGCGTTGTATGGCAAATGACAACCAAATGGCGTAGCCGTATTTAATGACACATACAATCTAACGTCACTCCTCACAACTCCCGTTGCCTAGACAACCCCATAGACAATATATGACAATTTATTTCATGTATTTGAAAAAACCAGATAAACGAATTTAATATTTATAATAAAAATAATATCGTTGCATTAAATCGATTAAAAGTTATTCTTAAATAAAATCGATATTCTGTTTTAATCGAATCGGTAACTTGCGAGTTCATCACTGATTTCAAAATATCTTAAACTGTCAAAAAGAAAATAATATAATGGACAGAGTATAAACGTAGTGATATTGTTTGAAAATTACTAAATTAGCACGTGGTATTTATTTTCAAAAGACCGAGACTTCGGGTTCATTTATACAACTATGCCTATTATATATACTATGCTATATTTACATGATTTAGAACCGGAATTCCGGGATTTTTATTTATGGAAATAAAATAAAAAGACAGTTCCATACTTTGTCAAAAACTAAATTAGGTAAATAAATAAACATCCGGCTATCCAATTCCGCAATCCCGGGATTTTTATTTAACAAAACAATAAAAAGCCGTTTCCATACTCTGTCTTAAACTGACTTTAGGTAAATATGCATCCGATTATAAGATCTCTATTTATAGGTAATAGAAGGAATGGCAACATAAAAAAAAACAAAATATTAGGACTTTATTTAATTATTACTACTATATAAATTTGTACTAAACAATAAAAAATTACGAACTAAATATTTTATAATCACCCGTCTATTATATATTAACACGTCTATACATATATTAACCTAAAAGTCGCCGCGTAAATTGAGGAACATCTGTATGGCTTTACTCTATGATTTTAGCAAGCACGTGCCAGCGCGGCGTCAATAAATACAAAATATTGTTTACGTTGTATAATTATAATATTATTATCCTTATTTCCACTTAAACGACTAGATATTTCACTCACTTAAATTTTCAATAATTATTTTTGTTCAGGTTTACTATTTAAGCTCTGTTTTAATTATGTTTATTGTCGGCCTATGAGCGATGCACACTGCGCGAATGGCGTTGGCGACGACTCACTGAGCGAGGTGCAGAGTCTTCTCAGAGCTGCACTTCACTGGAACGTAGTGAGTGTTCGGGCGGGCGAATCTAGTACGTAGTACATATATATCGATGGGAAAATGCAATTACGAAATTAAAAAAGGTTTCAAGGAGAGTGTGTCGATTTTTTTTAAAACGAACCCCTTTTTAAATACCCTAAGAGGAAATTTGTGGAAAATTAATCGTTCGACGGTTTTAATCCTCTTTTCGGTCTCTCGGTCGGAAAAAGGAACGATCTTCGAGGCCAGATAATTAGAATAAGTAGGTAGTTGATAGCGAACATTACAATTAATTGGAATAGGAGGCCATCTGGCTTCCCAAGCTAAGGTACATCTTAAAAGAATAATTGCAACATACATAAGAAGTGCTATCCATTCTACTAGTAAAGAACAAAAGTAATGAGTTCTCAGTTTCTGTTAAAAACAGACCTTCGACAATCAGTATTAAAATTTATATAACTAAACTTAAATAAACTAAAAGTAAATAAGGTTAAATGTAAATTAGAGTTATGACATTCAAAATACGTGATATAATCAATGAATACAGGAATTGAAACTTATTTTTGGATTGTGAAATATACTCTAAAATGACTATTATCCCGTAGGCATATAGTCACACACGCCATGATGACAATAACCAAAATGATTATTTATCAATAGATGTAACTAAAACAATTCAAGGAATCGCAAGGATTCACAAGGAAGGAGTGACTTCCTTGATGAAAACTACGGGAGGAGGTGAAGGCATTAGGCTTCCGAGTTTCACAAATTGAACAACAAGCACGAAAAACCACGAAAAATGAAAATATAAATCATAAAGAGGTGACAGATGGAAGTAAGGGAGATATCAGTATTATTGGAGACACATTTCGCTACAGTACGTCCCGTGAAACAGAACTTACTTTAAACAATATAAGTCAGATAATAACTGAAAAATTGAAAGAAAATAACGATTCTATTATTTCTCAATTACAAAGTACTATACAAACAGAAATAAATAAAGCTATACTTGCATTAAAACAAGAATTAAGTAGAGAATTAGAAAACATTAAAAAACAAAATACAGAAAGGAAAGTAGACATAGAAAAACTTAGCTCGGAAATTGAATACATAAAAAAAGAAAATGAAAAATTGCGTAGTAAAATATTGGAGTTAAAAGATACAGATATAACACAACCAAGTTGCAATACTGATTCAAATAAAAGTAAAATAGTTATATACGGTGTAGAAGAAATACATGGAGAACCTGAGTGTGATATAGAGCATAGAATATTAAGTGCATTCCACAATATATTGAATGTTGATTTAAGGGGCTACATAGAAGATTTTCATAGAATCGGACGATATCAAAACAAAACTAGACCACTAGTAATTGAGCTAATAAGTAAAAGGATGGTCAAATACCTCCTAGATAATAGACATTTGTTTCAGGGTACAACAATAACAATATTACCATACCTAGATAAAAAAGCACAACAAAAGCGAAAGGTAATGTACGAAGAAATGAAATCTGCTAGGCAACAAGGTTTACATGCTATAGTACGAAATAACCAACTATACATACAAGGAAAAAGGATAAATTTACCGGACAAGAAAAGAGAAGTATCAGATGCACTTGAAGAAATCAATAACGACAAGAATACAAATCAAAAAAATTATAGCAAAAACTACTCCTTTCGAAACTACACCAACATCACATATTAAAATTCTATACCAAAATTTTCAAAGCATTTTTAATAAACGACATATATTAGAAGCATTTTTAAATGAGGAAAACAATTATATGGCAATTTGTGTATGTGAATCATGGCTGAAAAGAGAAAAATTAGATCTCATACAAATACCATACTATAAAATTGTGTCATCCTTCTGTAGACGAAATCGAGAAGGAGGAGGCGTTTGTATTCTGCTGAGGGAAGAAATTGAAAGTATCGAAGAAACAACTATTACAAATATGTCCGTAGAATATGTATTAGAAGTATGTGCAGCTATATTATTAAAACATAAAATATTATTAGTTAACATATATTGGAATAGAAGAGAGGAAGACTTGTTTTATAATATTTTACAACATTTGATAGACTATATTAACATTAAATATTCTAAATATAAAATAGTTTTAGGTGGTGATTTCAATATAGATGTACTTAGTGGAGGGCAAAAAACTAATCGCCTTCTAGACCTTATGCTTGAAGGAAAATTTATTCAACACATAAAAGAACCAACACGTAAAACATTAATGACATCATCGTGCATAGACTTAATATTCACAAACTTTACTCATTTGAGCTTAAATACCTCTGTAGAGGAATTAGGATTCTCTGACCACGCGGGTGTCGCTTTACATATGCAAGTCGAGGAAAGTAATAAACATATGTTATATTATACACAAAAAAGAATTTTCACGAAAAATAAAATTCAATTATTTAAAACAAGTTTAAATAGAATAAATTGGTTTGACATCCTATCCTTAAAAAATAATGTTAATGAAAACTATGAATCATTTCATGATACACTAATCAGGCTCCTTGATACACATATTCCAAAAAAAAGAATCATAATTAATTCAAAACCAAAAAAAGGCTGGTTGACTCCAGGGCTCAAAATTTCTTGTAAAAATAAAAGATTATTAAAAATTTTCGCACAGAAATCCAATAATAAAATAATAAATGTATACTATAAAAAATACGAAAAGATACTAAAAGCTCTAGTTATAAAATCAAAAAAAATAAGTTTCATCAAAAGGTTAAAAAATTCAACTAATACTACAAATAGAATGTGGAACATAATAAACGAAAATACAAATAAAAAGAAACGTCTTGAGAAACGAAACATTGTTTTAAATATTGGCAGCAGGAAATTAACAAACCCAAAAAATATATCAAATTCATTAAATGATTATTTTGCATCTGTGGGTCGACAAGACAAACCAATAACATTAAACAAAATAGAAAATAGTGAAACTCATTTTATCTCACCATGGTAAATGAAGGGGAGTCTATAACATTATCAAAAATCTAAAAAATAAGAACAGTACCGGAGTAGACGAATTGCCACCGTCACTGATTAAGAGTTGTGCTACAGCACTGGTAAGTCCTATAACATTTCTAATCAACCAATCATTCGACGAAAGCGAATTTCCAGACTTATTAAAAAAAACCATAATAAAACCTGTATTTAAAAAAGGTGATAAATTAAACCAAAAAATTACCGCCCAATAGCGTTGTTACCGACTGTTTCAAAATTGTTTGAAAAATGCATGTGTAACCGTATCTACAAATTTTGTGAGAAATTTAAAATTTTTAATGAAGGTCAAAATGGGTTCAGAAAAAAACGATCAACAACATTAGCCGTATACAAGTTTATCCAAGAAGCCCTTAATATAATTAACGATAAAACATACGCAGTCGGAATTTTGTTGGACATGTCTAAAGCATACGATAGGGTACAGCACGGCATTCTATTAAAAAAACTTTATAGTATTGGCATTCGCGGAAAAGCGCATAAATGGATAGCTTCGTACCTAAAAAATAGAGAGCAGTTTGTGGAGATAGAATACTTCAATAATGGGAAAGTTGAAAACGTCCGTTCCGAACCCAAAATTATAAATGCGTCTATACCACAAGGAAGTGTGATTGGCTGCCTTTTATTCCTTATATATATAAATGACCTTCCCCGAGTTTTGAATGATCGCTGTGTTTTGTTTGCCGATGACGTATCAGTGCTTACATCTTGCAGTGACAATACGGACATGGAATATAAAATAGATTCAATACTAACATCAATAACGGAGTGGATGGAGAATCACTCTCTCATATTAAATTATAATAAAACGAAAATTATAATATTCCATCCTAGACAAAAGAAAGATTTGAAAGTCGATTTTAAATATCGTAATACAAGCTTGGAAATTGTTGATAATTGCACATTATTAGGTTTAACTATTGATAAAAACATTAACTGGAATTCGCATATACAGAATATAAAAACAAAGTTATCAAGATTCGTATATGCTCTTCGCGAAATAAAGAAGTGCACAGACCTGAACACTGCTATCACTACTTACTATGCTTATGCTTACTCGTGGCTGAACTACGGCGTAATTCTTTGGGGAAATAGTGTCAAAGCATCTGATATCCTCACTATGCAAAAGAAACTGGTACGTGTGCTCGTAAACATACAACAAACGGACAGCTGTAAACCCCAATTTAGACGATTAAATATATTAACCTTACCCTGCTTGTATATCTATGAGATTTGTAAATTCGTAAAGAGATACGCAAACTTTTTCACTCAGAGGCAAGATGTACAAAATAAGTATACATTGCGGTATAGGACAATGCTGTCCCTTCCTTCATCACAATTAAAATTGCATTCGAGCAGTCCCTTCGTAATGTGTATCAAAATATTCAATAGGCTTCCTACACACATTAGAAATATGTCAGAGGAAAAAATATACTTAAAACAAATAAAAACTTTACTGATTCAAAAGTGCTATTATTCGGTACAGGAATATATGTGTGACCAAAATCTATAAAAACTTAAACAATGACATAATAAATTGATTTGAAAACTATATAATAAAATGCACAAAAATACTTAAATACATATAAAAATAAAATTAAATTGAAATAATATATAATTTATAATCGTAAATTCCACAAAATAATTAATAAAAATGAATATAACAATGATACTTAATTTAATAATAATCTAATTAATCATATGACAGATAGCTAAATAATAATATAGAGATAATACATAAGAAGATCATTTGACATAGTAATATTCAGTTATGGTTTTCTTTTATTTTTAATAAATGATAAGTCATCCTCTCTCCTACATTTGCTGTGCCCGACAGGGTCCATAATGTACAGAATATTTATAACACCTATGATTACCATTGTGGAAAGCAAAATAAATGAAATGAAATGAAATGAAATGAGTGCAACATGGATGTACAGTGTGTTCCTGAACATTCCAACGAGAATCTTGTTTCGGTCGTCGTCCAGCTTAGCAAAGTAGTATCCTATCCTCTGGATGAAAAGAACATACTGATGTGCTCCAGGGTTTCTAAGGCAAGCCGTGATTCTACTAGACCTCGATCTGTTATTGTGAAACTGTCCTCGCCCCGTATACGTGATTCCTTTATTGCCGCTTGTTATAAATTTAATAAAGCGAATCCGTTAAATAGATTGAGCAGCGCACATCTAGGGATGGGTGGCGACAAAAAACAAATATATGTGTCGGAGCACCTGTCACCAACAAATCGTTCTCTTCATGCCCAAGCACGAATCTTTAAAAAAGACCACAATTTTAAATATTTATGGGTTCGTAACGGTAGGATACTGATACGCAAGGATGATTCATCGCCAGCTATTTGGATTAAGAACACCGAAACATTGCAAACATTAATCAAAAGCTAGTCACTTTAATTTGTTTAAGTTTATTGTTTTTCTCCTTTATAATTGTTATTGTTATAATATATATAATTGTATATGCAATTTTGTATAAAAATGGACAGCTTAAGTATATATTATCAGAATGCTAGAAGCATTCGTGGTAAATTAAAAAATATCTATTTATCTAGTTTGAATTGTGATTACGATATAATTGTGATTACTGAAACGTGGCTGAATGATAGTGTTTCTGATGCGGAGGTGTTAAGCAACAACTATGTAATTTATAGGAGGGACCGTAATCTTATTGCTTCCTCTAAATCTGATGGTGGGGGGTTACTGATAGCTGTGTCCAAAAAATTGTCTTCACGTAGATACATCTCTTATGAAAGCTTAAATGAGGATCTCTGTGTAAGTGTTACTGGTATAGTAAAGGGGCGCACGCGTAATTTACTTATTTATGCTATTTATCTCCCGCCCCCTGCGACTTTGTGCAAATTGGAGTCACACCTTGACGCTATCAGTGATGCAGTATTACAATTGAAATGTGAGGATCTCGTAGTCATCGGTGATTTTAATTTGGATAAACTTGATTGGCATTCTCGTTCCTTGGTTAATCCTCCCACGCACTCATCCTTTGGTTGTGGCATAGGTCGATCAATTACAGATTTTATGGAGGTTCACAATCTTCAACAATTTAATTTAGTTCCTAATTGTGATAATAAAATGTTGGACTTAGTTCTGTCTAGTGTAAAGAGCGTTAAAGTCAACATAGCTTCTCCGCTTAGCAAAGTCGACATTTTACACCCACCGTTGGACATTCTATTGGATTATCCCATGGACAGGTTTTTAAGTAAAGAGAGGATAAACAAATTCAATTTTTTCAAAGCTGATTATGCTAAAATAAATGCTGCCTTATCTGAAGTAAAATGGGACGAAATATTGCCATCTTCATCTCACATAGACGATGTTATAAACGTTTTTTATAAAACCTTGTGGTTAATAATTGAAAAATATACTCCACTTATTAAATACACTAAATGTCGTTACCCTATTTGGTACACACCGAGTCTTATAAAAATTATAAAAGAGAAAGATAAATACCGGCGTCGTTACAAATTGTACAAAAATCCTATCGATGAAATTGACTTTAAAAACGCTAGAACCCGATGTCATAATTTGATAGAATCGTGTTTTAAAAATTATTTATATAAAATTGAAGAGTCTATTTGCAACAATAATATGAAATCTTTCTGGTCATATATTTCTAATAAGCGCAAGTCTGATTCTACCATTCCTAACGAAATGAAATTAAATGATAAAGTGTTCTCCACTAATGTCTCAATTTGCGATGCGTTTGCAGATCATTTCGCTTCTGTCTATGTTGATATCAACAGTGGCTCCTTAGCTTCCACCGCTTTTGGACCACCTGAGGCTACAGACCATCAGACTCTTGGATCTTTATCAATTGAGCTTGTGACAGTTCAGAAAGTTTTGAAAGGACTTAAAAGAACTCTCGGTGCTGGGCCCGATCTGATTCCGGCTGTCTTTATTGTTAACTGTGCGGCTAATCTGGCAATTCCACTGACTACCATTTTCAACATGTCTTTGTCTTGTGGCATTTTCCCACGAGTGTGGAAATCGGCAAATATTATTCCGATTCTGAAAAATGGAGATGCCAATAATATAAGGAATTATCGTCCTATATCTTTACTATCAATTTTTGGGAAAGTTTTTGAATCTTTAATATGTCCGATATTAAGTTACCACCTGAAACAAATTTTGATTCCAGAGCAGCATGGTTTTAGAAATAAAATGTCCACAAATACCAATTTAGTTAATTATCTTTCCGATTTAAGCGAATCTGTTGATATGGGGTTCCAAATTGATTCTGTATACACCGATATAAGTAAAGCCTTCGATAGAGTTCCTCATCATTTATTACTTAGAAAATTGGCTTTTTGTGGTGTGCATGGGTCTTTATTGAGATGGTTTGAGTCTTATTTGCGAAATCGTTCGCAAAGGGTCGCAGTGTGCAATAGCTTCTCTAGAAACATAGATATTACTTCTGGCGTACCGCAGGGATCGCACTTGGGTCCGGTCCTCTTCTTGGTATTCATAAACGATTTAGGAAATGTAATACAACATTCTGCGTTTTCATTTTTTGCTGATGATCTTAAAGTTTATAAAGTTATAAAAAATTTTGAGGACTCACTTCTTTTACAAAAAGATCTCGATAACATCAATAAGTGGACTAAATCTAACGGTCTACCTCTTAATATTGAAAAATGCAAATATATTTCTTTCACTAAAAAGAAGAAACCTTTTAATTCTATTTACCATATTAACAACAATGTGTTGGAAAAAGTTGATAAAATAAGAGACCTCGGAGTTATATTTGATAGTCGTCTATCTTTTGTTGATCATTTTGATAATATTATTTCGAAAGCTTTTAAAATGTTGGGATTCATCTGGCGAAACTGCAAAATTTTCAAAAATCAGCAAGCTCTTATTCAAGTATACCATGCTTTGGTACGGAGTGGTCTTGAGTACTGTGCTAGTGTTTGGAACCCTCACTACCAATGTCATATTGATAGGATCGAGAAAGTTCAGAAACGGTTTATGTTCTTTTTAACAACTCATTCTAAAATGCTTCGCTGCCTTACTTCCTATCACGATAGACTAAAATATTTTAAATTTTCATCACTCGAGGACCGTCGATGGATAGCCGATCAATTATTGTTATACAGGATCTTAAAGGATCACTTTGACTGCCCTCAACTTCTTGAGCGAATACGTTTCACTGTTCCAGTTCGTCCTTCCAGGCACGGAAATTTTAGGCCATTTGTAATTAATATATTCAGGACTAATGTGGGGCGTCACAGTGTGATTCCGAGATTGTGTAGGGAACATAATGCCTTTTATAATACCAGTAAGGTTGACTTGTTGTGTACTTCTTTGCAATCGTTTAAAATTGAACTTTTATTATTTTTAACGCCCAGAAATAAATAATAATGTAAACGTTTATTATGAAATTAAAAATATAACTGTTACATACTGTTAGGGACAAAAGAAAATAGTTTTGATTTTGTTATCTTGCTCTATCTGTTACACTTATTTTTGTATCAGTAATTCCTAGTGATTAATTAGTAATTAGCTAAATAAAAAATTAATTTAAATTAATATTAAGAACACCTGGTTAATGCTTTATGAATGTTGAGCTTACCTGTAATTGGGTTTGCACTCTAATAATGTATTAATGCATGCTATATGATTTCATGTCAATAGTGTAAAATCTGTTGGTAAACCTTGAATAAATAAATAAATGAATATATGAAATAAATAACTATTATACGAAAAAAAGAGTTTCGTAGCTGAGATGATTTAAAGCACGCTAATGATCCCTTCACATTGCTTCACTAGCAAACATAATACGTGAATTAGTTAACTAACACAAACCAATACAATACCGAATTGAGTTTCATTCGATAATTACGTACTCTTTAATTCCGACGTGGGCGCAAAGCAAACAAAATAATATTGTCATACAATTTAATTATTTTAATTTTGTTAAGAGTTACTGGAACAAAATTCACACTCATCCGCCACGGTGCTCATATCAGCATTCCGTGCGGTGATCGCTTCCCTTCATAACTGGATGACAAACAAATTGTCGTTTTAATTATTAATATATTTAAAATACAAAACTTATCATAGCCAAATACAAAACAAAATACTTCGAGGCGACAGTGCCGAGGCACAGGCACCTCGCGAACGTTGTCTTCGACTGCCTTTTGGATCGAAGTTATTAGGGACGATACTGCGTTGTCTATATCGGTGTTGTTTGATAGACAGTCCGCATCGAGAGAGATGGTATTGTTCTCGATAGCGGTCGCTAGGGTATCGTGGAATCCTTGCCAATCGGTGATTCGCTTTGTTAGCGGTGGCTGTATCGTTTGAGGGCCTAGGACCAGTGACACCGGTCTGTGGTCTGAGCCTAGGTCATCCAACGTACTAATAGAGGTAAGTCTTAGACCTACGCTTCTAGTTAAGGCGAAGTCTAGGACATCCGGTCGCGAGTTTCCATTGCACGGGTAGTATGTGGGCGTTAGAGGCGCCAACAGATCTAAGTTTAGCTCGTCTATGATGTTGATTAGACGCGAGCCGTTTGTATTCGTGAAGTTACAGCACCAGTCGATATGTTTGGCGTTGAAGTCGCCGAACATTACGACTGGCCCGCCTAGTCCTAGAATGGATTCGAAGTCGCTTTTTAGGGCTTCCTTGCCCGACTGTATGTAGACTGACACGACGTAGACGGGCTGATGCTCTGTCAGTGCCAGTCTGCACACCGTCGCTTCCATGTTTCGGACGGTCGGTGTGGGAATAGGTGTGCAGTGAAGCTGCTTCCTGTAATAGATCGCTGTTCCGCCGCAGCAGCGGCCTATTCTGTCGTTGCGGAATAGTTTAAAACCCGGAATGGAAATACCTTTCTGGTCGCTTGGTTTGAGCCAAATCTCTTGAACTAATAGTAAATCGGTAGGGTTGTCCTTTACGAACTCCTTTAATTCTAAAATGTTCGCTCGAAGTGAGCGTGCGTTGAATGAAACTAAGTTGAGGCCGTCCGGTTTGATGCGGCCGTGTGACTGAGGAAGATTCCTTAGGCTAACGTTAGTATTCATTAATTAATTTAAAATTAAATATTAAAAAGAAATTAATTTAAGAACTGAATTTACTTGAATTCAGCCAGAAGGGCCTCGTTCAAGTAGAGCGTGCAGCGCTCGATTTCGGCTTTGTTTTGGCGGCCTTAAATTGGGCCACTATGGCGCGAATCTTTGCGAAGTCGATTTTCTGCGCTATGTTGTGCAAGTACATGAGCGTTTCCATGTCGGAGTCGACTGTGGAAGGCTCGGTTGGTTGGGCCGGCTCCGGCTGAGGGCCGGGCGCCGGCTGTTTGGTGGCCTCTGGTGTGGGCCGTTTGCGCCACGAGAGTGGCCAATCGGTTGTCGCGGGCTTTGTTATTTGGGGGGCCGGAGGCCTCCGTGTGCGTATGGCCGGGAAATCTTCCTCCGCTCCTTCGCTCCTACGCTCCTTCTTGGAGTTGTAAGTAAAATGCCTTTATTATGTAATTGTTTGAAATTTTAATAAAAATGAAAAGCAAACTATATTTTATAGTTATTAAAAATAGCACTAAGAAGTGGAAAACAGTGTCCTTTTGATTTTAATCTCGAATATCTATTTAATAGGAAGTCCATGATCAATACAGAATACTCTGAATGATTAACGGCCGGTTTCTGAAACGCATGTTATGTTAACACGTTGTTAATCTCTCATTAAATCGTTGTTAATGTTAGATGTATGGATAACAGCTGGTTACTGAATGGGTTTATAGTGTAAAATTATCTAATTGACTATTTTTTGGTTATTTACTCATATATTTGGCGTTTAATAAGAAGTAGTAAACGTGTTAACAGCGTGTTAACATAACATGCGTTTCAGAAACCGGCCGTAAGTGTAGTTTAAAAATCTAAAGTTAATTGAATGACAATCTCGTCAAGTTGTTGTTTTTTTACTAAATGAAATATACCTACCCCGCTTGTCTTATGGAATAACATAGATATATAATTATTCCATCACAAATAAAACCGTATCATATGAAATAAGGAGCTGTTTATTCAATTAACCGTTAGAGTGTACTTACTGTATCCTGTCCTCTTCATTGTATCGTAATATATTATATATAATTTTATTATATTTTATTTTATAGGTACTATTTTTGTCATAGATATACACACCTTTTTTATAATAGATCCATTTAAAATGTATGACTTCACACCTTATAATCGTAATAAAGTTTGTAATTATGAACTATTTCGCGTGACTATAACTTATTATTACATTGTAAGACTTTCTGATTGGCCAAGTGATTCTCTATTGTTCGTAAAATTTATGGAACTCGCTGCTGTGTATGACGTTTTTTTATATTACAAAAATGCATCTCAATACTGCCATTAGATCACGCCAGACATCGTAAAAATTAATAAATCGTCTGAATTCCTTCTTTCTCAGCACAACAACAATGAGATAAAATCATCAAAAACTAAACTGCAAAATAAACTAAAATCCATTTGGGCATCATCCACTTACGGCACAGTTGTCTTGCAATGCATGTTCCGTTTTCAGCACGTCGATACTTAAATCTATATTTACATTGCATCGATGGACATCATTTGCCCTGTATACAGAATAATGAATTTGACTTCTTCTTTACTTTTAGATGTAATAGTTGGACAGACAATCATTAGGGCAGCTATCTAATACTTTATTTAGTCCATAATTAGGATGTACTGAAAGACATAAAATCTACATGAGTACAAAATTAAAAATACTACAATGTTGATAAAGAATTCATCGTCATAGCTAAACACAATCATAAAGGGCAATCAGACCTTAGTCAACCACGTCAGCGCCGTGCAGATTGATCGACATACACCTTTAAACTTCGCAGTTATTGGCACATTGCCTCATGATGTTTTCATTTACCATGGATAGAGATAGATGGATCAGATAAATGTACAACCAGCAACACATCAAGCTTCACTTTTACACTATGAATAACATAAGTACCTCCAGGTCAAAATATGAAGCCTTGACTATTGCTTATCCATATGAAATTCTAAAACGAAAAACACATTGTTGACCCACAGAGCAAATAGCATCCCGACTTTCTTATATAAAGAACTTATTCCTTGTTAATTAATTTATCATGCTGTGCCGACAAGCTGATATTTCTTTTCGAAGTTATTTCATAATCTATTGATAGAAATTCTTTTGTCATGATGCTCTGGTATTTAATGTTATTTATGTCAGTATTTCAAATGCTACATTAATTTAGACGACGAGACTATTAAAATGTTTAGCGTTCCACGTGTAGATCATTTCGTATTTATCTATTGTAAGAGAGTCTCAATTTATGTTAGACATATCCTATATGGTCAAGAACGAATTTAATTTTGTTAGCCTTAATATTAGATTTTTCTTACGTATAAGGTTATTTAATATCTTACCTCTCAACTGAGACTTATAATATTATAAAAAATCTTGGTAGTTTAAAATTCGTTTAAAAAATGTTACCAGGCGTTAGTCGACTGGAACATAGCCGGCTGGAACATAGCTTTTGCATATCCATCCTTACCGAGATGGATATGCAAAAGACGATAAATCCTTACAGTAGGTATACTGTAAGGATTTCTTTTCTTTATTTACAGTTGCCACAAGGATTTAAACAGGCTTTATGTTTTTATATTATGTTTTGTGAGGTTTTATAGCTTCAATAAATCGCATTCGTTTTCGCATATATTAGCGTAAGTAAAGAACTCATTTGGTTTGAAGCATTTGTTTTATTAATTTTTGTTTATTTAATTTGTTATAATTATTAAAAGTATTAAACAAGAAGAGTTACGACTATTGTTACGACTAAGCGTAGCATTTGGCATAATCTCGAAAGCGTATTTTTGCAATCTCTACACATTATCCGCAGTCGTGCACGACTGCAATCGACTTTATTGAACGTTATACGCCAATACAGTGGTAATGAGTTTTGTATGTTTTCTTTTTTAGAAAGATTAAGTGTAATAAAGCATATATGTATTAAAGGTTGTGTAGCAGAGGAACAAGTGACAAGCTTGATGGGAACTGGTACATGAAATCCTACAAAGCCAAAAATACAATTCAAACAATACCGAAATAATAATACTCATAAATCAGTTGACAAGGGTGAAATTAACCAAGAAGCAATTTTATCATTGGGCATATACAGTACACCACAAGCAAGTTAGTTTTTAGTAATTTTATTGTTGCAAAAGACTGCGTCGGTGAACTTATTACGGAGGAAAATTAATTAATACACCAAAAAACTTTTTTTAATAATTTTACTATTAATAATATTTATCAAGCTGAAGAGTTTATTCGGTTGATCGCATTAGTTTAATGAGTTTCTCTCAATAAATAGGCTATCGATTACAAATATATACTTTAAATCGCATCTGTAGTTATGGAGATAACTACAGTTTCGATTGAAAGTATATATGTATTAAGTATTCGATAGCGTATTTATTCAGAGAAACTATTAACTTCACGCTATGTCTAATATTAAATTAATAAAAAGTATGTGCACGTGGTTACACGTGGGTAATGGATGGACAAATACAATCGACCACACCAGTTATGAAAACCATTGCTGGTCAAAGAGCCATTTCATATTTACCTACACTTAAGTATTTCCTTACCACATTCAGCTTCTCAATGTCTAGCAATGTCTTGACACAAAACCTTATCATTTCTGTTTTCGTACGTCGATCAGACACCACACATCTCAGGTCAGGACTTCATTTGTTGTACATAATAAATTGAAACCTTTAAAAAAAATTAAAATATATCAAATGAACATCAGTGGCTCAGAGGTTGCGGCAACAGTTTTTAAAATATATATAATCTCTCACCGTGTCACAGTTCAAAAGGTAGCACACGTAAAGCTATCGCCACTGCTGCCGTCACCGCCACCATCACCAAAGTCAGCGAATCTCTTCAGACAAGACCTCACCGCAACAGTTATATTACATTAAGATGACAATCATATTATATAGTTTTAAATAATTTACAACATGATTGCAAAATATAAAATATGTCCCTAAAAGGATTGCAATCACACTGACATCTGATCTCTTCTGTTCTGATCTATTTCAATAGAATAGAATCGAATCAAATAGAATAGAATATAGACTAGAACAGAGCAGCACAGAACAGAATAGAACCGAATAGAATACTGATGACATTTCCGATTGCGACAGAAGTAAAAAAGCTTTCAGCCAGCTTGCATTTTTTTCAGCTGGAAGGATAATACTTTGCCTTTTTTTATAAAATATAAAAAATGATTCTATCATTAATACATTACAGGAAAATATGTACTACGAATAATATAAGAAGACTAACGACCAGCCCCGGCTTCGCACGTAAGCAATGCTATACTTAGTAAAATATTTTGATAAATTTCGTAGGGTTCAGCCTGCGTTTGCAATGTAAGCGGAAAATATGTAATTATTTACTACACCACATTAGAAACCTCAAAAATAACAGTATTTTTCCACTATTTAATGGATGTTATACATATAAAGCTTCCTCTTCAATCACTGTATTCTAATAAAAAACCGCATTAAAATCCATTGCGTAGTTTTAAAAATTTTTGCATACATAGGGATATAGGGACAGAGAAAGCGACTTTGTTTTATACTATGTAGTGATAATAAGTACACACATAAGAATACACATATATATATATATATATTCGTCGGGGGCGTCGTCGGTGGAGGAGACCGGGGGAGGTAGTGTAGCCTCCCCTGAGGAGGGCTCCCCTGTATCGACAGGGGAGCGGAGGCTGGGGGTTCCCGGTTTTTAGTGGGTAGGCCTCCCCCTTCTGGGGAAGAGAGCCCCACATAACCGCCGGCTCGCCACAGCTTGGGTATGCAATTTGATGCATTTTCCTCATTGGAAAAGAAAAAAAAAGGTGCTATAAACTAGCGTGGGGTGGTGGTGAGTCAGGCTGGAGGTTTCTGTAATAGCTAGATTCTGTAGATATCTATTACAGAAGAATATAGACCAATAACAGGCAACAACCTCGGAAAGGATACTCCACCAACCTTAGCAATAGCACTCAAATCACACTAATGAAGCGGTTGGATGACGCCCGCTTCCTTGACCTTATTGAATGGTCAGTATTTTATTACTATAATTTAATTATTACTATATTTTAACAAAGTGGCTCATCAAACTTTGAATCGTCGTTTACAACCTTTATATTTTTCAAAACTCACTATAGTTCTTTGTACCCAGCGGTATGAACTGTGTTTTGATATGTCAGTCATGAATCAGTTTCTTTTCTTATTCAGAATATTATCGTTCGTTCGGTGAAATGGTAAGATCTTTTTGTTAAGCAACTGATAGAAAGTTTTATTTTTTAATCAATATTAGTAATAATATTCGTGAACAATGGTTTTCTTAAATCTAACAAAATATTATACAAAAACAAATTAAACTAACAATCATATGATATATAAATGAATCTTCTCAAATTTTTCAATTTTATTCAAAGACACAATCATATAATTCTCGCTGCGAATTTGAATAATATTGTCAGTTTTGTTTGCTTAAATATTTTAACATAATACACACATACACTATATTATAATATACAATATCTATATTTCACTTATATTTATGGTAGGATTATTATAGTTATATATACATTAAACGTAAAACCGGATGTTCATTATCAATAACTATATTATTTTTACGATGATATAACATGAAAACTCATTTAAAGAATTTGAAGTATTTTGTGATATGATCCCTTATTTACTATAATTAAGCGTTATTCTAGATATTTGTTACAACTCCAATATATTATTATATGAAAACTTAAATACAAAACCTATTTTTAGTGTGATTAAAACTTTAAACGGTGCTTTAAAACTAAAAAATAAATTGAATCAATAGTACCACTATATTTATAGCTTTAGCCTTGCTTTAACCATCCTTACAGGAATTGTAAGGAAATACAGAAATAAGAATCTAACAAATTATAAACCAAGCCATTATTTAATGGACAGTAACATCATGCATGTCTTAATTTTAACAGTCTACAATCGAACGCCAAGCCCTTCGTTGGATTTGACGTTCGATTGTGGCTTCGTACTAAAACAATAAATAATGTCGAATGTGTGTTTAGTCAACGTTGATCTAATTCTCCTAATGCTGCTTCATGCTTCAAATGACGATAAGTATAACTTTTTACAGCATTTAGAGTTGGACCAATTATTTAAAAGTAGAGTTTTTACGTTCTTACATTTATTTGTTGATATATTTTTATCTATCTAACAGTAAGGAAACCTTGTCTATCCCTTCTCTACGATTTCTAATATTTTAATCATAAAAATGTTAAATTAATCATTTTCTATAAAATATACGTCTAACAAGTTTTTAACGACACGGCACAAGTTTACTCATCATCGGCACCAATGACGCACACACGCACAAAATATTGCACGGCACAAGTTTACATCTAATTGAACACCTTTTGTCAGACTCTAACATTAATGTTCTATTATTATCTGAAATATGGAAATATGAAAATTATTGTAATGCTATTGTTATTCCAGGCTATGAACTAGGATCATTTTACTGTAGGAAAAATTATCAAGGGGGAGAGGTTTGTATAATAATTAAAGATAACATAGATTATATAGAGAGAAGAGATATAGTAAATTATTCTGTAGAGTATGTTATTGAAATATGTGCGATAGAAATACCAAAGTTAAATATTGTAATTATAGGAGTGTATTGAGCGGATCGCCATGTACTTACATGTCAACATTTTGTACAATATTTTGTATCTTCCAAATCTTTGTTCTCTTTTCAATCCCATTCGTCATGTCGTGCCTTGCGTTCTAATTTTAATCTGACTCTGGATATACCGCCCCGAAGTACCGACTATTTTTCATATTCTTTTTCGGCTTATGCCGTCCGGTTGTGGAACTCTCTCCCTGAGGGTATTAGGGGAGCGCGAACGCTGGAGTCCTTTAAGAATCAAGTCCGTGTTCACTTCCTGTCAAAGATTCCTTAACTTAAACTAGTTATAGCCTATTGTCCTGTCCAATTACTGTACACATCCTATATTTAAATGTCCTTTTAATATTTCCCTGGTCCTAGGTTGCCTGGAAGAGATTGCTGTTTAGCAATAAGGCCGCCTTTTGTACATTTGTTATTTTCTTTTTTTTGGGTGTGAATATTTTATGAATACAATAAAGGGTTATGTTATGTTATGTTATGTCTTCTATGAACAAATCAATAAAGTATTGAAATTAATCAACACAAAATATAAAAATAAATGCGTATTAATAGGTGGAGATTTTAATATTAATGTTAAAATAAAAAATAGACAGTCTCAAGAGCTTATCAACACCATGTCTTCATTCAATTTCAAACAATTAATTCGTGAGCCTAACTCAAAACACATCAACTTGTATTGATCTTTTATTTACAAATTTTGCCAATCTTATAAAAGAGTCTAGTGTAAAAGATTATGGTTTATCCGACCATAAAGCTGTATTAGTAAAACTTGTTTCAGAAGCACAATTAAAAAATAAACACACATTTTATAAACAAAAAAGGATATTTTCAAAAATTTATATGAATGTATTTAAAAATTCCTTAAAAATAATAGATTGGAATAAAATATTTGACGATGATAAAAATGTAAATTTTAACTACAATATATTTATTAAATAATTAAAAAAAATACTTAAATAAATATATTTCAATAAAGAAGATTAAATTTAACACTACTGCTAAAAAAACATTGCTTACTAATGGCATAAAAAAATCATGTTTACATAAAAGATCTTTAAAAATATTAGTAAATAAAACAAATAGTGATGTCATTAAGAATTATTACAATAAATACAATAAAACGCTAAAGCGCTGTATTAAAATATCAATAAAACTAGTCAATATTAACAAAATGAACAAATCATACAATAAAATAACAACTATGTGGCAAATAATAAATAATAAAAATGGTAAAATAACATAAAAAAATATAAAAATATAGAGTTGCGGATGGATAAACGGAACATAAATTGCCCTAAAATGATTGCAAACATATTTAATGATTACTTTATTAAAGTCGACCAAAGACAAAATAAAGATACTCAAAAACCTATGCAAGGGCGATCTACAGTTGACCCACCAGCAAATTCATTATACCTTTACCCTGTAACAGAATATGAAGTAATTAAAATCATCAAGCAAATGAAGAACAAGCATAGTTATGGTGTTGATGGATTTCCACCTATATTATTAAAGGAGTGTACCAAAGAGCTAGCACAGCCACTTGCTTACCTTATCAATAAAAGTTTTCATACCGGTGAATTTCCAGATTTACTAAAGATATCGCTTGTCAAACCAGCCCATAAAAAAGATGACACAAGCAATCCAAAAAATTACAGACCAATAGCAATTCTACCAACATTCACAAAAGTAATTGAAAGAAACATGTTGAATAGACTGTACACATGTTTCGAAAAATTACAAATTTTTGATGATAGTCAGAATGGATTTAGAAAATTAAAGTCAACTTCCCTAGCTGTATATAAATTCATTCAAACTGCACTGCAACATATTAATGACTAGCTTTTGCCCGCGACTTCGTCCGCGTGGAATAGTGACTTCCGGCAGATTTTTGGTTTTTCCCACATAGTTCCCGTTCTTGCGGGATTTTCGGAATGGTCGAGTTTCCGCAGAATTTTTAGTATTATTATGTTGATACAACTTAAACAAATTATTTCGACCAAATTTGGTACCATAAAAACGGTCATTGTGACTAAACCTTAAAAGATAGACATATGCCGTCGCGGACTTTTTTTTAGATCATGTATAGAGGAATAATTCTTTCATACATATTTTTTGTGTATCTTGAACCGTTTTTGCAGCGCACGCAAAGAAAGCCTTCAAAAATGAATAATTTTCCCCGTTTTTTACACATTTACCGCTCTGTCTTTGCTCCTATTGGTCATAGCGTAATGTTATTTAGCCTATAGCCTTCCTCGATAAATGGACTATCCAACAAAAAAAGAATTATTCAAATCGCACCAGTAGTTTCGGAGATTAGCGCGTTCAAACAAACAAACAAACAAACTCTTCAGCTTTATTATATTAGTATAGATAAAAAATATGCGCTTAGTCTAATGCTTGACATGTCAAAAGCATATGACACAGTTTCACACGAGATCCTGTTATCCAAACTATACAGTTCAGGCATTCGAGGTACAGCATACATCTGGTTTCGATCCTATCTCAGTAATAGGAAACAAATGGTTCAAATAGAACACCACAACACAACAACCAATGAAATAGAAACAGCAACATCCGAAGAGAGGGACTTAACTTGTTCTATCCCTCAGGGGAGTGTATTGGGGTGTGTTCTCTTCCTAATCTATATCAACGATCTCCCAAAAATTCTGAACAACGAACTAACAATGCCCGTATTATTCGCAGATGATGTATCGGTATTAATAAAGTGTGAAAATAATTCAGATCCGGAAATGCTTACCCGAACTATATTCGAAAATATAACACAATGGCTAACAGCACACAACTTAGAAATAAATCTTATGAAAACTGTAATGTATAGAATGAGGTTTTATGTTTTTATGTCAGATGTTTATTTTATATGTCAGTCGGTAGAAAAATGTAAGTTGTCATTCCGCAATAAATGACGAATGGAACACACTGTTTGATTTCTAAATTAATATATATCTCATTTGGCGACGAGGATTAAAAATCTATATTGCGTAGAATCATGGCTGTTGGGAAAATTGAGCCCTTTGATTTGGATGCCGGTAACTGGAATATATATGTGGATCGGTTGGAGCAATATTTCGCAGTGAATCAAATCAAGGAAGAAATGAAGGGTCCTACGTTGCTAATTATAATAGGAAGAAATGCTTATGAGATGTTGGACAATCTGTGCACACCTCAAAAGCCTGGTAAGATGGAATACAAGGATTTGGTCGAGATTATGAGGAAACACGTGCAACCCAGGCCTAGTCGACTGGCCGAAAGGTTTAAATTTCGTCAATGTACACAAAAGTCCAGTGACAGTATAGCAATCTATGAAGCGGAATTGAAAAGGTTGACAAAAGATTGCCGTTTTACAGCTGACTCGTTGAAGGAAAACTTACTGGACCAGTTTGTGTGTGGAATCAATGATGACAGTATCCGCCAGAGATTGTTCGCCGAGGATGAGTTGACGTTTGAGGCAGCATGTAAATTGGCAATGAACATAGAGGCGGCGCAGAGAGACGCGGCGGTGGTCGAGAGACGTGCACAGCAGAGTGACGTCATGCCGAGAGCGTGGGCAGAGCCGCTGCATATGTTACAGCAGCCAAAGGGACGCGGACAACGGAGGTCGAGTGATGGCAGTAGCAAGAAGGGTAGTGACGGCACAAGGTTGACATCGCACATGGCTGTTAAGAAGGATGGACACCGCGGAGCTGCAATTACTGGGGAATGCAGTGCTTGTGGAGGGAGCCATGCGGCAGCATTATGTAAATTTCAAGCTTACGTATGTCGGGTATGCTGTAGACAGGGGCATCTTAAGAGAAAATGTCCAAACTTAAGTGGTAATAGAGCGATTCACAACTTATCGCCAGATGAAGATGGGCAGGCTGTGAGCGAAGAGAGCGATGAGGTAAATGGTAGTGCTATGTTAAGAATAGATACTTTTACGGAGGTCGTACCGTTTAAGGTAGTTGTTTGTATAGGAGGTCGTAAGTTAGAAATGGAAATTGACACAGGTAGCCTTATTTCATGTATAAGTAAAAGTTGTTATGATAAAATGTTTGCAGACTGTGTTATACATAGTACAAATCTCACCTTACGTTACTATACGGGTGAGTTAGTAAAGCCAATAGGTAAAATTAAGCCATGGGTTGGATATGGCAAAAATGTTAAGCAGTTAGATTTGTATATAATTGAAAGCGGTAAGACTAGTTTATTAGGAAGGCAATGGATAAAAGAATTAAATGTAGATATTAAGTCTGTAACCTGTAATAAGTTAATTAGTAAAAATCCTTTTAACTTAGAATTGTTCAGTTCCAGATACTCTGAGGTGTTTGCGGATGGTTTGGGTCGGTATTCTGGTGGCGCAGTGGGTTTTCGATTACGAGAGGGAGCGCAGCCAGTATACTTGCGAGCGCGGCCATTAGCGTATGCATTGCGTGAGCCCGTCGAGAAGGCACTGAATATGATGGTAAGCGATGGTATTATTTCTCCAGTTGCTACTTCCGATTGGGCCACACCTATCGTACCGGTGATGAAAAAAGACGGTACGATACGTGTGTGTGCAGATTACAAGCTAACCTTAAATAAATGTCTTGAGGTGGACCGTTTTCCGTTACCGAAAGTAGAGGATTTACTAGTTAAATTGCACGGTGGAAAAAAGTTTAGTAAACTCGATTTATGTCAAGCTTACGCGCAATTTGAACTCGATGAATCGAAAAAGTACACGGTAATCAACACACATAAAGGTCTATTTGTATATAATAGGTTAATCTATGGTTTAGCGTCTAGTCCAGGTATTTTTCAAAGGAAAATTGAACAAATGTTTGCTGATTTGCCTAACGTAGGAGTATTCCTTGATGACGTCATAATTACTGGTACTGATGACGAAATCCACATGGAGACATTACATGAGGTATTTAAAAGATTAAAGAAGTTTGGTCTTAGAATTAAAAAAGAGAAATGCACTTTCTTTGCGGATGAAGTAACTTACTTAGGGTACGTAATAAATAAGGATGGAGTGCACACTTGTCCCGACAAGATTGCAGCGCTAGAAAAAGCTCCGGTGCCGACAAACGTATCTGAGTTACGTTCCTTCTTGGGTATGGTCATGTATTATGCTAAGTTCATTCCTGATTTGAGTACAATTTTGTCACCTTTGTATAATCTATTAAAGAAGGGCGTAAGGTATCAATGGAGTGAAAGATGTATGGAGTCTTTTAAAACGGTGAAACGGATTTTAGGCTCTAGTGCAGTCTTAGTGCATTATTCTCTGGATTTACCTTTAGTGCTAACCACAGACGCTAGCAGCGTGGGGGTCGCAGCCGTTATCTATACTAATATATAAAGCTGAAGAGTTTGTTTGTTTGTTTGTTTGAACGCGCTAATCTCCGAAACTACTGGTGCGATTTGAATAATTCTTTTTTTGTTGGATAGTCCATTTATCGAGGAAGGCTATAGGCTAAATAACATTACGCTATGACCAATAGGAGCAAAGACAGAGCGGTAAATGTGTAAAAAGGGGAAAATTATTCATTTTTGAAGGCTTTCTTTGCGTGCGCTGCGAAAACGGTTCAAGATACACAAAAAATATGTATGAAAGAATTATTCCTCTATACATGATCTAAAAAAAGTCCGCGACGGCATATGTCTATCTTTTAAGGTTTAGTCACAATGACCGTTTTTATGGTACCAAATTTGGATATGTCGCGTTGTCAAGATCGGGTAACAGCCGAGGTGCGCAAAATAACTATTCCACGCGGACGAAGTCGCGGGCACAGCTAGTCTCATATAACACCCTCAGGAGAGCGTCCAGTTACGTATGCGTCCCGTGTGTTGAATTCCGCAGAGAAAAATTATTCGCAAATTGAAAGGGAGGCTTTGGCTATAATTTATGGTGTCAGAAAATTTCATCAGTATTTGTATGGAAGGAAGTTCTTGTTGCGTACCGATCATAGGCCACTGGTAACCATTTTCGGTAACAAAGTAGGTATACCTGTGATGGCTGCAAGTAGGTTACAGCGGTGGGCAGTAATACTGAGCGGTTATAACTACGACATTGAGTATGTCCGTAGTGACAAAAATGCTGCTGATGCTTTGTCAAGGTTACCGGTAGATAAGGCACCGCACATTAAACAGGAGTCTACTTATGTAAATTTTGTACAGAATTTTTTGCCAGTGACTAGAGAATTAGTTCGATTAAAGAGCGAGTCTGATGAAACTTTAAATAAAGTTTTTATGTATATTAAAACAGGTTGGCCGCAAAATTGTACAATGAAAAGCTACGATCGTATTTCATAAGAAGAAAGGAATTGTATATAGATATGGGTTGTATTGTATGGGGTTATAGGATAATTATACCGGAAGTATTAAGGAATATGTTGTTAAAAGAAGTGCATAGGCATTGTAAAAATGAAAAGTATTGCTCGCAGTTATATTTGGTGGCCGGGTATTGATTCAGATATCGAGCAAATGTGTAAGTCATGTGCGGCTTGTGTAGCTGAAGCTAGTGCTCCGACACGTGCTTCCCCAAAACCTTGGCCATTTATTTTAGAACCTTGGTCGCGTCTACATGTGGACTTCTTAGGGCCATTTAACGGAAGGACATTTTTAGTTGTTATTGACTCCACATCGAAATGGTTGGAAGTGTTCTTAATGCAGCGCACTACTGCTTCTGCAGTTGTCAGAGTTTTGCGTGAGACTTTTGCTAGGTTCGGTTTGCCTAAAGAGGTTGTATCTGATAATGGACCTCCTTTCACCAGTCAGGAATATAATAGGTTTATGTTGGATAACGGGGTTAAGGTAACTTACACCGCCGTTTATCATCCAGCATCGAATGGAGCTGCTGAAGGAGCGGTTAAATTATGCAAACGAGCTTTGAAAAAATCAATACGTGAAGGCCTGGATGTAGAGGCGGCTTTGCAAGCTTATTTGTTCGCTTATAGGAACGTAGAACATAGTACTACAGGGGTATCACCAGCTATGTTGCTACAACGCAGATCTTTGCGGTCGAGACTGGACATGCTAAGAGGGGAGCGACAGGTAGAGGACAATGTGTATGGAGCCCAAGCTAAGCAAATTAAGTATGCTAGAGGAGTTCCGAGGGAGTTAGCTGTAGGTGACGTGGTTTCTACTAGAGATTTTGTGCGAGGAAGGAAGTGGATGTCAGGTAGAGTACAGGACAAAGAAGTTGTTACAATAAATCGATCATCTCGCTCAGAAGTGACCCGATTCCTGCCAGATCCTGAACGGCGCGTGAACAAACCAGTCTCCCGATAACGTTTATAGACTCTATGAACAGATGACAGGCTTAGATGCAGTCTTGCAGCCACAACACGCTGACTAAGGCCAGAATCCAGCAATGCCACAACTTGGGCGGCTTCTGTGGGCGAAGTATCCATACGTTTTAGAAAAATAACCTTTTTTCAGACGTCCCAAAGTCACAGTATTGAAATAAAAAACAAAAAGTTTAAGGATAGGCGCCAATTTTTAGTTTTTAAACGCTAAATGTACTCCAACCCTAAACACACATTTGTCTCAAAACAGTGATTCATTTCGTTTATAAGATAAACAAATGAAATTCTAATTTTGAATTTAGAATTTTCGCTTATTACTGTAATGGCCAAACTGCCAGCTATACATTTATGTTTTTTTTTTCATCGTATGAATTCTTTTTTGTGTTAAATTCGGACAGAAACAATGAAAACGGAAGTGTTTCGATTTTTTTGATGAGAAGTGTATATCTCATCTTACAATATAAGATCTTACAATTTCATCCCTATACAAAAGCTCCATTAAATTTAAATCTCATATTAGAAGATACACAAATTGAGACAGTTCAAACTTTTAACATGCTCGGGCTATTATATATACAAATATTAATTGGAAAAGCCACATAGAACATATCAAGACTAAACTTTCTAAATTCATTTATTTTGCTTTATATGAAATCAAGACCAGTACAAATACAAAGACAGCACTAACATCTTATTATGCATATGCATATTCCTGGAGACCTATTTTTGAATTACGAATGCGACTTCGAAATCACGGATGTGACTAATAATCACCGTTTTTCAATAATTCTTATTTTTGAATATCACTGATGTGACTACCTAAGTCACAGGTGTGATTTCATTACGAGTGCCCTCACCCACTCGTAATCAAGTCATACTTGTGGAAATGTTATCTGTGTTTTGTTTGATTTTTCAGTCTATATATACAATATATATATGAATGTAGCACATATTATATATATATATATATTATATATATATATATATATATATATATATATATTAATATATATATATATACATATATATATATATATATACATATATATATTTAATAACCATAATGGTTAAGCTGGCAATAACCGGCAGCGACTACATTCATATATATTATATATAAACCTTTATATACCTATAATATATATAGATATATTATATATATATATATATATATATATATATATATATATATATATTAATATATATATATATATATATAATGCCATTATGGTTAAGCGGCAATGACTGGTACTGATGACGAAATCCACATGGAGACATTACATGAGGTATTTAAAAGATTAAAGAAGTTTGGTCTTAGAATTAAAAAAGAGAAATGCACTTTCTTTGCGGATGAAGTAACTTACTTAGGGTACGTAATAAATAAGGATGGAGTGCACACTTGTCCCGACAAGATTGCAGCGCTAGAAAAAGCTCCGGTGCCGACAAACGTATCTGAGTTACGTTCCTTCTTGGGTATGGTCATGTATTATGCTAAGTTCATTCCTGATTTGAGTACAATTTTGTCACCTTTGTATAATCTATTAAAGAAGGGCGTAAGGTATCAATGGAGTGAAAGATGTATGGAGTCTTTTAAAACGGTGAAACGGATTTTAGGCTCTAGTGCAGTCTTAGTGCATTATTCTCTGGATTTACCTTTAGTGCTAACCACAGACGCTAGCAGCGTGGGGGTCGCAGCCGTTATATCTATACTAATATATAAAGCTGAAGAGTTTGTTTGTTTGTTTGTTTGAACGCGCTAATCTCCGAAACTACTGGTGCGATTTGAATAATTCTTTTTTTGTTGGATAGTCCATTTATCGAGGAAGGCTATAGGCTAAATAACATTACGCTATGACCAATAGGAGCAAAGACAGAGCGGTAAATGTGTAAAAAACGGGGAAAATTATTCATTTTTGAAGGCTTTCTTTGCGTGCGCTGCGAAAACGGTTCAAGATACACAAAAAATATGTATGAAAGAATTATTCCTCTATACATGATCTAAAAAAAGTCCGCGACGGCATATGTCTATCTTTTAAGGTTTAGTCACAATGACCGTTTTTATGGTACCAAATTTGGATATGTCGCGTTGTCAAGATCGGGTAACAGCCGAGGTGCGCAAAATAACTATTCCACGCGGACGAAGTCGCGGGCACAGCTAGTCTCATATAACACCCTCAGGAGAGCGTCCAGTTACGTATGCGTCCCGTGTGTTGAATTCCGCAGAGAAAAATTATTCGCAAATTGAAAGGGAGGCTTTGGCTATAATTTATGGTGTCAGAAAATTTCATCAGTATTTGTATGGAAGGAAGTTCTTGTTGCGTACCGATCATAGGCCACTGGTAACCATTTTCGGTAACAAAGTAGGTATACCTGTGATGGCTGCAAGTAGGTTACAGCGGTGGGCAGTAATACTGAGCGGTTATAACTACGACATTGAGTATGTCCGTAGTGACAAAAATGCTGCTGATGCTTTGTCAAGGTTACCGGTAGATAAGGCACCGCACATTAAACAGGAGTCTACTTATGTAAATTTTGTACAGAATTTTTTGCCAGTGACTAGAGAATTAGTTCGATTAAAGAGCGAGTCTGATGAAACTTTAAATAAAGTTTTTATGTATATTAAAACAGGTTGGCCGCAAAATTGTACAATGAAAAGCTACGATCGTATTTCATAAGAAGAAAGGAATTGTATATAGATATGGGTTGTATTGTATGGGGTTATAGGATAGTTATACCGGAAGTATTAAGGAATATGTTGTTAAAAAGTGCATGTGGCCCCATGGCATTGTAAAAATGAAAAGTATTGCTCGCAGTTATATTTGGTGGCCGGGTATTGATTCAGATATCGAGCAAATGTGTAAGTCATGTGCGGCTTGTGTAGCTGAAGCTAGTGCTCCGACACGTGCTTCCCCAAAACCTTGGCCATTTATTTTAGAACCTTGGTCGCGTCTACATGTGGACTTCTTAGGGCCATTTAACGGAAGGACATTTTTAGTTGTTATTGACTCCACATCGAAATGGTTGGAAGTGTTCTTAATGCAGCGCACTACTGCTTCTGCAGTTGTCAGAGTTTTGCGTGAGACTTTTGCTAGGTTCGGTTTGCCTAAAGAGGTTGTATCTGATAATGGACCTCCTTTCACCAGTCAGGAATATAATAGGTTTATGTTGGATAACGGGGTTAAGGTAACTTACACCGCCGTTTATCATCCAGCATCGAATGGAGCTGCTGAAGGAGCGGTTAAATTATGCAAACGAGCTTTGAAAAAATCAATACGTGAAGGCCTGGATGTAGAGGCGGCTTTGCAAGCTTATTTGTTCGCTTATAGGAACGTAGAACATAGTACTACAGGGGTATCACCAGCTATGTTGCTACAACGCAGATCTTTGCGGTCGAGACTGGACATGCTAAGAGGGGAGCGACAGGTAGAGGACAATGTGTATGGAGCCCAAGCTAAGCAAATTAAGTATGCTAGAGGAGTTCCGAGGGAGTTAGCTGTAGGTGACGTGGTTTCTACTAGAGATTTTGTGCGAGGAAGGAAGTGGATGTCAGGTAGAGTACAGGACAAAGAAGTTGTTACAATAAATCGATCATCTCGCTCAGAAGTGACCCGATTCCTGCCAGATCCTGAACGGCGCGTGAACAAACCAGTCTCCCGATAACGTTTATAGACTCTATGAACAGATGACAGGCTTAGATGCAGTCTTGCAGCCACAACACGCTGACTAAGGCCAGAATCCAGCAATGCCACAACTTGGGCGGCTTCTGTGGGCGAAGTATCCATACGTTTTAGAAAAATAACCTTTTTTCAGACGTCCCAAAGTCACAGTATTGAAATAAAAAACAAAAAGTTTAAGGATAGGCGCCAATTTTTAGTTTTTAAACGCTAAATGTACTCCAACCCTAAACACACATTTGTCTCAAAACAGTGATTCATTTCGTTTATAAGATAAACAAATGAAATTCTAATTTTGAATTTAGAATTTTCGCTTATTACTGTAATGGCCAAACTGCCAGCTATACATTTATGTTTTTTTTTTCATCGTATGAATTCTTTTTTGTGTTAAATTCGGACAGAAACAATGAAAACGGAAGTGTTTCGATTTTTTTGATGAGAAGTGTATATCTCATCTTACAATGTAAGATCTTACAATTTCATCCCTATACAAAAGCTCCATTAAATTTAAATCTCATATTAGAAGATACACAAATTGAGACAGTTCAAACTTTTAACATGCTCGGGCTATTATATATACAAATATTAATTGGAAAAGCCACATAGAACATATCAAGACTAAACTTTCTAAATTCATTTATTTTGCTTTATATGAAATCAAGACCAGTACAAATACAAAGACAGCACTAACATCTTATTATGCATATGCATATTCCTGGAGACCTATTTTTGAATTACGAATGCGACTTCGAAATCACGGATGTGACTAATAATCACCGTTTTTCAATAATTCTTATTTTTGAATATCACTGATGTGACTACCTAAGTCACAGGTGTGATTTCATTACGAGTGCCCTCACCCACTCGTAATCAAGTCATACTTGTGGAAATGTTATCTGTGTTTTGTTTGATTTTTCAGTCTATATATACAATATATATATGAATGTAGCACATATATATATATATATTATATATATATATATATATAATATATATATATATATATATTATATATATATATATATATATATATATATATATATACATATATATATATATACATATATATATTTAATAACCATAATGGTTAAGCTGGCAATAACCGGCAGCGACTACATTCATATATATATATATAAACCTTTATATACCTATAATATATATAGATATATATATATATATATATATATATATATATATATATATAATAGCCATTATGGTTAAGCCGGCAATGACCGGCAGCGACTACATTCTGCGTGGAACCGAACTCTTACATTTATGTGTGTACTTTATCTATGTTGGCAGCTCTGCGTTCGACTTTCAAAAATTGGATGTTTAGGAAGCCGTGACTTCTAAGTCACCGCTGACTATTTAGTCAGCGGTGATTTCGAAATCGCATTCGTAATTCAAAATAGGTCTCCTGGCTCAAATACGGTATTATGTTAAGGGGCAACAGCGTCAATGCCAATGACCTATTTATACTACAAAAGAAATGCATAAGAATAATATACCAAATAGACAATACCAAAAGCTGTAGACCGTACTTTATAAAATACAAAATAATGACGTTACCAGCATACATGAATTAGTTACATTTGTCCATAAAAATATTAATTTATTTAGAAAATTAAAAGACACGCATAACGTAAACACAAGACACAAAAATCGACTATATTTACTTATTTCTAGAATAAAAATGCTAAGTACCAGTCCATACTACATGGCTATAAAACTTTACAATAAATTACCTACTAAGATTAAAAACGAACAGAAATTCTCAATTTTTAATAAAAACCTAAAAAAAATATCTAATAAGTAAATGTTTCTATAGCATAGAAGAATACCTAAAGAATACTGAATGTGAATGATTCTAAATAAACGATTTACAGAAACAAAAATAATAACAAAATAAGTTGTACATATCATACTTAAATAATAAATTGCTGAAACTTGAAATTGTAGAAGGTCATGAATATGGCGCTCTGTAGATACTTATTAAGTAGGTACTTTTAATCAATATTATTATCAATCATTTTAAATTTCTCAATATGCAGTGCCCTTGCAGGGTGTCATGTGCACAATTGTTATATTTACCCATCTTATGTAACCGTGACAAGCATGATTAATAAATAAATAACTCTCTTTACCCAGACCTGTTAACTCTATAGCTTCTCTTTCAATATAACAGATAAACTATGAGGATGACAACCGTGAAAATTATCACGTAAAATTTTTAAGAGTAAAGCATCTGATAGTTGCATTTTAGTCTACGGACTTTACAAATGTCTGCTTGAGTATAGTTTGAAATATGTGGCGCTAAGAGGGTTCTATATCACCAGCTCTTTCTAATTGTAGATAATCAAGCAGCAATTTTAGTTTAAAAATGATTTTAGAATACGAGCCTTAGATGCGCTGTAGGTAAGCGTTATGTGCCACATGTAAGGTGGCCAAATAATTGATAGAAAATAATTTCACACATTTGGCTCATGGATTGCCTTAATGGTACATATGATATTATCCAGGCGTGAAACGAGCGTTAGCGTTTTTCTAACAGAATACCTAGTTCGCGTATTGATCCTAGTGCAATTCAAATTTGGTTAGCCATCTTATTATCATTTTTTATTACTTTATGAGTACTGCGCGTAAAATTATAATGGACACATTTGTTCGAATATATCTTGTTTGAGCACACATAACAGATAGCCGCCCGTGCCCGTTTTATTTACATATTCCAATTAGTTGCAAGAACTCCTAACCGCAGGTCGCACGTGCTTACACATATATCCCGGACAAACTGTCAGATTATCCTCGCACAATAACGAATGTTGTTATCTCTTCCTGACCTAGCAACACACCGTCTCTCCCACTCTTCCTTGTTAGAGGTATCTTCCAATTTTGTGACTTGACGTTCTACAGGCATACAGCCATTTGGTAAGATAGCATTTTGAAATAAGTAATCTATCCTTATCTAATATTCACGGTAACTTTCTCCGCCAGTCGAAAAGGTTCTAATCGTTTTTTTTGGCTACTATAATTTTTTCATAAGTTATTCCTCTGGATATTCAATTCTTTTTTCAATTTTCTGGATATCATCGATAATTTTATATTTAACAATTTTACATGTTAAAAAAATTAAAAATGGTACTCCAAAAATTGTTGTATGGAATAACTAATGCCTCGGCTCCTTAAACGACGTACAAACACGATTCTTTTTTTTTTAAATTAAAAAATAATTCCTTCAGTTCGGCGCCGCGCACCTATACGGACGCACGTGTCCTTGCCTATGAGTGTTACTATCGGCGTTTACGCACAAGTTCGTGCGTAAATATTTCGAAAATAACGTGCGCCGTCGTTTCTGCCTACAGGAACTATGGCCACGGCTACTCAAAGTTACTCCAGTGTTACTCAAAATATTTGTATCCCAACCAAAGATCAAGCTCTGCTAGTGGATGCAGTGAATGATGTGCTCATAAAAGATTATGTTTATACTTTTAGTAAAATAATCGAACCGTCCCAAATCCGTTATTTGAACAGAATGTCCAATAATCGTGTTTGTGTATTCGTCTCGACTAAGGATTTAGCCGATGAATTTGTAGATACACACCAATGTATTACAATAAATAATCAAAAATTACCATTACGACCGTTGATAACTCGTAACAAACGCATCATTCTCTCCAATGTGTGCCCAGTTATTCCACATAAAGTAGTTGAAAATAAGTTGCAAGAAATGATTATTACAACTACTTCATCCTTAACTTTTATCAGAGCAAGTATCAATAAGCCGGGGTTTAATCATATATTGAGTTTCCGCAGACAGATATATATATAGTTCCTGAAGACGTTGATAAACTACCCGAGTCTTCAAATAGACTATGATGACACATCATATTGGATTTATTTGACTACAGATACGACAAGTAGCAAGTAAATGGACTGAAACTACCCACAATTTTGTTGTCAGTGATAAGAAACTTTCACAAGTTGGCAAAAACGAAAAGCAGATAACCGTTTTCACGATTTTATCCAACTTCAAAAGACCTCACCCTCCAACAGATCCTTCCAACAGCCAATCACAGACTGAAACTACAAATAATGAAATTGAGTTCGACAGCATCAATGAAAGTGATTCATCTCAAGACAGTCTTGGTCGACCTGGCACAAAGAAACTTAAGATAGATTACTTTACCTTACTGTACCGTAACTCGATTCAATCAAATGTGCATTTGAAAACTTAAGCACTGACTACTCTCTTTCTGTCACGGAATTACAAGATTTTCTTGATGAGAGTTACGGTAAAACGGATGTATACAATATTGGTCTCAAATACACGGATAACTTTTTTTTTATGTCTACTCCACGGACTCGTAGTCCGTGCCTTTTTTAAACTGTCCTCGTTTGGATCTACTACGTACTGTACGTACAGCGTCATATTATCTTATAATACTATTCCGTGACTTAACATTAACGTGAGTTGCGCAGCACTTACTTATCTAACAATAGTACTTTCTTATCTAATAACTATCCTAATATATACCTACATACAACCATTTAACAACATACAACCTACATACAACCATTTAACACGGATAACTTAGATAGTTTAACTAAAATGTTGCAAGCTGCCTCATCGAAAATAGTTACTAGACGATTAAAGAATAGAATAAATAAAATAATACAAAAACTAAAAACTGGATCGTTGTGAAGCTAAAGTTAGTAATCTCAAGATCATACAATGGAACTGTATTATACCAAAGAAATTAGAGTCATATTTATTTAAAGAAAGAGTTCATATTTGTGTATGTTCAGAAACATGGTTGTCGGAAGATTAATCTGTGAACATATCCGGTTACTATTCTTTTAGGAAAGATCGTGAGGACGGTTACGGTGGTTTAATTATTTTTATACATCATTCAATTTCAGCTAGGCTGAAAGATATATCCTTGCCACTCAACAACTTAGATATATTGTGTATTGAATTATTGAACCAGTTTTCATTAAAATACATAGTAGGAGTGTATTCGCCAGGAAACATTCAAACAAGTAGGCGTGGCTATGATGAATTGTTTTGTCTCTTTAATAATAAAACTATAATAGCTGGCGATTTCAACGTTTAATTACAGAATGTTATTCAGATAACCATTTTTTGTGCCTAAATGATGGTAGCCCAACACGCATATAAAAACTCGAAAATAGGATAGTTTGCTCTTCTCCTGACATTACTTTCGCAAGTGCCGATGCACTTGGTCTACCACAAACGAAAATCTAGGTAGTGACCATTTACTTATTTGTTTAAAAATTGAATCTGCTTCTTTCCATAGACCAGTAAATAAGCGTAATATTAAAAAAGCTGACTGGAAAAATTATAGACAAAATATAGATTTTCAATGTAATCATTTTTTAATTAGTTCAAATGTTCAGGAAAGTTATGATCGATTTATAGATATAATAAATAACTCCACAGATACCTTTCCGAGTATCGCAAGCGCTTGAACTGGTTGACTATTCGGCAGCGTAGATATCTGAGAACATTGAGTGCTTTATACACTATCGTCAATGGCCCTAATACACCAAGTTATTTAAGTCCTCACTTCCAATTCCTAAGTGCTTCTCACGATAGATCACTGCGGTCATCATCTGGCTTGCTTCTAAAATTTCCATCTCACCGTACTGAAATAATTCACGCTTCATTTTTTGTACAATCAATTCATCTCTGGAATGCTTTGCCTATCGATATTAAAACATCAACTAGCAGAACTAGTTTCAAAAATAAGTTGCGAAAACATATTCATCAGAATAATATACTCTAAAGACTTGTTGCATATTTGTCGGTTTATTTATTTATTACTATAGATATATTTCTAACTATTTCGGGATATAATTTTATGTATTAGTATATTATATATGATATCTATGTATTAGGATTTTATATTTATATATATGGATGATTTATAAATAGTCATTTCACTGGTACATCTACCACCTTGCTTTCTGCACCATCTAAAGGTTGGCTGTTAGAGAATGCCTCAGGCATTAAGTCCGCCACTGTACACATTGTACACGAAGTATAAAATAAAATAAATAAATACCTACGTTCATTCCTTATTACTCTTTCAATAATAATTCTGCTTCTAAATTTAAACCAAAACCGTGGTGGAATCAGGAGTTATCGAAAGCAGTAGCAAAAAGGAGATTGGCACTAAAAAAACTACGTAAAAATCGGACATTAGACAATTACTTAAATTTAAAAAATAAGGTAGTAACAGAACCTAAATTAATTCGTCAGGCAAAAATAAATTCATGGAAACAGTTTTGTGACAGGGTAAATGGCCAAACTAGCGGTACAGACATGTGGCGGAAGCTTCGATGGATCAAAGGGTATTCAAGTAAGTCAAATACACTTTCCGAAAAAGAAGCAAACTAGTTTGTCAGGAATTTAACACCTGCTGGTGTTGATCTCCCACCATTTAAGCAAACCAAAAACAATACAGACCATTGTAACTCATTATTTACTCTACCAGAATTAACGTCCGTTTTACACCATAACATTACCACATAACTAACTATAAAGTTAGAGATAGTTCTGGTAACGATGTACTCGTACATAGGCATATCGATCAACTTAAGCGGAGGTCTCGCAGTTCCCTTGTAGCACCACCTGTAGCACCAGCGACAAACCTAAGCGTAGACCCGGATGTTAGTGGTGTACCAGACACAGACTCCATTGTATTGTCATCTGAGTTAACTAGCTCAGATGATAAAAAAAATAGTGAGGATGCCGTTGTAGTCGGCACCAGTGTCGACCGCTCGCTGTCAGTACCTGCATCCGCACACAATGTGGCTCCTAATACTCAGGCCCATGTGCAGCGATGCCTCGATGTAGTAAACGTGTACGGCATCCCGTAAAGCGTTATGGTTTCGAATTTGATTAATTTTTATTTGTGATAGCGTCCACAAAAAAGAAAAGTTTGTGTAATTATAAAAAAAATGTACACTAAAATATAAGTTCCAATAAGATAATTGTTATTAAGTTCTCATTGTATTTTTATTAAATATGTATTTTTTTTAATAAGTATGTAATGTGGGTAACTACAATATTATTATGTAACGTGGGTAACTACAATATTATTCGTATGTAGGTAAATGTTGCTGGCTTGAAATCATGTCATTGAGTACAAACGCATTTCATTCTCTTGTGAGTATATACTACTTTCCAGCTTGCTTTACCAATATAAGGTGCTTAATCATAACACCATCATAGCAGAATTAAACAATTTACAATACAAAATTCAAAAAAAAATTCAAAATTCAAAAATACTTTATTCAACATAGACCTTTGCAGGCACTTATTGACGTCAAACTCTACCACCAGTTCGGAAATTGGGAGGCCCTAGAGAAGAACTGGCAAGAAACTCTCAGGGTTTATTTTTTATCTCCTCTTTTTTAATCGTTATTTACAATTAGTCATTTATAAAAAAAAAAAAAATAAACTTAAAGCTACAATAAAGCTAACATACATAATATAATATTTTCGTATGTACATTTACATACACATTAAATGTCAAAAGGAAAAGACAAAAAATAATAAAAAAAATAATTATGTTGTTACCAAGCATGGCTTTTGGGATACCGCACCTAGCTCCATACAGTGTTATCGTTTAAATAATCACTTACTTTATAATATGCTTTACTAATAAGTGTCTTTTTGATGTGATTTTTAAAGTTGTGCAAAGGCAACTCAATAATGCTTTGTGGAAGCTTATTAAACATTTTTATACATTTCCCCAAAAAGGAACAGCTAATCTTATGGAGCCTGTACATTGGAACGGCAAGTTTATTTTTATTTCTTGTATTTACATTATGTAAATCACTATTTTTATTGTATGAGTGGTAGTTTCTATATACATAAATTAAGTTGTCAAAAATATATTGACTGGCTAAAGTTAAAATATTAATTTCTTTGAACAATTCTCTAAGCGAATCTCTAGCCCGTAATTTGTAAATGTTACGAATCGCTCTTTTTTGTAGCACGAAGATGCTTTCAATATTGGCCGCTGATCCCCATAGCAATAGTCCATAGGACATAACACTATGAAAATAGCTAAAGTAGATTAATCTTGCCGTTTCAACGTTAGTTAATAGCCTAATCTTTTTTACTGCGTACGCTGCAGAACTAAGTTTGTTTGCCAAGGCTTCAATATGTGGGTCCCATTGTAAACGTGAATCTAATGTAATACCTAAGAATTTTGTATTGTTTACTAAGTCAATGACATCACCATTTATATTTAAATGAGTATCAACCTGCCGAACATTCGGCAACGAAAATTTTATACATTTGGTTTTTCTTGAGTTTAATGATAAATTATTGATTTCAAACCAATACATGACTCTGGAGAGTGCACTATTCACATCGTCAAAACATGACTTTTGTCTGTCGACTTTGAATAACAAAGAAGTATCATCTGCAAATAAGACTGTCTCACATGAGTCTGTAACGTAATAAGGAAGGTCATTTATATATACTAAAAACAGTAAAGGACCCAATATTGATCCCTGGGGCACACCCATCATAATAGGTGCGCTAGCAGACTCTGACCTATTTATGACCACTTTTTGTAGTCTGTCCGATAAATACGATTTAATAAGGCAGCCAGCTCCATCCGAGACACCATAATGTCTAAGTTTAGCTAAAAGCGTTTCATGACTCACACAGTCAAAAGCTTTTGAAAGATCGCAAAACACTCCAATCACATCCTGCTTGGCTTCCCAAGCATCAAAAATATGTTTGAGAAGTGCAGTTCCTGCATCAGTAGTGGATCTACCTACTGATGCAGGAACTGCACTTCTCAAACATATTACGTCTACGTTTGCGATTGTGAAAATATAAAACATGTCCCCTAAAAGGATTGCAATTACATTGACACCTGATCTGATCTATCCTGTTCTGATCTATTTCAATAAAATAGAATCGATTCGAATCTAATAGAATAGAATATAGACTAGAACAGAATCGAACAGAACAGAGCAGCACAGAACAGAATAGAATAAAATACTGACGACATTTCCTATTGCGACAGATAAATAAATAAGCTTTCAGCTAACTTGCATTTTTCTCTTGCTACCGTGAATTTTCAGCTTTGCCTTTTTTATTAAAACGATTCTATCATTAATGCATTACAGTAAAATATGTATACTAACGAATAATATAAGAAAACTAACGACCTAGAAATATGTATGATATTGATTAAATCAATGTCACGTCGTTGCAGTGCTGTTATTGAAAATTAGGGATAATTACTAATACTAAAAAAAATATTTTTGTATACTTTTTTGTTGTTGTTTCTAATTAGTTGACCATTATTGTTCATACCTAAAAATTTATTTAATTGTTTGTCCGTATTAAATATTGACTCCATTTGTGTTTTTCGTCATCCACTGGTGATTTATATTGTTTTTCTAATAAATGATACTTCTTTAAACATATTGTTGTCCTGTTTATTATTTAATTTGAATTTTATAATCAATCTTTAAAAACTTCCTTATTTATAAGTATTTTTATACTGTAAAGATGACAGTTAAACATGATAGTTACCAGTAAGTAAGCTTTCACTGTACACTCATTTAGCTAAGATGACAATTTTGTTTGTGAATTATCAAACTGCTTAAAATCTTGTTTTATTCCGATTGCAGCACTTTAATTCAAAGCCATTGCATTCTGATTAAACTAACAATAAAATTTTGCCAAAAATCAAGTATATCTTAGTCGCACCAAATACATTAAAATGATTCTTCGATAAATATACTGAAATCACTAAACAAACTTTTAAATTATAAAAATAGTACACATATCAGAGAAAGGAATATATGAAAACAGCATATACATACCCTTTTGGATGGCGGTGGCTCGCCACTTGCGCGTACCCTTTGGGATCTCCGGCGACGTGCCCGCGTTTCTTCTAGATTATAAAGTTTTTAACGTAATTAACACATTCCACAATCTATGATATGATCGAGAAACTGACACAACTATTTATAATTACTGGAACACAATGTCTGGCGTTATAATAATATTAATAAGCAATTAACGAGGAACACAATGTACGTTCGCGCAGCAGTTATTCAACAAGATGAATGTTATTATACTCGTATTACTCTAGCCGCTACGCAGCGCCACCGGTAATCAGTTGTCTGTGCATAGGGATAGAATTGAAAGGATTGTGATGTATCTTAGATATAAAAAGTCGATAACGCAATATTTTTAGGTTGGCATTGTTTTTATGCTTGGCACAGTCTACTGAGGGAAATGGGGACTTAATGATGAAATCTTGCAATTTAAGGCACGTTTACGTCAGGGATTTACGCAGCGACAAGGTATCGATTACTTTGAAACTTTTTCACCAGTTGTTCGTTATGAAACTATAAGAATGTTGTTGGCTATTGCAGCTGAATATGACATGGACATTGATGTCATGGATGTCAAAACAGCATTTCTAAACGGAGACTTGTAACTGTGTATATGGAAATTCCAGAAGGATTTCATGTTGGAAAAGATCAAAACAAAGTGTACCGTTTACATAAATCTGTATATGGTCTGAAACAAGTCCCTAAGGCATGGAATGAAAAGATTAATAGTGGTCTTGTAAGCAAACTAAAGTTCAAACGATTGTCTTCAGAACCATGCGTTTATACTCATAGAAATAATGATAAATTGATTATTATAGCTTTGTATGTCGACGATTTGGTCCTTTTCTCGAATGATAAAATAGAGAAAGAAAGAACCAAGAAAATGTTGATGAAAGAATTCGTTATGAAAGATTTAGGTCCAATAGGACGTGTTTTCGGCTTAAGGATACAAAAAAAGGATGATATGACTCTTTTAAATCAATCTAAGTACATAGAAAAATTGCTACAGTCGGGTCAATTTAATAGGCCACATTTGACATTTCATTAAAATTCCTCAACTAACCTTGTAATGGCGGACATAAAATATTCAATATTTTTTTTAGTTTGGAAATGCACAAATGACCGTTGTTACAATGTTGCGTTCAGTAAAGTCTATACGTAAGTGATGTCCCTCAAAAAATCGAATGAATGCAATGATTACTTGTGAAGGCATTATTCACCATGAATTAATAGTCAGTCAGTTAGTTTATTGTATTATTTTTGTATGTAAACATACATACGACTGTAATCGTATTACAGTCGGGTCAATTTAATAGGCCACATTTGACATTTGTTCATAGTGAGGTGACCTGCTTAAACACTCCAATTATGGTGAAAAAATCGATATTTACTTCAAACATATGTGAATCGAATACAGTTATTATGGAAAAGTACTTTTTTTATAAGATCCCTATCTTATAAAAAAAGTACTTTTCCACAATAACTGTAATAGGCAAACGAGCAAATGGATTACTTGATGGTAAGTGATTATCGCAGCCCGCAACAACAGACGTGTTGCCGGCCTTTTAAATGGGAATACGCTCTTTTTTATAGGTACTGTATTAATATATTTTACGAGTTTAATTGCCTTAAAATTTGTTAATACCAATTATTTCTCTGTTAATGAAGTTATTATTGTATTGTATATACAATCATACCTAATACGATTACAGTCGTATGTATGTTTACATACAAAAATAATACAATAAACTAACTGACTGACTATTAATTCATGGTGAATAATGCCTTCACAAGTAATCATTGCATTCATTCGATTTTTTGAGGGACATCACTTACGTATTGACTTTACTGAACGCAACATTGTAACAACGGTCATTTGTGCATTTCCAAACTAAAAAAAATATTGAATATTTTATGTCCGCCATTACAAGGTTAGTTGAGGAATTTTAATGAAATGTCAAATGTGGCCTATTAAATTGACCCGACTGTAGGTATGATTGTATCTTATACTATATTGTATTATATTATTGTAATTATTAACATTGTAAAGAGGAGATAAAAAATAGACCTTCAGAATTTCTTGCCTGTTCTTCTCGAGAAGGCTCTCCCAATTTCCGAACAGGTGTCGAGTCAATTTTTTTCTTTTTTTTCCTTATTCGTACGTATGGACAAGGTTTTTGTTTTCTTTTTTTAAGCTTTGTTTTTTTGTTTTGTCTGTTGACGTCAATAAGTGCCTGTAAAGGTCTATGTTGAATAAAGATTATTTTGATTTTGATTTTTTTTGAGTCAAATTTTTATTAAAATAAAACATGTTATTCTTTTGTTTTATAGTAAAAAAAACAATAATAACTTCATTAACAGAGAAATAATTGGTATTAACAAATTTTAAGGCAATTAAACTCGCAAAATATATTAATACAGTACCTATAAAAAAGAGCGTATTCCCATTTAAAAGGCCGGCAACACGTCTGTTGTTGCGGGCTGCGATAATCACTTACCATCAAGTAATCCATTTGCTCGTTTGCCTATTACAGTTATTGTGGAAAAGTACTTTTTTTATAAGATAGGGATCTTATAAAAAAAGTACTTTTCCATAATAACTGTATTCGATTCACATATGTTTGAAGTAAATATCGATTTTTTCACCATAATCGGAGTGTTTAAGCAGGTCACCTCACTATGAACAAATGTCAAATGTGGCCTATTAAATTGACCCGACTGTAGAAAGGTATAATATGCGAGATTGCAAAGATGCTAAAACTCCTATGCAAGTTGGGTTAAAACTTCCTAAAGCTGATGTGAAGCTATATAATGTACCGTATAGAGAACTGATAGGCTGTTTAATGTTTATTGCAGTGTGTTCTCGGCCAGATATATCACATGCGGTTAGTGTTCTTAGTCAATTTAATAATTGCTATTCAAATTGGCAAGTCGGGAAGCGTGTGCTACGTTACCTAAAAGGTACAGGAAATTATTGTATCAAGTATAAGAAATCCGATCTAGATGTATATGATTTTACTAACGCAGACTGGGGCTCTAATCCTATTGATAGACGCATTTACGGGATACATATTTAAAGTGGGTTCTTCTGTTACTTGTTGGGAAAGTAGGAAACAAAGAACTGTAGCGCTTTCGAGCACAGAAGCGGCGTATATGGCAATATCAGACGCTTGTTAAGAATCTTTGTTCATTAAAAACTTTATGTTAGAATGCTTAGACATTCATGTAAAGATAACATTGCTTAATGATAATGTCTCTGCACAAAAGGTAAGTGCACAAGCAATGTATCACGCTAGGTCGAAACATATTGACATTAGGCATCATTTTATCAGGGAAACGGTGGGCCAGGTGGTAGAATTAAAATATCTTTCCACTGGAAAAATGATTGCTGATGTATTGACTAAAGCTCTAAGTATAGAAAGTCATAATAAGTGTATAAAAGGATTCGGATTATCTGTCATGTAAACTATTCTAAACTTTTACTTGTAATGCACCATATAGTTTAAGGGCCGGTGTTGGAGAGTATGGTATAAACTCTATGGTAGCTTTCGCTTGTCACTATGTTTTTGAAATCGATGTATATTTGCGATGTTCTATATAATATAGAACTTCATCCTGAGGAACATCGTTTGATTCACGGCTTTTCCGACTGGCATAACCATTTCCACAGGAATTCGAATAGGATACAAATCGTGCACGAAATTATTTTCTACTGCTTACAATTTTATAGATTTTTGAATCACTCGGATTCAGTGCTGTCATTAAGAACAAATTCTTAATTAAATTCCGTTTCACGCAGCAAAATTCAAAACCACAACAACAAAAACAAAAATCCGATGACTTACACGTAAAACGGATCACTGTCAAGGTCACGTCAGCGTTGGATATTCTACTAGTAGAAATCAAAAACGAGTGAGTTGAACCACTCGTTGCACAACACGCGAAATGAAAATTCAGAAATAGTGAATTCGGTAATTCGTATAGGAATCTCACGATTTCGAATGCGAATTGGTTTTCTATAGTTACAAAAATTCGTCTCCTGATCCGTTGCGATTTCGATATATATTGCGCGCGTGCTGGTTAAGCACGTAAATATAGATACATCCATATGCTTTAACACTACGTATAGCACCACGACGTACAGAAGTATAATGTCATCATCTAAATGGCCGCCTCATCGCCATCATCTCCGCCTGTATATTTGAAAGCTTTAACAACTTGATCAGTGCACGAATCAGGCAAGTCAGTCATTAAACAATAAATAGAGCCTAGTTTGTATTTAAAACAAGTTTTACACATATTTTCTCTTTGCATAATATTCTTGAGCGCTGACAAGATCCAAATTTTTTGTCGAAGTAAGGGCAATAATAGTTCTGATACGCCAATAAATTTTTAATATAATAATAATCTATTATTAAATTAACAATTACATCTTTTCACGGTAAAATTATAAATTTATAAATGTTTTATGAGCATAACATTAGTGGCCTAGGCGACGATTAAGCGTTGTATAATTAGGTTTACTATTAAGAATATTGAAATATTTTTGTGGTTTGCAATGTACTAATAATTAAAATTTCGGCGAAATTTAAAGCACTGGTAGTCATAGCAAGTGAACTAGCACATGGCAAAAATTTGACTAATTTAGAAATGTACACAATTATACGGATAAACTTACTGCCTGAATAAATGCGATGAGAAAAGTTTTACAAGTCGCAATGACTTATTAGGATATATACAGTATATACATTATTTAAAAGCTACTGAGATGATTTTAATGAAGCCCATTGAGACCCATAGAACCCCATGGGATTTAGGAGTAACCAACGGCGGATCCAGCTTTGGTGCCAGGGCGGGGTCACATAGTCGTGGTCAAGTCAAGAACTTATAGTTTAATTTTGATAACAATAGATACAAATAAAAAGTAGGTATTTTATTAATGTACGCAAGTACTGTACGGAAAATTATTAATATTTATTCTTTATTGCACACTTGAAAAACTTAACACACTTGTACATATACACGTACATATTACCATCTTCTCTTGAAGACATCCAGAGAAGCACTATCACGCACGAAATAAAACAGCCTATCTACGAGTATATTCCATAGCCGTGGTGAGTGATTTGTCATAACAGCTACAGGTATGTCGAGGGATATGACGCGAGTTACACAATATCAGTATGATGACAAAATATATAAATAAAATCATGTTCAATTAGTGCTCCACCTAAGTCCCATGACCTCCCTCTGGATCTGCCAATGGGAGCAACACGCAACACGGTTTGAAACAGACATTTGCCACTTATGTGAAGTCCTACTTTAAGCCAGTATAAAGCAACTCCAGAATCTATAAATCCGTAATGAAAAATTGAAAAATTTAGTTAATTAATTAATTAATAAGCTTCGTCATTACGATAAGCGATAAGCACTGTAGAAAAAATAACGATGGAAATAACTTTATACTATTAACACCACCCATATGAGTGTACAGGTAAACCACAGTACTACAGCCCTGTTCGCTAACATCAAGAAAGCTTTGTTCGAACGCTGTCCATCATCACACTAACGTGACACAGAATAAGTAGCTTATTTAAGGCAGATGATTCAATTTAAAACGGGTTACACGTTTTTACTATAGACTGTGACGGAACATCGTCCCAGTCTAATATTTTTTCCTCACAGGAGGAGACAGTGAATCCCTCGTAAGGGGTGCACTATTTTTGTAGTCTATCTTAATAACCCCTTGTTGCTGTGACGATCTTACACCGGATACCACTCGCAACCGGTAACTAACAACCAACTAAACACTGCCTAATATCTTTGGCCCGACAGAACGCCCATGGCCCTATCGGCTTAAACTGGCAGCGCTTGTCCTCTCAGAGGAGGCAGCGCAGCCCTTAGTGGTGCATACGCATTATAAATCCGGTTTCCAGAGAGTGCCGGTCAAAACATGGTAAATTAAGTTACCAAAGTTATTTAATAAACCAATTTAGCATATACGATGGTGGGGGCAATGAAACCCAAAATATCCCATAAACGGGTGACCGTAGACAAGATGAAGCATTTTGTGCACATCAAATCATGAGGTGCGATGATTATAAAATAAAAATAATTACAACCTGTAGGAACCGATACAAGCCTAATACTTCATGATGTGTGCACCTTTAATAAACTCTACTCATGAGTTGAAACCCCCCATCCTTTAAAAAGACTTATCAGTTGTTGTTGTCACTAGCATATGCTCATTAGGAAGAGAAATAACTAGGTCCTCAATATCTTTGGGAGGGAAGACACGACACGATGCCACCATTGCACATCCGACCTAGACTTGGCCCAGCATACGCTGGTGGAGTGCCCCGCTTGGGACTCCGAACGCCAAGTCTTAGTCGAAGAGATCGGGCAAGATCTGTCTCCACCAGCGTTGATTGCGGCAATGCTAGCAAAATAAAAAAATGTTAACAATAATTTTTACATATATGCCATATGATAATAAATTGCATTAATATTATTCGGTACAAGTGTTTGAAATATTATTAATCAACAAAATAGGGAATATGCATAAAATTTAAATTTGTCTCAAATCTACTTTTAATTTACTTTCAGTTACTTAGTCATTATGGATGTGTAAACAAATGCAAATTCATGATAGCTATACTGTTATCCCAAATCATGCGTAGAAACACGGCATGACTTTCATCATCACAGCTCATATATGTCCCCACCGAGGGGCTCGAGCCTACCCTAACTACGTTAGGGCGATTAGGCCTTAGTCAACCACACTAGCCCAGTGCGGGTTGGTTAACTACGTACACCTTTGAATAGCTTCGCAGATGTACGCAGGTTTCCTCACGATGTTGTCCTTCAGCGTAGGAGCGGCGGATACTTGTACATATGAAATTCGGAACGAAAAACACATTGCTACACGGTGGGGATTAAACCAGTTGGGCGCACAAACCAGTGCCGAGACCACAGCGCCACCGACGCTCGTATGTTATAAAAATGTAAATGATTAATTTAAGACATAAAAATAAATCCTGCATATTCCCTATTATGAAAATTCTACATAGAAAGAAAAATAAACTAATAACCATAGATAGTTCGGAATTGACATCGCCTATCAATACAAATAAATAACATTGAATCATATAATGTGAACAAACTACTAAAATATATATATTCAACCATGATTACAAGATCAAAATCATCCAAAGCGGAATAAAACGGAATCCCTCCGTCGTCTCAAATAATATCATGAATGAACATATCGGAAGTAGCAGCTCTTCAGACGGTGTGAGTGGATCCAATTAGCCGCGCCGCCACGACGCCACGCCGTAACTGCATGCGACAGTGGAGCACACAGCCCTTTGTCAATCATGTAATAGTGACAGTCCCTCTGATTCCCAAGACTTTATCAAAATAGAGAGAAGCATTTTCCAAGGTGACAGTTTAAGCCCCTTGTGGTTTTGCTTAGCACTGAATCTTCTCAGCACTCTGCTGAATGATTTAGGTCAACGCACACAAGGTGAGGTCATTTGCTGTACACGGATACTCATGTTGTTTGCACTGAAACACCAAGACATTGTGGGGTTGTTTAAATTCACGCAGATTTTCAGTAACTCTATAAAGATAAAGTTCGGTGTAGACAAATGTACGGTCTTGCATGTACGGAGAGGAAAAGTTGTAAATTCACCGAATCTACAACTTTCAGAGACTGACAGAGACAGATCTCTGTCTGAAACTGAAACGTACAAGTATCTCGATATATCAGAGTCATTGGATATATCAGTGAAAGATGTCAAGGAATCGGTGAAGACGCGCTTCTTTTGCAGTTTAACAAAAGTACTTCATAGTCTTTTGTCTGGTGGCAATAAGGTGCGCGCCTTCAATGGTTGGGTAATACCTTTAGCGGTACACTCCTTTGGCATACTGAGATGGATTTAGACTGAACTGGATACCTTGGATAGGATACCTATGGAGGTACATTCCACTGAAGTGTGAACCTTCAAGTGTCCAGCCTGAGGAACTTTTTCCTCAATAATGAATGTGAGATGCAGCGTGATGACAAGGGATTTACCCCTCTCTCTATAGCAGTTGAGAACTAACGTAAATCATCGATGCTTAGCGTCGAAAATCGCAAGGAAGTTTGGAAGGACAAAGAGCAGCACGGAAGGTTTTATCAGGCCTTAATGGGCCCTGATTCGATATTCTCTTTGGGGTAACTGGGGGTTTTGTCTGTGCAATTGCAGACAGTGTAATGATAACGAAGAACTATAGAAAATATATGCAAAGGACGGTACGGTCGACACATGTCGCGCATGCCGCCGTCCCGGAGAGTCACTTAAGCATAATTATTATCTCTGGTTGTTCTCATCTTGCAAACGGCGAATATTTGTACAAACACAGCCTAGTAGCTAAGATCATCATCAACAGCTTGCCCTTCAATACGGCCTTATTGAGCATGATACACCGTACTATATATACACACCAGCGCCAGTTCTTGAAAATGGCGGTGTTTTGCTCTATTAAGATCACTCTATCATCACAGACAGGACTATTGCATGCACTAAACCTGATAGCGTGATGGTCCACCGCTTCCAACGTCATGCAATGTTCGTCGATATTACCTTCCCTCATGATGAGAACCTCGTGAAAACCGAGAAGGACAAAGCCAGTACGTACCTTGACTTGGCATAAGAAGTAATTGCCATGTGGGACGTTTATTCGATGATTATCATAGTGAAGTGTCGCTTAACGGATGGATCAAGGGTGGGATACTAGGTTTAAGTTTTTATTGTATTTATGTTTATTTTATGTATTTATATTATAAAAAACTTAAATTTAAGACTATCAATTAAATAGGTATACTTGAATAATAATAATAATAAAATATGTTTGACTAAATTTCAATTGTCTATTTTATTTTTATATGGAATTTGGTTCCATTACTATGCAAACAGTTTATCATCTTATTGCCAACTGTCTGGTTATTAGTATTAGAAGCAAAATAACTTACACTCATTGACACTTGCGACTTATAAATTGATTACCTACTTATCAAATAACTTAATATTATATATCTCTTACAATAATATATTGTATGAATCCTATTGAAATGTTCAACTACTAGGAAACTAAATGAAGTGAAACTGGTAAGTTGAATGTAATGAAAAACCTATTTACAATTTATGAAAGTTTTTTATAAATTGTATTTTGTAGTAGGTAATTAATATAAATTAACAAAAAAAAAACATGCTTATATTCCATGGTGTTTTTATATTTTATCTCATCTAATAGGTACGTAAAACGAAACACAGCTTGCCTATAATTCATTTATTAATACACTGACATCATTATAAATCTATGCTAGAAATATAAATGTTAGATGACAATGTAGAGTCGAATTTTCATAAAGTTGCAGATTGTTTACGTATAGGGAAGTTCCCGATATAGGGTATTGACCTATGCTCCGAGTTAAACAAGAAATACTGCCATAGTCCGAGCTTCCGTTTTAATTGTGACTAGCGGCCCGTCCCGGCTTCGCACCGGTAGACATAAATAGGTACAGATATTTAAGTTATAAGCATGCTAATTAAAACGACCATGAATCACTAAATTAGAAAAAAATTATATATTTATATATCTATACTCATAATAAAGCTGTACATAGAGTGGTCAATTCTGTACATGAAATATATTTTTAAAATAACTATCAGGGGGTGATTAGGGATTGATACTGATGCCAAAAATGCAATCAGTAAAATTTTTGTCTGTCTGTCTGTATGTTCCTTATAGAAACAAAAACTACTAGATGGATTTTAACGAAACTTGGTATAATTATTCTTCATACTCCTGGGCAGGTTATATAATACTTTTCATTACACTACAATCAATAGGAGCAAAGTAGTGAAGGGAAATTTAGGGAAAACGGGAGAAGTAACTCCATTTTTTTAGCTTCCGTCGCGTGTGTAGCCTTAACGGTTAAAATCACATAAAAATCATGTATGACGGAAATATTCTTCATAAGATTGTCTAAAAAACATCCCGCAACAGCATATGTCTATCTTTTATGGTTGATTCACAATAATCTATATCTATCTATACTAATATAATAAAGCTGAAGAGTTTGTTTGTTTGTTTGTTTGAACGCGCTAATCTCCGAAACTACTGGTGCGATTTGAATAATTCTTTTTTTGTTGGATAGTCCATTTATCGAGGAAGGCTATAGGCTAAATAACATTACGCTATGACCAATAGGAGCAAAGACAGAGCGGTAAATGTGGAAAAAACGGTGAAAATTATTCATCTTTGAGGGCTTCCGTTGCGTGCGTTGTGAAAACGGTTCTAGATACCAAAAAAATATGTATGAAAGAATTATTCCTCTTAAAATGATCTAAAAAATGTCTGCGATAGTATATGTCTATCTTTTAATGTTAACTCACTAGAATCGTTTTTATGGTGATCAAATTTGGATATGTCGCGTTGTCAAGATCGGATAACAGCTGAGGTTGTTTGCAAAAAAAAAATATGATGCTCAAAATAACTATTCCACGCGGACGAAGTCGCTGGCACAGCTAGTTCTATAATATTGTCGAACATTTTTTTGTCCTATCTATACTCTATACTAATATATAAAGCTGAAGAGTTTGTTTGTTTGTTTGTTTGAACGCGCTAATCTCCGAAACTACTGGTGCGATTTGAATAATTCTTTTTTTGTTGGATAGTCCATTTATCGAGGAAGGCTATAGGCTAGGAGCAAAGACAGAGCGGTAAATGTGTAAAAAACGGGGAAAATTATTCATTTTTGAAGGCTTTCTTTGCGTGCGCTGCGAAAACGGTTCAAGATACACAAAAAATATGTATGAAAGAATTATTCCTCTATACATGATCTAAAAAAAAGTCCGCAACGGCATATGTCTATCTTTTAAGGTTTAGTCACAATGACCGTTTTTATGGTACCAAATTTGGTCGAAATAATTTGTTTAAGTTGTATCAACATAATAATATTAATCTTTATTCAAATATAAATATAAATATGTTGTTGGTTAACCAAAAATCTGCCGGAAGTCACTATTCCACGCGGACGAAGTCGCGGGCAAAAGCTAGTCATTAATACTCCCCGCAGCGTGTGCGATAAAATACATTTTATGGCAATTTTTTCACTTCTCCGGTTGCTTTTAAAAAGAATTTCTAAAGATTTTTATAGTAATCTAGTACTAAATATAGTCTATGTTACTCAGTGATAATGTAGCTTTCTAATGAAACAAGAATTATTAAAATCGGTCCAGTACTTTTTGAGTTTATTCGTTCCAAAAATACAAATCCTTCCTCTTTATAGTATTAGTGCAGATTGTAACTTTTTAGTTGATTTAGTGAACGTAAAGTAAATTAAACTTAAAACTATTTTACTATAAATTAATATAAAAATAAATCGAAGATATATCACAAACATTATGTACAGCTATTGTCCTGTATATACCTACACAAAAGCTGTCTTCCTTGAGGAATAGACTACGCCAGAACAGTAGAACAGCAGAAGGGGAAACAGATGTTAAAACCGGTGCCAACTTCAGTCTTCAGCACGATAAAAAGAATTTATCGGACCCACTAAACTTGTCGATGTCCAGGGAAAAAAGTGCTAACTATACTTAGCTTTTATGGATCCAATATTATTCTAAGCCGTTAGTCGATTGTTACAAAGCGAATAACTTCCTAAGGTAACCATGTGTCATATACGGGGAAAACAGTGATAACTTATATGCATATCCTAAAAATATTAATTATTACCTTACACAGCTATAATAGACAACTACGACATAAATAGGAAGATGGGTGGTCAACCGAATCACGAGTTGTGGGCACATTTGCTACCTGTATAATTTTAACTGTGCTATATCTTAAGCATCAAAGATCTAAACTTAAGCATCAAAGATTTATCGTCATTGACCAATATTCGAAATATTCATACTTTTATTATAGATTAGAAATAGAAATAATATAGGGTATATTAATAGCCGACAAAATATTAGAAGAGAAATTTAATAGTAACTTTTGCATGACTATGTTCTTTGAAAGTCACCTTATAGATTAGTTTAGCATATTTGATACATGAACAGTAGTATTGGTGCTTTTAAATTTTTTACATGTCGCATGATATTATTGATTGATTAATAGCATTTTCAATATATACTACTTTTACTATATATATATATATATAATATATATATATATATATATATTTAATTTACATAGAAAAAACAACGATTCTTAATTCCAAAAAAAAATTACTTTTTTATTAAGTGATGAGAAGGTACAAGCATATTGCCTCTGCCCTGACACTTCGCAGCATATTCGCAAAATTGCGACATGAACCATAAGTGAACTCTTATGTTATGGACCTCCACGGGAAAAAGGCAGAAGTGACATATGAGATATTCTTAAATCCACTGACAAAGTATAAAATATACTATCAATTAAATAAACATTTTTCTAAAATCAAGTTAAAATTAATAATTATATTTTGTAAGGTATCAAGAAATTTAATCCAATTATATTATATTTAGTAGATGCGATGTGTAGTAATTTTCAATTTATCCAGACTTAGTTGTCATATGCCAGACGATCTTTGTGAATCATTGAAAAGCCCAAGCAGTTAGTATGGCCTTTACTAAAATGGAAAATGAGTCAAGAAAATACATAGTTGACATAAGAATATCACCAAATATATCTCGTATCTGCTACGTTGTTGTTTAATTAAGCTTAGTAAGCGTTGTTTGGAGTCATAGTTTCAGAGGTATCCAGATATGAAAAAGACAAATAAATATCACCATCGTTACAGGCACACTTTACCGTGACTGGGATTGAGAAGGATCCTGTACGACGAGAGGTTGGTCCAAGAAGAATTGAAACGCCAATGTATTCGGTTCACTCGACCAGTGAGGGTCTTCAGGAGCCTTCTGTGGTACTTCCGACAGTCGTCCGCTTAAATGTATGTTCTCCGTCGAAATCCGTACCGGAAAGGAGAGACGCGATATTATTGCCGGGTTGGGACGCCATTCCGTCGCACCAAACTGTCTAATTTAGACCCCCCCTCGGATGGAAAGGATTTACCATACAGAAAGCACCTATTTAACCCTTTTGGCCCTTTAATTTGTACATAAAATTCCTATTTTTCATATCGTGGTTTTATGTTCCCATTGTAATGTATAGGTAACTTGTGGGAGCTTATTTTTATATTTCTATCGCTGTTTACTATGTCGCTATATCTTTTATAGGACTCGAGTTATCCTCACTTATTCCAGGTCCAGGCAATCCCTATTTTTTTTTTTACTTTGTAGGGCATATGTTCGGGCAGTATGTCAATTCATTATCTCAATCGGCGGCCACCTAAACTGCGCGATTTCCTATAGATATATGCAATTTTATATGTATTCTATAGGTCACTTACAATTATCTTTCAAACAAATTGCTATCTTGTGGTGGCTGTTTTTGCGAATGTTACATTGAATATGTTTTATTTGTACATATACGTACAGTGCAGTTATTGAATTGACATATAATTTAAACATATAGTGCTCAAATTGGAGCTTAACTCTCTGACCCGCCGGAGAGCCTTCCCGGAATAGGGAAAATCCATTCATTATCCATTCACTGGACAATATAATGTCACTCTATCTCTTACCTCAGAATAAACACCAAATAAATATTATTTAAAATATATGTATAATAATATATTTTATTTTAAATAAATAAAAATATTTTTTTTTATATCAGGTGATACCTGTGGGGGACTACCGTGGACATGGAGGTAATCCCCAGACGGGGGAGCTTTTGCATACGCGCTTGAGGAGCCGCCTAAGCGTACAGGCCATACTTTGGGTGATCATTGAAGGACTATAAATGCTCGCCTTCTACCACCCAGCCGTCTGCGGCGGATGGGAGAGATGTAAGGGTCGTTTTCCCGCTCCCTCACCGCTACCCCCTCTGAGAAATAACATTTTCACAGAAGGAGACTACAGCCTCCCATTCCCTAAGTATCGAAAACTTAGCACCAATCCATTGAACGCCATTGCATCTATAGCAATAGCGATCGTGTTTTATTTCTGTAACTAGTACTGACTACTGACTGTCATTTGAAAAATTTTGCTTTCATTTTAAACTTATTTAACTCGGAAAGTATTAGGTTTCTAACCAAAGTTATCTAATATCTGACTTATATATTATTTTTTCGACAGTCCTGAAGCAATATGTATAATAATCAATTACAAATTATTTGCTTAACAACGTTCAATCTCTATAATGGCGGAAACTAAGGAACATTGCGTTCTGTTTAATGGACAGGTGACATACGATAACGGAAAATTTTGATTGAATCTTTTCCTGGAAAACAAATATTGTTACTACGCATTATTAATAAACGGAAGACTCTAAGACGTTTTGGCCAAGAATTGGAACAAAATAAAAATCAAAGAGATAAATTCTGTTGTCAATAATAGGTACGCAATGAAATGTCGGCGAATAAAATGATCGGCAAATTCCAGAAATCATAAAGTATACCTTCAATATTAACTATTTTACCTTAATTATATATTAAGTAGATTATTATTCATGATTATTAGAATTGATAGTAACGAGGAATACAAAAATCCTACAGTTTTAATAAATATATTGGGATTTTAAATGAGTTGAAAAATGCTGATGTAAATTTATTTGAAGAAGACAAATTGTCTATAATTAAAAATCAAGAACAAGAAAGAAACAAGGACAAATTGAGATAATGGATAGTGGAGAATCTTAGTAATGTATTTTGTTACTTAAGCAAGACCCAAAATAAATCTAATATAGTTAGATTTTATATATTTTTTTTTATACTACAACGGTAGCAAAAAGGCTTACGGCCTGCCTGATGGTAAGCAGTCACCGTCGCCTATGGACGCTTGCAACACTAGGGGCATCACAAACGCTTTGCCGACCTTTTTAAAAACCTATTTACTCCCTTTTTGAAGAACATACTGTAATCCCCCAGGAAAGCCTCAGCAGGGAGCTCGTTCCACAATCGGAGCGTGCGCGGAAGGAAATTTCGTTGAAAACGCACTGTGCGTGACCATTTAGGCTCCAGCATGTGAGGATGAACACCCTGCCGATGGCGAGCGGTGCGATGGTAGAATGTGGCCGTTGGCATCATGTCGAACAATTCTTTGGAACACAACCAGTTGTATAAGCGATAGAACACACACAAAGAGGCACAGTCTCTTCTCAGACTTAAGGGCTCAATACCGCATGTGAGTATGGGATCGTCAACGATACGCTCAGCGCGTCTTTGGACCGAATCAAAAGGATCAAGTTGGTATCGAGGTGCTCCCGCCCACAGGTGACAGCAGTACTCCATATGGGCCCTGACTTGCGATTTGTATAATAGCAGTCTTTGCCTCGGAAGGAAGTACCGCTTAGCTCTGTTAAACACACCTAGTTTTTTAGAAGCCAACTTGACCTTGTCATCTAAGTGACTTCGGAATTGGACGTCACTGGAGATGTTGACACCGAGGATCCCAATACTCTTCGAGATGTTCAAGGTTGTGTTCTGGAATTGTGGGGCTACAGTGAATGGGGCTTTTTTAGCGGTGAATGCACAAACTTGTGTCTTAGAGGGGTTAAATCGGACTAAATTGTCCCGCCCCCAATCGGAGACTCTGGCTAGTGTACTCTCGATTTCAGACACAAGTTGTTCACGACTATCCTCCACAATGGAACGAGGGGTATTTGCACGGCCCATGTAAACAGCATCTCCAGTGCTGTCGTCCGCATAGCAATGGATGCCGCCAATGGATGATGCGAGGTTTTATATGCGCTCCAGGTTAATTAGTAACTGAACTCCTTCTGCGTCGACGTCATGACGCAGAAGAACGCGGCGGAGCGCGCCAGGGAAGACAACCCAGGCGCACAGGCATGCCGCCGTAGGCGCACGTGACGAAGGAGGCGCGCTTTTGCGCGCCTCATTCCTCCTGTCGGCGACCAGCGGGGCCCCGGCCCGGGAAGGCCGGTCCCTGCTATACAGCGGTCGCCGTCAGTCGACGATCCGCGGATGCCCCGGAGGATCAACGGTCTCCCCCCCCCCTCTTTAGCGGGGAAGCGAGAGGCCCGCACAATGCGGGCCGACGCCGACGAGGTTGTGGAAGTATTCTCACGAGTTCCCATAACCTTGTCACGCTGCGATGCAGCTCCCCTTGGCGTGTCCCCGCCCTCATCTGATGGGGGGAGGACCCGCCGACGATTGAGGCTCTCGCGGCAAGGCGTCAGTGAGGGGCATTGTTAGGTTTTTAGTCGGTAGGCCGCGCACTTGGCTGGCACTCGGCCCCCAAGCACGCGGAGAGTCCGACATAACCCCGTGGTTTTCCCGAGAGGGTATGCGTAACGCATTTTCTTAACATTAAAAAAAAAGGTTAATTAGTAACTCCTCAATAATATCTCCAAATCAAGCACTGGCATAATTCATTATTGATACAAAAAGTGAATTAGCAAGCAATGCCATCGTACAAAAAATAACACTCGCTGAAACAAATAAGTAAAATTACATACTGTTATTTATGTATTTATCTATGTGCAGGTTATTACAAATTTCAATCTCAAAGAAAGACCTACATAATCTACAAACTTTGTCAGAGCAGGATTTCATTATCCCGAACCTATCAGTGTGGAAGCCTATGTCCAGCAGTGGACGTCTATACGATAGAAATAATGAATATAAAATGATGATAATGACAGTGGAACTACTGCAATGCTTTTTCATGGTAAGCTCACATGTGTTGCCTCATTGCTCTTATAAAAAAACTAATATACATAATAGATATTATGTTCTGTTTTTATCTTCATTGTATTTATTTCGAGCCACTTGAAACGTCTCATTAATACTACAAAATCAGCAATGCGAATCAGTGTGAATCTTAAAATACTCTAATTTCTACTATTAGACTAATAGTTAATATATTATGTATTTATTATAAAAAAAATCATTGGACGCACGTAACCAGCGTAAATATATTTATATTAACATTCCATATGTTAGAGGGTTGACTTTTTAAAAATTTCACACACTGAATCAATTTATTGTATTATTTTGTCTGAGTACCTGAGACAAATAGGCTAACTAGATAGGCCCAACTTCTAGAAAGAGGTCAATCGATGGAACCAACTGGGCAGTGATCGGAAAATTACCCAGTATATTCTTGGCCCATCACTACATTTTAATTTAAAGCCAACAATTTCAAGTGTGGAGCCTCCAATTTGCATAAGAATAAGTTCTACATGAAAAATCGACATGTTTTTTGTCTTGTCCATATTCATTCCAAGACCCTTTTGAGAAACTCTACTAAGATTTTCTAGTATTGTACTCAAATGTTCCATGATATTGGCTATGAACTGCGATATCACATATCTATCGAGGTGCGTCATCTTCTCACTATTTTATATTGATGCCCAGTCTTCTCCAGTCCAATAGTTATGTATTTAACATCTTCCAGCTCAGCTGTGAATAGTTTCGACAATATCACATCTGGAGATCTGGTTCTGAAGGCTGACTAACATTGTAGCGTTTTCGATAATCATAGTCTACAAGCTTCCTTTAGACTTTTCGCAATCCGACTTGTTTGAGTGATTGAAAATCACCGATACTTGATGACTTTAGAGAACAATTTACAAACATAACTCAGTTGCGGGATTGGCCTGTACTTGCTTCAGCGTGGCTCTATCCCCCTTTTTGAGGAACAGTGCCGCCGCGCTCCTATGCCATGCTTTACGCGTTTTGCCTTCGAGTATGACGGAGTTGAAGGGGAGCTAAACGGCCTTTCGGATTAGTAGTTCTCCCGCCTTCAGAAGCTCAACTTTGAATTTATCATCACCCGGCGCCTTGTTGTTTTTGAGCTGTTTGAGAGAGTCGAAAGAGTGTGTCGACTTAATTTGGCTTTAGAGTCTAAGGCCTTAATGACAGGTAGTCGCGTAGTCGTGTAAAGCTGTCCATAGAGGCGTCCGATCTCGGCCACAAGCTCAGGTGTGGATGTGTCTACTCTACCGTCCTCTGTCTTCAGCTTCGTTAGCAAACTTTGTCCAAGTGACAGATCTCTTGTGAACACTTTGAAGCCTTTATTGCGCATTATGTTTTCTTTAATACATTCAGTACTAAATTGGAGGATGTCGCATTTTAGATAGATCTATTTATTAAGTCCCTGACGAGCATCTTCAGTTTTTATTTATTTCTATAATTTAAATTTCATTAGTTTTGAATTTTTTACTTTATTTTGTAATTAGTTATTATTGGTTATATTACCTTGTTGGAAATAAGGTTATTATTATTATAATACATTCACGTGTCTTTATAAGACACGGTACTTTATAAGGCGTGCCCGAGGATTCAGATCTAACACGTTGAGTCCATTTAAGCGAAATTTAATGAAACTATGCATAGAGTGTACCAACTGAATGTAATCTCTATCTGCACCATAAAAATGCAGTAAAGACTACACCCAGTTAGATGTACAAAAACTATTGTCATTAGAGATCAAAACTTCTGGGTTATTACACTTCCACCCTTTGAGCACCTGCTCTTGCAACTCCACTCTGTCCGGCCGGCCAAGGCAAGGCAGAGGCGGATGGCATACACCCCCTGAAGCATAACGGTACCTTCGGTGGCGCAACTCACCGACAGCTTGCCACAAGCTGCCCTGAGAGCGACTGAATGCACTAATAAGGCATTTATGGCAGTTTATAATACAATATTATTAACGGCTTAAAAATACATTGGACGTGTTTTTTGTCCGGAGTCAAGCTCTACGATGCTTATGCTATATGTGGGGAGACAGCGTTGATACAACATAAAATCAACGTCGTGTCGTTATGATACAGTATCGTAATTTCTTTCTTTAAGCAATTATTTTGACATTAACTACAAATTACTTATAATGTATGACAAGCTGTGACTCACTGACAAACGTAAATGTAAACTCCATAGATTATATACTAACATATAAATCTATGGTAAACACCAAACACGACTTCCAGTGTATGAGTTTCTTGGTTTGTACAAACACAATATGTTAAATAAATTTTAGATCTTTCCACGGGTTAGTTATAAATCCACTAAAATCTGTACCTACACTAACCTACCTAACTTCGTTTCCTCTTTGTAAGACGAACTGAGAAATAATATTAATGTAAGCGAACAGAAAAGTGTCCGTATTGTACTAACTAAATATTAATTCTAACTTCAGGTTTAAATCAGTATTTTTTTCTTCGGATATTAATTATTTTGATTGAAACAGAGATTTACCGTTTATAAATTAAAACAAATCACACTCTATTTAATAAAGTACTGGCTTATTCAAAGAATTGAATTGTTAATTTACTTCGAATCTACTGAACAGATTAATAATACTAATAATAACTAGAAAAACATTGCTCAACAATCGGTATTAAGTTATTGTTGATTTATATTTTCAACATTATACATTGTTTTCTGTGAAACATAATGTAAAAGAATTGCCTGAGCGTATCGATAAAGAAATCTCCCGAAAACAAAACCGGTAGCCTATTACCTCTATGACAGTGACAAGTAATACGTGATCGTGATTCAGAAAAAATATGAGTAGAACTTAGTAAAATGTCACTGAATATCAATTCTACAATTTCATTACACATTTTATAGATTCAATTTATTTGGAATGAGCTTGCCTGGATCAAATAGATGACATCCTGAAGAAAGATCATGTAAAAATCTTTTCTTATGCGAACTTTATTTACACTTTATTTATGAGAAAGTAATAGTTAATGTGGAGTAGTAAATGTGGAGGAAGCTAGCGAAGTATGTTTAGATCGTAACTAATACAAAATTATTAACTCTGCCTACTCACATGGAAAAGATAATATATATATATTTAAAATAAGTATTATATAATATATATTATATTACGTATAAGAATTTACTTATATTATATTATATAAGTAAATAATAACTTATTTCGAATAATATAGTAAAATAAGTGGAAACGAGATTCTAAGCCAGAACATAATGTAGTCCGATAAATATAGTTCAAGTTGCTACTTGCACCTTCTACACATCTAACAAAGTAATTAACTGACTTGTGGTCTCCGGGTTAGAGTCCAGTAAACAAACGCTACTATTGAGCGACAAAAATGAGGAAAAGACAAATCTCGCCCGATCTCTGCGACTAAGACTCGGCACTCGAAGGCCCACGCGGGGCACTCCGCCAGCGTGTGCTGGGCCGACGAGTCGAGGTCGGATGCGCAGTGGTGGCAATGTGTTGATCCCTCCATGATGATAGAGTTACAGCCAAGCTTATGAAAGCGGGTGAACTGCAATGTAAAAGGTCCTTCAGGGACTCTTAAACTTCGTCATAATACTCACAATGGAGGCAATGCTCAAAAACCTCAGATGTGGGTCCCAACTAGTGAGATTTAATTGAACATGGAGAATACCAAAATCATGTCGCATTCCCATATATGTAGAACGCCCACTTACGTAGGTTAAAGTATCTACTGTCTGAAGTCTGGAATTTGTTAACGAGTGTTTGCCTGAGACAAATAATCTATCTAGATAGTTCGAACTTTCACAACACGAGTTTTATTACACGAGGTGTATTAACATCGGGCCACAACAAAAATCGGGAACAACAACTCTTCGAACAAAATGGTACGACAATTCCACGTTAAGGCACAAAGGCATGCTCTGTGGCAGTGGAAGAAGGCACCCGTCTTCTCAATTACTGGTCTTTATTATTATTGGATGAAATTTATTAGAGACTTGGCCTGAAAATACCAAACTTTCAAACTACGCTACGAGTACCAGCAGTTTCTCCTCGATCGTCATCCATGTATACGTACGTATATACGTTCCTTATCCTATTCATGTTTTAGTGTAAAATGAAGAATTCTGTTATGGTATGTTATGTTAGATATTTCATATGGATAGCCGAAACATAATGCCTTGACTTTAAAATATATTATTAATATTTGCAATAATTGTATTTGTTCATCTTAAGTTATTTACTTTTTATGAAAACCTTCAGAACGACATTTATCATGAAACACCAAACATAGAAAGCTAAATATAAAAATAAATAAGTATTTAAAAACCCCCGCACAAAATCCTAAGTTCCCCTTAATTTATCTAAGTACGTTTTAAAAAATAAATAAAGATTTAATTATATATTTTTTTGTAATGTACACGTATACATGGTTCACACGTATATGTACACGTTCTATTCTATATATTATTTTTATATATTATTTCTAAAGCTTTTTCACACCAAAACCATTGGATGGATAGATTAAGATCTTCAGAAATAATTAGGCAAGTGAGAGGTGTACGTTTGATGAAAATATGAAACAAATATTATTATGTATTTCTATCATTAGTGACATAATAATTCATTCGATGTCTCGGAAAAAGTTTTGAAATGTTTTTTAAAGATCTGTGGTAATAAAACGAGAAATTATAGTCAACACACTAAGGTCAGAATAAAAACAAGAATTGTCCAAATACAAAGGATCACCCAAAACTTATAGAAACAGATTGGTCGAACCGCAAAAAAACTGCTAATCAAAAAACTAACGGTGTTATATATAATATCATTGCCTATATATGTACATCAAAGATAGTTTCTTTTTAACTTAACAGCTATTATAGACCAACTAAATCATAAACAAATCACTATATTTATGTAAAAACGTATCACTTATTGGTCTGTGACTTTATTTTTGATGCACGACGATCTTGTTTGTTTTAATAATTAATTTTTGTGTCAATATTAATTTATAATTTTAAAATGTTGGGAAATTATATTTGTAAAAGTTGAATAGAAGTAGAAGAGATTTAAAAAAAAATATTACTGTAAAATATAAAATATCGTTTTATTTATAAACATATATTAAGGGATTTACTTTATACTTGCTTACCACCTGTGGCTGCGCCCGCTTTATATCGGATTTTTCAAAAGGAAAGATATATTTTGCCAAGTTAAAAATTATCTTATGTGCTTCTTCATGTCTCCAACAAGCTTCATACTAAATTGCATTAAAACTCGGTCAGCTGTTTTTTCAAATGTTCACGCAGCAAGAATATATTTTCCTATGTAGAAATGTCCGGATATCTTTCTCCGGGTGTTAAAATATCCCTTCATCAATTTTAAACAAAATAGGTTCCTTTGTTTGTGGGCCTATTCAAATGAAACCTTTCATCTCCTATTTTTACCCCCTTCAGGCCAAAAATTTTATAAACTTCGAATGTTCTAAACTTAAAGCTTTTAAAATTACTTACTTTCCATACAAATTTTCATCGCGACCCGAACCGACCGACCGAAACACTACTCGTTACTTTCGCATTTATAATAATTAATAAGGATAGTAAAGATTAAAATTATCACTTCGTTTAGTTAAATACTATCAGCACCTGTCGCGCGCGGGTCCCGACCTATCGGACTGCCAATTTGGATTCCGGCGGGGGCGATCAACGCTGGACGCCATCCAGCGTGTTCGTTCCCTGTCGAAGTCTGCAGTCCGATCGGGGGGGGTGGGTGCCTTCGGCACCCTCCTCTGGCAGGCTATTAGGGAGGCGCTCGTATATCACGAGCTGCCTCCTTACCTGCGGGCCGTGGTCGGGGACTATCTGCGCGACAGGACGATCGGTGTGATGGGACGGGACGGGATGGAAACGTCGAGGAGGGTCGAATGCGGCGTTCCACAGGGGTCGGTGTTGGGACCCCTGCTATGGAACCTCGCATACGACGCGGTCCTTCGCACCAGCCTTCCTCGCGGCGTGAGTGTCGTCTGCTACGCTGACGACACTCTCGTCGTGACGACTGGGGCCGACTTCGGGCCGGTGCTCAGGCTTGCCGAGCTTGGTGTGGCATGTGTCGTGCGGGCGATCCGCCGGCTGGGCTTAGAAATAGCGCCTCACAAAACCGAGGCGCTATGGTTCCACGGCCTTCCGAGGCGCCGGGAACCACCCAGCTGCCGGATCCGGGTGGGTGACGCGGTGGTCCCGGTGGGGCCGTACATCAAGTACCTGGGCCTCACCCTGGACCGCCGCTGGAGCTTCGAGGAGCATTTCGTGCGGTTGGTCCCCCGAGCCAAAAGGGTGGCGGGCGCATTGCATCGCCTGCTGCCCAATCTCGGGGGACCGAGGGATGGAGTTCGCCGCCTGTACGAGGGCGTCGTGCGATCCGTGGCCATGTATGGGGCTCCCGTGTGGTCGCAAGACTGCGCGAGGTCCCCCCGCTGCAGAGCTCTGCTACGGAGCCTGCAGCGGATAATGGCCATACGGATCGGACGAGGCTACCGTACAATCTCGTACGAGGCGGCGACGGTTCTGGGACGCTCCCCCCCATTCGACATCCTGGGCGACATGTACGCGGCGACGTATGCGTCGCGGCGTGTCGACCGGGGGAGCGATGGGAGGAGCGCCCTGGAATCCGCGCACGAAGTGCCTAAGCGGGAGTGGCACCGACGGATTGTGGCGGCCTGGCGTGCGCAGCTCGAATTACGGATCTGCGCGCGCCAGCGGGCCGTCGGTGCCGTACTCCCGAACCTCGAAGCTTGGCTCCACGGGAAGGAGGAGGTCACTTACCGATTGACTCAGATACTCACCGGGCACGGCTGCTTCGGTGAGTATCTGTGTCGAATAGGACGGGAGGGATCGACACATTGCCACCACTGTGCATCCGACCTCGACTCGGCCCAGCACACGCTGGCGGAGTGCCCCGCGTGGGCCTCCGAGCGCCGAGTCTTGGTCGCAGAGATCGGGCGAGATCTCTCTCCGCCGGCATTGATTGCGGCAATGCTGGCGGACGAGGGAGGTTGGAGGGCTGTGGCCTTCTTCTGTGAAGCAGTGATGCTCCAGAAGGAGGCCGCCGAGCGGGGTCGGGAGATGGCCGATCCCGCTCGAAGAAGGCGGCGCCGGACTCGGTAGCACAGCTGCGGCGCCGCCGCGGGTCGCCGGCGGGCGCGAGGAAGTCGCGACTGCTACGGCGACCCGGGATGGACCACGCCCCTTCCGTGGCCGGGGGGCGTCGTCGGTGGAGGAGACCGGGGGAGGCAGTAGCCTCCCCCGAGGAGGGCTCCTCTCTAGATAGGGGAGCGGAGACTGGGGGTTCCCGGAAGTGGCTTGATGTTCCCGGGGGCTACCTACATGCCTGAGGAAGGCCATCCCTGAGGTTTTTAGTGGGTAGGTCTCCCCCTTCTGGGGAGGAGAGCCCCACATAACCGCCGGCTCGCCACAGCCGGGGTATGCAATTTAATGCATTTTCCTCAGGGAAACAAAAAAAAAACGCATTATGTTTCTTCAATTTACTATCATAAATTGACGCAAAATATTTAGATAGTAATTGCCTCAAATTAGAATTGTTCAATGTTTTATTCAAAGTTATGTATGACTAGTATGACTGTCTCACCTAATTAATACACAAATAAATTATTTTTGCACTAATTGTTTTATAGTCTTGTTCTACACTATCAGTCTACATTATAAACAAGCAGCACGAACCAAAGTCCAGGCAGGTTAGGTCAGTATATAGTACATAACACGTATATAGCTATCTATATACGTGTAAAATTATAAACACGGTACTTTGTGGTGCAAAACTGTGATGTGGACCAAACGAACCGAAACACACCCATTGTACTTGACGCACGAGAGCGTAATGCATATAGCAGAACTTGACAGCTCCTTTTTTCGAGTTTTGCTCAGTACCCGTGTTCTTATTTTTATTAAGAAATTTTGGTAGGCATTTTCGCCAAAGGGATAAAAATAAAATCAGTTTGTGTTTAGCATTTTCAAAACTATGTTTTCAAGGTTACTTTATGAGTTTTATTTATTATATGATGTGTTTCTGATAATTACGAGTTCGTATAACTAGTTCTAATATTGCTTTCATAAAACTTTGTCTGACTCCGGGAACAGCAGCTCGATCAAACCACTCATTCACGCAAACTTGGTTATATCTCTCTATATTTTTTCTTATTTTGTGTTTTAATCGTATTTGTAGCACGACCGGTGTTATGCCAGTTGCAGGTTGCGGATATTTAAATAATTTATATATAGGTACGTGCAATATCTGAGTACTCACACTAACTGAATAAACTGAAACGGGTGGCACGGCCGACATTAAGGCGTTCCATTCTGATTTTCCCTAATTGTGAACCCCCGCCGCAAAAGACGTGATACAAAACGTCTCTATGAGTTTGACATGTCTGTCTGTTGCAACATAGGTCCCGAACGGATGAAGCGATTTCAATCAAGTTTTTTTTTTTATTAAGAGGCCTATTACAATTCTTCATTCTGCGAGATTAGGTATTTCGAAGCGTCCCGACAACTCATTGAAGGTCACACGTCCAAAATACTGTATTGACGCTACGACTATTATGGAATAATTCGTTATTGCTATATATATCGTATATGAAGAAACACATTATATGAAGATGATATTATAAATAGGACAGATGATATTGTTAAAAATAATGTTTATTAAATATTACCTAGTATGTTATTTAGCAAAAGACGGTTTTAGTCTTAAATTAAAAATAGGTCAGATTAGAAAAAAACTAGTTACCAATTATATAGGAGTAGGTATAAATCATCATAAAACAGTATCACCTATTTGCTGAATTTACATCAAAAAAAGCTTTAGAAATAATATATAAAAATAATATATAGAATAGAACGTGTACATATACTTGTGAACCGTGTATACGTGTACATTACAAAAAAAATATATAATTAAATCTTTATTTATTTTTTAAAACGTACTTAGATAAATTAAGGGGAACTTAGGATTTTGTGCGGAGGTTTTTAAATACTTATTTATTTTTATTTTTAGCTTTCTATGTTTGGTGTTTCATGATAAATGTCGTTCTGAAGGTTTTCATAAAAAGTAAATAACTTAAGATGAACAAATACGATTATTTGCAAATATTAATAATATATTTTAAAGTCAAGGCATTATGTTTCGGTTATCCATATGAAATATCTAACATAACATACCATAACAGAATTCATCATTTTACACTAAAACATGAATAGGATAAGGCATATATGTACGTACGTATACATGGATGATGATCGAGGAGAAACTGCTGGTACTCGTAGCGTAGTTTGAAAGTTTGGTATTTTCAGGCCAAGTCTCTAATAAATTTCATCCAGTAATAATAAAGACCAGTAATTCAGAAGACGGGTGCCTTCTTCCACTGCCACAGCCACAGAGCATGCCTTTGTGCCTTAACGTGGAATTGTCGTACCATTTTGTTCGAAGAGTTGTTCCCGATTTTTGTTGTGGCCCGATGTTAATACACCTCGTGTAATAAAACTCGTGTTGTGAAAGTTCGAACTATCTAGATAGATTATTTGTCCCAGGCAAACACTCGTTAACAAATTCCAAACTTCAGACAGTAGATACTTTAACCTACATAAGTGGGCGTTCTACATACATGGGAATGCGACATAATTTTGGTATTCTCCATGTTCAATTAAATCTCACTAGTTGGGACCCACATCTGAGGTTTTTGAGCATTGCCTCCGTCCTGGGATGTCCATTCGACATCTTGGCCGACATGTACGCGGCGACGTATGCGTCGCGGCGTGTCGGTCGGGTGAGCGATGGGGGGAGCGCCCTGGAACCCGCCACGAAGTACCTAAGCGGGAGTGGCACCGACGGATTGCGGCGGCCTGGCGTGCGCAACTCGAATTACGGATCTGCGCGCGCCAGCGGGCCGTCGAAGCCGTACTCCCGCACCTCGAAGCTAGGCTCCACGGGAAGGAGGAGGTCACCTACCGATTGACTCAGATACTCACCGGGCACGGCTGCTTCGGTGAGTATCTGTGTCGAATAGGACGGGAGGGATCGACACTTTGTCACCACTGCGCATCCGACCTCGACTCGGCCCAGCACACGCTGGCGGAGTGCCCCGCATGGGCCTCCGAGCGCTAAATCTTGGTCGCAGAGATCGGGGGAGATCTGACTCCACCGGCATTGATTGCGGCAATGCTGGCCGCCGAGCGGGGCGGGAGATGGCCGATCCCGCTCGAAGAAGGCGTCGCCGGGCTTGGTAGCATAGCTGCGGTGTCGCCGCAGGTCGCCGCGCCAGCGGGCGCGATGAAGTCGCGCCCGCGGATACGGCGACCCGGGATGCACCACGCCCCTTCCGTGGCCGGAGGGTGTCGTCGGTGGAGGTGATCGGTTGAGGTAGTGTAGCCTCCCCCGAGGGAGGCTCCCCTGTATAGGCAGAGAAGCGGAGGGGGTGCCCGGAAGCGACTTCCGGGCCCCCCCACCGGGTGTTCCCGGGGGCTCCCTACATGCCTGCGGAAGGCCATCCCTGAGGAGGAGAGCCCCACATAGCCGCCGGCTCGCCACAGCCGGGGTATGCTACTTAATGCATTTTTCTCAGGGGAACAGAAAAAAAAAAACGTTAGTAAACGCAAAAAAATGTGCTTGTATACCACATCACATTAGAAACCTCTAAATTTATTAGTGTTTCTCTACTATATTATGCATGTATTATACATGTAAACCTTCCTTAAGAATTTAAGAATCACTCTATCTATTAAAAAAATCTATTGCGTAGACCTAAGCGTACATAGGGCCAGACAGACAGCAGATAGTGACTTTGTTTTATACTATGTAGTGATATAGATGAAAAAAATATTATAGGTACTTGAGGTTGAGTCAAATCTCCAATTTCATAGAATTTACGGTAGGAGCGCAATCAAACAGTTACTCTGTTACTAACCTTAATACTATTACGCACAGATACAAAAAGGAGCAAACTCCAGTATTTGATGCTTTACTACAGCAGGAACTAGCTCCTAAATGAAAACTAGTTGGTTGTTTACTTAGAACGGTATTTGCTATGAATGTGAACAAAATAAAAAAATTGTGCACCTAATAAAATAAAATAGGAAAAATCAATTATTATTTAACTGATGATGATGATATTTTATAACTGAAGGTTGTTTTGTAAACTGATGGTCGAATAAAGATATGTAAGTAAGGCTATTTTGTATGTGGAATCACATAGACTTCACAAAACTGTAATGCTCACTGACTCAAAAGCTACTTACAATAATCTTAATGGTAATTTGGTAGTATGAATAGGATCCCGATAATCTATAAAATCTGAAAAGCCCTTCACAGGGACTATCTTCAGGATATTAACGTAACATTGATCTGGATACCTGGACATTCGGGTATAATTACGGGACAATGAGACTTTAGAACTTATTACAAAGGATGCTACTAGGAATGATGCTCTTAATCACTTTAAAACTTATCTACCTACATAATTTGATATCCTCTAACTGGATATGCATGCCATCAATAGGGCATATCAGCTTAATTCGGACCGCAACCCATACAGTAACAGTGACATGACATTGCTATGACAGAACAACTGTCAGATAGATTTTCATAAACATTCTGTATTTTTATATATACCTAAATTATTACATTTGTTGTTTATTTTGAGATCCCTAAATGAAATTATTAACACATTACATGAAATATCAAAATTGCATAGAAATTGAATAAAAATCACCACATCAAGGAGTTACGCTAATACTAATTTAATAATGGACAATTCATTTTTCGTATATTCTATAAAATTTTAGATAATAAAGCATGCACGCTGGAAAATGTAACAATGTTGAATTATAATGTAAAATTTTTGACATATGATGATTCCATTAAGTTAAAAAATGATGATTTTAATACTTACAAGTAAGTTCCAGTACACTGACAATCTTACAATACTAATATTGATTTATTACTTCGATTTTATTACAAGTTAAGCTGATTGTAATAACTATTGTATAGAACCTGAGATATTTAAATTCATTGCAGATATGAAACCAAAAAAAGAATTGATGAGTCTGTATATGATACAAGCAAAAGAAAATTTTGTGAGAAACAGGGTGGTCACTGGAGGGCTCCACAACCCAGACAAATGAAACAACTCGATTTAAAGCTTCGAGATAGCACTGTGTTATTATGTGAATGGACATCAAACACTCTTATCACTTTTATATTTTCATCTGGTACCATAGCTTATCTTTCCTTTAAACCTGATACATTAGACTTAACCCAAATACTCTTTGACAGATATTGTGTAACAAAGTTATCAGGACAAACAGTTACTGGCGGTAGGTCTTTATATATAGTTTTTCAAATAATAATAATCAGTATTAATCTCAGTAATTTCATAATAGTATCATATACTCATATGTGATAGTCTGGTTAATTGCTATCCTTTTCAGACATTTTTACTTAGAATTCTTGATAGTTTAATTCAATAGAATAAAATTTTACAATATTATATCTGTGAAATTAAACTTAATAAATTGTAATTGTGAATTGAACATTTAATGTTAGTGTTTACTTTTTTCAGTACTATTATGTTCATCGCATTTGATGTTTACTCATGCTGATAAATCTGCAACTTTGTTTACATTTGGAAAGCCTGTTACAACTGGTATTGCTAGTAGAATATCTGACAGAGAACCACATATTCAGGTAATATATAGTTTATCTGACTTTGCTGTTTACAAACAATTTACTATATGGGCTTATTAAGAAATTATGTGAATGGGTCACTAGATTTGTTATATAATACTTCAGCTCAAATGATGAATGTAATAAAAGAAGTGAACTGTATTTCAGAAATAACTTACTAAGTAATAATACAAAGTAAAGTTAAAAATAAATAGTAGAAGCCAACACCTCTACTCCAGTACTGCAATTGATGTTATGTGCACGGCACACTGTAATTTTCTAGATCACAAACAATGGCTTTATAATCATCATCATGAATGTGCCAGTGAATTCTAGTAGCTCATATGCAATCGTTTCTTCTGCCTCTATACACACTCTGCATAGAGGACTATCTATAACACCAAATACGTAAAAGTGTTTGTTTAATGCTCTGTGACCAGTTATGGTTCCAACTATTATTTGTAGATTGCTTTTTTCTTTTTTTTGCGATCGCGATTCTGCTGCAGTAAGCTCTGAGAAAGCTGCAATCCAAACCCAATTGCATAGATGACTATAGGGAACTGGCATAAGGGCCTCCGGCCTAAATTCTATTATGCCAGATCCTACCCTACCTTGCCAATTCATTAGCTTCATCATTGCCCAGGATCCGCCATACCCTTTTATCCACTGTAGGGTAATCTTAGGGCAATCGTGGGCAGTCTCGCCTTCCTCAAATATTTTGTCCACATATAAAGCCTATAAAAAGTAATCTGCCATATATAGAAATATAAACAGTTAAAGATGTGCTGTGTGATTGTCAAAATCAATTATAATATAATTTGTTATAATGCTTTTACACTATTTCAGACTATTGAACTTGGAGGTGGAGCCCGACGGAGTGAACGAAAACTTACCTGGTGTGTAAATAAATCTGACATAAGGGTTTTAGTATGGAGCACATCGACGTTAGAGCCTGCACCTTGGAGCCCTGTTGTGGAAGATCATGCCAATTTGCATCTATATACTATTAATGGGTTCGTTTATAATTATATATAAATATTAGTATCATTACAAGATAAATAATGTATGACTCAGCCATAAATAATAGATGAAAACAATCAGCTTCATAGAACAATATCTCTGTCTACAAATTACAGATTCATAGATAAGAGACATATGCGCTGTGATAAAATACTTAACTTTAAATCATAGGCAAGCATTTATAATAAAACTGGAATTATGAAAAAGCTTGTAGTTCTAAATCTGTATAAGGGGAAGTCTGTTAAAAAACTGGCAAAAGTAGAAGGATAGTGGGCACAGCAGAATACAATTGGAGCTTCTACGCGTTTCTGTCTTGATGATATTACCGGAGAAAGACTATAGCGAAGTCCGAACTTGGGACCTTCGGTGTTACCTATTTCTACCGCCAAACACACAGTGTATTTCACTACAGGTGAAATACACTCTGCAATTAATGGGTACCATGACCTTATATCTTATCTCACAAGTTGGCATCATCATGACAATATGTGACATCCCACAAGAACACAGCGTGTGGATTCTTGTGGAGGTGCACAATAGCTGCTAATCTGTCTGGAGCCAAGTGGAATAGCCATTACTAATGGTGGATACAACAATTCTATTTATTATAATATTATCTTATCAATAAATTTTTATTGGTAAAAAATCAAAAATAGGCTAGAGAAATATAATATATAACTAGAATCTATAATTTTAGGCAACAAATAACACTTGCTGCTTACCATCAACAGGAAAATGAAACTCTAATGGTGGACCTATCAAATAAAAACGAATGCACTATTCATATTGTGGAGCAAATTACTTGTAATAAGGTCAGTGAAATATTATTTTTATTTACAACTCGTAGCTGGAACAGAATCATAAAATTACTATTTAACGCAATCTAGCATATGGCAATGTTGTTCTGATATCTCACATTCATAGTTTTAGAACAGCACTATGATTGATAATGCTTATTTATTACTAGCAATTGAAGAATTTTTAAATGTAAGTACTGTTTTTGACCGTATTTAATATGTAGGTTAATTAATTAATTTAATCAGCTCTTGTTAAATATTAAATTTGGATTACAATAAGGTTTATCGGAGCTGTAAAAGGATAAAAAGAGAAAAACACAATCACATCTCTTATAGTATGGAAAAGCAATACACATATATAGTGTAACTTTCCTGGCAGCATTCAGCGTTATAGTGATCTTCATGTATCAAACAGCCTCATGGTCGACTACTACTGTTATTAACGAGTTCCACTCAACAATAATAATATAATACAAACAAGAAGAACACACAGTTTTTGATTACTAGCACTTGTCCAGAGCGATGTGATGTCAAGAGTTACTGCCAAAACTTCATTCAAATAACAACTGGTTTCAACAAACAGCAAGAGGCACTATATTCTCATATATTAAATGTGTGTTGGATATGAAATGTAGTATGGATATAGAACATTATAGAGACGTCTTTTTCTAGTGAATTTTATACGATAATTTTTAAATTATATATTAGGTGGTAGGTATATTATTTTAAATCCACTAATTTGAAAACCTTCAACGTTTTTTGCCTGTTCTAGCCAAAAAGGCTTTCCTAATTTACGAATGTATATATATATTTTTTTGTTTCTTATAAGATGTGCTCAGATAGATGTGTAGCTCTGTGTGTTGTCTTATTTTTAAATTTATTTAAACGTCAATAAGTGCCTGTACAAGCTTATATGTTTAAATGTTTTCAATTTTATTTACCGATTCCTTTGATTTAATAATAATTACCATTGTCTTGCCTTGTTGTCATATTAAATACTTAACCAAATTTACATTGATGTGACATGCTTCAAATACACGGTCAAATTATAACCAATTACCATTCTTGAATATCTTTTTATTCACAGAATAATATAAATCTATCATGGATACACTACGAAGTACCAATCAGTGATGACAAGGTTACGAAATTGTCGTCAGTTAGGGAAAGCCACACTGATGTATCGCTACCAGCACCAGCGCGAATCGTGAAAAGATCGCACTGTGAACTGAAACTGTTGACAGCATGCATCGATGGCTCGATGCATATCATCCGCAATGGCGTCGGTTTAACTCATACAGTTCGGGTTGGATTTGTAAGTTATTTACGTTTTATAAAGACTTAATAGTTGCTTGTGAGGTGGTGACAGACATGTAATATTGTAATGTGTGGATTATAAAATCACATATCACAATATTATGGTCCAGGAGCCGGTATCACAGAAAGTCCCGTCATAGCGGAATCAAAAAAAATATTTAAATAAATAGTACATAAGTATAGGAATAAATTAAGCTTGGTAGGCGTGAATTCCTATTGCCGAAACAATGTTAAAAAAAATATATTAAAAAATTAAAAAATGTTTTACCGTCATCGCGTATATTAATATTACATTAAAAAAAATAATATCCGCGATGACAGTAAAACATTTTTTCATTTTTTTATATTTTTTTTTATAATTGTTTCGGCAATAGGAATCCACGCATACCAAGCTTAATTTATTCCTATACTCATGTACTATTTATTTAAATAAATATTTTTTGATTCGCTATCACGGGACTTTCAGTGTTACCGGCTCCTATTAGTTTTAATGACGATTGAGAAATGTAGTTTTATGCCTGTTCTTCTCGACAAAGCTCTCCTAATTTCCGAACAGATGTGGTATCTTTTTCATTTATGTATTTTCCTTATACGTATGAATATACAAGTTTAAGTAAAGACTGTGTATATTTTTTATCTCTGACGCGAAAACGACAGTGTATGTCTATTGTGCTATCGTAGTTCCCCAACGGTTGAACCAGTTTTGATTTTGACACGTTTATGATATATTCAAAACCAAGATGGCCGCCACCACGTAATGGCGAAATTATATAATTATATTCATGAGTGGCATACCTATTGATAGCTTGAAGTGTGTTTAAAAAATGTACAATTTTCGATTTACTTTAACGTCAATAACTACCTGGAAAGGTGCATAAACCAGTTCTAATATAATTTTCATATCGACATAATTTGACACCTCGAGAATGACCTGGATAATATAATTATTTCCCCGGGCAAATATCTGATTGCTATTATATAACTCACCGATAACGAACCGCGTTAGTTAATAGAATTTTATGTGAGTAGAATTTTATGTATAATTTTAGATTTCTACCGACATCAAATGGGCAGGCGATCTCATTATTGCTGCCGAGGAAAGTGGCAGAATCCAGTGTTTTGATCATGCTCTATCTCTATTGCATTACCATACGAAATGCTTCGACTTGGGAATATATCTAAGGTAACTCTTACAGATAAATAAGACCCAGTTGTCATCATCATCACTTAGCCAATCATAGTCCACTGCTGGACATAGGCCTCTCCCAATTTGCGCCACAACACCCGGTCCTCCGCCTTCCGCATCCAGTCCCCTCCAGCGACCTTCTTCAGGTCGTCAGTCCACCTGGCGGGGGGGCGTCCTACTTTACGGCTGCCGAGTCGCGGTCTCCATTCAAGGACTCGTCTGCTCCATCGGCTATCAGTCCTTCGGCAAACGTGGCCAGCCCATTGCCACTTCAGCGAGCTTATTTTGTATCGAGCAAGTATTATTTGGTGATATTCATTGTCTGTCACTGTCATTACTTTACGTACAAAATATTCCACCAAATTGGCAGTTAAAGTTCAAACGCGTTTATTAAAAATTATTACAAAATATTATAACTTGCCTAAACGACATTGTAAGTAAATTTATTAATTATTTTGACCTCCGTAGTTGAGTGGTTAGTACACCGGTTTCAAGATATCGCCATCTCTGACGCCCTGGGTTCGAATCCCGATGGGGGTAGATGTTTGTGTGATGAAGGCGAGCATTTCTACCTTAGTCATAGTTGTTGATATATATTTCTATCAAATATATATGTATGTCTATCCGTTACCCTAGATCCCATATAACAAGCCTTCGGAGCTTACTTTGGCTAGGCTAGGTTAATTGGTGTTAGTGTATGGAATATTTAAAAATATACTTAAAGAAATATATATAGGTATATACGATCTTAAGTAAATTTATGATCCTTGCAGTAGTGAAAAAATCAAACTTCAAAATCATAGCAATCTAAAGAAACGGCCTTATATACTCGGTTTATACCACATTATTTTGAAACTCTCATGTGAATCAGAGGATGCAGACTTTACGGAATGGACTTTATTTCAAATACATAATTGGCTTTTTTCAACCCCCCTCCCCCCCCATCTTCCTCCCCCCCCCATCTTCCTCCCCTACACTCGGATGTTTATTCTGTACCGGCACCCCGCTCTCTCCTGGTCGTTCTCACTTCCAGCTATAAGGTCACTAGGACCTTAAGGCAGAGTTTTGTTATAGGCAATACTAGCAGAGTCATCTCATCTAGTACTAAACTTTGTACTTAAAGTAAACTAAAGTACTTTGACGACCTCCATAGTCGAGTGGATAGTACACCGGTTTCAAGGTGTTGCCATCTCTGAGGTTCAGGGTTCGAATTCCGGTGGGGGCAGATGTTTGTGTGATGAATGCAAGCATTTGTACCTTAGTCATGGTTGTTGATATATATTTGTATAAAAAATATTTATATGTGTATAATATATGTATGTCTATCCGTTACCCTAGATCCCATAGCACAAGCCTTATAGAACTTAGTTTGGGCTAGGCTAATTAGTGTAAGTGTAACAAATATATATAAATCCATCGTAATCTCCGCAGCACTTGACTGTGAAGATATCCTGCTCGGGATTCCTTAGGATTCTCTGCTTCACTTCTCTTGAAGAAAAAAATCTTGCGTCATCAGTGTAGTTACAAACTAAATCTCACATGCACACCCCAAACCGGGACAAATGTCTGCAGATCACAAAATATTAGTCCCGTGCATAATCGATCCCGTACCCACGACGCAGTTACCGATCACCCGATTGCTGCACCAACCGTGTCGTCAAACAAACGAAACTCACCAATCACACTAATACACATTATTAACCCTAAAACATTTCAAAGGCTCTGTTCCATAAATATTACAACTCACACACTTCCAACTGCATAACTTCTACATAGTAAATTAATACGAGAACTATATCTTCGATTTAAGATTTAATATGAAATAATCTTCCCATCTTCAAGAGACTTCTTTCTAATAAACAGGGAAAGAAAAATAAGGTTTTTTAGCTACTTCTTTCTAGTACTTAACTTCTATTGCCAACTTTATATATTTATTGCTGCGTAAAAACACGCTATCGACCCAAAACTTCATAGTACAAATAGATGTAAAGTTTATTTATAAATTACACATTGAAGTTAGCAACAGAGATTACATAACATGAATTTGTTCAATGGCATATCCTGATTGACATGCAAATGATTATAAAATAATCTCAATATGTAATTTTATTATTGTTATTTGACAAGACTAACGTATTTATAACCTTTAGTCTAGTACGAAAATGTTTTAAGGTTTTTAGTTATTTTCAGCGCACCAAAATGCATGCAAATTATGACGTCGCGAAGAGCTAAGGGCGGGCCATTGTTGCTTGTGTCTTTCAGTGGCGGCCCTCTTGCTTTACTTCACATCAGTCACCCTCGATTGCTAACTGTAAGTCTTTCGATAAGTTGACTAATGCTTTTGAAACTAATCCTCTTGTGCAAATCACCATTATGTTCTCTTTCACTTTGTTACGACTGGGTTTGGACAAATAGTCCTCATCTAATTGAAAAGCCTTGATTGGTTCGCACTTAATTGCTTAGAAAATCGGTTTTTGTTCACACCCATATGCCAACTTAAATGACAAACATTAATATAGAACAAAAATGTGCAATATTATCAAGACTAAATCGAATGCAGATTTGAATGAATCTAGCAACATGTTGCCGCCAAATACACTTTTCCTAATGTGTAAACGTTTAAAATATAGATTATTAATTATACGTTAAATACTGTTTGATATGGAGGTGCTTTATTTTTTTTATAATAGCATTTAATTAATACTAATAAATATGTGATTTTAGGGACTATTTTAGGTTACGTAATAAATAAGAAAAAATTATAAATTATTTATAATTTGAAATCTTTCATTCCATTCGTGATTTAGAATAAAGCCTTTCTTTTATTAATTTGCTGCCTTATAATACTATTGATTTTTATAGGCTTGGTTGCGAGCTAGGCGGTCTTCAAACGCCGTAGCCCTATTACGCACAATGGATTGGGACGAAAATGGCATGGAGTGCTTGTGGGCTGTCAATAAATTAGTTTGCGCAGCGCTCAGGAGTGGAGCCGGTGAGAGACAACACATGTAAAAGAAAAAATCCAAAAACCGTAAAGGAGACGTTTTTTATGCCATATTCCATTTTTATTATTATATTATTCTATTTTTTATTATTTTTCTACACTTACTGTGTGATGTTTTTCTAATAGATCTCCCCTTTAGACAAAGTATCCAAAAAGAAAAAAAATATAAAAACATGCGAGCTTTTAACAAATAATATTTAAAGTCTCGAATATTGGTTTTTTTCATAAAGCTTTTTTTATATTTATAGGATTTAATGCAGACGTCAAGCTATTTATATTATTTTTCCGAAACTGTTAATAAATTCTGATAGTAAATATATGCTCTTACTGCAGATTTATTCCTGAAAATGAAACTGTAGATGCTGGTTGTATTAGGTAGTTCCTTTGCATTTTTATTAAATAATGAGAGTTACCTCCTATCATCGAAATGCCATTGTCAGTGTGACAGTGACATCCTTCTATTTTGGTAGTGGCGGTGAAGCTTTTGACATCGGTCAAGTCACTCATTGTGACATTAAAATCGAAGTTGCCAGTATAAAAAAGCTTTGGGTTGCTATTTTATTGATCTTAACTTCAAAATCTTTTCTTTATTTTACAATGTTTTGCAGGTTTTAAAAAAATATCTTCTTACGCGTAAAGGTTCTTTATTTTTGTTCTTTCCATAAAATATTATTTTATTATTGTAGGCTGAGAGGGGCCCAGCCTCCATACAAGAATGGAACGTCTCCTTTACAAGTTTTTGACACTTAAAGGAATCAAAATCTGTAAGGCACTTTCCATTAACCTAGAATGGTGAAATTTAATATGAAAGAATGTCACGTAACAAAAGTGTCATGTAACTGCGAAACCGTAAATGTTTACTTGATCACAAAAAATAATTGTTTTTTATAAAATTATTTGCGGATCCGTCGTCGTTCGACTCACGCTTGATCGGCTTTTTTATATTTTCATGAAAATGTAGCAGTATTCATTGTCTCTGTCGAAATACACTCATCATACGAATACATGAATTCTACAATATCCGCTTTACAAAACCGCCAAATGCCAAGTACCCGTCAGCTTGTAATATAAATAAGATATCAAATAACGGGACTCAATTATTTCAATACCTATATTACTTTTTAAACTGAAACACAGTTTATTAATTCAAACTTCTTCGTTTTCTTGCCCTGTTCCCAATTTTATTTGGAGTCGGCGCAACATGTCTTCCTCTATCACTCGCCATTTCGTCCACATGTGCATCCATTTTATCACAAGTTATTCGTCATATTAATATTGGCGATAGATAAATAGCGTTTCCTAGGCAGATAACTCAGTAAAGAGTATCTCTCCATTATTTTTAACTGCTTAATCCTATTTTAATTATCGCCAAATAATCAGAGATTCATATAATCTCTCGTTAATGTTAGTAGTATTTCATTACAGCCTGCAGCTTATTCGGAATAAACAATAATCAGAGATTTGCCAACATTTATTTATAAACCATGTTTAAAAACTTAATTTGCGAATTAAGTATGTGTTGCGAATTAGCGATCTAATCTGTTTCTGACTGTCGAGTATGATTGCCACTGTCACCCACTAATATCTTGTTTTACTGACTTCTTGTTGCCTCATTTTAATATTACTTGTACATATTTAAAAAAATATTTAATTCACATTATTATGAAGATCAAGCTTTGTTTAGATGCAGACCAACCATTTCAGCTTTCAAAATCAATAGGTTCGTTTATGGACAAAAGTATAGTTTTTTACAACAAAGTTGCACAAAACGTTGCTCATCTAACTTTACAACCTTGAAGTGAACTTTTAAAAATTTGAAGTGAAGACTTTCCTAATAAGTTATATATTAGTTATATATATATCAGAAAGTCTCCGCTCTTCCTTAATCATACATAACTTAAACACAATGTTGTGAATTTACGTGCCGTATTTGTTTATAAGTATGATGTGCTTGTGTATAAAAAAATATTATGTAGAATCACACGCAATGGCATATGATAATTATAACAAATTAATTTATTATTATATTTATAGATAAATATTACTTTTCTGAGCTATGCCAAAGGCCTTAAAAGACCGACCTGACGTTAAATTGAACCTACCATCACAGGAAAATAAGTAATGTATTCAATTGCGTATATTATGAAACTATCTCATGTTTTGCTTAAGGAAAAAAGACGCAAAAAAGTAACAGTCCCTGAAAAGGAGACAAATCAAGTAATTGAATGATATAAATAATAAGATCATTCAATTACTACGGCAAACAACACAAAATTTTAAAAGTCGGCTGGAAAATCAAAACTATCAATTTCAAACAAGATTTTTGGCTTACACAAACTTCATATTATTGTGATATATATATTTTTTTAATATCAATTAAGCATTGCGCTTACTAAAAAAATTTAACAGATATAAACTGGAATGAAAAATAATATTTTGATTCACTGCATTTCACCAATAGAAGAAAAAGAAATGAACTGTTGGTTTTTGTCGCTAAAACATTTTTAAGACTGCGTAGTATGGAGGGTGAACCTTTTTTTCTTTTTTTTTTGAGGAGGTAAATGCGACCTTATGCACCATGACACCGCGCTGGCAAGGCACGGTCGTGTGTGGGGCCCTCCAGTCATAGTGGACCGGCCTACCCACTAAAACCCCCCCTAGTTCTCTAGGTCCATACGGGGCACATGGCGAGGTGCGCTTTCGCGATTCGACCGCCATGATGGAGGGTGACCCTAGTACAACGCAGAGCCACAATTGTTCAGTGGGCAGCCTATTTGTCATCAACAGTTGTATAAAAAACTAGGCTATGAAATAATAAAATACGTTACTTAATAGACGCGTTATCAGAAGAGGGGTGCGCTCAGGCAGCGCTGGGAGCTTATTTGGCGCCGGCAGTGCCAGTACCTTCCAAGTTTGCACCACCCGTACATGACCTCGCGAGGAAATTCTTTCATCACTTATTAAGGTAAGATTTATTAGATATGTATAATTATACGCGTAGATAATCAGTTTTAATATATAACTTATCTGTAAAAGTGTTGTCAATCAGTGCTTGGTTGCGTACGTCTGCAAAATTTCAAAGCAATCGATTCAGTAGTTAGGACATCAAAGCGGAACAAACAAACAAACTCCCTTTCCGATTTATAATATTAGTAAGGATTAATCGGCAATGAATTACGGGCCTATATTTCATAGTCTAAGTCAAATAATTCTTAGTTCTAAAGTTAAATAACTCTCGAAAACTACTCATGTTTTAATGCCGATTTGTATTATGACGAACAGGCGTGGTCGTGTGGAAAAAGCACTGAGTCTAGCAGTGGATCTGCGTGCTTGGGATTTATTCGCAGACGCACGTTGGGCTGCTGAAGCGATGCATCAGCCCCATTTAGCTCAAGAAGCTTTGGAGCTAGCTCGAGAAGCTCACGGTACGTCATTACACAATTTGAAAAGTTGTGAAAACGAAACAGTGCATATTCTGATTAGTAGTAGCCATAACAAATCGCCGGGACGTTTTTAAATTTATTATTATAATTATTTTCCACGTAATTTTCACATCCATCTACTATGTAAAAATAAGTCGGGTTTTTCTTCCTGACGCTATAACTCCAGAAAGCACGAACCGATTTCCACGGTTTTGCATTCGTTGAAAAGGTCTCGGGCTCCGTAAGGTTTATAGTAAAGAAAATTCAGGAAAAAATTCCTTATCTATAAAATAAGTAGGAACAAAAAACTGCCACTTTACAAATCTTTTTGACAGGACGAAGTCTGTCGGGTCCGCTAGTTTAAGTATAAGATTAATGTTGGATCTGGATTTACTTTACATGATTCACTTAATGGACCTGTATATCTTATAATATTCTGAATTAGCAATAATTTATTTCTGGTCGAGCAAAATGAATTAATATTTTATTTTATGTTATATTTAACTTCCCTAGTCCACGGTTGCCTGGAAGAGGTTGATATTTAACAATAAGGCCGCCTGTTGTATAGCTGTTACTTATATTTTTTTATCTCTGTTCTTGTTTTTAGTATGCAATAAAGTGTTATGTTATAAATAATATAATTCCAATACATATTGATTTTACAGAATCCGAATGCTCAGAATCTTGTTCTCAGTGTAGTTCAAACTCTTACACTGACGAAGAAGAGATATACGAAAAAAAAACAAAACCGCCACCACTACCTCGAGTATCCCTATCTACTATAATGCCCGTGTCGGTTACATCTAACGATTATACCTCAACAAACAGTATCCGTCCAAACTTGCACCAGTATTTAGATAGAGACAACACTATTTGGAACACAGACGCTGAAGACGCATATGTCAGGATCACCGCACCTGACAAAATCAAACCGATTCTCTCTCAAAATATAAAAAGGAACGTTGATAATGTTTCTTCACGTGTTGGTTCCATAAGCACACTTTCAGTGATAAATGAAGTTCCCACACCAAACAATACCGTTGTCAATATTACATCAAATCATCAAGAGTTAAACCAATTTAGAAATATATACCGTACTGAATTGATTGATGAATCCGCAAACGTGATACGGTTAGAGGACGATCACAAGTTGCACTCGAATCATAGAAACAAAGATTCCATAGATAGATCAAATCGGACTTTGGAGAAGAATAAAGTTAAATTCTCAGATACTGTTACAATAACTGTAGTTTCGGTAAGTAAACGATTTATGTTATTTACTGTGTTTATCGATTTATGTGATTTTATATTTTTTTACTGTAAATATTTAAAACAGGTTGACTTTTCTATTTACAAATGATACTGACAGTATTTCTGTATCCATAAGCTCTTCGTAAGATCATTAATTTAAATCAGTATTGGGAACGGTCCCAATATCGATCCCAAAGGCACATTCATGAGTTCACTAATAAACTGAGTTCTGTTATTATCAACACCTCGTGTGAGTTGAGTGTAAAATTTTGACAATAAAAGAAATTACTTCAGCAAAGACACCATAATGCTTGAATTTATTTAAGAATGTCTATTGAATGACTTGCGCAGTCAAACACATGAAAAGGGCACAGAATATACCGATTCTGTTTACTATACATAAATAAATAAAGAATAGCTTTCTATGGGTTAATAAGTAATACTTTACCGTCGGCTTTCATGTCATCATTAAATGTGCAGAAACTATAAACAAATGAGCTTTTCTGTGGTGATAGAAAATTTTTCGTGTCCGTTCAGCGCAATATCCAATTTTTTATTGGGTGTTAATATATGAATGCCTCGTTTTCAAATTACTGCTGTTGTTTCTGTAGTAAATATGAAAATTAAATAATTTCAATAAAAATAAATTAGCCCCTTATTTTTCGGGATAACAATGCCATGTTTCCTCGCAGGGGTCGACGCAAATTCAACAAAAGTCGCGAGAGCTCGCAGCGAGTTTACCTCTGTGCCCGCCGCACAAATATCTAGAAGCTTTCGCGCCTCGCCCGCAGAACTCACAGCTGTACCACTCGCAGCAAACTTACAACTTGCATCAGTCATACAACTCGCAAGAAACGCAAAAAGCACAATCAAACCAAAAATCACAGAACTCATTCAACAATTCTCAGCAAACGTATACTTCGCAGCAGAACTACAACTCACAGCAAAAGTACAACCCGCAGAACTCGCAACGAGTACAGCCAGCGCCCGGTACTACGCTCGACTACGTCGAAGTGTAACGCACGCATGACAGCACATGTTTGTTCATTGCACTTTTATGTCGCATGCACTTTAGCCGTCACTTCACATTGCATGGCTTAAAGATTCATATTAATATATTGTCGAGGTTAAATGACGTTTTAATTGTTCCTATTAGCAAATATTTACTAACAGTCGGGCCAATTTAATAGGCCACATTTGACATTTGTTCATAGTGAGGTGACCTGCTTAAACACTCCGATTATGGTGAAAAAATCGATATTTACTTCAAACATATGTGAATCGAATACAGTTATTATGGAAAAGTACTTTTTTTTTAATTTTAATAGGCAACGAGCAAATGGATTACTTGATGGTAAGTGATTATCGCTGCCCGCAACAACAGATGTGTTGGCGCCTTTAAATGTGAATACACTCTTTTTTATAGGTACCACTGTATTAATATATTATTTCTCTGTGAAAGAAGTTATTATTGTTTTTTATTATAAAACAAAAGAATAACATGTTTTATTTTAATAAAAATGTGACTCAAAAAAAAATCAAAATCAAAATAATCTTTATTCAACATAGACCTTTACAGGCACTTATTGACGTCAACATAAAACAAAAAAACAAAGCTTAAAAAAAGAAAACAAAACCTTGTCCGTACGTACGAATAAGGAAAAAAAAAGAAAAAATAAAAAAATTTACTCGACACCTGTTCAGAAATTGGGAGAGCCTTCTCGAGAAGAATAGCAAGAAACTCTGAAGGTCTATTTTTTATCTCCTCTTACAATGTAAATAATTACAATAATATAATACAATATAGTATAAGATACAATCATACTATAATTCATGGTCAAACTGACTGACTATTAATTCATGGTGAATAATGCTTTCACAAGTAATCATTGCATTCATTCGATTTATTGAGGGACATCACTTACGTATAGACTTCACTGAACGCAATTGTAACAACGGTCATTTGTGCATTTCCAAACTAAAAAAATATTGAATATTTTATGTCCGCCATTACAAGGTTAGTTGAGGAATTTTATGAAATGTCAAATGTGGCCTATTAAATTGACCCGACTGTAAGGTCAAATACTTAGTGATATATATGTCGCAGCCAACTGGTTAAAATAACCGTTCAATTAAACAGCTAGCCCTTTGACTGAACAACGCCATTCAATCATACGTCTAGCTTATTAATTGAATATTTGAGTCGCTCAAAACATTCAACACTACAGCTGATTCAAAAGCCGCCGTCTAATTTAATTAGTTCAGCGCTCACCACCGCAGCGCAAAGTGCGTTTTGTTTTAATATGGCGTCAACTAGCCGTTGTTTGTGATTGTTTCAAGATTATTTTTCGGAAAGTAAGTAGTAAATATACGTTGCACGTGTTATTAAAGACATAAATTTTGAGGTCACTTACGAGTGATACGAGTGAATCAAAATTTAAAAAAATTTCGAGGAGAAATTATGGGATTATGAAATGATTCTTGTTTCGTAAATTTTTTAGTTTGTAATTTTTTGCTTGGTGCAATAAACAATATTATGATTAATAATTTTTTTTTCATTTTTACTTATTTCTTCAAACTTTTGGTCACCTCTTAAACTTAATTCAAGAAGAACCTCCCAAGAAATTACAAAAAGTCTTCCTATTCTCTCAAATTAAGTACTAAACTAATGGTCACGTTAGTTAATTTGCCATTTAAACAGTTGGCTAAGCGTCGTCTAGCTATTATGTTGAACGTTGTAATCAACAAGTCGGCTAAACGACGTATAGATGTGTGATTGAATGGCGTTATTCAGTCAAAGGGTTGTTTGATTGAACGGCTATTTTAACCAGTTGGCTGCGACATATATATTGTATATAGAAACTATCTAGCTTAATCCAAGGTTGCGAAATAAATACTACCTCAAAATATATGTTAATAACAGAACAACGCATATAGTAACCCCATACTAATTAATGTGACAACAAGTCAGACATTTTAATAGATATATAAAACTACTTTGCACGCACGTTATTTTTGTTTTACTAATATAATACTACAAATGCGAGCATCTTAAAAGCTGAAAACATTAATATAACTATTCACGATTTCAACTACCTGCTTCAAATTTGAGAGCCCAGAGGCCTTACCATGACCGTTTTAAGTTAAAACATATTGAAACAAAAACACCGCTCTTGCAGCACTTATAGCCACATCTCGTTTGCACTAACCATTTATTCCTGTTTAAACGATAATGGTAGGCTTACAGGGCTTCCTCATATGAATAGACTGTTTTGCTCGGCTTATTCGGTAATGGGATCCTAAATTCGCTTAACCAGCACCACCGTTTTATAGTGTTTTCACCTACAATGGCATGGGTACAATCTTCTGTAACTAGATAGGTAATAATAGAGGGAATAAGCATATGCTTATACCTAGTAGTCGGGCCCATGACTCTGATGAGCATGATCCTTGGATCCGTCGCCGGAATCTCCTCGCACTCGAAGCTGCATGGCTCTGCTTATTTATTGGCAGTGAAGAAGTTGTAATGTTATATTCGCTTCTGTTCCTCAAAATTAAATGCCCCGGTGTTGGCATCTTTTCCTGAATAATTACAACCCTGACGATGTCCTCGTTAATGTTCATATTCACCTCTTGAAAGCATAACAAGGTTCGACAAATATGCCTAGTCTCTGAGCCCTGCTCCTCCATATCGGCAATATAAGGTGCTACGATTTTCCTTCATATTTTAGGACTTGTATAGCTTGGAAGCACTTAAACACCGTATCTCTCGATATTTTAGACAAGTTTCACCATCACAGAGGACCAAACATTTAATAGTCTCCTGCTCTGCACTATCTTTTTGATAGCCTTCGCAGGGCAACACAACCATGCCTCACGGAGCTGGACTCCCATTATGTCAAGCTCGTCAGTTCTGGAAGATATCATCTCCCTGGCAACCGTAATTGCCCTACCTCACGTGTGCCCTGTTTTGCAACATCTGACTGTAGTGCACGGACTTGTGCCTTCGCGTTCACCGTATACAGTTCGGAGTGCCGCGAAGATGTCTCCTTTGTTGAGGACATTGCTTCAACGATGTGGTTTAGTTAACGGTCTGCCCTCGATCGTCACTCTCACTTTGTGGATAGACCTCATGTTTGTGATAGTAAGCTTAGTGTCCACTATGCAGACTCTTTCCTCCTTTTCGTCCGATAGCATTTTTATTATTATAGATTTACTGAGCACTAGTTTATCTTACCAAACTAAGTTACTCTCTTCAAAATCAAAGATTTTTTTTTAACATTGGGACTTCATGTAGCATGTTTCTACGCGATGGTTCACAATATACTATTTGGTTAAGAGACTGCTGGACTGGCATAAACTGGACTACTACTGCGCAATTTCTACAGGCTATTCAGGCTCCGCGAAATATCTTTGGAGCTTTGAAATTAGATGGACGCTTAATGATTTACGCTAAAATACGTTATTTCATTTGGAAGGATAAAATTAGTTTGATTAGGGCAAATATTTTTTCTACAGCCTTTCACTTCTAATGGATTAAATATTATTTCACCGACTCTGAAATATGTTGTATAATTTGAGCACAGATCACTTTCTAAACCTTATAAAACGCTTCTTGAATAGCTGCTGCAGGTTGTAAAGAGGAAGTTGCTACTTGCGATTTGGTTACAATTATTCCGCCAAGCGGCCCAGATTAATGCCGGATACCGATGGTAATCCGTTCCCAACACATTCGTCACATGTATTAAGTCACGTCACAAGTATTTGTCACTCGGAAAGGTAGAATTCTATTCAGCCAGCCCTAGATACGCCTGGCTGATCCTGCAAGTGCATTTTGGTATAGATACGCTCCTTTTAACCGCGATCCCTAGGCACGGAGAAACATTTGGGGTTCGGTAATTATTAGTGTGATTTTCTTTCGCGGTGCTTCATACCCTTGGCCCGGTCAGTATGGGTAACAGTTTGCTGGTTACACAAGATGGTCTGTCAAATAGCAGCAAGCAAAACAGGACGCCGTCCTAAAAACTCATCTACAATACCATAATAAAAATAAAAACAGCCATCATCTAAACCTTAAATAAGATTCTTATTATAAGAGATGATTATTTTCTTCGCAATACTCGACGGATAAAAATATTTTTGTTTCTTCGTCCTTATACTTCAAAGAGTATTTCTTTGTGTAATAGTATTCCTTACTACTTACATAAATTTGTAAGTAATTTCCTTATATAGTAAAGTGATGATTACCAAGTAGGGACAATAAATGATAGCTTACTGTATCAGATGTTAAATGATAATGTGTCACGTCAAACTGGCGAAGTTTAAGGTCAGTTGACACCACACACACATAATAAATACAGATCGACGACATCCATACCATTCTCAACTTTCGAACACGGCAGTATAACTCATAATTTATTAACGTGATCCTTTAGTACATTAATGCCTTTTAATTGTGTGAAAATAATTTCTTTTTTTTTAATTTTCAATTATATTTTATTTTTCACAGATTGTGTCGCTGCAGGACCTCCTAAAATCAAAGTAGTACACTTCGGAATGGTTTGAAATCTATTTTACTCTTAAGTCCAAATTATTATAATAATCCGTCCATAGACATTAATATATTAGATTTAAGCATAGTATACATAATAAAAACGTTGTTAAAAATTAAACTTGTTCAGTTTGTACACGACTACTACAAGAACTTTCTGTACAAGAATTCTTATTGTGACTGTGCCTTCGGATTTAATAAAATTTATTATAGATAAAACTAACTGCACTGCAGGTAAATTGATGGTCTTAATTAATTGAAAAACTATTTTTTTAATTTACTTGGAATATGACGGGTTTATAAGCTCCAAAGCTATTATTTGACAATATTTATATATAGAGTTAATTAATTGTTAATGAGCGTTCATCCCAGCTCTGTATACATTTAGTACAACGTTTTTCAAACGTTGCTAGTTAGCGCCTAATAGTGTCTTTTCGCAACTGTGAAAGCTGATTACTAATCATGTGATCACCTTGTGTAAGCAGGGTAACAAATACTCTGTTAACCATTTTATGGATGCGTTTAATAACGAATGTACATTAATATTTATACGTGTACATTAATACATACGTTTATACAACTTTTAAATAAAGAGAATCAAACTAAATATTTTATATATATTGTTTTCAAATATAAAGATATCCAGTAACAGAATGTTATAAGCATAAAACGAGTAGGTTTGTTATGCTCCTCGTAACAATCAGTAGTTATAAATATGATTATTCAATGAAAAATGGAATGCAAACAATGTCAGTGCGGAAATCGCATATGATAGGGTGGAATAGAAGAAAAAAATGTTTTATACTCACCTCACCTAAGATGATAAGATCAGGATAATGATAATATTTTAGTACATATAAGTATAAGGGACTACTACCAACCGTATAGCGACAAAGACAGCGGCAACAGAATCGAAATAAGTGCACATATCTTGACTCCTCGTATTCATAAACATGCAATAGAACCGACTAAATAAAATGAAACCAATAAAATTATTAAAATAAACGATTCCATATAAAGATCCGGCAAATTTTTTTATTGTTAGATATATTTATTAAAAGGTTACTTATTTGTTTGTTTATTCACTAGCGTAGAAGTGATTTCGGAGATGCATTTACATCCTAATTAAAACTTTAAATTGAGTTACTTTTGTGTGAAAATACCATTTAGATCAGTGGTTCCCAACGGGGGCGATATCGCCCCCCAGTGGGCGCTGCGGACTTTTTGGGAGGCGGATTTAGAAGCAAATGATAAGCTCTCTCTTGACTAGAGAGAGGAATGGTGAAATAAAAATGATTTAATAAGGGTTAATAAGCAGATTTAAATTAGCATTAATAATAATACTAATAATTAAAAGTTTAATAAACAATTTTATTGTACATTTGGTAGTCATTTAAGCTACTTCATCATTCCTCTAAATTCTAAAATAAAATTTAGACATTAACTGAAGTTAAAGCTAAGTACAGATCAATTGGGAGGGTGCATATGATATTCAAATAAAACTAACTGCTTTGGACTAACCAGTGACTGGGGGGAGGGGGGCGGTGAAATTTTTGTTCCCTTCTATAGGGGGCGGTGGTCCAGAAAAGGTTGGGAACCACTGATTTAGATCTTTATGTGACTATCTGAAATTTATTAGTCATAAAAAAAACGGTAAATAGAAAGCACAACTACATACTTAAAAAAAATTACGAAGTTCTAGGTTAGACTATATTTAAATTATAGGTAGGTTTTTAAAATTCTCTTTATAAGTGCAATCAAAGGTTATACGTCCGAGATTGGCCCCAATAATGGAGATCTTGAGGAAGTTTACATCTGTTGTTTAGAATGTTGTTGAAACAAAGACAACATGCCAATTTATTAGATGGTAAGACGGATGGACTAAACAGTTGCAGGATAATGATCGTGATCACTATCCATACCGTGATAATATCATGGCCGGTTGTGCAGAGGCACCGTACAATAATATAAACAATAGTGACAGCAATCGAAAATAAACCTTGATAATAAGCACTGATAAATATAAGAATATAATACAGCGGCGACTGTTAAAGTCAAATTGAACTTGTTTGTTACTTATAAGTTTCGTCTTCCAAGAATGATTCACTTGTCTGTTATTCATTTTTAATCTGTGATTGATATATTTTTATAATGTTATTACTTATCTTGCAAATTTATCGGGTCTAAGTAAGATAAATTTTACTGTAGTTATTTCTAGAATTCACCTAGGTCTTTCACGCCAGTTTTGTGTTCCCTAACAACTTGATACCTTTGGGTAATATTGTAAAACAAATGCAATGGGTTGTTGCCTGTAGGCAAAATATTAATTTAATCTGAGTGTGCTATGAGGAAAATTTAATAAAACAACACATGTTTAATAAGGAATGCGAATTAAATATAAATACGTATCAAAAATGTTTCTTTTTTATTTTGTTCGATGCCCTTGAATTGCAACTAGAGGGAGGTTATACCAGCTTAGTCTACTTGGCTACAATAGGGTAAGACAGGCAGTGAATTTAGTAGCTATATTATAGTAACCTCTTTATAAGTAGGCTTTATAACTCCTTTTTGGTTATTCTGAGTATCAACTTAAGATCTTAGTAGTTTCCCAACAAATAAGTCTTAAAATGAACATGGACAAGCCAAAAAGATATTGAAAAGTATGTTTTATTAAAGACAAATAATCTAACTAGTTTGGTCCAACTTCCGGAAAGAAGTCCTCGACGTATTCAACTAATATGAGCAGCATTCGAGAAATTATGGAGCATATTCTCGGCCCATCTACCACAACACTAGTTTTTGATTTCCAATTTGATTCCTGGCCACTCACAATTGATCATAGAGGAAGGATCAATATCACCCAAACAGCAATGCAGCGGGCTAAGCTTGTATTATCTCTGCGTGATCGTATCAAAAATTATTAATCCAATAATCAGGGTCATTGGTAAGTTGGTTAAATTAACTTTCAAGTTCAGTTAGTTTCAATAACTAAATTATCATATAATATTAATAATCCCCGAAGCGAGCACGAAAGCGAACTGAATTAAACCCGAAGCCATCGCGCGCCGTCCGCTGATGATGATGATGATGATGATGATGATGATGACACTCCGCAATAATGTGGCTTTCTATTGGTGAAAGAATTTTTAAAATTGATGATGATGATGATAATTTGAGATTTAAACTATCCTATCTCTCAAGTTGGATCGAACTGCACATGGTGTGCGAATTTTATTATAATCGGTTAAGTAGTTTAGGAGTTCATTGAGCACAAACATTGTGACATGAGATTTATATATATTAGACTAGCTGACCCGCGCCCACTTCGTTGGGCATAATATTAATAATCCCCGAAGCGAGCACGAAAGCGAACTGAATTAAACCCGAAGCCATCGCGCGCCGTCCGCTGATGATGATGATGATGATGATGATGATGACACTCCGCAATAATGTGGCTTTCTATTGGTGAAAGAATTTTTAAAATTGATGATGATGATGATGACACTCTGAGATTTAAACTATCCTATCTCTCAAGTTGGATCGAACTGCACATGGTGTGCGAATTTTATTATAATCGGTTAAGTAGTTTAGGAGTTCATTGAGCACAAACATTGTGACATGAGATTTATATATATTAGATGTGTGTGTGTATATAGGATGGCTATGCTTAAAGTATCTGCGTGATAGATAGAATTAGTAATTATAAATTCACGCAAAAAAAATACCAAAAAATTACAAATTTTAAGTGGCAGTGGGCAGCGCACCGGCCTAGCAGAACTGACAGCCGCTGGGACACTAGTAAACCTCCCTCAAAGGCAAAATTGGTAAGGCTCGCCAGAAGGCACTGGACTGGATAGCAGCATAGGACCAACTCATGTGGAGATCCTTTGGAGCCTATGTCCAGCAGTGGGCGTCTATTGACTGAAATGATAATCTTTGGTTAAATGAAGAATAAAAATGTCTATATGCAGTGATAAAACCATCAAAGTATACATGTAAAACGTGTAGGTACATGGATACAACAAACCCATATTTTAAATCACTTCAAATAACTATAAATGTAATTCCAATCTGCTATATTTAAACCACGTATATATTTACCAAAACCTATTTAAAAGTGAAAGTTTTATTTATAAGAATTGTTCAAAGAAATTAATATTTTAACTTTAGTTAGTCAACAGTGGGCGTCTATTGGCTGAAATGATGATGATGATGATATAGAAACTATAATAAATTCAATAAAAACAGTGATCTACATAATATGAATACTAAAAACAAAAATAAACTTGCCGTTCCAATGTTCAGACTCCATAAAACTAGCCGTTCGTTCTTGGGAAATGTATATCTACGTTTAACAAGCTTCCGCAAAGTGTCATTAATTTGCCTTTATATAAATTTAAAATCCATATCCAAAAGACACTCATGATTGTGTGAGTCATGAAACGCTTTTAAGTAAACATAGACATTATGGTGTATCGGATGGAGCTGTTAGCCTTTTAAAATCTTATTTATCAGACAGATTGCAGAAAGTCGTTATTAATAGATCAGAATCTGCTAGCTCGCCTATAACGATGGGGGTTCCCCAGGGATCAATATTGGGTCCTCTACTGTTTCTAATATATATAATGACCTCTTCCTTACTACATTACAGAATCGTGTGAGACAGTATTGTTTGCAGATGATACTTCTTTACTATTCAAAGTTGATAGACAAAGGGAATGTTATGACGATGTAAATAGTGCTCTCTCGAGAGTTCTGTATTGGTTCACAACTAATAATTTGTCTTTAAATTCTAAAAAAACAAAATGTATCAAATTCTGTTTGCCCAATGTAAGGCAGGTTGATACTCGTTTAAATATAAATGGTGATGTCATTGACTTGGTAAATAATACTAAATTCTTAGGCATTACGTTAGATTCACGACTACAGTGGGATCCACATATTGAAACTTTGGCAATCAAACTTAGTTCAGCGGCGTACGCAGTAAAAAAGATTAGACTTTTAACTAATGTTGAAACGGCAAGAATTGTTTATTTCAGCTACTTTCATAGTGTTATGTCCTATGGACTGCTGCTATGGGGATCAGCGGCTAACATTGAGAGTATTTTCCTTTTACAAAAAAGAGCGATTCGTGCTATTTACTGTTTACGGGCTAGAGAATCCCTAAAAGAATTGTTCAAAGAAATTAATATTTTAACTTTAGCTAGTCAATATATTTAAGGTCACATCTATAATAAATTCAATAAAAACAGTGATCTACATAATGTGAATACTAGAAACAAAAATAAACTTGCCGTTCCAATGTTCAGACTCCATAAAACTAGCTGTTCGTTCTTGGGGAAATGTATATCTATGTTTAACAAACTTCCGCAAAGTGTCATTGATTTGCCTTTATATAAATTTAAAATCCATATCAAAAAGACACTCATGAGTAAAGGTTATATATAAAGTAAGTGACTATCTAAATGATCACACTATTTGGGAATAGGGACACTATTCAGAGCCATGTTTGGTAACTACATTATTTATAATATTGTATTATTTTTATATGTGTATGTTAACATACAGACTGTAATCGTATTAGGTTTGATTGTATCTTATATTGTATTTTTATATTATATTATTAACATTGATTAAGATTAACATTGAGATAAAAAATAGACCTTCAGAGTTTCTTGCCTGTTCTTCTCGAGAAGGCTCTCCCAATTTCCGAACACGTGTCGAGTCAATTTTTTTTTTCCTTATTCGTACGTACGGACAAGGTTTTTGTTTTTTTAAGCTTTTTTTTTTGTTTTGTTTGTGAAACTATGTTGAATAAAGATTATTTTGATTTTGATTCATAGGCCATGTTTGGTAACAACATTATTTATAATATTCTATTATTTTTATATGTGTATGTAAACATATATACAACTGTAATCGTATTAGGTATGATTGTATCTTAATTTTGTATTATATTATTAAAATTGAGAAGAGGAGATAAAAAATAGACCTTCAGAGTTTCTTGCCTGTTCTTCTCATGAAGGCTCTCCCAATTTCCGAACAGGTGTAGTCAATTTTTTTTTTCTTGTTCGTATGTACAGACAAGGTTTTTGTTTTTTTAAGCTTTTTGTTTTGTTTGTTTTGACGTCAATTAGTGCCTGTAAAGGTCTATGTTGAATAAAGATTATTTTGATCTTGATAACATCACTACTACAGGTATATGAATTTGACCTTGTTTGCATATCACATTAGGATATATAGGTATTTTCTCATAGTATCTGAAAATATGTGAGTAGGGACCAACTACAAAGATGTGATATGAGAAGGCAGGTAAAAAGGATATGGAAACAGTTAATTTTGTATCTAAAAAACTTTATATTGTTATATTTTTTTTAATTTAGAAAGTATCCATTTCCAATAATGTGAAAGAATATTGTGCTAACAATTGCCTCATTATTTAATCCTTGATCTTCTTCTTAGGGCGGAGGTTATTGGTATGGCCACACTTAGTTTTGCGGCAGTTAGTAGCACGAGGATGGAGGCGAGCATAGCATTTACGGCAAATCATCTTGTCACAGTTGTACTTCATAGCCAAAATACGAAGGGAGGGTTCAATAGTACCTTAAACAAATATTTCCATCAAAGTAAATTTGAGAAAATTCATATATGAGAGGGAATGCTGTTTATCACATGTTACAATTATCAGCAATTTTATTTTAATATTGCTCATATTGTTATACCTCCAGGAGCAACATATCCATGTACATCTACAACATTTAAGTTAAAAACCCATGTAGTTTTAAACAGTCACATCAACAATGTCAAGCAATCCATATCAAGAAGATAATGAATTAATCTAATCTAGTATCAGACTGGTCTACACCAGTGATTTTATTTATGTATATAAATAAAATCTGAAACTACCATATCACACAAAAACATACCACAAATGTATGTGTAGCTACACAGCTGATCTGAGTATGACAGTTACAAATGCTATTGTAGAAAATGCAAGAAGCAGCTTAGAAAATTATAAATTAGAATCAATAATACATTATTTATCAGATGTTTCTGATTAAACCAATAACATTATATAATTACTCTATTATTATAAAACTTAAATAAGCTCCATGGTTTGTATTACAGATATCTTTAGACTTATTGTAAAAATTAAAGCAGTACTTGTTATCCTTCGGCTCGAGTACCTTCATGTACTCGAGCAATTTGTATTGCAATTATAAAATTATCAAAAAACCATTAATAAAAAGATAGAAATCAGAATGTTAATAAAATGTATAGAATTCATCTGTATTAGCTCTCTACTAATACATAAATCTATTTGGGCCGATTTATATATACTTCTACTTTAATTTTGTTAGTACTCAAAATAACTAGATAGTATAAAATACAAAATGTTCTTTGTAATATATAAATCATAATGAAAAAAAAACCATTTGTAAAAGTGTTACTTTGAAACATGCAAGATATTTTTTTATTGAAATTTACCTCCTCGGAGCCTAAGCACCAAATGCAAAGTAGATTCTTTCTGAATGTTGTAGTCTGAAAGAGTACGACCATCTTCTAATTGTTTGCCAGCAAAAATCAATCTCTGTTGGTCTGGAGGAATGCCTTCTTTGTCCTGAATTTTTGCTTTTACATTTTCGATTGTATCCGAAGCCTCCACCTCCAAGGTGATTGTTTTCCCGGTTAGTGTTTTCACGAAAATCTGCATTGTGGCAGCTGAAAAAAAAACAATATATAGAAATTTATCAGACTTTGAATTTATTCAGTGCAGTTATGGCAAAATAATCTGAAAGACAAACAAAACACAATCGTATTAGGTGTCATGCCATGCGGTTACAAAATTTTAATTTTCGAATAACACTGTACTTTGTATGAATAATCGAAACCAATCAAATAGTATTGTTTTTCTCTCTAAACTCTTGTAAACTATAAAATACAGAAATATGAATATTTTTTAAAGTAACTACAACCTTACTTACCTTTTCACAAACCTACCACAGAACAAAACGTGTCTGAAAAAGAAAGATGTCCGTCTATCACGAAAGCAATAGACCTATAAAGGCATCACCAGACACTCGCATCGATAATTTTCGGAGATCATTCGAGAAGCGAATTGTGTTGTCCTATGTCAGCATTTTCATATGTTGATATATAATAAATTTTACCATCTGATTTAATTTATTAACGATAGCAATTCATTTTATAAGGTTTGAATAAAATTTGTTAAATTATGTATTCAAGATGATTAATAATTATTAAGAATTAAGATTTATCTTAATTTGGAGCTCATACGGTAAGATGTAAAAAGCCGATATTACAAAATCAAATACAAAAAAAAAACACTATGGTGGGTAATTTATACTGTTAAAATCTAATCTTATCTTCATTGTGTGTTATTCGCTATTACATACTTTGGCTATTTTAGTAATTAATTGATTTACATTTTTATACTTACAATATTTAAAAGAAATAGCATTACAATACCAAATCTGTATCAAAACTATTATTCATGTCTCTTTAAAATGACCACCGAAAATATAATAGACCACTTTAGTGTTAATACCGTCTTTGCTCTCGAACGATGTCACACAATTTTCGTCGTTCAATGTTCTTGCGAGAGTATAAAGCGAGTATAATATTCAAACTAAAAAAAAAAATTATCACTCTTTTTTTCCCACGGGGAATGGTAGTGAATCATCATAAGGGGTGCGCTATTATTGTAGCCGTCTTAATAACGCCCTGGTGCTCAGATAACTTTTAACCGGATACCACCCACAATCAATCTACGGCGGGATCTACGTTGGACTCTAGCAGAAGGCTAACCTACCAACTAAATACTACCTACAGCCTATGTTCGGGCAAAAGGCCTGGGACCATTGACAGATACAGGATTGGGTTTAAAATTGTTAATCTATAACACTTATTAATTTTGTGAGGAGACGAGTAATTTTAAAAAAGATATTAAAAGTACAATACTGTTGTAATGATAGTGACGAAGTGTGGTAAGCTTTTAAACAATAAAGAATTTTTAACGTGTTTCAAAAAAAATCTTATAATAATACAACATTTTAATACTTATTATTACATACCTGTTAAGTATGTATGCAATTGTCCAAATATTAATCTGTAACAACTACAGTATTCTAGTTAGTCTGTGGTTTGTGTTCTCTCTGAGAAGAAGTTCCTCCTGTGTACAGCCTAATAAAGAATAAACTATTACAACTCATTCTGCGTCTAAAGTTATTCTGCTTAACCTGCTCATCTAGATTACCTAAATAAAATGTTAACTGCTTATGATAAATTACCTTAATAATTTCAATAGCATTCAGTAATATATAAAAACGGCAAATTTTTTAAACTAAATTTGGTACATACATATTTTCATTGTCATTACTTTATCATGAGAACAAATTTTAAAATGTAGTATAGTTAATGTACGTTGTTATCTTTCAATAAATATCTTCTCTACAGGCTTATCTGAACTTTATTAATACGAATCCAACAGACCTGCTTAAAAAATCGATTTAAGGTATATCGATACGGAACATATTCAAGGAATATTTGATTCAAACATATGTAAATTAAATGAGCAACATTTTAAAATTACTCGTCAACACCGCCTTCAGCGAGCCTAATCGGCAACAGTCAATATCGGCAGAGGATACGACGTCCGCGACACGTCCTTAGCGATCCCCCTAATCAATTAACGCAGGACCTTCAAGACCTGCAAGCGGCGGCGTCTGAGCCTTCTGCTTAGCCACGCGTAGGTTCCCGTCAATAAAGGCCGGATCCACTTTGGTATACCGTGCCTCTTCTAACGCATATGCCCTCTCGATAGGGCAGTGCTGACCGTGCCTTTCCTGAGGTTCGGCTCTCTGTCACGTTAAGCCAGTAGGGTCATTAGGACCAAAGGCTTAGGCTGAGTTTAGTCGGTAGATCTGTCGGGTTGAGTCGCCTCGATTCGCCAGAAGTCCGACATAATCACCGTAGCACTTGCCGTTGTGGTAGTATCCATAAGAATTCTCAGTCTCCTCTCCTGAGGAAAAAAAATAAAATTTCAAGCATCAGCGGCGTTACCTTCATCAGTTTTGAAAACGTTTGAATTTCTGTCACAATATTATTTTCTATCTTAAATTTCTGGAACAAAATAAGACAAATATATAATTTAACAAAAAATAATATAGATTAACATAAATAGAAAATAATATAAATAATATATAATATATTCGGTCGAACTATTGGAACTTTAATTAGTTTTGTCACCTTGATCACTGTTATTGTCACTCAGAGATATTATTAGTTTATTTTCAATAAAAGTATCTCTGTTCACTTCTCTTTCATAATATTGCAAAATTATTTTCTTTATTTTCTCTACAACTATTCTCTACTAACTGTGGCACACGTATTTTAGTATATAGCAGAGTTATCATTTTAGCATTACTGAAAAAGTTCAATACTGAGTCAAAAGAGAGTTTGTTGCCCATGGCATGTTATTTGTATCTAAATTGTGGCGAGAGAACTGTCACACAAACAAAGTCCAATCCAGATCTGAGTTTATTGCCGAGATCGAAAACTTCTATAGGTAGCTTTACACAACGTTATAATATAACCACCTACTCGTATAATTTAGTTTTTAGACCCAAACCTACATTAACGTCATGTTTCGGGGAAGTCATCCCGAACGTTGGTCAGTATACGGTTAGTGTTGCTCTCAAGCAGCCCAAGAACAACACGGCGCCGAATCATGATGGAGTTACATCTGAGTTTCTGAAACTGGGTGAAGGCAAAATGCAGAAAATATGGTACAGGGACGCGATATAATGAATGGTGCATTCATCAACAAATGGTTCAGTACCTAATTTTAGCTACAGACCTGCCATGTAGTTAATTTATGTTTATAACCTGTCCTTGAGACTTATTCCGTATCGTCCACCAGAAGATTGACGCCTTTCAACATCCGGAAGAAGTCAAATTCCAAAAAGCGTTTGTGGACTAAGAGAAAGACTTTGATTGCCTAGACCTGATAAGCATTTATCAATGAGATTGGCACCATACAGATTATTGACACGCCTGTTACAGTGACTATAGAAAAACACCAAAATATCTATTCGCATTCAGAATTAAAACTCGAGATCGATACAGCTCGAATGAAGGGTGGAAAACTGAAACTGAAACTGTTCATAACTATGCTGGAGGATATGTTTATGCTTTTGGATAAGAGAGAATAATTCAAAATTAACGTAAGATAACAGATGATATTACAGTTATGGTTTTAACCATAAAAAACTTGGGACAATGCCTCAAGAAGTCAAATTTTTGATTCGTGCATTGCCTATGTCATCCATATGGAATAATATCTGACCAGTAGCATTAGACTTTGAAAGGAGCCCCAAAGATATGAGTCGCCGGCGGGCGCGAGGAAATCGTGCCAGCGGATGCGGCAACCCGGGAGGGACCACGCCCCTTCCGTGGCCGGGGGGCGTCGTCGGTGGTGGAAATCGGGGGAAGTATTGTAGCCTCCCCCGAGGAGGGCTCCCCTGTATCGGCGGGGGTGCGGAGGCTGGGGGTTCCCGGAAGTAGCTTGGTGTTTCCGGGGGCTCTATACATGCCTGAGAAAGGCCATCCCTGAGGTTTTTAGTGGGAAGGCCTTCCCCTTCTGGGGAGGAGAGCCCCACATAACCGCCGGCTCGCCACAGCCGGGGTATGCAACTTAATAAACAAAACTCAGGGGAACAAAAAAAAAACAAAAGACCCAAAGATATGAAGGACATATGTATCTTACACGAGTTTCTCTGATTGATCGATGCAGATATTTATCAGTGTAGTTCAACGAATTGTGAATCTTATGTGGCAATGTGGTGATGAGTGGTAGTTTTGTTCGGAGCACTGACGACCGTTGGGGCAGAAAGGGGCAGGCATATGCTGTACATAGCAACGTCGGTAGGCCTCCCAGACGGTGGACCAGCGATTTTGCGAAAATCGCAAGATTGGATGCTAGTAGCGCAGGACAGATCGCTGTTGAGATCTGGGTGAGACCTATGTCCACTAGTGGGTGTCTCACACCTTAAATGATGAAGATTAAAAAAATCCCTTATTAAAGTTTATTAGAAAACAAAGAAATTGGAAGTGATATGATACCTAGCTCAAGTACAATACGATAAGAAATGAAATAGCAAGGTAGAAATTTAATCATAAAAAAGAGTTTATTAATCTACTCCTGCTCTTATAAAAGTAATAATATGATGCATTTTTTTTTCCTTCTCTGCTGGCTTGAGCTTTTTTTTAAATAAGTACTTAGCAGACGTTTTATCAGTATTGGGCAAAGGAGATGTTCCATTTTTGTATGGAGGCTGGGCCCTTCTCAGCCTAGAGTAATAAAATAATAATTTTATGGAACGAACAAAAAATAAGGAATCTTTACCCGTAAGAAGATATTTTTTTTAAACCTGCAAAACATTGTAAATAATAGAAAAGGTTTTGAAGTTAAGATCAATAAAACAGCAACCCAAAGCTTTTTTTTTATATTGGCAACTTCGATTTTGATTGTCACAATAAGTGACATAGCTTTTCACCGCTACTACCAAAATCAAAATATAAAAAATAAACTGTTCTTGCTAGGCCCAGAACCTGTCAAAACTCTGTAGGGAAAATAAATGTAAAATCCGGCCCCAATAAACTCATTACATTCATCCGTTTTAAGAAGATAATCATTATTTTAATTAAATATAGGATTTTATTTTCAGATAAATCTGTAAATAGAAGGATGTCACTGTCACACTGACAATGACATTGTTGTTGTCAATTTTCGTCCATAGGGACAGCCGAAGGTACTAAGCCATACTGCCAAATCTTATATTGACAATGACATTACGATGATAGGAGGTAACTCTCATTATTTAATAAAAATGCAAAGGAACTACCAATTACAGCCAGCATCAAAAGTTTCATTTTCAAGAATAAATCTGCAGAAAGAATATGTATTTACGATCAGAATTTATTATTAGATTCGAAAAAATAATATAAATGGCTTGACACCTTCATTAAAACCTATAAATATAAAAAAGCTTTATGGAGGAAACCAATATTCGAGATTTTAAATATTATTTTTTAAAAGTTTGCAGGTTTTTATATTTTTTTCTTTTTGGAAACTTTATCTTAGAGGGGAGATTTATCAGAAAAACGTATAAGTGTAAAAAAATATAAAAAAATGGGGCCCTAAAACAACGTCTCCTTTACTATTTCGGAGCTGGTCACACTATCGTTGTTTCGTAATCACCTCACCTAATAAATTTGCTTCGCCTTCTACTTCTACTGGGATTTGGAGTTATATCTTTGATATTTAAGTAAAGGTACTAGACTCATTAAGGAATTATCGTAAAAATGTTTCACCAACTTAACAGAATTACCGGCAGGCTGGTGACTGCCACTCATTTGCAGTCTCCGTTATTCCCAGTGGTACGTATTAAAACAATAACCCGACAAATAGTTCCTCTGTTTCTTATATTAGATTATCATTAAAACATCTTAGTCACATAAATAAGATGTTCAGTTTTTACCATGTGAATTAAACAGTCTTTCCAGTGTCTTGAAATGAAGTAACAAGATTTTCTAAATATGTATTTTATAATTATATAACTTTATTTAATAAACTATATAAATATAACTTTATATTTTTTCTGCAATAGTACCTGCTAAGTTTATTTTGTAGAGTTATATTAAGCTCTAATTGTTTTTTGACTAGGTCAATATTATACTCATTTGATTGTCAAATATTGATATAAATAACCCAACATATTTCCTTCGCTAATATATAGATATTTATCGCTTCTTTCAGGCACCAGTTGCTCTCCAAAGAGTGGAGCCACCACAGATTCAGTACACATCTTCTCACTTATCTACTGTGACTGAAGCAAGTGCCTGTGCTGCTCCAGGCAAAAGACGACTTATTCCAGGCACTAACATCCCATTCCCTCCAGTTTCTGAAGAGATTAAAAAGAAGCAAGAACAATTTTTGGTATAACATTTTTATTTTATCTTTTTTTTTACTAAGTCAGACATAAGTATATTTATGACCTATAAATAATGTTTATGCAGATTGTATGTTCCCAAATATGTCACAAAACTATTGGAATATATGACTGATGTAGTTACTGGACTGTAGATATTTCTAGTGTGAAATCCATGTCGAGCAATAAAGCTCCACTTTTCAACCTGATTTATAGAGAAATTCTGAAGGAATTGCCGCTTAAAGGAATTGTTTATTTGACCATGGCTTCAAATGAATTTTAATAGTATTCCTTATTTGTGGAAGGTATACCAAGATAAAATAGTAATCAATCCAATTTAACCTCTAAAATGCCTTCCTCATAGAAACCTATGAGCTTAAAAGAAAATGGCCCAATAGAGCAAGGCCACAGAGTATTTCTATCATCGCTAATATATTTTCTATAGAATCTTCACTTTTGATAGTGATGACTAAATATACCACTAGCCCTGAAACACCTTATATAGACAAAGAGATGAGATATCTATAGCATAAATAAAAGTAACTCTTTAGCTGGTGATTAATAACAAGATCCTCCAACTGCACTGAACAAAGCAATTCTAAATGTCAATTAGAGGATGGTGAATTGAATTAGAGTATTAATCAATTATGAGGATGTGCTAGTTCCTCCAATATTAAAACTCAATGTACCCAGTACAGCATTTTCAAAAAAAATAAAGTTGTATATCACAACAGTAGAGTTACATATGACAAAGTATGGATGATCTAAGATCAAATAATACGTTAAAATCAGGGCTTACAATTCACGTGTGAAAAGACATTTAAATTAAAACTTAGCCTATCTAAAAAGAACACTGGGTGCCCACCCGGCCCCTGCGATGACATTTAAGCGATCGGCAAGTTTACAGTGCCTGTTTCAAGTTATTGTAATTTTCACAAATATTTGTTTACACAAATTTTGATCTAAAACTATCTTAAATCCTATTTTTTGAGCAAAAAGATAGGATTCAATATAGCTTTAGATCAAAATAGGACTCAAGTTGTTGTTACTCACATAGTAACAATAACTTGAAATGTATATAAATAGGATATCTTGACTCAAAAATCCAACTAATATTATAAACGCGAAAGTTTGTAAGTATTTGTGTTTGTTACTCTTCCATGTAAAAACGACTAAATGGATTTTAATGAAACTTTACAATAATATAGATTATACATCAGAACAACACATAGGTGAACAATTTATAATGATATTGTGTGAATTGTCTAAAATATGGCAATAATTGTCTTGCACAGACGAAGTCGCGTGCAGTACGTAATAAAAAAAAACCTGACAAAAATTAGAGTATCAGATTCATAATTATTATCGTTTATTAAGTAATACTAAGTGGCTCAAATTGCCTAGAACAGGGCCTGTAAACAAAGTGAAAATAAATAACATTCGTTTTCGTTTCATTAAAACTAATATGAGAATGATTTTTTTCCTAATAGACATAATATGAGTCTTATATCGCTTGCTCAAATGTAAATCTTTGAAAAAAAAAGTGCTTTTGTAATAATTTCTGTATTTTAAACACCATATAATTCTAATATAGCGCAGTTTAAATATTATTTTCGACCTGTCGTTGAGGACCATTATTTATCAATATGCTAATTGAAGTTGTAGACTAGTAATAATAATTTATTAATTTTCAGAAAGAAAACGACGTGCCAGTTTTCCTGAAGGGTGGTCCAATGGATAATGTTTTATATCGTCTAACCCTTGTACTTTGTGTTCTTGGATTAGTTGGTGTCGCTGATTTAATTTATAGCCATGCTGTTCCCAAGAAGTAATTTGTGTAAATGCTGACATTTGCAAGCTATAATCATTCGATATTAACCGATTTAGACAAAATATAAAATATGTACAATTATTCGAGTATTTTATTTTCTTTTAAGCTATAGAATATCTCAACGTCAGCCCTCTCTTTCTTAATTAAGATGTATGAGCCGACCAAGGAAGTTTACCCCAATTAAAATACTTTCGCAATGTCTCCGATTGGTGGCAACATCGCTTGCTTATTACACTGTGATATAAAATCGTGAAATGTAAGCATATATTTCTCCTCTGCCCTCTTGTAGGGAAAATTTACACGTTATAAAAAATACCATTATAACACACACACAATATATTTGTATCAAATTTTAACAAAGTTACATTATAAAACAACAAACCCCACTTCATCGTCTAATAAAACTAATATAACGATAACAGAACATTCTTCCAATGAGTAAATATAAAGACAGCAGACATTCTTTTTAAAACTCAATACTAAATTTAAATTTTGACAAATAGCTAAACATAGACAAAATTCTAACCTCTAACATGCTCAACCTTTCGGAGAAACCAGGCATGGTTGGGTTGTTCATGTGCAGTCGCAGTCACAGATTTTATTTAGTAATTGAGGCAGTCTTAAGGCCAGCAACGTATAGTATGATCTGCAACAGTGTGTACCTATTATTAATGTGTCTATTATCGGTGAGAGTAGGCAGTGCAGTCTTTGGTATATTACGAGGTACGGAAAGTATTCCGGCCCTCTTAATATACTATTCTGTCTGGTCCAACGTCATTTTCTTGGGTACATTAAACACAAAACGCGTAAAATAACACTTACTTCAATGCCTACACAAAAGGTTTATTTCCACTACTGACCTAATATTAGGTATAAACTGCTAAACCGATTTAAAGTTCATTTCAACTAGTAGACCTCCACTGCTAGACATAGGCCTGGAGAAGCCAGTTAATGCTGCAGTGTCCGGCATATTCCACTCGAGAACCTGTTCACCCCACTATCGTCACTAATGTTCACTGCCACTTGAGTTTCGCATTATTCGGGCTTCTACTACGGATTTTATTATTTCTGATTATAAAATCCACCGGGCACACCAAAAAAATGACCATATCCTTCTCCATTGTCCTTTGGGTGGCCATGAGCCTTCTTAAAGGCTCTTTGTGATTGGTCAGGTTTGGGTTCCATACGTCATCATTGGCAATCTGCACTGATCAGAGACAGGTCTTGAAGGACTGTACAAAAGTGTAATTCACCACTTTGTGATGGTGGCCATCTTGAACTTAAAACTTGTCATAGTGTAGTATTCTACAGTCCTTTCATTTTATATCCATATTGAGGAAGCTGTCAACAAACATCAAAAGGCCAAAGGCCGACCCCAACGACACACCCGTAGTAACGGGTGGCGACTGACACCACCGCAGGGGACCAAAGTCCCGATCGGTTTCCCCGACTCCCCCAAAGGGAGCCGAGAAGAACGTAGCGAGAAACATCAAAAGTCAAGAACACTTTAAAATAGTTCAATTAAAACAAAGTAATGAACAAAGCAAGAAATGACTCAGTAATGCGAATAAGCTCATCAACCTGAACTATTATGCTTATATGTGCCTAAATTCAGATTCCTAGTACAATAACGTGACAGTTACTATGTAGTAATATATTATAGTTTAGGTAGGTATATATTTATAGTTTCGCTCCAGGTGTAGCAAAATCAAACGCGAAACTCAGGACAGTGCGGGATGGAGATTTACTTTAGACGCCCTCTGCCCCAGCTAGCTAACTAGGAGACAAAGGACCTTAATGTATATTTGTAGTATTTAATAATAAATTAAATGGGATTCTTTAGTGTAATTTAGGTATATAAAATATATTAAATACTTAAAGTATGTTTGAACAACCCGATCAGAAATAAAATACGAAATGTGATAAATTTCATAATTATTTTCTTGTGATAGACTATGTATTGGTCTCATTAGTACCAAGTTAAGATCTAATCTTTCATTTAGATGATCTTCGAACACATATAACCGTTATTGGGCACGACTGACGATCGGTCACACGTTTCTCAATCGTCACAATCATGCACAAGTCATTCAGCTACAATTTATGGTTTGATGCACGAATAAACGTGTAATGGAACCGTAGCACTTAGGCTAACACAAGAAAAACTTATTTCTATTGCAAAGTCAACCTGTGTTAGTAGGTCACGCCGCTCGGGCCACCGTGGTCGGCGTGGAATCCCAACGTAATCGTCGCTTTTCTTGGTGGCGGAGGTATCCTGGGCATGTGTCTTGCTCCATGTGACAAATTATCAGCCTCTATTCTCCCGGCGGAAAATCTATGGGTTTCTATCTTATGTCACTAGTTGATACTATATTGTCAATAGTTATACTGTGCTTTTTGTGAGGTTTGCACATTTGTTGCTTATCTCACATGAACTATATATTTTATACTACTGATGACTATTGCCACTCGCCATCAGGCGGACAGTCTGCTTGTTTGGCGATATATATTAATTTATTATTTATAAAGCTATAAAAATAATTTATATCAATGGGCTACTACACCATTAGCGACTTGAAGTTCGCTGTTTCAACTTGGCTTTTCACCGTATTATAATAATACACATGAAATTAAGGGTTGGTATGTAGAGTTTGATTTTTCCATACAGCTTTCTTTCATTATTTGATCGACAAAAAATCTATTAGACTTTTACACATCCCTGAACCAAACTTTCAAGATTTGTATTTTTTTATACATTTTTGGGCATATTGTAATCAAATTTTGCGAGATATGGTCAAGATATTATGCAATATAAAATAACTACTATAAATAGTGTAATATAATAGTTAATACATTAGAAGTACGAAATAAACAACAAAAATATTATACTCCTAAAATGTACAAAAAAATACCATTGATTTAAAAATTTAATTAGTTTCAGTTAGTTCAGTTGCGGGCGCCGCTAAGCTGTAACTTGTCGGTAAATTAATTATATATCCACCAGCTAGAAGGATAAGTCATTTTTTATTATATGTCTTGAACGTTAGCGTTGTTTATAATGTTGTTTGACGAGAAAATGTAATATGGGACGTACTTAGGTAGTTTTTAAATACCTATTGCGAATTCACAACGAATATCAATCTTTTACTTGGTTTCTGCACTCTAGTTCCACATTTCTTATTACCTAAATATTTAAGATAGCACATGACATCAGTGGAAATAAAAAACATTTTACTAATATTACGCCTATATTTTGCGAATAACATACAACACTGGCCTTTTAAATAGGTACTTGCTATACGGTGCGGCTTTGCAGATATGCACATAGAACAATTATTTATAAGTATGTAGGAATCATTTCTACTATACAAAGCACATTACCATAAAAGTAGTTTGTAAAGAATCTGTTGTATGGTACAAATGCGTAAAGATTTGATTCTAGTACCGACGACGCCGTATCTTTAAAACAAATCTTTATAAAAAAGTGGGTTTCATAGTGCATCAGCAGTTGTATTAAAAACATAAGGCACATATACATACAATAACTTTTCGAATTAGTAAGTTTTGTGAAACACCTTAATCATAGAAACCTTAGTAAACCACGTGTTACAGCAGGCGGAGTTTAGACTACATGTATTTAAGAAATTTTGTTTGAATTGCTTGTTATGTCATTCAATTCAAGTTCAATATAGCGTGCGGTCTAAGATGGCGAAATTTTTATATTTCAATCTTGATATAAATATTATTTCCATCAAAAACCGAAATAAGTTGCTATTTTAAACAAATCTATCTTTAGAGGAGGTTCTACTGTTTACATTAATTAATTAGTGTGACCGTGGATCCGAACCATACATTTTAATATCTAAACAAACTACTTTTTATAGTCATACATACATTCTGAAGTATTATGAAATGTAAATATTCCAAACAACTACAGTAACAATAACAACTATTTGCGTTTTTACACATCGAAATTCATCACCTACTACAGGTTTACAGCAATAATTAAACATTTTATACATTAACCTTAATATTAGAGTAAGTTAATTTTCCTTCAAAATGATTAAGACTCCTTTACATTGGTCGTCTCGCATTTAAATAGATTCAGCTTGTATACAGGGGATTATTGTATTTAAAATGAAGCATTGATTTGTGAAAGTAAATCCAAACACACGAGTCCCGTCCCGGTTACACTGAACGGACATAATTCTAGTAAATAATTGCAGTTTATTATAATGATGTACTCAACTCATGGTTGTATAATAATTGAACATTTTTGTATCCTAGGTCATTTTTTATATAAAACAGAGATTTTAAGAGTTGGCATGCTAGTGCGATAAATGTACTTAATGATAACACCAGACTTTCTTTTTTATGATATCAATACAGAATAACAATTATTTAATAGATAATACACATAATTCATAAGTACTTTGTAAAAGTAACTAATAAAATGTTTCAAATAATTTGTGACCTTCCGTTTACCCCACAACCTTAAGGCTTCAACAGAAGCTGCCTCAACTGTACTTCATTAGTAAAAAGAGTAGCTTTTCAGGCGCCTATCGAGGGTATCTATTATGGCGTCCACTCGTTTTAACGCAATCCTGCTAGTACCTACAATTTTACCACTTTATGTTTAAAAGACGTGAGTCGTACGGATGTTTCTAATAAAATAAATCAGTAAATATATTAAATTAGTAAATTGCGCTTGTCGTTCTATGGTAATTCTATATTCACTTGATGCAAATGCCAAGCCGTGTGTTTCTGCATTTGTATCAGATCAGTGACAGTTATTGCAGTCTGTTTTGGCACTTAGGGAACGTACCCATACTACGTGACCCGTTTAGGGGGGGGAGGGGGGTCGTCAAAATACCACGCTTGGGCACAGGGGCGGGGGGGGGCCTTAAGTTTTCGTCACGTAATCAATATACTTTAGGAACATGTGATATGTCCAGGGATATAAAACATAGGAGTATGCCTTGTGCGGTACTTAGGTGTGTTAAATATTAATCGTGACAACAACTCTGGACTATCGATACGCCCACTTAATATATCATATAATAGTCCCATGTCCATCATATCACACTTTTGTTTTTTGTGATTTAAGATTCTGTTACAATATGACTACGTATGTTTATTCTTCTTAATAATATTTTTTTAACTTGTGATTATAGGTATTATAGGCAAGCGCCGTATTAATAAAGATAAATATGAAAAAAATTAATTTTTTTTTAAACTTTCTATTTGCAAAAAATAATTCAAAACCATATTTATGAATTACTACGTGAAAACTAGAGGGGGAGGGAGGGGGTCTTAGCATATACTACGGGTAGTCACCGAGGGGGGGGAGGGGGGTAAAAATTGTAAAATATGGGTCACGTAGTATGGGTACGTTCCCTTACTCGTGCGCCTGATTACGTATTACATTAACATACAACACTTTATGAACATTGTTATTACTGCGACCAAATCAGATAAGACGGTGGTTAGCTAAGCGGCCTTAACAGCCCAGCCTCCAAAAATATACATACAGTAATGTAACATATAGTAATATGTAGAAGTATTTTACTAAATTTATAATATTCTTTTACATCACGTAACGGCGGTAGGTACCTACAAAACATATTTTGATGTTTTTAGGATTTAAGAGTAAAAAGTTATAACAACACAATCATAAAAACAATACAGTATAAAATATATATATATTATTATAGGTATTAGATACTGCTTGAAGCTAATAAATATTCTTCGATGTATTCAGATAAATATTGCATCTTTTTATCACAATAGTGCTTTTAAAAATAATGCGTAAACGAAATAAGTTTTTATAAAAATCGATATAAAAAAATAAGAGTCACTATTTCAAATCTGATTTAATAGGCATAATTTTTATGTTCAATTACTATTAATTTCTTGCGCTCTATTTATCAAATCATTCGTTACTTGAAGTGAAGAAATGGCATTACAAAAATACTATAGTGTTTGACTGTAAATTGTGAAATAGGTGTCGAAAATTAAAATAACAGCCTTCGCCCACGGTGTATATTTTTGTAGCAATGCAGGAGCGATGTCGTCGCGCGCTTGTATCAATGCTTCGATCGCATTATCTATTCATAATGTCACCTTGACGATGATACCTTAACGTCTTAGTTTATTTGGATATAATATATCATTTCCAAATAAAATGTCAAATTTTCGGCAATCAACAAACGGATCTCAAAGTAACTGACTCGCGACGCGCGCCGAATTAATACAGTTATTAAGTGAAATAGAACCTCCAAAGTGTTCGCTCTAAACTAAATTTGGCTCATTAAGATTAATACCTGTTGTACTTATTACAGGTCCAGTGGACACTACGTTAAGCTATACAGTTTCAGATTTAATCTGTTCTTATTCGACTAATAGTGGGAGCGATTCTGACGGTACACTCTCTAAACCTAAACTTAAAATTAGAGAACGAATTTTAATTTAGTTTTAGAGAATTTGGTATTCTGAAATTACGTGCTAACTAAATTTAAAACACAGTTGACAGCTATAAACAGGCATCTAAATTGAATTCACAGATTATATAGAATTATTTTACCGGAATTTACCGGTTTCTATAAAACTGTTATAAATATGTTTTTAGGGTGGTTTTGACCATTTTGACTTACTTTAGTGCCTTTATTCATTATTTATTAATGTTTTATTATATAATTAATTACTTAAAACAGTATAAAGTTATCATTTTTTATTTGGAAATTTTAATTTTTATTTGGAAATGTATAGCTCCTTGTTATAATTAATAGCTCCTTGGTGTTTCCACTTTAGAAGGGGGATTTAAAATATTTTTTTTATCCATACTAATATTATAAATGCGAAAGTAACTCTGTCTCTCTGTCTGTCTGATGGCTGTCTGTCTGTCTGTCCGTCTTTTACGCCAAAACTACTGAACCGATTTTGATGAAATTTGGAACGAATATAGTTTGAACCCACACAAGATACTTTTTACCGTGGTGAAATATCTCTTTCCCGTGGGAAAACGCGATAGCAACAGCCAAACCATTTCTGGTGTAATTTGGAAACTACTTCACCGATTTTGATAAAATTTGGTACGCATATAGTTTGGACCCCGGAAATGGACATAGAATACGTTTTAACGCGGTAATATATCTCTTTCCCGTGGGAAAACGCGATAGCAACAGCCGAATCATTTATGGTGTAATTTGGTATGGGGAGGTTTTAAGACACGGGAAACGAAATTGTGATGTTTTACTGAGGGAGACATCTCTTTCCCGTGGGAAAATCGAATAAAACGCGGGCGAAGCCGCGGTCGGGAAGCTAGTATATTATATATTATAATATTCTATCATCCCGTTTGGGTCTCTTTCACCGCTTAACTCACCAAAGGTAGCTTGTACAGTCTCGGACTCATCAACCTATACAAATCTGTCAAAATATTACAATTGATATTGAACTCGGAGACTTTGGACATAGGGTGGAAATTTTGTTGTGGAAATTTGACAGTTTTAGGTTGATGAGTCCGAGCCTGTACCCTTATTTATTTATTTATCTTGTTAAATAAACGGGTCTAGCCCAATTACATATTTAACACAGGTACGCTCCTATTTCCTTATGACTGTCTGTCCGTATTATCGAGATCTTTTTTTTATGCGAAGATCGGCAGATGACCTCTTCCCGCCTAATGTTAAGCGGTGAAAGAGGTCCAAATGGGATGACAGATAGAATTCTGTTTTTTATGTTCCGTGGATAGAATAGTAGTAACCTTTGCCTGTCTTTACAACGACGAATGAAGAGCATCAACAAAAACCACTCTAATTTGTGGCATCAACATCAATGTTTTTTTGTTTACCTAACCTTGGCTCTCTATTTTTAATTTAATTCCTAAGGTTAAACCAGGTTAAACTGTTATTAGTTATAATTAGTTTTTAATTCTTTAATTTTCACTTCACTATATTTTTTATTGATTTGAGATTATTAATAATTATGGAACCTTATTTATTTAGCTATCTACTTAGGAAATCGGTTTTCGGAGACAAGCATTTTTAATTTTTTGGGCCTTTGTTATTGCTACCCGATATACATATAACTTATTCGTAGCATTAAAGTTATTATAACCTATTATTTTAACATTACAAAAACTTCGATTTTATTTATTTCTATAGATTGTACGTACGAATGTACCTTATATTTACCTTTCTAAAGACTCCAAAAGAGCTAGTACAACAATTTCGTCATCCATTTTTGCAAAACAAATTCAAAATATCGAAAAGTTTTATCAGATACGCTCACCAAAGTACCCACTTTAATTAGGAACCTCCGTAGATCCTTCCTAAATTTAGCGTGACATTTCCAATTTTAGAGAAAATTTGACATTTAGAATGCGTTTCAGAATACCAAATCAGCGCCTAAATCTAAATTGAGTAACTTAGCGACGTCAGTTTTAAATTTAGAAATAGACTGTCACTGCAGAATACCAAATTGAATTTGACAGTTCTATGTCTAATTTTAGTTAGGTTTAGAGATAAGTTGGCACGCCAGAATCGGGCCCAATAACCGGCTAATCCTGGATACATTGATCGGCCATTTTGGCATTAGGGTTATGCTCCATAGACTAGGTCATTCCAGAACCTACGTAGGACCTGTAAGGAAGAAAAGGAAAGTGTACTTATGTGTATAGTCCTGTTTTACTATTACAATACATTAGCCTGCAGGAGACAAAAGTTGACGGGTATTGGTTACACAAGACTAGTACACTATAGGACTATGCCACCAAAGGACAGCATCAAGCTAGAACGAGCAACAGTGGGTACCACAAATGCTCCTCGGTGGGTTGAAGGCTCCCATGAGTAACAATATTGCTCAGTCCACGACACTTATATGTATGTATACGAAAATAAATAACTAAAAAATAAACACGTATTTTTAAATTTGTTGAAAAAAATAGGAAATGCTCAGCACAGCCATTATAATAGAAATCATACATTTATATATTGCAAAATATTACCTACAATCTAGTAACTATAATTAAAATTAACTATGCACTGTTGATACGCCATCAGGAACTCTGTTTTGGTTGAAATAAGGTCAATGATAATTGTAAGGATTTATGTTTAATATCAGTTTATGTGACCTCAACATTTTCTACTTAATTGAATCATTTCACCACTTTCAAAGATTAAACTTTGTATAACTGCATTAGTTTTTGAATTATTAACATAAAACTAGTTTGGTGCTAATATTTGTTATTGCTGAGCATTAACTCATAGTCAACAGTGATAAAATTATTAATAATTTTGTTCCTAAAAAATACTGTGTATTAACAATATATTTTTATTTGTTCCACAAGACAACAAAAAAGTCTTAACAAAGGTAAATATAGGCTCAAAGGTAAAAAAAAATCTATTTATAAATAGAAGCTAGGTACAACTTTACACATCTTATAAGTTCTAATAAGTAACTGAATGCTTTAATTTTAAATAATGAATGGTCTAAATTGCTACGAAAATTTTCATGTGTAAACAAATCACACACAGTAATATTTAATTGCGGCAAACAGGGTTGCTAGTAAATAAATATCGACTATACCTTTTAGAGTCTGCAATTATACGAACTTTAATCGTATTATACATAACACTATATTAAACTATATAAATCCACTTATCTTTATAATTTCATAAACCAAACCTGTACCTACTTTTACGCTTTTGTTATATAATTTTGGATATAATACATCGATTATACATATTTTAATTCCAAATATACGATGTGGCAGACCTGGTGGCAAATCACAAATAATGAGATAGATAATAAATAATTAATCTGTACTCATTAAACAAAACATTACAATTTAACAAATACTTTAATTTCATTAACATTTAAATTTATTTAAAATTTTGAGTGACGCTAATACTTGAATTATCAGTATAGAATATATATTTGCTTATATTATGAAATTATATTTTAAAGAAAAGTAATTGCATAACATGCATTCAAATTAACAAGAATAAATTTATTTATACAATAGAGAATCTTTGTGACTGAACTAACGTATTTAATATGCCTATGTGGGTATGATAGATTTTATCAATCATTTTATTAGTTATTTCTTCATACAGCAACAGTATTACTTGGCAGTAAGAACTGTGGGTGTAGTTAATATTTTTAACTCACATGTTTGCATCAATTCATGTTTACGTCGCTGGTCGTGGCCTAGCCGGTAGAGGCGGTGGTGCTCCCTGTCTCGCGGGCACTGGCGGTGGAGGGCCCATCGGCGGCGGTGTACTGCTGGGCGGCGGTGGTGGTGGTGGCGCGCATGATGGTGGCGGTACGCTATCCGCTGGAGGTGAGCTCGCTAGAACCTGACCTGCCGACTTCCCAGTATCAGGAACAATAGGCGCAGGTCGGGGAGGCGGAGGCCGAGCGGGGCTTACTGGCGGTGCTCGTGATGGTATTAATGGCGTCGGCGATGGAGCTGGTGGTCTACTGGGCTGTTGCCGACGTGGCGTTGGCGGAGCAGATCTCAGCGGGCGATCTTGTTGATTCTCCCCAAAAAGTGGGACAGTATTGTTGGTACATAAATTTATTTCTGAACGAACTATTTCCACCCAGTTAGGCGATTTTAAAGATATAGATAAAGGAATGGAGCACACTAACATTTTCCCTTTCTGACTTGCTGCTAGTGCATTTTGCCCTTCCCTAAACGTTATGCTTAGACTATGATCATCAATGAAACGAACTAGAGTGACTTCACCAATAGTTGCTAATTCTTGCAATACAGCAGCCATTACATTATCATCAAATATTGGTTCATCAGTATCAATTTCATCTAAAGGTTGGACTATTATACTAGCATCTGGAGGTCCTAGATCTTTTACAACTTCATAAAACACTTCCATGCATTTTGTATAGCTGACCTGCATCACCTCAATATCCAAAATTGCAATGACTGGCCTATGGTCACTTTGTTTTAATTCAGCTCTACCATAATGTAATAATTTTCCAGCTGCTAGTTCAGATGTATTTTCAGGATCTATTGTATATTTTCTGCTTCTCCATAAAATTCTGTCAGTCCAAGCTGGCGCGCGGCACTTTTCGCTAGTGTCATAATCATCACTAAAGAGGTCATATTTGTATGTCGGGGGAAATGTTATTTCTCCCTCAAAACAATTTTTGAACACTAAACCTTGCTCTTTTTGCTGTGTTAGTTGATCTTGTTCAAGCAATCTTTGCATGTTGTTTTGTGCTACTAAAGAACGCACTTCTTCTTTATCTAAATCAATGCGATAATTAAAGTCTCCACACCAAAAAACATAGTCATGTGAATACAATGATCTTCCCATGGGAAATGCTATTTTTCTAGTAATTTCTGTGTAATCTGCATTTCTTTCAGAAACTTGAGATTGTCCTGCTGCAAAATGGGCACATACAAAGCAAAGTGATGTTCCATATATAACCATACGAATACCCACAGCTCCTTTGTTTCCAGTGGCACCACCCAGTCCGGTTTTGACAGAATCTAGAGCAACATCTCTAATGTGTGGTATCAAATCTTTACGAACAAATAAAAATAAGCATACACCTACTAGTTGATGACTGGATAAAAGAGTATATGGTGCATCTCGACATAGCACTTTTTCTAGCTCTTCGCTCCAAGCTTTAGCATTATCGGAACTAGCAGCCATTATGTTACTAGCATTCAGATCTACTATTTCCTCAAATCCTATAGCATAAATATCGGATGGTTGGTCTTTTATGTTAACTGTATTCACAAGTGATGTTTCTGGGCAGTCCAAGAGCCAATCTGCTAGTGACACATCCTTATATGCTAAACTTCTAAAGTGTTTACCCCCATTTACATTATATGTACCAATAGTTATACGTATGCTACTAGGTTGAGTGAACTCATTAGATCGACGGCACATTTCTCTTAGAACTGGTGTTGATGTGTGTAAAATGTTAGAAGGTAACAATATTCTTGTTCGATCTGCAAGTTCTGAATTGAGCGTTGACCCTAATAATAAAATATCAATAGCTTCCTGTTTAGAGTTATCCAATAAATTATTTTGGATAGTGCGTGCTGCTGATCTAGCACCATCTATAAGTTTCGATCCACCCTGAATAGCGCCGGTACCAGCATATATTTTAGAAATTTCATTACCATTATTTACCCACATCTGCTTAAACACTTCTTCAAATCTATTCACATTCTGTTTTTTATCAATACACTGAAGTAACATTAATTGTATTGCCAACATCTCCAAACCAATAAATGTTTGTATAGAATTAGTTCTGTCTAAACAGTCTAAGCAATTGGTGCGTATAACTCCTTTCTGCATGTTATAAATATCAATACCTTTTGCACTGAATATGCCGAGATCATCATAATATTTCTCCATTACTCTTTTGAACTTTAATAATGCATTTTCTATAGAGGTTGCTCTGACTTCCTGGTGGTAGTCAAATATGATTTGTACAATGTCAGAATGGGCAGATTCATTCAAATGTTTTTGAAATGCATTACTGAGGGTTGCTTCCCCTTCACTACCACCAATCAGACTTGATCCAAGGAGATTCACCACAAATACAGATCCATAATTACGTTTCAATTGAGTAAAGTGTCTATCACAAGCACTGGTAGATGCATCATAACCTCTGGACATTTTAACTTTATGTGAACCCACTTGTATTCCAGGCTGTTCCCAAAATAATGGAACTGACCCACGTGTCTGAATATAAGAAGCAACAGAATCATCAATGTAAATGGCTTGTTCAGTTTCAACAAAATTAGCAACATTTCCATCATCATTACACCCCCTGACATTAAATCTGGTTCCTGCTCTTTCACAGCTTAGTCGGGAAATGAGGACAGCTCTTGCTTGACGATGTCCAACATAGATTGTTCGAATTTCCACAGATCCACACATAGCCCTTGTAAGCCAATCATCACAATCAATGCCATATCTTATCAAATGAATAAATAATGTCCTATTCCAAAAGAATCGGTTATCGGGATTTGTTACTTTGCTTTTTCTTTGGGCACATAAAGTAAGATCAAACAAATTATCAGTAGGTTTGATGGAATTCCAAGAAAAATAAAATGTACCCGAGTTTAACAATTTTCTGACTTCTGATACTTTATCTTCACCTTGCGACTGGTAGAACAGCGGTAAAAATTGTGTTTGTGTTATTTTAAATACCTCGACATCACCTACCTTGCCAACAGAGCAGCAGCCAGTGACAAGAACAAGATACAAAAGGCAGTTTTCACCGGAGTTTAGTTGAAGTACGCCCAAACAACCATAAGCGTCAGCAATCTTATGATATTGTTTTCGTAATGTTTCTGTTTCTTGTGGTGATAATGCCACTACTGCTTGAGATTCAAATAGAAGAGAGTTGTCTTTATTTCTATGTTGTAAAATTACACTATAAGGATTCGGTGGTGAAGATTTTTCTAAAACTTTAAAACCTTTTGACATAGCCATTTTATTTTATATACATCTGATAATTGCGTGCCATCCGCCCCCAATATATAGTTATATTATACCTAAATATTACTATACAATATACTATTAAATATTTATTTTTTACGGCATAGAATAATTTAATGAAATCAATTTCTAATCAATCGGAACGAACAAGCTGTCACAATTTTTTTTTTCATTAAAGTTTAACGGCCTTAGATTACAATTCCATGCAGCAACTGTCACAATTTTTTTTATTACAGTTTAACGGCTTTGACTGTCACAAATTTGACTGACAGTGACAGTTCCACAGATAGGACAGTGCTATTGTAGGATCTCTAGTTAACGTGACCACTTTTTCAACACTCGATCTACCAGAATATACCAAGCCCTGTTTCAAAATTCTACCATGAATAATTTGTCCTATATATTTAGTTCATAAATGATTTATTTTATAAAATAAAACATATTTATGGGCAAATTTTTATTTTGACTTATTTATTAATTGTCAGCTTTGCCATCACTCAATTTTTTTTATATGACATCATCATCATCATCTCCTCTCCTCTCCAATCGATTTCCAGCGCGACCGGTCCATTGCCACCTGCATCCAACAAGACCCAGCGATTTCTACTAGGTCGTCAGTCCATCTGGTAGGTGGCCGTCCCACACTGCGCTTGGTGGTACGTGGTCTCCACTCAAGAACCTTTTTGCCCCATCGACCGTCTAATTTTCGTGCTATTATGTGGCCGGCCCATTGCCATTTAAGCTTACTAATCCTATGGACTATGTCAGTGACTTTGGTTCGTCTACGGATCTCCTCATTTCTGATTCGATCACGTAGAGAAATACCGAGCATAGCCCTCTCCATAGCTCGCTGAGCGACTTTGAACCTTCTAAAAAGGGTTTTTGAGAAGCACCACGTCTCAGAGCCGTAAGTCATCACTGGTAACACACACTGGTTGTAAATCTTTGTTTTTAGACACTGAGGAATGTTGGACGAGAAGACATTTCGTAATTTACCGAACGCCGCCCAGCCGAGTTGGATTCGTCTACTGACCTCTCTCTCTGAAAATTGGACTTACCTAATCGGACTGCCTGTCCTAGGTAAATATATTCATCGACAATTTCTAGTTTAAAGTTCCCAACAATTTGTGCGGTGGGTGCAATATGGACATTACACATGACCTTTGTTTTGTCCATGTTCATTTTAAGGCCCACTTGTCGGGAAACTTTATCGAGGCCATCGAGCATTCGTCCTAGATCTTCCAACGATTTATCCATGACTACTATGTCGTCAGCAAATCGAAGGTGAGTGATGTACTCGCCATTGATGTTAATACCGTTCCAGGGGGCGTACTCTTAAAAACGATATTTGATATCACGTGGACTTCGTCGTGTCGTATCCTACTCTTAGTTACTATCGTTTAAAACATTTCAACGGACGATCGAACGAACGTTATCAATTTTGACATAAGAAAGCCTCAAATGACAACGATTAATTGAATTTGACAGACGAACATTCGCAAAATTTACGTCAAATTTGCGAAAAGTAATACGATACGGTTTGAGGTGTCGTTGTAATTATCGTAAATTTGACGTTTCGAGGACGAAGTCCGCGATATATCGAATATCGTTTTTAAGAGTACGCCCACAGGAACTTGAAGGAATCTTTATATTACATTGTAGGTAGTTATGTAGAATGTGTAGAAGGAAAGGACAATGCCCAAATTACAAAGAGCTGAGCCCCAGTCACATTTATGCATACCCACTAATGAGATTTTTCAATGTGTGCGTAATTAGCATAGCTTTTTAAATGAAGTAGATGATATAAGTCGAAACTTCGTGCGAAAATAAAGATATTAGACAAATAAAATGAGCGCCCTACTAATATTTATTAGCAAAGTTGTAAGACGATGATATGCATTTTGTTTGACATAAAATATTTTTTGATAAAAAGAAAGGTATGTATAATGTAATTAGTTGGAATTACAATACATTCCTAGCATTTTCGTTTCCTAGTATTTTTATATATTTCCATTCCTAGTATTTTTAGCAGCTTACACCATAGTGTAAAAAAGAGAACTTATTCTTACATAGCACATATGCAATATAAAAATACCTTTATTAAATATACTTAATGAAATAAGAAAACTTGTTTATTCAGTTTGAATTACAGTATTTTTAGCCTTTTCATTGATTTTCAGTAACTTACATTATGTGCAGTTTAATAATAAAATTTTAATTAATTTAATGCGTCGTTTTGACTTTTGGCCATATTACTTGGTACGTATTTATGTCATATTGCCATTTCCGTTTCTAAGAAACATTTTATTGTTATTCTCTCGCACGCTTATTTGCGAAATAAATGCCACTAAAATTCGTAATGTTATTTTTATATTTATTTACATTTTGTAATAGCTTTGGGACCAGTGGGGCAAATCTGGGTATTCTCCTTTATGTTACATTGTATCTTTTTTCATAACTTGTCTATCGAATTTTTAGGTTTAATTTTCAGCATTTTTTAAATTATTAAGGCCAATTGCATTAACACTTTTATGACACATTTTGCGATAGATACAGGAAGATAAAGAATTTGTTTCGCAAAATTGTGTTCAAATTTGTATTTGTTGTCAACCTGATGTAGCTTCCGGATTGATGCTACTTGAGCTGCTAATGTATAATAATTATGTGTTGGAGTAGTCAATGTTCACCCAAATAGTTTTATAGCAAAGAAGATTAGTTTTATGTTTTTTCTTAATTCTTGTCATATATCTATATGTCAATGATGTAATAAAATAGACAATATATTAAAAATGTTTTTTTTTTTGCTGTTTTCTGATTAACTTGTTGCATAAATAAAACACCAATGATTGTTAATATGGTTTATTATTGATTATTAGAAGTTTAGTCGATTTTCAAGTGGTAGCAGAGCGTGGTTCTTGGAAATAAAAACAAATTGGTAAGTTGCAAAATGGCATGTGTAGACGTAAAAATAAAACAATTTGAGGGACAAGATTTTTCTGTGTGGAAATTTAGACTGTCGAGCATATTGCGAGAAAATGAATGTTTAGAAGCAATTCAATCACACGAATTTGCAACATCAAATAAAAAGTTAGAAGTCCGAGCGCAAAGCCTAATTATAAGTGCCGTGGCCGACAGTCATATTGATTATATACAAGACGAAAAATCTGCATTTGATATGATGGCTAAACTAGAAAATCAATTTATGAAAAAGGGTACACGTAGCAAACTATTTCTAAGGCGGCAACTAAATGAAATAAAGTTTAAGGAAGAAACTACGATGAGCGAACATTTTATACATATATCAAAAATATTTAAGCAACTAAGAGACGCAGGAAGCCCGTTATCAGAAGAAGAAAAAATTAATACGCTACTGTTATCTATGCCAGAATCATACGAAGTAATGGTCATCACCATAGAATCCATTCCTAATATAACATTGGACCTTGTAAAAGACAGATTACTCGGAGAAGAAGAGAGACGCAATAAAATGAAACATTTGCCAAGTGTCAGTCAGAAAAATGCATTTTTGTGTCATACTTGTGGGAAAAAATCTCACAATAATTATGAAAGTCATTTAGATAGCTATGGATACGTACATCAAGGTAACTACGGAGAAAATTTTAATAGAAGAAGCGGTCAGGAACTTAGAGGAAACTGGGTTGAACAACGAGGAGCATGGAACAGAGGACAACGAGGAGCTTGTAATAGAAGACAACGAGGAGCTTGGAATAGAGGAACTAGAGGACAAAGAGGATTGTGGAATAAAGGACGAGGAGCTTATAATTTTGGGAGATATTGCTATTATACTGAAGAAGACAATGCTTTTATATCTGAACGCGTCAATAAACAAGAATTGCAAGAAAATGAATATAATGTCAATGTAAATAATACATTAGAATGGTGTGTAGACTCGGGGTGTTCAGATCATTTAATTAATAATAAACATTTTTTTTCAGAATATCTAGAGTTAAATACACCTAAAATAATTTCCGCAGCAAAAAATGGGGTAAATTTGTTGGATATAGGAGTTGGAAATATACTGGTAAGATGTTTTGTTGGAAATAAATATGTTGATTTTAAAATTAATAACGTATATTATGTGCCTGAACTTAGGAAAAATTTATTATCAGTAAGCAGAATTGAAAATAATGGATTTAAAGTAGAGTTTTTTAAATGTAAGATAAAAGTTTATAAATATAATCAGTTAGTGATGATTGGTAACAATGAGGGTTCACTATACACTGTTAAAATGAATGTAATAAAGTTTGAATGTAACTATAGTGAACATAATCATAATATGGCACAGCTTTGGCATAGACGTTTTGGTCACATTGGTATGAGGAATTTAAATTTACTTAGACAAAACAAAATGGTTGATGGACTGGATGTTTTAAAAGACTGTAGAACAAACGAAACACTATGTGAGCCATGCATATTAGGCAAAATGACAAAACTTCCGTTTAATAGACAAGGACATAGAGCTACAAAACCATTAGAACTAGTACACACTGACGTTTGTGGACCATTTAATCCCAGGACACATGACGGACATAATTATTTCGTGACATTTATTGATGACTATACACATTTTGTTATTGTATTTTTGATATCAAATAAATATGAAGTTTTTGAAAAATTTAAAATATATTATAGTTATGTTACAAATCATTTTAATTTAAATATTTCAAAATTAAGGTCTGATAATGGCGGAGAATATGTTTCCAAAGAATTCCAAACATTTTGTGAAAGTAAGGGAATACAAATGCAGTATACAGTTCCATATAATCCACAGATGAATGGAGTAGCAGAAAGAATGAACCGCACGTTATTAGAAAAAGCTAAAACTGTTTTATTGGATTCACAGCTAGGAAAGGAATTTTGGGGACATGCAGTGCTATTTTCTGCATATGTGACTAATAGAAGTCCAACAATAGGAAAAGATAAAACACCATTTGAGTTATGGGAAGGAAAAATACCTAATGTATCTAATATGCGCGTATTTGGATGCACTGCCTTTAACTACGTACCCAAAGAATTACGTCAAAAGTTAGATAATTCAGCAAAAAAATTGATATTTATTGGTTACGGTATATCAGGTTATAAGTTGTATGATATAGAAACAAAGAAAGTGGTTATAGCAAGGAATGTTATATTTGATGAGACAAAAGATGAACACAGTAAAGAAACTAAATACAAGCATACAATTACACATAGTCACCAAGAAACTAATACAGTAGACGAAAGTAAAATAGATTGTGAGGATAAAGATGTGTTAATAGAAGAACTACCTGAGAATGAGACTACTGACAATGAGAATCAACTGACGACTCAACAAACAGGGAGAGTGAAGCGTAATATAATTAAACCAAAGTGGCATGATGATTATGAAATTGATTTAAGCGATAAGGAGGAAGTATTATATGCATTTTTTACAAGTCACCAAAATGTACCACAAAATTTTAAAAGTATCGAAGGAAGAAACGATCAACAGCAGTGGGAAAAGGCGGTATCACAGGAGTTAAACACTTTAAAGGAAAATGAAACATGGGAAATTGTTGAGAAACCAAACAATGAACAAAAACTACTAGACACTAAATGGGTATTTGTAAAAAAAGATATAGGAGAAAAAGAAATATGTAAAGCAAGACTTGTGGTAAAAGGATTCCAACAGAAAGAAAAACTAGATGATATTTACTCACCGGTACTAAAACTACAAACACTTAGAGTTATACTATCAATTGCAGCTCAACGAGATTATAAAATACATCAGATGGACGTGACAGGTGCTTTTTTGTATGGACGAATTGATGAAGACGTTTATTTAAAGCCCCCGGATGGATTGTTTGTCCCAGAAGGTCGTGTATTGAAACTTACAAAGTCGTGGTCGTGTATTGAAACTTTATGGTCTTAAAAAATCTCCAAAATATTGGTACGAAAAATTCACAGAAGTTATAAGAAGCAATGGATTTCATAGATCTCAAAATGATTATTGCTTATATTATAAGGATAACATATATATAATTCTATATGTTGATGATTTACTTATATTTGGGCCCAGTGAAGAGGATATAACACAGGTTAAAAAATACCTAAACAAAAATTTCAAAATGAAGGACTTAGGTGACCATAATTTAACATATCTTGGTATTTCAATCATAAAGAACTCAAACGGAATTTTTATAAATCAAACCAAATATTTACAGAATGTGTTAGAAAAGTATAATATGGAGAGTTGTAAAGGTGCTAATACACCTATGGAATACAATTTCAAAGTAGACTTTGAGGACTGTGACATTGACATGAGTTTAGAGTACCAATGTAGGTCGTTAATCGGATCATTAATGTACGCCATGGTTAGTAGTAGACCAGACTTGGCTACAGCTGTGTCTTATTTAAGTCGTTTTCAGTCAAAGCCGTCATTAAAATTATGGCAAGCGTTAAAACGTGTATTAAGGTATGTCAAACAAACTATTTTCTATAATTTAGTGTATACAAAAACTGATAGTGAAAAACTTATTGGCTATGCAGATGCAGACTTTGCTAGAGATAAAGATAGACGTTCTACTAGCGGTTATATGTTTAAATTGTTTGGGAATACAATTACTTGGAGATCAAAGAAACAGAGCACTGTGGCTCTTAGTACAACTGAGGCGGAACTTATTTCATTGTGTGACGCTTCTGTTGAAGCATGTTGGTTATTAAAATTACTGACAGATTTTAATGTTACTATAAAAAATGTTATTATATTTGAAGATAACCAAAGTACGATGAAAACCGTTACAAATCCGGATCAAAAACGTTTGAAACATGTAGACGTTAAGTTTAATTTCATAAAGCAAAAAGTTGAGGAAGGTTTGATAACTGTTGTGTATATTCCTACTACTAGTCAAATAGCTGATGTTCTTACAAAACCCTTAACATCTGATAAATATTATAATTTTGTTTGTTTGTTGAATTTAAGAGACTTAAGTACGGGCGAACATTGAGGGAGAGTGTTGGAGTAGTCAATGTTCACCCAAATAGTTTTATAGCAAAGAAGATTAGTTTTATGTTTTTTCTTAATTCTTGTCATATATCTATATGTCAATGATGTAATAAAATAGACAATATATTAAAAATGTTTTTTTTTGCTGTTTTCTGATTAACTTGTTGCATAAATAAAACACCAATGATTGTTAATATGGTTTATTATTGATTATTAGAAGTTTAGTCGATTTTCAACATTATGTAGTTAATAACTCAGCGACACTGTTCCCTAAATTCATTGCCATTTAAATTAAAATCATTTTCTGGTATAATATTTGGGAATTTTGAGGCAAGATTGTTCAAATACGGAAGTGCACTAATTGGCAATTATTTTTAAATACATACCGTGACGATATAACAGAGTAATTAAAAGTCTCCTAACAAAATCTTTAATATTTCTACCAATAAATGCCCACCGCTTGATATAAGCTTCTCCAAGAAGCTTATTATTGATTAATTAGTGAAAAGTACCAGTTTATATAGGTACCAGCACCATATAGTTTGGTTAAATACCCAAACTATTGGTATTTTCTTAATATACACATTCCCGATGCATTTAGAAATCTTGGATATTCTACATTTTTTCAAATAGTTAAGTTACCCTAGGAAGCGACGCTCTACTGTATTATATTTTAAGTCAAGCATAGAAAAGCAACTTGAGATTTTTCTTTAATATTTTGAGTTTAGCCTTGACACTTCCGAAATATATTGAAATAGAAAAAAAAAATTAGAGAAGTTATTAGGTATATTTTTTGCAGTATTGATCCTATTTTACTTGTTGAACATCTTTAAATGTAGGAAACATAAATACATCGTCTACTTTGGTCGATTTTAACGAATTTGGTTCTTAAGTTACCCTACAAAATTTTATTAATATAAGTGTGCTGTGCTACCGAGCCCCGGCGCCGCCTCCTTCGAGCGGGATCGGCCATCTCCCGACCCTGCTCGGCGGCCTCCTTCTGGAGCATCACTGCTTCACAGAAGCCCTCCAGGCTGTGGCCTCCCTCGTCCGCCAGCATTGTCGCAATCAATGCCGGCGGAGACAGATCTCGCCCGATCTCTGCGACCAAGACTCGGCGCTCGGAGGCCCACGCGGGGCACTCCGCCAGCGTGTGCTCGGCCGAGTCAAGGTCGGATGCGCAGTGGTGGCAATGTGTCGATCCCTCCCGTCCTATTCGACACAGATACTCACCGAAGCAGCCGTGCCCGAGGCAGAAAGTTCAAGGAAAATCCCACTGTTGTGGTCTGCCAATCATCAAGGTGAACAATCGCGAAAACTAGTGATAGGGATCAATCTAAACAATTCCCCGGAACATATGCGATAAAGAATACATAACGAGGCCTAAATCTCTACGCAGCGCCAACGGGTCAAGCCGACATGAAGTATTCGGGCATTCAACGATTTTAATCGCTCTCCGTTGAATGCAGTCCAGGAGAAGTTGAAGTTGTCCATATATGGCCTATGCTTTATAAAGTTGCAGTCGGTGGGCCGGTATGAAATTCTGCTTTGATTTATTAAGCACAAAAAGCTTCTGTTAGGCTAATTTGGCTCCTAACTGTCCACGAAACTTGCTCGATACGAGGGCTGCTACTTATGTATCCGGAATAGAAAAATTAAACAAACGTATTAGGCTAAATATGGGTTTATTGTTTTTCCAAGTATTCTCCGCGATGATCGACACACTTTTGCATACGTTGAAACCAATTTTTATAGCATTTTTTCCACTCTAATTGCGGTATCTCTGAAACTTGCTGTTTGAACGCGTCGACGGCATCTTCACGGATCGAAAATCGTGGATGACCCATCAATTCTATTTTTTGACCCTCCAAAAATGTATTTGTTTCGCGTGATGTGTGACAGCTGGCATTGTCGTGGTGTAGAATGATTCTGCGTCGCTTGTTGTTTTTACGTATTTCTTCAAATACTTCTGTCGCGATACCGCCTATGATAGTTCAATTGTATTCTATATTGATTCCTGCTCCCATGCTTCTCAACAGGGTGCACTATCACACACCAGGCGGTATCGTGATGAAGAAGAAAAAAAAATCATATTGTAAACTTCTTACCACTGGAAGTTAACTTGGTGGCCTTCGGTCCTCTGCCTTTGTATATATCTGCTTCGCTTTAGTATAATTCACATTCTCCTTATAACTTGATTATCTATCTCCTTTGGCACCCACTGACAACCACCTGTAATTATATGTTAAGATGACACCAACTGTAATACTACAGCTGGTGCCCTAAGTAATAGAGATATTATTATCTCATGATATCTCAATGCAGCTTAGTATTTACCGAACACTGTCAGAACAAGATACAATGTTATATGGCTATTTCACAGGGATAAATAAATGATCATACTGCTCTTTGATTAATGTATTAATTCTAATGTTTATACTATTACCTTTGTAAGCATCCATATTATAAAACAGTATGGATTCCTCTCTCCATAACCATTATCATTAAACTTAGTGTATAAACTCATCAGGCAGTCTTTCAGCCTTTACAAGAGATAGAGGAAAGATACCTTATTCCTTTCATGCTGGTAGATTCAGCATAACGATAGGCAATCTTTCAGCCTATTTAGTATAACAATAGGCAGTCTTTCAGCCTATACAAGAGAGAGGAAAATACCTTATTCCTCTCATGCTGGTTGATTCAGCATAACGATAGGCAATCTTTCAGCCTATTTAGAATAACAATAGGCAGTCTTTCAGCCTATACAAGAGAGAGGAAAATACCTTATTCCTCTCATGCTGGTTGATTCAGCATAACGATAGGCAATCTTTCAGCCTATTTAGAATAACGATAGGCAGTCTTTCAGCCTATTCAGCATAACGATAGGCAGTCTTTCAGCCTATACAACATAACGATAGGCAGTCTTTCAGCCTATTTAGAATAACGATAGGCAATCTTTCAGCCTATTTAGAATAACGATAGGCAGTCTTTCAGCCTATTCAGCATAACGATAGGCAGTCTTTCAGCCTATTCAACATTACGATACACCTCTTCCACATTGAAGCAGGTCATTGGGAAACATGTGCAATAATACCAAGTTACAAAACCACTGTCATGTCACCAAATTATTACGTACGTTTCGATATAAAGTCTGTCGCCCGACCACGTCTCGTGCCTCACTCAAATCACGATATTCTTGTTTAGTGATTCTATTCATTAAGACAAATAAATCAAAGTTAGAAATATTACATCAGAGCGTCACCAATAACAATTACGAATATTGATAATATTAATATGGCTAATAGTTATTATCAATTAGATCAGCATTACAATACTTAGTAATACTTAGCTTTAAATACTCTGCCTCTCCATCTGCGTGCCCTGACTCTGATCACCTACATCACCACACAGACTTCACACACTTGTTGCGCCGCCGTCTTAGGACGCTTCCAATATTAAATAAAATTATAAATTAGTCAATTTACTTACCAATATTATTAAGTTTGTAGATGTACAGGAAGTCCAGTATGCAGGTAATTAATTTAAGAGTCAGTGTTGCTAGCTGACAATTTAGGTAATAATATGTACATTTTTACATTCGCGATGAACGTCGCGACACTCCCCACTAACGAAGAAAAATTGTTTAGAATAGTGTAAGTAAATTACGCGTCCATGCCCTTATTTTCTCCAGGGCCTTTCTGGAAGCGTTTCTTTTTGTTCTTGTCTCAACATTTTCCTTTTCAATTTCACAATCATCCTTATCGTCTGTTAAGTCTTTACTTTCATCTAAACTTCTTGTTTGAATATCTACCGACTCATTACTAACTTCCTTCCTGTGATCATTCTCATCCCTCATTTCTGTATCGTTCAGTTCAAGCGGCTCAGGAGTGTGTTCTTCTGTAATTTCTATAGATATTGGTTCAGTTTGGATGGCTGAGTCTCCATACTGATCAATGTCATCAGTACGGAAGCAACTTTCTTCGTGTTCTTCGTCGATTTCAAGAGGATACAAATGAGATATCGATCTCGTGAATTCTTTGTCTCTCACAAGAACCTTAGCAACTCTGCATAGCCCATCGCTTCCTTTAACTAATGAGATGATTTTTCCTACTTTCCAAGATTCTCTATTCTTATTTTCTCCTTTAATTTGTACAATTTGACCAACCTTAGGTTCCACTTTTGAAGTAACTCTAGGTTCCCTTTTAGAGTTCCAGTACCTCTCTCGAAGACTTGGTAAATACACATTCATAAACATTTCTTTAAATTCATTTAAGATTATAAGTGATCTTTTCCATCCTTTTATAATATCTGTTTTAATAATCGTTCCTTCTACTAAAGGATCACCATCTTTAGAATTTACTTCAATACACTTTCCCACTGTAAGGAAATCGGAGGGTTTTAGGATATGACCTAATTCAGAATCGACACACGTAAGTGGTCGTGTATTCACAACGGCTTCTATTTCTTTAACAACGGTAACTAAATGTGAATCCTTTAGAAGATGTTTGTGTAAGGTTCTTTTCAAACAATTCTTCACAATACCTACTAGTCTTTCGTAAAATCCCCCGAACCATGGAGCTAATTGTGGTATAAACCTCCAATGTATCTTTTCTTTAATGCAATATTGACTTGTAAGTATTTCCGATAAAAGTTTAAAATGACTGGCATTATCTGAGGTTATGAGTGAAGGCACTCCTCTGGTTGATATCATTCTTCTCAAAGCTAGTAAGCCTTCAGCTGCCGAAAGGTCTTTAACTAGTTCAAGGTGAACAGCTCTTATTGCTAGACAAGTGAATAAACAAATCCAACGCTTCGATGTTCCTTTATCATCTTTAACAAGTAGTGGTCCCATATAATCCACTCCTACAAAAGTAAATGGTGAGCTATAATTTACCCTTTCAGCTGGTAGTGCGGGTGTATCTGGCAACTTGTATGGTCCGCCACCGTGCTTCTGACAGGTTGGACATTTTTTCAGAAGTTTTTGAACTTGCCGTTTACCTTGAGGAATCCAATAATTCTCTCTAATTATGCTTAATGTGTGATTCGTACCTACATGATAGTTATCGCTATGAGTCTTCATTATAATTTCATTTGTAAAATCACATTCTTTCGGAATAATAATGGGGTATCTTTTATCAAAAGACCAATTGGCATTGTTAAAACGACCTTTGCATCGTAGTAACCCATCTACATCCTTAAACAATTTTAAGTTACGACTCAGATTGGTTTCTTTACCTTGTACTTCTTGTGGAAAATAAAAGGCTTGTAATCTTTTCAGTTCTTCACATAAACTGATTGTGGATTTCGTCTTCTCCTTCTCAACTTCATTTATAACTATTGACTCTTCTTGTAAACCGTGTTCTTCTCTACAGAGACCCTCCCCAACTATTAAGGAAAAATTCTGTATTATTGGTGAATTAACTGTAAATTTGGGATTGTCATCTAAAAGGAAATTAGGGCCTTTTAACCATTTTATTTTCTCTTGTTGAGATTTTCCCGGTCTAGTTGCAACATCTGCTGGATTCAATGTAGATGGAATATATTTTATAAGAAGGTTTTTATTTTGTTTAATTTCTTCTATTCTTCTTGCCACAAAGGGTGGTAATAATTTATTTGATTTACACCATTCAATAACGATCTGACTGTCGGTCCAAAGTACTTGAGTTACGGCTCTTCCTTGAAGATATTTATTTATAAATTTCATGAGTCTACTACCAATTAATACTCCTAAAAGTTCTAAACGAGGAATTTTCAAGTTTTCTTGATCCTTTAAAGGTACTAACCGCGATTTTCCCATGACAAAGCTTATGTCTTTTCCATTTACTATATATATCACAGCTGCATAAGCCTTTAAAGAAGCATCAGTAAAGCAATGTAGTTGATAATCCTCATTTTTAGTATTGTTAAAGTAGCATCTATTTATAGATAATTTTGGTATTTCATTAAGTTCTTTCTGTATTTCTAACCACTTAATAAGCATATTCTTTGGTAATTTTGTATCCCATTTTATTTTAAGTTTCCAAAGTTCTTGTAGAAACAATTTAGCTGATAAAGTTTGTGGTATAGAAAATCCACAGGGATCATAGACGGATGCTATTACTTTCAATACATCTCGTTTGGTTTTTATGTCCGTTTCCTTGTTAAATCTCATACTAAGTGAGTCTGTTTTTAATTCCCAATTCAAGCCTAGAATTTTAACGATTTCATCATTGCAAGTGTTTTCGGCACATTGCATAAATTCATCACTGTTAGAACTCCATTCCCTAAGGTTCATTGAGATTTCTTGAAAAGCTTGTTTGGAATCTTCGTATAATTTTAATGCTTTTATGGTATCATCTGTACCGGTGATAAGATTGTCTACATAAATATCGTTGCTAATCTTCTTTACATGTGGTTTATCAGACTTGGATAGATGATGTTTAATTGTAGCATTCAGGATAAAAGGACTGGAGATTATACCAAAAGGTACTCTACAAAATCTCATAATTACTAAATTTTCCTTTGTGGCTGGTTTTGTAATGTCCTTGACCCAAAAGAAACGCGTCACGTCGCGATCTTTCTCATGGAGAGCAATTTGGAGAAAAGCCTTCTCTACATCCGCAGACAAAGCTATGCGATTATATCTAAATCTTATTAATAAACTAGTCAAGTCTTCCAATAATAGTGGTCCACAATATAAACATTGATTTAAGCTCTTTCCTTCCTTTGACTTTGCAGATGCATCATACACTATTCTTATCGGTTTATCTCTTTGAACAACACAATGATGCGGCAAATAGTGTACTGGATGATCTTCTGTATTATCAACTTGATGTACTATTTCCACTATACCCTTTTTGATTTGTTCATTCAGAGTTTCATTATAAGTCTTCAAAGTCTCTATGTCTAAGCGCTTCAGTAAACTAACTAGGCGTCCATATGCCAATCCGTAGTTTGAACTTATTGAAGGAGGGTATTCATTCCAAGGCCAACTAACTGAGTATCTGTTATCAACAATCTTGGTGGTTTCATTGAAATTGTCAATAGCCTTTTCATCCCTATTAGTTTTGGGTGAATCTGTAATTCCGATGGATTCAAGCTCCCATAAAAATGATATATTCCCTTGATTCAATGGAGGATCAGGTTCATTCAATTTCATTTCCAACCCGGTCTGAACGTACGTCACAGCAGATAATGTTTCCTCTGAATCTACCTCTGGTTTTCCTGATAGAATCCATCCAAATTCAGACTCAATCAAAAATAAATTCTTGTCCAATTTTTTCTTGCCTAATAACATACAGGAATAGTAATAATCATTACCTATTAATATGTCTATTCTGTCCGATAAAGATCCATCATCAGCTAATACTTCTTTATAATTTTCTCTGTATAAATTATTCGGAGGACTGGGTACTCCTTGCGATATCATAGGAACGACATTGGCATAAATTAACTTTTCATTCTTAGTTTTAGTCTCCAATTCAAGTTTTACTAAAGGACTTTCAAATTCTTGAGCAGTCTTAGAACCAAATGTAAATACTGTAAGATATTCCGCTTCTTCAGTTTGCAGATTCAGTTCCTTCGCTGCTCTACTAGTCACATATGTTCTTTGTGATCCAGTGTCAAAAAGCACTCTATATTTTATTTTGATATCGCTACCAGTTTTCTTAACTGAAACAATCGCTGTTGGTAGTATAGTAAATCCTCTATTATTTGCTAAGTTTATGACGGTTCCTTGTTTCATATTAAACTTGACATAACATAATGCTCTGTTATGTTTACCAATTTTTCCACAATAATAACATTTTATTATTTTCCTACAATTTTTAATACTATGGCCTTCTTGTAGACAGCCATAGCAACGGTTTTTTAATTGAAGTTTCCTTTCCTGTACGGTTTTATACTCGTCACATTGTTCATTATAATGATCTTTGTTACAAAAGATGCAGGGATATTTAGTTCTTTTTGCCGTTGAACCCTTTATGCTTGATCCTTTCCTTTTGAGTCCAATGCCAGAATACTTATTAGTATATTGTAAATGTTGACCTTTGTGTCCGGGATTTACTGAGGTTTTCTTAAATTGTACTTTGTTAACTGAACGTCTCACTTTATAATTATTTCCTTTATTTTTGGGAACGAATTTATTTTGATTGACTAGTAAAGTTTCAACAGTAAATTCCCTTTTATCATTTGATTTACATGTTATTCTCCAAGCCTCCTCCCTTGCAGTTATGATTGTTTCCAGAATTTTCCTTATTTCATGAATAGAATCACTATTCGTTTTCAATTTAAGCTCATATATTAAGTCCTCTGGGAATTTGCTAAATATCAGGTGTCGGAGATGATTATGATTTACATCTTCATTAAGAGATTCTAACACCCTTAAATGTCTTTCAAGATCATTTAAAGTTTTCCGGCAACTACTTGTGGTTTTGTCTGAGGTAGACACTTTTGACAAGGCAGTATAATGTGCATCAATCAGGTGAGAAGATTTCCCATATCTCTCCTTTAAGATAGTTAAAGCAATTTGATAATTTTTATTTGTTGTCTCCAACCCATCAATAACTCTTTTCGCTTCTCCTGTAACCGAAGCTTTAAGATATAACAGCTTGTCAACATCAGAGATGTTCCTATTATCCACATTGGAACTGAACTGGTCCCAAAATTGACACCAACTCAAAATATCACCATCAAATGGTAATAAAGTTAATTTTGGTAAGCGACTACTAACACTTTCCTTCGTTGGAGGTTCTGAATTTTTAGTAGAAGCTTTAATTTTCACTCCTAATTCTGCTAAGTTTTGTTCCGCTTCTAACTGAACTTCAGAAATCTGGCTGATTTCATCAGCTGAGGGGTTTGTCACTAACTTAAAATAATTATTCAAATCATCATTTAGTCTTTTTAGTAATGTTTGTAATTTTGTATATACCACTTCTGCATTAAGTTTATCTTCATTACTTATTAAAGGAAGGGTCGGTACAAGATTAGAGTTTCTTTTGATCTCATTACTCAATAAGTTAAGACGATACAGTAAAACTTCCTCCATTTTAAATGTATAGTAAGTGTATCCGCTCTGTAATTAAATATTAGGCAATACAGTTTCATTTTATATTATTCAACTTATTACTTCTTTAACGTTATTTATTCAAGTAGCATGATTTAAATTTCATTAATATACTTTACAGGGAAATTAACTTTATTCATTTATTTAATTAATGACTTTGAAATCAATGTTTGATTTCAATAAATGTAAGTAAGTATATAGAAGATACTAGTAAATGACAATTTACCAAATTAATATAAGTATTGTAAATAATCAACAATTTCCTTTTACTATTTGAAATATCAATAATCAGGTAACCTTTAAATTCCATTAGCTTATTGAAATGATAACTTAATCTTTTCTTTGTCACTTTTGGCATATTCTGACAATAAATACAATGAAATTCAGATGTTCAGAATGCATACCTAAATTGGTCACTATACCACTCTGTCTACACAGCATTTATTTAAGTAAACTTTAACAGATACTATGTTGGACAATTTATGTAAGTAATTAATAAATTTCTACAGCATTCAACAAGTTGTAGGTAGGTAATATTCTTTGTAATTTTTCTTTCAATTAGCCAGTTGTATTTACAACCTATGTTGTATTTACAACAAACCTGTATTTATTTATCTTGTAAAATGATTTTCATTTCAATAATCAATCCGGTTTTCATTATTACAATGTTAATGCAGAATGCAACACCATATGTATGTACTAATCATTTTATGTAGTTAGCACTGTAAGTTTTCCAAGTAAACATCAACGTTACCTGTTGTAAATTGTTTTGCAGCAAACTTGAGGCAAAGAAGATAGCTTCTTCAGCATGTAACAAGCACTGATTTGCACTCGATATTTATATCAATGAATATCGTTACTCTAATTGTTCCAACTGTAAATTCAAGACAATAATGTTACTAATCACATACCCATGTGAGTTTCACAATAAATCGTGAGTAAGTACTTGTATGCGTCTATTTTCAAAACGACGCTATTAAAATGTTGTGAACACTATTCACGTTTACCTTATTCTTTTAATTTGCTAGAACAATATCTTTTATTCACAAACAGTCGTAGTCCAATTTACACTACTGACAATAAAGCGATTCGTAACACCGTGAAATTAAGTCGAGCAAGTACCATTTCACAGACTACTTTTGTTTTGTTTAAGTACTATTTCCCTTTTCAAAGTTTCAAACATTTCATAAATTGAAACGTGCTAGTGGTGAGCCAAACCAATAATCATTTCATGAATTCATTCGTTAATCGAATAAAATCGATACCTGATTGTATATAGATTGTACACTCGAATATATTTCCAAATGAGTGCACTACATTCAACACTATGGAATCGAGTGTCACTCGAGTCTTATTAATCTGTTATCATATTCCTACCTTCAATAAGAATATGCCACCATAATATCGATAGATTATTCGGCTATTATCACTTGGCCATAATAATTTGGGCTTATTTTCAAAATAGTCACAGCATGGCACGACAGACTTCTATTTAATTTACCATCATGGGTAACAGAAACGTATAAGAGGCATAGACACGAGAACGACCAACAGACTTTATTTAATTTATCATCATATGTCTATCATTACGACAGTGGCCAACAAAAACATAGGCATCTTCGAGATTGTCCGACAGACTTTTATTTAATTACACATTCAATGACAGTGGTGGACCGAAACTTAGGCAACCACGAGAGGGTCCGACAGACTGTTATTTAATTAAACATTCAATGACAGTGGTGATTCGAATTTCGAGGGCTTCTGAAAGCTCCAAAGTTTTTTGATACACATTTAACTTATCACAATGGGTCAACTTAAACAAGATCCCTTTTAAGTTTAGTTTCATTGCTGGACACTCTTTATATTTTTATTGTATATTTCAACAATTATAAATGACGGTAAATAATAGCTGAAGTAAAGAATTATTAATTATACGATAAAGATCAACGATGGAAATACATGCTCGAACCACTCGATTTAGTAATCGAATACTAATTGACATTTCAATTATCGAGTCGTATATCGATCCGTTTTCTGTGCATACACTGCACTATTAAACGTTCGTCACTTCCGTTCAATTGGATAACCAAAAGTTCGTCCAACAAATGAAAAACTTTTAAAAATGATATGGACTCTACAGCCCTTGCTAAAAATTAAAAACACTTTAAAAATGCCGTTTATATTTACACAAAATTAAAATTACGTAACCTTCCGCGATTGTGGCGCCACAAAATAATTAAAACGTTTAATACCGAAACATCAAAAAATGGAAGAAAAATATGGCCGTCAATTTCTTAAAGTAAATAAATAAAAGACAGGTATTAATAATAAAATCAATGTATTTGTATGTGATCAAATTAAAACGAAAGATGTTAAGTCGAATTTATTTTATTTTTTGTTTACAATACATCTTACATAACTTAATAAAATTTTATTCACATTTATTCATTTTCTATGAGGTTCTTGTTATTCTTGAATGTTTCAAAATTACCATCTTCAATGGATTAAAAATGCAAGTCACACTTTACATAATAAATTGATGATACAAATTGTGAGCAGTGGCCATTGAGATAGATAAATCATTAATTCAGTCTCTCTTTCTGCTTTTACAAGCTTTATTGAGTTGTTCATTTTCTTTCAAGTCCCAGCACCTCCACCATGTCGCGATACCGCCTATGATAGTTCAATTGTATTCTATATTGATTCCTGCTCCCATGCTTCTCAACAGGGTGCACTATCACACACCAGGCGGTATCGTGATGAAGAAGAAAAAAAATTCATATTGTAAACTTCTTACCACTGGAAGTTAACTTGGTGGCCTTCGGTCCTCTGCCTTTGTATATATCTGCTTCGCTTTAGTATAATTCACATTCTCCTTATAACTTGATTATCTATCTCCTTTGGCACCCACTGACAACCACCTGTAATTATATGTTAAGATGACACCAACTGTAATACTACAGCTGGTGCCCTAAGTAATAGAGATATTATTATCTCATGATATCTCAATGCAGCTTAGTATTTACCGAACACTGTCAGAACAAGATACAATGTTATATGGCTATTTCACAGGGATAAATAAATGATCATACTGCTCTTTGATTAATGTATTAATTCTAATGTTTATACTATTACCTTTGTAAGCATCCATATTATAAAACAGTATGGATTCCTCTCTCCATAACCATTATCATTAAACTTAGTGTATAAACTCATCAGGCAGTCTTTCAGCCTTTACAAGAGATAGAGGAAAGATACCTTATTCCTTTCATGCTGGTAGATTCAGCATAACGATAGGCAATCTTTCAGCCTATTTAGCATAACAATAGGCAGTCTTTCAGCCTATACAAGAGAGAGGAAAATACCTTATTCCTCTCATGCTGGTTGATTCAGCATAACGATAGGCAATCTTTCAGCCTATTTAGAATAACAATAGGCAGTCTTTCAGCCTATACAAGAGAGAGGAAAATACCTTATTCCTCTCATGCTGGTTGATTCAGCATAACGATAGGCAATCTTTCAGCCTATTTAGAATAACGATAGGCAGTCTTTCAGCCTATTCAGCATAACGATAGGCAGTCTTTCAGCCTATACAACATAACGATAGGCAGTCTTTCAGCCTATTTAGAATAACGATAGGCAATCTTTCAGCCTATTTAGAATAACGATAGGCAGTCTTTCAGCCTATTCAGCATAACGATAGGCAGTCTTTCAGCCTATTCAACATTACGATACACCTCTTCCACATTGAAGCAGGTCATTGGGAAACATGTGCAATAATACCAAGTTACAAAACCACTGTCATGTCACCAAATTATTACGTACGTTTCGATATAAAGTCTGTCGCCCGACCACGTCTCGTGCCTCACTCAAATCACGATATTCTTGTTTAGTGATTCTATTCATTAAGACAAATAAATCAAAGTTAGAAATATTACATCAGAGCGTCACCAATAACAATTACGAATATTGATAATATTAATATGGCTAATAGTTATTATCAATTAGATCAGCATTACAATACTTAGTAATACTTAGCTTTAAATACTCTGCCTCTCCATCTGCGTGCCCTGACTCTGATCACCTACATCACCACACAGACTTCACACACTTGTTGCGCCGCCGTCTTAGGACGCTTCCAATATTAAATAAAATTATAAATTAGTCAATTTACTTACCAATATTATTAAGTTTGTAGATGTACAGGAAGTCCAGTATGCAGGTAATTAATTTAAGAGTCAGTGTTGCTAGCTGACAATTTAGGTAATAATATGTACATTTTTACATTCGCGATGAACGTCGCGACAACTTACGGCAAACAAATAGTTCGTGTATCCACTCCGAATTTACCGTTTTACGAATTCTCCGGTGGTATTGTAGTCACATGACCATAAATAATACCAAAAAAGGCAGGCCATTTGCTTTAAAGTGCTTTTTGCACGAGTCACTTTGTAGGGTTCGGCTCATTTTGAAACACCCAAACTGTAGATTGTTGCTTAGTTTCGGGCAAGCGCGGATCCAGTCCTCATAAAAGGTTGTGGTCACAACTACTAGAATATCGGCTAAGTACGAGTCGGAACTTTTGAATTAGATTATTTTCTTTTTTCTGAGCATAAGGCCTTTGGCCTTAGGAATGGAAATAAACTTAGGAGGAAGTCGGACCCGATTTCTTTAAATAAAATAGTCAGTTTCGATCCAAACCTATTTCAATCAATAACTTATATTTTTTTCTTTTTTTCTAGTTGATAGCAAGCCAATATAGGGACACTAGACTGGGTAAATAGGTATCTTGATGTTGTATCAGGAGTAATGTAAGTGAGATCAGCAAGTGAGATCCACCAGGCGAGATTTTTATTATTTTTTACATTTTGTAAGAATATCAAATTAAATTAAATGCAAATTAAATTAAGGTACATTTTACATAAAACATCTTTATTTAGGTACTTACTTAAATTACAAATTCAAGCTTACGTTTCTTTTTTACGAAAACGTTGATAATTTCATCGGTAACCAGGTTCATATCTTTGTATATATTTAGGAGAGCTAGCCCGGATAATCTTTCCTGTGCCATTGAGGCACGCAGCCAAGATTCTGCGAAGAGTAGAAGAAGATCCCTCTGCGGTAGCTACGCTGACCGGAAGAGTTGTCAGTATTTGTGCGTTCCGAATCACGCACATTTCATGATTAATTGTGTTTTTTAAATTTTATTAAGGCATATCTCATATATCATAATTTGGATGTTATGAAAGGCACTGGTATTGATGACTTACCTCCAGTGTTTCTGAAAAAGTGTGCTCCTTCTCTTGCTCTTCCGCTGAGCATAATTTTCAATAACTGTTTCCGTCATGGTTTTTTTCCACTCGCGTGGAAGTCCGCTCTTATTGTGCCTATTCATAAAAAAGGCTTAAAATCTAAGGTTGAAAACTATCGTCCGATATCGAAGTTGAGTGTCATAGGTAAAATTATGGAGCGGTTTGTCCACTCAAACATATGTGACCTAATCTTTAGTAGTGTTCCTATTGAGCAACATGGTTTTGTTAAGGGACGCTCAACTAATACAAATCTGGCATTGTTCACTAATGATATTTTGACTGGTATGGATGGTGGCGGTCAAATTGACGTAGTGTACACCGATTTCGAAAAGGCTTTTGATCGCGTGGATCACGTGATTCTTCTCCGAAAGCTTTTTGAGCTTGGAATCCATGGTAATCTCTTGAGGTGGATTGAATCTTACCTCAAAAATAGAAATCAAGCAGTTGTTATAGGTGGCTATCGTTCAAACTTTATTACTGTACCATCTGGGGTTCCTCAGGGTTCAATATTGGGCCCAATTCTTTACATTGCATATCTGTACGACATATCAAAATGTTTTAAACATTCTAAATTCCTTGTATGCTGACGATACAAAATTATATAAAACTATTAATAATAAACAAGACTGTGAGGATTTTCAGAAAGATTTAAATCGTCTTGCTGCCTATTACTCTGAAAATCGTATAGGCGTCAACAATGGAAAGTGCGTAGTTGTTGTTTTCACTCGAAAAAAGAAAAAAGTAATTTTTGATTACACAATTAATGGCGTGCCCTTAACGGAAGCTAAGACTGTGAAAGATCTCGGAGTTATCATGGATGCTAGGCTACTTTTTTCGGAACACATTGATTATATTGTCAGTAAAGCTTACAAAAATCTTGGTTTTATATTACGTGTCGGGAAGCCATTTACGGATATCTCTTGTATAAAATTATTATACTTTACCTATGTGCGTAGTGTGCTGGAGTTCGGTTCAATTGTATGGGACCCACAGTATTCTATTTATATTGATGCCATTGAGGGGATTCAGTCCAAATTCTTGAAACATTTGAACTATCGTTTAAACAATAATAATGACTTAGATTATAGTAGTTCATGCGCGATTCATGGTCTTTTATCATTAAAAGACAGACGAACACAATTCGACATGATGTTTTATGTATGTATGTATGTATATATATATGTATGTGTGTGTGTATGTATGTATTGTATATTTAGATTATTACATATTATTTGTGTTGTATATGGCACATGCACTCATATGCACACACATCACACATACACTCTTTCACACACACACACACACACACACACACACACACACACACACACACACACACACATAAACAGTCATAACCCTATCTGCTAATGGGTTTTTATTTTTAGGATCATGTGTAATTTTAATTCTTAGTTTTTGTTTCTATAGAATAGGTCATAAATTGTAATATAAGTTTTTTTTTTTTTTTTAATATTTCTTGAGGTTAGTCAACTGCATTAAGAATGCTTATTTAAATAATGAAAATCCGTTTTTGGCTGTATGTATTGTATTCTTAGGTTAATAGTTTTATTTAAGAGCTGTGGATTTTGTAAACTGAAATAAATAAATAAAATAAATATCTTTTATTATCATCAGCCTATCGATCTCAATAGACCGTAAAATTGTGACGTCACAAGTCTATTAGGGTTGCGGGTATGCCCATCGTGCCCACAACAGTGGATCCGCCCTTGGTTTCGGGATCGTAATTCTGAGGAATTAAGGGAGCACCTTCAAATCGAGGAAATGAGATAAAGGGCAGCTTTTAAGTGATGAACGCGCGAAGTTTTGTTTTTGTGGAGTTAAATTGGATGTCTTAATTTTAAACACAAGTTTGTTTTAAGTCTCGGCGACGTTTTCTCGAGAAATGTTTGCGCAGACGGTATAAAGGGTATACTCGTGCTGTCACCCGCGTAACAATTAATGTTGCTAATTTGCAACAAAAATATATTCTTACTTGAGCCGTTGGTTCTAACGAGCTTATGGCTTGCAATGAACGGACTAGCATGGTCAGGATGGTGTTTGCTTTTGCCCCGTCAATATTGTGCACGATTTTGCAAAAAGGTTTCTCCACGCTCAGATGCGGCATGTCTCGAGTCTCCAATGCTAGTGCAGTTATTTCCCTCTTATGGTAAGAAATTACTATTAAAATGCGCCATCGTTAAGGGGGATGCAGGGTTCGCCATCCGCTACCATCCGCCACACATTACTCGGCGGAACAAAATGCAACCGTTGTTTTATTTCGATTTCAGTGTGACCGTGGTATCACAAATCATGTTGATTTATTTACTATTGATTTACTCAAGGTATCGATGTATTTTCTTAAATATGTTAGCACTTTTAATGTATTTTGTTAAATTATTAAATTAAATAGAAAATTAATATGAAGTTATAAAAAATGATCATTTTTTATTGGAGGTTCTAAGTTGAAGTTCTTCTTCACTTGTTCAATATCACAGAACAAATAAGACCAAATAAGATCACAGGGTTTGATTCAAGTTCTCTCTACGGGCAAGATTTGAGTACTGTTTTTACTCGACTAAAGTTAACTCTATTTGGTTTCCACTTGCTGGCTTGAGTATTGAAAACATTAATATCTCCAGGCAAATGCGTACTAGAGAGAAATATGAGTTTTAAAAATGTTTTATGTTTGTGAATGACAACATTTTCAAGTTTCGAAAATTATGTAAATTTTTTATATGTACAAACCATTAAAATATTTTGAACACAGGAAGATGCAAGATATTTAGTTATACACATATTGAATGATTGGCCCTATTTATGTGTTACTTTATCTCTCGCAATGAAACAATGTGATATTACACATTTCGTTATCGAATGAAAGCTTTTCCTTTTTAATTTTTAAATTATATAACCCCTTCATTTTCATGTGTTTATTGTATGTGTGGTCATATATGTGGTTATAATTATTATTTTGCGTTTAATAGTTTAATATCCGACATAAATGATTGGTTTGACAATTTGACTATTGAATATAAAGTCATAACAGGAATATATCTCGAGGAGGTAAATTAAATTTACAACCTACTAACACTAGCTAGAAAATAAAACTGTTTCTACTTTTAAATCTAATTCAATACATTCAAGCAATTTTTTCCATTCCATTCCATTGTACATATATATTAAAGTTACAATTGGTTTCGCGTATAATTTGTTTATTGTGATGCATTACATTCAACATATTTCTTATAAATGGCCAAGGAATCAGGCGGAACGGTCAATCGACCGGAAGCCCGTTGTACATAATCCTTGTAGATTTCTTTGGAGGCCCTCGTTACTGTTGGAGGGATAACATCCACAGAACTGTCAATGGTGAACGCGCTGCTAACTGTCAGCACCACGTGTATGTCTGACTTATACTTTGGGTTCGATCGCTTTTCAAAGTTCACGTAACGCTTATACCTGAAAAAAAAAAATCTAATTATCTCACTCAAATTATGTCCTAGTGGATTGTTGTGCTTTATATTTAAATACAATAACAGTCCTTACACTTATTAAGTTACTAAACATTTTAATAGGTAGGTATATTAATAACAAATTGAAAATTATAATAGTAATAATAAAAAATAAAATAAATAAATAACTAGCTTAAACAATCTATACATATAATAAGACAGTAAAAATATTTTGTCTGTACATTTAGTATTTTTGACTGAAATGGATAGAGGGGCACTTAAATAGATTATTAGAAAGCAAAAAAAATTTTTTGGAATTTTTTGTCTGTCTGTCTGTATGTATGTTCACGTTTATCTCCGAAAGTACTGAACCGATTTGCTTGAAACTTTCACTATTTGCTTTGTTTTAACTCAGAATAATATCTAAACTTTGTTTCATCAAAATCGGTTCATTAAAAAAAAAGTTATCGTCATTTTAATGAACTCAAATAAATAAAACTGGAGTGTCATCTGTGAAAATTGAAGACGGTGAAATTTTAATCAAAAGTACTGTGAAAATAGTATTTGTGGAAAAGCTCATTGTTTTGTGCCATACTATACATACATACATACTAATATTATAAATGCGAAAGTAACTCTGTCTGTCTGTCTGTCTGTTCCGCTTTCACACCAAAACTACTGAACCGATTTAAATGAAATTTGGTACACAGATAGTCTGGAGCCTGAGAAAGGACATAGGCTACTTTTTCATGCAAAAAAGGTTGTAAAGGGTTGTAAAAGGTTGAAAGGAGGGATTATTGGTTGTATGGAAATATTGTTAAAACTACTGAACCGATTTAAATGAAATTTGGTACACAGATAGTCTAGAGGCTGAGAAAGGACAGAGGCTACCTTTTAAAGCAGAAAAGGGTTGTAAAAGGTTGAAAGGAGGGGGTGAAAGGTTGTATGGCAGTATTGTTAAAACATATCCTTCCTGTGGGAAATTCGAATATAACGCGGGCGAAGCCGCGGGCGGATGGCTAGTTAGCAATAAATTCTAATGTAATCAAGTAATATGTAAGATTTCTAAATTATAATTAATCTTAGTATTTAAACACACAAATGTAAATACTAATCATAGATAGATAAACACTAATTAAACATTGTTAGTCTTAAGGAATAGTTAGAACATAGATATACTATGCTATGACTGTGGGGGACAAGACCATCTGTCCCCACAAAACGGAGAACAATACCATTCTCCTGATCGACAAAAGATATGTTACTTGTAGATTAAATAATACCTATATAAGGAAATGTAAAAGAAAAGACTAACACAAACAAAAAAGAGTGCGGACCAAAGAGTCCGCAGAAAACCAAAAAGAGTTTTAAAAAAAAATAGGTAGGTATCGAATAATTGCAATACTGACTCACATAATCATGTCTTGCTTGCTGGGTTCGCATATAACGATTCTGTTGTGTCGCTTGACAGGCGGGAAGGCGGGAGCGATGTCGACCTGTTCGTCTGTTAGGTCAGCGGCAAGCGGCGTTACTTGGCGGCTACTTGATGGACTAGTGATGTCATCGTCGCTCGACGAGTCACTGTTAGAACTACAACACAGCAAATGGTATAACTACAACAAACTTAATGAATGTGATTGAATATTTATCGACAAAACATGTATCTATAGGTCATAACAGGAACACCGTTATAGGTCGCATTTTGTGCTTTATGGTTTTGAAAAGACTTTGAACGGTGTTCCTGACTTGACAAGAATTGTCATTCTTGAAGATTGTGTTTTGAGTTGGAGTAATTTTCAATTTTTAAAAGATACGTTAAAGTAATATAATATATATCACTTTCTGGCTTTTGATTTTGGTTTGGAAGAGCTAGTGGGAGGCTCACTGGTTTACGGTGACAAGGTGTCACCAAAGAGATACAATGTTTTCATTTTCATCCTCCTAATAAATGGAGATACTCGCCGCCGATTTTGGCGTAATTTCAAACTGAAAGCCTACGATTAAAAACAATATTGATCTCTAAAGTACTCCCGTAATTAGGATATGAATTTAGTTAATAACAATATGTGAAATTCATATAAGACATTATTTTATAGGGAGGCAAACGAGCAAACGGATGACCTAATGGTAAGCGATTACCGCCGTCCCTGACCACCTACATCACCACAGGAGTTAGAAATGCGTTGGTGGCCTTTTAAATCTTAATACACACATTTTTTTTTGAGGTTTGGATACCTCTCTCACGCAGAAGTGAAAAGGATAGCTTGCAGAAATTACCCTTTTGCCTTGGTAAGTGACTAGAATAACCGAGTTCCTGAAGGTAAACGCTGCAATTTCTCGCCAAATTTACCAATGTGCGCCGATTTCGCTTTAGTTATACTCTTTTTTTAATGCGCTGATATTAACATCTATCATCGCCGCAGCAGCCAAGCGTATGGGCTTGGTACATTTCTTGCTTCTTGTTACCAATGAGAACGGACCCAGTAACATCAAAAAATTGAACACGATTGAAAAATCGGCTCTATTAATATACTCCACCGCGTTTCCGCTAGGCGCGCTGTATTAAGTTTGTGTCCAATAAAAACGAAAGTGAACTCACGTCAGCCGCACAGGTGTCGGTAAAATACACAAACCTATATTGAAATGAGTTATTTTCTGCCGCGAAAGGCAGATAATCCTCTTTCGGTGTTACTTTTATGTTGATCCTCCTATTGGGCATGTCCGCGGTCAGTTATGTAGAACTAAGAGTTAAGTTCTGCCTACCGACCTACTAAAATGCCTCATGCCTTTATATTTTATTTTTATTTTTTCCATCAAACTTCATGTGATCACCAACTCTACCTCAGAAGAAGCAGCTATGCAAGTTACTCCAGAACTGTGCATATGTAATAGAAAAGGTGCCAAAGTAGGCCAATCGTATCCGAGTGTATCATCAGTGTAAGACTTACTCTTCCATCTTCATCCCATTAAGCAAATTGCTTTGCAATCTTTTCATTCAGAAATTATTAAGTATATATTAAGGAAGTTCCATTAGTACATACTAATGGACATCCACGGTGTCTTTAAAACAGCAATAAAGTTACTCACAGCGACAGATTAAGCAAAGGAAATTGCAGACATCTACTCAAAAATGCCATAATCAATCGTATTACTTTATAAAAATGTGACCGACAACAGCGGAAATACTTGTATCGCCATAAAATAATGAGTATTCAGTGACTGAATTAAGTAGATAATTAGAAATTTTCATTAAAATGGAAACTAACAAATCTTTATGAATGTTTACTAATTCGTGGATTAGACCGTTAGCTAGACTTAATTAAACCGAGGTCTAAACCACGAATAGGAACTTTTTATTAATAAGAAAAGCCTGTCTATGATTTGTAAGTACATTTAAATATCTGTTGATATTTATTTGCAATCAAAATACGAAAAATATGTTTAATACTTACTCGCTCGAATTGTTCGACGTCGTACTAGATCTACCACTTATCACGGGATTCTTGGATGTGGGCCCTTTATTCTGTCCAATAGCGCGACCTCGAACCACAAACGGGCTGCAGTTTTCGGAAAATGATGGCGCTAAATCTCGTAAGGTGTGGCACATCTAAATTGAGAATATTATGCAATAACATGAGTTATGATTAACTGTACATTAACAGTAAAGGTTCCGGTAAAATGTACAAAAACAAAGTCAGCGTCACCTTACCATGCGCTTAAACACAATATGTGGTGGCTATTCAAAATTCAAAAATGCGATAAAGATATTTCTTTTGATATGGAACTTATTTTGAAAGACGATAAAAAAATCACAATCGCTTTTAATTATATAGTAATTGCAGATAGAGAACTTGTGAGCATATGTATCTAATGTCATCTATTAAATAAGTGCTGACTTACAAAAGCGTAGGAGACTATTAATATTCACTATGGTGGTTGATTATGAGTTATGGTATAAACAATGATTTCATAGGAAACCGGAAGAGCCTCTTAACAGCTCTTCGGGATTAATAAGTATAGCTAACTATTACATATAAATGAAATGGAAACGTATTCCAATTTAAATTTAGGTGTCCCACGATGGGCGCCATTTATCACATAAAATGTTCGCCGGAGTTCAACTGCTGCTATGGGTTTCTTTCATGCTATTTTACTCTCTGTGTTGCTGTGATAACTCAAATATGTTATAATGTAATATTTACATAATGTAATTTTTATTTGTCTACTGAACCACTCTTATATATTTTTTAAATTGCATAAACCTGATACAGTTATATGTATCTATAACAAACTGACCTCGACTGACCTTAAATTCAAAGCAATCGTAGAACACTGTATACTCGAAGGGCCGATTGTAGTCGTGGTAGGTGTCCACCATCTCAGGCACTCTACCCTGTACACCAATTATTTCGCTGCATAGCTTTCGCATCTCATCTGTGGGCCGTGGAAGATATCGTAAAACATCGTCATCCCACCATTTTGTTAAAGATCTGCAACATTCAAACACTATTACATATTTGCCTCCGTATATATTTTTCAGGTGTAGAATGGAAAAGTTGATGAAAAAATTTAATTAATAATCAGATTCAGATCTGCAATACACATTTAGATGCAACTGATATATTTCCAATTACTTGAATGCCTTCTAACCTGTTTCTGGGTATATACACCAAAGCCTCCGGATGATGTAGATAGTAATCAGTTTGGTAGTCCCATATTGGTGGCTTTTGTGAATCCGGTATAAACAAGCCCAGAAATAAGTTCATGCTGTTCTGTTTTTCGGCGTCTGAAAATGTGTTGGAGTAGTACCGACTGAGAGTCTGCATTATGTCGTTGCCGTGGGACGCCCATGGAGCAGTTTTTCGGTAAGTTTTGATTCTAAAATTTTGGAATTACATAGGACTATTGGTGATTCTATAGACATAATGTAATAACTGCTAACATAAAAATTACTAGCGATTAGGATTCATAAAAAGTGAGTGTTTAATACGACACTACTCAAATTGAATATTTGTGTTATTTTCAAATAGTATAAATCAAATTAGATGCACAATGCTGGTCCTAATTAATTGATATTATAAATAATTACTGAGCATTTATAAATAATTAAAAAATGTATTTATTTGATTTACACAGTAGTGTTTGTTAAGTGACTATGTAGGTGTTTTCTTTGAATACCGAACCATGAATACGTAACAATATTTACTTTATTAGAACATAGAATATACACTATTATCTATTGTTACTTTAATTTATTTTCATGTTCTGTTATAATCCGTGCAAATAAAAAAATATATATATAATTAAGCCTTAACACACCTGTGCACTAGCTGCGACCCACCGTATTGCAATGCTAAAGTGTCTCCGTGATCTTCATACAAACCCTCTAACAGTCGCGCACAATCTGAATCAAATTCGATTACCGGTTCACCAATAAGTCCCAATGCATATAGCTGAAATTGTACAACATTAGTGTAAAGAAAAATGATGTACACACTTTATAAATACTGAATTAACTTTTTAAGTAATAAATTGTATGGTAATTGTCAAGTTAATTATTCGCTTAAACTCAAAATTTAGATTATTTTCCGTATTTATATTCAAATTATTATTTTATAACTATATAATTGATTTTTATATTCTATATACATCATTCCCATATGCATATTTATTCTCACAGTCAATAAAAAAAGTCCGAAAGCCGAAGCAAGTTCCTCTGTGTACATTTAATGTATTAAATATGTCGTCTAATTAATTTTACCCAACTGAAAAACATATATGAAGATAAACTTGCGTTTAGAAATACTTTGGGAAAACCAAGCAACTAGCTACAGAACCAATCAAACAAATTTTTGAACTCTAATATTCTTACTACATACACTCATAATAATAATCATAAAATGTCGGAGAAGTCTTTGTAGTATGTTTAAATGTGTAATGAAATTTCTTTGGCTGTATTATTTGTTTCTGGTTGATTTTAATGACATTAAGAAGGTTGAATTTTAAAAAAGAATCATATTTGAACGCGATAAAAATTTGTAACATTGATGGACCTAATGCAGTAAATGCAATACATTTAAGTGTTTTCAAACTAGGAATTTTGATTGACATTAAAATTCTTAGTTTCACCATATGAATGATTAAATAAGTATCCAGAAGAAGATTCTTCTGGTTACTTATTTATGGATAAAAGTTAAGTAGTTTTTAAAGAAATGTAAGATCGGTATATTAATAAATACAACATACCTGAAGATCTGAAAATTGACCACACATTTGTTAGCGTTAACAAAACTCTATATTTGTACACTACATGAGTGCAAAAAAAACTTAATAGACTGTTATATATGTACATATATATAATTTGTGACTCTTTAATGGGACGTAATGCAACCGAACTGTTACTGATGAGTTTGATAACAGACGATGAAGTGTGAATCACGTACGACAAGAATGTGCGAAAAAAACCAGGAGACGAAAAGATTCGTATACGAATTACCGAATACACTTTCGTTTTCGATTTTTACTAGTAGAATATCCAACGCTGACGTGACCTTGACAGTGATCCGTTTCACGTGTGAGTCATTGCCGGATTTTTGTTTTTGTTGTTGTGGTTTTGAAATTTTCTGCGTGAAACGGAATTTAATTAAGAATTTGTTCTTAATGACAACACTGAATTCGAGTGATTCAAATTCTATAAAATTGTAAGCAGTAGAAAATAATTTCGCGCACGATTTGTATTCGTATTCGAATTCCAAATTCACGTATAATGATTCAAAAATACCTACGTCTCCTGGTCAAAGGTAGGCAATGCTTCGCAGATTGTGGCAAAATCTAAGATAACTCACAACAAGGTGATGGACTCTGTAAGGTGGCATTGGAAGGGCACTGATCATTATGAATTTGTATCGCGGGCTGATCCATTGATTTGGATCTCATCATTAAATTACTAAAAACAGCATAACTTAAATTGAATAAGTATTATGTTTAGTGTTTAAGTATGATTTAGTACGAAATTGTATTTATTTTCTTTATCAATTTACCTGATGCGCTAGCACACATTTTCCGATAGCAAACTGTGCCGTATTAGTTCTGTCGAGGCAATCTACACAATTGACTCGGACTAAGCCAGTCTGCAATCGGCCATCTTGGTGACCTTTCACTCCAATGTCATCGTGATACGATCCAGTGCTCAGAAATATCCCTGTGCGTCGAACTACACTGCCAGCTATCGCAGTCAGCCTAGCAGATATTAATGGCTTAGTAAAATGAAGGTTTACAAAACAACCATCTTAATTTCATAACGCGACGGTCAAAATCATTCAAAAACCTCTATAAGGTTTAAGTACACATTGATTTGCATAGAGCTGAAAATAAGTCCACCATTTTAGATAATATGTGAAAAGCCCTTAATGATTTATAAATACTTATTCTTATACAAGTAAAAAGTCAAACAAATAGTTCTTTTTGCATTTTTTTAGCAATGATATAAGAAAATTATGAAATTTTAAAAACAGTAAAGTTCCATAAATCGTTTGCATAACCCCAGCAGGAAACTGACACAGCAGGAAAATAAGTTGGATGAATAGTTAGATCGACATTTAGTATAAATGTGCGCGAATCAAAAAAATGACAGTTCTTCTCACTAATGCAAACTACTAAAAAGTTTGAAAGCTCTACATTTACGTGTTTTTGTATTCACACTGACATGTAGATCTTTGTCGGTCAGCTGGATAAAAATATCAGACACTATAAAAGCAGAGTCCTATAAATAATATAATTAGAACTGTTTCCAAAGGTTTTCATACCATAAAATAAAAAATAAATGATAGGTTCTAATTCTGAACTTCTTGTTTAAATGACCAGTGAGGTCCACGGACACTCCCCGCCACCAAGCATCAAACTTATACATTTTATAATTTAAGCGTCTGAAGAAAATCTTCTGTCAAAAGTTTATGTTGCAGGGGCATTAGTTTAGGTGGTATACTTAAAGGCACTTAGCACATAATATAAAAAACAGTATTTACAAATTTTTAAAACACTTTTTCTTAAAAATGCTACTAACTGAAATTTAAATGACTTTCACTCACGTTGATTTGTGACACAACTTAACATTTGGCTCAAACGAACAAAAAAGATCTATGACTTTTCATTCTGTAGAAAGAAAAATACCGAAATTAGATCGACTGGGACGTGTCTCATTTCATTCAGAATGGGGTCTATAACAAATAATCTTGCAATTTTTCTGCTTTCAAGTCTATTGTTCAACATCATAGCCCGTATACGTCGCCACCGCTGGGCGCAAACCTACCCTATGTTAGGGCGATTATGCCTTAGCCAACCACGCTGGCCTAGTGCGGGTAGGTTAACTACATACGTCTTTAAATGTGTATGCAGGTTACCTCACGATCTTTTCCTTCATTGCAAGAGCGTCTATTCATATGAAATTCGAAAAACATATTAGTACATGGCAGAATCTAACCCCGGGAAACAGGAAGGTCCCCGCGAATAATCCGATTCGTAGACCAAAGCGGCACCGACGCTATAGTCTATTATTATTATTTTGATTCAAGATCAAGCAAATTTAAGGGCAAAAATTCAATTCGTGTACGTCGTAGGTATCAATAATTCAACAAAATCAATTTTACTTACTTATCTAAAACTTTGGCGTCAGTGGCTTTATTCATTCTTGCCATGTCTAAGTGAATATATTGTATGGCATGCTCAGGAGGCAGGAACTGATTCAAATATTTTATGGAGGTGCTTATTACGTCGCTTAACAGAGATTCATGTTTCTTTTTTTCTCTCTTCTTTACTAAGTTCAAAAACATGACCGGAGACCCGTAACGACGCATAAGGTTATTCAGATGCTTTCCAGGAATTTCCGCAAATGGATCTCCGAGATCAATGGAAATCGCTGGTTTTGGTACCATTTTGGAAACATCTTGAGACCAGTAACTAGGTATGGACCCTCGCAGTTGTACAAATGCACTAAATCTAAAAGGAAACAGTAAATTTAAAAATAATTGGTAAAACGTTATGTATATGTAGGTAAATACATCTTAAGCATGGTCTTCGTGTATATAATGTCCAAAACAAATAATATCTTTAATGTAATTTTAATTTGACTACCGTTTTCTTTTTGGAGGAACTTATGCTGTAGCCATAGATGACTATATTCACTGCTTTACCGTGAATATGTTTGTGAAAAGTGCACAAACAAGGTTCTACTTGCTTGCTAGCGGCCCCGGCATCGTTCCCGTGTTGTTAGGGTCGGATTAAAGAGAGTCGACGCAAGTCGCGCACGTCTACTAGCTCGGACGCTCAATATCCCATATATTGGAGGGTTAGAACCGACCCGGTACGTCGGGGAACGGGAAGACTATCGGTTCCGTTTATATTTGCCAAAGTAGAATGGATAATTGATATGGGCACCTATTTGCCTCTGTGTATGGGCGTCCTTGATTATTGACGCACCATGCCTTCTGAGGCATGAGAAAGATATATATATATATATATATATATATATATATATATATATATATATATATTTTATATTAGAGCCGGCATACGAGCCAACGGGTCACCTGATGGTAAGTGATCACCGCCGCCCATAGCACAAACAACACCAGAGGTAACATCTGCGCGTTGCCGGCCTTTCATGAATGTATACGCTCTTTTTTTGAAGCTTCCCATGTCGTAACTGTTCGGAAATACCGCGGCCGAAAGTTGGTTCCATAACTTTGTCGTTCGCGGGAAAAACGTACGCGAAAACCGCACTGTGGAGGACAGCCAACCATTAAGATGGTGGGGATGGAAAGCAAGTCCCCTCCGTGACGCACGATACAGGAAATCGGTCGGCGGCAGTATCCCAAACAAGTAGAGAACACAAAGAGACGCGACATCTCTCCGCAGCGCCAATGAGTCCATACGACCACAGAACACCGGGTCGTCGACAACTCGAACCGCTCTTCGCTGGATACGGTCAAATGGAAGGAGCTGGTACTGAGGAGCTCCGGCCCAGAGGTGTGAGCAGTATTCTATATGTGGCCTGACCTGTGCCTTGTAAAGTTGTAGGCGGTGGGTCGGCGTGAAATACTGTCTCGCCCTGCTTAGCACTCCCAGCTTTTTTGAGGCTAATTTAGCCTTGCCTTCCAGATGACAGCGAAACTGAACATCGCTCGATATGTCAACGCCCAGGATTCCGATGGTTGACCCGGCATCAAGGGAAGCGCCTTCAAAGTTTATGGTTGCGACAAAAGGAGATTTCTTAGCGGTAAACGCGCAAACTTGTGTCTTAGAGGCGTTAAACTGGACTAGATTTAGTCGGCCCCAATTCGAGACATGGCTGAATATGTAATCGATATCAGACACAAGCTTGTTTCGGTTCTCAATGACGTTCTGATGTGGAATATTTGCACTTCCGCGATATAGTGCATCTCCAGTACTATCGTCTGCATAGCAATGGATACCGCAATTATGCAGTAAATCATTGATATGCAGAAGAAACAAAGTGGGAGACAGCACGCATCCCTGCGGGACACCAACCTTCACGGGCTGGAGTTCCGAGCATGAGCCATCAACTACGACTCTAATGCTACGCCCAGAAAACTGGTGACCCAAGTGCAGAATTTCCAGTTTATTTTTCCAGTGTGGCATAGGGCTCTACTTAGAAGTTTGCTAAGTAGAGCCCTATGCCACACTGGATCGAAGGCTTTCGCTATGTCCAGAGTCCAGACCGACTGCAAGAGCTTCCCCTTTCCTCTCCACAGCCTCCGCCCAACGATGCGTAAGGTACACTAAAAGGTCACCAGCTGATCGTTTACTACGGAAACCGTATTGTCGGTCACTGATCAGCTGGTTTTCCTCCAGGGACGCTAGGAGCTGGCGGTTTGTGATGGATTCCATTACTTTAGAGAGGATAGAGGTGATAGCTATTGGCCTATAATTGGACGGGTCGGAGCGTTCACCTTTTTTAGGGATCGGGTGTACTAGGGCTGTCTTCCAGGACTTCGGGACGACGCCAGTGGTGTAGGAGAGCCGAAAAAGGCGCGTGAGTACCGGTGCCAACTCAGGAGCGCAAACCTTTAGCACGATTGGTGGAATACCGTCCGGCCCACTCGACTTATGGATGTCAAGGGAAAACAGTGCCTTCCGAACGGAACTTTGAAAGAACCGGACATCAGGCATTGAACTCACACAAGGCGGTAGAGTAGGTGGTGATGTTCCCATGTCATCCAGTGTCGAATTCGATGCTGATGAAAAGATGAAAGATGATGAAAAGATTACCAAGAAGTTCGGCTTTTTCCTTTGCAGTGTGGGCCAGAGAGTCATTATTTTTGTGCAAGGGTGGAATTGATGAGCGACCGAAGTTCCCTAGGACGGCTTTGGCAAGAGACCAGAATGAACGTGTACCAGACGGTAGGCGCACTAGTCTCTCGCCAATTCGCCCTATAAACGATGACTTTGCCTTGGCGATGCTCCTCTTGAAAGATCTTGCAGCGAAGTTGTACTTCTTTTTATGGAATTTGGCGTTTGGATCGTCAGACGCCGCCATTCCCGCCCAGGTTCGATAACACTCCTGTTTTCGACGAGCTGCCGACTTGCAGGAATGACCAAACCAGGCTTGAGAACTACCGCCGATGGGAATCACAGAGTTTGGAATAAAAAGTTCCATTCCCTGAAGAATCACATCGGCGACAGATTCGGCAGCATCGTCCGTATCCTCCCGCGAGAAGCAAATTCGCTGCCATGGGTAGGTTGCAAAGAAGCACCGCATTCCATCCCAATCTGCTGACTTGTAATGCCAGACCCGACGGGTAGCCACTGGCTGGGAGCTCATAGACTTGTTGAGAGGCACAGTGCTATGGATTAGGCAATGGTCTGAGGAGCCAAGAGGTGCATCAACAGAGACTATGTAACCGTCCGGGTGTGAAGTCAGCATAAGATCCAGTAAGGAGGGCGTATGGTCGTCTATGTCTGGAATTCGCGTGGGCGAGGCGACTAATTGAGACAGACCGTAAGCCAAAGCAAAGTCATGAACAGATTTTCCTATGTAGTCTGTGTTACGAGACTTGAGCCACTCGGTGTGATGGGCGTTGAAGTCACCCAACAACACGACTTGGGCTGAGGGAGTCTGTTCGAGTAGGGAATCGATCGCAGTTTGGCAGCACTCTATGAGTCGGTTCGATTCGGCGTTACCGCTGTGAGATCTGTACACGCACGCGTAAATGCGCGGGTGGTCGTCGCATTCTACGCGGAGCCATAAGGTGGACAGATCCCTGGCTTCAAAGTTTTTGAGGCGACGGACGCGCATATCTTCCCTGACATAAGCACATACACCGGCTCGCGGGACGAATGAATGTTCCAGGGTGTAGCCGGGGTAGCGCAGATATGCGATGTCGAGGGGTTGGGATATAAATGATGTTTCACCGTAAATATGAAATTATGTTCTAAGTCTGTATGAATATGAATCTGTTAATCAACTTAGAAAGTGACCTCTCGTCTTGATATAACTGCAACAAAAGTGATAGATATATGAATGGTTTTCTATAATTGTGAGGAAGTAAGGCTTTTCATATGTATTACAAAGGATATTGATTACGTTTGCTGATTCCGCGCAGTTGATGATGACTTGTCCAACAAGCAGACAAGGTCGACACGTGTTTCGTCTCTCAGCGAGACATCTTCAGGATCTGTTTTTTTTTTTCTACCCGTTTGTCCTACGTAAACTCCGTTGCATTCTTCACACGTTAGTGTGTCTCGCTGAGAGACGAAACACGTGTCGACCTTGTCTGCTTGTTGGACAAGTCATTATCAACTGCGCGGAATCAGCAAACGTAATCAATATCCTTTGTAATACAATGGACTTCCGCAAAATAACACCTGCTACAATAGAGTACTTTTCATATGTGTAGTGGACCAATGGCTTTGGCTTATGACAAACTGTGTACAGGGCACTGTGTGCGAGGGAACTTTCTATGGACCAAATCACAGTTTTCATGACTCATCAATTACACTTATTTATCAGTTTTATTTAATATTATTAAAATTGAACAATACTTATATGATGATTCAACTTAGAAACAGAAGCTACCTATGTACTTTATTTATTAATAAAATTGTTAATTATATAATTATTCTTATGTAAAACACTAATTACGGCGCAACTTACGGCAGAACTAGGTAGTGCCAAATCCTATAACATCACAGTATAATTTTTTATTGTTAATTGCATTATTCATATTAATAATAAATGATTAAAAGCTAAATTGATATATGAAAGATATAACATATATGAAAATAGGATCGGTAGGTTCGTCATGTAATGCTGTTGCTATTTATTAAAACAACTACATTGTTGCTTTTTGACGTTAATTGTCACATTGAATCTTAACAAAGCAGCAATGAACCACTACGTATATGTCAAAGTCAATAAACATTTGTCAGTAAAAGAGTAACTAATCAGCCTACAGCAATGCAGAGGTCACCTATTTTTAAGTTCCCTACATAGTCAAATATTTATTAATACTAATTCATAGCAAAATTAGTAACCTGCCAGATTTAAATGAAGACACCATTGAATCATGTACGATTTGTTCCGTTTCGACTTCATTGGCGACATCTCCATGCATGTTTGCACCTCGTTTGAGAAATCTTGTTCCAGCATATCTATTACTCCTTCTAGCTATTAGTGTGAGATAAATTGGTCTGCCAAATATATTTAAGTTGCTCTGTTCTATAAATCCATGTACAATATATAAAATCCAGTCCGGATGAAGGTGTGAGTGAACAGCAGATAGAAGATGACTATTCCAAACAAATCGCCACTCTGGCACTGATCGAACACCTATGTCTAACTTTTGGTTAGACTCGCTGTAATAAATGAAAATGTTGAAATTATTTTGATGAGCATTAACATAAATACATATGTAGGGTTGTAGAACCGCAGTGTACATAATAGTAGGTATAGATGAGGATGGGGTGTTGCTACTTATAAAAGCAACTATTTACAAAAAGAAAAATATTTTAAGCGAGATATTTATTTCTTGTACTGATCTAACATTTTACTCAGTTACAAAATATCGACCCACACATTATTTTCATATAAACATGATGACTACAGTCTCATAAAAAAAAAGAGAAAGCAAATCCTCATCCAGTTAATGAATAACTTGAATGTTCATTAATCTTTGACTAATTTCAATTTTCTCAATATTATAGAGAACTAATTCCTAAGTAAATGGTAAGGATCTGTATCACCACATGCAAATAGGTTCCTCTAGGTAGTTTTTATGAGATACATTTTTATTGATTTCACATATAAACATTCAACAATACTTGATTTGTATGGGGCTCGAACCTATGTATTCAACAAAACATGTTAAAGCCATCAGGCACCTATACCTTTTTAACATGATAATTTTTTTTATACTTTCAATTTAAACATACCTTAATTACATCAGGAATATATGCTATAAGGTCTATTAATCTTTAGTACGAAAACATTACGATATTGTTAATTTAAAATAAATTGCCAATTGAAAGCAAATAAAATGTAACAGTCCAATGGAAGTAAAATTACCCAGATTTTTCCTGTCTTGCCTGAAGCTGTTTCTTCCAAGTTTCAAATATATCTTCATCATCGTCCACTCGATTACAAATACATTCCTCTTGAACAGTTTCCCCTGTGGAACTACACCTAGACTGATAGACAGCTGCTGTTACTGGTTTCGGAAACAATACTGGAGCTAGTTGTCTCGGTGGGGCCATATTCATTTGTAAAGTATGAGTTATATCATAGCTATAGCTATAATAAAAATTGGTTGACAAGTCTACTGCTTGGAACATCTTCAAATATCTTTGTTCATCTGGATGTTGAGGTTTGGATACATCAGTGGGTATATAAATTGTAGATGTATCTTCAATTTTATATATTGAATGTGCACCTATTACAGCTATTTTCCTTCTTTTAGTCACCAATATTATGTAATAACCTTCCAAAAATCTGATAAATCCTGTAATATAAAGCACATACTTATTCTTAACTTTATTAATGAACTAAACTGTGAGTGCAAAGTCTAGGACTTTTATTTAGAACTTTTACTAGTCGCAGAGAGATATTAGATAATCTATAGATATCTCGAAATATGGATTATTGAAAACAAAACTAATTTTTCAATTCCTACTAGTAGAGTATGATTGGCGCTTTCTACCAATTAAAGTATCCCTCAGCTTTATAATATACATAGATTAAATCTGTATGCTCATAACGTATCATAACTAATAATAATCTTTATTGAATAGGAAAATATGGACATATGACATATGTATATGACATATCATATAGTTATGATTACTGAAACAGCTAATAGACTAAACATTATTTATTCACTCTTAATCTAATTAGGCTAGACTGCCATTACACCACAGGCCATCGGTGATTAATGACACATTACAGTTCTACTTTTTGAAATTTATACTTACACTACTAGCTTTGAAATTAATTAAATATAGATAATTACTATTGTGATAATTAAATCTTTAGATGTATCTTTGATGTAATTTTAATTAATATGTAAGTATTATTCAATTGTGAAAATACTCAAAATTTTACTATTATATATATTATAGAATAATAAACAATATACATATAGTATTATAGGTAACCCCACACATATAATTAAAGGTAAATTTACATATAAAAAATTACTTCCTTTTCATTTGACCCCCCATTGTGCACAGCACAGTATAAACAAAACATTCAACTTACTTTATGGCTCCTATGCACAGAATGAGTAGTCAATGTCTATCACTTATTACAACACTCTACATTCAGATAGTTTGACCCTATGTGCGGCAGATTGAATTCCATCACACTAATTAGACAGTCTAACTCTTATTACACTACATTAAGATTTAGTAACTGACACAATAATGTGTAGTCTAATAGCTCCTTAACTGCTATGTGCAGAGACTGCTCAATATAAGCTCCCACAAATTATTTTTGAGAACATTAATACAAGTTAGCAAACAAAAAATGTTTTACTTACACATATTACTTTCAACACATATCTGTTTATTTAGATTATTCTCAAAAAATAGATTTTCATGCACTTACACCATGAGATAAATAATTTATTTATAAGGGAAAATAAAGTAATGTAGGTTAATTAGCGTATAGGAAGAAATACGTACCTACAATACCAAAAGCTGAAACTAGTTTGTTAAAACCTAAAGACCTTCCACCTCGATTGCCAAAACCAATCATGTTCAAGAGTTGATGTATCTCCTGTTTGTTGTACTCCACTTTATCATCTACTAAAATTAGTTCTCTAGGATCTGTTCTATCAATTTTAAGTACCCTAAATCTAGTTTGTGTGTTGTTGGATCCGATTAAGAAAAATCTCTAAAAACATACAGAAAGTTTTATTTTATAGTAATATAAATTAAAGTTATTCAAATAAAATAGAATTGTAACTTACAGCTTTTGTTTCATACAGTGCTATTCTTTGAATTGAGCTGATAATCGGGTGAAACATCAAATTTTGCTTAGACATATTGTAATTTTTTATATGTTATACTTGATTCTGTTGTGCTTTAGAAAGTACTAATGAATGCACAGTTTTATAGACTGTGTAATTAGTGAAAAACGGCCACGCAAATACAAAAAAAAACTAAAAGGAGTTGTTGAATATTTTCTGTTTGGTTTCGTTTCTTGTTTTGCAAAACTAATTATGTTATGTTATGACATTTCATAACCCACCATGCCTAGTTCCGAATCTTGGCTATATTCATATTGTACTCTGGGGCTACATTGTGTTTCAGATAGATATTAAGATATTTCTATAGAATTATTTAACTACCGTTACATCAATAAACGGAATAGCATAGGATACTCGAATGTTAGAGTGAGATGGAAAGGAGAAAGTACTACGTAAACTAGCGGCCTATATCGGCCCAGCATCGCTTGTAATCAAAACAAATCCCGTGTATGTTTATTAAATTACACGCTCAAATGGTATGTTACGTGTTTTATAGACGTTAACAATCATAGTTTGTATTGGTTTGATTGTAATTCATTTAAGAATGAAGTAAGTATGAATGGTTTATTTTGATTTATTTCTGTAATTACAATGCTTTAAAACTCTGATAAAAATAAAAGGCTCAAATAGATAGGTCATAAAAGTCATAATGTCGTTTTTTATTATATAGATTTTCAAATTGGATAAGAATTGAATTTAACGAATTAATAAATACGTGAATTTGTCGCATTTCTTATCTCAATTTCATAGTGTTTGACTTGTCTTTTTAATAGTTCCTTGACTCTATGAAGCAGAGTTTCTTAATCAGGAGGTAGCTCTTAGGCTCCACTGTTCTTTACTTCTCTTTATTTTCAAGTTCACTTTCTCAGTAGGAAATAGAGGTGTTATCTTATTTAAGCTCCTTTGTGGTGGTGGTCGATGCTATGCTGGAAGTGAGAGCATGTGGGAATCGATGAACTCCTTTTACGTGGACGTTATGACGTAGAAGGAGACAGCGAAGAGAGCTAGGAAGAGCTAGAAGAAGCTAGGCGTGGGTCGTCGCCTCCAGATACGCCGCTGCAAACGAATGGGGCGGAGGAAGCGAAACTATCTTTATTACACTGCGCCCTCTTCTCAGGATCGGCCGTTCTTAAGGCGGAGTTTAGTTAGTAGATCATGTAAATCAGGCTTATATAATCCACACGACACTAGCCGTGGGGGTATACTGGGCACATTTCGTGCTCCTTGTTAGGATTCTCAGCCTCTCAAAAATAAAATTATTTTTATTTTCATATATTTCCACAACTATTAATCTAAACCACAACTATTAATTTACTATGATAAACTTATATTCTTTAAGGAACATACAAAAAAATACGGGTTTTATATATACCTACAAAATAATATGTTCAGTATGAACTGAGTAATATATGAAATACTTATCCAACCAAAAATGCTATAAATAGTAAGATTATAGACGAGCATTATATATATACAATACAGTTAAATTACACACGTTTAACTTAAAAAACTACTTAAAATATTTAATATTTATCGTCCTTACATAAAAATGAAAAAGTAGACAGTAAGTTGCCAATGTCATTTTTAACTCTCTAAGACCTCAGTGAGAAATATATTATTTGAAGACGACTTATAATAAACTTTTTTTTACTTTTTTAAGGTTCCGTACCTCCAAAGGTAAAAACGGAACCTTATAGTATCACTTTTTGTTATCCGTCCGTTCGTCCGTCCGTCCGTCCGTCCGTCTATCAAGACCCTTTTTCTCAGAAACGCGTCGAGATATCAAGCTGAAATTAATATCACATACTCCTCTATGTAATACTAGCTGTTGCCCGCGACTTCGTCCGCGTGTATTTGATTTCATTATACAGTTAACTGTCATACAGAAAAAATAAATAAAACGAAAATACAAAGTTTAAATTTATACGTAAATATTTCCTAAACGAATATATAAAGGATGTGAATGAAGCTCGCTCGCGGACCTCCCGCCTTTTTATACCCTACCGCCGCCGCCGCGAGTGCCGCGGCCCGTGTCGAGCGCGGCAACCGTTACACAAAAATAATCCTTATAGCATGATTCAGTATTCACCTGCGACGGCGCCGTAGCTTATTTCATGTATAAGTTTCGTGTTTCTATACCGATTTCTATGATTCTTTTTTATTGAATAGGTAATAATGTTAACTTTTTAAAATTAGAGATGAGTGAGAGTATTATACATGTAAAAGTAAACAAATATAATCAGAATGCTCCGAACTGCTAAGCTGTCAGGAGTTACACGTGTTATTGTGAGTCAACTATAAAAGATAGACATATGCTGTTGCGGGATGTTTTTTAGACAATTTTATATAAAATATTTCCGCCATACATGATTTTTATGTGACTGATATTAAGGCTACACACGCGACGGAAGCTAAAAAAAATGGAGTTACTTCTCCCGTTTTCCCAAAATTTCCCTTCACTACTCTGCTCCTATTGATTGTACCGTAATGGAAAGTATTCTATAACCTGCCCAGGAGTATGAAGAATAATTATACCAAGTTTCGTTAAAATCCGTCCAGTAGTTTTTGTTTCTATAAGGAACATACAGACAGACAAACATTTTACTGATTGCATTTTTGGCATCAGTATCGATCCCTAATCATCCCCTGATAGTTATTTTGAAAATATATTTCATGTACAGATTTCTTTTTAAATCAACGCAATAAAAAGATATGGCCGTTTATGTTCCATTTATATTGCATATTTTGACATTTGCAAGAGAATTAAAACTTTCCGTTGACCTAGAATCATGAAATTTGGCAAGAAGAAATCTCATGTAGCACAAGTAAAGGAAAAACTGTACCAAAAATCGTAAACCGTAAATTTGTAGCTATTTCCCAAAAAAATAATTGTTTTTAGGAAAGGAAGGAAAGCAGGAAAAGTTTTTGAGACTTAATTCTAGTAATGAACGAACAATTTACATGTCGACAAATTTGTACGGAACCCTCGTCGCGCGAGTCCGATTCGTACTTGACTAGTTTTTTTAATTGGTCCGCGCTAATTTTGTATGCCTTGTTTGTGTGAATAGTTACAAGATCACTGCTGTCCATTTCATTTGATATTATACATATAAAGAAAGAACATGTTGATAAGACAACGTCTATACTCGAGCGTCTGAAGGCGGTAATAACTGCAGAAATCCCTCTACTCTAACCGCCTTCACGATATTCGCGATAGCGTATTACAGAAATTTGTGTGTTCCAGAAACTCTAATGTTCGAGAATGCTGCTGAGATAAATATGATAAACAATTTATATCACAAAAATGTCTATACTTGCAAAATGAATTATAGATTTCTAAATGCTTTAACTGTAATATTTTCAATATGATCTTTAACAGTGGATTTTGAATCTAATATAGTGGCTTATATAAAAACGCAATTTTATAAGGTACACAGTCCACCTAGATGTATTCTTCCGACCGACATTCTGAAATTATTTTAGAATGTACGAGTACTTAATAATCTTCATACTTTAATAACAGCGTTATAGTATTGTACAAATTCATTAAACATCTTTTTTGGGTATTTGTAAAGTTTATTTACGACTTTCGTATTTCAGTACTTAGCCTTTTGCACTATATATCATACAATATACTTTTAGGAATGACTAGCTGTGCCCGTGACTTCATCTACGTGGAATAGTTACTTGAGCATTTTTAATAAATTTACGATAATAGTTTCATCGTTCTTACTTCAAAAATGACGATTTGCCATATGAACTTTCATCTCCCATTTTGATTTATAGTTATATATTTTTAATTCACAATCAATAGCCAAAAAATAAGTTTCAAACGGCAAAGATACTTTCATAGTACATTTGCCATGATTTATTGAACAAACTAAACCAGGTTTATGAAGGTTCTAAAGAAACGGAGTCCAGTCCAGAACTTCGTATAGGATGAGTTTCGAGAGTAGGTCCTACGAGCATACGACTCTAATGGTTTTGGTGGGTGGGAGGCTGGCGCATGCGCGCGGCGGGGCGCTGGCATGGCGCGCGCCAGCGCCAGTAGTACCGTGCGCGTCCCTGACTTGAAAGGTTGCTTTGAACGATCCGTCGCATGCAACCCTACATCAATTAAACATGATCGAGTACCCACGCGACAGTTTGGCGATAGTGTTCTAATGCCTGTTTAAGTGATCAAACCAAGTTTATACACGCTAGTCAACAACCGGTCCAGGGAAGTTGCGGCGGTCTCACGCCAGAACTCACTCACAAACTACGAAGGAATGCAGCAATTTTAACTAGCGAAGCCTGGGACCGTTCTCTGTTAGGGATCAGTGGATTACAGTTCTCAATAAGGTAAGTGTTAAGTCCTTTTTTCCGTAATGCGAAATAAAGTATACTTCTAATTCATGATTCTCTAATTAGTAAGGGACACTGTCATAAATAACCTCTTGAGGTCGGCGATCGTTATAAACAAACGATACATTAAATACATCAAAACACAATATTATATTTATGAGAAAAGTCGAGTACTAAATAATCTAGTCGAATAAAAAATAAATAAAATATTCTATGTATCAGTTATGAAACTTTACCCCAGTAGGTCGAAACTTGTCTCAGTATTATAACACTGTTGTATCGATTTTCAAGGTTCTACCTTCTCGGCTTCACCTACGTGTCTATTTGTGCTGAAACCTTATCTTGACATTTCTACTGGGAATGTTTTCACGCCGACAGCCAACGCCCAGTGAACCCTGGGTATTCAGGCCTTTATATATTAGTACATGTATAATATGCCTTGGATTAGATTTTAAGACTTCACATAGTTTTGTGATAATCTTTAATTCGATGAAAAAGCTATCTATCAATTAGGTTCACGAAAGTGTTGAAAGTCAAGATTCTATTGAAAGTTGATACTAATGATAACTCAATTACATACTTAAACATATTTTTATTTCAAAATGCTTAAAAGTGTGAGTAAAAACTTACATACATTTTGAAAGTTTACGCCTTCAATATCTGTAGGTTTGGTATAACTAAATTTGATCTGTACATATGGAATTCTCGTTTAGCATGGACATTATTAAGCAATTTTCTTTTCCACTGTTACTATATGTTAATTATTTTGCAATCACGTAATAAATATTATAATATTATAATAATTTATTATAATAATAACATTTTAATATACATATCATAAGATTTTAAATTAAGTATTATAACACAAATGTCTTAACAAACAAAATTAATTTTACATAGTTATAGCCAATGAAGTACCAGGAACTTGCAACGAGATTGGCTCTGTCAATCTAAATTACCAAAGCCAAGCGTTCAATAGTAATCAAGAATAAGCAATAGTGTCAATATTGAATGTAAAATTAAAGAACATCTAATATTTTATTTTAAAATGCAATATGAAAAAATAACGAAGAATAAAATTCTTGTCTCCACTCTACGTTCCCTGATACCACAAGTAAAAAATAGTATAACTTACACGGGCAAAGAAAAGTTTATGTAATTTAATAAGTTATTATTATTGCTCTACGTTTATATAGATAAAATTCACAATAAAATTCAAATTAAAATACTATTGAACTGATTTTAAAGAAACAAGTTCTTAGGTTCAGGTTTTTAGTGCGTTTACTCCCGCCTGGTTAGTTAACAAGGTCTTACAATGTTACAAGGTTTGCAATATAGACGAAGCAATGTAATTATAAATAAATGAAAAAATTATATAAATAACTCTACGAACTAATACAATATTTTAAATTTGCAATAATAATACCATCTAGATGGGCACTTTCGTCCTCAAACAATAAATCAAAGATACGGGCCTGTTACCGACAGACACAAAAGAATTCGATTTTTGTACTGAACTTTTGGCATATGAACGAATTTATTGGATTTATCAGGCTCACTGAGTAAAACGGCAGAATGTCTTCATATTTACGAATACGAAAATATGAATATAAAAGAAATAAAATGAGATTCACACTCGTTTTTGCGGTCACCGTATCGCACAGTTTTTCTTTATGTGTTATATTGTTATATATATTCTGTGGATTTTGGTTTATTGGCAGAATATGAATGTCCAAATTTACTTTGTTCATATGGAATTAATAAGTTATTTTGCGGAAATATAGCATAGGTATTTTCATTTCAGTTATGACAAACTGAAATGAAAATTGTCCATTGGGATATATTTTTAATATGTGAAATTTAGGACGATGTCATTACACCCCAAAGACACATGCAGGTTTTTTCTAGACAAAATCTTGACGTCTACCATTTAGAAGAAAGAATACATTTTCCATGAAATCGGTCATTGTTACTTATAATCTACGATTAGTTACATAAATGAAAATAGCAAAGTCAATTAAGAACGATAAATTTAATATCAATATATTTTATCAATACATAAAAGAGCTAAAGGTACAGCCAACATAATGCTAATATCAGGAAAAATCCGGATCTGTCCATTTAGATTAGACTATAATATTCAAGATGACCAAATTACCATTATTATATGAAATAAATTTATATCGCTCGCCATACGTGTACTTTTGTAAGGGACCGTTTACACAAATATCTTCTACCAATCGAGCGATTTTTTAATAAATTAGTTAACTGTTACTTCTTGTCCTATTCCCCTCCCCGTAGTCCGAATTAAGCAAACTCTACACATATTATTACTAGATTGCTTTTAAGATATGCAATTTTTCCGTATTATTTTTTATATTAAATCGGATCGTACTCTTGTATATTCCCGCCTTGGTCAAAAACAGTGTTTTGACGGGGTACAAGGATGTTTCTATCGCGTATTTAATAGAGAATGTTTTGAGCAGTTGTTTGATAAGGGCTACACATTCTTCTATCGCATCAATCGCCATTGGCAGGGAATTATCACATTCTAGAAGAGAAATTCTTACACACCGCACACTTTCGAAAAAAAATTCTTCAGTCAATTTAACAAAATTTAGTTCCAGTTGTTGTTTACGAAGCTGCAATTTTTTTGAAGAGCCCAACTCTTCAAGAAAAGTATCAACAAATATGTAAAAGGTCAGCAAAGTCTAAATGATATTCTTGGTGTTGCTTATGTTCCAGGCTTCATGCGGCAACTACTAATTTGATTACCTCCTAAGCGTTAAAAAGCGATGGGAATCATATAGGATTCCTATGCTTTTTTGTTATTTACAGCCCCAGATTGCGATTCATTAAATAATATTTGCAAGTTTCTGAAGCTATCTACAACATCCGCAACAAGTACAGAGTGACAGTATCCCACAGTAACTGTCATCAATTTTTAACTTCCATCGTGACTACCAACGGCCTTACGTAATGCAGGAGCCGTTAGATGGAAGCCTGCGCCCTTACTCCCCTTGATGTTTTCAAGCAATTACTTACTTCAAACTCATGACCATGCTTCAACGCCTATTCATTGTCACAATTTTACAGAAATGTGTTTCTCAGCAACATTAAATAAAATTCGTTTACGTGTCATAACAAAGAGAATTTAATTAAGGCGTGTTTCTGTGTCTTGTGTGTAGACGATTTAATTACGTTAATTAATAACAAGTACGTCATTAATTGCCACGCAATACATTACTTGCTGTGAAATTTTATAATTGACTTCAACCGGTGCTAGGTGTAAAAAAATATTAAATTATTTTTTACATACGTTTCTTCAAGGGGTCAATAACTTGTTTCTTATTTGTATATATGCACATATTTTTGTTCTCATATTTATGTGTGTAATATTTCTTTTTACTATATTCGATTTACTATATTAAGGACTAAATAAATAATTGCAAATAAGTAGAAAAGCTCTAGTGGTGCCACGTAGAGAAAACAATAAGAGCTTGTATTTGAAGACACTAAGTGCCGGTTAAAGAGTTAAAATCAGATTATTTATTTTGTTTCATTGCATAAAATTGAGTATTAAAATTTAAATATTCTGTGAATGTTTAATTGAAAGCATGTGAAAATTTCTTGGTAATAAGTCTTTTCTTGTGACTGACAATCAGTCAGACATGAAATATTCTAAAAGTAGATCCTTTTTTTGTGTTGTGCTGACGCACTACTCTCTAAATATTACATTTTCCGTTCTAATAAATAAACCTCAAATGTCTTCACACTAAAAAATTCTAACATTGCGTTAAGGCGCCTAACCGTCTTGGTTCTCATTATAGAAAATCAATATAAAAGGAGTAATTTGTTTTTTTTTTTGCATTTTAATGTATTACAAATGTAACCGAAAGTTAACCAAATAAGCCTTGAAATTTATGACGAAAACGGTTATTTTATTAGTATTCACATATTAACTTTTTTATTATTTAAGTAAGTGAGAGTATTTTCACCTAAATTCTCCCCATTCTCACAGTACAAAAAGATCAATTGTTTGTGTTGCCTTTGTCAAGCCTTTTAAGCAGTAATTTACTGTGTAACATTTACGTGTTGTCGCAACAGATTTAATAATTCTTCGAGAGCCAGGGTTTGTTTAATTAAAGGCGCTGGGAAAAATAGCGGTGCGCCGTCCCGGGTTGAAACTTTATTTGGGCCTTACCCACCCGTACCGTCTAACAAGCCGCGAATGGCGGCGGCCAGCCAGCCACAAAAAGATAAACATATATCATTTTGTATGGCTACTTAATATAACTTTTGTACTACAAATAGATAAAAGGGCCATTCACACATAGCTTCAAGGCTCAGTTTCAATATGTTTATTCTTTCAAACAATCGCTATAGGAATCCTTACTTAAAACTAACTCATTCCAGGTCATTGGTGTATAATGAAGGAATCACAAAGTTAAATTTTTCTGTAAAAGGAATTAGGACTGACATTTTTTAGGATTGCAAATTAAGGTCAGTTTTAGAAGAATTCTAAACGGCACACCGACAAAGTACGGCTATGATACGAAGTGTCCACGGTTTATTGTGATTCGTGGTAGCGCTATCTCAAGACAAGTTTTAGAAGACTAAACGGCACACCGACAAAGAACGGCTATGATACGAAGTGTCCACGGTTTATTGTGATTCGTGGTAGCGCTATCTCAAGACAAGTTTTAGAAGACAATTCTAAACGGCACACCGACAAAGTACGGCTATGATACGAAGTGTCCACGGTTTATTGTGATTCGTGGTAGCGCTATCTCAAGACAAGTTTTAGAAGACAATTCTAAACGGCACACCGACAAAGTACGGCTATGATACGAAGTGTCCACGGTTTATTGTGATTCGTGGTAGCGCTATCTCAAGAAAAGTTTCATCAAAAGCTATATTTAAGAGTATATTCCAAGTACGAACTGCTTGCGCGGTAAATGGAATCAAAGTTAAGATTTATAGCAAGCCGACGGTGCTTAACACCAACTAATCCCACTCAATGTTCGGGAAATACGATTTTTCCCCGAACATTGTTACTGGAATAAGTTGGCGAGTAATCTATGTCATGATCGTGTTTCGAAGTCGCGTGCTAAAACTTTTGCCATGCTGCATTAAAGTGTTCTACTATACTTGTTCATAGAACTAATTGTCTATGCAAAAGCCGAAAGTTTGCAGTTTACTGCACGTGGTAAAATAAAGTAAGTGGAAGCTTAAAAAAAGAACATTCTTACGTTCCATAGTAGTTGCGTTTGGTTTGATGTAAATTTTTTATGTAAGTATATATATCTAAACACAATAGAGATCGGAATCGATCGGACCGAAGCGATTTAGAAGCAAAATAAATCGATTTTTATTATTAAGTTTAAGCATATGTTGCCAAGGATTTAGTTTTGCACGCGATAAACATATAACACGATTTTTTGAATTACATTTTTATTACCGACTGTGTACGTTAATCGTTAAGCCTCTCACATATGCTACCATTACGTGTAGAAAATATGAATATTTAAACACGAGCATTCTGGGCGCATGCGCGTGCGTCTGTAGTTACAAACATCCAGTTGGCAGCCTTCTATGTAAAGGTTCATTTCAAATGCAAAGGATATACAATAATTGTAATTTAATAAGATTCAAAGTATGAACTTGAATCTTATATTAAAATGGTATCATTATGTTCACCGAAGCTATAAAAATAATCAATGTTATTGACACTTACGATAAAAATACATACCTACAACATTTTGTTACATAGTTACAACAATTTGATTGATTGAAAATTGATTGAATATATATATATATATATATATATATATATATATATATATATATATATATATATATAGGTATTATTTTTATAGGCTTGTCTTTATGTCTAACATATCTAACATATTTAAGAATCCGATAAGGATCCTATATGTTCATAAAATAACTTAATCTTATTTACATACTAGCTTTCCGCCCGCGGCTTCGTCCGCGTTATATTCGAATTTCCCACAGGAAGGATATGTTTTACAGTGTAACTTTTTATTTTTTTCATTTCTAGAATACTAAGTGTAAAATATGAAGGATAGGAAACTTTGTTGAAATAGTATAAATTACAGGTTAAATTGTAGGTTGTTATAAGAAGGGCCCGACGACCCCCTATATCAACAGCGAATCTGGGAAAAAAGTAATTAGTAAGTCATTTGCTTAAGTAGTACTTTCCCACGAAGGCATTGTAGTGTGTACTTCGATCAATGTAAGGGGAAACTTATATTGTGTACTTAATGTATGAACTCGCAGCGCAGATGTGTCTTTTGAGCCAAGTCACCCAGCACATTCTTTTCTATCTAATTAAAAATAATTTCCGCAGTATTAAATCAAACAAAGCAATTAATAATATTGCATAAACTGCTATTATTTATATAAGGAGATAAAGTAAATACAAAAGTGGCTAGATTTGACATCTATATGTGACTAAAATTTTGAAGATTTCGTAGAAATTACTTCGTTCACTGACGAAAGTATAGGGCAGTTACAAATGAGCAAATGATAGGATACAACCTTGATGAACTTTCATGGATCAAATTGGAGAAATCCTGAAAAAAACTTCTACTTAAGATGCTGACAAGGTGAAATTGTGAGTTTCTTTTCGTGAGTTTTCATGACTTTGTATGGCAAAGAAGCGTTCTTTCTTGTCCCGCCCTCTGATGAGGGGGATGTAGCGGCGTAGTCGCGCTCGCGCCAATGTGTTTGTGAGGGACATCGTTGGTTTTTATCGAGAGGCTGCGCGCTTTGACTGGCTTTTGGTGTCAAAGTTCGAGAAGACCCCGACATAACGTCGTGCTTTCCCAAAGTGCTCGGCATGCAAAAGACATTTTACTACTTAAAAAAAAGGGTAGTTTATGAGACGGTAATATCCTGTTACAAGATTTTGCTTATGTGTGACGTCCTTGCCGAACTTTAATTTCAGTTAACAACCGACCGTAGTTTGTGTATTCAAATTCTACGCTGAGAAATAGGATTATTTAGAAATGCAGTACAGCAGTGCGTTTTTTATACACTCTTTAATGACACTGGGTCAACGTGGTTGACCTTCAGTGCCTCTCAGTGGGGATGTATGTGAGCTGTGATAATGAATGGAGAGTGCTCCAAAGAACATGTATGCAATGGTTATTTTGTTATCTTTTTACCACCGCACCAGCCACACTACCGCAGTAAAGTTCATCTGTGTCACCTAGAACCAATCTGGTCTAGCACAGTTTTAACAATAGTTTCTTTCAGTACGTGTAACACTGGAATGGGCTCCTAACTACGGTGATTCTTAAGCAACGAGGCTTAAAAAGAACATTTCTCTTCAGCTAAGCAGTGACTGAACTGTGGTTTTGGCATTGTATATGTCCATGAGCGTTAGTTACCACATACCATCAGACCATTTGCTAATTTGCCACCAAAAGCAATAAAAAAGGAAGTCTATTTTGCCCTTTTAATAAAAAAAGTAGTGTCTTTTATTCATCAATCTGTTTTATAATGGTATAATGTAAATTTTCTGTAGCTGACTATATTCCTTTTCCATAGGAATATTTTGTATGGAACAGGTAATAATTTTATACTTGAGTTATTATAATATATTGATTCGAGATTAATTATAAAATAAATAAACTAATAAAAAAACACGAATCAATAAAAAGCTGCGATGACACACACGCATGCTCATAAGAGATCTCTGATGTATACCTGTTTAGTTTATTTCTCACGTTTCAATTCCAAATTCGCATACATGTTTAAGAAGTAAATATAAAATTATATAATTTACTTATCACGAGCAGTGTCTGTTTCGTATCAACCTCATGAATGTATAAATAGATCAGCTAATGTAATTGCAACGAGCGAACACCATCTTCACCAATTTATGTAGTACTTCAGAAATCTGCTTTCGCCAATGCACAGTTGGTTTTAGTACTCAAATTTACGGTCGGAAATAGCGTGTTTCCAGAGCAGTGTGTAACTGGGTTGCTATTGGTTGCCTCGAAATCTACGTGGCTTCTACATGCAGTCTGGCTGAATAACTACCGAGTCAAGTTTATTGCATGACCTATTTGTAGAGCATCACAGCCACGCCCCGTCATAATCTATGAAATTTTGATAGAACTGTTAACTTTTTCTGTCTGTGATTTGATGGCATGGCAAACGAAGTTAGTAGTTGGAAGGTATATTCCCGTTAAGCAAAATGTGTCTGCCTATCTAGCAATTTTCTTCAGTTCACTTTTTTAGTAAACTGCCTTACTAATTCTGACGTTCAAATGAATGTAAAACAATTAAGTAAAGTGTTTCGTAAAACATTAATTCACCCATATAAGAGGCCTATAGCTAGACTAAATACAAGATAGCAAATTTTATACGACAAACAGTCTCGATATCTTTATAGTCAAGTATAAATTGGCAATAGCGTAATTTGGAATACATACTACTCCCCCGCTTTCTATGAAACACAAATAATTATTTTAATAATTATTATTATTATAGGATATAAATCTTCTGTACGTGTGTTAGTCATTGAACTCCTCTTAAACGGATGGACAGATTTTTATGAAATTTTTTGTGTGTATTCCAGGGGGTTTGAGGATGGTTTAGATTAACAATACGGTCATCTAGATATTGTTTTTTTAGCTAAATTATTTATTTAAAAACATTTGACACATGGGACAGGACAACGTCTGTCGGGTCAGCTAGTATATATATATATATATATATATATATATATATATATATATATATATATATATATATATATATATATATATATTATATATATATATATAGTGAGACGGTTATATAGTAAATCACCGTGAGAAGCTACTTTATCTAAAAAACAAAAAACATTAAGGCAAGTAGAAAACTGAAACAAACTGAATCATTTTACTGTTTATTCAAATGATTTCGTCTCTCCGGTTTTTTGGACTCTATTTCTTATGATTTATTATTCTAAACTCTGAAGTAAAGTATATTTGAGAAAAGATAAGACTTACCGACTAATAACTTACCGTATATTAGCAACGACTTTCTTGTAAAAGTCAACAAAGACAAGTATAGTGCCGCATGTTCGCGAAGGGACGCTACACCAGCAATTTGTAGTCGGCAAGTGTTTGAAGAGTAGGTGAGGCGCGGCATCGCTAATAAGCGAGAAAAGCAAAAGCCACGGATATAAAGAGAAAACACCGTAATGTCCGGGATAAGTTGCTGCCTAGTAATACTCCTGGAATTAACAGTAAAACAAAATTCTGTGATTGTACACAGTACAATACGAAATATGATTATAATAGTTTATTGTATTAGCTTCTTCACGTAAAGTTTAATAGCAACTAACTGTATTTTTGCAAAAAAAATGTCGCTTTCTCTGTCCCTATATCTCTATGTAAACTTAAATCTTTAAAACTGCGCAACGGATTATGATGCGGTTTTTAATAGGTAGATAGAGTGATTGAAGAGGAAGCTCTCACAAACAATAGAAATATTACCTTCTTATGAATAGGGGTTTTTTGTCAATTTTGACTTGTTTTGTTAGACCCGTTTCTTAACTATTTGCCTGTTTAGCGGTACTTATTTTAGGTTTATTTACAAGCTCAACTCATTGCCAAAAAATTAAAACAAAAAAAAATGATATGTCAAGGGCCCGGAATTTTAGGTAGAGCCCAATAACTAAAAAAAAAATAGATAATTTTACCCAGTTTTCCGTCTAAATCAAAGGATTTTGTTTATTATTGTAAAGAATTTCTTAACAAATTTATTGTTAAATGCTAGCACAGCTCATTAACTTTGAAATAAGGCTTTTGTGTATGTAGACCAAATAAAATCGTAAAACAGCAAGATTTAATAAACTCCTTAAAATACGAGAAATAAAATTTTAAAATAGCTCTCATTCATAGGGGTGAGGGATGCGACCCCCATTTGTATAGGTTTTTGTCGATAAAACTTAACATACAACACGTTGGTAAAGTATCGGAAGTCCGATCCCTAACACACTGTATATATAATAACATCCATTAAATAGTTGAGAAATAATACAACAATATTTGTATAAATGTGATGTAAATAATTACATTTTTTCCGATTACATTGCAAGCGATTATATACAACATTCACAATTTCTTTATAGTGTATTTAGTATCAGCACCCGGGCGAGTCGCTATAGTTAATTAATATTTCCTAGACTAAAAACCAAACGAGGTTATTCTTAATCTCCGTTATAACATGGGACAATTTTTCCTATGGGTAAAGTCGCCGACGGAAGGCTACTATTTCAATAAGTATGTATCTAGTTTATTACTCTACTTTAGATAGATAGTTAAACGATTTAGGAGTTACATAATACAATTGTGTGCGTAACATGTAAATAATTTTTCCTTGTCCATTAAAGTCATTATTATAATTATAAACCAAAGTAGTAAGCCACATCTATTGCATTTTACATGATAGAACAAAAGTGACAAGATACATACACACAATTTCAACACGCGTAACAAGGAGTGGTCCGTCTAAGGATCGTGAGCTGCACAAGCCCTATTCTGTCTATGCAAAAATTGTTCCATAGTGGGTACTGATAGTTGTATACAGTGTTTGTTTCATATAGTATGGTGCATGAAAGTATTCAAACATTAGAAAACATATATGTATTTATTTTGTGACATTTCGGTTTCCGATCAAAAAAGATGAGTTGAAAATCTTTTGCCTTGGGTGGATTTAAGATCAAGTCACGGCATTGAATTGTGACAAGTGCGCGCCGGACATCGAACCGGCTGTAGACATAGCAGGTTCTGCCACCGCATCACATCTGTCAGAGTAGATTAAGCAACAGTTGCTTCATTCGGACAAAACGATATTAAATTGCAAGTACATAACTTGTTTTATTTAATATTCGTCAAATGATATTTTAATATTTACAAATTGAAAGGTATCATTAAAACACAAAAAAATGTTCACTCCATCTCGAGTATGTGTGGGTCTCTGTGTCTTGCAAAGGTGACTATTAATCTAAGGCGATATGTTTATATCGGCTGGTAGTTTCGAGCTGACAACTGTATACTTCAGATTATTTTGGCCACTAGAAGCAAAATAAAAAATCGATTAGTATCATTTTTACACTTGTGTCACGGTTTGTACGGCTACGCTTAAATTATTGAAAACAGAAAAGAAATAAATGCACCTTGTGTGAGCCTACCGAATAAAGATAAATCATAGCCTCAACAAATATTATTCATATACACGTGTCGTAAACAGCGACACAAACGCACACATGCGTCGTCTATAACTGCCACCTGCTGCATTGCAATGTCAGCTCCTACTTTCAAAGTATACTGGACATTTATCTGAGTTTACGTTTACAGAAGGATTTAGGAGACATTTCATGTCTCCTAAATCTAGGTGTCAAAAGTTGTATAATTTGTGTTAGATAGTAATCTAACACAAATTAAACCAACCAATTAAACCAACTTTTGACAGATTCAGACATATCCAACTTTTGACAGATTCAGTAACATAGTAATGTTACATATCTGATAAGTATTGAATTCGTCTTTATTACTTACTCTACTCTTGCATCGAAGCAGGAGCGCCCGTATGGCCAAGACTCAGGTTGAGTTTAATCGGTATGTCATACCGGTCGAGCCACCTCGATCGATTTGAAGTCCGACACAATCACCGTGGCACTTGGTTATATGGTATCTATGGAGATTCTTAGTCATAAATTCTCTCTAGAGAGAAAAAAATAGTATATAATAGACCACATCTAATTAGTTGGCTATGCTCTTTGTGACTGAACCTATGTATGCCGTAGATAGGCTTTAAAGCATCATTGGAGTTTGTATATAGCTTGAATGCTTAGCGGGCCGTATTGCAAACAAGCACTATTTACTTCTTACGCTAGTCAATTCGGCGTTTTGAAAATACGAACTACTCGTTGGCTCCCGAACTTAGTTTTTTAAACCGAATAAATTTATCAGATAATTCGTGGTGAATTGTTTATATTTGTCTCATTTCTTTATAAATTTATATACAAATTGGACTTGCAATAGTTATCAGAAATGTCTCCTGCTCTGCAACTTATTCAAATTTCATAAAGAAAGGATTCTATCCCATGTTTTGTCTTGCTTTAATGCAGCATGGTAAAAAGTAACGCGTAGAGTGTTTCCGATATTCGACAGGTGTAAGCGTGCTATAATTCTCCGCATTCAACAACCGGTTTGCTCTTATCAAATCCGGTGAGTCTGGTTTTATTTAATAATATCGACGAAGAGACGCGCCATGTCCGGGCCCTGCTGTTTGCCTTCCCGGGACTCTTGTTTGTACTCAATAAGCTATAGCAAACAGAACAGTGGATCTATTTTAGCTTCAGAATCCCTCAAAGTTTTTCGAAGCGTAATTAATATTGTTTCAAATATTTCCTGATGAAAACAAACCATACCCTAATATATTAAAGAAATTATTGAAGTCGACTTTTTCAATTTATTGTATTCGTAATTTTTAGACATAAAGGACGATTCATACCCATGTCCCTGAAGGACAAGTTTCTAAATATTAAAATTAGCAAGTTATACCTACAAATAACCAAAGGAAACATTCTTTATTATAACTATAAAATAAAAACAAATGCATTAAAATATTTTATCAATAGCCATTTTACAATTTTAACAATACAAAATATTCACTTTCGTCAAATGGAAGTTTTCGGCCAAAGTGTATCTTTTTGTCTCGAGTTATCATTTCATAAATTATTGTTGTTTGCTCACCTTATAATAATTATCTATTTAGACAAGGACAGCTTCATCGTAATTTAGCTATCGACTTATTCTCTGGAGAGCGACTTGAACCCTTGACTGCAAGAATATTTCAAGTCAGCCTGACCTTTTGGCGCTACGCAGAGATGTAGCCTCGTTATACAGTATCTATTGCATATATTACATTTTCAGGAATACAGTTTAACGTTCTTCAAGTAGGGAGTAAATAGTTTTAAAGGGTCGGCAAAGCGTTTGTGTCTCTGATGATGTCAATGACTCACAGGCTACGGTGACTATTTATAGGTCGTAAGTTTTTTTTTACACCAGCTTGTCATAAAAAGAAATATATCAAACAAAATAAACAACAAAACGCAATGGCCGAATATCCATTTTTATTTTACAAGTAGTTACAACTAATATTTAGTATCACTTCAAAGTACTTCATCATCGCCATTCATTTATTTCAGTCGAGAAACGCTGACAGCTGGACTTAGGTCTCTCCCAATGATCACTGCTCGATCGGTCCTATGAGCGGTCCTATTGCCTTCCTGCAATCTTCGCCAAATCGTCGATCATCATTGTGGTAGACCTACCGACATTGCGGTTCTCGACATATACCTGCCACTCGGTGAACTTTCCAACCCAACGGCCGACAGTCTTACAAGCAATGTATTACACATTGCTTCCACTTAAAATTCGCAATTCTTTGGGTCATGTCGTTTTAATTTCTGATTCTAATCTAACCCTCCGAAATATTTGTGATGCTATAATTTCTGGTGGCTATTGAGACCCTAACAACACAAATCAATCTTTATTCAAAGTCGATTCATTAATTATTCCGACTATCATTGAAAGGGAACGCGGTCAGTCAGGCATATCTGGCGCCGATAAGCGCCTCTATTGTAGGTCCACGCCAGAGCTGACAACTTTTTCAATGGGACATATTCACATGAATGAAATCAAGTATGAGTAAAATCAATGTGTTGTTAATATTGGAAGTACAACCTGAGTATTTATTTTTAAAATAAATTATATTCCGACACGCTATTGAAGTATTCTATATGTATGTGTTACAGAAATACGTTTTGGTCAATGCAAATATTAATTGATGTTATAAACTGTATATGCTCTGCTATAGCGAACAATCTTGTATTATAATTGATATTGCAACTACAATATTTTGTGCTTATTGAGATATATAATTTTTATTACAAACAAATTTCTAACAGTAACTTTTCCTACGCTGAAAGCTATAACACAATTTATTGTCTCTGACAGATTCTTATAGAAACTGATGATTGTGCCAGCACAAGTATTTCTATTTGATTGCTTTCAAATTATATTATTATAAAGAGACACGGTAACAAAATAATATCTGTGACGTTCAATAGTGTCAAGTAACCATCCCTCTCTATAATAATGAAGCATCGAGCATCAGGATATTAATCATATGCACATAATTAGGTAGACATTCTAGAAAGGGTTCTCTTTTTGTGATTGATATAATGTTGATATTATAATTTGAATATATAAGAGAAAAAATGTATTGGTGATTAACTTATCCAAGTTTGACTCATATGTTTCTTATGAGATCTTGGGTTGCATTAAGAAAGGAATTATTGAAACTCATCCAATCCAAAGTTTATATGGTTATGCTATGCTAAACCGATTTTGATTAAATTTGGTATAGAGATTGTTTGAGACCCAGAATAGCACATCAGAGGTTAATTTTTAATAAAATAAAAAAAGCGGCAAAATATTATAGTGAAATATTTCTCTGTTGTGGGAACACCCCGATAAAAACAACTTAACCTATTCTGATGTAATTTAATTTAAGGATAACTTGAAACCTAGAGAAGGACATAAGATAATTGTTACTATGAGAAAAAAAATCTATCCTATGGGGAAATTAGATATAACACAGGCGAAGCTGCGACAAAACTAGTCTTAAATAAATTACATATTAAAACTACATCAAATTTTTGCGTCTTTTTATAAGTATGCTACATTTATATTTTATATTGTTGTTAAACATGTTATTATTATTAAACATGAGTTATTTTTTGACAGAAGAAAATAAATTATTTTTCATTTCGGTCGGATTTATTGTTGATACTTAGAATGTTCTCTTTTGGTTTCTTAATGTATTTTAATCAGCAAATAACATGCCTAGTCCATTGTAGATTCAACGCCAAACTTTTGCGGTCAACATATAACATTTTTAGAAACAGACTTTAGTCTTTGGTAAGTTAGAATTAGTTTTAATTGGGCTAGAATTAGTTTACTTCAATGCTTCAGGGAGGCAATAATTTCAGAAACAAGTTTCTGCTTCTCTCCACTTGTTACTGGGTGATGCCCGCCCAAGTCGTGTATGCCTGTTTTTAGTTGGATCTGATCGTTCTCCTGTCTTGGGTATACAGTATGCTAAGGTTATCTTCCATGTTATTAATATCTCATAAGTAAAATTAACAGAATGCCGTTTTGTGCAGTAAAAATGTTTGAGAGTAAAAATGTTAACCTGGTTTGACGAATATATTTAGAGTTCAGTATTTAAGGTACTATTGATGGCTACGGGAGAACCCTGGACCTCCCGATCAACACCACTTGGTTTCAATGTTTAGTTATAATATTATTGATTAAATTTTAAATACCACTAGCACGACTATTACTTTTAAAGACAGTGGCATATTTGCGGCGTTGCGTTGTGGCAGATTTCTGTAATTGTGACTTTTTAATTTGGTTTCACAATTAATGGTTTGTTTTTTTATTGTATTGAGATTAAGAAGTTTTAAGTGGAAATACAAAACAAATATATCTCAATGACTTTCCATCTTTTTCAGTGAAGTTGATTCCCAAGTTTTGCCTTACATTGTTGGGTCAGAACAGATGCACGCAGAGCACGCGATAAGAAAACTCCAACCACAATCATAATGATAACTTATGGCTAATATTACCATTAAAGTACACTGCTCGCTTTTGCATTGATTATTCTTGTCTCGCTAATATTGCTAATGTTTGTTTTGCATTCCTTACTTTAGAATTATATAAGATATCATTGATAATTTTTTTTTTGAAACGATTAATGATTCATCATCATCAAAAATATAGATTAAATAAGTGGTATGTCTGTTTTCTTGTGGTCTAAGGATTTTATTAGATTAGTAGTAATGCTGTCTTGTCAGTATTGAGCTCTCTCTCCTGGATAAATGGATCTATCGATAAATGATGTGTGTATGTATGTATGTATGTATGTATTTATGTATATATATGTATGTCTATGCATCTGTAATTTAATTTGTAGTTTTAATTAATTATCAAGTTTTAAATCAAAACATAATTGTATATGTATAGATATTTAAGATAGTTACAAAATACTGCACTGTCGCATTAAGATAAACCTGTAAAGTTAGTGTAAGTAACTGAATAAATAAATAACGTTTATCGTGTCAGGGTCATTATATTCCAGTATTTTTTTTTTACTTTTTAAATTTATAAATGTTAACTTCTAACATTTCTTTACTACTTACTGTAATGTAAAATTGGTACGTATTGGTCTATAGACCAAACGGCAAAGGGCCAGAGTGTTTCACTAAGGCCTAATCACCTTTAGTGCTTTAGTAGCGCTGTTAGCTATGGTGATGAAATAGGCTATACACGTAATGGGAAAATACACGTTGCTTACGTGTATATTTCGTAGTTCTCGACGAGACTTGAAATGTCAATTGGGATCACAAAATAACATAATTATATTTCATATTTGTAGAAATTACAATTTTATTTATAGAAATTACAAATTATCGGTATAGTGCATTATCGAAATATGTATTTAAATAACGTGTATTTGATTGAAACGCGGCAAAGGCGGAAAATTTATTTTTAGAAAATGATTCTCAATATTAAAACATTTGAAAAGATTAAGCACCGAGTGTTTTCGTGGGCATAATTTATTTCCATTTTCTTTGGGCGAGATGTTTGCGTTAAAGCCTCCGCTTCGCTTCGTGACATTCAATTGCAGAGAAGAATTCAGCATCATCATTAAATACCTTATTCAATTTCTCATTTATCAAATAACAATGTTTTTGTTTTAGGTGTTGAATGAACGTTGCTTTCTCTAAATATTATATCTATTTATAACCTCATGTAAGAGCGATCACAAATCTGTGTTTTGTGACAAATAAGTTCTATAATGCTGGAAATCCTTTTGCATATTACTCTTACTCTTGATAATGTTACTAGATAAAAAAATAATAAATAAGAAAAAAGAAAATAATAAAAGTTTCATCTTATACATATGAACGAATTCTTTCGAACTACACTTGGCATATTGATGTCTTTTTCCTTGTAACGTAAACAAAGCCAGTTGTATTCCACACTGTAGACGGATTTATTTTGCTCTGGTCCCTCCGGAAATATTTACAACTCTATTTCCTCTGTTTCGAGTGTATGTCGAGCACCTACTCCGCTAGCGTATGATACTCGTATGTACACCTATAGAACGATGTTTCGCTTCAGTCGGCTCGAGTCGTGCATGGGATTTCAACCGTGTCATTGTATTGTTACTGAGGTCAGAATGCTTATAGGCCATCTATCAACCCACATTTTAAAGGCAGACATCGGTCTTGATTGTGATTTTTTTAACTAGTAAGAAGAAATTTGACAAGTATTCTTTACCAGAATTTTATTGGTACATTGCTGAACCTGTACAATTTCAAAGTTACATGTTATATTAACTGCAGTATCTTACATAGGCTTACATGTTGAATTATTGGAAGCCAGAGAAATTAAAATGTTAAATGGTCCACTTCCAAATTTTCAAAATGCTTAGTTTCATTGGACATAGTCGTTTCTACATTTTTTTTTTCAATCAACGTCACCTAAAATACATTGTTGGCATTTGGTTTTGCCTTCAGAATACCCGGACTGAGCATTAAATATGACAAGCAACACCTAACAATATATTCGTAAACACCCTCGTTTCTTTGTCCAAATCCCGACCAAACCCAGGTAGAAGGCGCACAATAGCCCACGCAAATGGGTTAATAGCAGTTGAAAAAAACGCCTTAATGGACACGTAATCGAAGAAAATAGGGTCACCGCTTTGGAGCTCGCCATTGAAACGCATTAGCACGGAAGTCGAACGGGAACAATCTGGGTGCTTAATAACGTGTAATATCTGTGGCAAGAGGTAATGCGCGTATTTTAAACACCCACCTGATACAAACATGATTTAAGCGGCATTTAAATACAACTTAAATATGTATCTTAACCATATGTATGTTATATATTCTGTAGATTCTTGCATAATAGAGGACTGTGACTACTAATTAAATGAAAAAATATTCCATTGAACAGTAAATTATGTTCCATTTCCAGTTGTATCATAGATACAATAAAGTTATCCATGGCTGAAAATGGGCCAAATGTAAATGATTTATTACATTATTTTTTATAATTTTATTTATTTTGGGACTTTTTATATTAAAAAAATGCGCCTTTAACAGTTTAGCATACCTACCCATACACTTGCGAATTTTACGTACAGTCCAGTATCAAACAACGTTGTATATCATGTTTACACGTTGTTTATGTCCAGATTTCCCACCATAGATTTATTATACATTACTTTAGTATTTATAAATTTTTATAGTATTATAGTATATTATAAATTTATGTATGCTAGTTAACATTATCTTCCGCGTGAAATTCGCACAATGGCTATATTTATATGAAGTCACTAGTGATATAAATTTTTGGAAGCGCTTACACATACAACGGATTACTCGTAAAGTTTGGTTTACATTTTTGGAAGTGACAAATGCGATCGACTTTGAAGTCAGTATGTAAAGTTCGACTACTGCGAGAATGCATTTCTGACTAGAGCCGTCAATTCCTTAAGTATATGGAATAAGTTTGATTTTTAAATATCCTAAACATGATTCTCGGGAATGAACTTTAATTGTACTAGGCATTAGAAACTGATACGCCCTTTCAAAAATGCATTCTCTCGACATCTAACCTGTAAATGTAACTATTGTATCACTCTCCGTTTACACCTGTCACTTATCTAGTTGTTAATTTGGACTAAAACTTGTGATTTCAGCTCAATCGGTTTTAAGTACGTAGATTAATAAAAAAAATTACAACAAAATGGAAATTTGTTTCAGATCAAAATCAAAACTAGTGAGAAAGCGTTTCGGCATGCTGTAAAAGTAAAAATGAATTTTCTGTTACTATGGCAAATCAGCTATCGTTGTAAGAAGGTTAGAAAGTTTGTTTTTCGTCTTGGATAGCGAGACGCGGAGCGGCGGGCTTGCGTGTTACAACACAGGCCTTGGGCCCGTCATTATGTAGCCTCTTGCACTGTACAGTTATTAGTTTTGTAATAAGTATGTAGAACTAAGAATCTTTATTGGGTCACCTCTGTTTGTCAAGTTTCAAATATGCTTGCGAGTCTCAGCCAAGCCAATGTGGTCAAGCATAAACTTTGTTATTTTTTTATGAATACAAATTCTGAGACTGGTTTAAACTCACATGTGCAGTTAACAATTGGAATAATATATCGATTTTTGAATTTTTTATTTGGTCGTTGACATTTTGTTTGCCGGTTCTAGCATAACATTGTAAAACATCTCGTAGCTGCCAACCACTTTATATTCGTCGTTTTAATTATATTTTTCTTTGGGCAACGTAATAGTTATTCCATTAGTTTAATCAATTAAACGAAATCAACAAAATGTTTGTTACTTACTAATGTAATAACAAATATAATATTATTTTAAGAGAAAATATCCTGCAACTACTAAGCACAATTATTATGTTTGATGTTCAACCTCGGATATTTTGAGTAATGTATAGTCAAATTAGTCGTGGATTTATAAATAGAGCTATGTACTAAATCATCCATCACGTTATGATGGCCTGTTCGTGTTAGTTGCACCAAACACTATATTATTTTAATTATATGCTAATTCTTCTGCCGAATATCTTTTGCTGGAAGAAACAGCCGGAGAGAAGTAGATGTTTATGTAAAATTATTCTTTCTACCGGGACTTGGTGTACAAATTTCCGCCAAAGTCATTTGGGTCCTCCAAATGACTTTGGCTCAAATTAGTGAGCAAGAAACTGGGCGTTCTGCATAGGATGAATAGCTCACTCCAAGCCTACGCTTGCTGCTTTATAAGGTTCACATTCTATTACCACTCTTATGTATCAGCTGGACTTAACTACTTGTAAAGACGTGCATGCCATATCATTGGTCATCACGACCTCAACAGAATTCTCGAAGTAGCGCAGTAACTAAAAAGACTTAAAAACTCTGCATAAGCTAAATATAAAAATTTGTCATTCTAAGTCCGAAGAATTGGGCTAATGTTGTGATGATTATTGTAATAATCCCGAGCATAGGAATATAATCAATGAAATGAAAAAAAACATTTAAACATTTTAATACACATACTGTCTGATGCTGTGTCAGTCACGTTCCGTAGAAAATGCCCTAGAAAGAATGGTTATGTAGCGGAGTGGAATAGGTATGTCGCGGATTCACACAAAGAGGCACAACTCAGATTTAAAATATGGGTGGGAAAATCACTCACAGGTAAAATTCACGACGTAATGTTAAAAAGTAGAAACATTTATAAATGTAATTTATCTAGCGGTCCACCTTGGGCCTTATATCTTCCAAATTTATTAGTGCAGTGGGGTCAACTGTAGTCAAGATGGATTATAATGCTGCGTGAATCAATATACATAATACATTAGCTATACATATTGTCTATGCAGTGACAATGTAAAAAATATTGTTAATGCTTTCTGATATTATCAAATGAAGAAAAGACTCAACCGCGGCATTTGGGCCAGGAGTTACCCGGCACGCACGGGTAATGCGTAAAATTACCCCCGTATAGCACACAGCCCGTAATGCCTGGTAGGGCGCGAGTTGATTAAACCGTAAAAGAGATTGGTTCAGGAGAGTGCTTTATCGTTGACATTATGTCGGCAATTCGTGTCGCGGGATCTTCCTGGGATTTGTGCACAGCGGATCAAATGAAAAAAGTTAGGCAAATTCCTTGGAGACAGTGACGGGAGTTAGAGCAATGCTGAAATACGCTAGCTTTTTTGTATTTATATTTCAGATCAATTTTGGGAATACCATACAAGAACAGATACTTATGCAGGCTTAGATGAATGCTTTTATATGTATTTTCTGCTGGATGTCGGCAAGTCTACAGGAAAAAAAGTCGAACAGAAATATGCACTACTTTGTCTTATATTAAAAAAAATTTTTTTTATTAATATATTTCGGTTCAATAATAAACAAATAAAACTTAACTTGTGAGATATGCCCACACTTCACTCTGTAAACAATCGCAGATAAATAGCGAAAAAAGGTATGACTTTCAGTTAACACTTTAGAACTTTGAAATAGGTAATTTCTTAGTTTACAAATAGTAATGAAATCGTTATTTGTAGGAAATACATCTCCATACAATTAAGCTGTTTAAAAGACTAACAATTCTGCATCTATTCTTATTAGTTTTTTTTTATTTCAAGGTAAATAATGAAAAGACAGTAGGTATAAGCGAGTTTCAATGGACGCCTCGATTACTAAGAGAGTATCGAATAATTTCACAGCTTCTGTTCAAACCGAATTAATACTGCACTGCTGCTTTGCGCCAGAAAAAGGTAAGGGCAAGCAGATGAGCGGTATAAAGTATCCCTTCGATATTTATATATTTCCCTAAATCGCTATATACACCTTATTATATTAATCGCAGACAAAGCACTTATCTAGAAACATCTGCAACATAATCCATGTGAACTGGTACAATTCAATTAATTTAATCAAGCTTAACGGATAATACGCAGCCAAGTAATAAATATTATATTCTACGGATCCCGGTTTATCCTTGCGAAGTTGGAGAGTTATGGAGCTTTTTTGGGTGACCTGTATGTATCGCACTCGGTCGGCGCCTGCAGTAAAAACAGGCAGAGATAAAACAGGTGGTAGCTGAAATATGGGCCCGCATTGGCGACCCTCCCACTGCAGCTGCCTGGTGGCAAACGAGTCCTACCTTTTCATATACCTAAAATATTAAGGTTCTTCACAAAAATGATACACACATGGTAATTTTAAATTATTCAGCTACATTTAAAGAGTTTTTTTTTAGCCAAGTATTACTATTATGGCAATGAAAAGAAAAGTCCAGTTAAAAGTTTCTTCAACTTTCGTATGATTAAAACTTGTATTATACGTGCTTCAAGTACAATCCTGAATCCATAGTTATAGCTCCAAATTTGCAATATTAGGTACGTGTATGCATTCCCTCCGCCGCCCGCCGTATTGTAGCCTCCCCCGAGGAGGGCTCCCCTGTATCGGCGGGGGAGCGGAGGCTGGGGGTTCCCGGAAGTAGCTTGGCGTTCCCGGGGGCTCCCTACATGCCTGAGGAAAGCCATCCCTGAGGTTTTTAGTAGGTAGGCCTTCCCCTTCTGGGGAGGAGAGCCCTACAAAACCGCCGGCTCGCCACAGCCGGGATATGCAACTTAATGCATTTTCCTCAGGGTGAACAAAAAAAAAAAAGGGTACCTACTTGTATGCATAGAAACATATACGAGTAAAATACACATTTTTTTACCATTTCACCAGAATAACTATTTTAATTTGCCACTACCAATTTTTCATAGTCTAATAATGTAGAATATTTTGAAAATAATATTAATGAAATTTAATACGGTATTTTAATAGAACCTAACTCAGTAAAATTTAGTCTAAATTGACACAATCTAATTTATTATAATTTATTACGATTTAAAATGACAAAATATAATTCACAACAGTAGAATTTAAAATAGTTTCAATTTAATATATTCAGATATATTTTTTTAAATTTAGGTATTTAAACAGTATATTATTTAAATAATTAAAATTAGTTTATTAGATGCACGTTTTATTACGTTGTATTGTAAGTATATTATTATTGTAATTTCACAGTGCCTTGAAAAGGTTCATTTGTAAATAATTAAAAATAAATAACAAAATCAGTCTAATAGAAAATGCATCTCAGTTTTACAAATTGATAAGCTGACGACAAACATTTTCAGGAGTGTATATATACTAACAAAAGTAAGGTAAGCCTTCAAATAGAAACTTGAATACATAGATAAATCTTTAATTCATGTTAAATGACGATAACTATTAACGACTCCTCTACAACTATTCTATGACAGTAATGATTGCTAAAACTACTTTATTAAACTTTATCTGCAGGCTGTACTAATTCTAGACTAGATATCAGTACTATAAATGAAAGTATAAGTTTGAAATAGTTCATTATATATTTATAACAATTAAGGTTAAATATCGTTCATGCAATGATATCGTTGGATCTTATCTGTGCCGTCGGCCATACATAACTCGTACCTTGGAGTATTAATCAAATAAAATATTCACATATCACGTGATCATTGCATTAGAAAACAGCCCTGCGGTCTAAAAATGTTTGGTGATATTGAAGCCACAGAACAGACGTGTTCGGTCTGATAGAAAATTAAATATTTACTCTGGACTTTCAAGGAACCTTCGACTAGTTTATTTAAAACTCAAGCCAACATGGTAGCTGGAACTCTTCATTCATTTTTAATTGAAAGAAATTGTGTTTGTTATATATTACATGAAAAGATACATACGGTCATTTATAGAAGTCGCATCGTGAAACAACTGAGGTTAATGTATGTTAATAATATGAAACAAGCCTTCGTTTGATAGGGATAATTATATATTGTTAATAGAACATTATCGTTATTTTTATCATATTGTAGCTATTGAATAACGTATAAAAATGTATTAAGCCCATCAGGGCTTAATACATTTTTATACGTTGACATAAAGTCGTCATGCCAATTACTGGCTCTCGTTACTTTAAAAAGCATGTTATTTGGTCAATTACTAATTGAATTAGTATTATTTACAAGCTTTTATTTAGTTTTTGTCATCGCTTACGATATAATCGCAAATAAAGAGAACTCAATGAATGTGCCACATAGCAATTTGATATGGTACTTTGTTACAGTAGAATGGAGGCCTACGTTTATAAAACCTGTACAGAACTTCGAAATAAATTAAAATAAATTAAATTAAATTTTTACATTAATATAATTCTTACAATGTAAGAAATAAAATTATTTTTTTACATTGAAAGAAACTAGTAAAGACAAACCGCCAGGAGCAGAGCTACCAAAAACCATGTTTGTATTATACCAGTAACAATGTATGTATAACAGACACACTCAGCAGGCTGTTCCAGTGACAAATTCAAATTCAGGTAAGGAAAGAAAACCGTCTTGTCCCCAAGCCTTGTAGGAATCTGAAATAGACTTGATTGTAATATTTTTTCGTAATCTTTAGTGAATCATATGATCTGCAATAAGCTGTTAAATGCTTAAATTATGGTTTCGTCCGCGTTACATCTGATTTTCCCACAGGAAATACATATTATTATGTGATACAAATTATCCTATGTTCTATCTACCCTTTACCTTACATTATATTCTTACATTATTTGTATACTTATAGTCTTACACTATATTTCATCAATAACGATTTAGTCGTTTATTTATACTTATAGGGAAACAAACAGTCTCATTTAAAATATTGATATCGATAGGTACTTATAACTTTTTTTTATTTACTATTTTTACTTCTTCCCAGGTTTGTACATTTTTCTACTCTCATGAAATTTTTTTGCTGATAATGTCTCGTGTTATTCTGAAATCGTTTCTCTTGGTCATATGTACCGTAAGTGTGTGTGACGGATAGGTTGCTTGTTAGGCTTTGTCTACAAGGATCCTAGTGTAGTGGCACATGGGCCGACTAGCGGCAGTTGGTGCAGCGCCGCGTGAGGTTAACGCCCGCGGACCGGTCTGACGGTCTGACGTGACGCCTGTGCCGCAGACTCCAACACTGGATCCGGTCCTATCTTAATTAATTGACTCCATTGTTTTTGCCCTTCACTGCAGGTCGCTTTGCCAAAAAGGCAGATCGTGCCTATCCTTTTTATTACGACAAATCATTCTCAAAATGTGGTTTATATATATGTAAATTTTGATAAATAATTAAAATATCCCCAACACTTAGAGCAAGTAATAGTTTGCTCTATCAGTGCTATTTTCTATCAATTGCATTACTGACACACTTATTCATCGCAAAACATAATATAAAAATCAATACAATTAATGTGAGTTTTAGTCATTAGATATTAATCAAAATGCGAGAAATTATAACATAAGTCTGAATAAAAAAACTGATATAGAAATGAGAAGAAAGAAACAATAACAGTTTAAAACTACTCATGCAGATATTTTGGAAAACACTAAAATATAATTCGTATAGGTCTTATCGTATAGAGAAAGCGTTTAGAATTCTATGGGGATTCTACATTCAATGACCATTATAACTGTACAGTTTTATTAATTGAGAGACGAACTGTGTTGAACAATGGAACGGCGAATGGGAATATAGGTCCCGCGCTCCGCCCGCGCCCGCCCGCGCTAGCCCGTTCGGCCTACGCCAACGCTACGCTTTTACGAGTACCTGTATGTATCGTTCAGGCACATGTTGGTTACGATCCACAGCATCGATATAAGCCGGCGATTAAAAGTGTGAATACTACCCAAGTACAATGATTACTGATTATCATCACTGTTTGTATCAATTACTTTTTTAATTAGTCATTTGTCTTTCTCCATTTCGTTAGGTCAAACTTTTTGGTATGATTATCACCGATAGGTTAATAATGAACGTGGATAATTGGAGCCTTAACAGAAAATCGTATTAATTTGGAGACGAATTTTAATACAATTTATAGGTTTGTTTATTTAGTAAGTAGGTAGGTATGTTAGTACGTGTAATAACAACATAATAACAACGTACACTAATGTTATAAGTTTCCATAATACCCAATCAAGGATTTTTCTAGAAGTCTTCAGCACTATATAGATTGAAATCTACGTATTAGATAATTGTTAACCTTAAATTATTTTCAAGCCCTAAAACCACTGCAAATATTTTTTATCAACCTTTATAAAAATGTATATCATGGACAAATTAAACTTGGAATATCTGTCATTGATCACGAACTTAATAGTAGTTAACCACATCATAAATATTATTACAGATAAAGTAACGACAGCGTGAATTGCGTAGTGTTATTGTGTGTTTATAGACGTTATAACGAATTCAAAAATAAAATTTTATATTTTCTCGTCATCAGCATTAACATCAGCAACATCATACCTGTCTCCAACAAGGGCAAACTCTAACTAGTTATCTTAAAGTGATTAATCGACTACACTATACTAAAATTACGTAAACTTTTAAACTTTCCTCGTTATTTTTAGACCTTCAAACATATTGGCAGAAAGTGCAAAAGGTCCGATTAAGAGTCAAAGAAATAAAAAAAAAAATTACTGTCAAAAGAAAATTTATCTCTATAATAACAAAAGTTATTATTAGAGATCGGATAATCGGATGCATATTTACCTAAAGTTAATTTTTGGCTCACAAATTATGGGAGCGGCTTTTTAAAATACATTTTGTTAAATAAAAATCCCGGGTAAATACGGGACTGCAAATTTAACGTAGTAATATTGTTTGAAAATTACTAAATTAGCACGTGGTATTTATTTTCAAAAGATCGAGACTCCGGGTTCAATACAACTATGCATACGTATTTACCAAAATGTTCTACAGTACCGGAATTCCGGGATTTTTATTTATGGAAATAAAATAAAAAGACAGTTCCATACTTTGTCCAAAACTAAATTAGGTAAATAAATAAACACCCGGCTATCCAATTCCGCAATCCCGGGATTTTTATTTAACAAAACAATAAAAAGCCGTTTCCATACTTTGTCTTAAACTAACTTTAGGTAAATATGCATCCGATTATCCGATCTCTAGTTATTATAGATAAATTATCAATATTTCTGACAGCTCAGATGAACATTTAAATAGAAGTGGCTAAAACAGTAAAGGAATAATACGTTATTTCATTAAATTAAGAATAATACTTTTTTTTTCTTTTCATTTGAATAACAACAACCTGACTGACACCTTTGATAGTGTAGGCTCATCATCAGTCTCTTTAAGGTACTCATCTAAGAACTTTAACTTCTGTTTTGATATCTATATCTTTGTTACGATCGATTAATATATCACAATAAGGACAGCTATGACTATTGATGCCTGGTCTTTGGTCTTTTATTGCCGTATTACTGTAGGCGGTTTGTTATTGCATAAATTACTGAATGATAAATTCAGGTCAAGGTGCTGATGCAATCGCTTCTGTTGATAATAGTGTAATATTGTTTACACCCAGCCGGCTAATTATTTGAACTTGAACAACAAGACATTAAACTACTGTCAAGATAAAAACGCTTAGTTTATCCAGTTTACCTTAACTGCCTACTACAGTGTGTTTATCCTTCATTTATGGATGTGTAACAGCTAGGTATGCAGGATAGAGAAATATAGTCTCTATACATACGCGAACAGATAAGAAAAGCAGACGAGCATACACCTGAAGGTAAGCGGTAACTGGCACAAAAATATAGTCACTGCTTAGCTGTAATAATCTTAGTGATCTCCTCTCCTCCAAGTCAGGGCTACGATACTGGCATACGGCCAGGTAGTCTGTATACCATAGAACTCCAATGGCATGCTTGCGGCGTAGAAAAATGAATTCAATCTAAACCGAAGCAAACCGTTAAGGAACAGCCTTATTAAATGGAAAAAATTAAAAAATCTATGCTATTAAAAATTGGAAGCTACCTCTTTCTTGCAAACTAGTTTTTTGTATGTGGATTCTATGTGGACTAAAATGATATATAGGATTTTTCTAATTGGCAACTTAGTGCAACTTAATTACAGACACTATACTTTACAATTACACAGCTACTATACTTTTGGCTTTACAGATCTTTAAAAATTTATAAATTAAAAGAAAGGCATAATTAAACCTTAAAAATTAAATGGTGTTCATATCCTCTGTTATTCATGTAAAGTAGGATTATCCGTACTGGGTCAATGTGGTTGATGAAGCCCTATTCGCACTGACGTGGTTATAGTAGTCTCGTGTCCTATAATATATTAAAAATATCATCTTTTGTTATACTTAAATATTGTTAAAAAACTATACACGTCTATCATATCTCAACATAATAAGTAAAATGTACTTATGTGCATCAAGTTAATAAAATCTACATAATGCATGTCAAACAATTACTCGTATGTACATATAGAAAAATATTTGGTTATCTAAAACATTTCAGAGGCATACATAACACGTTACTAGGATTTAAGATGTCAACATCAATCAATATATGGTGATTTGAATAAGTGTATGTATTTCTTCATCTCACCTATATCCAAATAATCAATTATTCATGTGGTTATAAGAAATTGTGTAACCCTTCGCCCTTCGGAATTCCTAATGCGCCTTCGTATATTAAATCACCATTAAGCTATTGCAGTTTACGTAGGTAGTCTAGTCTAGTCTAGTTTGCATTGCTATAGAGAATGCGTACATTTATTATTACTATCTTATAATATAATAATAGTATACTACTTACATATTTCAATTAAATAAAATATTTTTTGTAATATCTATAAAAGTAACAAAGTTACTAGGCCTTAAATTATTGGTACTGTTGACAAAAATGTATCGCAAGCTCTTTCTAAGAACTACACGCATTAAAAATTGATTTAAAAGATAGAAACTAAGCGTGCATTTTTATGCGTTTCTCTATTCTTTGTCCAAAATGATGATGATGATGATGTTAAATTTTTATTAGATTAATAGAAATTACAATTCTTATTGCAATTTTTCAAGTATTATAATGCTTATTAATGATTTATTTGGCTTTCTAAGAATAAAAAAAGAGCAATATATAATTTTGAATTTCTTGCATATCCGCTATTGAAATACTCATTTTGAAATTATTATATAACGATAGGACGCAACTAAAAAAATAAACAAAAGCCTTATCGACTACAGAAGGTTAATGATTACTTATTAATATTATCACAAAATGTAGGCAACGTGAATAAAAAAATTACGAAGGCGTCATTGATAAAAACTGGAGGAAGAAATATATTTCGTAATTCTTGAAACGATAATAAATATGATCGGAAACATTATCTAACTGCTCTCAAGGCCACGATAAGGTCGCCGACCAACTGAATACAACATCCCACCATATTGTTGTCATATACCCACTATAATGAAAATCTATTTTGGGTGTCCACGCTAAACATAAAAATATATACACAGATTTGATGAAAACATTCCATATTATTCACAGATGGAGAAGTTAGCATAATAGACAGGTAAACGATTGTGTACATTAATTGATAAACTAGAACTAAAAGCGAAGGATTTTAATATGTAAGTGCTAATCTTGAGTACGGTGAGTTAAAGAATTTCTCCCGAAGAAATAATAATTGTGGAATACACGTTTTCATCCCTCTCCTTCTATCCTCTTTGAGAAAATCAAATAATTTATATATTTATTAACCAAAAATTTATTTAAGTACTTAACCTATGACTATTTTAACGTCTGCACAGTTTTGTGTTTAAAATAGTACAGTATTTTTATATGTGTTTTAAGTCCGTCGTGCGCTCAAACTTCCGTTAACTAAGGATTAGTTTAGGCGATAAAACTTATAGTTTTGTCAGAGTTCATTTATCGCTTTTCCGTACCAAAGGTGTTTGAAGGGTTTTTAGCGATTTATGTCATTTCTAGTAGTCATATGGTGCCCACGTGAAAAAGCGTTGCTTGATAAAAAAAAAATATTTTTAAGGTATTTTAGAACTCTTTTACTGACTGACTGAACCACTAGACGCTTTTTTAATACATGTAAGGATTGAATATTTTATACTTATAGGTTATTATTTAGCAGTAGGTATTTGACATAAGTATACGTTTTGCGAGCAATATTAAATATTGCTCGCGAAACGAAAATATTCATACAAATGAATATTAAATATTGCTCGCGAAACGAAAATATAGATTCATACAAATGCTACAAAATAAAAAATGCATTTGATCTATGTGATATATTGATAATTTGTACTCATATTTTTCAATGTCATGTTCAAGTTTGCACATAAATGCAAGCAAAAATCCATTTTGGTCATACTAATTGGCGAACCAATCGACACCTATTGGATAAATAGAATGAGAATGTACATTGTACTTATTTTATATATACAAGAAAATTATTTAATATCCTATATATCTTCAATGTCAAAATATGTTAAAAACTTGTTAAAAACTTGAATCATATTTGACTCGCATTTATCCTGGAAGTTCCATGTCAATGAAATTACCAGAACAATGTGTTTTGTTATGCACAAGTTGAAGTGTCTCCAAGCTTTCGTACCATTGTAAACGAAAATTACTTGTACAAGCTCTCCTCCTTATCCTCTCAAGATTATATTGATGTTTGTTATTTAGATGTTACAGAGGAGCTTCTAAACGAACTAAAATTTGAGTCTTTACGAACTCTATGTATTAGATTAATTTTCGGTTTGAACAAATTCGACCACATTTCCGAATTTCGTAACGATCTTAAGTGGCTCTTTATTCGTCTCCGTAGGACTAGGTACCCGAATACTCCTATATATCCTTTTCAATTTCAATTTTTTCCTACAATTTATTTTTCAATATCTTATTCAATATCACGTATCCTTTCTATATTCTTACCTTTGAGAGCGATTTTCCTTTGCAAATTCAACAAAGACTGTAGATTATACCGTAAGTTCCAACTTAGTGTTTGTGCCTGTAACTCTAATATCATTTCCCATACTTTTATTACTAATGCAGTTAGACTTTAGAGTTCGCTTCCATAATATATTCGGAACTGCCAAAATATTGGCTCCTTCAAGCATCGCTTAAGGAAATACTATCTACAAGCCCCATTCTTGAGAATGTGTCAATGCTAAGTATATATTGTATATTATAAATATGAATACTAGTGTATACATATGTATATGTGTATTTTATCTGTATTTGTGTTTATATTCAAATAAAATAAATATTAATTATTTATATTTCAATTTTTTTTTCTGTCATATACGTAAATATATTATATAAAACTTCTCCTCTCGCAGGTCTGCTGGAAGCAATTTTTGTTGTGAAATAAGCCCTTTAGTACCTTTAACATTATTTTTAATGTTGTTTGTTCTTATATAAATTATTATTAAGCATAAAATATTAAATAATATATAAATAAATAAAGATTAGAAAGGAATACTTGATAATATTATTAATGCGAAAGCAACTCTAGTCTGTACGCTTTCACGTCAAAATTACTGAACAGATTTAAATGAAATTTGGTACATAATGTAGTGCTTGAGAAAGGACATAGACTTTTTCATGCGAAAATATTCTCTTAACGGCTTAACTCAGGGGATGAATTTTGTATGGAAAGTGCGTCATTTTAAAGCTAGAAGTATGTAACTTTTTTTTTAAATTTTTGAAGAGATATAAATAACAACGACATTGAATGTCGTAGTTTATCAAAAAAATTCTCCAAAGGGGTAACATTAGGAATGAAAGATTTTTGTTTGAATAGGCTAAGAAACAACTGAACCAATTCTGATGAATGTAAATGTGGGGATAGTTTGAAAATGTCATAATAACAGCTAGCCGGGTTTTGATGATATTTGGTATGAGGATGGTTGGAGACACGGGTAACATAAAAAACATAAGATTTTTACCATATATAGAACATATAAATAAATTCTCTTAGCACAGTTGATAGCTATTCAAAAAGTCTTCAATGGATTTTCAATTACTCTTGACATGCTTTCAATATTTGAAAACTTTGCATGTTGGAAACTCGACGTAAGAACCGTCAACTTCTGATATAACTTTGTGATGTTAGGTGGAGATGTTAGGTGTTGGTTACAACACCTAACTTCTCACCTGCAGCTTCGCTTGCGTTATTTTTACACTTCCCATGCAATGTCTATTTTTAAATTAAAAATAGATTATCTTAGTAATTGTAAAAACTGTATAAATACCCTTTAGTAGGTACTTTATGAGACGATTTATACTCAATTTTGACTGTCTTGTTTTTCCTATCACTGCTGAGTTAACAAAATTTTATTCAAATGCATTCTCGAAGATTGTTTTTGCGTGAACACAAGTACAATCTCTATGACATTGCATCAACCAAATCAAAGTCTTCGTCAAAGCTTAGCTAGAATTATTGCGATTCTTTTGATTTCAATATGCTGTATGAGAGACTACACAGCTATCACTAGCGCGCTCATTAGCCGCGTCAATTAACTCGAGCGGCAGTCGCAGCCGGCATTAGTTACGAACATCTCTACAGATAAGGAAACCTCAGCCTTCCGCAGACGGGAATCGAGATTCAATTACACCAGTTAAGTGATTGAGCCTTGTCTCGGGAGTTGAGCGACTTACCTGTTATCGGAAAATCGCTAATCTGATCTAGACACTGGGTCTCATTGTCTTACTCGAGATGCTTTAATGTGCATTTTGTATCCAAGTAATTTTCAAAATAAATACATTTTTACAGTTATTTTAAGGTCTTATTTAGAGCACTGTGTCATAATCATTTTCTGGGTACCTCCAGCTCAAGCAGTACTCTGCTTACATTACCTTAATTGCCTACTGGCATTACCTTAATTGAGGTTATCCTATTTTGTGTGTGTCAAAAACATAATTTTTAAAGAATATACTTAATGTGTATGTGTGTGTGTGTGTTTAAAATATTTATTTATAATTGTGCTATAATATCCGGATTAATAGACTAGAAGCAGCTAACAGCAGCGTTATCTTATAGTGACCGAGCAAATCTTGCCCTTTTATACCATATAAGATCTCACTTTTACAATTATAGAGTTGGTATATCCTAATGTATGAATTGTTCAGGTACTTTTTGTGACTGGTTTAATTAAAACGTGTACAACACGTTTTAATTAAACCACGTTTTAATTAAAGTACGATAAAAAATTCGACTACTGCATTATTAACAAAAATTAACTGTTTGCAATCTTATTGTTTAATCGTGCTTTAAGCAGTCATTAAAGTATGAAAGAAAATTTAGTCGATCGGGAAATATTTTCTTAAAGCAAGTGAAAGTGTCAGATCGTATTTGTTGGTACGAGTATCACACAAATTGCAAAGTCGGACGTCATTATCGGCGCAAACAAACGCAATCGTAGTGAGTTGAAGTGTTTGTGTCCCAAGTTCCCACGGAACTACGGGCAGCTTTTTATTGCGCTCAGCACCGCTGACGCGGCAGAGCGGATATCGCGATAATGACTGATTGGAAGTGCTCGCTCGAGTTTTTCTCTCAAAGCGTAGCAGGCACCGGTTCTTCTCGTTTCGAATAATCAGTTTTTGCATTCGTGTGGACGGGAATAACGTATAACGTTGGAAGATGGCTAGGTAAAAAGTCATTTACGGTTTTTCATCGAATTATGTGAAGTTTTCTACGACATGTATGTAATATGAATATTGTGCCTATGAAATTGTCAATTGATTTCTTAATTCGATCTGGGTAATCATTGATAGCGTGCTATGACCACTATTTTCTTTTTTGAAAGAGTTTGGTGCGTTACCTAGTTTTTACTCGGCGTTTGATAACATGATTGCGAAGCGTTACTGCAGTTCAAAAAGTTTCTTCGTACTTAAAGCAATGGACCCTGAATATGATTTTGTACATGTGAATAGTCCCTTTGGACTACTAGAATATATGTTAGAGAAATGGATTTCAACTCAATGATGGATTTAGATTATTTAATTTTATGTAAATTATTAAATATATTTAATTGTAAACATATCCCATAAAATTATTAAACTTGTTTTTATATTTTCAGGTACATACGCATCTCTTCATTAACAAGTCGATAAGCAATATGATGGTAATTTGTAAGTATATAGTGCCACAATTATGTTCTGTTCTGTTGCATCTAATTGAAACTAGCTACATGTCCTAACGAATTTTTCAATATATTCTTTATGAAATATTTAATCATAAACAAGAGGACATCACACAACTAAAAATTTAAAGGCTAAACAATAAACCCAGCAGCCTTTCGAATGTATCGAAGTGCATTTAATAACCTCCGTGGCCGTAAATCTCGTGACAGTCCAATGGTGCTGAGACGGCCGCCTATTTTATTGATCTATATTAGTGATTCAATAAGGTTTTGATTAAACCTTCTCTTCTAAAACATTCCGTAAGCAATATTCATACCGAACATAAATTATATCCTATTTTAATATTATAAAGGTGAAAGTTTGTAAGTATGGATGTTTGTTACTCTTTTACGAAAAAACCACTGAATGAATTTTTATGAAACTTTACAATAATATAGTTTATACATCAGAATAACACATAGGCTACAATTTATAAAGATATTGTGTGAAAATATAAGTACCTGATTAGCCTTTTCACAAATTTAAATCACTTGTCAAAAATATATATAATCTTATGAAAAAAGGTTATACTGTTAGGATTACTTAAATGATAACATTGATTCAGACTATTTATCTGAAGCTAGCTAGCTAGCTAAGCTAGCTAGGGTAATATTCAGAGGCGATGAAATCCGTTACATTAAACTGACGTTAGATTGATTTCGCTCGTGTGCTGGTGCTGAGATTACTCAAATATTCGTTGTCTACCAGAAAACAGAATTAAATGGTTTACCGTTTTTCTTAAATATATCATTTTGTAGTCAGTTACTCGTGATTTACTCTTTGTTTACTAAAGTTGAGCTTCTACATTGGTCTTTCGTATCTTTCATATTTAGACCAATATTAAAAAATAATCATAGATACCATCTACTAAATCTATAAAGCAAAACAATAATCGTATAATTGATTTTATATTATGAGTGCAATATTAACAATACTTTATATACACATAAATGAGACATAAAAGACAGCTTGTACAGATGGTTTATATCTTAAGTTTAGAATTGGTGCTAGACGGTAGCACTATATAAGTACATATAGTAAACATTTGCTATAGGCGTTTACTAGGATTTTATTTAACTATGTGTTAGATATTCAAAAGTAAATACTGACGATTTGAAAATTATTTGTCGAATAAATTTTTCAGAAGATGGACGTATTCCTCACTCTCTCAAATTGTTTTTGTTAATTATTGTCTTGTACGCAAAGTCGATATAAATGTATCTAAATATTACGTTAATACTTTTACTCTTACACCGCGTCCTATTATTTTCACTAATAAGCTTAAAAAAATTATTATCTTTTGAATGATATCTATTCGTATTTAGATATTACTTTTGAATTTCATTATTTAATATAGTAATAATAAGAAATAAACTAAAAATTTAAACACGGATGACTGTATGCGCGAATTTCTAATTCTCTGAGAATGATGTGTCTGTGTCTCTAACCAGCTGTTTATAAGGTCAGAATTTAATATTCAAATTTGGCGTGTCCAGTAATGGTAGAATGGGTTGCAAGCTCGAGAGTCCTGTCGTTATTGTCTTGGTGAGCGTGGAGCCTATCAAAGATTCAGGTTAGAGGATGTGGCGCTAGCTGACCAAGCACCATCGAAATGAATGACAATTGACCTTGTTAAAATCGATAGCTTCAACATTGTACTTGACACTTTGATTAATTTAATTGGTATTGTATTGTACCTTTTTAGAACATTAACTAGAGACTTTAAGAGTTATGCCTTTTCCATACTAATATGCTTAATAATTAATTCCTTAATAACCGTAATTATTCCATAATTATTTAATAATTGACAAACTAAACATTCAACCTTTACAAACATCTCAATAGATTAAAACTAATTAATAATATAATTTAAAAGTAAAATACTGCCGATAATGAGAAGTTCAAATTATGATTTTCAACAGTTATCAGAAATGGCACAGTACAGTGTAAATGAAATACCAAAAATAAATAGTTTCTATAGCCCATTAATTATAAAATACGTAACAATAAAAATGAATGAAAAAAACGTCAATTTTATTTTAGTAATTATTTTGTTGTTGATTTGTATAACTTGCCGGAATTTCGAATGCTTCTAGTTGTTCATTTTGGTAATCGAAGTGTATTTATAGATTGTAACATTGTATTATTGTCAGTTCAATTACATGGGCTAACTGACTTACTTTTCTCCATTCGTTTTGGCTTATATATTCACTAGCTTTTTTTTTAACAAAACAGTGGATCAACTTAATTTCTAGAAAAGATGATCAGAAATGCTACATTTTCGTGAGATATCTTTGCTCATGATCGATTTTTATTATCACAAAAAATATCGTTTGGAAGGCGATAACAAAATTATTATATTCTTCAATTAAGTATCTAATATGCTAATTATATTTCATTATTTAAACATCTTCTTACTACATAACATGCGAACTTTAGCGATAAGCTTTAAGCGAGAATGGGCATTTTAACCGGCCTTGGATACAAGCTTAATTACCTAAGCGTTAAGTCCTGGTACAAAATTAAACTTATAATAACAGCTCGCTCCTTCATTGCCAAGTTTTGCTGTTGCGTTGACGAGTTAGAAGCCCGTTTGGTCCCGGCAAAGGCCCTCCAGTCCCTTCACTAATTAAAAATAAACCTAAAAACAATTGCTATGCAAATAGTAGTTAAGAATTCTAAAGCACTTTTGAAATACTTAATAGCAGACGCCGTCCAATACAAAGTACGTATTGTACTAAATAAGTTTTGGTCAGTAATCAAATTGTTGATCGGTATAGATAATACCATACATAATCATTTTTATTATTAGTTTTTTTTTATCTAACTGTTGGTTTTTATTAGAACGTCTCGTCGTTTTGACATCTTTTAACAAGAACTAGCGATTCGTTTTGTAATATCACTTATTTTATCTGTGGTCATATGACCGAATCCGGATGAAAACTCGAGATGATTGTGAATAGCATCTCTATCAGTTGTATTTTAGCGGTTCACGGGGATAGATTTTCTATTTATGGTATTTATAAAAGCGTTTTATGTTATTATTTTATGAAATATGTCATACAAAAAAGAAATGCGATATTATTTATTCTCCACAAAAGTTACTTAACTTTAATATGTAGTTGTATAACTAAAAAAAACTAACTCGTGGAGAGAAAGTAGTAATAATATTTAATTTAAAATTAATTAAATAAAAACAAATGCATTTATAGACCTGAGCCGGAAGCTAAAACCGTTTAATGTGAAAATTTCACAAATCAAACAAAACGATTTTTACTGTATGTAAAGTTATTTAGACTTGAGGTGCAAGTCCCCATAATAAATATTACTTTCTAATGTTTGAGAAAAACCAGATAATTGACGTTCATAGCTCACCAAGATAAGTTTAATTTACTTGTGAATAGATATTATAGAGGGTTCTATAAGCATTTTTTTTTAGTTACAGTATTAAGAATATCAAAGATGTTTGATTAGAATGGACTTACAAAATAAAAATTATGTTTGAATACAATGAGTGTTATCATATAGTTAATTCGATGCCGCCAACAACTAAAATGGAGCTTTTGGAGCAGTACCCAAAATACATAACAATTTCTTCATCTCATAATCTACTTGCATGCTGAACTTTTGCGGAGTTAGATATTGGGTTGATAGATATTTTACGGCAATAATTATCTGTATAGAACTATTCTACGTTAAATACATTTATTCTGATAGTAAAGAACGCGTGAAATGCAATAATAAAATAGTATTTATCTTACTTACCTTATACATGATAAAATAAAATAGTATTTCTTACCACTTCACCTCTCAAAATTGTAATTATTATATTAGGGGAGGTTTCAATTTTTCCTGACTCGAAAGTCGGCCCGAAACCAGCAAAAGAGGCCCAAGAAAATGGTTAGGTTAGGCAACCTCGGCCCAAGAAGTCCGTAGACTCCAATGAACCGAGCCGGCCAAAGGCAATTTTGTATTGGGAACATGCTATTTTATATTCCGCGGTGGACAATGTCGTAAGCGCGTTGTAGAATTGTGAAACATATCAATATAAATAAGCAGTAAGTTACTTTAGGTGTTTTATAAAAATGACTTTTATCTCAATGGCGCACGATCGCTATTCGCTACTTGAATGGATTGGTATTTTTATTTCAACCGGTACCCAGGGGAGTCTTGTGTGAATTGGAAAGAGCAATTGTTCCCTTTCAAAGGATGAAAAAAAATGTAGCTACCTGTCCCCTTTTTGAATGTCTTCGTTATTATTGTAAATTTTAAGTAAACCCCAGGGAAGTCATTTACAAATTCAGAATTTGTGATAAAAGGAAAGGAAAAAGGAGAAATCGATAAATCAAGTACCTATGTATAACTTTAATTTACTTTAAAGACTAAAATAGTCGGAGATTTAAATAAGTTTAAATATAATAACACAAATATAATCAGTTAGTAATAATTAACAAATAATACTAACTTGTGTAGTGTAGCAATTGTTAATATGATACTTTATTATAATATAAAGCGAATGATGTCTATTCTGATGATATTTAACATAAAAGAAATTACTACTATGCTGGCATGTTAAAATCTCTTCTTGCCAACATATCCGTCAACCTGTAATTGTATGGCACACAAACGGAGCAACTAGAAAGTTTGTGTTTGCTTCGTGGGCATAATAAAGAATACGCCTAACTATATAACAGAGCAACGACACTATTGCTCGACTTTGCATAATATGTTTGTGATACTTTGGCTGAACTAGGTATCGGTGTATTGCCTGTCTTATATTCAATACGAGTATTATAGGGTAATTAATAAAACTTATATGTAAGCTTTCGTCAATTCCTCCGCATATAAAGAAAGATTCGTGTCCAGCATTGCGTCGTAATGTGGCATGAAGTTATGATGCAATAACGTTCATACTTATATTGTAAATCAGCACGTCCCTATCTTTTTCTCTTTTTTTAAAAATCGGGTCAGTAGTAACGGAGATTACCCCGAACATGCAAAAGCCGCAAACGACCACCGCTTTATAATATTAATTAAGATTATTTAATAACATATTATATATGTAAAATGTATCTAAGAAAACAGAAACAAATAAAAATATTCATTTCATTTCATTTCAAAACTTTAAGTCTTAAAGTTAACCGTTAACACATGAACAAGGTTTCTCTCACAATTTTTTAAAATATCCACCGGATGTCGTAAACTTAGAGACAGATAATATTACAGTGCATAAAGCGACAATTACAGGATGGACCTGTGGTTGCACTGGTTGTTGCGAACCTGATATGCCATAATTTTGTGGTTTCATACTTTTCCGTATACGTAGAATTGTACTAGTTATAGGCGCTATGGATGAATATCCATTCAATGAAGCGATAGTGGGGTGACAATAAGTCTTCAGTTTTTGGAAGATCTTAATGAAACTAAATGTGTTGTTTGGCTACTTTCCATAACGAGCTTTGATATATATTATATCCAGACATTTAATTATTCTACAGTTATTCTATACACTATAGAATATATTTTTGAGCCGTAGTCTTAAGATCGAACATACGGTTTATCGTCGTTACTTCGTCACATGTTTCTGAGTACAGTCATTGGTTTTTGAGTACAGATTCTGTTCTGATGTCAGCATCGCTAAACTATCGTATTTGTAAATATAAACACATATCAAACAGTCTGATGTTATATATTTTTCATAAATTTAAATATATTAAAATATAATATAAACTATTATATTCACCCTACCTAAAGCTACTATAGCATAATATATTGCAAGCCAGCTTAAAAAATCTATGTATTACTATTTTTTTGCTGTTTAAATATTTAAGTTCCTTATTAAAGTATTAAAAACATAATCTTGATTTGTAAATAAGGTAAGTTTCACAAGTTTACCTTATACTGAAAAATAGGTGCTGTTATTACGAGTCAGAATCCTAGCAAAAAAAAAAATCCTCGATAAGAATTTTCATCTCCTAATAGGGTTTCTTCGGTTTCTGACCCTAATCACATTAATAGCCTTTGCAGTTCTAACAGCACACAGCCGTCCCGATTAACAATCATCGGCAGAGGAAGTGCAAGTATATCTATAGATAGTATGATATACTTACGAACATGCAGCTTACACAATGTTATTGCAGTATATTGAATATGACTAATGGTTCTATATTCATTTTCTGCACTCAAGGCAGTCAATGCTATTTTCTCTAACAACTCGCTCTTGTTCGAAATCTGTGAATAGCGGGAATCAAAGAAAATTTTAAGATTTAGAACACAATAAAGTTATTCTAATACAAAATAAATTAATTAACGAATAACATTTTTTATAATGTTATTAATGTCCAGACAGACCGTTAAAATATTTTGCTCAAAATATATAATTTCTTTGTCTATCTAATAGATTTTTTATTATAAAAATTTATCAAATTGACTGCTCCAACTGAGAGCTTATTCCAAAGTGTGCAAGTACATACATGGAAGAAATGAGTGTTGAAACTGAACTGTGTTAGAACATACGAATAAACGAGTTATTATTATTTTAAAAAATATTTTGACTGCAGATTGGGAATGATATATTTTACACAGACTTTTTGCTATTTTTTAAACATCACATTAAACTAAGGCGAACTTAATTAGCATTAGCAAACAAAGTTAATGTAAGCAATATGATAATAGCACCCTTCGAAGAAACTGCTTACTAATAGTACTACAACAAAACAAGTTTGTGAAGGTTCACCAAAGAAAACATTTCAACTCTCCGAAAACAATTGCTTTTACCATTAAAAGAGCGAGTAGTTTCTCGAAACAGATTTTAGAAATATGAATATATATTAATAAATATTAGTCTCATTTCTCATAATAAAAATTTTCATGTAAGTAGATTTATAGTTACATATGTTTATCAAATCCAAACAGTTTGGTCAGACACATACGAGTAACCACAGTTATTTTAATTGATATATATTGTGGAATCGTAGGTACACAAATATCTCTAAACTAATTAACCAAATAATAATTAGGAGCCTGGTATTTGGTAAAATAAATATATGCTTTTGCTTTGTGTTAACATATAAATATATATTTTTTATAATATAAATACATATTTTTACGCACGACTCATAAATATATTGTATCGGAACTGTCATACTTTTTATTTGTTTTCAAGTTTCACAATTCATACAATTGAAAAAAAAAATACGCGACAGGATTTTTTTTCCTGCATGCACACATTTTTTACAAATAATACTTTCTACCCAGTCTTAACATTTTCCAATCTGCTGGAGATTGAAAAAAAATATATTCTTAATATTATATTTTTATGAAATAATTAGTTGTAGGAAAGAATGAATTAGGTTTTAGGAATGTCTTAAGAAATGAATGAAGTTTAGTTTCAGAGCTTATAAGGGCGGTACTCGTCATTCTCCTTTGAATTACTGCAATATACTCTACTCGTACAATAACCATTCTTACGAGTAGACAACATTGTCAAACAAAACTTTACGAAACAGTAATGTTGTGTGACCTGATGAAAATTAAATGCATACATACACCGTACTCTATACTCACTGTAATCACAATGTAATTTAAAATTAAATTAGAAAAAAGAAAACAACACGATAGAATTTTCTTAATATACAACCAAAAATTAAGTTGGCAATGCAAGACGTGAATATTACAGTATCCAATTACTTCACTGTCTCTTCTAGCCGGAATATAGTGCCAGCAGAAATTAGTAACATTAGACCCCATGCAAACAACTCATAATGTCATTGCCGATATCGCCATATATGTATGTCAGTCTAACACTGAATATGTATTTTTGAAATTTTTTATCCTGCTATATGTTTAGTAGAAAAAATAATATTTTGCATTGGATTAAGAATAATATTGCAACTATGATCCGTGCAAGAATAAAATAAACCCATATAAGTCAAACTGATCAGAAGCGGTCCAATTCAAGTAGATTTATTACTAAATAGCAATGAAAATACCATAGATACCCAGTAATAATGATATCGCGTGAGCACCGATAAAAGAATGCAGACAGGCCGTGAGAAACCATTTAAGATATTGTCGCTTCGGTTTTATTATGTTCGAAAATGAATACTTCGTCAAAACCTTCTCAATCAAAACTTTGAGAATAATATCTTTATACAAAAGATATAAGATTAAAGATAGAGATGATATAGAATAGAGGGAAAATGGGAATACTTATTTTCGTCGTGGAATAGTTCTCACGGCATTACTCAAACATGATCATTAAAAACATCTCGTATTGTTCTACACAATATCATAAAATCATTCTATTTATCACTACAAGATATTAATGAAAAAGTTTCACATTTGCATTCTTGTGTATAGCTGCCAAATCAACTTATTGGTCATTAATTGGATGAGAGGGTTCAAACATGCAATGTAATCAACTCGGTTCGTTTTAATCATCGACGAATGGCTTACGCCGCTACATCCAGCAGTATTAACCTCCCGGTTGTACGGGTGGTGACTCTTATTGACAGCACAGTAAAGCGCAATGTCGAATACAGCTCTCTGAGCTAAAATGAATATCTGGAAGCTACGAGCTATGGAACATGTTAATCCTTAATAACTGATCAGAACGGTGCTCATTGGGCAGTCTGAATGTTGTTTGTGAAATTAATAATCAATAGGGATTTCTTAATGTTTAACATTATCGCAGTTGTCACATATGTTGATTAACAGAATATTAATAATTAATAATGTGGTAGTAAAATCTCTTGAAAAATAAAAATAAAGTTACCTAAGTACAAGATCATTATTTAATCTGATGAGATGAAGATGTCAGCAATCAAACCCAAGACCCTCTGAAAAATAGGTACAATATAGTATGCTTGTAAACAGTGAGTTTTCCTGAGTTAAGTTGACAATATATTCTGGAAATCTTTATCAAAGCCATGATCAATCATCTGAAGTATTAAGATGCTATAAATGCAAATGATGTCGAGCTAGATTGAAAAATCCATTGTTATTTATTTAAAGTGAAAAGTTTTCTTATAAGTTAAAATATAGTTATACTCAGTTGTTTGAAAGCCATGAAATTGTGTTAGGGTCTATTATTAAGAGCTTTTCAAGGCAAATTACTCCCAAGGGCAAATATTCGCGTTACTGTGTTGGGCTTGGCTCAACGTCATATTTAATGCGTCCGTGTATATATAACTCACTGTTCACGACACTGCGGCAGAGCTGATTTAGGGTGGAAATTTGGGAGCATTTTAGATTGCCACTTAAACATGTCGTTTGTAGAATCATTCTAAATAAGATCATAGATCGGTTGTGCACGAACTAAATAGCAGACCCTAGATTGCCTCAACACGTGAGCCGGGGGAACGGCTCGCTCCACCTGAAGTGGAGGGAGTCCGTGCCCGGGTGCAGAGGGAGGCTCTGCACCAGTGGGGTGAGGCGCTCGCCTGCCCAGCTGCCGGCCACCGGACGATTGAAGCCATTCGTCCGGTGTTGGAGGAGTGGGTTGGGCGCCGGCAGGGCAGCCTCTTGTTCCGCATGGTGCAGGTACTGACCGGGCATGGTTGCTTCAGCCACTACCTGCACAAGGTCGCACGTCGGGAGATGACGCCGCGGTGTCACCACTGCGGTGCTCCCGACGACACGTCCGAGCACACACTGTCAGTGTGCTTGGCGTGGCAACAACAGCGCAGCGAACTAACCGCTGCGCTGGGAAACCGCGACTTCTCGCTGCCGAGCGTGGTCGTGGCCATGCTCCGCGGCGAGGCGGAATGGGAGGCTGTCGCCTCCTTCTGCGAGAGCGTCATCTCGCAGAAGGAGGCCGCGGAGAGGGAGCGGGAGGAGGACGTCGAGGCCGCTCCTCTCCGCCGCAGACGGATTGGTAGGCGAAGGCGGGCACACGCAAGCGCGGTGTTGCCTGCCTAGTGACCCTCCGTGAGGCTGCGTGCGCGTCCGGCTAAGCGCGCACGCCGTGGTGAAGTCTCTCTGTCTGAGGGACTGTCCAGGGGTTCTCGAACAGTCCCTCCTTTGGCGGTGGCGTGACCAACTCTTGGTCGAGCCGGCCCCGGGACACATGGCGGTCGAATCGCGAGAGCGCACCCCGCCATGTGCCCCGTATGGGCCCAGAGAACTCGGGGGGGCTTTAGTGGGTAGGCCGGTCCTCTTGACCGGAGAGTGCCACACACGGCCGGCCATGGTGCACAACGAAGCATTTCCCCCCTCAAAAAAAAATGGATTGCTTCAACGCAACTGCTTCCTAGATTGCAATTGAAATTGAACTTCGATAAGTTATAGCTTGTGATATTCTACAATTTGCTTCTACTGCATTAGGCACCTATTTTTTTTTTTGTGGAAATTTGGAATTTTCCCCTAAAAACTTTTCTACTCAATACCTGTTCCACTTAATACCCAGTAAAAAAAATAATTGTAAAACAAAAATACTATATAATTTTCTTTTAAATATCATTAAGTTTAAAATCAAGATCTTTTTCCTTAAAGCAGTATATAGGTACTAGATATTTTTACGGAGTGGCAAGGATGGATGCTTTAATCTATCGACAAATTCACACTCGCACTCTACTTTTGAAATTGCACCATCTTTTGCGGTTGACAAGCGACATCATTTCGTCAATGACTGTACGACATACGGTACGTCGTGGGGGAGCTCATTTTATTATCAAACGAAGTCATGTTTAATTCATCTATATTTCCAAAATAACTATCAGGGGGTGGATTAGGGATCGATACTGCTGCCAAAAATGCAATCAGTAAAATTTTTGTCTGTCTATCTGTATAACCGTTATAGAAACAAAAACTACTTGACAGATTTTAACGAAACTTGGTACAATTATTTTTCATACTCCTGAGCTGGCAATAGTATACTTTTCATTACCCTACAATCAATAGCAGCAGAGCAGTGAAAGGAAATGTTGACAAAACGGGAGAAGCTACTCTATTTTTTAAGCTTCCGTCGAGTGTGCTATCTTAATGGTTAAAGATATACAGATATCATGTATGACGGAAATGTTCTTAAAATTATATAAAAAATATCCCACGACTGAATATGTATGTCTATTTTTTTTTGGTTGACTCCCATATAACTCACGTATAACTCCCGATACCTTAGCAGTTCGAAGCTTACTAATTATATTTGTCCTAATTAAAAAGTTAACATTATTAACTATTATTGTGAGGTTCCGTATTGAGATATTTTTCAACAGTATTGTAAATTGACATATTATATTTTCCTACTAAAATACAAAAGTTAATCTGTCTGTTACATCAAAACCACGGAATCGTGAGGAAGGCTACTTTTACTATAGGCAAATTTTTTATATGATATATGTAAATATGTAAAAAAAAATGAAATGTTTTTTTGAAGAATATAACCAACACTTTTTCGAAAAGTTACATTACATTTGAAATGACTTGAATTAAATCGATGATTTATGTATATAGAGTAATTTCAAACTTGATATACATAAGTAGTTATATGTCGTTATAGAGTGAATGTGCTAAATTTTAATTGCAAAATTTTTGAATGTGCTTAATTAATCTGGAATATAGAAAGAAATGACGCGACTAAAAAGTGATTAGAAAATAAGCAATATGTATGTATATATACAGAAGTATTTATCGGAATCATGGCCAAGACTTGAAAGATCAAACACTGCGGCAGTAAGAATGCGCCAATCAGAAAGCATTAGACGCACGCTTAGCTTTTCATGGGCATTTTAAATTACATCAAATTCACACTGAATTTAGGCAGACTTAACAATCCCCTCGTAAGTTTTTTGGCAAACAATGGTAGATAGAAGATGTATGGTAGAAAACGGAGTATAGTACAAAAGGTCCATGTAGGTCCTGTATGTAGGTCGAAGTGCGATGGCTCCCGCAAGAATTCACTCTATTCCACCGATAATCTCCTAATATTATTAAAAACTTAATTGTCTGCTTGGTTGACTGACCGAATTCAACAGCTTCAACAGCAACAGCGACAACTAGACTCCTATGAGCACCATCATGTCTGATGATGACTATCGTGTCATCATGAGATTACTGTAGGCTTATAAACAAAGCCTGGTATAGATAAATTTAAGAGTAATGTACTATGTGGACTAGTGACGAGGGCCACGCAAGCTAGATAGCACACCACAACCGACAAATGGGGTAGCACAAAAGACCCAACAAGGGTCGAAGTGCGCAAGCTCCCGATGGGAGCAGCCCCGCTCGTAAGATAAGATAAGATAAGATAAGAGTAATGTAATCAATCAATGCGTAAGATACTTATCGCGCCTGAGAACAAATGCAAATAATTTTTATATATTTTTTTTAATAATGCAGTTAAAGAAATATTTTTAAAGAAGTAATGTCATAATGTACTTGAGCAAAAAGTAATTTATATTCTAAATAGGAAAAAGCTACCCCAGGCTTTTACGAGGGCTGCTACTTATGTATCCGGAATAGAAAAATTAAACAAACGTATATGGCTAAATATGGGTTTATTGTTTTTCAAAGTATTCTCCGCGATGATCGATACAATTTTGCATACCTTGAAACCAATTTTTATAGCATTTTTTCCACTCTGATTGCGGTATCTCTGAAACTTGCTGTTTGAACGCGTCGACGCGTTCAAACAGCAACGACGGCTTCTTCACGGGTCGAAAATCGTTGACCACGTAATTTATTCTTTACATTTGGGATTCTATTTTTTGACCCTCCAAAAATGTATTTGTTTCGCGTGATGTGTGACAGCTGGCATTGTCGTGGTGTAGAATGATTCTGCGTCGCTTGTTGTTTTTACGTATTTCTTCAAATACTTCCGGCAAACAAATGGTCGTGTACCACTCCGAATTTACCGTTTTACGATTCTCCAGTGGTATTGTAGCCACATGACCGTTAATACCAAAAAAGCAGGCCACCATTTGCTTTAAAGTGCTTTTTGCACGAGTCACTTTCATAGGGTTCAGCTCATTTTGAAACACCCAAACTGTAAATTGTTGCTTAGTTTCGGGATCGTACGCATAGATCCAAGATTCATCACCTGTGTAGATGTTATAAACAGATTTTGAGTCACCTCCGTTAAATTTTTTTAACATATTCTTGCACCATTCGACGCGAGCTTCTTTTTGATGCTGAGTTAAGTTGTGCGGTATCCAACGCGAACAATTTTTTTTTACGAACAAATGTTCATGTCATATTTTATTAATGCTTGTTATACAAATGCCTAGAGTAGCCTCTATCTCGCGATACGTAACATGACAGTCTTGCATAATTAGTATTCGTACAGCTTCAATGTTTTGTGGCACAACGACTGATTTCGGGCGACCTTCCTTAACTTCGTCCGTGAGCTTACTCCGTTCACGATTGAACTCACTAAACCAGTGATACACAGTGGTTTTTGATGGAGCTTCAATACCAAAATTTGAAGTTAATTGATCTACGCACTGTTGTTGCGTTAAACCACGAAAATCGTAATAAATCATAGCACGAATATTTTCACGTGTGAGTTCCATCATTTCAGCGATATGACATTATAAACCCATCAGAAACAAAACACTAGCGTACACAAGGAAAAAAAATAGCGGCCAGTATTTCAAAAACAGAACGAATTTTACCATGGAGGTCATATATTACGTTTAAAAATGTTGAAATCCCAGATTCCGGATACTTAAGTAGCAGCCCTCGTATGGAATTCGTAAAAGACTAATTAAATGATTCGCATTAACAGCAACTTCTACTGAATCTATTTTCTTTAACTATATTAGAAAGTATTTAAAAATATTTAAGAGAGTATGCACATCTGCAAAGCCACTTATACATATCTAACAAAATTATAGAGTCTCAAAATAAAGTAAAAACTCTGTGGAATATCATAAATCAGAAAGTGGGCAAATAAAAGGACACTATAAATTCCTTCATACTTAATGTCAGTAAACAAAAAAATATCAAATGTTGCTGTTGCTAATGCTTTGAGTTCTTTTTTACATACCCATAAAAACTACTAGTAATCTAAATTGGGGCACCCCCAATATGGCTGTGGCCCTCTTAGAAAATAGTATAGAAAGATACAATAAAGTATAAATACTCCACGGTATAAAAAGTATAAATGTCACATTACCGCGAACACTGTCTTAAAAAAATTGTGGTTGAAAAAATAGTTAATTAATAACCCTACATAATCAAATCAATAATACAGGAGATTGTCCCAAAACTTGCAATGTTTTTAATAAATATATTGGTGAAGGTGTCTTATCTGAACAAATTAAAAACTAGCAAGTTAATACCATTACTTAAATCTGGCAATAAAACACTTCTAATTACCTAAACCTATTTACATTTTAGTATAGTTTTTGAAAAAGTTATTTCGAATCAATCAGATTTTTTTGCCTCTAATTAAATTAAAAATTCTAATTTTCTTCTTCTTATAATTTTCATACAAACCAATACGTTTTCACTAAAGCACACTGAGCACACACTGCGACCATCAAATTCTAATAATAGAATTTTCTTTTTCAGGCATAAGAAAAGAGCTAATGCAACAGCAGGTAAGATTACTTTCTATAACGGCTTAGAACATTTTGTTAAAGATGTTAATCTATTATTTTATATAGAAGTGGTTGGCATATATGCATGCAATCGTAAACAATCCGAATTGCGGATTTCTGTTCAACAACAAATGTGCCAAATTGAGCGCAAATATTCACAAGGCCCTTATCTTTGTGTAATGAAATGAGTGGCGTTTACAAATTACTACGCTCCCTACGCCCTACATCTGCACTAACTTGCTTGCTTAATTGCGTGATAGTTTCTGTGTGCAAAGTGAAATCTACGATTGATTGTTGAAGTATATTGTACATATATTTCTTTATAGCATACTGAAATATTAATTTGTACATATTTGTAATATAGATGTAAAATTATTTTTTTTTATTTAATTTTAGGGCTATGGAAGGGTGTATAAAAGTGGTCTTTTGTTTGTAAATATATGAGGAAGATTTTACTCACTTTCAATAGTCGGATTGCGTAGTGCAACTTTTGTGTCTCAGTTCATTTCATAAAAAATTAAATAGGGTAAAGTAATTAGTTGGCTTCTCATTGAAAATTATATCATTCATTGTCAACACGAGCTACGAGAGAAAAAAATATAAATTCAAAACAACAGAGACTTAAAGAAGATATTACCTACTGTAACAGATAATATAATAATAGATACCCAGAAAGAGTTCTAAATAGCAGCTATCCTCTATTGCTACAAACGATGCTCACAGTGAAAGAATAAGCCAAATCTATAAGGAGCATCATTGTTGTAGTGAGAGAGTTGAGTAAAACTAAAACTAATTATTATAATTTAGTATCGACAAATCCAATAATTCAGTGTGGTCAAATCCAATTTATTAAAAGGCTTTGTCTGGAAAGTAGTAAGTTAACTAATGATAAACTAATAAACATATTCATTACCCATTAGGGCTTTGATTGCCACTCTCTAAACTCAAAATATTGCATATAACAAGTTACTTCAGGGCCGCCTAAATAATATTGAAGCGGCATAGGGCCATAAATGGAACCTCAAAACCTAATAATTTCCGCATTAACTAACTTCAAAAAGAAAGCAAAACTTGCAAATTTTCACAAGAAATGTTGGGTAGCTATAGACGCAATGGTGTGTAATCGATTGCTGCGTATTATTGACTTAGGAATAAAATAGATTTAGTTTGTAAAGGAATAAAAGTAACTTAATCATTGAAAATATTTTATTCTACTAAATCGTCATTTCTGATGGACACGTACTATAAGTATTATTATGCGATATTCGTGACAATTTATCTTTTCAAAAAGTTATATGACAACGAATGAAATAGTAATCTGCAGTTGTGTCTTTTGTTGACTAGCAAGAAATTATGAAGCAACGAGGTAAAAAAAAAAGTATTTACATTAGAACACGGTACGAAAATTTAATATATAATAATAGCACACAATACACAAATGGATTTACACCAACACCAAAGCCCAAAAAGAATTTAACTTTAGTATATCTAATACATGAAGGTTTTAAATTAAACATTTAATATTGGAGTCGCTGGCACCTCAATTGGTCTTGCAAGAAGTCTTTTTGTCTGAAACATAATTTAAATGCTAAGCAGTAGGCTTTGATTTGCGGTGGCTGTAGGTTGCTACTAGATTGTGTCATCACTTTCAAAATTTACCTGTAGGCGTATCTAAAAATCACTAATGTTTTAGTCGATTTATAATACTATTTTAAAACATCCAACAAATCATCTGTACATTAAACATTTTACAACATATAGATCTCCAATTTATCGACCAGTAAGCTACCTAATTCTAATTGTTTGAAAATTGCACAAATAATTTTCAACAATAGTATTCCGTAGAGGTATTCTGAAAGGTAATATACATGAAGAAAAAGCCTTAGAGGTATTCTGAAAGGTAATATACATGAAGAAAGAGGCTTCTCCTATGTTATATTGGACTTTAGTGTAGATTTTTTTTTCCGCGGTAGAAATTATCGTGTTTTCCCGAGTTTGAAATTAACCCATGCCAAATTTTATCAATATTAAATCAATAGTAACGAAGATTACCTTTTAAAAGATTTTTATACAATATATTTTTTATAGAATCAACATCTATTCGTATAATTTTATACTTAATTCTATTTGTATACTTTAACTTCTTTTAATATCTATCAATAAGCTAGGACTAGATGTGTGGAAAAGTTTCCCAAGGTTAGGTTTCGTGGTTAATGATAAGGAAAACGTATCGATTTCCTTACCAAAAGCAAAATTCCTAATAATCTTCATAGACAACAGAAATGTCATTGGTACCTATTATTAAAAAAGATTTTGATCAAAAGAATTAAAGATATTGGTACATATAAATAGAATCACTAAGATCGTTTACCATGGTGATGAAACTGTCCTGATCGGATCGGATCGGTCGAAGGTTAAAATAATCGTGTTATCGACATTCCAGGCTTCACAAAGATAGAGCGACGCTACAAATAATCCACTTTGCCGACTCCACTAGTCCGAGCCGTACGCTGAGATCGTCTTTTTAAGCAGCTATTTGAAACTTGTATGTCGCTACAAAGGATTAATAAAAACCTTGTTAAAGTAACTTTACTCAACCGCCCGGGAGTTAAATCTTATCCGAACTGTCTATCCGAGAGCGTTCATTTAAATATCTGTAGGCGTTGTTCATCTTTCCCATACCGGTGTCGCCGTTTTGATTTTGTTACGAGACAATTATAACAAATAAAGGTCTTTGCAATATCAAAAACATTAAAGTGTTTTTGTGAAGTTATTTTGTTGGTGATCGTGTATTTTGTCATTATATAAATGCTAACTGAATTTCTGTCAAATTAAGAGCAGCTGACCTTAAATTATGTTTATAGTAAGCAAAATTACATTTACCGAATAAAACGTTTATCAAAAAACTTGCCTTTTTGGCCCATACCTGTACCACCTTTAAGAGGATGAAGGCATTTTGTTCGAGATTTTAGTAGATAATAAAAATCTAAATTCAAATTGAACCAGTAAAATGTGAAAATTAAACATTTTCAGAAGTGATAAATGAATCTGGAAGTCATGTGGAATACGACATCAAACTAACAGCTTAAACTAGTAGAGTATTGGAGCGGGTGAATCAAACTATCCCAACTAATATTATAAATGTGAAAGTAACTCTGTCTGTTTGTCTGTTACGCTTTTCCGCTAAAACCTCACAACCGATTTTGATGAAATTTGGTACAGACAATCAGAATGGTATAGACCCTGAGACAGAACATAGACTACTTTTTATTTCGAAAAAAGGGATGAAGGGGTTGAAATAGAGGTTGAAAGTTTGTATGGGATTTCTTAATTTTAAAAGATAAAACCATGAAACATTATATTTAATCACTTGATAAGAAATCATTAAACATTTGTTCTATCATTTTTGAAATTTCGACCAGCTAGGGGGTGAAATAAGGGTTGAAAGTTAGTATACCAGGATTGACAAAAACTAATTTCACGCGGGCAAAGCCGCGGACGGAATTCGCTGCTTCAGACTCTGGTTTTAACCATATTTTGGCAGAAGCCGCAAATACTGCAGTATATTTGAAAAATAGATTAATCGTCAAAGCCGGCGCTGAGCGCAAAATCAGTACAAAACTGTGTGTAACAAATAGGTGAATGTAAGTAACTTACATTTTCGCCTGTTTAGCTTGTGCACTATAATATCAAGACAGACCAATAATGTGAGGATTGAAATGATTTTTGATATTTTGACTATATGAATGTCGCAAGGAAATACTAAGTAAGTGTTTTTTAAAGATGTGATTGTTTAATTATTTTAGAAAAAGTTATGGAGTTAGAATATGATGATTGATGATAATACTTCACTTATATATACATCAGAATACAATATAGAGTTCTTCAAGAATAACTGAAACTGATAAGAAAATTTCGGGTGTACAATCGGGTTATAGGAATGAAAAGGGTTGTATTAACCAGGTCTTTTCCTTACGATGTATAGTAGAAAAATGTTTGGCAAAAACCAATAAGTCTATTCGCTTCCATTGAATTTGGAAGGGACATACGATAAACTGAGGAAGGATGAATTGTGTAAAACATTATCCGTGTCTGGCTGCTTCATACCCCACTCCTACTTCACGCGGGCACTCAAGTCAGTATACAAAATTTGAAAAATTATGACAGATGTTTCAGAATTAATGAGTTAACTGTCAATTGCATCCTGTATAATATTATATATAATATAATCAAATGATCTTGGTCCCGTCGGAGAAGGAGTTGCAAGACATGATTAACTGAAAGAAAATGTAAGCAAAACGAAAGTGACGATATTCAAAGGAGGCGAAAAGATGTCAAAGTGTAAGGTTATGATCAAAAACGGAACTTTAGAGCAAGTCAAAGTTTGTCAAATGATAAGTATGAGCCTAATATTAAAAAAGAGTAATAGCCGGTAACAAAATTAATGTGGGGATAAATGGTTTCATTGGTAAGACCTTTTCAAAAATGGCACGTTTATCTGTGCATGGAAGCACAAAATGTTGGTCCCTAAACTTATGTATGGGAGGGAAAGCTGCGTGTGCCAAAAGGTTAAAAACAAGATTAATGCAGTTCAAACGAATGATGTTCTATTTGTGTAACTTACGATATTTTTTAAAGATCAAGACGAACAAAACAACAAAATAGATTAACTAAACCAGGCCAAAAATGTTTACTAATACGATCCATTATGCTTACGTAATCGTTTTCTGTGAGTGCAGTAATTAATACTTTGCCATAATTAATTGAAATTTCATCGTAATCCATCAAATACTTATTATTAGAGTTTGCCGAACAACTTCAGCATGATCACAAAATGAGACTAATTCGTACACCAATCGATTCTGAGGTTCAACGACAACAGGTCGACAACGAACGTTTTATAACAAGCTTTATCCAGCAATTCAATTGAGTCCTCCGTTATTGACTAAATACAGTTTTCCGATAAAGCTTAAATATCTATTTTCTTGCAACAACACTACTAACATCTAACAATTTGTAGAATGGTTAATTAAACCAAATAAATATTTTTTAAGTTACAAAGACATGAATGAGTTTCCAGTTTTACTATTCTAATTCATCAAACTACAACTTGAATGTACGTGTAAATGTTATTATAGCATTTTTGTAGAATAAATAATTCTTAGTATTTCAAAGGTCAAAAGACACCGTTAATAAAGTTTCATATTTAGACATAGATCAATCTTTTAAATATTATTGCCTGTAATCACTGTTTAGCTTTGAATTTCAGTGCCTTTTGTCGTGATTGAGATTTCGATTGTTGGTTGCCCTCGCTCGCTTATTGCATTATTAATTCGGACTCCGTGCACAGTCTAGCTTTACCTTGTTGTGGTGGATATTTCAAAATTAATTTTCAAATTACAACTACTCTATTTTAGTTTGATAGCCTATTTGAATAATTATTACTATCGCGTGACTGCGAAGTATTATTAAAAAGATTCAAAATAATAAGCTTATTAATGTAATAATTATTGTTGTAACTTAACAAAGTGTACAAACGTACAATCTTAATGAACTTTAGCCGAAGGTATACCCGGACGAATTTAATGGTATCTACATCTGAGAAGTATTCACAAAACACATATAACTTCAATTTTTTTTAATTTTGTACCTTTTTATTACCTTTTTATTTTTAATATCAATGTCATACTTGTATTTATCCTTTATTTCCCGTGTTTTATAGTTTTACTAATAGTAGTAATATGGAAGTTTTTTTATTCGTATAGCTTCTACCTTGAGTAGTGATATTGGCAATTTATATAAGTAGTATATAATAATAAGGTCAAGGTATAAGCGAGTGAATTAAAAAAAACAGAATAATTATAGCAGCTTTTTAGTGCTATAACACAAATAACAATATCGTTAACATTTATCATAAACACTAATCATTTAAGAACTCCTAAGTATATATGTCGGTAAAGTACTTAAGTAAAATAAGTTTAAAGAAACATTTCACGAACGTACAATTATTGAAATGCAAACAAATCATATCTGAAGGAACGAAGAGAAATCTTTAATAAATACAGGAAGGAATGGTCTGGTGTATTTTTATGTGAGAAAGTCATTTCCCACCGCGGGCCGTGCGCTCGCCATCTCTCATTCCACTCACGGGGTGGCTGTATAAGTTATTTCTCCCGCGCCGTCTCACTAAGAGCTCTTTTAGTAATCTGAATACATTCTTATATTCGCTCGGAGCTTAGTTTTCGTGACGGAATTGATATGTGTTCAATTTAATACGTAAAAGGTGACGCTTTTTCATACGGTATGTATGATAATGATAATTTTTGTATCTCTCTGCGAAACGAGTGTTATTTAGTCATAATATGAATGAATTCATGTCTATGGTGTTTCTTGTATCTTACATTATCATGATATGCTAGTGAGCATATTTAAACTATGTCTTTATTTTACATAAAGGCTTAAACTACAAACGAGCGGAAAGGTCCTAAAATGAGAGGAATAAGTCGCAAAACGCAGCGTTGACAGGCTGACAAGCCTCCCAAAAGATAGTCCGACGATTTGGTGAAGATTTCTTCGGGATCTATTCTCATGCGTCTAGCAATGGGCGTCTTACGACTGTAATGATAATATCTTAATTTACCTTGGATATTTCTACTTGTTATCTGTTGAGAACGCCAAAATAATTTGTAATTGATAACATATAACATTTCTATGATCCATAATTAACGTTGCATATTTAATAAGTACATCAAGTAGCAAATAGTGAACAGACAAATACACTCGGAGTCAAAAAAATCGCAGCTTCGCAGCTCGGTTAAAATAATTTTCAACTTTCAATTTCCAAAAGTTAAGCATGAAACATCCTACCTAAATAATATTACGTAAAAATGTTACTTTACTATGTAATAAAAGTACGTGACCTTTTATTAGATATTAAATAAATTTCATAAACATAAGCAATCGTCTTAACACAATGTGCCAAAGACAATATTGTAAGAATACTCAATGTGAGCACTACAACTAGACTTTCTAGGATTTAAAAGGGCCAATATCAGTAAAAATTATGGCTTTCGCTATCCAGACGTTGAAGGACACAACAAATATTAACCGCAAGAAAATCACCCCGACAAGATGGCCACTACTCCTGAAGAAGCTGCTCAAGTGGTTGCACTACTGCAATCAGGTATGCGACAGTTTGATGTTGCACAGCAGCTGATTTACCGTTCGCCGGTTGTTCTAACGATTTCAAGAAACCGGGGGTTACGTATAAGGGCAAGGATCAGGACGTCAATGCTGCACATCAGAAAAAAACGACTGTTTAATCGTGAGAAATTCTTTAAGGAAATCAGTTCACAGGCAGGCAGGCAGGCACAACAGGCTCTAAACTGTTCGGAAAACCACCGTCGGTACATCTACGGTTAGGGGAAGGTTGCGAAAAATAATATTTCAGCCCACAAACCTACAAGAAGTGGGGACCTCTTGTAGGTTTGAGTTATTGCTCTTGCTCGCGAGCATGGCAAATGGACACTCACTCAATGGGGTGCTGTACTTTTCTTGGATGAGACACGAATATGTTTATTTGGCAACGATGGACGAAAGAGAGTATACAGTACAGAAGAGGAGGCGTACAATATGGTCAATCTTGCATAAAAGAAACCTGGGTATGGGGAGGTGGGTTATGCATGTTCTGGGGCGGCATGTCAGTAGACGGTAAAACATAACTTGAGCAGGGATAGCTGACTGCACACTGATACATATTGGAGGTCCTGGAGTCGCATGTGGTCCCATATGCGGGTTTTGTTGGAGAAGAATTCCTTTCGATGCATGATAACGCCCGTTGCCATACTGCAGTCATTGTAAGAGATTACCTTGAAGAGATTGGGATTCCCGTTATGCAGTGACAAACAAGAAGTCTAGACCTTAATCTGATTGAGCATCTCTCTGGGATGAACTCTAAAATGGCGAATTCGAGCACGAGATCCCGCCCCGATACAGACCCTACAGTTTATTTGGTCTATGAAAGACCGAATGGAAGATGTGATTCGGACAACATTTTAATCAATCAAATTTGTTTATTATTTTATTACTTTTTGTTTTTATTAAATTTGTTTTTAAATACAAATTCTTCGTCATTTCTCACTGTTACGTTTTTTTTTCTAGTTAATAACCCAGAAATATACCTATACCTACTTTTTTAAATCCAATAAAAGTTTAGGTAGGATGCTGTTAACTTTTGGAAATTGGAGGTTGAAAATTATTTTAACCGAGGTGCAATTATTTTGACGTCGAGTGTATTAACTAATTTGCCAATAGAAGTGTAGCAAAGTGTGCCAAGAGAATGGAAGTTTTGAATGAAATATTCTAAGGAATGTCATTTCTTCATACAAACTTTGGATCGTCGTTTCACCCCTTAGAGGATAAGTTTCAAAAACGCCTTTCTTAATGCACTCCTAGATATCATAAGGGACCTATGTATGTGTCACATTTCAAATATCTAGACCCAACGATATGGGTTGTGCGTTGATATGCCATACTCAGTTTCTTCTCTTATATGCACTTATTATATTCAGAAGACGACAATTTAAAAAATTCAATCTTTATAATTTCAACGTCCTTGGCATATAAATTTCAATTGGAAAAAACATAATATTATACAAAATTATCATAATTTTCTTAAGCTCATTGAACTTTTACTTAGCACAAACAAAGAAAGAAGGTTCAGGATCATCTGCTTATGCCTATTCTCAACTTAGATACGTATTATATCATGGTGAAGCAGTGCAATATATTGCTCGAATAGTAAGTTCTTACCTTATCATTACACATATACCATTTTTGCATGTTTTCATATAAAAATAGACAAATATTCGGAAAAATAAAACTTACGTATGATGTAAATATAAGAAATAAAAATAAATGTGTTTAGCACACTCGAGAATTAATACATATAATATATATTAAATATGCATATGATTTGCCTTCATTTATTACAAAAACAAATTAAATGTATCTAGTAATATACAACATATTTTTTTATTTATTTATTGTTTAATAAAAGGATAACATACAGATCCATACATACATATGTAGTACTAGCTGGTGTCCGCGACAAGACAAAGTCGCGCACAGGAGTAGCTTATATTAGCGTCGCGTATATCTTTATAATTTGTAGCATATGTATTATTCTAATCTATAAGCTAATTTATTGTAAAATTTAATCTATTCAGTAGTTTCTACGTGAAAGAGTAACAAACACCCATATTAATAGGATAAGTTATTTCTGTAGAATGATTCCGGTTTTTTAATCTAGTTGTCCAATTACAAAATCACTCCCCTCTATTTATAAGAATTCTTGATATTCTATGAAAAATAACAAAACATTAAATATAATAAAATAACAATGTATTGGTTGAAAGTCGATGGGTGAAAGCTAATCAATATGTGATTGCTATTATTCCACCAAACCAAAATAAACGAATTATATAACAATTGATTTCCTTATTATGCTCCAAATAGCTGACTAATACACAGATATTTTAAACCAGCTCTATGTAATGAAGAAAGCTGTGTTGTAAAAAAAAATTATTTTATTCTATATGTTATATGTATAGGTCTACTGTTGTAGTATGGCAGGCATGAAATTTCATACAACAAATCAGAAACATTATGTCACTTCTCTTAACTTTTTCATATTGAGAATATCGCAACTTTTCTCGGTGTACCTTGGCTTATGTGGATATGTATTGCAGTTATTGTGATACTACCGCCATGTTTGAAAAGCGTTCATTTTTCATAGCAGCTGGCACAATACGGTTCACGGGATTCGGTCGGCCACTTTGCCGCAGTGACTCGGGAGTTATCACGCCTTTTCTATTATTAGTTTTCACTCCATTAATTTTACTAATAGACGCACCATCCTTTGTTAAAATTCTCGATAGTGCTGTAGTAATAATATATAAAAGAAATATTATGATACATTTTCTTATTGACGGTAGATGTTGAGGGTCTACGTAGTTTAGTGGTTCATCGCGGGATCCGGAGTTTGATCCCCCATAGCAGCTAAATACTAAAACTAATAATAATAAATAAAACACATGAGTAGAACCTACTTATAATAATCTTAGCTGCCTTCGTTAAGTTTTGTAATCAAAAGTATATTAAAGTTCAGCCTGTAAGTATGAAACAATAACGCAGAGATATTAGAAGCTTTGAGTTACAAAAACGTGGTACGCATATGTTCTGTAATACTGAAAGTTGGCGAATATACGCCGCGCCGGCAAATATTAATAGGGTAGGTACGACGGCAACAATAGCCTAACTCATAAGCGACTAATCTTGGTAGCACGGCTGAAGTAACATGTGGGTTTATGGGAACAAGTTCCAACTTATTGTAACTTCATTAAAAGTAAGCGAGCGATCTTTGTATTATTTTTGAAAAATGAATATTAATATTTGTAATAATATCATATTATCTGTGACGTAAATAATTAAATAGATCCGCTATTTGCCTCAAAATTTATGTGATTGAGACATGTCAATATTTATGAATAATATTAAGACTAGAACAAATAGATATAGTAACTAACGAACTTAAAAAAGAACTGAAATCACTACTTAAGTACATTAGGCAGGGATGGTAACATATCACCCACGTAGCGCTGTCCTTTTCTAATGGTACTCAAGCAAAGTTTTGAGTCACGTTCCGTAATAGGGGCCTTATGGTAGTAGTGACTATCACAACTTATTTTGGAATGTTTTATCACGACAAATATAAATTGAGATTCATAAAAATATCTTACAAGTTGTAAACTATACACTTGATATTTGAGACGTAACTACTAACTATGAACTATACACTTAGTAAGACGAAAATGTTAAAACATAGACAACAAATGAATGTATATAGATTATAGTAGGACAATTATCGCGTTTGCTTCACTAATTTATGTTCGTTAAGGGCGGCTGGTTTCTATACCTGGAAGCAAATATGTGTTAGGCCTAACTTTTGTGTACTCTCCACTGAATCAATAAGTTGTCATCACGAATCTTAGGACCGATACTTTCTATGGACATGTCGCTCATTTGGAGCGACAGTGACACACATGTAAATCTGTTAACTTTACACCAGATCAAAATAAAGATTATTTCATAGTTCAAAACGGAATAATAATAATGCTACAAAGACTTTTTGCCCTCTATCGGACTTTTTTTTTTCACTGCCAACGCAGATGATTATGCATAGTATATTGATATTAATAAGTCATTTTCGCATATATTTGCAAATGTGTCACTGTTGACGCTCCAAATGAGCGATATGACACAAGGCGACGTTTTTTTCTGAAACTATTCACTGCTGCTCTGGGGTGCGTATTTAGATTTTGAATTAATGAAGACAGGCGAGAACGTAACATACTTGTATTGCGGATGATATCGTAGTCATGAGTTTCCATTGAGTCCATGGAAACCTTGAACTAATGCTTGAAGAACTCTGCAAAGTATTGCAACAAGTAACTCTAAAAATGAAAGTACTCGTGGACACGACGAAAATCATATCGATATACCAAGTACCACAATCATGTGAAGGTTGGAAATTATTGGTATTAAATACCTAGGACAAATTGTTGAACTAGGTCCAACTACTAGAAAAAGCTCAATGGACAGATCTAACTCTGTTAGATAATGTTCGAGTTACGCGGCATATTGTCGACTCATTTATGGCAGTGCCCAAGCTAAAAATCTTTATACGTGCATATATTTCAAAATGTCCCATGGTAATGCAAGCCCACCCACAAAGCAATGGAAATTTGTATGCTCTTAGTTTCTTTCTGTAATCGAATCGGAAAAGATGAATTCCGCAAAAGATACTAGGTCACCGACATAATCTAAAGAATAGCGAACCTTACGTGACAGTTTGCAGGACTGACGCTTTTGCCGGTTAATGTAGCATTGGTAGACCTCCATAAACTGATCGATGATGACAAATCGATGTGGCAAAGATACTTGGGAGAGGCCATATCCAGCAGAGAGCGACTCTCACCTGAAGTGATAATAATGAATGCTGACTAAAGGAATAAAATTTCCTTAAGGAGCTAAATCAAGCTACAAATTGAGTTAAAGTTGAACAACAACCTTTGTTATTTCATTCCACGCGATAATGGAACTACTTTGAAATAAATTGTAAAACTTTCATTAAAATGTTTTTTATTTTGTTATAACTTTACTTCTTACTAAATAACTACATAGGTACTTACTTATATATTCACTTTACTGTAATGATTTTTTTACTAATGGTACATTAAAGTGTATATATACAAATAAAAAGAAAACGAAGGTACTGTACACACAATAGTAGATTATATACCAAGGCTGACACTGATAAATGACAAATGATAAAACAGTGACTCAAGTTCCCTAACTATTTAGTAGTAGCTTAATAAATCCTAAGCGTATTGATGGATCCAAGGGTTAATTCTCCAGTAGAGCGAGAGAAAAATGAATTCTTAATTTAGCGCGGACTGTTTAAGAGAAGTTGTTTATGTTTATTTCTAAAGAGGATTTCTTTCTCTTTTCGCAACTACTGAGATAATCATAATTACTAGACATTATTTATTCAGACATTCTGCAGGTTATCACCTATAAAGATTTTAAAACGTTTTGTATTGGGACAGATTATCATAATGGACAGAAAATAGAACAATTCATCCTTGTTTTATAAAATGTCTCGACTAAGTGATCTGTGCAATTCAGAACATAATCTTTTTGGAATTCGTGTATCTATGAAATTAATTTTAATAGAATTTGAAGTTCATATTTTCCAAATTTAAATTTCATTTGTTACCGGAGATCATATTAAATAAATAGATATAATAGGTATTATCTCTAGTAACTAATGAAATTATTAATAATAAATAAAATAAATTATTATATAAAGAAACATTAAATTGAGTTTGCATGATATTAGATCGTGAACGTGCATAAAAAAATTGAATATATATAAATATTTATATATTTTTTTTTCAGCAGTATGTCTATAAACCTACTGTCCACTATTTTGTCCGTCTTCTAAAGCCGCTCAATTAAAACACGAGTTTACGGTATTTCTATTATTAGACAAGTATAGTGTAGAGTTCGCCTCAGATTTCTATTCTCGGCAAGAGTTACCCCTTCAACCACAACATCAGAAGGTCCTGTAGAAAACAGGATATAAAGGGCACATAATGATGTTCCTATTTGGCTCATAAAGCAAGGGAACACAGTGTTTTATGTATTATTTATGCTGTAAATGTTACGTACATTTTCCTTTTGGGCCTAACACGACCATTAAAATAATACAATGTTTCATATTACAATGGACGGGACTGTAATATTAGCTCGCATCTTTTGTTTCCTGAATACCCACACCATATGATGTCTTTATGAAAAGTTTTTATTAATATTACTTAATATTTTTTATAGTTTACTTAACAGAAGTGTAAGGTTTCGTATAGTTCATTCACTAGCTTGCTTTAATCATTACTTTATTATTGCATCAAATCTTTAGAAATGTTTGGATTGGATGGATTAGAAATGGGAAGAATAATATATATATAATATATATATATATATATATATATATATATATGTGTGTGTGTGTGTGTGTGTGTGTGTGTGCGTGTGGGTGTGTGTGGGTGTGTACTCAATATATATTATCATCATCGCCCGCCTTAGTAATATAATCTATATATAGTGTTTCTGATATACAATCACTTCGTTGAGATTTTAACTCATTTTTTTTAGTTAGTTGCTAGGTCATTTTAACAGCGAGAGCATTTAGCATTCCCATGGGAAAAACTAGGACAACATGAGCAAAACTGCGAGCGGGAAGTTATTAAAATGACAATGTTTTCCAGCACAGCTCTACGTGCAAACAACGATGTTTTGTCGTAACATTGTCCGTACGTATATTGTAGAGTAACTTTCTACCGATATCCGCTAAATATTTTTGTTGCTTTAATTTTTTGGTTTTATCGGGAAGTATTACTTCATTTCGGTTTTTAGAGTTGTTGCCCGATTAAAATCATTAAACATTATTAGATTTTTACTGTAACCCATATATCGATTTTAATTGACATGGGCCGTGTAGATAAGTAATCATTTTCTTAACCTGCAAATTAACAGGAAACTTGAATTTTAATGAATTTTTTGCAATATATCAATTCGTACTCTAAAGAAAACACTAACTGTTCGCATGCTTTCGTCGCTTAAAGTAATCCAATGTGAAGTTGCATCTATCACAATTCAATTAAATGTAAAAGAAGATTTAAAGTTTTTGGGTCATATCGACAATACCAACAAAAATCCGCGAAATTTTATCTTATTGCTCTTATCTGAGCAACGTAGTATCGCGGGAAAATTCCGGGGCAAGTGGCATGGACAAAAGAAGGGAAAGAGATAATCGTTTCAAATCGATATTTTCCATTTATGTCCATAAAAAAAATACTATAAGAATGTTATTATATTTCTTATTACGCGTAGTCTATAATGTCGTGCTACTACCGCTTATTTAATAAAAGTCGTTTTTGGGTTACAGGAAGACAAATTCTTGCCTTTTCTTCCCATTCTTCTAAGCTATTGTATAGCATGTAGCTTGAAAGCAATCTAAATAATTTTATATGTAGTACACACTTGATTCTCGTCTTTGCAAAACGAGCAGTTTAGTTCTGTGTATACCTACACGAGGCGTTAAGAAATTATTTTCATCGAGAAAATTAAAAACATACATATTGTCCAAGCTCAATGTGTTTAACACATATTCGATTACTTATTTAACTCACACACTTTTGCTTATTAAATTAATTTACGAAAAACCACGAAGAATTATTAAGTTGATTGTTGTTATTGTATATTTTCTTATTAGTGCTTATAGTATTATTATTTCCGTGAATAATAATTAATATTCAAAAATAGTTGAGATCAGTTTCGTGATTGCATAAAATCACTGTTGTATTGAATTTATACTAAAAAAATTGTGTTTTATGGTATATGACCACATATTACGGAACAAGGGCAGGTAGGTAGGATATTGTAATATCGACATGTTGGTGGTGACGAAGGCGGTCGCAGCTAGGAGGTCAGGGCAGCTGCCGAGCACGTGAGCCCGCACCGGGGACCATTCATAAGCAGGGCGGCGGCTGCGCGCGCACCGATCGATAGCGCGGCGGCGGCGAGCAGTGCCCGGCCTTCCGCGCGACGTTTCGCACGCGTGTCTTTTTGCTCGCTGCTCGCTGCGAGCTCATGACCGCCCCCCACAGATGACGGAGTCCCGCACCCGGCCACGACCCACCGTTTGCCCAGCCCGCCCCAGAACGAACGAGCGCGCGCTGCGACGCCCAACCAGCTTGGACCGCACGACGACAAGGTAATCGATACCGCAGACCGCAGCTTGGATGACCGCTAATCGGGAACCCAGCACGGATGTCGAATGAGATTCATCGGAACACACGTGTTCACTCTGCTACCATTCCGCTGTTATCGAAAAAATATATACATAGTTAAATAGTGAAGGCTGTATAAAATATGGTCCTTGACTGACTTAAAAATATCAATAAAGTGACACATTTAAATTACTATATACAATCCCACCAAATTCTTTAGTTTGAATTGCTCGTAATAGTTGTGATTTGAGTTTTATGTTATCATTTACATTTGATTTGAAACGTGATAAAGTTACAAATACGTGACCCGTTTTCATTTGTCTCGTACTGTAATCTCCCTACTTACTGGTAGGCACTAGCTTCAACTGTAATATTTTCCGAAATTGTACGTACAAACTAGATGTATCTAATATTTACAAAATTACTAGAATTATTTATGAGAATAGTAGTGTCTATAGGGATCAAAAAGACTCACATGATTGTTGTTCATATAATCATGTTAGTTTTTAATCTCTTAAACTGTTTTTAATAATCCTTATTTTTTTTAACATCGGTGGTTGTTCAGTTTTCTGTGCCCTGGGTTTCAAATTTTGAGAGGATCCTAATAAAAGCTAATAACACTAATAAAATAAGCACGACTTCCTGTTATTTCCTTTAATATCGTATATGAAATAATATCTGATATTGTTTAATTACAAGGGCATTTGACATTTAACATTTGACATTTCAAAGCTTTTTATATTCGCGCCAATAATCAACAAATATATTGTATATATTTATATTAAGTATGTGTTGGATAATAGACTGTCAGCAGCATGTCAAAGTTTACAGCTTAACTTCGAAAACACTCTCTATTACATATTGGATAAAGGCGATCCAACATGTTTAGCCTGACGTGCTATCGTGTGTAAGTACACACATTGTAGTAAAAGTTTTACAAAAATCTTTTGTGCGTTTAGATCTGTACAATGTTTATATCCAGTGAATGAAAAAAAAAAATAACAAAAATTAGGCAAAATCTATAATATCTTTACGTAATAAAGTAATTCTGAGCCAACTTAACTAACTAGACATGAACATATTGTTGTAATGCCTAATAATGAGTTTAAAGGTGTCCTTGAATTTCAAAGACATTGATGTCATATTGTGTAATACTATTAACCATAGATTTAGATCGGAAGCAGGCGCGGCCGCCGCCGTAGCGCATCGTTAGACACTGCTCATCATCACAGGTCATATTCGTCCCCACCGAGGGGCACAAGCCTACCCTAATTATATAACTGTGACTAGGCCTTAGCCAAGCACGCTGGTTCAGTCTCGATTGGTCGACTTCTCATTCAGTTTTAAATTTCTGCGCAGGTGAATTTAGTTTGCCTCACGGTGTTTTCATTAATCGTAGGAGAATCAGATAAATATACATACGAAATTGGAAAAATACATGACAAAATCAAACCTTCGACTTACAATTTGTATATCCAGCAATTAAATCTTCACGTTGTAGGATATATAGTTTATCCAGTCTGGTTCAGTTGCGATTGTCACAAAGCTGAAAAGGTGGCGGAAAATTAAGAGATATACTCTACGAGTAAAAGCACTATGAAGGAATATCGTATCATATCGAATATCGTCAACAAACTGCGATTATTACTTTTGAAGACCCAGAAACTTGTATGCAATGTTGTCATCATAATCTAGTAAAGTTTTCTAATGTGTGTGTAATATTTAAATTGTGTGTATTAATTATTGTGTTGAGTAATTGACCATATTAACGTAATTGCTAATAACTTTGGTATTTTTACGTTTTTTTGTATGTTTTCTATATTACGAATTGTCATTTAATCTGTGAATGCTTAAAATGTGATCTTTCTGTGACATTAGAATCTTGTTACAAAATTGGCTTAATATCCTACCAAAAACAAAATTGTAAAAAAGAGTTAAGTTTTATACAATAATTATTCTTGGCTGTGGGCTTCGTCGCAAAAAGAATGGACATCTAAATGAGTGCCAAGTTCTATGCAAAATCGAAATATGTATTTATAGGAATGAAATAACATTATGAACAAGTATTAAACTCTATTTAAAAATGCTGTTATTTAAAACTGCGAGATCTTAAAGTAAGTTAGATTTGACTTGACCAGTTTTTATGAGAATTAAAATGTTTGAATAACTTTATAAAATAACTGATGTAATGAAAAATGCATTCCACTCCAATCTACATTTCGTATCTAAACCGTAAATTAAGTCGCAGCTAAAAGCAGTTTTGATCTGGATTTCCTGATTTCATATTTAAAACAAAATCGAGCTATAATGTTTCTTTTATTACGCATTGAAAAAAAAATAAACTTACCTATTTTACACTAGCTTCGCAAATCAAAGATCAAATATTGTAAATAATAATACTACAAATATTTTCGTAATGAATATTTTATTTATCTGAGAAAGAAAAAAAAAATTTAGAACATCTGAGAAAAAAAATATAGGATAGTTATTATTTGACCTCAGCGTCAAGAGGTATGTGTGGTATCTGATCGATACCACCGTCCGTATGACGATATACGAGTATTTGAGGACCTATGTCCATCCCACCACTACTACCTCCTAACACTGGAAACCACCATCCATACACTTCGTGCTGCAAACATTATTTGTTTATTAAGTAAAAGTTTATATTGTTTATAAGTAAAGTAAAATATAAACATTTAAATATAGCAAAAATTATATATTTAATATGAGATCGATATCAAATGAAATACAGTTTTTAATCAAAATATAATAAATATGACTAATAATAAATAAAGAATGAAGAACAAATGTTATTACTGAAAATCAAGTAAAATTCATGTTACCTTAAATGCTTAAAAAAGATTTATTTATTATTTTTGACGATATCAATGCAAAAGAGTAATTTACTATGGAGATATAAAAATCATAATATATTTCCCGTTTTATTTCTGCAAAAAATCTGTTTTTTGTGAATACAACAAAGAATAAGTAAATTGGAGCAAATATTAAAAAAGAATACATAGAAGTTAGATATACAGCATGAGAAATCAATCTGCCTCTCTCTCTATCTCTTATATATATATATATATATATATCTTATATATAGATGCGTATCTCAACTTACCTAAAAACTGTTCATTTTTCCAGCTCGAGTATTTTTCACAAACACGTAAACCTCTTACAACAATCATCATCAATCAAATGCAGATCGTTGGGCATAGGTCTTTCTCAAGAATTATCGACGATTAGTTAATTAGGCTATAATTACCAAATAAAATAAGATATAAAAATATCAAAGGTCAATATAAACAATCTAACTTCTAATCTAAAACTCTTAAGTCTTAATTTACATAATTATAATACTAAACAAATTAAAAAATTTACTATAATAAATATGATTAAAATATGTGTTGAAATACTTTGTTTAATAATTAGTCAGTCCACCATTAATTTTGATTACTAATTGTTATTTGTTAGTTCATAAATTTTAAATAAAAATTACTTTATCACGGTCATATACTATAAAGAGCATATAAATTAAGAGCATCTCTGAACTTATTATTTAAAGAAATTCATATATTGCCCTTAGCAAATAAGCACATTCATGAAAATTTAATGTATGTTCGTAAGAACTAAATACTAATTAAATTTTTAAGTTTATAAATTAAACACGAGAAATAAAAATGAGTGTCGTTTCAACTATAGGCTGAAGAAAACAAAGACTGTTTTATGAGGAAATGCATAGCTTTATACAATAAAGCAGCGTCGGACTGGCCATACAGTCGAGATGGCATTTGCCAACCGGGCCCCAGCCTGCGCGGGCCCCCCACAGGCCTGGGTTGCGGGTATACGGCAGGGCACGTAGCACAGGGGAAACGCTGCGCGGGCCCCCTGTGCTACAGTTGCCCGCGTGCATGTCTCGGAAACTATGCATCGTACAAAAAAGGTGTCTCGGGCCTCAGAATTGCGATCAGCCACCCGGGCTCTTTCGGCCCAGTCCGACCCTGCAATAAAGTTCTACAAAATGTTACCGATTTGTCTTTGCAAATTCTTAAATCAATTTTCAAAAATATTCTTATATAAACAAGATTATTATATTGTTCAGGATTATTTAAATGATAACAATGCTTGGGTTTAATTTTAATAACTCAGTTGTTACGTTGCTAAATCTAATTTACTATTGTGATACAATGACATTAGTTTTTATAAATATAATGTCAGCTTCTTTGAACTTGTAAGTTGTAAAAATACAAGGAGATAAAAAATAACCCTTGCTGGTTTTTTACAAGTTTTTATATTAGCTTCACTTGTAACTATGTAAGAAAATCTTGGAATCTTAATTTGACCCACTTCCCGGTCTCCGATTGAGCTGAAATTTTGCATGCACGTGTAAGTCGGATGACAATGCATGGTTATGTGTGTGACGTCATTTTAAATCCAACATGGCGGCATTACCAAGATGGCGGATCAATTATTTTTAATGCACCCCTACAATATGGGTATCAAATGAAAGGGCTTGCAAAGAACACCTCGATAAATAATGTGTCGTCACTCTTAATCCAATATGGCGGACTTTCCCAAGATGGCGGACCAATTATTTATAATGCACCACTACAATATGGGTATCAAATGAAAGGGTTTGCTAAGCTTGGTTTTTTAGTCGGAAATTAAATTAAAAATATTTTTTTTTTTAATTTTCGTAATCAAATTTGGATTTTAAAGAAAGTGCAAAATTTTTATTTTTAAAACTGTTAGATAGTGAGTGAAACTTGATCAATTCTAATTTGACAAAAGGTTAAAACCATTAATATACAGGAAATCAATACTAAATATAAGAAAAATGGTTGTAATGATATAGCATGATTTATCCATAGGAATAAAAAAGTTATTTGCTTTACCTAATATTTTTATGAGTAGCTTTGGTGTGTATTACCCATAAACGTTAGGCTACTCTCCATAAAAACTGTCTGATTTTGTCCCACAATTTTTGATTAAACTAATACTATACTATTAGCTAATACTATTTAGCACTAATTATATAATAATATTTTCTTCTTTCTCACTTTTTCTTATGTTATCCATAAGAATAAGAGATTTTCATAAAAAATATGAAAAGTATTTTGACATTTGCAAATCGTGCTTGTTTCCAATGTCACTCATCTGCATGTTGCATAGAATTTTTATTTGAAAATTGCTACCCAATCCTATCTTGATGGCCAGCCTGTTCAGAGCCATACTTTGCATGTGGCGGCCCTCAATGTCGTCCTTGGACTATTTCCATTGCGACTAGGTAATTGCGCTGCATCACGACAGCTCCCACGCCCCACCCCCCCTCCCCGCACCACAAACACGTCGTATCAAGAACACTGAATCTCGTACTTAAATTTTCGATTAAACTATACTTAGCCTCAAGGCGACATCGAATGTGGGCTATGAATCACATGACATTTTTAAGATTTGGTAATCCTAATTTGGAACCCTTCAGATTTCAAGACTTAAAATCTAATAACGCTTTGCTTTGCAATGTCCATTTCCGAATGTTTCAATGTAATATACTATACATACATATTGAAATGAAAGTTGGTTATATTTATTTAACAAATGATAATATGTTATAATGAGATAGAATAATACACGTACGTCATAGATGTTTTGAAAACAAGTAGGTACTTTCTTGTTCATTAGAAAACTAACAGTTCGGTTTAGTTTTTTTGTATCACACTAAAGATAATATGGGTTTTCCGCAACAAAAGACAAACTACTTAGCTATACTGCAAATAAATCTGTTCGTATAAAATGATTAGCGAAATTGAAGAAAACATAAGTATCCTCCAATCTGGAATGCGACATCAGTAGGTTTAATCAGAGGGTAAGTTTACTGTGGGAGGAGAAGAAACTTATATTTAATATTGTTTGTGGCTAGGTGATGCATCGACGATGAGTCGCCGCGCGCGGCCGTGACATGGGAGCGCAGGCATGGGCTGGCGCGCCGTGCAACCGCCGCACATCGCCGCCGGCTTGCTCCTGCTGCTGCTAGTATACCTGCCAGGTTACCCACACATGACATTATTCTTAAGGATAGTCAGCTTCTCTATTGTAAATTTATTCCAGATTATAGCTTTTGTGCCATTATCTTAACAACAAGATAGCAGTTATTCTTGTAAGTAGATTAAACAATTCTGATTTCGAAATAATAGTAAGTTGTTTCTTAATAAGTTAATCACAATTTCTCTGTTTGTAATTTTATTTGATAACTCTCTAATAAAAGTATATAATTGCAACAGTAACCTGCCACCAAGACCATCAAGATGCTGTGCACATCACAGCTATCCTCGGCGAAAGCGTGGTGTTCAATTGCCAGGTGGACTTCCCCGAAGATATCCCGGTGCCGTACGTGTTGCAGTGGGAGAAGAAGGTAGGCGAAACGGTACGACGGCCCACACTCCACTCTTACAATACAACGCTGCTCACGTTCCGTGTGTGTTTCTGTCCAGTAGAAGGTCGGCTCGTCTCCACGACGCGCCCCGCAGACTGTAACGTATATTGACGTGCGGTGTCCTCGCGACATCTTATTGTCCGTGCTAGTGGTAAAAGGGCGCCGCGGGCCGGAGACGCCCCGCCTTCGCCCCGCGCGCGCCCTCGCACGCCTTTTGTGTACTCCGCCTTCGCCCTGTCGCGTATTGCCTCGCGTGCGAACGTCGCCCAACCGACCGGTCGACTTTACACCACAGTGACAAAGACCTTCAAAACGAGTCCGAGAGAGCAGCAGATCCCCGTTAGAGAAACATACACTTACACTGCCACTTTACATTTAAAATAAGATTTCTTTTCAATTTGAATCTTTCTTTTTTTGGGTGCACCGTTTTCCGAGATAGTATCGGAGCACTGTCGCTTTCGGCTGACACGGGGCACGCGCACTCCCTCGCGCACTGGCGGCGGTTCTGTCTGTTCCTCTCTTCCTGTGGCTGTGGGCTATTCCCACGCTCTATCAGCAATCGTAGTTCCATGTATATTTAATAAATAACCTACTCCTAAAACCTAGCTGTATTTTTGCACAAATAGGTATTACAAAGCATGGCGTAGATAGTTTTTCATTTTTTTACTTTTTGCATGCAACAATATTCTTAATGTTGTGTTGTATCCTTATCGTTATTAAGCTTTTCTATACTATTTTTACCTACTTTTTCAAACAACTTTAAAATAATATTAATAATTAAGCAGTATAAATATCTGACATTTAACTGCAGTATAAATTTTTGAACATTTTAGTCCATGATGTATGATCACTCCGTCCTGGCATGCTTGATGTAGAAAACTAGAACCGTATAGTTCGCAGTCGCATTTTCTTGCGACAGCCATCTACGATACGATAATATAAGCGGCGCGGCGTATGACCGCGATATTTAAAATATCATTTGAGATTGCTGTCACAGGATAATTGTCACATCGAACTCTGTATACCAGCTGTGGAGTAGTAGATGTAGGAGACGTTGTAGCGTCAAATTTGTTAAGTAGGTACATTTCATGTAGATTGTTCGTTGTTCATATGGCTAAACATACGAACCCGACTGCAAAATTTGAAGTCAACAGTTATTGTACTGATTATATAATTTCAATTATGTTGTAAGTTGCACGCGGGTTCGATGGAGTCTTTCCTCACGCACGTAGAGCTCACTTACTGAAGTAATTACTTAATGGTAGGGACAAGATATTCCGATCTACATCTGGTACGAGAGCTACCCAACGCACAGTGGAGAGGGCTACGAGGGCAGGGTGTCGCGAGTCGCGCCCGACTCCCCGTACGGCGCAGCTAGCCTCAACCTTACCAACATTCGGGAATCTGACCAGGTATTTGTAACGTCGTATCGGGTGCATCATCTCTCGGCTGAAGTGATGATGCGTAATGCCAGACTAATTTCATATCACGCAATTTATCAGCCTGACTAACTAAAAGGGAACATCGAAAGTACTTTGTTCATACACTTTTACGGTACCTATTATATTGTACTCTGCTTTGATAATATTTTGTGACGCAGAGACTTTTATACGTCTTTTAGTATTAAAATACAACCCTTTGACAAATCACAACTTAAGAGCTTTAATTTTGATAAACCAAATTATTTTTACCATATCAAGATTAGTTTTATTCAGTATTACCATCAGATGACGGCAAATCCATTTCTTGTACGGCAGGGCTGGTACGAATGTAAGGTGGTTTTCCTCAACCGATCCCCGAACCAACACAAGAACGGCACGTGGTTTCATCTGGATGTGCATGCACCACCACGCTTCTCCATCACACCGGAAGACATTATATACGTTAATTTAGGTAAGGATTTCATTTTTCTCTCTTATCCCTGATGTTTGGTTTGTTCATTTGATCTCTCAACACCTTGTAAAGATTAAGCACCTAAACAAGTTTGAGAACGGTATGAAAGGTTTTAAACAATTAAATAATTAAACTATTTATAAAACTCAAACTTTAAGGTGAAGTCATTTTTTAATTTTGCTACTAGACTACAGATTTTATTTAATTTCTTTGTGGTGTCAAAACCATACTACGATGAGCATGCAATGTTATGAGCGTAATCCAGAAAATATTTAATGACTTGACCTTCAACAATCAAACAATGAAGTAGAAGTTTTCAAATTGATTGATCTCAATCAATATTCAATACATTTCAACGCAACCAATCAGCCATATCATTTTGCAGGCGATGCAATCATTCTCAACTGTCAGGCGGAGGGGACACCCACCCCGGAGATCCTGTGGTACAAGGACGCCAATCCCGTGGAGCCGTCGGGCACTGTGGGTATCTTCAACGACGGCACCGAACTGCGCATCAGCAACATCCGGCACGAAGACATCGGCGACTACACGTGCATCGCGCGCAACGGCGAGGGGCAGGTGTCGCATACGGCACGCGTCATCATCGCCGGCGGCGCCGTCATAACGGTTATACTCATATTTTTTCAGAAACTACTAAATAAATAGAAGGAATCAACTAAAACTAAACACTGTTTACTACAGTAATAATTCGCAACATTTTTATTTCTATAAATATTTTCATTTCTATGTCGAAATAAAAAAAAATACAAAAAATTCTTCAAACTTACTTATTTTCATATACTTGAGGATTAGACACGTGATCTTATATTACTTTTGGGTCTGGATTTTATATTACTCAAGAAAATTGGTAAATTATTAAGGACTTCCTGTCTATATCGAATTTGTGTTCTTTTCTTAATACTTCTGTAACTACATTGTTAGTATTAATCGGATTCATTAATACTAGTAATGTATTTAATTTCTATAATCGCTACTCCATTATTAAAAAGTCAAACTGTTAAAAGTTAAAGCGTTATCTGTCGCAATATTTTCAGTCTTATATTTATTATAATTTATTCCGTTAACACGTGATCACAATCGTTGCGTTAGTGTTCTTATAAATTCATTGCTCATAAATTCTATTATGTTATAGAAATCATCAACGTCAAATGTAGAAGAAAACAGGGTGTTTTTCGTTCTGTAAAAACATACCAGAACAAAATATGTTTTCGTGAAAATCCATTGCTTCCTGTCCCTATGTTATCCTCTTATATAAATTATTTAATAAGAGAAATATAAATGTTGAAATAGCTATAAAAATAGCCAGATTATTTAGTGTTATCAGACATCCAGCAAATAAATCTCATGACCATTTAGAAAAAAAACCGGCCAAGTGTGTGTCGTACTCACGCACAAAGGGTTCCGTACCATTAAAAGCGGCTTACGATTTACGAGGTATTAAAAAAAGTACTTACTAGATCTCGTTCAAAACAATTTTCGTTGGTAGTTTTTTTAGCAATGTACATCATATGTTTTTTTAGATTTTTCATTTTCTTATTTATTAGAAGTTATTTAGATTTAAGTTAGATAGATAGAAGTTATTTTTATTTATTTAGAAGTTAGAGTGGGGGGGGGGGACCTACTTTTTTCCACTTTGGAAGCGCCTGTCACGCAAACTATTAGGTTTAGAAAAAAAATATTTCAGAAACCTCGAAATCATTTTTGAAGACCTATCCATAGATACCCCACACGTATGTGTTTGATGAAAAATATTTTTGAGTTTCACTTCTAAGTATACCCAACATTTATTATTATTTTTATATTTTTGCATCAAAATCTTAATGCGGTCAACAGAATACATCTACCTACCAAGTTTCAATAGTATAGCTCTTATAGTTTCGGAAAAAAAAGGCTGTGACATACGGTTGTTTTGCCATTTGGCTACGGAACCCTAAAAAAGTCACAGGGACACGACTAAAGATTTTCTTCATTTCATATTGTAAGAAGTATTCAAATTGAAACTGGACCAGTTTTGGAAAAATAAACAGATTCTATAAAACGTTGATTTTGCTTTTCATTCGTAGGTATTTTCTGTCCAATCTGTTGACCCTATTCTACAAAAGAGTTTGAGCATGGCGCGCAATAGATTTTATAAATACCTATTTTTAAATATTAGCTGGTAAATAATAGAAACTGGATTAATAGTTCGTCCGCTTCCATATTTTAAGTTATTTTGAAAGTTAACCCTACATTGTATTAAAAATGTTAATGGCCAGCGTATGGTGGTAAGACCATAATTATAAAATTTTAAACATGAACGCAGATGCCGCCAACGAACCAAACGAAACTGGAGGGGGAGAAGGTGCAGTTCTCGTGCGAAGCGAAAGCGTTGCCCGGGAACGTTACCGTAAAATGGTTTCGCGAAGGCGCGCCTGTGGCGGAGGTGGCGGCGCTGGAGACGCGCGTCACCATCCGCCGCGACGGCGCGCTGCTCATCAACCCTGTGGCTGCCGACGACTCTGGCCAATACCTGTGTGAGGTGTCCAACGGCATCGGCGACCCGCAAAGTGCTTCCGCTTACCTCAACGTCGAATGTACGAATGATCAACCCTACCTGTTTGTTGTAACAAATATTTTTTTAGGGTTAGGGTAGGGTCCGTATCGCGTACCCAAAAAAAAAACTTGTTGGGTACAAGGTAAAAGTATATATATATAAAAAGAAGTAAAAAATCGACGCAATCAAAAAATACGACCTTTTATGCTTCATTTATGCCCTTATATTTAGACACTTATAGGGGAATCAAAGCTTTTTGCATTCTTCCAGTTGACTAATAAACATGAAATTAGGCATGAATCAATTTCATTGAGTACATGTTAAGAGATAACTTAGCTTTCATTTCATCCGCCGGTAAGTGATGATAAAGAAGGTGGAAGCCAACTTCACCTGGGCTCTTCGGCGACCGAGGATCTAGCTGTCTCAAATGTGTCAAAACAGTTATGTGTTATAATAGCGACAAAGTTAGGTACTACTGTAATACTTAGCTAGCCAGGCGGATATAGAAGCCCTACCACCAACCAAAACGAACAGAAGAAGACCCTTCTGAACTCTACCTCTAAGCTATATAAATACGACGAATAAATTAAAAGAAAAACTGAATGTTTTCTTCATCAATGGCTTCACTTAATTGCTGACTTATGATTCAATTTTCATTCAACTAAAAATCTTTTCGATAGTTTTTTGAACGGCCAGTTAGTTCAAAAACATTTTCGATAGACTGTTTATAAATTGTTATCTCATTCTCCTCTGTGAAACTCGCGTTTTGCTACACTTAAAATTCTTTCAGCACCAATAAAGCGTTATAAATTTCAGCATTGAACTGTTTTCAAACAGTCCTTTTCACTTCTTTGTGTTTCTTTTTTGCAGATCCAGCCAAAGTGACATTCACGCCAACTGTACAATACTTGCCATTTCGCTTGGCAGGAGTGGTCCAATGCTACATAAAAGCCAACCCGCCCCTCCAATACGTGACATGGACGAAAGACAAGAGGCTATTAGAACCTTATCAAACGAAAGATATTGTAATTATGAACAACGGTTCACTTCTATTCACGCGAGTTAACCAAAACCACCAGGGGAGGTATACGTGTACGCCGTATAATGCTCAGGGAACTCAAGGTTCATCAGGTAAGTAATTGCAGTATAATTCAGTAAGTATGAGATAAATCAGTCAAATGCTTCATGCTCCACAAACAAATTTACTTATGTATGATACTTGTAATACGAGTATGAAAAGTTATTTGTTCCTTAGATTTTTATTTAATTTTATGTCAATAATACTAAATTGTACTGGCTAATTTTGAAAAAATCTAATAATAGATTTCTACGTTGGATGTTAATACGTAGTTATTAACAGATAATAAAGTCTACTGAGACTTAACAAAGCAAAATGTAAAGTATGCAGTTGAAATAATAGATTGGGATCTATGCTCGGTGGCTGAATCGTTAACGTGTCAACATAGTTTGTTGAAGATGCGGGTCCAGCCCTAGTCGAATATTCTGTTTGCGTTTTTTTTTATAGGTATACGTTTTTTTTTTTATATTTCACATGTTAATAAAATGCAGTCACAAATACAAATTTTGAAAAAGTTGTATATAATTAGCACCACAAAAAACTAACAAGCAAGATTGGCAAAAGCTACAATGCGAAAGTTCTTCTGCAGGTCCAATGGAAGTTTTGGTGAGAAAGCCTCCCGTATTCACAGTAGAACCAGAGCCGTTATATCAGCGGAAGGTAAGTGAACAACATTCTTAAGATATGAAATTGAAAAATTAACCAATCAATTACGTTAACTGGGCCAAAATATTAAAAAAATATATATAGACGTATTGTAATACAATTCTTTCCCCAAAACAATAGGTACTTTTGCATACATATGTTAACCCACCAAAATTTGGATATTAAATTTTCCTCTTGGTAACTAGTCAGTGGATTAATGATACGGGAAAATAACGATATAATGTTACGTGACATCAGGTAGGTGAGTCTGTTGAGATGCACTGTGAGGCGCAAGAGGCCGAGGGGACACAGCGACCCAGCGTCGTGTGGCGGCGGCGAGACGGGCTCCCTTTGCAGAAGGGCCGCGTGCGCGCCGTCGGCGGTAACGTCACTATCGACACGCTGCGTCGCCAGGACTTCGGCATCTACCAGTGCGTCGCGTCTAACGAGGTGAGCGGTGCTTGGCACGTGCTACGTTGACAGGTTACACCACCAGGATTTCCCCGTGTATCAGATCGTCATATCCAACAAGGTGAGACCACAGCATTCAGCAAACATCATTTTGACAGAACATTTACCAGTGTATCGCCAGTGATTAGTGTGGACCAGTGATTAGATCTCGGCGTTCGGCAAATGTCACCTTGATAGCTTACGCTACCAGAATTTCACATCAGCATCGTCATATGGTATGAATGTGAACAAGGTGTGATCGCAGCGCTTGGCAAATGTGACAGGCTACACCACCAGGACTTAGGTTTCAACAGTGCGTTACGCCTAACCTCCAACAACGTGAGACCCAGCACTCGGTTAACCTCGAGTCAACATGCTACGTCGTCAAGACTACGACAACTACCATATCGTCGTGTCACACTAGGTGACATCGCAGCGCTCGGCAAATGAAACATTGATAAGCTACACTAATGAGGTGAGTTAGACTAAGCTATTGGTCAACCTCACGTGGGCATCATATCTAGCTATCTCCTAGTGCGACCCGAATTACCATGTGGTACTTACAGTCCTCGACTAATGTCATGTTCACAAGCTAAACTTCCAGGGGTACTCTTGAAATTCGACTAAATACAATCACGTATATACAAATAAAAGATCAAAAATAACAATACGAATATGGCGTTAGAAAAAAAAATGTTAAGCCCGACTTTAATTGTAATATTAGATAACTGTAAGTTCCCTTATACATTTTCGTAGACTTAACATTTATTTACAAAACAATAATTATTAATCCATAAAAAATTGCCTACACATATATATTTTTTCAAGTAATCATTTACTTTGTAAAAATCGTTTTTATAAGAGTATTTTTAACATTTGATTTAATTTTAATGATAATTTAGATTAGTAACACTTGACATAACATTGAACTTTGTTTCAAGAGAAAGACATTGGAATCGGCATGATTATTTATGTGGTTTAGCAGTCTAACACATTGTTTTAATAAATCTACATTAGATTCAAATTATATTGATCTTAGTTTTTTATTATTAACATATATGTTTTAGTTTAGTTACATTCAGTGAAGTTAAATGGTAGTACAGCTTCAGCCTCCGTTAAGTTTTAATATACTACTTTTATGTAGGTCACAGAAATATTGTACCAACACTAATCTACAATGTTTCAACCAAACCACATGATTCCACTAGATACATGACTTACTTAAACTTCAAAAGTGTAGAGGATGAATGAACAAGGTTTCAATTGATTGCAAATATCCTCAAACTACGATCATATGCATTTAGGATCTATCAGACATGGGTTATTAGTGCGTGTACTTTGCACCGCTCTGTACCTTTTGGCTTGTTATTAAGCTACCAGCTACCTTAAGGCTCAAACAAACAGATAGTATTTCACTGCACTTCGACTTCTAAATTATAGTATGAGTGTAGATAATAAGACTGCAAACGAACAGGGTAATCTGATTGTCCAGTGCGTGTGCAATCAGCATGCATTTTCAATGAGAGCAATCTGTCTATCAAGTTCAAATTGAGTTCCTGCTCGATTGGTTTACAGTGTTATTGCATTAACAGCAAATGTAAATTTGTCGTCAGAGTGCAGCTAAAACGCAGTGTGTTTGTGTAGAGCCATAGATAAGTCGAAAACGGCTTCAATTAACTAAGCCCCAATACACGGTCAGGTGGCTACGATCGTAGCGGACACGCAGCTAGTGATCGAGGGCACGCAACCGCACGCGCCATACAACGTGTCCGGCGCCGCCACCGAGTTCCAGGTGGCGCTGCGATGGCAACCCGGGTACGCGGGCGGTCCTGACTATAAGCAGGACTACACCATCTGGTACCGCGAAGCCGGCTACTCCGAGTGGACCAAAGTGCCTGTCACGCCTTCCGGCGCTACCACGGTCAGTCTGAATATGATCTGGACGCTATATTTACGTCGCTTATTTATATAGTTTCTTAAGGCATGTAAAATGGAGGGCGAAAATACTACGAATATCAGAGCGCTTCTCAAAAACACAATTACGATAAACGGTCCTTACTCTTCTTTTACTACGAGTACATCCATTAGAAGAAAGAGAAAGATGTCTAAAACCTGCACAACACTGATAATCTTCATCCTGAATTCATTGATCAATTAAGATTAAGGATATTTAATCGTTATTATTAAACCTGTTTGTCTACTATACCAAAAGATGATCTAAGATTAGCTTCTTTTCAATAACAGCCTTCCACGGGCTAATGTGATTTTCGTTATGCGAAATTTGAATTCCCACACTCTTGCAGTGACGGCAAGAATCGCAGGGCAACCTGTTTACAGTTTCAAAGAAAAATATATACGTGTTTCTAAGCAGCGTGGTTGACTAGGAACTTAGATTATTCATATATACCACAATCATGTGTATTACTTTTTTTTAATATATATCTTTTACTTTAGGTAACTATAAATAGGCTGCAACCGGGAACAACGTACGAATTTCAAGTGAACAGCAAAAACACCATAGGTGAAGGAATGATGAGCAAAGCTATCACAATCAGAACATTAGGTAAGCATACGAACATCGTCTTATGATGCACTTCATGGTGAAGGTTGTTGTTAACTAATCATTATTCAGGAGGTCATGGTTTTAAAAATGTATGATGGCAACGAATTATCATGAATATCTATTAACATTACCTAATTTTCTTTAGCACAAACATTCTTACTCTCGACTACTGTACAGTACCTACCAATGAGTTCAATAGAATTCGACGTAATTAATTTTGACTCTACGGGATTTATTAAAAAGAAAACGACGCACTCGAAAAAACCAAACATAATATTGTTAAATATCTCTCTCTATGTAATAAATATAATAATATATACCGCTAATAATATATAATTATTACCAAATTGTTAAGTTATTATTATAAATTGTTAAAGCGAAGATAATCAATTATATTAAAAACCCTAAGTATGTACAAAAGCTAGTTAATTACCTAAGTACTTAAGTACTTAGTTAATCCTTTGTCATATAAAAATATTTAGAATATAAAGGTGAATCTGCGCTCATTGAGTTCCAGGTGCACGGGAGGGTGTCGCCAAGGGTGTAGACTTGCTAACATTGTACAATTGCTTTTTGTAGATGTAGGCGCCAAGCCGAAGGCACCGCCCACGCCCGCCGGGCCAGTAGACGAAAAGATATTTCAGAACGCACCCGAAGGCTCTGGTATATACTTACGATGCACTTTACATGCTTAACTAACTCTTTATATTTCTTGATACGTCGGCGTCGGCAAATAACTTGTTAAGAAAGATTGGTTTAAAAAGCTGTATAACAAAAACTTACATTATAATAACTACAGCGTTATAATCAAAGTTTCCAATTTATTTACCGGCGGTTTCATTGAATTTGTATGTTAACGTTTATGCTTTTAATTGTGTGTGAATATGTGTCGTATTTTCTTCTATTTTACTACCTTAGACTCATCTTCAATAGATACTACTAACTGCACTAAAATACTAACAACATTGTTTAATACCTTTTTATTTGTAAACCTAAATTTCATTTATTGTTATTAACTTATATGTATATCACGTTTCGGTTGTTTTGTTTGATTTCAGTGTTACATTTATATCGCTTATGTTTTATAATAAAGGAAACGACATTCTGTGGTAATGTGTTAAGTGAATGTTTGAAACTCATAGGTCCCAAGTCCGGGCCGCCGAGAAACCTAACCGTAACGGAGGTGCACAATGGGTTCCTCATCACGTGGCAGGCGCCGCTGGAGCGTGCCAACTTGGTCCAGTACTACACGATCAAATACCGCACAGATGCCCAGTGGAAAACGCTCAATCGAGGTCAAATACGACCAGAAGAAACTAGTTACTTAGGTAAGCTAGTTGTTTAGATCTGTAGCCGTCGAAATTTACAGATAGCATTTGCTACAATCAGAGAAGTAATTTTTTTTACTATTAAAGGGGTTCTCTTCTAACTATCTTGCAAAAGCAAGCAAATATATTCCTGATAAATTGCCTTCTTGCTTGTCATATTTCGAAGTAAAACATGGTTCCATTTTTAAAATACACAACAGGTATGAGTTTACATAATAATTGATTTTAACACGACAAACATGGTTTGTCATATAAGGTTTTCTGTCTTTAGTTTAATTTTTTGTCGTAATAGTATTCAAATTTACACTTTTAAGAAAATAACTATTACCTACCTCTTGAATCTTTCAAGAAATATATTAGAACTTAAATGTTTCATAAGGGTAAGTAGTCAATGTGCTAGTAATACCACGAAAAGATTTACCATGCGCTTATTTCCAAACATATAAGTTATATCCTAACACTGTCCATGGTATGTTTTGATAACACATAACACCACAGTGTTATGACTCTTAAGAAAAGGACGCTGTGTGGTACAATTTACTGTTTTATAGCTATAAAAAATAAGGCATGAACGAGAATCACGTTATACTTGTAGCCTTCTAACATAATTGTTGTTGTATAAATAAAAATATGACCTACTGTTTCCAGTTAAAAACTTGGTCGGCGGGCGGACGTACTATTTCCGGGTACTAGCCAACTCGGCCACAAGCTACGAGAGCTCGGAAGAGGTGAAGTTCCCGGTGCCAGCGCGGGTGAAGCACAAGGCCATCACAGCCGGCGTGGTGGGCGGCATCCTGTTCTTCATCGTGGCTATCATCTTGTCCGTGTGCGCGGTCAAGATCTGCAACAAGCGCAAGCGCCGTAAGCAGGAAAAAGGTGAGAAGCGTGCTCGCTGGCGGCGCGCCCGCTACCGCAAATCGCTTGCACAGTTGTTACTATGGTTGTTGAAATTCTAGTTAGCTACCGTTACTTAATCATATGTTTTGTTAATAACAGATAATATGGTTAATTAACCGACCGGGATTAATAAAGATTTGATGTAAAGAAACTTAGTACAATGAAACAATGAAATTTATGATAGTGGTTTTTTACAAACCCTCATTTTTGTAGTACCTACCTAGTTAAATACGTCATACTTTCTGTATACCCAACTTATAGCCAACACGTCTTACTTTTCGTTATTAAAACTACTGTAAGAGCGAACGAAATAAATCTGACGCGTGGACATACGATTGCAAATCGTACAATCGATTGTATTTTGTTAAATGCTATGATTGCATTACACAAAGAAGGTTGGAAGCCATATACAATTTTTGAAACTCCATCCGCTTGGATTAGGCGAAAGATTCTGTACCGGGCTATTGATAAGTACAATGAAACCTCTTCAGTGTGTGAAGGGTAAAAATCTGGCCGTCTACGCAAAAAAGGCAATCACAGCAGTAAAGGGAAGAGTTGAAGAAATCCTGTTAGAAAGCAAAAGATTTCATCTCGCGAGATGAAGATAGCACCTAGAATTATGTCGCGTATTAAAAGTTGATATTTTAAAAAGAACAGGATGCTAAAATAAATAACAACTATCTAAGCGATAGGCAAACTACATACTTAACAACAGCGTGTTCCATAACCAAGTATGATTCTTTCAGCAAGATCCAGCGCCGGGTCATAAATCTCAATCAATATGTAATTTGAAATATGTAATTCTGATCCTAACATATTGGATTATGGTTTATAGACAGTTTTAGAGAGTATGACACGCCATGATATTTTAGAGTTCCTAAAACAATTCATAGGTTTGGTAGTGAAGCATGTTCCCATGAAAACAATCCGTACTTCTATTGATAAAGGACTTCAATGATTAAAGGCAGTATTTTAGACAATAAAATATTACAGCCAATGAAGATCATTTTGAATAAATTTTATATTTTTATGATTTAACTTATTAATGTCTTACAAATATAAGTTACACACATTGAAGTATTAAATGTTGTATTTTGAGATACTATTTTATGGTTCGTATTTGGTGGCTAATAGCAAAAAATCATATACATACATTACATTAAATGTTATACATAAACAAGAATTACATTCTGTAAAATGACAAAATGTGTACCACTTCTTACATAACTTTTAAGAAGAAAGTTTTCTACGAACTTTGAATGTCTTAATTCAAGTCAAAAGTTTCACACAAACTTTGAAACGATGTACAACTCTATATAATGGAGAATTTTGAAAATTCGCCTTATACTACTTACGCCACTGGTCGCTTAGGTCCTGGCGACATCAGTCAGTCACTCAGAGTTCTTCCTTTATAAATTAAAACGTAGCATTTTCTATTTATTTGGAACGATAAGCAGAGGTCGGAATTAGCTAGAGTTATTCATGTACTTACACTGATTTCATACAGCGAAAGAATAAAATGGATATGCCTCAAATCCCAAGATTATTTTAAAGAGCAGAGAAAATCAACATTTCGATGCAAGTACATAAATAACTCTACCTAATTCCGACCACTAACGATAAGATATCGATATATAAAAGTATAGATTGAAAGAAACGCTTTATGTTACACAATATAATATATAGGTTAGTAAGCAGTATGTAATTTATTAGATATATCGTCACAGTTCATATCCGTTCCCACCGATGAACAGGTACCTACCCTAACTAGTTATATTAGGGTGATGAGGCCTTGACGCTACATCTACATCTATACACAAGACAATTGGTGTCACAAATGCAGATCTGAGACTTAGTCTACTTCAGAAAACACCAATACGACTTTTAAGAAATCCAATAAAAACACAGTCGATCATAATGAACAGCTTGTGGTTTTTCTCCCGTATATACTTTTACAGTATAGGGCAGCAAACGAGCAAACGAGCAAACCTGATGGTAAGCGATAACCGCTGCCCATGGACACCTGCAACACCAGAGGAGTCACAGGTGCGTTGCCGGCCATTTAAAAGGGAATATGTTCTTTTTTTGAAGGTTTGATATCGCATCAGTTCGAAAATACTGCAGGCGACAATTCATTCCACAGTTTAGTAGTGTGTGGAACGGCGACGGAAACTAGCAGCAGGAATTAATCCGAACAATTCCTCGGAACACCCCGGAATATAAGCGGTAGAGGATACATAGCGAAGCTACATCTCTACGAACTAGAACTCCATTCCAAATATAGTCCCATTTTTGCGTGATTGGCCATAATGAGGAAGTCGCGTACTTTCTCTTCTGCTTTGATAAAAGTTTTTCTTGGTGCAGACAAGTGTCCGAATTATCAATTCTTTGTATTGAGAATTAGCATACATAGATGATTAAAAAAATGTTCTCACCATGACAAAATTAATTGATTTTACTCTCAATACTTGTTGCATTTGTGAAATGTATATTTTCTTTTTATTCCATTGTAAAATTTACGAAATTGGTGTTAGCTATTAGGATTCTATCAGAATACTAAAATTTGTGTAAAAATGAATTTAATAATGACAATAAATATCAAATAAACAATACAAAAATAACAGTATACATTTAGTATACGATACGACTTACAACATATTTAAAACATTTGTTAAAAATGTGATATTGTATACGTTGTGTAAATATTGAATCGTTTTTATATTATTTCATTTTTTAATAGAGAATTTGTGTCTTCATCGTGTGTAATAGAATTACACTAACTAACAAAGCAGGTAAGTCAGGCAGGTAATCTAGTATATTTAGAAAAAGCACATGTCCACCATAGTATGATGTCTAACCCATGATATATCAGTCCAATAGATTTACTTAGAACGTGTGAATTTCCTACTATTATATTAGGACCGGGTATACTGTGCCGGAATATTGAATGATTTATATACTACTCAAACGAAATTAAGAGCCAATATTATTTTCATATTCTAGGAAAAGTTTCAAAACTTTGGATTTAATTTAAAATATATATGTCACCGAACAGATCCGTAAGTTTATCAATTTACTAGGAAGTTTATAAACTTTCGTAGGATTGTAAACAGGAGATAAATTGTAATGTTACGTACACATTTTCGTAAATTTATCAATTTCCGACGTCACACGATACATTTATAAACTAACGGATTATCTATTCGTAATATTTTATATGGTTCTACCAATCACAGAAACTCTTTTGAATATACGCATCTTAAAATAACACACTGCTCTCTGATTGGTCAATGTTCATAGTGGCAATGCTTGTAGTGAGTTGAGATTGCTGTTATCAGTTTCAATAAGCTATTTAACAGTTACTAGCTAAAATACAGGAATACTCTTACAAAACACACTAATGAACACTACTTTGCTCTATTTAAAGTGACACGTGACAGTCGACCAATTAGATTGCGCGTAGCGTTTGGTTATCCAAACGCTACGCGCGATCTGATTGGTTATTAATAATGATTACTTATTATTATACGAGTGAGTTCAGTAAGTTTATCAATTTACGAAAACATGGACGTAAAATATTACAATTTATCTCCCGTTTAGAATCCTACGAAAGTTTATAAACTTCCTAGTAAATTGATGAACTTACAGATCTTGTTATTTTCCGGTGATACATATGGCTTGGTCATAGGAATATTTATAAACACAGAAGAAACCAAAATGTCTACTCTAAATCGTTTGATAATTACAAAATCAAAAATACATTAAAATTAAGGGGCCATATTTTCTTCTGAGTAGTATAAATTCTTAGCGCTAATGTGTGGTTAATCTTTTGTACCATAAAATTACCGAACAGAAGTATTTTTATTACTCCGGGTTTTTGTGCTGTTATAACTATCACTAAAAGTAGGATTTCTAGGTAGTCGAAATCAATATCCTTTAATACTACTTCATTACACGATAGTAACAATTGATGCAAGCGGTTAATTTGCTGTATGAATAGAAAATACGTAGAGCGTGCTATCGCTCCAATACGTAGATTAGCATAACTTACCATATTGTCGGGACAAAGCAGAACATTTACATATTCATAGCTATTGCTTGCTTGCTAGTTATTTTATCAAAATTTAGTAGTTCAATAGTGCTAGTTAACTGCCTGTTCCGCTTTGCATGCACACCCATTAAACAAATGATACTAATAGATAATAGTCATACAAAAAAAATGTCATTGCCAATAATAAGTAAAACGAAAGCAAACTCTGGTATATATTTTAAACAAAATATCCTAAAAGAAACAAACTACTCATTTTCACTCGTAAGGAAGGACGTTTGTTATAAACCATTGGAAACTATCTAAGAGTTGGACTTTTAAAAAGTCTGTTGGAATAAAGATTAAGGGTTTGAGGTAATTAGTCGTAATGTTTGGAAATAACTTCTAATATCGTATTCATATACCATCGTATACTTTAGGTAATTGTATTAACGATGAAATGTGGATGTCTTGTGTGGAAATGTTATGTGGAGTATGAGAAATTTGGAAATATTCGGAGCTGGTAACAACATATTTAGTTATCTAATGGCAATCGAACATTTTGGATCATTTTGGACGTTGTCAAAGAAAGTAATTTTTTCTTTTGATTTATATGGAACTGGAGACTTATTATCACTTTTACAGCACAATGCTTAAATTATGCAGTTCTAAAATAGACCTTTGTACTGAAAGGTTTAAATCGCTACAAAGACTTCATAGCAGATGCATGATTGTAATAAAAATAAATAAACCTAGAAACTACAAACATTGTTTTTCGTAAAAAAGTTAGCGGGCATGGAATAAAAGTGTAGATTATGACTAAAGTTCTGATAAAATAACTAATAGTGAACTCCGTACATGTTTGTTTGATATGAATTATTGAGATATAAAGAAGTTATTTGTGGCAGCGACTTTGATGAAATAATAATAATAATAAATATTTGTTACACTTACACCAATTAGCCTAGCCCAAGGTAAGCTCTGTAAGGCTTGTACTATGGGATCTAGGGTAACGGATAGACATACATATATTATACATATATAAATATTTTTTATTGAAATATATATCAACAACCATGACTAAGGTACAAATGCTCGCATTCATCACACTAACATCTGCCCCCACCGGGATTCGAACCCGGGATCTCAGAGATGGCGCGCCTTGAAACCGGTGTACTATCCACTCGACTATAGAGGTCGTCAAACACATACAAAGATGACTTTTAGTAGTATGAAAATCTACAAATTTCTGTCTATTTATTTTGTAAATAATTCCAAGTAATTTCTGAAAGTCGAGCATATTTTGTTGTTGTTCTGACCGAAAAGCATTTCAAGATGCACAGGTTTGCTATTCGTGGGGCCGATCACTTTTCAGTAGTTGACACTTATAACCGATGCTAGCATTGCTTGTTGTCTTTCTTCTACGTGTGTAACCTACCCATCTCCACTTCTAACGCTGTGCAAGAAATTATTTTTAACATCTCTCTTTATTTTTAAAATAACACAGAAATATAGAGTGTGTCGTCGAATATCCTTCATCCGATTATATTAATTAAATAAATATTAATATTTTTGTGTTTCCATACACTTTCGATACAGTCTTGACCAAAGGTTGAACCAAACACATATATATTAGAATTACTACTGGAAGATCATTTTTATTTTGCCTATTTCTTTGAAGTGATAATACACATAGCACCAATATATACGTTAATATTATTTTATAGTAATAACTGCTATATTATTTTTATAATTTTCATAATATTTCATTTCTACAATTATAATATTAACTATTGAAACTATTATATTATTTTTTTTATTTACATCTGATCTAAATTAGCATGACAATTTTTTGCAAAACTATATTAAAATTCACAGTAAGACATTCATTTGTTGTTTTAAATGAATAATTTCATCTACATGAGGCTATAGATGCATGAAATAAAATAGTCATCTTCATCATATTCGAGAAGAAAATACCTCTAAAATGTTATAAGTATTTTCTTACTGATCATCTAACTGAAAGAAAAACTTACTGACCGAGATTGGTATTTTCTTCCACACGACCGCTTATTTTGACAATATGGTGGTTGATGGTGTGGGATGAATAACGGTGGCGGGCGCCGGCTGGGGATCTAATAATGGACGGACAACTGACACTGCATTAATTTTAGAAATTATCCGATTACAGCATACAACATGGTAGCCGCGCGACTCACAGATCTGCGCGCCGCCGACAGCACTCAAGTGCCTTTTAAAAAGTAAGACATCAAAATCTGTGCAAATTATTCTAAAGATCTCCTGAAATTTTTTAATAACTTTATTGTATTTTTAATCGCTTACAATCGTAATAGGAAATCAGGTAAGATACAGTAAAATTTCATTTAAATCTTGAAATCTTGCTATGCAACGATTATGTTAAATACTTTTTATTTTTGGTTTGATATTTTAATCAACTTTAAATTTTTTCATAGAATTAGTGAACGCGGAATATCGAGTATAGTGCAATGTCTACGATTCACCGCGAACTGGGTGTGGCCGGCATCGAGGTGCGGCGGCGAGCCACAGTACTGGCGACCGGTGTCGATGGGCCGCGTGTCGCCCGCGCCATCCGCGCTGTCTGCCGCGTCGGCTGCTTCCGCCGCGCCCTCTTCGTCGGACGATGGCGGGTTCCTGCCGCGGCTGCGGGTGCCGCTGCGGCCGGGCGCGGCGCCGCCTCTATTCCGCGCTTCCTCGCCGGCGCGTACACCGCCCTGGCCCCCGTGGGCGCTATGGGCCGGCGCATGGCCGCCGTGGCCTCCGTGGACTCCGTGGTCCCCGCTGCACGCGTCCGACCTGAGTTCGGTACCGTTCCCGAGCTCAGGCGACGGTTCTTTCCCGACACCACCTTCACCGTTCCGATTACGCGCGCTGCGTCTAGAAGCGGGAGCGGCAAGGGGTCGTCCTCGGCCACGACCCGCCCCGCGACATCGCCCGCCTTCTGCTCACACACATGCACACGAGGCGTCGCCAGAAAGCAGAAGTTCCTCCAGCGGCTTCGGCAGCAAGAACGCATCACAGCTAACGCGTGGCAGCCGCGCGGGCAGCGGCAGCGTGGCGGAATGGCGGCCACCTCCGTACCGCGCGCCGCCACCGCCGCCGCCGCCGCCGCCGCGCCCCGGCTCGGGCTCGGTGGACGTGCACTACGAATGGGACCGCGCGTCGCGCACGCCCACGCCGCCGCTGCCCCGAGCCCGCGACGACGTTGAGGCTCGCGTGCGTGCCATGAAGGAAGAGTTCCTGGAGTTCCGCAAGCGACAAGCGCGGCGCCGTCGCTCGCCCGAGCCGCTGTCGCCGCTGTCACCGTTAGCCGCACCGCCGTCGCACGCATCGCACGCGCCATCGCGTCTACCCGCCGAAACCGTGTGCTGATCACGCCCACTACGCGTGGCTATCATCTATTTGTTTAAGGAGTGCAAACGTTATTATAAATAACAAAAGCAAACATCTCACTCATCGGAAAGTTACCCCCAAAAGTATTCGATCTTTTGATCTCTATAGTTCAATTTAGTGAAAATCGAAATGCCTCAACGCGACGATTTTGGCTACGAGATGTCATTATTTGCTAATATCCCGCCTCCTCTATACTGGATTATCCTCCGAGGATTATGAACGGGAGTGTAAAAAGTAATCAATATGGTCACATGCATTTTGTAAAATCCCACCTCCATCGTCCGCGTGTGCTATTAGTGCTGCACCGACGATTTATAAATTAAGTTACTTAATTATGTATAATAAAGTGGATGCCGTGACGCCGATTCCGCAGTACCTGCCAACCCCTTCAAATATGATAAATTTTAATGTCAATTAAATATATTCGAATCCATCGAACGTGTAGTCCATATATTTCACTTACGAATCGAATATTTCTCTCAAAGTAGGTGCTTACTGGGTACATTAATAAAAATTGATAATATAGTTGTTCTTGAGCCTGCCGTAAGGATTCGTTTCTGCTATTATCAGTAAAAGTAAATGACTGGGATACTATATTTTTGCAAAGAACTATTAAATGCTTTTTAATAAACCGGGTGTCAGACCAAAATTGGATCAGGATTTACATATGTATAAATAGTTATTTTATAGGTATTCTCATATTTTCTCTTATCTCGATTTTTTTTCTGTAATTATATTGAAAACTGAAAATTCAACAATTTTGGGAAATGTTCAATATGAAATAGAAGATAGAGTGTGAAGCTGCATAATGGCGCTATTAGAATCCACATAAGACGTCGGCAAGAATTCATTAAGAATAAAAATAAAAAATTACGAAGATATTCATATAAAATAAAACATATTTTGCACATATTAAATTAAAAATGAAAAAAACGAGATATTCTTTTATATTAAAACATTGAACCGTGCATATGGATTTCTTCTTGCAATTAACTACGCTTAATAATTTTTGTAGTTAATGTGTTCTTGCAAGAAGCGAACAAATCGTTGTCTTCTGACGACGTAACGTTACTATCGTTGCATACAATAGCAGAATTAATGAAGTTGGAGATGGAAACTTGGTGGCCATAAAGTAGAAGTGTTGTGTCCCAAGTGAGGTTGTACGGAGGTGGGCAGGTAGGCGCTGCGGGGAGGCGCACCTAAACGCTTTAGGTATGGGCGGGTGCATCCACGACGCCGCTCATACCACACATGTAGCATAGAGGGCACTCGGCGGTAACACGAACTCGCATCAAACAGAACTGTAAATACAAACTGCTAACTAAAACTGAAAAAAGTTTATTTTTACCAACCGAGGGAATGAAAGGGAAAGAAGAAGTGTCATACATGTTTTGCGGATTTGCAAAGATATGTTTTAATGTTTCTTTTCTAATTTATTTCAAATGTCGATTAAGTGATACGCTTTAACATCCTCTGCAATGCAATTGTAATAAGACGATAACGCACACGGATTTTGTACGACATTTTTCAGAACATTTGTGATGAACATTCTCTTCAATGTTAATTAATTATTAATTAATAAATTATTTGTTAAATTTCATACTTTCTAGGCCCTTGGTATTGTTGCAATGCGTTGGTAGACGTCAGTTATACCCGTAGACTTCAAAAACTTTCATACATGGTATAATTTTTAAAAAATTTATAAATAAAATCAGAATAAATACAAGCGCTAAAGCAAAGAGAGTTTGTTGTAAAATAAAATATTCTCTCCTTAATAATACTGCATAAACTTCTTTACAAAATTGAAAAGGTTGTTACATGTTAGGTTGAACTGTGCGAGATTGCGTGCTCGCCGCAAGCGCCCTATTTATATAATATACACAAAATATTATATATAAGGTAAGTAGAATTAGCTATAATGTAGATCGAACGAGAACTTATAAAAAGATTTTTGTTTAAAACACTTTTAATAAGTTATTTTACAAGTACAAATGTATTTTTTTTATTGTTTATGTACGTAACTTATTTAATTTTAAAAATGTACATATGTAAAAACATATTAGATATTATCTATACACTATTTATTTAGGTACGGTATGATTGAGGTTCTGAAGAACGTTGCCAGTTCTTGGGGCGCACGAGATACGATTGCACGTTAAAATTGTTTTTATTTTTCTTCTAATAAGGATTCATTGTTTTTGTTATGAAATTTAATGTGTCCATATCATTACAATGCCTAGACGAATGCGGTATCACTACCTTAACTAATAGCATATAAATCCAGTCAATTTTATTTTTTATTATCGACTGAATATTCATTTGGTAATACGGCTCTGTTAAAGAAGCGATTTGTAGGTACACAAACGTAAATCATTAACGTGACTGTCATATGTCAATTATTATTTTTATTGAAAATATTGTTATAACTTGTCACTAATCAATTTTTATTTAATAATATTAAACGTTTATTCAATTTTTTCTTAAATAAATTACAAGCATTTTATATGGATTTATTTCTTTAATTATACGATCCGTGTCCAATATGACTCAGTTTACACAAATTATTAATTACAGTTTGAAAATATATACAAAACGCTTCATTAATTGCGCTGTTTTATGTAATAAATATAGTTATGATTATTGTTTAATAATACTGTTATTGTAAATTAAATTTTGACTGAAGTAGTTCCTTGATTACGTAACCGGATAGAACATCAATAAAATGGGCTTGTAATTATGAGTGGGAAGAAAAGTAAAAATTTATGTAATCATTTAGAAAGAAAATAATAAACAATCCTTTTCGTTTTTCAATTTATTAAAATAAAATCTCATCACTTAGAAAAACGTACCTTCCAACTCGTGTCGTTAAAATAAAAATATTTTTTATAATCTACCAAAGAGACATTACTAAAATGTTACCTTTCAAATTGTTTGAAATTAAAACTGTTGTTTTGAATGAAATATTTAAAACAACAAGTACGTACATAATATATAAGCCACAATCTTTATACTTACTATATACAAAAATTGATTACATAATCAATCGCAAGCAAGTCAAAAATGGGGGTACGTAAACAAATAACAATCTGCAGTAAAATATTGGGGTTACGTAATTAAGGAGTAAATCAGGGCATGTGTTTTGTTAAGCAGTCCGTTCCTGGAGTAATCCCACCTAATAGTTGACCAGTCATAGGAAAGACTGTTTAGTGTTAATTTGTTATTAAGTTTACTTGTTGCGTCAACACGCTCATTAATAAAACCCTGCACGCACGCACTTTTTACCTAGTATTGGACTAAATTTTGTTGACTACCTGTATCGTTTTAAGGACCTCTTACGAAATAAGAATAAAAATGTACGCTTTAATGAACATGGGATAAAGTATTCGTAACAAATAGTTAGCTAGGTATGGTAAGATACATAGGTACGTGTGCGTGCATGGTACGCGGCGCGCTGCGTCACGTCGCTACTTCCTCACTGCCGACAACGGTCAACGGTCTAGGCTAAGCTACGTATAACGACACAGATAGATTATTGATAAATGTTTTGTTGTTTTCTAACATAGGGATCATGTTCCCCGCCATAGCGTAACCTAGACGATGTTAGTGGCGACTACATGTGCAATAAGTTAGCCTGTTCCGTAAAATTGTTAAGTCTAACATGATATGATGCTCAATACTTTCGACTGACCAACTGTAATAAGTACTTAATTGGTACATGTATATGTGACAGCCGAGTAATGCGAATTTATGCTTTGATGTAGGGCAGTTGTTTGACGATAAGTTTGGCATCGTGCCACGCACGGCGTTGTCTAGGGTGACTGCTCCGGTGCTGTCCGTTGTGACATTATCCATTATCGTAACGACTAACTTGTGATATATGGGTTCCACCTTCTTCAATAATTAGCCATCTTTAGTCGATTTATGGTAGGCATATCATAAGTGATATGTAAGTAAACATCTTTAAATCACTTTTCTGAATATCTACTTTCTAATATTGTTTTTCTACACAAATAGTAATATAAAAATACCATGTCATTTCAAAAGTATGTCAATATTAGTTTTCCTTGTTAATAAGTTAGTCGTATTCAGTAGCACCTACCAGAGATTTCGATGGGTATTTTCGTGGGTTAAATTACTTATAACAAATATACTGATTAACCCATGCATCGGCTAAAAGTTGATTGGTTAAACTCGTGGTAGGCTACTGATTTAACTCTCCACATCTACAAGGGTTTGGCTAACAATTGCCATCCCTACTGCTAGGATTAATAATACTAAAAAATCGAAGAATAATATAATATATAGCTCAAACCATGTGATATCTAGTCTTTTCCAATTTAAAAATGTCCTTCCTTTGACATATTAAATTTACATTTAGCCATTACAACTCTTTAATCAATTCTGAGTTATAAAGTTGATTCATTTTCTCATTAGTAAATTCTACTATCGGAACTCATCATGTCTACGCTAACCAAATATTAATAACATATATACATACATACTGTCTGATTATTTGTACCATTTCGAAATAGCCTAATGACGTTCGACATCTATCTATAGACTAAAATGAAATGATAGCAATATTATTAGAATAATGTAACTAAATATATATCAGTTTGTATAAATGGAATAATTAAATGATGTAATGTGCACGTTGGCAGATAATAGTGCGAGAAACAGGGGCACCCGAGTTATTAACATTAAGGCATTCTGCACAATCCGAGCACAAGTGATATAAAATTAATCGAATAATTCATAGCATCTGAGCACTTAAATGTTACTCCAAAGAACACCAATATGATTTCGCCTCGAAATACAAGAATGCACAAGCTACAGTTTTTATAAGTCGAATATACATGATTTTCATTTTTAGAATATTTTTAGTTATAAGTGTTGGTCATGTGTTTACTGTGTAAGCACACAAAGGATTCAATTCAAAAAAATATAAATACAATAACGTTGCTATGATTATTTGAAGTATTATTTTTCTCCTTCGATACTATATTATATTATACATCATACAGTTATTATATACTACTTATTTACAGTTCTTCCATATTAGTTTTGCTATATAACTGTGCGTGTCAAGTAAAATAAATAACCTAATTATACATTAATATAAAATAAAAGTATTATATCTTTAAATAGCTCATTTTAAGCGACAGAAACTCACTCTTAAATATAGGACCACAGAGACATATTCCCAAGTATCTCGACGCCGATCGATCCTGCGATTCACCAAGGTGTAGTACCAACGCAGGGTTTACCGGCATATGCTTATACGTATACTCGAGAACTTTCTGTCCTAACGGCTGTCAATCCTATGTTCAACAATGTTCCCTGTTCCCTAATTATGGTTCGCACATTTGTTGCTATATATATACAGTGTTATTTTGTCCTGGTTTTTGTGACTTTCATAATTTCTGATTCGATAACGCATTGAAACTGGTGCCTATGCACCATTGCCCTATTGGTTACTTCTTGTATTATAATTACGGTTGTAATTAGCTAGATTTCGGAGTCATAAATTATTACTGGTAAGAACCTCTAATCAAAAACTCGTTTTAAAACACTGTAGTAGATGGGGCAAAAATATACCGCGTAACTTTCCGAATGGCGCCCAAGGTAGGAGTCGGTTCTAGATAGGTGTTGCTTACACTGGCTGCGCGCCGGAAGATTCATGATGACACTCGAAAATAGCTTGTAAATGTGACTAAGAGGTGTAGGTAGTAGGTATAGTCTGGGTTCTGCCTCGCCTTCCGCATAGTAGTACCTACTCTTTCTGAAAAAGAGTACCACTATGCTCCTATTCAAGTATGGTGGAATTTAAAGAAATCTCCAGTCTCTGGCACTCGATACGATTTTGAAATCTCAGCTATAACTTCTTGAGTTGTTTAAAAGCTATTCAAACTAATATTTCGGTTGCTTATTTGTTCTGGATCTCTGCTATGAAGTGCCGTTTGTTAAACTAGTTTTAATGAATATGGAAATCGGAAGTCATAAATTACGATTTCCATATTCATTAAAACTAGTTTAACAAAAGGTTCAGGTTTACAAAAAGAGAAAAAAATAAAATGCAAAAAAAAAAAAAACTTAAACCTATAGTCTTGGACAGCCACTCAGATCAAGCATCACAATATTCGAATACTGTTGAGTGAGTTAAAGTGCACATCAAATACTATATTTATTAATCAGCTTGCAGAATCTTGGAATCGGAGAATTAGCACCAAAACAGTCCGATGCAATGGAGGATACAGCAATGGTATTTTATTAATCGGGTATCTTCGGTTTTTCTTCCCCACTTTAACCCGCCATAACTTTTAAACGGTTCAATCGATTTTCATCAAACTTGTCTAAGAATACTCGCCCGTAAAACACCTGTAATACAAATAAAACTAAATTGAAGTCGGTTCATTCGTTCGGGAGCTATGCCACAGACAGACAGACAGACACGTCAAACTTATAACACCCCTCTTTTTGCGTCGGGGGTTAAAAATCAATTAAAATAAAATAAATAACGAATCGAATTATTTTTAAAAAGATGAACAAAAACAGGCTTCAAATCTATACCGATATAATAATATGTTTGTCAACAACACGTCAAACTTACGTATTTGTATTACGAAAATCGCCATTAGGTATTATGAGCCCGACCTCGACTCGGCCCAGCACACGCTGGCGGAGTGCCCCGCGTGGATCTCCGAGCGCCGAGTCTTGGTCGCAGAGATCGGGCGAGATCTGTCTCCACCGGCATTGATTGTGGCAATGCTGGCGGACGAGGGAGGTTGGAGGGCTGTGGCCTCCTTCTGTGAAGCAGTGATGCTCCAGAAGGAGGCCGCCGAGCGGGGTCGGGAGATCGCGCTCGAAGGAGGCGGCGCCGGGCTCGGTAGCACAGCTGCGACGCCGCCGCGGGTCGCCGGCAGGCGCGAAAAAATCGCGCCCACGGATACGGCGACCCGGGAGAGACCACGCCCCTTCCGTGGCCGGGGGGCGTCGTCGGTGGTGGAGATCGGGGGAGGTATTGTAGCCTCTCCCGAGGAGGGCTCCCCTGTATCGGCGGGGGAGCAGAGGCTGGGGGTTCCCCGAAGTAGCTTGGTGTTCCCGGGGGCTCCCTACATGCCTGAGAAAGGCCATCCCTGAGGTTTTTAGTGGGGAGGCCTACTCCTTCTGGGGAGGAGAGCCGCACATAACCGCCGGCTCGCTACAGCCGGGGTATGCAATTTAATGCATTTTCGTCAGGGGGAACAAAAAAAAAAGGTATTATGAGCAACATAGAGCTGTCCCAAGTTGAACATATAAAGTATGACGCGTTGCTGTGTGTACAAACTATTAAATAGTTAAAATATTATTTAAGAATATTTTCACTACTTTTATTTATTTCATTACTTACTACAGTTTGAGCTAGAAAGAACAATCTGCAAATTTCTTGCTGCTTATTTGATGTTTATAAACAGTTATATTTGCTGTCGGTGCGAGCCTTAATCCTGTTTTACAATGGGGAAAGCTTTACGCACACCTCATGCTTAGGGAAAAGCGCGAAGTTATTTCGGTCTACCAACTAAAACCCAACGATATCCCTCGCATACCTATGCCATGACTCCACGCGTCGCTACCGGACAAGATAAGATCATAGAAACTTTTACGAACACATCCAAGATCTCGTCGGCATCTACTCGCCTAGGAAGTCCTTTCATCTCCTGGTAATGATAAGGTTGGTGATCTCCTCCCCCTTGGGCTAAGGACAGATTAATCCAGTATTTGTGGGTGGCTGTAGTAGAGCGCTAGTCTGGCACAGACTGGTGACTGATTGCTAACGGAAATCATATTGAGACAATTGGATACATCTGTAAAAAACCATATCTGTAATATTTATCTTGAACTGGGTCGATCAGCTCAACTAAGGCTTTAATAGCTTAGCATAGGACCAAGTGCGTCGACGGGACCTGTTTGATAAACCAGCAATTTCTAAATTGATTTCAAACGAGATATCTTACACAATTTTACTCATGAAGACAATTTTTATAAGTACCTATCCCTACTTAAAGTTAATGTAGTAAACTCAACACTAATTAAAATCCAAAAAAATAATGATGCCAATGACAATACTAACAAATTAATTGTTTCCGACATGTAGGTATAGATAATTTTTACCGGCATAAATGATAAGCCAACTCGTCTACTAATTTCCTGTAAGTCTTTTAATGTAATGTTGGCGGTGGATACTAGCGCAACTATGTTATGGACTACGGTGAATTTAGTTATTTATTTTTTTGGTGAGATACTTTAATATATATCACTTTCCAGATAACTATTCCAGGACAGGGAATGGAACACGCTAATTCATTAAAATTCTATTAAGGGATAAGTACAAATTTCTCTTTCCACGATTGATGAATGGCGTGGTAGTAATAATATGTAGATAATAGGTGCATAACTTCGAAAATGTTGTCGCATACACCAACAATCCGTAATAACTGCATTCGTTTATCGAACCCGAAAATAAAATACTTGGTAGTGCTGTTTATTTCCACTAAAAAAGATCTTTCATGTCCAAGAAGAAAACGGTCCTGATGAACTCAGTGACGTTTGGACATTAGTACTATATTCTATATTCTTTTGCTAAAATATTAAACAAGATCAATAATTCCAAATAAGAAATACAAACAAATGTAATATTAAGAGGACAATTTAAATCCACAACCAATCCAAGTATCCACACACTGCATATTATTACTTTTTTAATGTAATAGAGTTGAAAAAGAAAATAATTTATTGAAGTTTGGTAATAAGTACAAACTAAAAAAGGTGTTTCGAAATAATAACAATAAATAAATAGAAATTGTCAAAACTGCAAGCGAAACTCATATTTGTCCTATAATATACTTTCAACAAGAGGATGGTAAACCAATTTCTTGGTCAACCGTCGAGTATGGTCCTTTTGCTTACCTTGCAGTGGATCAATGCAAACTAATAATAATAAATTATTTATTATTATTAGTTTCATAGCTAGAAGCAGGTGAAAAGATAAATTAACAAAATTCCTATAATATTACAGACGCATACTAAGTCATTGTTAATTTAACATTGAAAGAAAGTTCCTTTGCGATTTGCAATTGGGTGAGAAACATTTATGACGTAAGTACGAATATTTATCCTTATTTTCTTTAATGTGGTTCAGATGTACTTATAATGGAATATAATTAATTAACTAAAAATAATGGAAATAAAATTAGTTTACAAAAAAGTAATAACTGAAAGTAATAAATTAACTTACAGTCGGGTCAATTTAATAGGCCACATTTGACATTTGTTCATAGTGAGGTGACCTGCTTAAACACTCCGATTATGGTGATAAAATCGATATTTACTTCAAACATATGTGAATCGAATACAGTTATTATGGAAAAGTACTTTTTTTATAAGATCCCTATCTTATAAAAAAAGTACTTTAGTAAAAGTAATAGGCAAACGAGCAAATGGATTACTTGATAGTAAGTGATTATCGCTGCCCGCAACAACAGATGTGTTGCCGGCCTTTTAAATGGGAATACGCTCTTTTTTATAGGTACTGCATTAATATATTTTAACGATTTTAATTGCCTTAAAATTTTTAACATCAATTATTTCTCTGTTTATGAAGTTATTATTGTTTTATTATAAAACAAAAGAAACAACATGTTTTACATACATACACTCACGCCTTTTTCCCATGGGGTAGGCAGAGATTACGTCTTTCCACTTGCTACGGTCTTTACATATCTCTTTCGCTTCATCTACTTTCATAACATTCCTCATACATGCTCGACGATTGCGGGTACTTCTGACCTGGCCTTTTTTGAGGAGACTTTCGATTTGTTCGAAATATGTTCGCCTAGGTCTTCCTCGTCCCGTATCTCCACTCACTCCAGCTTCATAAATCATTTTGGTCAGTCTACTTTCATCCATCCGTTCCACATGCCCAAACCACCCAAGCATCCCTTTCTCTATTCTTGTCACGATATCCTCTTTCAAACCACATTTCTTTCTAATCACTTCATTATACAATCTGTCACTCAGTTTTACTCCTGCCATACTCCGCAAAGCTCTCATTTCTACTGCATTTATTCTGCTTTCATGTCGTTTCTCCCATACCCAACTTTCCCTTCACAGTAATCATTTGCATTCCATTGATTTTTTGAGGGACATCACTTACTTACGTATAGACTTCATTGAACACAACATTGTAACAACGGTCATTTGTGCATTTCCAAACTAAAAAAATATTTAATATTTTATGTCCGCCATTACAAGGTTAGTTGAGGAATTTTAATGAAATGTCAAATGTGGCCTATTAAATTGACCCGACTGTAGGTCACAAATAACTAATGGAATATAAATTGTTTTAAAATAAAAGCTAAATAAAATATTATATTAAAAAATGTGTGGGATGATTCTGTTTTAAAAATTTAATGATTGTGTTACGATTTCCTTTTTACTTATAAATTATTTTAGATTTTTTTTTTTTTCCACGATATACTCGTATAACGTCCCTTTGTCCCACACCCCGTTAAGGCACTATAACATACCTTAGGGCCAAATGCCTAAGGCTTACGCATTTGCGTGAAAAGTCTGAAATACTTTCCGGATTGCTTTCCGAATGGTGGCCCATTTGCTTTCAGAAGCACCATGTAACTAACTCTATCATCACCCGATGTCTTTTTCATCAGCTGCTTGAGAGCCAACTTCAGAAATTTTAAGGGTGTCACTAATAATATTGCAATATGTCAATAATGTCAATGGAAGTTTTCTACTTTTATTGCAAATGGGTTGATGATATTTCTCTTCGATCATATATGATCGAAGATATTTCTGGATAAATATTTCAAAAAGCTAAATAAGGCTGATACGCCTCTCTTATAACATGTTAGCTGTTAACCAAGTTTTTATTCGCTCTAGCGTAGAAAATGATTTCTCTGGTGTCGCAAAGTTTATAGAAAAAGTTGTCAGATCTTTTAGTGTAGTAGATCCTTAGTTCACTTTAGCTGACTCTGTCTTAATAAGAGACCCTTTGCGAACTCTTTTTTTTCGCACTTCGGCCTCTTTAATTCATTTTATATTAAAACGGTATATATCAGAAATGTTTGTCGAGTCGCAGACAAGTCTCCAAAATATTGATGGTTTATCACACGTCCTCTCATGAAAAGCTGAAGTATTGTTCTATTTGAAAATTCAATCCAATCCTAGGGAAGTTTAGGGCTATCTCCTATTACATTGGCGCAGTGCGGTTAGTGGGAACAGCCAGAGCGTCGTCTGATTATTGGCAGGGATATTATAATACAAGCAGGTGACGGTGGGTTGGTTCCCGGCAGATATTTCCTGTATGGGGTATACAAAATTCATTTATCTTTTTTATTATATCAGTGACATGGTCATACGCAACAGACTACGAAAATGAATATGGTCCAGACTACGGCACAAAATGGTTACTGTTTCTCGACGAGAACGGAACTACTCACGAAGTGAATTTGACGACTCTACCGCCAGAAACAAGAGGCATTCAGTTAGGTGGTGTTTACTTTTATTTATATACCAGGTAGGATACAATTAATTAATAAAATATTACTATTTACATTGTTTAATCTCGCACTTTCGTGTACCGATAAACTTTCGTTAAAATCGAGTGGTCTACGCTCAAAGCATTACAAGATGCAAACTTTTGAACACATCTGCATGACATTGTGAGGTGCAAGCATCTTGGCTTGGATTTCGTATAGAGATCGTATGATTGTTCTCAGTATTCATTATAATCATTCGAACCCTTACGAGCTATTCCTCTATCTTACAAGGTTCACCGGTAGGTACCATAAAATAAGTAAAGTTATGTAAGGCTACAATTACGTTTTACTCTGGTAAGACCTTTTCAGACCTTGCACCTTTATCAATATAGTAAAAAATCGATTGCACAAATAATTTACATAATAAAAAGTTCATTAAATTATATATTGGTTATATTTACTTCCTCCCATATCGTTAGGTGCATTATGCACATGCGCCACACCGAAGTGTAGAGCCCTCTCTAGCCGATGTACGGACTTGTATACTTATGATTTTATCTTTTTACTGAAATTATCCAAAGAAACATCAACTTAGAACTTTTATTTCCGTATAATCAGGTCTTTTTATGTAATAACTCGGAAAAAAATCAATCAGCTGTGGGTAAGCTATTACCACAGCCCATGGAGACCCAACACCAAAGTACTTTGCCGTCCTTTTAAATTAGATACTTTTTTTAAGGTTTGAATAGCACATGCTTTCAAATGTATCGCAAGCGACAAGTTCACCTGACGGGCATACAAGAACTATAAAGATATCATGGTAGTACAATCATGTTAATTTATGGCAGAAACATTTATTTGCGGATTGGTTGACTACATACATCTTTGAATTTCTTCTCAGATATATGCAGGTTGCCAGCTAATGATTCCCTTCAAACAAAATTATTAAATCAAATTCATAAAACATTGTGAGCAGTAAATAGAGAAATATTTTAAATGAGCTGTGCCATTTACCACAATGTTGTATTAGGTATAAACCTGTAAAGGACAATGTTAGAGAATAAATAAATAAATCATCTTAAGAGTGCGTGGAGTGTAAATGAATATAAAAAAGAATACTATATATATCATAGCTAAATTTTTAATCGAGTACGTTATTTTACGACTATTTTCAACACCATTCTGAACAATTAGAAACGGCTCTCTTAGGTACTAATAATATATTTGATATCAAATCTGTGGTTGCTATTTTCTTTTAAATAAAATCGTGGATTTTTCATACGAAACTATTAACTTTGCGTTAATAATTTACCTTTAACAAATGTAAATTAACTAAAAAATTGTTAGTATTGGGACACATTGAAAACTAAAATCGCTTTACTTACAGAAATTACATTACAAAATCTAAAGACCGTTTTACAGAACTAATCTCTGCTTGTGTACAGTTAGGTTTGGTAGACAAAAAGATGGCGCTATGTGGGCTCAATAGCACCATGTTTTCCTACTATACTCGATAAATATGTTAACTTTGTTTCGGATTTTCTATTGGATCTTTATATTGTTACTCAATTATGTTTAACTATAAATGAGGCCATAATCATACTGTGCTTCATTAAAAACTATCCTGCTTAAACGTACATATTTATCTTTTAATCAAAATCAAAATAATCTTTATTCAACATAGACCTTTACAGGCACTTATTGACATCAAAACAAACAAAACAAAAAAAAAGCTTAAAAAAAAAACCTTGTCCGTACGTACGAAGGAAAAAAAATATTGACTACACCTGTTCGAAAATTGGGAGAGCCTTCTCGAGAAGAACAGGCAAGAAACTGAAGGTCTATTTTTTATCTCTTTCTTTTTATTATAATAAAATAATATATATATATATATATATATATATATATATATACACACAAACAATAATGTATCATGAGATTGCGAGATGCAATTATATGAAATTTTCTCTCACAAATGAAGGCTCAGTTTTCGCTATCTCCTTCATGTTTGCATTAACGTCATTGGTTTCCATAGTAAACATAATTGTCCTTCACCTGGTCTCAGCTAACCTCATACCAACTTACATAATAACGGTTCAGTTGTTTTTGCGTTTATTACTTACAAACATGCAAATTTTTCCATTATAAAATATTTGTGTAAATAACCAATTTATGGAAGAACTAGCTGACCCGACAGACCTGTCAAAAAGATTTGTAAAGTGGCAGTTTTTTGTTCCTACTTGAAATGACATATGATGACATTAAATTTGTTTGACAGAACTAACGTCACTTTTTTGTCTTGCCAAAGGTTCAAATTGGCTTTTAAGTATTAATACAAATTGTTTGTATAAAAATGTTGACTTTACACTTTTTCAAATTTTATTTTTTTATTTTCTCTACGTACAAACCTTCTCTGGACTTCTACGAATAATTCAAGACCAAAATTAGCCAAATCGGTAAAGGCATTGTTGAGTTATGCGCTTACCAACACATTTTGCGATTCATTTTTATAAATAAGAAATAAGGGGCTACAGATAAGATACAACTACTCTAAGGCTACATCACCCTTACGACAAAAAATAAGTCCACTAGGCAAATGTGTACAAACTTTACCTTTTACAAGTAAAATACAAATTACAGTTACAAGTAATGTGTATTTTATTTACTTTTTTAGAGAAAACATAAATAATGGAGAATTATTAACAATCCCATATGATGATACCCGGATAGAAAGCAAGTATTTTAATTCGGCCAATGAAATAAAAGCTATTACTCACGGTTGGCTATCGAAAGCGAACACAGAATGGCTGCAGAACATGAAAAATGCGCTACTGGACAGAAAAGATTTCAACGTAATAGCTGTTGACTGGAGCGAGTTGGCGCAAAACCCTCTGTATCCTTGGCCCGCAGTTAGCACTAGATATGTCGGGAAACGCTTATCAAAACTACTTGACTCACTTACAAAGTCATATGAAATGAAGAACCCTGACACACACTTAATTGGACACAGTTTAGGTGCACACGTAATGGGATATGCGGGAATGTATTCCGAGCAAAAGATAAAAAGAATATCAGGTCAGTATAACATAATGAGAGACTCTGTAAGAGTTTATTCAAATAGATTAATATTACATTTAGTTGGTCAATTTATTTGACAACTTTTGTAAATGTATAACTTTAATTATAAAGATTCAATAAAAACACATTTGCATAATTTGATGAATCATACAAGAAATGAAAATAAATTTGCTGTTCCAATGTTCAAGCCCCATAAAACTAACACAATAGCTTGTTTTGGGGAAAATATATATAAATGTTTAATTAGCTTCTACAGTGTAATTTGGATTGCCTTTGTATAAATTTGAAAACTACATCAAAATAGTTTACAAAGCCGACTATTTTATTCTTGGTACCTTTAAATCAAATACACATTTCCAATTTTAAGATGTTTCGTCTTGTGTGCTAAATCACGCTCTAAATTGAAACCGTTCTAGGATTAGACCCAGCACGTCCACTTTTCGAGCTGCCCCTTATGAACAAGAATTTTCGTTTAGACGATACAGACGCTGACTTTGTCGACATTATTCACACTAGCTCTGGAGTGCTAGGCTATGAAGACAGTCATGGACACGCGGACTTTTATCCGAACGGCGGCAAGCCAAAGCAGCCAGGTTGCGAAGGCCGGCAACACGCAATTGGTCAGACTGATTTTGAATTTTATTACAAAAAGGCTTACATTTTTGACAGAACAATACTAAAAATAATGTTAAACATATACATATAAAATGCTCTTAAATTATAATCCTCAATAGTCCTTGTTCCGAAAAGGGAGATGCCCGCTCGTACCCGCAATTGTTATGTCTATTTTATTGTGTAATTATATAGTTTTTGCTTACCAGACAGCACTTGCACCGTTTCTTGTATTGTATTTTGTGTACTAATGTGACCTACCGTATGTGTTTATAAATATATATCATATATTATGATACTTTCTAATTAAATTTTAATTTATTCTGAACAATTTTTAATAATATCAAAATAATAAAGAAAAGGGAATAACATATTTATATTTAAGCATTTGTTACTTTAATGTGTGTTTGCATAACATTAATGCAAAAATATATAAAAAATAAAGCTTATTTGAAATTATCTCCATTGGTTGTAATAGTCGTTTAATCGTTGAGGTCAGTTATCAATCGCACAACAATCATCAATTCTTTTCCTAGGAAATACATTCCCAATTTTATGGATTGCTTTGGATGATTAAGCTGACTTGTCAGTAATGTAAGATGTAATATATACATACCGTGATAATATATAATAAAAAAAAACCTCGCTAAAGGGTATACCCCATCTTTCTTGAGATGTACTATGTATATATACTAGATCCTATAGAGAAGAGTAATCTTGAATGAATAGGTTTTTCTCCAAGATTGCTTAAATTAAAATCTTCACATTTACTACTGCTAAAAAAAGGCGGCGTAGTCTTGCACTATCGTCGCAATAAAATTTAAAGCCATTGTTTAGATAATAAACCCTCGTTCATAAATATAGACTTTTTATTGTAAGTTCCTTAAGAAACAGTATTGAATTGTAATGTCATGCACATTATCATTAACAGAGGGATGCAGTCATGGAAGATCAATCACGTTTTTCATCGAGTCAATCGATCCAACCGCCAGATTTAAAGCCTATCCCTGCGACAGTTGGGAAAACTATGAAAATGGAAAATGTAGGAGCAATGCCACTTTGATGGGATATCCGGCAAATAGTAATCAATTGGGAGATTTTTATTTACGCACTAATAATCAATCTAGGTATGCTATAGACGACGAATAAGCAATGCGATTTTAGATTTATTTTACATTGCTTGTAAATTAATGATATATATTTTTTGTTACTTCATGTACTTGGATTAATAAAAATAAGTGAATAATTGGAATAAGAAAAATATCTAATTAACAGTGCCTTAAAATTCTAAACCTATTAAATTAAAACTAATTCCTTTTCTCTATTATTATTAGTAAATTGCATGACTAAAAATTATATGATATGCAGGCAGTTTTACTGAACTCTGATGTATTCAATATTGCGATTTGACAGACGTTATATTCAAAAACTGTCTTTTGCGTTTTGTCGTCATCGGTATAATCCTTCGATCATATATTTCTGTAGATACAGTTACCGTCTAAAAAGTGGCACCGGCGAAACAAGGCACAAACAGTAAATGTGCCTTGTTTCGCTCTCATTCATTCGGTGGCCGCGCGCGATTGATAACGTCAGCGATGCCGAAATGCGTAGTTTATACTTGTAAAAATGACACACGTAAAGTGCAAAGGAAGGATGGAATGTCATACTTCCAATAAGTATATCTTTATCTTAATTTATTAGCGCATTTTTAATGAGTAAAACACTTTTATTCTTATTATGTATTACTAAAATATCAATTTAAAACGCTTGCGTACCATGCCACAATGCGTAACGCATCGCATCTATCTCTTTCTGTCTCGAGTGGCTCACTCATAGGAAAAAATAGCACAGAGCTAATGTTTCAGAAAAAGGTCAGTGGAATGATGGAGTCGCCTATACCATTTTTTGTGATTTTCTTTTTTTTTTGTTTGATTGTATTTATCAAGAATAAAAAAAGTGTTAAATAGCATTTACGTAAAAAGCAATTTGAATACAAATCAAAATAAAGCTACTAACCACTAAGAATTTTTAGGTTATTTAATCTTCATGTTTTTATTGATCCCGTTAGATAAAAACAAGCTAATGTTCCTTATAATATCTAGGGTTAATAAGAAATTATTTAACGTATGTCTCATTAATAAACGTTACATTTTGTAGTGGGCCTATTCTCCATACAAGAAAAAATTATCTCCATTAAAAAGTTTCCGTACTGTTAAGATATGTGTAAAAAAAAACTAAGCATCTCCACTGCTGTCTATGTTCAAGTAGGATGCGATAAGACGCGAGCACAATATTCGGAGTCAAATGGAACGTAGGAGCATTATTATATGAAATGAATTTGTGCTTAATTGCAACAGACTAAGGGCTTATTATCCAATATATTTGTTTTCAAATATGTCTTGTTCATTTCTGATTTCACGGCATCATTATATCATCGAAACCAGAAGATAATATGTAACGACCTTAACAAGGATTTATTTTCATACTTCATTACGGTACTTAAGATTTAAATTGGCTTAAATTATATGACACTTTAGAACTTTTTTCAAAATTGGTACTATAATATACATCTATTCTTCTATGTATAGACGCAGGGCCGATATTTTGTTTGATTTTCTATGGAATTGTGTATCTACAGAAATATATGATCGAAGGTATAATCCACCTAAGCAAGGAATCTCAAGCTGCCTCTCCTCTCCTAGGAAAAAAAAAAATATTTCCTAAAAAATGGAGGAATAAACCCACATAATCTATTGTAATTGTAATTATCCATGCGAAGGTGAACCTAGAAGTTCAATTTAATGAATGCTTTCCATTATGAACATTTGCTTTTATGTTTTTTATTATGATATTGCAATAATTGAGTTTTTAGAGTGTTGTAAAGTTCACTGCAACTTATTTCACGTGCCATCTCCAACTTTACATTTATACAGCTGGCCAACCATTCCAAGCCTAGGCTATTTATCACATTTCAAATCTACTACAAATAACGACGTGGGCCATACCGAAGTAAAAAAAGTAAAATAAGAAAAGAGTTACTTTTTCTTAAATATTTTCAATAGGTTCAATATTTTAATGCATCATCAAGACATGAATTTATCATTTTATGGTTCGATTGTATCAAAAAAGAGCATTATCACTACATTTCCAACATTGATAATGGGAATATAAATAAAAACAAAATGTTTTTAGTCAGATTGTAACGTTTATTAAGTGTATGACTGTGATTGTATAATAAATTTTGACAACATTATTTCTAGTTTTATTGCATACATTGATATTATAGCTTACTTTAGTAAAAAAAAATATATATTACAATTTAGTACATCAGTATTGTTCCTGCTATAACAGTGTACATCCGATAATCATTTTTAGTCTTTCAAATCTTGAAATAGTACTACTTTTTTCTCATTATGGTTATCCCGCTTCATAGAGATTCCATTTGGATCGAGCTTTTGGCGAAGACAATTAAATAGCAAAAATATTTAATTTAAGATTTTTATTTGGCAACTCTTGATATTAACATAGTCTAGGTTGCTAAGCTATACAAAATGCAAAGCATAATATAAACTAATAGATATCTACTTTTGTTGGCTACACCTGTCGCACGTACCGAGAGCTATATTAAAACAAATAACATCGTTATTATATGGAAATTAGCAAAATTATTGCTTTTTCAAAATGTAAGTTCTAGTAGTAAATGTAGCGTTGTCCAATGGTCACAGCCTCCTTAACACAGTAAGTTCGACTTTTGTTTATAATTTATGTCTAAATTAGGTCTTTAATTACGAATTAAGGTAACATCTTTAAATATCAGTCGTACTAACAGGGAACAATGTAAAACTAAACATAGTGACAACTGAAGTCATCATACATTGGCAAGCTAAGTGCAGTTATTGCCTGAAATTATATAACCACTTTAATGCGATTTTCAATATCATGTACCAAACAGACATTTCAACTCATCAAATTTTAATGAGCTGATTAGTGTTTATTCTAATTGATCCCTCTAAATAAAAATCAAGCTACATTACATACATTAGCTAAATAAGAACAGGGAGTCTCGAACTCTACTAAAATAAGAAAGACAATGACTAAATTACGGATGCGTCATTTTTCAAATTATTCTCATACGTGTATAGTATATGACATCATTAATGCCATTAAATACCTTTTCCATTACACTGTTAAAAATTTTAGTTATGAACTTAATTCTCCTAAAATTATTCTAATTCAGGTTAATTATAGGCATATGCTTTGTAGTTTTACGAATAGCTGATATTTCCCGGAGCCAGTTACTTTTACTATAAGGCTCAAGATGAAAAAGTATTGAGTAATTTTGAAAGAGAATAAAACAACATACAAAATAACACTGAGCTGGACATACCGTGGTATAAATGAACCTGCAACAATCAAAAACACAGTTAAAAAAAATCCCAACACATAGCTTTTAAACTTTACAAAAATACAGTCAGATTAATTATTTAATTGTGCTTCATTATGCATCAGTCGGGAAAAGAAGACAAAACAGTAATCATCATTTTAAAGAGTGTGATATGTAGAGTGAAAAGCTTGGCATTAATGATCGTTGAAATTCTATAACCTGAGTTATTATAATATGCTGGAAACACTGGAAAGTATATTTTAGTTTATTATGCTTTTGGGATTTAACATACTCGTGTATAATTTACGTTGTATTTCAGGAACTCCTAGATTCTAATACTCGCCTTCACCTACACCTTGTGTATTAGAGAAAACTCACTGAAATATTTATAATATTATTGTTATTTCGCATATGTATCTGTAATGTAACAATTACAAGCTTTTAAATTGGTTCGACAGAGATCCTTCGCCATGGACGTTATTCTACTCGACCAAAGATACATTTACTTTTTCTAATAGAAATTGCTTGCCATTTAAAAAAAATAAATAGCTATTTATCTTTTTACTACAATTGGTTCTTCCACAGTCTATGCCATAAGTTGTTGAAAAATACTGAAACCTAAGGAACTTACTATGGTTAATTGGATTTTCTCTAAATATTTAACACAATATTGAAATTAACCCATAGCTAAATCAAATTACATGTTGCAGACGCGTTTTTTAGGTTGTTATATGTATATTAAGACTATCTGTTATCGTGGAAGTAAACGTCTTGCAGAAAGTTAAAAATCGACTAATAGAAATAACACTAGATTGTAGCCGAACGAGGCTTTCCTTAGCTGTCAAATGTACACTTAAAATAGTTAAGATCATGCAACGAAAAATTTCTAGCGTTAAAGCCTTTTTATTGAAACCACGCCATTGACGCCAGAATACCAGGATTTAAACAATAGTCAACCAGAAGACACAAATCTATGGCTTTTTATTTTCAATACACTTTCAAATGAAGTCATTTTTTTAGTGACCTATCTATCACCATCAAAGTAATTCTAAATTAATTATCAAACATTGCAAAATCTTGACATACAACGTAAGAATGAATAAAAGTGGCTTACACGATAATTAATATATATCGATATATAATTAATATCGATAAACTAAAAGAAATTAATAACTTACTGTGTATGTCGCATCAGTTATCTGATCTTCAGCAAAACAGCTATAAGAGGCGACGATCACCGGCAGAACCATCTCTAATACCGACTTAGTGATTTGAATAACGTGAGCTTCAATACTATCATATTGATCATACATGTATTTATAAATATTATCAAATCTATACTGACTATTAAATTACATAGCTATTTTTGATCACAACTATACACGTATGACTACCCCCAGAAAACGTCCATACGGGCTGACAGCATGGCCATCTCCATCGGCACATCTGAAAATAATCCAAAAATGTATCTAAGCATTGCACATTTACGATAACAAATAATTTATGTAAATTTTACAAAAAACCACTATCAAGTTAACTTCATTGCAAATATTTATAAAAAACAATTAATAGCGTGTCACAATCGCGTAAACAATTTGATTTTGGTAGCACATTTAACTAGGTTACACCACTTTCTTTGCTAACATGGTTGATGTAAATAAAAATATAAGAAATACAAAATTATAGAAATAAATTTTCTTTTATAATAAGCAAAACTATATGAGAAACCTATAATAATAAAGTCCGAAACTAAGAGATAAAGACAAAAAACCTGCTTAAATGGAGTCTCGGGAAAAGAAACGGTTTACAATTTTTTGTTTTAGCTGTCAACTGTCTGTTATTGCTTGTCGAATCTCCAAGCTAATATTCTATGGCGTATTTCTTATGATAATTATCATATTTGTCTTATGTTGATGTCGAGGCGTGCCTATCGTACATCAGAGTAATTACAAAAAAATGTATACTTAACAACTTTACTTTCGCTTTTCTTTGGTAGTATGAACATTCAATCAATTGCAATGATCATAGTATTTATAAAGTGGTGTGTAATATATTTTCACCGTTTGTATAGTAAAATTGCTATCCAACTCTGTTGATTAGGCATTCGATGTTAGACACAAAAAAAGACCGTTGCACGAATTCATATTCGAGCAATGGCGTGCAATAACATTGAAACAAAACATGTTCTCGGCATACACTTTCACTAAATATTCATGGACATCTAGTATTCCTCAGACTAATCACCAAATATTTGCTGTCAAAAAATCATGTCGTGACAGCAAATATTTTTATTTATTTATATTTATTTAGTGTTTCTAACAAATCATTAAAAATGTATATGTTTTTCAGGAACGCGGTAATCTGGATAGTGGCTTTTGCATCAGAGATTTAAAAATATACGTCATTATACATCCGTCGGGAAAAGAAGACAAAAGTAACACTCATCACAAAATATTTCCCTTAAAATTTAAAACAAAACCCTGGCGAGAGACAAGTACTGGTAGAGTGTGGTGTGTACAACACCAGAGAATAGTGCAGAATGTAGTAGTTACAACAGCATAGTATAGATATATCAAAACTGAGAAATCGAACGCTTATCTTATTCTCTTTTATTATTTTCAACCAAACTTGTCTTATCACCATGATATTAATGTGCAAGAGTAGAACTTACCTCACATAACTTTGCTGCGTTTATATTGACAGCTATTTGAGATCCCGTACCACCTGTAAAAACAAATAACTTTATTTATTCAAAGATTAATTTGCTTAACACAAACACATTCGCTATTATGTCAAGATTAATGATTATTACCTTTGGTAGTCGGTCCTCCCATGTCCTAGCTAAAGACTGAAACCTGTAAACATAAAAAAAATATTAATTTTAATCATACAAACATGTTTCCAGGACATTTTTTTAATCTTTCTTATTTATAAATAACATCAAATGATTGATTAATACAATTGAAATATTGGTCGAATATTTTAAAACAACTTGTATAATATTATGTCTACATAGACGCAATTTATTCGCTACGCTATTTAATTCTCATTGGTTTTTCTTAAGTTTTTTCATATTGCATTACAAGGACATACAATAATACAAACTGCATCGCCGTTTTGAAAAATGATAAGAAAAATATGCATGTTCATTCCGTTAACCGATAAAAAAGTAGTATAACAGAATATATAGTTGTTTGTCGAACCTAACTCTCTTTTAGTACAATAAATTGCAAAAATATATTATCATAATTTTGGTGTTCCATTTTCAGTTGCGCTTTTTCAAAATATACGTGACTTACATCGTATGTGTGATGTACATTGGTGAATCCTATTTATCCGGTCCAAAAATATAATGAAAAGAAATCGATAAAAAAAGAGATAAATATGATTTGAGATCACACATATATAAAAAAATACATAAAAAATTAAGTACTTATTATTTCGCTCTAAAACAAATCAGTCGAGTTTCCGATTGTTGCAGAACATCGTAAAAGTAAATGCATATTTTCAAAAAAATATTTCTTGAAACATATACATAGATACTGTTATTATAATAGAACATTTTAGTTACACAATAAATAGAACAGGAGAATAAAGGTAGATATAAATCCTCTTTTAGGCGTTATAACCAATTTCGTATGCCGAGAACAAGAACAAGAACGCAAATCTATATAATATAAATAAAAAAAATAATATACAAATAATCTGAAGAACTAATTAAAAAACACGATGAATTTCGTTATAATTCATATTGGATTCTTGGATGATTAATCTGAGACAAAAAACGAGTGTCGCGTCTGTCGTTGCTTAGGTCTGATTAGGACAGACATTGTGATGTGGGATGTCACTCAAAAGCATAAAGTGAGTTCAGTTTTGATTTCGGCGATTAATGAATTGTGCCTCTTTACAACTGACGTCGCAAGTACATACTCGATAATATACACTCGAATAGTACAGTATGGAAAAATAACAAAGCCATTGTGAATATTAGTTATATTTTTAGGAATATTTTATTCACGTTATCTATAATATAATTTCTAACAAAGATTGCCATATTAAAAATGCTGTACCTACTATTACGACCCAAATAAAATATAAGAATCGTAATTTGTGCTTAATATATTTATCCTTTGTTAAGTGCAAAAAATATCCAAATAAGTTGCAAGTTGTCCGTAGTAAGTAGAGATAGAAACATACAATAGACATAGACACACTAAATGTTTGATTGAATGGCACGAGTTATGATTTTTTTCCATACAAACATTAATTAGCCAATCCTTTGTATCAAGATTATGGCTAAACGTCAATGGCCATCAGCTGGAAAATTAACTCGTTAATCCATTCATTTGTGAATTTGTACAAACTTACTTTCGAATATTTCTAGTATTGAATAACTTGATTAATAAACTAAAATATTAATTTTTAAACCTTACTGAAACCCATGAACCATTAATCCAGTAACTACGTCACGGCGCACCGCAAGTCACAAAAAATACATTGACATGAGCGCTTTGGGGTCGCTCGAAACATTCGACGGAACCATACGACTAGTGCGAATTTCTAGCATGACTTGATGACATCAAAAAAACAAAAACAAACCAACAGTCGTTATAAGTAGGTTACTATCGCAACGATAAAAGAAATACAATTTTGAAAAACTTGTAACAGATTCTAATATTACGATGATTTTACGTTTTGTGAGAATTTAAGCGCCTGGCTCCGACCGGATTATATATAATGTCTAATTAAATTAATTCTGTCTCTCTAATTAAAACAGAAAACTTCATACAACAAAAAATACACTGCTTCTTTACGTTTATCACTTTAGTTGATCACTATTTCGTTTGTAGACACAGAGATTACCACTAACCTTAGTTGTTTTTTTTAAGGGTGAAAACCGACCTTTTCTGTTCCAGTAACACACTGCATATTTTATTATAATAATAATTATAACGTCGTTTAATTACATATTTGAAATAACTAATTTCGCTGGTATTTTTAAATAGCACGTAGTAATAAATAACTACAATTGATAATTGTAATATAAAAATTTCACGTTTTTGCTAATATGAACAAATTTTCACTATTATAAAACAATTACAGGCAATTTTTATAGCATTATTTAATTGAAATGCTATAAAATATACACATTATGTGAGAATGTAAAGAAACGAAAATATCAAAAGGTACGCAATTTTTATAACTTATTTCGCTGGTGTTTTCAAGTAGCAATAAATAACTGTAATTGATAATTATAATGTCAGAAGTTCATGTTATTTCTGAAGTGAAGAAAGTCACACATCTATCCATAAGATATAATGCCTGGCACACGCGTTTTTCACAAGCATGTAATGTAAATGCTACATTGTGAGAATATGATGAAACTAACATATGCAGGCTATAATAATGCCTATAAGATTATTATATATATTTCAATTAATTAGATATTGGGAAACCATCTACATAATACACAATCACATACACAGTATATAAATACATCATTTCATTAATCATAAACAATCGCTGTAGTTTGTTTTGGGCTACGAAATTAATAAGTTGGTGTACTACCGATGTTACTATTTTATAGAGACCTGGAATATCCACATTATTCTATTATTTTGTATAAAAAAAAACTACTTAGCGACCAGAATTAAACCGTTGTGTGTTATTGGCACCGATAGCGTGCAAAGAAACGGATCCAAAATAAACGTATTCATGCCAATGAGAGATGTCATGTCATTAGGGTCATATCGGTGCTTACGAAAAAGTGGTAGTGTCTGCAAATGTCAAACTATGACATTTAAATTTTAAGCATATATAAATTTTTAACATTGTCAAGATATTCGTCACTATTCATTGTGTGTTACATGTTTCTTCATGACACATCTGCTAGATCGATCCTCATGTGAATGCTCATTATCCCACCAGCGGACTCTGCTAATCGTCTACAATTTTATTAGACAGTCATATACAGGAAATATTTCTAAAGACCATTAACAATTCTTTACTGCATTCACAGATTTTTGGAAGAAAAGAAAATACAGTCGTTAAAAAAATAAATATATATTTGTAATAATTAATGCTCGGAATAGGTAGTTTAATTGTATTTACTTGCAGAAAGATAGTCAATGTAAGCGTAACAAAGGTAAACCTAAAATTCTGTTTTAATGTGCTATTTATTTCTTTACGCTTTTATTGAAAAATTTTATGTTTACAATTTATTATTACAACAATAAGCTAAAAGATGAAATACTATTTTGAAAGTTCAATACAATATTTTTACAATCTCTGAAAATAGTAAGTTCCCAGGCATATCCATACTATTGATGTCACTAAATCGCAAGTACATAAAATTAAACTACCTATTCCGAGCACTAGTAATAATAAAGTCAATCGACCCTATCTCATGTAGAGCTCAAAATATTCTACGAGATTGTTTCAGATATAAGGACTAGAAATCACAGAAATCGTTAATAACTTCTCCCATACATATTGTATGGAAAAACAATAAATCAACTTTAAATATTCTTATTGCTAAGTGACCCTATTTTTCACGATATTAAGTAGAGAAAGTACAATTGATTAACGGAAATACGGGCATACAGAACACCCAGAACAACAGCAACTTCACACACTCAAGCACATCTTGTACAACATTATTAAATTGAAAAAGGTCTCGAAATGTTCCTCTGTAACGGCAATTGTTAAAGTTACGGTCCCATCTCAAAAATTCCACCTATACATTGTTGTCTGATGTAAGAGACCATAAATTCATAACTGACCGTAAAATTATTAAATTCTATGGGGTTTATAGGACCCTCCTCTTACCAAATAGAATACCGTAATCATATCTTATATAGAGGTCTATGACTATAGACTTAGAAACTAAGCTATAAATAAACAACAGAATAAAGAAATATAATATTTCAAATAATTTAAACTTGTCAAAATAAAACCACCGGATTATAAATCAAAACTAAAATCGTGCAATTTCTTTGTAAAAATATTGTCTACATTCAATTAAAATAAAGTTCCTTATGAGTATTATACTAGCTATAGCTTAAGAAAAACATGATCTGATTTTAATTTCGCGAAATGCTAATTGAATCATTGTCGTCAAGATGTCGATGATCAGAATGAGTTTATTATTTCGTTTAGGACAACATCTGGTAAATCCTAATAATAAATAATATTCCTGTCAATCAATATCTTCAGATAAATTCAAAATCTACGTCCGGTATAAAAAAATCTACACCAGTGGGTAATTATACCTGTTTACGTGTATGACGTGCAATATATGATAAAATTATCTTAATAATTGCTTATGGATAGGTCAAATTGTCACTCCATACATTATTTATTGAAATTGTCTCCTATTAAACTTACCACTAAATAACTCGACGCCCAATTAATAATGATAAAACAGGTTTCTTCTCGTAATATATATGTCGATCCATTGTTTATAGTTCAATCGTGGATAGTCTTCTAATCTGCTTATTCTTCCCAGTCACCTCCAAACTCGTCGCTGTATCTCAAAACTTATTAGGGACCAATGCAGCTTAAAAGTGGTAACTAAATTAGAGGGATATTGGGAGAGGGAAAAGCAATAGAGAAAAACCGATATTCAATTATACCTAAACAACCGCAAAATTCCAATCGATAACATATCGAAATCATTAAACTTGATACGGCGGTAATTGCCTTGAAAAATATAAGACCCTAGTGCCTTGAATTACAACATATTTCGAGAACAGCAGAATTAATTTTTAGATTTTATCAAGCCATGATTTCATAATTTGTCATAGAATATATTAACTGAGCTAAATTTCAAGGTCTAATTGATAAAATATTAGTCCATATATACAATATGAGTGATAAATCATGAGAAATATAAACAAGAGAGTCTGACGGCAAACCTTGCAATTACGCCATGTCATAATTCGCCGTTTTCATGACATTGAGACATGGCATTTTCACTTTTACCTTTTTGATCTATTTTTGTCACAAGTAATACGAGGCCCCATGTATGGATCGAGCAGTTTATTTATTTTCTTTTGACTAGAATATTCTTAGAAGTTCGGAATAAGGAATTCTTATGCCTTGCACTGCAAAGTTCACCCCAATTATACTAAACATAGTACCTTTTTTTGAGGGTGGAAATACTAAACATACCTAGAAAAATTAGTAAAGTATGGTTTTTATAACACTTCAGATTAATCTTTAACCAAAATACAACAGGTGACAAACAATAAAAGTAGATTTATGAATAACTTTAATTAACCCGGGTTATAGGAAGTAGGTAAGATAGCAAATATGTTTGAATTCAATTTGACTTAATTTAGAAAGAATCAAATTTAGAAAACTTACTGTCCAGTCTTTATCTATCTCGCTTCCTTGTTAGTACTTATGTCTACATAGATATAAATATTGTTACAATTAATAAAAAAAATATTGAGTTTGAATAAATCTTATTATCTTGTCATTCTTTTCTGTAATTTTGGCGCTAATTGTGATATTAAAATGAAGTAGGTAGTTGATAAAGAGAACTGAATCGCTGTTTGCTTTACACAAAATAGGTGTGGAGAAAATATATAATTATTGAAACTCTCCATCCACTTCATATTTGTCGAACGTTTGTGTTGCTCTTGATAAGTACAATAAACCTCTGTTTGACAGAAAAAATCCGCCCGGCTCTACACAGTGTTAATATGAATAAGGCGACCAAAGCATTAAGTGAAATATTGAAATTCTGTCAGAAAGCAAACATCGGCAGCATCTGATCCTTCATATTTGTCGAACGTTTGTGTTGCTCTTGATAAGTACAATAAACCTCTGTTTGACAGAAAAAATCCGCCCGGCTCTACGCAGTGTTAATATGAATAAGGCGACCAAAGCATTAAGTGAAATATTGAAATTCTGTCAGAAAGCAAACATCGGCAGCATCTGATCGAACCACTTGCGATAAGCTCGAACAACTCAAACTTCATTGGAAACGAATGTTCCGGACTTCGTCAGAGATGAGAGTTGCTATCCTCTAGTCCCGATATGCAACCGCTGGATTAATTTTAATGGTCAGTTTTAGTTAATAGGACTTGTTTTAACCGCCATGATAATTTGGAGTCCCTAAAGCATTCAATATAGATATAACAGTAACTGCTATTAATGCAGTTATGGAGATTATTTGCAATAAGCTACATATAATTTTTAGGTTTTAAGAAAATTAATTTATTTTAAATTATTTATTAAAAGTGATAATGTTATCTACACTAATATTATATTATAAAGAGGAAAGATTTGAACTCAAAAAGTACTGGACCGATTTTAATAATTCTTTTTTCATTAGAAAGTTACATTATCACTGAGTAACATAGGCTATATTTAGTACTAGATTACTGTAGAAATATATAAACAATACAAATCGTCCGCGAGTGAAACCGTGGGACGCAGATAGTATGTAATAAATTGATTTTTTTCCATTGTAACAATATTTATAACAAGATTAAGTATTATAAAACTAATTGAAACAACGCATTATTAATAAATTTATGAATAACTTTATTACTTGATTAATTTTCTATAACATGTGATTTTATAAGTGGTTATATTTTACTGTCGCGAGAATAAATACACAAAGCACTACTGAAACGATACGATTGTGAGTGCCCCAGTGGAAAAAAGATTTGAAATCTTTTGCTCCTCTTAAGCATTTTTCCGACTTGTCGGTTTTATTAAGGAATATCCGTCCAAATGTAAATACATATTTTAATCAGAAAGCGACAAAAATTGATATAAAGAAGTACGTACTGCATTCGTAAGTAACTATTTTAGAGCACTTGATCTACATTAAAGGCAGACTGAGCTTACTTATACCATGTAACGCAACTCTCTCAGAGTTGATATAGGCACGCCTGTCCCGCGTACACAACGCATATTACCATCAGATTCGGGTACAATTACTTCAGGTATACATCTATTACACATAAAACTCTGGTATACATTTTTTAGATTCTGACAGAGAATTTGAAAATAACTTATTGCTATTGTTTTCTAATAAGTCGCATTTACACACGAACTCTATAGTTCTTGTGTTCTATGTCTTAACCCGCTGGCTGCATTACTTAATGTAACTTCACGAGGATATTTGATATATGACGACATTTTAATGACGTCATATTGCGGAACCAAATTCATCAGTTGTTCACATCTCATTTTCGAATCAAAAAGCTCAAACACTTCTCCGACATCCATTCGTGACTGCGAATGTAAGTTCTCAAAGCACACCTATCTTATGTGTGAAATGTAAATTTAGTAGAAAAATCAGAATTAGTGTTTCTGATCTTATTCACCATCTGGATCGATAGATTTAGTCTCGTGAGACGAGTGTAATAGCACTGAAAATGAGAATGACAAGCGTTTCTGAGTATAGTCTAGAAATCACATAGGTACTTTCAGCATATTGATACCTCCATGTATAACATATGTTTGAAAATTCTATCTACACGCCACTTTATGCGACTTGAACTAGTAAAATATTTTCTTCAATTTTTCGGATATGTTTCTCAATATATAATAATTTTAGTTAAGATAAAAATTAAACCAGACATATTTAATATTCTATAGCGTCACACATAAGAACAAGCTTTTATTAAGGCTTCTCCTGAACTATGTAAACAAGTCTTTGAAGTCACATTATTAAACGATTTTCCAAACTTCACATGTAAGGTTGGTAACAATGCACTATTCTGCTCAATGCACTGGTAGACCACCAGAATAGAGGTAGGCACCTTTTAAGTTCAACCTAACGGAGTACGCTAAAAAGATCCCGCCCTTACAAGGTATGGAAAATACTGCACAATTTGTGAAAATTAATAAAGTGCAATTCATCCATCGTGATCTATCTGAATCTAAACAATTATAAGTATTATAACTTATGCGTGGTTCCTTATAGTCAATTGTTCAAATATTTGATAACCTGTGAAAGTGAAAAAAGTAAACTGCAAACACATGGATACAGACCACATTAATTCATATGAATGGTCTGAGATAGAAGCTTGATGTCTTAAGGAAAGTTGTTTAAAATCCTGGACAACTAATGAAAACTAAGAAAGTGAGTAATTTACAACTTGTAATACTAACTTGTGCAAGATCAGCTCGTCACTTCTATTTTATAAAAAAATGAATTCAGTGATTTGCATATGTTTATTATTTGAATACAAACATTTTTTGTTAATTTACTCGCAAACATTAATTGAAAAATGCTTTCAAAACAACTCACTTTATATGATAAGTTAATACTGATCTTTTGCAAAACATTAAATATATACTATATATACTGAAAACTAATGTGATCCGCTCATACGTATACCTGTAAAAAATATTATTATTACTTTTGTAAATAGGATGTTAAGTAACTACATAGTAAAGTAACTCTATTAATAACCATTTGTCATCAAGGTAATCATTTTCTTATTATAATTAGACACAAAACGTAGTCTGATTATTCCCAGTTGACCATGGAACATTCAAATTATTTATCATATTTTAAAACATTTGGATAATAAATTTCTTTTTTTTATCATTTGAATAACACCGGTCAACAAAAGATTTTTTTTATGTGTCTGTTATATAGTGAATATTTTCTAATTGTACACATCAACAAGTAGGCAGAAACTCTATTAGTAATAAACAAAGTTTGCTTTTGTATCTTTATATTATGAAAAATAAATATATGCTGTATTTGGCTGATTTTTTGAGGTGCTGTTGCATTTAAAATGCAAGAGAATTGTAAGGGGGACCGTGGGCGTGTAACGGTGAGTGGCAGACTATCACAGCAGTGTGCGCGTGCGCATTCCAAAGGAATACTTCATGTATCGCGAGGCCTACAAATGTATTCCAAAAAGTGTAAAAATGACGTGGACTCTTTTTGCTATATTTGCGGAATATGTATTAAATTGAGAGCCAAAAAATTAAGCTTGTCATCAAATATGGAACACAAAAACCTATGAAGCTTATTTTACTTACCTGTACTAAGTCAAAATAAAATATGGGCACCTCATTTCTCATGTAATAACTGCAAAAACACTTTAGAAGGTAAGAAAATACATCATATTTTGAAGGAAAAGTTATATACCGACATATATATTTTTAAAACATGAATTAAATATGTCGCTAATTAAATATGTTAATTTTTTCCAGCCTGGTACCGAGGAGAAAAGTATGAAGTTTGCAGTGACAAGAATATCATTGATTTTCTGGTGGGAATACAAGGCGATATACAAATATCCATGTTACCTATGCTTATAGGATAGTAGAGCTGATGCACTTCACTACCAGCAGCACTCATGACCCCAACGGAGCGAGTTTGAAATTAGACAACATAATGTCAAACATAAAACAATTTTAGAGCCCGATGATGTTTTAATGCCTCCACTGCACATAAAATTAGGTCTTATGAAGCAGTTCGTAAAGGCTCTTTCGTCAAGATTCAGGCCTTTTAATACCTGAAAACATTTCCGAAATTGTCAAGAAGGCTAAAATCAAAGCTGATATTTTTGTCTAATAAAGAAAATAATGACCAGTGAAAAATTCCTACAGCTCCTGAGCAATTACGAAAAAACAAGCATGGCTCGGTGTAAAGCAGTGATCTACCTATGCTTTCCTGGGTAACAGGAAAGCTGAGAATTACAAAGAGCTTATTTCTAATATGCTTGACAGTTTCAGTCATGGGGTTGCACAATGTCGCATAAAGTACACATGCTACATGCTCACTTGTATAAATTTAAAGACAACTTGGGTGCATATTCAGAAGAACAAGGGGAACGCTTCCACCAAGATGTACTGAACTTTGAACAACAATATGAAGGTAAATATAAATACAACATGATGGACTATTACATTTGGAGCTTCATACGAGAAAGTTCTTACTCATACAAAAGAAATACCAAAACTATTCATTGTTAAATCTTTTTTTTTTTTGTATTTGTGGATTTATAATGAAAGTTATAAAAATAAATAATTCAAATTTTGTTTTTCTTTTAAATATAATTGCAATTAAACAATTGAGCTTTTTCCATAAAATTTGAAATATCGTTCGAATTTTTTCTTTGTTTAGTTAGTCATACGTAATCAAAATCAGAGGTACAAAACTCGAAACTCAAAATTCATGTTGACCGAAGTACGGAAAACAGAATCTTTTTTTTAATATACATCATTAGAGGCATACTTAATAAAATTATACTAGATAGTATAAAAAAAAGTTTTAAAAATGCAAAAATATTTTTTTCTATAATCCTTGTCTGTTATTAATTGGCTTATGAAATTAAACCTTTCGACTGTTTGTACGATCGGAAATAGTTTTGTTCATGAACACTGAAAATGAATGACATTCAGACCTGAAAACAAAAAGTATTAATAAAATAAATCGCATTAAGTTATTTTTAATATACTGGTCAGTAATATTCGTCTTAAAAATATAATCTAGCGTTTACAGATTAAGCATCTAAAATATACTAAGTTATTAAAGTTGAAAACACATTATACAGAATGTTTCAAAACTGGCGAATTAATATTGATGTAAATTTTTCAAATGACACCCCTAGTGGCTAGGTTGCTGTAATCACAATAGTGGTCAATGGAATCAAATAGTACATTATGATACTAGTGTGCAAAGTTGTTCATTGCATACGAGGCGGTGTTGGTCGCGCGAGCCGTGAGCGCGACAATTTAGCTGAGGATGCAATTAACAATGCTCACGAGTTTCATACGACGTTTTTCAACACAAGTTGAGGAAAAAAGCTAATAAAATGCAAATTTTTATTTATTAAAACAATTAGTAAATGTACAATTTACAAAGTGATACTGTACAGATTTTGCGGGCATTTTTACGGTTTGAGATATAAATTTACATTCAACAAACTTGCATTGAGGTGCAATAGTAATCAAAGATTCACTATAATTTTATTTAAATACATTATATTATCATATGCTGTTTTCTTGAATTTATAAAATTTTGGCTGAATGATAATTTGACTCGTGCCTGTATGCCGATGCCGCCATTACGCTGAGCGGCGCGCGCATGCGCGATTGCGCGGTAAAAATGAAAGTTGGTTGTGGCCGTTCAAGAACATTATTGCGCTTTTATAACTTTTCTTCATTGATAAATACATATTAAACATTAGAATACATTTGTTCGAGAAAAAGAAAGTGCTACCAGACTAAATTAAGAATGCATTGTACGTATATAAAAACGTCTTGTAACAGGGAACAACCGAATTTTATCGGGTTATAAATATTGCACACTAGTGCGTAATGAAATTGCGCACTAGTGTGCAATATCCTAGTTTTTGAGATTAAAAACACGCATGAAACAGCCTCGTTATGAGAACGTGTGTTGAAAATTAACTTTATTCAAATTTGACTTTATAGAAAGCTCTTTTGAATCGTCCAAATTTTATTCCTACCCATTCAGGGCGTATTTTTTAGCTGATAAGAAGAATGGGCGCCGAAAATTATCAGCTTTATCAAAAGTAGGTAATAACGACATTTACTACAATAAATTGTGCCGTATCATACAACGTACATATGTGTTTACAATTTATACTCTCTCCGTGGTAAAATTCCTCGAACGCTCGATAAAGGGATTAGAAAAAAATGTTTGTAAGGAAACAAAGATTATGCAGAATTTTCTGACCATCGTCCCTGCAGAATCTTCACTTATTTCCCAACATTTCGCCAGCACTTTAAAAACCTGTATATTGTAAAAGTTTTAAAACGAGTAAATCAATAAAATGCATTTTAATTTCCAGTTACACTAATAAATCCGACGCACCATAACGTATAACAAATTGGCATATTCTCCAATATTATATAAGAACAAAAAATTTTAAGTCAAGAAAATTTATTTTCAAAGTTTTATCAAGGTCCGACCTCTATGAAAATGGCATTCAGTGGACCACAATTATTTTTAAACTTATTTTCTAACATTAACTCTTATTTGTTGTACCGCTAAGCAGTCATTTTTACGTATAGTCAGCAACAGGTCAAGCTTTACATTTTCCCTAAGAAAACAGTCCCTATTACGAGCGATATAAAATGTCTTATAGTGAGATGCTATGTGTATATATATATCAATAGATATTAAACAAAGTAATAATACTTATTAAGACAAAAAACAAATTCTATTACAAAGTTACAACCAAAAAAGAAAAAAAAAAATTAAAAACAGACTGCGACTGTATTACAATTTTTACTTTTTTGACCGTTGTGACTATTTGAGTATGTAACAATCTTATACACACACTGTACAAAAGATGAGACAAAACAGTTAATTTTCTTTTTCATTCAACCTGAATTTTGAAAGTAAACGTTATAAAATAAAAAGAAAACGCTGAGAGCGCTCTAGTTTTAGTGGCGTGAGCTTGACATGAGCGGCGAGGCGTGCATTACGTTCCGCGTCGTCGAATGTTGCGAAGGGCTGCACTAAAAGTATCAGGAATGGAATATTTCCACAATTCCTGTCATATTAAAATCTTGCACTTGCTTTACATGGGCGGCGAGGTATGCATTACGTCCCGTGTCGTCGAATGTTGCGAATGCAACGGACTACATATATGTATCTCATATCTGTGGTCTACGTCTACTCCGCCTACGTTTGAAAGATTTAATAACGGAACATCGCACAGAGCAGTGAAGAATTTTTTATATATTTTCCATTGTAATTTAGTATACTTAAAACGTTGAATATAAAATAAAAATAAAATTAACTAAACAAATATTTTGTCGAATTATTTCGTGGATATGTTATTTATAAAAAAAAATGTAAACCTTGCACAGCCACTGAATGCATGCAAAATATATGATTGTAAAGAAAAATACTAATTTCGATGGTATTATATTTAGATATTACACTCTATGCAAGGAGGCTTTAATTTAAGGAAGGTTATAAGCGAAGCTTTATCAAAGATAAATAGAATAAATCAATTATATTTTAGCATTAGACCTACATTAGTAATGTGTATGCAATCAGCAACTGAGATGTAATATTAAGAATAAATTACATGCTTTAAATATATTAGTTTGATGTTATCATTCTTATCCTGAAGTGTGTTCTGATCTGTGTAGTCGCCAGTTTCTCAAATAGATCTATTTCACTCTTCCCCAGGTCAGCTTGATCCACATCGTTTGGTTTGTTGCGTCTTGATGACTTCGTGATTATATTTGTCAGTGTACCTCTCGGTATGGCCCAACTGCATGGAATCACTATCATAAACCAGGTTCTTTCGTTCCTCTTAGCTCAGCTACGTGCTCATACGTTAGTTCCTGCGCTTCATGTATCGTAAGCAATGTTAACTTAAACGCCGGTGCCGTAACCTTCTTTGCTAGTATCCTTCTAGACTAGGTCTTCTATCGTTTCCTCAGTTGCCATATGATCCACCAAACCATGTCCGACATACTATTAAAAAACTTTTTTCAAAATCGAAATATTTTCTCTAGTTCTTTTTTTTTTCATATTTATTCATAAATTTTGCTAACTAAAATGCAAAATCACAAACAAAAATCCTGTGTGAAATTGCCTTATAATTACGTGTTAGTTATTATGCGTGCAGATATATTATAAACATCTTATAAATATATAGCAATAGCGTATAATAGGTCAATTTGTGTTTTTACAGTTGATTATTTTGCACATGTTGGTCATTTTGCGAATATGACATTTTGTTTACAGACATATTATGTACATATCAATTTGCGTATTCAGGTTTAGTCATCGAGTGGTAATCATAATGCGTGTTAAGTTCTTAATAACTATACGTATACTCTGTAATCTTACTATTTTAACATACAACATAAATATACTTATAATTAATATAATTTATAATAATAAATAAATACATCAACTAGCCTAACAACTATGGCTAAGGTACTAATGCTCGAATTTATCACAAAAACATCAAACCCCATCGGGACTTGTACCCGGGACCTCAGATATGGCGAAACCTTGAAACCGGTGTACTAACCACACGCTAATGGAGGTCGTCAAATAATTTATAACCTTATACATACGTATAAGGTTATAAATTATTTGACTTTATACAAAAATTGATACCAAATTCTATGCATAGTTCATATTTTTTCAGCAACTATCCAAACTGCGGCGTTAAATAAATATATGATCACTTATCGAAATCGAGATTCGATAGCGGCTGAATTGAGTTAAACATCATTTGTTTGTTGGATTCGACAATAATAACAGAAATATAAGAAACATATGAGAATGAAATTATGTACTATTTCTATAAGTCGCCGCCTATCAGTTCGGATGTAGCATGACTACATATAAATACTAGCGGCCCCGTGCGTGCTTCGCTAAGTATAAAGTGAAATAATAATAAAAAATTATTGTAACATCCAATTAATTTATTCACACAAAAAAATATTTTATTAATTGCTAACTATTTTAAAACTTAATCCAATACATTAGGATGAACAAATTATCGCTGATAATTTGTTATAATCGAAGCATGGTCAAAATGAAATGACATAACAACATGCTTGTACTGTCAATACTAAAATGGTTTCAATTTGACAGCACAATCCCCATTAACAAATTTATCCGCCATTTATTGAACTCATTTGTTACAAATCAATCAATACATAGTATAAAACAAAGTCGCTTTCGCTGTATGTCCGTATGTATGCTTAGATCTTTAAAACTACGCAACGGATTTTGACGCGGTTTTTTTTAATAGATAGAGTGATTCTTAAGGAAGGTTTGTATGTATAATAAATGCATAATATAGTAGAGAAACACTGATAAATTTAAAGGTTTCTAATGTGATGTCGTAAATAAGCACGTTTTTTTGCGCTTATATTGCAAACGCTGGCTGAACCCTACGAGATAGACCAAAATAATGTACTACAGTATTGTACAACTTACAAAAATCCACAAAAAAGTCCGCGATGGTATATGTCTATCTCTTAGGGATAACCCACCATAACCATTTTTTCACTGCACCCGTGCGAAGCCGGGGCGGGTCGCTAGTAATGTGATAAAAAAAGAACCGCTCGACCGATTTTGTGCAAACTTCACATAAACCATCTACTAAATAGTCCGAACAAAGCCTAAGCATTTGGTTTGGATAAAAGTGGCATTAATTTTAATATACCTACTAGCTGACCCGACAGACGTCCTGTCTCACGCATTTACATTACGATTTGATTTGATTTGCATTACGCGTTCGCCGGCCATGGGTATGTTTGGTCGTCTTACTCGTGTGGCATTTTACCTTCACTCAACAACTCAACAATATTTTGGAAAATATGAACACAAAGCAATAACTTAACAATATTTTGGAAAATATAAACACAACAAAGCAATAATCGCTGATAAAATGAAATGCCATATGATGACATTAAAGTTTGACAGAACTAACGTCACTTTTTTTGTCTTCGATTGTTTTGCCAAAGGTTCAAATTAGCTTTTAAGTATTAATACAAATTGTTTGTAAATGGGAGTATAGAAAGATGTTGATTTTACACTTTTTGAAGATTTTTTTTTTAAATTTTCTCTTTTAAATTTTCTTCTCTACGTACAAACCTTCTCTGGGCTTCCACGAATAATTCAAGACCAAAATTAGCCAAATCGGTAAAGGCATCGTTGAGTTATTATAACATTACAACGAAAAGTTGCATTGATTTATATATATATAGATATAGATGAAAAAACAACGCCTAAGTGACCTATTCAGCATTTTTAAGGCCTATTCCTAAAGCTTGTTCAATATGATTATTGCCAAGTTACAAATAAAAATTTGTAAGCTCGTTTTGCTTTTTACCATTTTGTACCATAACAAATCTGCAGATATAATAGTTGGTTGTTGATAGTAATATTTTAACAAATAAAAATCTACTTTAAAAGTGAAGGATAAATATTGTAGTTGAATTTCCGATCGTGTGATTAGTACACAACGGGCAAATTGGTATACGATCAACACCGTTTATACACACCAACATCCCACACGTTACACAAAATATTGGGTTGCATTTTATTTTTATCTATACTAATATTATAAAGAAGTAAAGTTTGTGTGTTTGTATATTTGTTAAATTGTAAGGGGTAATAATCTCGGGATCTGCTGAACCGATTTTATAAATTCTTTCACCAATAGAAAGCCACATTATTGCGGAGTGTCATAGATTATATATATAAAAAACCGAAAAATAGAAAGGCTTTTACGTGGTAGACCGTTTTGCAAAGTGAATCGGAGAAAAAACGGACAGCGGACGGCGCGCGATGGCTTCGGGTTTAATTCGGTTCGCGTTCGTGCTCGCTCCGAGGATTATTAATATTATGCCCAACGAAGTGGGCACGGGTCAGCTAGTCTATTATAACTTTAATTACAATACAGTTATTCAAATAGAAGTATGTAAATTGCATTTCTGCGAGCTATATAACTACAATTTTATTTATAATTTTTAATACAACATTGTATTTAATGTAAAAGCTGTGTTCTTTTAAAATTCTGGGGAAAAAGAAATTTGTACACTAATTGAACTTAAAACACAGAGGACCGTGATAAAAGTTATCTATCTGGTCCTCATACATTTTACATTTCAAATTATAGAAAAATTAAAGGCAGCTCAACACGAATGAAGACCCGTTGCCATTTTTTGTAATTTTTAATTCTTTTCCAGCAATTTCTAATTATGAATATATAAAGAGAAATCTTTTAAAATATTTCCCTTTATAATATCTTTTTACACTTTAAACAGTTTCATTTCTCTCTAAGTATACAACAAATTCGTTATCGCCATGTATAATATGCGATTGATTATACTCTGTAAGTTATAGGACTCCGTGACACCAGGGTTACTACCATTACGTCCCAACTAAACCTCTCTGAACCTTTTCCACGCAAAAGGGCCCATTCACGTTACTAGACAATCCAATTCAACTTCCACGCCTAGTAAAGTTACATGTTTTAATGGATGTAAACAATGGATACTTAATGAGATTTCTTTCGAAAACAAATAATTAAGGATTACAAAGATGTCGAATATATTTAATTCAAAAGCAAATAGTAAATGTTATGTTTCATTTGATTATTCATATAATTGATTTATTTACTCCCTTCCTTTACTAATTACATTAACAACAGAATGTCAAAAAATTTACATTATGTAAAAATCTATAATACACATTCGAAAGTAGACTTGTATAGGCATAATCTTGCAAGATTATCATTATCCCAAATTACATAAACTGTAAATAAATGTTATTAGAACCCGTTATAAGAAAATTTTCATCAATACTAAGTAACAAATACAAGTCTAATAAATTATTATATCCATAAAAAATAACTTAAATATGCATAAATAGTACGATTAAATGACAACTAGTATTGTAATTTCTGTAAATGCTAAATGTCATCTAATGACCACTGATAAGACAATACGAAAATTCTTCATCTTATCCATGAGCTTTTATTTAGATTTGCTCTTTCGAATCGAACATTACTTAAAACTTCGGTCGACCTAAAACCACTCACACCTAAAACGACTTAAAACTCCTCGTAGCAATCACATCCATAGATTGCTAGTGGTAGGACGTCAGATAACCGATTTAAAAATCGGCCCCCCTTGACCTATTAGCAATAGTGAGGCACGTTATCTTACCTTTTCTTCCATTTTTTGAAATCTTTCGTAGTCTTGAATTGATCATATTACTCATTAAAATATTCGATTTCATGTGAATGCGTGCAGCTAGGTGACAGTAACGTTCGACAACATAGCGTCTCAAATATTGTGATCGAAATAATCATGTTTTGGTCATGGACCTTAAGTCCATAACCAATGCATGTCATTTTAGATCTCCGCATGATGACAGTAAAACAATAAATGATGGTATAGTTTTACTATAGCAAAGCACATCAGAATAAGATATAAAATATTCAATCATTCGCTGAATAATTGCGAGTAATCAGTTACTTTTTTACTTACATACTTACCGAGATCAATCGTACCCCAAATCTCGCGCATGAGAATCAACCACGCTGCTCAGTGCGATTTGGTTGACTTCATATGGTGGTCTCGATTTCCTTTGCCACAAAGGGTCGAATAAATATTCGATAAATAGTATTTCAATCTCGTTTTAAAATCTGACTATGGAAGATTCATAACTGTTTTAACTTATTATGGTTTGGTAAAATAATTTTTGAAATTACCGTCTTATGTTCGCCGGGTAGAAATGCAGAATCTTACAATCTATACAGGAACAATTCTATCCTATTCCTGGACTGAATAACGCAGTCCTTAACGAAAGTGGACGAGTCAACAAACGTTCGCGGCCAAATAAAGCCACAGCCAAATTCCATAACATGAAAAGTTATGGAATTTGGCGAAAAAGAGATAAGGAGACGCTGCAGGAGGAAATTGGAAGGAGACACCTCTAGAGGTTCGAAGACTATCTCGTTGTCCTGAACTACGCCTTTCTAGGCGGCTTAGTGATGAGACAGTAACACTTTTAGCACTCAGCAATAATGTGTTCACCTAATATTACTCTATTACGCCTTTATTATACCTTTATTACTCCTAATATTATACAGGAAGGGCGAGACTGCTACCACCTAGAATAAGAACTGATCGGGACGGAAAGACGGGACGGAATGAAAAGTCTATGCCGGACTCGAGTTTGTGGAGACACTACGGGCAACGCATTAAAGTGAAAGATGAAACACATCTCGCGTATGTATACGTATATATATTTACGATTGCGCGAAGAAGAGCTTTCGCACACCGATCTATGAAGTGAAGTTCGGAATGTAATAATTTAGAATAGTGATTGCAAAATGCACTCGCTTCATGTAATATATCTCGATTGTAGACAGGGTTCCAAGGGTGCGGAGAGATCATGGAGGCTCCTCTATAAGTTAGAAAGCACAGAAACCATCACCAGCATTTGAAATGGCCAAAGAACTGGCAAACAACTGACAAGTCGATTAGGAAAAGTCTTAAAAGACAGTTCGAAATGCCTGACGCAAGTCGTGTTGCCATCTCATCGGCAACAGAAATCTCTGCACATACCGTACCGAAGTCCGGTTTTTACGCCCTACAAAACATTTTCGAAGGAATTTAGGGAACAGCCTAGCGGGTACCGAGGTCTTTGTCATACATAATAGCATCGTATGCGGAATCACAAAGTTGTGTCGCAACTCGATTTCATTCATTCTTTCTTTTTAATAGACAAGTTAGGCAGCGGAGAAAAATCGAAACTTCGGACTATCCTACTTGGATAGTCCGAAGTTTCGAGTCAGGGACTAAATCATGTCTAGGAGGAGTTAAACGAGGTAACAATATCTTCTTACACAAACTAGTATGGGGAGTTGAACGGACGATGAGGAATAATTCTTTATACGCCTAATTTATGTCTACGTCTGCACGGTAAGAGGCGAGGTTGTCATGGATTATGATAGAATGACACTGCGATCCTTTAAAACACGCGCAGCAATCTACGTGCAGAAATGGAAGACATAAAAGAATAATGTAAAATATATGAGTGAATGTATAGACTAAGTTAGAAAAGTTCTTATTAATATAAATAAATACCAATATTATAAAACAGTATTAGAGATTTAATTTGAATGAGATATGTTAATCACCTTGGAAAAAGTTGGTCTTAAGTTATTTCATATAGATCAAGAATTGTGTAAAAATAAAATGATTTTGATAATGTAGTAAATTTTTCACAGAAATGCCAAATTGGGCTTACACTTGCCGGCACCGTAACTAAAGAACAAAATAATTTTTAAATTAGTTGAAGGAAAAAATCAAATAAAACTTAACTATTGCAAATATTGATTGCAAAACAATGCTGGTATCCTACATGTCGTCGTTCATATTGCAATTTGTTCTATGTCAGAAATGACAAGTTTACAGGAGAGTAAAAAAACTGTGTACTGAAAAAAAAATGTATTATAACACTAACATATTTTTAACTAACGTTTCATAACGCAATTGCGTTCGTCTTTCGGCCGCGCTCAGAATTATTATCTAAGCATACCTCAATAATAATAAAAAATACCAATTTTTGACATAGAACAGATTGCAATATGAACGACGATGTGTAGTACCAAAATACTTAATCTTTGAAGAACTTTATTCTAAATTAGTTTAGAACAGACAGTTTTTTTTTTGTAAGCAATAAGAATACACTATTCCTGCAATTATTATTTTCTGTAGGCTTAAGGATTTGCGAAATTAAACTTTATAAAGTATCGGGGGGTGTTGGCTTTTGTGCAGACGTACGTTTTTTGCTCACAAATTCGACTCACATGCTGTTTTCATAAAAATTTACACAGCCTAATCCCTAATAGACAATATGAAATTAAAGAAAGATAAGCGATTCAGAAACTTACACACAACGAGAAAAATGCTCTTTGACGGTGAATGAGAATATATATCTTCATGGGGATGCAAGTACTTTTCATCCCATTCGAAGAATGGAACTAGAAAAAATCCTCTACTTCAGAAACACAAGCTTCAACCGTAAAATTAGAGGTATGTACAGAATTGAACATTACCTTCTATCTACTGTTTCTTTCTACAAAATACTACTAGTAATTAATAAAATGTATCATCGCTGCCTTTTTACTCGGGGATATCATAAAAGCAACAGACTTCAAGAGTTTAAACACAATTACATTTCTGCAGAGTCCATGGACATAACACTGTATTAATTAAATTGGTTGTGTTGAATAATGTACTGCGATTAGCTAAAATTATATCAAAACCGAGGTTGATATGAAGATACACAAAAATTCACTATACTCTCCAGATGAATAAAGGGGAATAACAGGCTGCGACATCACTATTGGGATAACAATTTAAAAAAGAAAATCTATTTACGAAATCTATGCAAATTTTAAGAGAATTTTCTTGGGTCTACTAAATACTGTATAAATATGGTATTTTGAATGAAAAAAATTATTATATCCCTGCCGAGACGGGAAAATTATAGACGAAAGGTCTTAGTTATGTGAAACTTAATGTAAAACGAGAACTTATCAATAAATTTTTATGAAGAATCAGTTTTAAGATTTTAATTCGATTTTGTTTACTTGGTTGCTATTGCTAATTACAAATGTTGATAACACTTGCCATAATATATTAGAAACTAATACGGACAAGAATTATTTAACTTTTTATACTTACTGCAGCTCTTAAGCAGATCACTTCATTATTATAGAGTAATTTTGCATTAATCAAGATAAATTACATATATCTTCATGTAACCATAATTATTTAATATCTCTCATAAAACGCGATATAAGTAGAAATCCTTAAGGTATTTTCACAAAATTTTCTGTTTATTTTCACACAATTCGGCCCAATAATACATTGGCACTGGTAAATAGTATAACATTAATCAAGACTAAAAGTCATGGCATTATTCATATTAATTATTATGCATGCTCAAATAAATTTATACTAAATGTTAATAACCGAAGTAAAATTTATGAAGTCCCATTGATTTCTTTGTCATTTTTTTATACTTATAATAAGTTAGTTATATTTTCTCGTCATTTTTATTAATGTGATATTGAATATTTTATTAATATTTATTGATATCACTAGCATTGATGCATGTTGTAGGAAATGGATTTCAAATATCAGACCAAATATTATTTTAGAAGTCTAATTTATTAAATAAAGACATTTAGAACAATCTACTACACTTTTTCACACTTGTTAGAAATAAGATACCTAAAACGTGCGCACAAATATCTTAACGTTCTATTTCTATTGTACTTACTAACATTAAGAGACATTATATAATGTGTCATAAATAAAGGAGAATCCGCAATAACAGGTATACAAGAAGCGCCTGAATCAAAATTCTGCATTTCAGTCACTTGGTGTATGTTTAACTTTTTTGTATATACGAAAACCGAAACATATATATGTATATATGATACGTTTATATATGTATGATACGTTCAGTCATAGTCTTCCAACAAATGAATAAAAATTATACAATGAGAAATGGATCAAAGATATTGGCTTTGTAATTGTCCTAGCCCATTTCTGCCTTATGGACGTCACGCCGCCGCCACCATGATCTGCTGTAATAATACCAAATAAGACCACCTACATTCCAAACTACCTCGAAGTTTACTTAGGTCTTATTAAGTAAATATTTCAATATTTTGTATATACAAAAAATAACGTTGTATATTTGGCACTATTTATTTACTTTCTCTAACTACGAGTTCTCGATAAATTCCTTTCATCCAGGATTGAAAACAGGATTCTCTTTTTGAGATTTCCGTGTTTTAGTAAAATAGATACTAAGAAAATTCCGGGAAGTCTTAAAACAGTTGCTTAATTTCATAGCAATATAATAGATAATGACAGAATAGCTTCATATGTTGCGGTCACAATTTGAACAAACGAATAAGTTGAAGTGTTTACACATTTTAATCGATTCTTGGAGTTAGCGATAAAAAACAATTTTTGATAAAGTACGTCCTATGGTAGAAGCTTTGCCAATTATTAATATGTCATAATATTGGACGAAATTTGAATCTTTTCCTACAGAGTAAAATATTGTTAAATCATATTTCAATCGTTAAGAGTTTAATTTAAGCCTAAAACATTATAGTTGCGAATTTTGTGAATAAACTAAAATCTCAGCCGATACTGAGCATAGAAAACTCTTTAAAAAAATAATGTTCAAATACTGTCAACTGTTCAACACAATGTATTGTTTAATAAAAACAACTATTATAAGAAGGATAATTAAACAATAATAAGTATACAATAACTAATAACGAACCTGGCTGCGTGCGGTAAAAATTAAAACCCATTTTGTACAGTCTCACGCATGTCCTGTTATTTCGGCGATATTTAGTCGAGATTGTCAAAATCTCTGTGCACCCGTAATTAAATTTTGTTATATGTAAATAATGTATAGTACATAGTAATTGTTCGAAAACGGGAACAACACTATTTTATTGCTTTTGTTAAAATGAGGTAATGTGCTCCTTAGCGCTTTTCTAATTCTTTTATTCTATTAACTCCAAGACCCGTAAAATATTCAGTCACTTTTGCTTAACTTAGTTTATAATAATAATTGTGTCGTTTGTGTTTAGAAGCCATTTTAGTTCAAAACTTTGATTTCAATTTATGAAAATTATAAAATATATTTTAGATTTGGGCACCAGCGCCTAACCTAATATTATTAGCGCATTCGTGTAAAATAAGCATATCTATTACATGAAATTAAAAAAAGGTTACGTATGTTTCTTTATTAAATATTATTTAAATAAACAACTATCGCAATTATTCATCAAGCGAAAGTATATAAAATGTACTAGTTTTACTGGGTTTTAAAACGACTCATTGGTCCGAACTATATTATATGTAATGCTTGTATTTGTGACATTTGTAATGTTTGCTACCAAAACTACATAGTAATATACTGTAGCCATTATGTATTAAAAATTCTAGAGATATCTTTAAGAAATCTAATATGACAGTTAAACAAAATTACGTAATAGGAACGTCTCCATAAACAAGAATGTTCTCAATATTATAATATTGCTATTATAAATTTATTTTTATACGGATAAATATTAGTAAGTAAAGTAATATTACAAGTTTGATGAGCTATATTTCTAGCATTTACTATCTTCATTTATTTGGGGAAGACAAGAAGTGTGGTAGGTTCTCTCCAGCCTTGCTGGTGAGCAATACTGGTAGGTGATTTCCGAGATAAGGCTCCATAACAGCAATTAAGTAACTATCTATTGCAAACTTGTTTAGTCTTCGTCACAAGACACGAAAAATATTATCACACTACTAATTGAAAGTATTAAAAGCTGTAATGTTTAAGTATATATTTAGGCAAGCTCGTGGTGCAGAACAACTAGCATTAAAATAACTAAAGGTCTTCTCATCAGGAGCTCTCTGTCATTAAACATATTTATGACTTCCAAATATTCTCTCCAAATAGTCGATTATGATTACAGCGGATTCTTCTTTATTTTACGTATTTACGAATACATACACGCCTAGTTAAATTCTTACCTACAATGCGATAATATAGTTGTCAAGCAACGATCAACATTAAAATAATTTAACCCGACACGCGACCAAAACAATATGATGAAGATATTTTTCACCATAATTTTCTTTTATGCATAATACTTTATTATAATTTGTCATATATCGATAAACGAAAAGAAAATATAAATTGCACGTTTGTCAATTGAAATAAAATAAAAATGGCGATTTTTCATGCTCAAATATGACAATAATGTTTTTTTAAACCTACTTACTTAAAAAAACAAATACTATCTTCAAATAGTTAAAATAATTACTGTTGTGAGAACAGTGTTAGGATCAAATATCTATGCAAAATTCATTAATTACTGTAGTTATACCATACTAATACATAAATAAACCAAGTTATGATTGACAAATTGCAAATGACTACATACATAAATTAAACTATAAGAAGAATCAAAATTAGGTTTATCGGGTATTGATTTAAATAATAAAACTTTATCCTGACAATTTACATTCCTAGAAAATGTGAATTTTATATATTCTGAACCTTACAACTATTATTTTTTATAAATATTAAATCAATAGGCAATAGTAAGATACATTAATTTACAAATAATTTTGAAAAGAATAATATTTTTTAAGTATGACAATTATATTCTTAGATAACTTCATGTACCCATGATTCAATAATAATTATGATCTTTAGTGTCAAACTATTACTAAAACACTAAAATGTAATGACGCAGTGTTTTGATTAATGTAGTAATTAAATATTGATAAAATTGCTTAATAGCGACGACGTTTGTTAGGGTAATCGTCCATTTGACGCGGACCTTCCCAACGGCTTTGCGGCATGTCGTCATACGCCCCTCTTGACATGTTGTACTGGTCTCTGAAGTCTCCGTCCTATATAAAACACTTTCGAATAGTTTTCATGTCTCATAAAATTATATGTATTTCATATAGAAATATGATAAGTGTCCTCCTTCTCCAGCTCAAGTAGATACTCCATAGTTACAGATTTGTTTTTGTAATCATATACGAAATATTTAAGTGTAGAAAAAACAACATCGAAAAAATAGACATAGATTGACGAAATAGCTTAAAACTTGCTTTAATGAATAGATTTCATTTTTTAAGATTATATTAAAAATAAATAATGGTAAAAGTAATATAAAAATCTAATAAAATACTTTTCTTACTTTAAATTTTCTTTTCAAAACGCTATCGTTATTTAAGCTAACTAGGTTAATACTGGTCCAGTTATCTTTATAATTACATATAATATAACCATATAAAATGGTTGTTCATGGTCTCGTTATATATTTGCATAAATCCAGTTACAATAAAGTAATACGTACAAGTTATATATGGCATGGTTTTGGTTTATTAAAAATTATATAAATCTGAACTGATACGGCACTGATATGCACATTACGCAACACGAAATATTCGCGACTAATTACTCAAAATATAATATGACTATCTTTTCCTTTCCACGCGTGCATATTCGTAGCCTATAATTTGATCGTTCCAATTTATGTCTAACAAGTTTGACGAAAGACACGTGTGGTTAATTAAATACCAATTTTAGTAATCTGAAATCTGTAGTAGACTCGGTGTAATTACAAATATTAATTACTGGTTATATTGACTACGATTTATAATATGTAGACAAGTAACCTGTAATGTACCTATTACTGACATACATAATATAATAACTTATAGAAAATGTCCGATAAAGTATAAGGGTTGTATACGGTGTTCATCTGTAGGTAATATTAGTTTTTATGCAGGTATACGTTAGTATGTCTTAAAATTGATATCATATCAAAACAACGAGAAATAAGCATAAATCGTACAAAAGATGGTAATGTATAAACATTATGATGTACTTCTTATTAGAGGTATTTGATGTGTAACTTTTAATGGTATCAAATTACAATTTCTTATTAAACATGTATAATATAAAATAAATAAACATAATTGATCGAGTACGACGATTGGTACATGTAAAGAAAATATTGCATTAGAGATACAGAAATATAAATTATTATTGTTTTATTTCACATAGATCAAAGTTTTTTTACCTCCACCAAAAAAAAATGTAATTATAAAACATTACGATTGGATAATAATGTTTTTGCGAAGCAAATTAATTTCTTTTCGAACTACATTATAATTGTAATTTAAGACATAATATACACCAAGATTAGTAAGACATACAAGAGAATCAGATTGTATTTTATGACATATTTTGAAGTTTAGAAGTTTCAATTGATTTATATTAATGATATTACTGTCCAAATTACAAAGATAGTAAGAAACCAGCATTTTTAAATCTTGATAAGTAAAACATACATACACATTAGATCAGCGTCTAAAAATGTATACAATATTAGATCCTTTAGAATTCCCAAGGTATTTTTTATATAATTATTTTAAAAAGTTATTAACATCACTACAGATATATATTATCTATTTGTTAAAATTAACGAAATATAGTGCGCATTATCATTTTAGTTATTAAAAATTAATGGAGCCTTTTAATAGATATTATTTTTCTAAACTCCGTTATCCTGTATAGTATCATAAACTTCAGACGTATAATGTATGATATCTATAAGTATATAAATGAGAAATAATCATTAAATCTTCTTCTTTCTTTCTTCTTTTATTAGTAAATATATTTCATGAAAATAAAATCTATCAGTGATGGAACATATGTAATTTTACTATTACGAGGGCTGCTGTCGTTTGAAATAAGTATATACAATTTAATAGGCTATTACCAATTATTGTTTTTCAATGAATTCTCCGCGATATTTAACATACTTTTGCATGCGTTTAAATCGTTTATTAAAACATTTATACCACTTCAAAGTGGGATAGTCAAAATGGCCGATTTGTACGCTGAAACGTTGACCACGAAGACTTTGCTTAACTATAGGGGCGTAAAAATCGTTAGGGCTCAGGTCAGGGCTATAAAGCGGATGGTCTAAGATTTGACATTTTGGGTGCTCAAAAACACCTTTGTTTGGTGGGTGCGAACTTGAATTGTCATGGTATATCATACGACGTCTTGTTTTTTCCAAACACGGTAATGACTTGTGGCAAACAAACAGTGGTTATACCAGTCAGCGTTAATCGTCTTCCAATCTTCTAGTACAATAGTGGCAACGTAACCACCCTATGCCACAAAAGAGGCAACCATATTTTTTTGAAGTGCTTCGTGAGCGTATGAAATTGGTCGATTTTGGCTCATGCTGGAAAACTCAAAGAGTAGACTGCTGCTTAGAATCTGGATCGTAAACTTATATCCAAGACTCGTCACCACTATCTATGTCATAAACATGCTTCGACTCTCCTCGATTAAATCGTTGCAGAGTTTAGCGACACCAACTAACACTTATTTTTGTTCGTGGCTAAGCAAATGTGGTATCCAACGGGGGATTCTTCGTGAAAGATGTTTTTAGACAATGGTCCCCGAGCAGCCCACGGATGCCTCTATTTCACGATATGTCACATGACGATCTTCGAGGATTATCTGCCGCACGGCTTCGATATTCTCTTGCATCATGACGGTTTTTGGACGACCTTCACGTGGCCTGTCACCGAGGCTACACTGCTCACTTTGAAATTGGGTAGACGACAATTTTTTAAATTCTGTTTATAATAAGAGTACTGTTTTAAGTGAGAAATATTGTAGAACCTACAGTACACCTGCACCTATTACTTTTAAAGATACATCGACATGTTTGCGGCGCTGTCGCGGTCGCTCAAAAACGCTCCATACTAAAAACACTGCAGTTGTGACGTCATAACTCAGTAAATGCACCTAATTTGTATGAGCGTATAAACAAATTTTAAAATAACTTTGTTATTTGTACGTTTATAGATATACTTTCCATATAACATTTTTTAATGTTACATTTAATGTGAGTATTTTTTAGAAATCTAAAAACAATATATATTAATAATTAAACTGAAATTTCTATATTGACATACTTTCATTAGATATAAATTGCTCAAATCAGATAATTATAGTATAAAAATGGCCATAATCAGTTGTAGTCGTCTACCCACCCTATTCCAAATACCAGCGTTCTATAGTTCTAAGACATGGTGCTTAGAAGTGCAAATATAGAAGTGATCTCAAAGCACTGACGTCGCGACAATCCTCTTTTCTCTATTATATATTTTCCTTATATATTTCCATCTCACAACCGACAGGGGCAAGGTGACAAACCTTTGAACAGGTTTTTCTTTTCGAATTCTAAATTCAAAAAGATCAATAAGCAATTTTTTTTATAATTGGGTACCTCCCGCAAACGACACAACTTAAAAGGCAGCCCTCGTATATCTAATATAGAGATTGAGGTGGCACCAATATCTAGTTCCTAAAGAGATTATATTTTTAACATCGACCATAGACATTGGTGTATGATTTACCTATAGATGGGGACAGTTACATCTGACGTAAAAATAACATAGCTATAACCAAAAGTCAGCAAAAACTATTAAAAAACTAAAAAGATTAACACTATCATGTACTTTAAAAATATGTTTAAACAACTGTTATTTGATCAGTTGTGGATGTGCACAGAATACTGTCTATTTTGTGTAACAAATAAATGAACAAATACATAAGGGTAAATCATGACTCTTTTAGGCAACCATTAGACAAGGATTTGTAATAACATTAGTATACATATGTATTTATATATTATGTTGTTAATCTACTTACTGAACTACTAAGGGGCGACAAATATATTATAGTATACTAGCAGCTGCACAAAGACAGATGCGCTCACTATTCCGTCAGTCGTGCCCTTAGGGATTGATCTATGTAAATAGTATGCACTATCTATTGATATAACTATAAAACATATAAGTCAATCGGAAAAATATTTATCCTGCAGTTCAATCAACAGGAATTTGCCACTTGCGTTATACCAGATACCTACGATCTCTAAAACGGATTTGAGGGAAAAAAATTATCTTTTCATAAGAAATCAAAATCAACAAATACTAAATAAGAACAAACTATGAACGGTTTATGTTATTAAAACTTTTTACTTTTTTTATATAAACATTTGTGTGACCGAGTTAAACATTCTAACACTAAATAAATGTATATAGTAGCAGTCAGTTTTGATATGTAAAATGCACTGCAGTATTAACATTGTATTTGTAACATTATAATATGTATATATATAACATAAACAATCTTCTTATTTTTATGGTAAAACATGTATAACCAAATGTTTTTTTTTGTAATGCAACAAAGTACTTGATATTGTAACTCACCATTGTTCTTGGCAGAATAATTTTATCATCGCACAAATCAACCCAACTAATCACAGCTATCATATTAAGTACCAATGAAAATGGTAAAGATAAATTTAAAGATAATATTTGTCATTGCAACACGTCGGATGAAATTATGATTTGACTACCATCTAGTATATGTAACACCAAACTAATAAAACAGTACACATAATGCTCATTTAGATTTTTTTTTTCCTAGAATTGTTTTAGAACTCTTATTTCAAATGTATTGTGCGGTTTCAATATTTACTTAAATCTTAAAACACAGGATCAGATATACAATATTAATGTCTTTGAACTTGATGAAACTAACCAACATCTAATATTAAACAAGAACTAAAGCTATTTTAGCTGTAATCGTTTATTCACCTGCTTTTGTAGAAAAACAAGTACTTACCATTGGCTGTTGTTGATCAAACATGCCCTGTTCCTGACGGTCCAAAAGTGAGTTGAGGCGCTGGGCCTAAACAAAAAATAAACTAGATTCAAGCACCAATACAATGATTAAGCACACTTAACTAATGTTAGAAGACTCATTGGTAACAGATGAAATCTTCACCTCAAAATCATACTATGGTTATACACAGCAATTATATAACCTCTGTAACTTACAGATTGCTAGTTTAATGGTCCAGAACACAATTGATTACAGCAAATGCAGAGCTCCATAATCTTTAATGTTAAGCGACTATATCACACACTTATTACAGGGACCAAACGGGAATCCGATGGAGATGCCCTAGATAGGATAATCTTTTTTTTCCGAAGTAAGTCAGATCCAATGCTTGGCTATAGATAATTGTAATACGGACAACTTCAGAGCCCCCTAGCGGCGATTTTAGTCGTTAACTTTTTCTAAAACTTGTATATTCGTGATCAGCTCGTCAAGGAGAACAACATATCCGAGTTGCAGCGGATTCTGCCGTAAACCAGGATTTTTTAGCCATGGTAGGCGAAGGCGGGCACACGCAAGCGCGGTGTTGCCCGTCTAGTGACCCTACCGTGAAGCTGCGTGCGCTTCCGGCTAAGCGCGCACGCTGTGGTGAAGTTTCACTGTCTGGGGGACTGTCCAGGGGTTCTCGGATAATCCCTCTTTTGGCGGTGGCTTGACCAGCTTGGTCGAGCCGGCCCTGGGACATATGTCGGTCGAATCGCGAAAGCGCACCCCGCCATGTGCCCCGTATGGGCCTAGAGAACTCGGGGGGTTTTAGTGAGTAGGACGGTCCTCTATGACCGGAGAGCCCAACACACGGTCTGTCATAGTGCATAAGGTCGCATTTCCTCCTCACAAAAAAAAAATGATTTTTTAGGCAAAACTTCAGAGCCCCTAGTGGCGATTTATGTCGTAAACTTTTTCTAAAACTTGTATATTCGTGATCAGCTCGTCAAGGAAAACTATACTATCGAAAATTTGGTGTCGATCGCTGCTCGCCAAACTGCCATATAAACTGTGCCATGTACTTTATTAGTAATATTATTAATATTACTAGTAATCTAGTTGTCAATAAGTACATATAAATTATTATACTTTAAAAACTAAATTATTGTATAAGGGTTCTATTTTTCGTTTTAGAGATTGACGTGTTCCTAAGGGGAAACCTAAAAATAGGCTATATTCTGAAGATTTAACAAACCTGCACAAAAAGCGTGTTCTCCTGCTGACGTCGGCGAAGTTCGTCGTCCTGGTGGCGCATACGCGTGGCCAGCTCCTCCTCTTGCCGCAGCAGCTGCACGCGCTCCAGTTCGCGGCGCTCCTCCGCCGCGCGCTCCACCATCTCCCAGCTGCGCTTCTGCCGCTCGCGATCCTGCTCGCGCTGCCGCAGCTGCTCGCGCAGCAATTCCGTCTCATGCTCATACCTACAATAAAATACAAAATAGACAAATATTTTACGTTACGTACGTTCGTCTCATTAAAACTAAATATAAAGGAATAGTTCTGTTAACCAGGGTGAGAGTCCATTGTGAAAATATACCTTCGCACATTTTTACATATATTTCGCTATATGAAAAATATTACTACACTAGCTGACCCGGCGAACTTCGTACCGCCTTAGCGTAGCTTTGATGCACTACTTTATTTAAGTAACCACGTTTCCGAACAAACGATGCTCTTTTAATATAGTCTATGGCTGTGAATGACGTTGACATTCGTATAAAAAAAAAATTGACATTCGTATCGCGCGTTTTTTAAAATATGCAAAATTAAATGTATACTTTTCAATATTTCTGAGAGATTTTCTTAATATTTTTTTCCGTAAGAACCATCCTTGGACTTCACAAACATTTAAAAAAAAGAATTATCGAAATCGGTTCAGCCGTTCACACGTGATGCCGTGACAACGCGAAACGGGTTTCATTTTTATATATATAGAAGATAAGGGGGCTTCCATAAATTACGTGAGGTGTTTTTTCAAATTTTCTGTCCGCGAAAACAACAGACGGCTGACACTGTACAGCCTTTTTTTTGTCCTTATTCAGATTATTTGGTTTAAAAGAAACATGTTGGTTTGACAGTCAGTAGATGTATAACGTCGAAGTACGAGTGAAATTATTTTCTTTCGAACGAATTAGTGAATAATCTTAATCGTATTAAGATTAAATCTTAAGACAAATAAGATTCGATTAGTCTAGATGCTGCATCAGAGATACCATAATGCTTCAGCTTATTTAATAAGGTCTGATGATCTACGCAGTCACAAGCTTTCGACAGGTCACAAAAAATACCAATCGCATCCTGTTTACATTCCCAAGTGCTAAAAATGTGTTTGAGGAGTGCAACACCAGCATCTATAGTGCAACATCCTTTGGTGAAGCCAAACTGGTTTATATGTATAATATTATTTCCTGTTATATGATCAGTTAGCTGATTACATATATTTTTTTCGAATATTTTGTTAATGGAAAGGCTAGAATGGAAATCGGTCCAAAAATAATTTGCAGTATCATTTTTATTTCCCGATTTAAATAACGAAATTAACTTGCTATTTTTTATAAGGTCAGGAAAAACACCTTCATCAACACATAAATTGAATATGAACGCAAGTTGCGCAGCAAGTTCCTATACTATTGAATTAAATATATGAGTCGAAATAGCATGTCTTCAGTTTTTTTGATACTAATCGAACGGAATGTTTTCAAAATAGTATTAACATCAATGTGACAAAAATTAAAAACCTTGTTGCACTTCTCTAGATTCTGCCCCAACCCTTGTTGGGGCAGAATGTTTTCTAAGGTTTTGCTTGGGCAAGAGCTGAGACTACTTGTAGTTTCTATAGGTATGTGAGAAAAAAAGTGCTCAAATGCATTGGCAACTTCATTGTTTGACTTTAATTGTTTATTATTGATTACTAATGAGATATGAGTGATTCTACAGATTTTTTATGTTTACCAGTTTCCTGGTTAATAATGTCCCAGGTAGTTTTTATTTTATTCTTTGATGAACAAATTCTGTAACTAATAAACATAGATTTAGCGCACAGACACACTTTCTTAAATATTTTTTAATAATTTCTAACATAAGTTATAAATGCGGGGTCACTCGAAGTTACTTTTTGAGAGTATAGGTCATATAGTCTCGTACGGCTTTTGTATATGCCTGGAGTAGCCCAGTCACTAAATTTCTTTCTAACGTTTTTTAATTTTATACCTTTTTTTTAAATATACTATTACATTCCTTTTATTATTACATTAAATAAATTATTGTATAGATTATTGGCTTTTAATCCCTCAGTAAACAGAGTTGTAGTCTTATTAATAATAGCTGACCCGGCGAACTTCGTACCGCCTTAGCGTAGCTTTGATGCACTACTTTATTTAAGTAACCACGTTTCCGAACAAACGATGCTCTTTTAATATAGTCTATGGCTGTGAATGACGTTGACATTCGTATAAAAAAAAATTGACATTCGTAACGCGCGTTTTTTAAAATATGCAAAATTAAATGTATACTTTTCAATATTTCTGAGAGATTTTCTTAATATTTTTTTCCGTAAGAACCATCCTTGGACTTCCACAAACATTTAAAAAAAAGAATTATCGAAATCGGTTCAACCGTTCACACGTGATGCCATGACAACGCGAAAAGGGTTTCATTTTTATATATATAGATATTACTTCTAAATTTGTTTAAACCGCGTTTTGTGACAGGCCCACAAGTAATCTCGCGCTTAGAACAAACATGATGGTGCTCAAGTGATATCAGTTGCGAGCTATGGTCAGAGTTAATACAATTTACGAAAGTTTGTCATGTAAATTAAAGTTAATAGTAATAAATTAACAAACCGACTAGACAAAGAGGTTTTTCCTCTAAAATATTAATATTGAAATCCCCACAACTAACATTTTTTTTATTTTTCCGGCATAGAAATCCCCACAACCAACATTTTTTTTATTTTTCCGGCATACTATTCTAAGGGCATCTTCCAAAACAGACAAGATCAAATTCTGAATAATTTCCAGAAGGAGGTATATATACACACATAATAATTAAACTATCAAGTTCCACACAAGATATTTCAATGGTTCGTTCGATAGAGACTGAAACTATGTCTTTCCTATCCTTACATTGCAAATTATTATGTAAAATTATCAATTATAATATATTATAAATAAAACTAAATTGTCTTATATACTATAAATATATGTAAAAAAATTATTAACTCATATATTAAGTACAAGGTGGCCCATAAGTCCTTTGAAATTTAAATTTCGAATAAAATTCAAACGGACGCGGGGTACGGGGGAAGCACCAACGGTCTTTCGGAATTCAGTCGCCATGGAGCGTTTCACTGGTGCGGACCGTGCTTTTTGTGTGAGCGAGTTTTATCGCAACAATAATTCTGCTACCGTTGCGCGGCGTAAATTTCGAGAACATCACAATTTACGCAACTTTAACGACACTCCAAGTATTCAAACGATTAAGAACTGGGTTACTGAGTTCGAGGAGAGTGGTTCTACGTTGGATAAAAAACGGTCAGGTCGACCAAGGACATCACGCACAGAAGAAAACATCGACGTAGTGAAACAGTCAATTCGTGAAAATCCTACCCAGTCTACTCGTAAGCGTTCCAGTGCATTAAACTTATCCAGAACTTCATTACAGCGGATTTTAAAGAAAGATTTACTTCTTCACCCTTACAAGATTCAATTAGTACAGGAATTAAAAGATACTGACCCTATGCACAGACTAAATATTGCAAATGAAATGTGCGACCGCTTTACATCGTTTAATAACGTGTTATTCTCTGATGAGGCTCACTTCCACATCAACGGCCATGTCAACAAGCAGAATTGTCGCTACTGGAGTTGCGAAAATCCAAATCGCAAACATGAAAGGCCCTTACATAGCCCTAAAGTGACAGTTTGGGCGGCTATGTCAGCGCATGGCATCATAGGCCCTTACTTTTTTGAGGACAGCAGAGGTCGCGCGGTTACTGTTAATTCGCAGCGCTATGTGGCAATGATCGAAAACTTTTTTGCACCAGAGTTGCAGAATTTTCCAGGCTTCAATACGCGGACCTGGTTTCAACAGGATGGAGCAACTGCCCATACCTCTAATACCGCTATGCCCGTCGTTCGTCAACTTTTCCCTAGTAAAGTTATCTCTCGAAGAGGAAATATTGCCTGGCCACCACGTAGTCCGGATCTGACCCCAATGGACTTTTTCTTATGGGGTTATCTTAAGAGTAAAGTGTATGAAACCAACCCGCGGTCAATCGATGTCTTGAAAGAAAATATTCGACGAGAAATGGCAAGCATTACAGAAGTTACTTGCCGCGCAGTGATGGACAATTTTAGACGTCGCTTACAGGAGTGCCGCGATCGTAACGGATTACATTTAGACGATGTAATTTTCAAAAAATAATTCCCATTTTATTAAGATTACTTGAAAATAAAAACCTTTTTCATATTGTAATTAGTTTTTTTTAATGATTTTTTTTACATTTCAAGGGACTTATGGGCCACCTTGTACTATTGTTTCCTTTTCTAATTAAATAAATAAAATTAAGACTTTATAAATTTGAACTTTCAAATGTGTATTTTGTAAACTAATTATTTGTCACACAAGTTTAAAAACCAAAAATTTGTAATAACAAGTTGAAGTCGGTATTTAAGTAATATTGTGAAAATAAACTCATACTTAGCATATTCCATTTGTGCTTCCAATTTTTCCTCTTCAGCAGCCAGCTCCTTTTTCAATGCATCTTCTTTCTGACGATGAAGTTCATGAAGTTGCTTCCACCTAGTACCATATTCATGTTCAAAAGTACCACCTTCTGAGAAACGAGGCCCAACCTAAAATTTATTTATTAATCACAACAAAATCATCTTTAATACATACACTGCCGGCCAAAAGTTTGAGACCACCTTAATCAAAGTAGGAAAATGCGGGGAAAATTGAATAAAACGATAAATATAAGAAATCAAATGGTTTAATATACTAATTAAGTAGTAATTAATACAGTTACTCTAAAATATGCAAAAATTTTGATTGTAATGTTAAAAATGGTGTTTATTATTTAAACAGATTTTTCATCAAAAAATCAACCTTTAAATTTTATAACTTTTTTACAAGTCTCGGCATACGAGCAATTAATTTATTGATTGTTTCTGTTGAAATATTCTTCCAACTATCTTGAAGTACCCGCCAAAGGTCTTCTTGAGAGGACGGACACCCGTCACGCACCTTTCTGTCCAGCTCTTCCCATAAAAGCTCTATGGGGTTGAGATCTGGACTTTGAGGCAGCCAGGTCATATTTTTTAATACCCCATCTCTCTCTTTTTGTTCTAAATATCCCCTACATAACTTTGAGCTATGTTTGGGATCATTATCTTGTTGGAAAACAAAGCCATTTCCAATAAGCCTTGACCCTGAGGGAACAGCATTTTTTTCTAGAATTAATTTATACTGCTCTTTTTTCATAATACCTTGGATTCACACCAAACTCCAGTTCCATGGCCCGAGAAACATCCCCAAACCATAATAGAACCACCACCATGCTTCCTTGTTGGCACTAAACAGTCTGGCATCATTTTGTCGTCAGCTTTGCGTCGAACAAAAACTATTCTTTTTGTACCAAATAGTTCAAAAACTTGGCTTCATCAGTCCAAAAAACTTTTCTAAAATCTTCTTCAGTCCAATCTTGATGGTCAAGGGCCCACTGCATCCGTTTCTTTTTGTTTTGTGGTCTTAACAGGGGTTTTCGAGCGGCAACGCGGCCAAATAAATTAGAATCTCTTAATCTTCTATCCACTGTAGTTAATGACACAGGATTAGATCGAGATTTGTTCAGTTCAGCACGGGTTTCTGGTACCGTCAGCCGTCTATTCCGCTTGCTCGTGACAACGATGAAATGATCCTCGCTAGAAGTGGAAGCTCGCGGCCTTCCCGAACGTGGACGATCCTGATTACAGTTAGTCTCCTTGTATCGAATTATTGCATTATGAACACAAGTCTTCGACAACTTTAGTTGTGATGCTATCGCACGTTCAGATTTGCCTTCGTTATGCAAAACAACGATGGCAGAACGAATTTCACTACTGATTTCGGGTACTTTTCCCATTCTTACACGTCTTGACACTACAAACTATAAGTTCAGACTAAATCAAATAGAGAAAGATAACTTCAAGAAAAGTCAAGTAAAAAACATGTTAAGATATTTTGGAATATATGGTTAATAATAAAAATATTACAATAACTACCATCTGGTCCTTGCGCGGCACTCATTGATATGTTGAAACAAATATGCCTTTGTAAAACGACAACTCAACAACAACTAAACAAAAGAATGACTTTTATGACACTATCTGGCAACAATAGAATGAGCACGTGTGCAAATTGCTTTTTTATCACAAGTATTAAATATTTCAAACAATTTGACGATTTTTAAAAGTGGTCTCAAACTTTTGGCGGGCAGTGTACATACCTCCATCTCAACTATTTGGGCGACAAAAAAGTATTACTGCTGGTAGGAATTTACATGGTTTCTAAGTACTGTGCTACTTACATTAGATTATACATATTCACATTAAGTATATACATCTTATCTACCACGTTGTGATTTTTACGAGATATGGAGAATTGTTGCAAATCAACATATGTACAACAAAAGCAGAAGCAAGACAACCAAACTAAAGAAAAAACTAAGCTTCAAAATTCAACTGTATTTAAAAATCTATTTGCAGAATTTATCCAATAAATTATTAGTTTTATTTGTATCTTAAGTTACTTTTATCATATTTTAAGCATTTATTAGGTGTATCCTATGAAAAACATAATATCAACTACACAAAGTTCATGTATTCAAAACTTATCTTATTACCTCACGAGCTTTCAAGAACTCTGGATGTTTTTTTGGTATATTTTTCTCAGGATAGCCATCAACTTCATCCGGTTCCTCAAAGCTTTCAACAATTACTGGACGCAGAGACCTGTAAATTGGACAGTGTTATACAATATTTTAGTTATCAAAAAATTTTCAGATGGAAGAGATCTGTAAAGTTGATAGATAGTATTATGCATTACAAAAAATATTTGTATGTTACTTACGAAGTAAGGAAAAAGCATTTTTCGGTGCAGTTGCGAATGGCTGCCAATGCACTTGGCTTTCGTGCATACTCAACAACTCCTTCTCCAAGAGTTTTTCCTCTTTCATCAACTTTTACGTAAGCCCTCTCAATTTTTCCGAATATTTCAAATGCCCGATAAAGTAGTTCATTTGATACAAATGGAGGAAGATTCTTTACTCGAACAGCACAGTTGTGTGGAGCAAATCTTACTCTAAGATTTTTTCCACATCTCATTTTACCATCTAATTCACGTCTTGCTCTCTCTGCATTTACTCGATAGTCCTGAGAATAAAATAATTGTTCATCAATCAATCACAGTAAAAAAGGTAGACTAGAAAAATGAAATAGTAGAATAATCACAAATTGCTTACCATTTTAATAAAACCGAAATTCTTTTCCTTATTTACAAATAACTCTGCACATTCACCAAATGGTGAGAAAAGATTTTGGATTTCTTCTTCAGTAACATCATTAGTAAGGTTACCAATATAGAGCCTGCTTCTGCCGTTGAACTTGGTCTCAGTCTGATCTATAGATGGCAGTTCAGTAAGAGGTCCAACCAAATCTTTCAATTTATTAGCTAACATATGTTCCTCCCTCATAGCAGGTTTCCCATCTTGCATTGGGCCACGGTTATTTCTCTGCTGATTTCTAGCTGGACCTGGTCCACCACTATGTCTTTGACCAAATTGCCTATTGCCTTGGGGGTTGTTTCCTCCTTGATAAAAATTACCTTGTTTATTTCCCTGTCCTCCTTGATTTCTATCTTGACCTCCTTGCTGTCTATCTAGACTTCCTTGCTGTCTGTCATGACCTCCTTGCTGTCTGTCCTGACCTCCTTGCTGTCTGTCCTGACCTCCTTGCTGTCTGTCCTGACCTCCTTGCTGTCTGTCCTGACCTCCTTGCTGTCTGTCCTGACCTCCTTGCTGTCTATCCTGACCTATATGGTGTCGATCCTGGCCTCCTTGCTGTCTAGCCTGGCCACCTTGATGACCGCCAAAGTTGCCTTGTTTATTAGGTTGACCACCCTGACTTCCAAAGTTGGCCTGACCCCCTTGTTGGTTACCAAAGTTGCCTTGTTGGCCTCCAAAACTGCCTTGTTTGTTGCCAGGACTACCTTGAGACCAACTTCTTTGCATGTTTCCTCCGAAATTACCATTTACATTCTAAAATAAGAAAAGTGCCTTTAAAAAAACCAACAATAAATACTATTGTATACAAGATTTAACCTGCAAGAGTGTGATGACAAAAAGTAAGTGAGGTCCTATGACATGTGCACAAACTGGTGAACAAACTATGTATTAACAATATTATTTTCTTTTGATTAGTAAAACCCTGAGTTACTTATTTATTTTGATATAAATGATTAGTAATAATCTATAATAAATCTTCTCAATAATAATAATTTTACTTGAAAAAAATACAGTGTAAACTCAACTTAGCAAACTTCATTTGTCTTACATTATTATGTTATCCTGGCATTGAAACACTTTATAGCATAGCAATCACTCTCAATAATGAAACAAAATATCGCTATTTAGACCTAAAAAAAATGTATATCACTGACCTTTAATCGTTTACTTACTGGACTTCTTACCATCGTCTTATTGCTTTAACTTTTTGTATTCTTAGATGAGTTTAAATTTTCGAACTGTAAACATGGTTACTAAAGAAAAAGAGAAAGTGTGTGTAAAAGTGTAATCAATTCTAAGATACAAAAGGAAGATAAAGTGATATTGCTATACGTTTTTATTAAAATATTACTTAGCTTAGTTCTGCTAGGATTTTATCTGCACTTATTCTCACAGTTGGGCCGTTGTGCATAAAATTATTATATAAATATTACTTAATTATTATTATATCTTTTTTTACTCTCCGTATAACAAACTCTTTATAATAAAATAACCAGTTCCTTAAATTTTGCTATATAGTGTTTGCACTGTATATAATAAATACCTTTGACATAAATGAAATGAGCAATTATCTTTTGCTTGATGGTCTAGTTTAGATTAAAAGTTAACTTGATCTTATTGAGGAATAATTGGTTTAGCAGGGTGTTACTTATTCAATGTATGGGCATCTTAAATGGCCGCAAATACAAATCTAATAATATACTATTAACCCACAAATAACTTATGGGGGGATAAGATAAGCTACTTAAAGTTGCCAAGATAAACAGAATAATAAAAAATACATAATTATAAATAATTGCTAGGATAAATTCACAGACAGGGAGTGTGACTCCTTCAGGGTTAATGTTTCACTTTATCTATCATATTTGATAAAATAGGTTCAAGTGAAAACATAACTTTGTCTAGAATATAATAATAGTACTGTCACCATGATCATAACCTTTTTTAATGAATTAGATTACTGTATGCACTATGGTATGATTTCTAAACATATTTACGGAAATTATAATATGGGTGTAGTTAAACACATTTGGGGAAGGTATTTTCATTATATTGTTGCCTCTTTTGAAGACACAATGTTGAAAATATTAGCTTTTATAGTCAGGCCGCTCTAAGATTACCGATTTGACATATGTCAGATTGACAGCACTAGTGAGGGACTACGGCAAAATTACCGAGTCATTTAAGTAACTGTATTTCTCCGCGTCCATTTCTTCGTGGTAATCCGACGTGTTTTTGGATGCAAACGCTAGCAATCCATTTTCAATAAAGCCAACTCCAGCAGAACCGGCATGGCAAATAATGAGCCTTGATCCCTTGCCAATAGGTACTTTTGATGTAGATGCATGTGTCCATCAGTCCAAGTACATGACACAGAGTGGTTAGCGTTTATGACAAGCTCCCGACATTGACTATTCAATGTTTTTCCTCGTTTCGGCATTTTAAACCAAACACAAAGCAAAATCAGAGTCCAATAGAGACGTGCCAAAGTCAACGTAAAAGCAGGATAATCAATAAACTGGAGGAAGCCGGGTCACAATAATAACAAATACACTGAGGGACGTAGTCTATGCGCACGAGTACGAAAGACGACTGATTTGGACGATTGACATTGTCAGTCGTTCACAGCAGCTGGGTTGCCAATGTCAAAATTAATCCAATTCCCTAAATAAAATATTTGCAACAAATAAATTTCTAAATGTATAATTTTTTCTGTATGGCAATAATTTATTTCATCGATATTTAATGTCAATGTCAAGTTTATCGAAGCTTATCGAGTTTCATGTTCGCAAGGCATAGTATAAACGAAATCTCCAAGTGCTATAAGTAATATTTCTATCATTCTAATTAATTTTTTTCAGTCTAACTATAATCTGATTTTTTATTCCGTGAATACCACATTTACCGTAAAAATATCACAAAAAAACAATATTTAACTATTGATAAAAATAATGCAAACCGCCGCTATTAAATCGCGAAAAAACCTCCTCATTCTAATACATTCCGGAACACAAAAGTACGCAGTGAGTATTACCGAGCACATCACTATGAAAGCGTGACCAACGAAGTAACTTTGTAAAAGCGCTATACAAAGGGGAAATTATAAGTTTTTTTTTTATTCTTAAATTATTTAAAGTACTAAAAGACAAATAATAATACAATTACGTAACTTTGATATTTTGACAGAAAATTGTATTGATAAAAGTTGTTCTAAACGATTTTCCAAATGTGTTCCTCATAACAAAGTTATATGTACAACCAAAAAAAGTAAAGTGTCATATCGGTAATCTTAGAGCGGCCCGACTATAATCAGTACATATTCAAATGTAGTGTGAAACATACCTTTGGAAGTTGATTCATGGTTGGATTTTGAATGTGGCTCTTCTGTTGAACATCCATTACATTATCAACCTTATCTTGGGAATCATTCTTAGGTTGAATGGGTTGAACATTCTGTGGTGGTTTCTGATGCTGCTGTGTTTGCTGCTGCGGCTGTTGCTGCGATTGTTGTTGGGTTGTGGGCTGCTGTGGTTTTGGCTGAGCAGCCATCACCTGGTTTGTTGGTGGGGCTGGAGTTTGAGCTGGAGGAGGTTGTTGTTGCTGCACTTGTGGACTTGACTGAACTACTGGTGTATTCTGCTGTTTTTGTTGCGGTGGCTGTTGCTGCTGAACTGCTTTTGTTGGCTGAAAGAGAAATTATACTTTCTGTTTTCAAGTTATTTGTTGTATTAAGTCTTTAGAATTGATATTCTCCGAGAAATATAGAAAATTAGCAAACAACACAGTTTAGCGCGGCTGCAATATAATTTGCTCTACTATAACAACAAACAGAGACTTCATTTTATAGACATCATACAGAATCGTGTGAGACAGTATTGTTTACAGATGATACTTCTTTACTATTCAAAGTTGATAGACAAAAGGAATGTTATGACGATGTAAATAGTGCTCTCTCGAGAGTTCTGTATTGGTTCACAACTAATAATTTGTCTTTAAATTCTAAGAAAACAAAATGTATCAAATTCTCTTTGCCCAATGTAAGGCAGGTTGATATTCGTTTAAATATGAATGGTGATGTCATTGACTTGGTAAATAATACTAAATTCTTAGGCATTACGTTAGATTCACGACTACAGTGGGATCCACATATTGAAACTTTGGCAATCAAACTTAGTTCAGCGGCGTACGCCGTAAAAAAGAATAGACTTTTAACTAATGTTGAAACGGCAAGAATTGTTTATTTCAGCTACTTTCATAGTGTTATGTCCTATGGACTGCTGCTATGGGGATCAGCGGCTAACATTGAGAGTATTTTCCTTTTACAAAAAAGAGCGATTCGTGCTATTTACTGTTTACGGGCTAGAGAATCCCTAAAAGAATTGTTCAAAGAAATTAATATTTTAACTTTAGCTAGTCAATATATATATATGATAATTTAGTTTTTGTATATAGAAACTATAATAAATTCAATAAAAACAGTGATCTACATAATGTGAATACTAGAAACAAAAATAAACATGCCGTTCCAATGTTCAGACTCCATAAAACTAGCTGTTCGTTCTTGGGGAAATGTATATCTATGTTTAACAAACTTCCGCATAGTGTCATTGATTTGCCTTTATATAAATTTAAAAACCATATCAAAAAGACACTCATGAGTAAAGGTTATTATAAAGTAAGTGACTATCTTAATGATCACACTGTTTGGGAATAGGGACACTATTCATAGAGCCATGTTTGGTAACAACATTATTTATAATATTGTATTATTTTATATGTGTATGTAAACATACATACGACTGTAATCGTGTTAGGTGTGATTGTATCTTGTACTATATTGTATTTTTGTATTGTATTATTGTGATTGTTAACATTGAAAAGAGGAGATAAAAAATAGACCTTCAGTTTCTTGCCTGTTCTTCTCGAGAAGGCTCTCCCAATTTCCGAACAGGTGTCGAGTCAATATATTTTTTCTTTTTTTTTTCCTTATTCGTACGTACGGACAAGGTTTTTGTTTTTTTTTATTTAAGCTTTTTTTTTTGTTTTGTTTGTTGACGTCAATAAGTGCCTGTAAAGGTCTATGTTGAATAAATATTATTTTGATTTTGATTTGATTTATAGAATATAAAAATGTATAAATGCAGTCAAGTCTAACTCAGTCAACTATGTGCATATATAATAAAAATAGAATGTATGGCATGAAATAATATTTATTTGCCGACGGCTTTTTAACTCCTCTTTTTATTCGACTTTTATAGTACATTATTTATATTCATATATGGTATAATATACTGAAATACAGTTCTGGTAACATAATTAGAAACTCTTCTTATGAATAATGAAATTATAACTTCAACAAATAAATGTTCATAAAAATTAACATGTTCAAAAATGAATAATCATGTAATAATATAGCCACTTAAAATCTCATTAAATACTTAAAATATAAATCATATCTTACTCTTTTAATTATCGGCCACTTGGATGCCTAATTGTGTTCAAGACTAGCGAAACATTACAATATTCTTCCTTTAACACAGTACACTGTGGGCAATAGGTACCCCAATGTATTTTTTTCCAATATGTAATAGAATACATTTTAGGTTATGTTTTGAGCTGTCAATGAATAAACACCAGTTGTTTGGTTCATATTGTTTCAAGCCCTTTTTTATCAACAAGTTTTAAAAATCTGAACAAAAAGTAACTGTTTTCTTCGTAAAAATAACACTGTAATTATTTATCTCTTTCACAATAAAAACTTGTTTTAGTATCTCAGGAAAGCAAATTTTTTTCTTTTAGTCTTGACGCTAACAATTCTGATGCTTGTTTAGAAAAATTTAAATCTCTTACAATATCAACTAACTCATTTTGAAAAAAGCATTCTGGCTCATTTGTCATACCTTCAAAATCAGCATCATCTTGTGATAAGCTTGGTCCTTCAATGTCTTGTTCTAAGGGTTCAGATATATTTTTGAGTTAAGTTAACGCTGCACTAGACGTTGAACACAACTAGTACTTGGGTACTACCATTTAGCTCAATTTTTAGTTTTTAAACCAGAGGTTCCCAAACATTTTTGTGTTGTACACCCTTTGCCATGTTTTCCGGTTTTGGGTAGACCCCCTACTTACCTGATATTGAATACCTACAACTTACAAAATTTTATAAACATTTATAGTAATTTTTTTTTACATCATAGGTAGTTTAATCAATAATTTTGTCTTTATATTGGAAGATAATATAATGTAAGTAAATAGGTACTATCAGTATATCGCTCATCCAAAAGAATATTGACATAACTACCAAAAAGTCAAAAATGAGTTTTTGATACCATAATTTCGTGTTATGCACGTTTTATCAGTGGTAAAAACGACAGAATTTTTGTTCCATTAGTTTCCGACAGAGAGAGTCACTGTCGTTATGGTTTTGGCCTATTATTCGTAAGGTAACGCGGAAAACCAGTTTTTATGCTTCTTAACGATCATACTATTCTTCGATAAGTACAAGTACTAAAGGTACCTGGTTAAAGGTCTGTCTCGCTATTATTATAAATTGATCTCATTATTATTATAAAAACTACCTAGGTACCTACTTAGATATATTTATTATTTTTAATATTAGATTTATGATCTTAATAAACCACTACTTTTCACTAGTTCCTCTGTGAAAAGTAGTGGTTTATTGAGATCATAATATGGAGTTCCATCAAGAAGTTACAGCACAAAGCATAAAATATTAGATTTACTTAGAATTGTTTAATAACAGTTTATTTTTGTTTTCTTATGTTAAGATTTTTATAAAAAAAAAATAGTTAAGCTTTTGAAAAATTTTACGTTTCAAGTTCATAAAATGTATTATAAAAATAAAACAAATTAAGAATTATGTAGTTTAAATTCATGATTTATTCCCATATCCAAACCTGGTATAATGTCATAATTGTAATATTTAAATTACAAAATGTCATAAATGTACGTCCGGTTTGTTTCATTCGGTATTTTTTAATAGTTATCTTGAGGTTTCTCGTAAACTTTTTATGTAATATTATTGTTAATAAAGTAATTCAATATAACCATTAAAATATATCGATAGAATGATTGGAAATACACAATATTTTCGATGTCAAACTTTTAAAACGCTCTCCTGAAAAATTGCAAAAACGTAATTACATCAATATTCTTTTGGATGAGCGATATGTTAAGATCCATTATTGTAGTCCCCCAAATTTTTGCTTCGCTGACGGATACCCCTTGCAGGTTGTCATAGACTCCTTGGGCTAGATATAGATCACTTTGGGAATCACTGGTTTAAACCATTTACGTTCACGCTACAAAAATAACAGTCTTTGAGATGATTCTGTGGTTCTCTCCAAATAGTCAGTGTTCCAAATTTAAAGGCACTTCTTTTAATACTTTTCCATAATCTTAAATATTCCAAACAATTTAGATACACAATTGGGTGCTCAAGACTTCTCATTTTTTCCAAGAACATTCTACAATATTCAAAATAGATATTTTTTACCAACTGTGATATAATTATTCTGTAATTCTTAAACACATATTCTCTGCATATATAGCAAAAATGATATGGACTGTTTAAACAACGTCTCCATGAACTACTCATGACGCAAAAACTTTTGATACTAATCTTAACACACTAGAATACGCCTACTATCAATTAATAAATACTTAATAAGAAAAATAAAAAATGAAGTAACTTGAGCTACTCAAAAAAGTATTTAAAAACAATCTCAAAAGGGCTTTGGATGATGGTAGAATTTACAACAAATCATAAATGAACATTATCAACCACAATAAATTTTGTAAACTAGTGGTATAACTGTTAGTAGGCCGAGGATAGTAGTTATTTCGTAAATAACAATAGTAAATACTAACATTAAAAAAATATTGGTTTTTATTCTTTTTTGATGTTGTTTCTAATTAGTTGACCATTATTGTTCATACCTTAAAACTGATTTTTAAATGCTTGTCTGTAATGTAATATTAAAACTGCACTTGTGTAGTGGGATTTATATTGTTTTTCTAATATAGATGTCCTGTTAATAGTTTAATTTCAAAATTAAAAACGTCTGCAGTGAACTATCTTATATAATGTCAAGGACCATTAATAGTGTTTCTAATTATTCTATATATTTATAAGTATTATCATTAAATATTTATTAGCCAATTCTTTATTGTTTAATACCTGGCGTAGCAATAACGATTGGATGAAATGTTAAATAGGAGTTTATATATCTATCAGCTCTTCTTACAAACAAGAGGAGCTGGTAAATAGATGTAATAAATTAACACTTATGTTTTAATAAGTAAATGAAACAAATCATAAAGAAAGTACAGATGGAAAGAGATAACTTCGCACTGTTCAACTGAATCCAAATTAGGAATGACATCTTGTTTTGCTATTAAGTGCGACAAAAAAAAACTACATAGATTGCCCGAATTTTGAATAGCAATTTCGACAAGCTAGTGTGATATCTAACCTCTTGTTTGTATCTAACATCATTGCCCATAGGTTTGTGAAGTAAATTAAAATGGCGGCGAATGTATAACAATTACAAATTAGCGTCTACCCAGTATTATGAATAACTGTAAACAGTAATTTCTTTCCTAACTAACGGATTACCTCATTTGTAGGGCGCTGACCTCCTTGACCCTGATTCTGACTTTGGTTTCTTGGATTTTGGTCAAATCGCGAATTTCGGAAACCTCCACGATTAATGCCACGCCGACCGCCCTGCCTCTGTGGTTGAGGTGGTCCACCAAACCCTCTCTGATTAAAGTTATTCATTCCTTGCATTTGCATTCTGAAAAGAGACTTAGTTTAGTAAAAATAGTTTACAATTACTTACAGGACTGAAAATGAATTTTCTTGACCTACTTGAACAGAAAACTTTTGCAAAAAAATTAATTACTAATATAACAAATTTGTACGCTAAGATAAGAATTTTAAGATGTCCATTTTAATAAATTTAACAATTAGATACCTACCTGAATAAAATAAAAACGTTGTCGACGCTCCACTAACACAAAATGGCGGAATACCTTCTCTACAAGAACGACGACGCCACGCGAAAGCGAAGCAATATACGTTATGGTCCGAATTGAGGTATCATGTGCATTAGTACAGAATCGGTCCAAAACGAGTTCATGCCAATGGTAAGAATGTGACGTCAATAAAAGTCTTTACAATCAAGAGAATCAATAGCACGTTTTAAAGATCTGCTTATTGCGTAACTCAAATGACAAGAAAAAAATAATATTACCGTAAACTATGAAATTTAATTGCTAGATTTTTAGTTGTTAAAATAGCGATAATTCGAAATCAACCACCAATGTATTTTGAATCAATTACGGTGAGAAACTTGTCATTTGAATTACATAACAGCCCACAGAATGATGCAACCTCAGGATAACAAATAAATTATAATATATTTTTAGTGTAATGATAATTGATGTTTGTCCAACAAAATAAGGGTCTGGAAGCGAATGTTCAGGAGCATGTAGAACAAGTCAAAATACGCAATTTGACTTAAAAATTGCAGAATCTGCGGTAAAACTTTATAAATCTTTTTAAATGATAATAATTGTTGACAATGTACCAAACAATGTTAGAAATTTGACGTGCAAAAGTATTTCTTGTAAATCAAATTGCAGAATAAATCATTTCATTTCTATAAATAAGTGTCCGGTATACAGAAAAACATATACACACACTTGTAAGAAAAATAATCATTTTGTAAATATGTGATTAAAGAAAGAGCGAATATGGTATAAGAAGCATTCATTCAAACGATGGAGGCCGTGGAACCACTTTTTAGAGTTCCATAGCCAAATGGCAAAAAACGGAACCCTTATAGATTCGTCATGTTTGTCTGTCCGTCCGTATGTCTGTTAAAAACTTGGTAGGCAGATGTATTCTGTGAACCGCATTAAGGTTTTGGTGCAAAAATAAAAAAAATAATAATAAATATTGGGGGCTCCCCATACTAAGAAGTGAAACTCAAAATTTTGAAACGAAACAACTAGGAATTATAGAGATAGTAACAAAACGAACCAAATGGGTCAATACTTTAGTAAGAAAACCTAATGGTAAAATTGCGCATTTGTCTTGATCTGAGAACATTAATTTACATTATCCAATCAACATTTCAATTCCACAGACTAAATGAGATTAAATGCAAAATCATTCTGTTAGATGTTGCGAACGGGTTTTGATGTAAAAACTGGATAGGCATAGGTCTAATCTGTGTACATTTCAGACTCCACTTAGTAGGTAAAAATATTTAGAATGCCGCTTGGTATTGATAGAACTATAGCACAAATATTCGAAAATATACAGGGAGTCTGCACCTTTATCTATGATATTTGTGTATAAATGCTGTAGTATTGAATAATCAAATGAAAGGCTTAAGTTTAGGTCTTTATGCCTAATATTTTCACAAAGTTAGCAAAAAGATGGCTTTCAAATTGTTTTCCTTGATCGCTTGTTGTACTCGGACGAAACGCGTTATCCGAAAAAAAAATAGTCTAACAGTTACGATAACTTCAACTCCAACATAAAGTAGATCCACGGCAACTCCAACAAATTACAGTTGCATGTCATCGCCACAGTATCATATAATAAGTTTTTCTCAACAGCAAAATTCTCAACTTCCACCTGAGCAGCTGCTACTTAACCAGCAGAATTATTCTGTTGTTTAAAGTAGTGCATACTCTATGAGAGTTAATGAGCAGTACATGATCAATTTTCAAGAGGAAAATATTGCTGATGATACAATGTCGAACGAAGATTCACTATGTCAATATATAAAGTTTAATAAATAAAATGAAAATATTAGTCTTTACTTACCCTGATTAATTACTTCAACACACGTATTATCGCATCGCAGGTTTCCTTAATTATTATGGAAAGGCTTTGTGGGGAAATAGTAGTATGAAACTTTAAATCTTCCAGAGTATTTCCGGTCGCTAGGTACCGTAATGTTAATGAAAATCGTTCAAAAGGTGCCTCCCACAAGTTTGTATTTTTTTTCTCAATGTGTTACTGACGGGTTCGCCGGTGCGAGAAAAAGGTAAAAAGAATGAATGAAATTGATGTTCTATATGCAGCGAACGTACGCGTTGGCCGGGGTTCCGAAAAAGAGTCTACGGTCTTTATCTACCCGTTCTTATTTTTTAACATTTACATCGGGCCAACTACCGCACAATCGCCAACGTGGCAGACTTTATTAATTTAGCAATGACTTCATTAGCAATTTACACAACATCAGGTAAGTATATCAAGCAAGTATGTATGATTTTATATAAAAAGAAAGAATATTGTAATTGCTTATTCTAGGGGAGGCGACCCACTGAACGCCTGATCAAACGTATTACACACGTCTGTACATACCATGTTTTGCTGTAACTTTAGATCAGGAACTCAGCTGATCGCCTCCATTCATACAAACTTATAACTAAAATTATACGCTAATTTATTTTGTGTTTGCAGCAGTGTGGCCATCATCAACACAATGAATGGCGTGACCTATACTCCGTTTGTTTAGGTAATTAACTAAAGGTAAACAATAAAAATGGCGGCGTTCAGGGATTTTCAACCTTTTATTACAATGTTTATTTGTATATTGAGGTGTATAAAAACTACATTGTATTACAAATTATTTATTACGTAACAACATAATTGTAATCAAAAAGTAATAACTACTACATTCATTACAACAACAAAATACAAACAATAACAAAATAAGAAAAACAGTGAAGAAACTCAAAAATGCGACGAAAGTAAAGCGTTAAGCGAACCGTGAAATGTCAATGACACGAACGAATGGCGTCTGGTAACCCGGATAATTGAAATTACAGTTAAACGTGTTGCCGTTCTATCGTGCAGGTTTACTTTTTATTTTAGTAGGGTTATTTTAACTATGAATTTACAAGAAATGTTTTGAAACACCAGTCTTTTTAGGTTCTTTACAGTAGTCACACCCTTGCAATACTTGTGTGAAACTATTATAATCTAAGTTATTTATTATTTTTAAAACTAAATAAATAATATTTTACTGTTTAAAATTAAACGAGGTAGTTATATATAGAAAGATATAATAGTAATTATTATGTTAAATGAACCAATAATTTGTTTTGGTTACATTTTATCTCGGAATAAAAAGTGGACCTATAAAAGAAACCTTTTTATGATTTGTTTACATTTAGTTAATTACCTAAACAAACGGAGTATAGCTCTTGAAACTGTTCCAAGTCCAGTCGTACATAGTTTTTGAAGTCCGCCCCCTTACTTAACATCAAATCTTTAAAAAGATTTTCGTGAGTGTATTTTTGACTTCTCTTGTACCACTCTTTACATCAGCGACGTGTTTACGTTGTTTACGTTTACGTTTAGTAATAAGCAACCACACCACAGCTGTAGCTGCGTCTTTTTCAGACATGATGCTCCAATTGAAAATGAAAATATTGAGCAGTTCGTATTTTTGTGCAATATAATAGATCGTTTGGATGCAAAGCACCTTTCAATATTATGAGCCCGCAGAAGACGGCAAGCCTCAGATGACGAAGTTCTGAGCGCAAGAAGCGCGTACGGAGCCGCAGCCAAGGCGCGATCTTGGCGCGAGCTGCTGGAGGGACTAGAGAGGGACCCATGGGGGCGCCCGTACTGGCTGGTACTGGGCAAGCTCCGACTGTGGGTCCCTCCGCTGTCAGAGACCCTGGACCCTCTCGTCGTGGGAAGAGCGCTGGATACGCTTTTCCCGAGGGTCCAGGACAGTTCCTCCACCGCCCAGTCGCCCGGCCCTTGGACGGACGACCTCCGGGTGACGGAGAGCGAGCTCGCCGGGGCCGTATCGCGGCTCTCTGCGTGCAATCCTGCCCCGGGACCGGACGGAGTCCCGGGGAAGGTGCTGGCGCTGGCGCTTAGGGCGTTCGGGAGCACGGTGAGGCAGCTCTTTACGAGTTGCCTCCGCGAGGGCGTGTTCCCCGTCTTCGTTTCGTCCGATTTGCTTGCTGAACGAGGCGGGGAAACTCTTCGAGAGGTATATCTCCGCCCGTATCAGCGAGCACCTGTTGCGCGCGGCTCCCGACTTATCATATAAAAATAATTCTTACATTATGAAAATTAGGGAGTTTCTATACAAAAATAAAAATAAAAACACTGAATTTCTGTGGGTAGCATCACATTCCGGTATAACAGGAAACGAAGTGGTTGATAAACTGATGAAAGTGCAAATACCTGTCGATGCCTTACAAAGACAACAATGTTATGTTCCACCTGTACCATTATGCGACTATTTCCCGGCACTAAAATTACGTATTTTTGATGAATGGTCAAGAGATTGGGTATATACCAAGCAATATAAAGGAAAATGGCATGCCGAAATACAAGAACACCTTTCAACCAAGCCTTGGTATTAGAAACTATCAAACCCAACGCGTAAATTTTATTATATATATAAATAGATTAAGATTTGGACATGGGAAATTTCCAGCACATGTAAAAAGATTGAATCTCATCACATCAGGTTTAGGTACATATTGTAGTCAAGATTCAGGCACGCTTGAACATTTGATTCTGTTTTGTTCCGCCTTCACTTTGCAACTATTGATTCTTATAGATGGCTTACAAAAGATCTTTAAAGAAAATGAAATACCCCGCCATTTGCTATCTATATTGAAACATGAAAAATGATATGGAGCCTTGTTCAAATACATTACGAACACCTTTCTTGAATTGTAAATAGCTATATTTTGTGGAAACATGTAAAATAATGATGTAATCCAAGGCCGTTAAACTTTAATAAAAAAAAAACAAAATATCGCTCGCTGCATGGAATTGTACATTATAAAAAGGGGGAAAAAATAAAGAAATAGGAAAGTGAAGAAGAAAGAAGATAAAGATTTACCACTGAATAGGTTGCATGGGCTCTGCTCTTTGCCTGCTCGATACGAGCGAAGATTTAAAAAAAAATGGAATTGTCTCTAATTGGTCTGTGTTTGTAATAGGCTTGTTGCCTAAATTTCAGTAGTTAGATACTAATATATCTTGATGCCTATTCTATACAAAATAATTATTATTTTTGAAAAAAAATGCTTATTTATAAGAATAATTTTGCATTTAATTAAATATTTGACATTAGTCATCAAAAACGCTCATGACTGTCATGGCGTCTTGAATGACGTCACGCCGTGCAAAACACAGCTGTTTTAGTATCGGAATATTCGGTATTGTGAAGTTATTTTAAATAAAAAATGGATTCATCGTATTACAAGTACTGCATAGTGCCCCAGTGTACAAGCACAAGTATAAAAACACCAAAAAAATTATTTATATACGTGCCAAACAATCAGCAGATACGTAAAAAGTGGCTGACACTCGCGAGAAGGAATGATGCCCATTCTTTTTCGCACTTCCACAAGACACTTGGGAATGACATTTTGACTTTGACGTTTCGCACGGCGTGACGTAACACTTTTTAATTGGTGTTTGCTGTCACGTGACTTATGGCTTATTTTGTGCAATTTTATTTTATAAAAATATAAATAATCAAAAGTTATTATTTTATAAAACTTTGTTTTTTCATAATTAAATGATCATCTTAATAGTTATGCAACCTAATGCATCAGATTTGTTCATAGTGGATACAAGCCTATTGTAATTGTAATCCAAGTCCGTTAAACTAATCTGTGCGTTAAACTTTAATAATTAATAAAATAACAAAATATCGCTGCATGGAATTGTAATCCGTATATAAAAAGTACTCTGTTGTAATCCAAGACCGTTAAACATAGAGTAACTTATATTGCCGTTAAACTTTAATAAATAACAAAATATCGAAAAAAAACATAATAATTTAATAACAAAATATCGCTGCATGGAACTGTAATCAAAGAGTAATATATACTACAGTACATACTAATCTGTGTACAGTACAGACCTCAGTATATACTAATGTACTCTGTGGTACAGACTAATCCTAGGCCGTTTTTAATAATAACAAAATATCAAATGCATTTTTTTTTAATTGAAGTTTTTCAAAAACTTTGGAGGGGTTTTTCAATCATATAAAGAGGTATATGATTGTTTTAAGATGTCAATAATTACGTTACACATAAATATTGTTATTGCTTTTTATTTTTGGCAGAAGTGTTTTTTTATTTTTCGTTAATCGGATTTTTTAATTATATTTAGTGATGACAACTACAATCTGAAATAAATTCAATAGGTACACAATTTACGGAATGTTTTTTTTAATAGTTTGTTTTAATTAATAGTTGCGATCTTCACTGAGCAAACACACGATGGAGGAAACCAATGAATATCAAACTTGGGGTGCTAAATGTGAATATCCCATGCTCTCTTTCGAAAAAGAAATATTTATGGATTTGAACGAAAAAGATGCTCTGCTTATAATGGCCAAGTAAGTATTGTTGAGTTTGTTAATTTTTAATCAATACATAGTATAAAACAAAGTCGCTTTCGCTGTATGTCCGTATGTATGCTTAGATCTTTAAAACTACGCAACGGATTTTGACGCGGTTTTTTTTAATAGATAGAGTGATTCTTGAATGTTTGTATGTATAATAAATGCATAATATAGTAGAGAAACACTGATAAATTTAAAGGTTTCTAATGTGATGTCGTAAATAAGCACGTTTTTTTGCGCTTATATTGCAAACGCTGGCTGAACCCTACGAGATAGACCAAAATAATGTACTACAGTATTGTACAACTTACAAAAATCCACAAAAAAGTCCACGATGGTATATGTCTATCTCTTAGGGATAACCCACCATAACCATTTTTTCACTGCACCCGTGCGAAGCCGGGGCGGGTCGCTAGTACAGTATAAAAAACTGGCCTTCAAATAGAGATTTTTTTATAATTCAACATGTTTTTCTTTCACCATGATTTTTTTCCAGGGGCCTAACTTATCACACAATATTATCAAATATTCTTTGGATACACAAAGATCCATCAAATTTAGTCTTGGTACTGAATAGCAGTGACTTTGAAGAAAAATATTTCTTAAGGAAGTTTAATCTTACACCATTGCCTAATCTTGGAACTGAAAGGTAGGTTTTTCTCTAAAAGTGAACAAATATATTTTATATCGAATTAAACAATCAGTGCTTTAATAAATTTGTTTTCTGTATGGATTCTATTCATATCATCACACATTTTCTGAAAGTTACATTTTTGGAGTAATGGGCATCAATACTTGAAGGCAGAGAATATCTTAACAATTGAGTTTTAAAATAATAATATATCTTTATTTGCAAGAATACAGTATTTAAGATGATATAGTTATTATTTCCAATGCATTCTGTCAGCAAGCTGACGTGCAAAGATTTATATTTTAAAATCTAATAACCTATTACGAATTAATATATGCAATTGAAATTATAATCATCACATACATAATGTTAAAGTGTTAAAAAATCCTATTAATAATTCATGTCATTTAAAAATTTATGTCAATAATCAAATTATATCATTAATTTCCTAAAATAGTATAATAAATATTAGTAAAATAGGCAATCAATAAATCAATAATTACAATATGTCATTTAAATATTCTTTGTTGGTATAGTAACATTTTTCTTTTAACCATGTAGTCAATTTTTTCTTGAAATGATTACAGTTTTCAATAATTTTAATTTCATTAGGCAATTTATTATATATACAAATCAACATATTATATGCATTTACTTTATATAAGTAAGTGTGACAAGGAATAATAATAGATATGGTCAAGATGAAAATTTTATCAGATTATGCCATATAATAATCATACTTGTTTCTCAAGTAGGTACTTGTTACCATAGATGATAGTATCTTTAATGGTATAATAATTACAACATATGTATTATAATAATCAAATACAGCATTAATTATAGCATGGTCATAGTGTTCACATTTCTGTTGGCAAAACTACTTTATTGTGTTTGTGTGCTGCAGCAACATACCAAGGCCATAACTCAGTTCTAATATTTTATTAGGAAATTAGAGCAAATTGCTGATTTTCAGTTATAGCCTGAGGGAACTATGTTTGTCACACACAGTTGTGATATATTGTGCTTATGTCAGTTTTAAGGTGTAGTATTAGCATTTTGGAATGATATTAAAATGAACAACTGAGCTTATATCAGTGTTAAATAAATATAAATATGTATGTCAAAGTTAAATAATATATGTTTAATTAAATTATAAATCATTATCTAGTAAAAAATATATATGAAAATATAAATGGTATACACTGATTTTAAATAGGATGTTGCTCTTTATGCCTTGGCTCAACTATATCTATCAATGCAAGATATTTGGATCCTCCATTCTTTGACTCACCAGTAGTAGATTGTTAATTTTATCATTGAATGATTTTGTTTATTTAATAGGCAGAGGAATAATATTCCAACATTTTGTCATGTGGTATTAAAAACATAGAAACTTTAATTTTGAAAAAAGTTTTTTGTCTGGGGGTGGTCCCAGACAAATGTAGTAATTGCTTATTATCTGTTGGCTTATTAGCCCCCTCACCCCCATTACATAAAAAAGAAAATATGTTATGTGCGCTATTGTCATGAACAGATTTAACTGACCATTTTAATAATTATTATAATGTTACTTTACATTGCGAAGGAAGTAATAAAACATTATATAGAATATGTTTGCTGAGATATTGATACCGTTAAAAAGATTAACAAGCATCTGATCAACATCATATACTTATTAATAGTAATAATAATAATAATAATAAGCTTTTTATTACTGACAAAATAGATATTTACAAAATAAACAAAATATTTTTACACATCATAATGTTTCATTGTCAGCGTGTCCTTCTGACACATAAGCCTCCTCTAACACTTTCCAAGTTTTCCTGTCCCTGGCCAGCCTAGTCCGCTTTCATCAAAATTATTTTTAGCAGTGTTGGAAGAAGTTATCAGGTCCTTGGAATGGGAGAATCATGGTATTAACATTAATGGCGTGAAACTCAATCATTTAAGGTTTGCGGATGACATCGTTCTGATAACTGATAATGGTGAAACACTACAGATTAGATTATGTTAAAAGATTTAGAAATAGAAAGTTGGAAGGTTGGTCTAAAAATTAATAAGTCTAAAACCAAAGTGTTAACAAATAGTACAAAAGGTACATAAGTATAGATGGAAATCCTGTGGATTATGTTGAATCATATATCTACCTAGGACAATTTATATCTTTTAAAACCAGATGGGACATGAAGCAGAAAGGAGAATTGCAAGCGCATGGAGGAGATACTGGTCTTTAAAAGATATTATGAAGAGTAATCATTATACAATGGCTGTAAAAAGGAAGGTTTTCAATATATGCATTTTGCCCATATTGACGTACGGATGCCAAAACCTGGGCCCTAAACCAAATAATTACAAAAAATTAAGAACATGTCAAAGAAGTATGGAACGGAGTATGTTGGGCTACAAAAGGAATGATAGAAAAAGGGCAAAAGAGATTAGAAAGATTACGAAACTGGATGACATCTTAAAAAAAGTCAAGGAATTGAAGTGGAGGTGGTCTGGACATATATTGAGAGACAAAAATGATAAATGGACCAAAACTATCATCGAATGGACGCCCAGACAGGATATAAAAAGGAAAAGGGGAAGACCACACAAAAGGTGGTCTGATGATTTGCAAAAAGTTGCTGGCCCTCTATGGACTAGGCTGACTTATTAATAGTAATGGTTGTTATTTCAGTAACAGATAATATAATGAATTATTTTCCCGTAATGAATAACACGTTATTTAACAACGGCTTATACTGTTATCCTGCTGTTGCTGTTTACAAAATTATCGCCTAGTCGCATTGTTGTTGTTGCCACTTGCATGTGTGTGGCACGAAGTGAGCAAGTACGACTGTGGTACAAGCTACAAGTACGAGCGAGAGAAAGCAAACCGTTGTGTAGGTGTAGGCGCTCGCACTGTTGCCTAGGCAGGCAATAAGCAGTTGCTTATTCTTATAATATTAACCTTTCTCAAAAGGAAATAAAGTTCCTATTTGTTTATTTCTTATAGTAATTTTACTAATCCAAATTCACAATTTTGTACCTTCGCTCGTATGACAATGAGACTCATTTTGATTTCCAGTGTGATTTCAAATAACAGCTAGGTAAACTGTTGCTGGCTTGCTGGTGCCTAAGCTGTTGTCATTTTTTTAGTCACACATTATTTGCTGTTGTGCGATCGCGTGTATGCAAATTAAATTATTTGTTGCAATAAGTAAATAATGTAAATATTGAATGTAAACAACAAATTATGTACAGATCAATTAACTTTTATAATACGCCAGAAAAATATATTGATTAGGTAATTATTTTTAAATAATTTAATTACTGACTAATATAGTCCTAAGACATATCATTGTTACGAATAACTAAGCTATTTATAATAACAATAACAATCATACTCAACAGCATTTGTCAAAACAGCAATATAACAGGATAACAGACAGTAGTTTACAATAACAGTTATAGGAAAATAACATAACGGTGTTATTCATTATTACAAAACAGTTGTTATTGCCATCACTGCTTATTTAAGATAACTGTTTTAAAGTGTTTCTTCTTCACATCTTGTTAATGTGTTAGAAGACTGCTATGTCATTTATTTTTGTATTTACATATAGTTTTATATAGAAGGAACATAAGGGAAAGTAATGCAGTTTTAACAATTCACAAATCAGGGAAAGGGATTCAAGATGGGAAAATGTAGATAGTGACAAAAATTTTTACATGGTTTTTTAATGATGTTGGTAGCAGATTAGCTAGTAGCCCAACTGATGGTAAGTGGTTACAGCTAGGATAGTCACTAAGAATATCTTGAGAGAAATGTAGTGGAGAGGTGGTTTTTTCAAGGTACTTATGTATTTACTTGAAAATTATTTAAATAATAATTTTTTTCAACACCATTGCTCGTAATTGGTATGTAACTACACCAATTTTAGTTTCACAATGTATCATATTACCAACTTATAATATCTTTAGAATTTCAATTTCGATTACCGCACACTTTGGTAATCAAAAGTTCGTAAAGTTCGCTTTCATTTATAAGGAAAAATAAAGAACCAAAGAGAATTTATATGCAAATTGCTGAAACATTTTTGTAAATTAAATTAGTTTGGCGTTTAGAAACACTCTGTTTAAAGATATACAATTATAAAAATCTTATTTAAAATGACAACTATTAAATAGAAGTCATCCATAAATATTAAAAGGATATATTTATTTTGTTACAATTACATAATTTGCTGTTTTGACTGTATAAGCGTCGGTACCTTAGTCTTTCACGCACAAAGCCGTCAATGAAAAAGTAAACGCGCCATTTTTTAATTTTCAGTACTATTTTGCAAGTAGATATTTTGCATTGTTTCTTTTGTTAAGATTTTTATATCAAAAATGTCATCAAACGATGAAATTGATTGTACGAATGAAATAATACCGAATATTTCAGAAATGACTGGCGGTGAACGTGGAAATCCAACATATATTTTTTGTAATTGTACTTTCACAAATTGTTTTTCAAAATAAATTTTTATTGACTAAAGTTTGTATTAATTATTCGCGATGGTGTTGAAAAATGTCGTATAACACTCGTGAGCAGTTCAAAATTACATTCTCAGCTGAATATTAAGCACTTGCTGCGCAATGTCAACCTCAACATTAACATTGTAATTTTCAACATTACTCATTTGTATTATATATAATGTACTATTCATTGTTTTTTTTTATAATAGTTTTATCAATAATCGAGATTAGTAACTAAATAAAATATGAATTAGTGTAGTGTATGATGTAGTTATTTCACTTATTTTATTAATTTGATCTATTCATTTTAGTAAGATGTTATAATTATATTTTTCCAGGAAGAAGGCTTACTTAGAAGGCGGGATTCATTTTGTTTCAACCAGAATTCTTGTAGTAGATTTATTGAAAAATAGGGTTCCTATTACAAACATTACTGGTATGCTCGTATTGAGAGCTCATACAGTTTTAGAGTCTTGTCAAGAAGCTTTTGCTTTACGGCTATACAGACAAAAAAACAAGGTATAGTGTCTATTTAGTACACAGTCAAATTTTGATCGTTTTAAATCGTTTGTAGTTTATTTTAGTCTATTATGAATTGCTTAGACATTATGTGATCAAGTTAAGGCAAGCTAAGCGAAATGCAAGGGCACTACCTCGATTCAAAATATTTTCAATAAGGTGTAGGAATTTGTGAAGTTAGGCCTTGTAAAGTTCCCTGCAGTGGCCGGGGGGCGTCGTCGGTGGAGGAGATCAGGAGAGGTATTGTAGCCTCCCCCGAGGAGGGCTCCTATGTATAGGCAGGGGAGCGGAGGCTGGGGGTTCCCGGAAGTCGCTTGGCGTTCCCGGGGCTCCCTACATGCCTGAGAAAGGCCATCCCTGAGGTTTTTCACTGGTAGGGCTCCCCCTTGGGGAGGAGAGTCCCACATAACCGCCGGCTGGCCACAGCCGGGTATGCAATTTAATGCATTTTCCTCAGGAGAACAAAAAAAAAGTCCTTGTAAAGTTAAGCTGGGTAGAATTAGAAGTTTGGCTCTACATCTGATCTTGTCAACATTTTGCATAAAAATATTTCTGATGGCATTAATGTTATGATAAAAAAAATAATAAGTGAAATTTCGTCGGTGACCCTATCCAGGAAGTAGCGATTTCACAACGATTTGGCACTGACGCGATTCAAGAATGAGAAACACTATTGTATATTATTTGACTTTGTTTGCTTTGCTAGGAAAAAAGATTGTATGAAGTTAATTAGATTTTTGACGAAGACGATATTATATTGATATTATAATAATTAAGCATTATTATTATTTTACTGTCACAGAAAATTCCACAGAACTATATTAAAATAGAAGGGTGGAAGGAAGAGTTTTAGACATTTTTATGAAAATTGACAGCATACGAGGTCCACGACCAAAACAATAATAATAAGCGCGCAAATTTGCAGCTTTTTCTTCTTTCCGGACAAATTCATTTAGGGTATGACAGTTTCGTCTTTAATAAATGTTATAAGTATAAGAGACTGCAATTATACCTACATACCATATTACGGATAAAACTGCCGCAATGTAAAACGATCGAAAAGTGACCACATATATTAAAATACGTAGGATTAAATATGAAAATAAATTTGTTTTTTTTCATACTTGGTAAAGCTAGTATAGTAATACGACATTAGACCGGCTGCTTTACGTGCCGCGCTGAAGGCCCACAGTACACGGCGACAGTAGAGCGTACCATAGCAGTCCATTATGGGAGAATACGGCGTCGTTACAGCGCGGATAGCATGGACTACAATAATGTATGATGGTTCAGAACCGCGAGCGGTGATGCTCGGGGACATTATATAAATCGTTGCCTGTTTAGTGCTTTATTCGAAACCCAAAGACACGGCGATCTTGAGTATCCGAGCCAGTAGGCGCGCACTCGATTTGCTTCGATTGCATAGGCCAGCCAATAAAAAAAGCTTTACCCAAACAACGTGTGTAATTGAAATTTACTCAAAACTTCATTTTTAATAGGGAAAGATGTATAACAACACGAATTTTATGCATTTATGTAAATATAAGCCGCTGTAAATATAACTTTGCTCAAAGAACGTTGTCATAATGGTTTTCACATTACACGCATTTTTGAGTATAATTATTAATAGGATTAATTTTTAACATTTAAATTAAGATATTTAAACGGTTATAAATTTTATAATATTGATGTTGCAGACCGGTTTCATCAAAGCTATATCTAATTCACCCATGTCTTTTACATTTGGATACCATCATGTTGAAAAAGTCATGAGGGCATTATTTGTAACCGAATTATTTCTATGGCCAAGGTAAGTTTTTAATTTAAACAATTTGTTACTATTGCATATCAGTAAGTTTTTTTATATTACACATTTGAGTGTGTTTGACAACGATCTCAACCGATGTTAAGTGAAGATGTTGCCTAAGGTCGAACACGCAAACTCAAATAGTGCATATTTACTCTTGCCTTGAAAATCTCTATATTATAAGTATCGGGGAGCAAAGACGCAGGTAGGGAAATCCATTCCTTGGCGGTTCGCATAATAAAGGTACGAGAAGTATTTGTTATCCCAAGAAATCACGGTAACCTTTAGTGAAACGAATCGAATTCCAAAATTCCAAATATGATTTGAATAAAAATATCGGGGTTGCGCGATTGTTATACCATTGACGCGCGAGCAGTGCTCCGTATACGGTAGCATAGTCGTCCATATTTGAGTTGACGACAAAGAGAATTAAAGTTAGGACTAAGAGATTCTAATTCTATGTTGCACTGAGTGATAGTATGTTGATGTTATCGGCTGTATACAGTGGTGGTTGATTGATCGGTTAAACTAGTAAAACTTATGTTGGCCAAGGACTACCACTATAAGTGTTTACTAGTCGCGTCTAGTTAAGAGTAATGTTGTTACTGTCACTTATTCTGCGTGCGATGACTAAATTTTTCTCAGGCCATTCTGTCCAACTGTGTTCCAACATTTTCTGGCGATTTCTCAAAACAAAACATTTTCTTGTCCTTTATTTAATTGTAGGTTTATTTATAAGTAATATATAAAACTTACTTTTGATGTAAACATTAAATATTGAATATCCACTTTTGGTCCCAAAAGATGTCAGTACAATGTGTATTCAATAAAGGAATGGGTACGTATTGTTTGATCGTAAATGCCTATAGCGCTACGAAATTGTAATAACTAAACCGCTGAATCGTTCATATTACGTGATCTGACTCCGTCGCCTGCTACATACCCGCGTTCGGTTCTCCATTTGACGCATGTCATAATATTCCATGTAGTCCATTCGTCTCTCGGTCATAGTAGTTCTTTGGGGAGTAAAATATAATAATTATTAGTATTGTTTTTTATGTTTCCAGGTTTCATGGAAGTGTTATCAAATGTATGAAACGGAGGCAGCCAGAGGTTGTTGAGTTGCATGTAACCCTCACTACTAATGTGGAGCAAATTCAAATTAGTCTTATTGATATCATGAACTACACAGTAAAGCAACTTAAAAGTATTAACAAAACTTTGGATTTGCAGGTAAAAAGTTTATCATAAAAGATCCATAATTTTGGGAATTGTTTCCTTTTTATTTATTGTGTATTTTATCCAGGAAATTACAACTGAAAATTGCCTTACAAAGAAATTTCATAAAATTTTACAAACGCAACTGGATTGTGTTTGGCATCAATTGAGCACAAGAACAAAGGAATATATTCAGGATCTAAAGATTTTGCGAACACTTATAATGTAGGTAAATATAAAATTTTCTATTATTTGTGTTGTATATAAACTTACTTAAACGGGTCATTCCAAAAAGGACCACTCATTGTCCGCAAGACATTTCTCAAAGCATAATTAGTAAGATTTTGTACCAAAATTGTTAAGTAACAGTTCCTAATGTGATTTATTCTTTACCCATATATTTAGAAATAAAGGAGATTGACCATTTTAGTATGGGCAAATGTACTGACTTTATTATTTTTGTGTCTCGTAAAAGATTTGGTTATATAAATAATAATAAATGCTACTTACCAACGTCTGTCAAGATTCATAATGGGAATGTTGAAATAATCAATAAAATAAGTTTGTTTTTAGGTTATAATAGTTTCTAGGAAATGCACACTTTATGCAGTAAGTAATAAGGTTTGCATTAGTTTTTTGCGTTGTTCTCGTTTAGTTACACACTAAATTAACAAACACAGACTATCAAATATATATCTAGGGATGTGATCTGAGATAGATTGAAGATTTACGTCAAATCAAAATCGATTTCTTATCGATTCTCAGAATAGATCTAGTGAATCGAATTTCATAAATAAACATCAGGATTTTCTGTCATAAAAATGGAATGGCGCGGCGTTATTGTGTTTGCTAAGACGAAAGCATGAATGGTTTGGCATTGATTTCATGTTATAGTATTAACAAACACAATAAAGCATTTATTTTGCCGTTGCCGAGGGCATAACAAAAAAAGTTCTTTTTTTATTCTGCATCCATAGAGGGAATCGACATTAAGCAAAGCGATTCCATTGTCGATTTAGGTACAAAATCACCCCACATAATAATCGATTGATTTCTATAATTTGTCCCAACCCTACAAACATTGCAGATTATGACAATTTGCTGTAAAACGGAAGTTTATTAACTGATTTATTTCAGAAAATTATTCCCAAAAGGAATGTTTAAGCAGGAAAGACAAAATACTTAAAATATTAAGTATTGTTTTAGTAACAAAAAGTACTGGAATGGGCAATCTCCTTTATTTAAAATAATTCTAATATCTCACATAAAGACGCCAATCTATAAACCACCAGGCATGTCCGTACTCCAAAAGTTTATGTTTCGGTAACCATATTTATAGTTACTTCAACTATAGGTATACTTTATTTGATTTAACAATTATCTAGTATAAGAATCAGAAGCAGGTAAACAATTAATAAAAATAGCAATATATCTGATTGAGAAAAGATATTCCGGGTTAAATATACGAGGGCTGTTCCGATAATAGTTAGCTACACTGTAATTACGACCTCTTTTTTGTTGGAACTTTTTTAATTTAGGACATATTTCAATATTAACCTCCTTGCTGAAAATCACTGGCCATCAACAAAACCTTATTTTTTTAATAGTTGTAAAATGCCTGTCACGCTTTTTTGTTTTTGACAATGGAGGTCTCTCGGGAAGTATTTCGAGTTACGATATTCTATGATTATAAACGCGGGTTAACCTTTAAGGAATCACATGAAAATTTACAAGTTGCTTTTGGTGAGTCTGCTCCTGTGTTAGCAACTATCAGCTATTGGTTCATTTAAACGTGGTCGAGAGAGCCTAAATGATGACCCTAGACCTGGACGACCACCAACTGCGGTAACTCATGAAAACGTTATCCAAGTAGAGTGGCTAATCCAGGAAAATAGAAATATAACACATAGAGAGATTCAGGCTGAAATGAAGATTGGATCCCGGGCAGTTCCCACCATTTTGCATGAACACCTTAAAGTCAGGAAGGTTGCATCGCGATGGATACCTCATTTTCTCACTGATGAGCAAAAGTACCGTCGTGTAGAGTGGTACAAATTTATGTTGGAAAAGTTCTAAGAAGGAACATCGCAGAACGTTTCCTATATCCTTATATCTGACGAATCTTGGATTTACAGCTACGATCCTCTAACAATGCAGCAGTCCACGCAATGGGTGTTTGAAGGGGACGAGTTGCCTACATTAGTGGTTCGCGGCCGGAGCGTTCATAATAAAATGGTTGCTGTTTTTTTTGACGAAGTGGTCCAGTTGCTGTTATTCCACTGGAAGATCATAGAAAAGTTACTAGTCAGTGGTATTGTGAAGTTTGTCTCTCACAAGCTTTCGAAGAGTTGAGTGATGAGCGTCCAAGTACCGGAGTCCGTGGCATTCTTTTTCACCAAGATAACGCGCCCGCTCACACAGCTGCTATAACCATGGGCTATTTGACTATTTCTGGAGTACAAATGTTACCACATCCACCCTATAGTCCCGACCTAGCACCCTGTGATTTTTTTTATTTCCTACAGTGAAAATACTGCCTCGTGGGCGAAGATTTCAAACAGCAGACAAGGCAGTTGAAGAACTTCGATATATTTTTCGACCTTCCGCAAGATGCGTTTTCAATTGTTTTGAAAGCTGGTTTGACAGAATGCGTAAATGTATTGGGGAAATACCTTGAAAAAATATAAATAGTTTTTATTGATATCCTTGCACATTTTCATTTAACTAAAATCTTTGGGAACAGCTCTCGTACTTTGTAGTTTGAATAAAAAAATAATTCGTTATAAATGTGTTCTCGATTTTATCCGTCATTCTCTAGCCATGCCAAGATTTACAAATATCACGAATTGATTACAGATTTTAAAACAAGAAAAGAGAGTTCAGTTTTAAAGTATAAAAAAGAGAAAGAATGTGAAGTCACGTAATACACACACACACACACCCTCACACACACGCACGCACACACGCACGCACACACGCACACACACACGCACCCACACACGCACACACACACACACATATATATAAAATATAAAGATGGATTATTAAAAAATTTTTGCAACATGAAGTTTGCCCATACCACAGAAAATCCACACTTTTTGAGTGATGGGCTCGTAACTCAATATAGAAATAAAGCAATGTTTTTCATTCTAGTTTCCAAAATTGTATATTTTAATTATGATATATTATCATGGACCTTGAAGCAGATCATGGGAAAGGATTCTGAAATGGTACTGGAGCAACTTGCAAGTGAACTGCAAACAAATGTATTGCAGAAAAAGTCGATATAACAACTTTATACACTTTTGTTGTAATGTTTTCATTTCAGAAACCTCATTCATGACGATTCAGTGTCGTTTTATGCAATGGTCAGTAAATATCGTACTCCTGAATATGCCCATATTAATTCCGGTTGGGTATTGCTGGACTCTGCTGAGCAGCTATTCAGGCTCGCTAGAGGAAGAGTTTTCAATGCTAAAAATGGTAATACTATTGCAAGTATATACAATGTTTGTTAATACTTACTTACTGGAGAAGATGTCAGTGCGTGTCATGTACACTTATTCATATTGCTATTTCATTCTTTAATCTAGATTACTAAAATTAAGAGGAGGTTTCATTTCATCAATGTATTTGCATTTTTTATCCACTTGTATTTTTATAGAGTTTGATCCAGAACCATCCCCAAAATGGAAAGTTCTTGCTGACTTGCTCTTACAAGAAATACCTCAAGAAGTGAATAAAATACAAGACAGCAGTTTGAAAACAACGAAAATACTTATACTTTGCCTAGATAACAGGACATGTAGTCAGCTTAATGATTATCTTACAATGGGGGCGAGTAAATATCTTTTCTATGCAGCGTTCAGAAAAGAATTCACTATAAATGCCGTGTCGTCAAAGTATAAAGAGTTGAAATCTCTTACACAGAATGCCAAAACCGAAGAGTCCATCAAATCAAGTAGTGAAGAATATAAAGAAAGACATAATGGTGAAGAAGACAATGCAGATGATTCTACTAAATCGAATTATTTTTTAACATTAACACAAGCCACGCTACATGGTGGTAATGAAAGTATGTTCGAGGCTATATCTCAGGTAGTTAAAATGTTTGTGAAGTAATAATTACCATTACCATTTCAGCTGACAGATGTATCAGGCAGGACCCACCCTGTGCTGCTAGCATGTAACTTGCACCTAATTGTATAACACGGTAAAGCGGCAGGTACATGCCCAGTATGCGAGCCACCTACTTCCGTGGGTCCTGCTCCTAGCGGTGGTCAGTCTAGCCAGAATTGTGGCCCGCTCGTTGTTACTTATATTTTGCAAAATTTCAGGGTATGTCTTCGGCGGATTTCATCATTTCCGATTCGATCACTTAAAAAACCCTAAGTAGTCCTATTCGTTACTCTGGGGATTGGGTGATCACTTGTTGGGTGAGCTTCCTTTTAAGGTCCATTGTAGTTGCAAATAAATAAAAGACTTGTCTTGAGGCGCTGTGGTTGATAAGCCGATAAAATGCTGTATGATAAATCCGTCGATTGACTTTTTTTCTGAAAGACGGATTTATCTATTTCGATTTATTTTTACAGGTAAACATACTTGTTATTAATAACTAGTGTAAAGCTAATTTGTTTTGAAACCCTTAGTCTTTGAGCATTGCACCCAAGTATTCTGTGGTGTTCGTGGTTCTGCGAGGACTACGATATCATCAGAATAACCAAAAACTTAAACACATTCTCCCACGCAGTTGCGAATATCTTCGGTGCTATCACATCGTCCTGCCTGATACCCCGCTAAAGGGTTCAGTGTCAACTTCTAGTCCTGAAGGCGGATTGTCTTTTCTTATTTTTTTTCCTCTCAGGAGAGGAGGGATTGAGAATCTTCACCGCAGCCAGTAAACAGTGCCACCACGACTCTGTATCATGTTATTGCCTACGAATATTATGGAGTTAAAGAGATTCTAAAGTGTCCTCCTGTGCTTGGTAATTCATCCACTTTCAATAGGTCGGCTGTAACTCTATCTTGACCTAGATGTTTAGTGTTCTTAAGTTTGTTTAAGAACTTATTTTTTTTTTATGTTCCCCTGAGGAAAATGCATTAAGTTGCATACCCCGTCTGTGGCGAGCCGGCGGTTATGTGGGGCTCTCCTCCCCAGAAGGGGGAGGCCTACCCACTAATAACCTCAGGGATGGCCTTCCTCAGGCATGTAGAGAGCCCCCGGGAACACCAAGCTACTTCCGGGAACCCCCAGCCTCCGCTCCCCCGCCGATACAGAGGAGCCCTCATCGGGGGAGGCTACAATACTTCCCCCGATCTCCACCACCGATGACGCCCCCCGGCCACGGAAGAGGCGTGGTCACTCCCGGGTCGCAGCATCCGCTGGCGCGATTTCTTCGCGTCCGCCGGCGACCCGCGGCGGCTCCACAGTTGTGCTATCGAGCCCGACGCCGCCTCCTTCTGGAGCATCACTGCTTCACAGAAGGAGGCCACAGCCCTCCAACCTCCTAAAACCTAATCGGCCATCTCATGCAGGCTGACGTGCGTGATATCTTCGGTAGAATGTAGTGTTAGTTTGGCTTCAGCTTGTATAACAGGTTGTCGCAATGTCGCATAATGGTAAGCGTTTAATATCGGCCATAAGATCAGGTCGTAATGTAACAACTATGCCGTCTTCTGATTTAAAGGCTGTCAACAGATTCTTTGTTGGGCTTTTTAAACAGCTCTACGGCCTCTTTTATACGTTATGTATTTAATAGGCAAATGTCACGAATTGGAGTCTTGCGAGATCTGTTTGTTGATTTGTCGACTAGTAATTTCAGTCTTCAGTTTGCTGGTCTATTGCACGCCATTTTTTCATCAGCTTAAGTATCTACTGTTAGATGTTACTTCTCGTCTTAGTCTCCCATTATGTGAGGTTAGTGGAGAACGCCAGAGCTTGTGTCTTTTAGTTGGCAGGATGCAACGCGAGCAGATAAGATTGGCTTGGGTCCAGGTAGTATCGTAATTCCATATAAGTTACTAGTGTAACCCTAATGCAAAGTAGTAACGGCTAGTTATTTTTGCTGTTAATAACATATTACGGAAACCAATTTTACTGACTTGTAATGCAATCTTGATAATATAACATGTCAATTATTTTCCTAATATTAAAACTTTCAGTTTGCAGAATTTTTGGTTTTCTTGCAGACGGAAAATTTAGACTTAACTCAAATAGAGCTGGATAAACCTGTAATATGCATTCAAACTTTTAAAGAAAATGGCAACCATTTTTCGCTGGAGAAAACTCTTGAAGCAATGCGGCCCGATTACATCGTTATGTATCATAGCGATGTGGCAGCTGTGAGGCAAATCGAGCTATTTGAATGCCGAAAGGAATCTAAGGAAAAATCTTGTAAGGTTTATTTCATAATGCATGATGGAACCGTGGAAGAACAGGCGTATCTTACATCCTTAAAAAGGGAAAAACAAGCTTTTGAACTACTGATTTCAACAAAGAGTGTAAGTTACTTTTGCCCGTGCTACAATTAATGTGCAACAACTTTTTAAAATTATACATTACATAAAAATATTTGTAAGTTTCTGTTACAATACATGTTTCTAAAACTTACAATTATTGCAAAGACCGTAACCACTTTAAAGGATTCATACCCTTACAAAGTCGGTAAACATAATGTCGACTTACTCTAACGAATGGCTAATATTTCCTTAGAATATTTTTAATATGGGTGTTATTTTATCATACAATTGGGACTTATCCAATGAAACGGCTTTAAAACTTTCAAGCAATTTAAACTACTAATGGATTCCATTCGGATGTTTGTAACAGTATAGTTTAAGTGTAAGGCTATAAACACACAGTTTCACGCGCTGATCCTGTACTGAGTAGACTACACAGAATCACAAAATACAAAATAGATTTTTTTAATTTAACATTAAGAGCTAGATTAAGTCTTGAATTAGACAGCTCAAAACTTAATCTATTACCTATTTCTGCTGGAAAATAGCAGTGTTTGCAAGTGTAAGATATGCAGTAAAATCACTGGTTACTGTGACTTTTCATCTTATATCACATGTACTATTGGCGACTCACACACACGTAGCACCGGGGGTATCACTAGCGCGCAGCCGAGCCTTTAAAAACCTATTTACACCCCTTAAGAAGAATCTCATACTGTGTAGTTCTTCGGGAAAACCTCGACGGGAGCTCATTCTATAATCGAAGTGTATGCGGGAGGAAATTCCTCTGAAACCGCACTGTACGGGACCATTTAGGTTCCAGTGTGTGAGCATGAACTCTCTGTCGATGGCGACGTCACATTTATAATGACTTAATAGTAATAACTTAAAATATATTTTTAGAATATGGTTGTACCGACATATCAAGATGGCAAATCTGACGAATACTTTAATTTGAATATTGAAGAACCCATTGATCCAATTGATACGAGAAAAGCTGGTACGTCTGTCTAAAATTTAATTAATTTTTGAAATTTGAAACTTAATAAATTTAAAAACATTTTTGATGGAGTTTAATGACAAATTCTTGTGAATATCTCTGCAATATCTCTCCCTGTATCTTAATCATGATTACTGGGCCAAAAACCTGCAGTATATTTTAAAATAAATGTAGGCATTAATCGCTGGAAATAAAATATAATAAATTTAAATAACGATTGTTTAAATAAAATAATTATTATGGTCGAAATGTCACGTTATTTTAAATTTGTCATTGAATCTTAAAATATAGCAACTGTGTTATGTTTATTTTTAATCTATATAGGACATTTTGTTTAGTTACAAACGTTATTGACCAACAATTAACGTTCGCATCCCGTTTCACAATGGTAAGCCCGAAACCGAGCCCTTTTCGTACTCTATCTTCATTACTATCTTATATTCAACCGCAGTATAATGTTGCTTAGAAATAACCTTATTCTGTACTGAGCATGAGTACGTCTCATTACGTTTATGTAGCGTTTGACCACATATAATTTCCACTTTAGTGGTTTAAAACCGCTGGTCCACGGGTGTACCGTCCATCATTTAGTCAAGAGAAGCGGGAGGGACTACGCACCTCCCGTGGCCGGGAGGCGTTGTCGTTGGAGGAGACCGGGGGAGGTATTGTAGCCTCCCCCAAGAAGGGCTCCCCTGCATCGGTGGGGGAGCATAGGCTGGGACATGGTAGAGGAAGGCCCCTGAGGTTTTTAGTGGGTAGGCCTCCCCCTTCTGGGGAGGAGAGCCCCACATAACCGCCGGCTCGCCGCAGCCGGGGTATGCAATGTAATGCATTTTCCTCAGGGGACAAAAAAAAAACTTCAATTCTAAAGGTGCGATATGGTAATTAAGAATTTTTTGGGCATATTTATATTTTTTTTAATGGGCAAATTTGCATGTCTGTTCTTACTACGGTACTTCGTTAGTTTTAATCCAATGTCTAGTCATAACGAAGCTACTGTGCTTTCACAGGTGGACAAAATCAAACAAAGGAAAAGCCTGTGGTTATTGTCGATATGCGGGAATTTCGATCCGACCTTCCGGCGCTGCTCCACAAGAAAGGCATTAATATTGAACCGGTGACCATCACTGTAAGTATTGCGATACTGTTGTTTGCAGTTTAATTTACTTCAAATTTATTTATAATAATGCTACCATCAATTAATAAATATGGCAAAACTGGTGAATTCGCGGGCAGTGATTTTTTTTCGCTTAGTGTAGATGTCTGATAGATATTTTTTTAATATTTCAGATTGGAGATTATATTCTGACACCGGATATATGTGTAGAGCGTAAATCTATATCGGATTTGATTGGTTCCCTAAACTCTGGTCGTTTGTATACACAGTGCACGCAAATGTGCCGCAACTACAGCAGACCTATCTTGCTAATTGAATTTGATCAAAACAAGCCTTTTAATTTACAGGTGTGCATTAAACCTGAAAATAATTGTTATAGAATGAAATGAAATATTTTTAATGTAATACTGTTATTTGTACTTTACATACGTATAAAAAATGTATTTGTCTAAAAATGTCATAAATTCAATTTGTATATACACTGTACTTTTTACTTATCAACATTTTTTATTTCATCGATTCGATATAATAGATTTAAAGATAAAAGTTCAAAATGTTTTCGCTTGAATTAATTGTCAATATTATTTTCTAGGGTCATTTAGTAGTCTCAACCGACATATCTGGATCTAGCATTCAACAGAAACTGCAGCTCTTGACAATTCACTTTCCAAGGCTCAAGTTAGTCTGGTCGCCAAACCCTTACGCAACCGCTGAACTCTTCTACGAACTTAAGGTAAGCTACGAGTATCCCTTTTAAGGACTTATATTCATAATAATTTTACTTTGATTATCGTTGGAAAAATAACTGCGTTTTCTTTTAATTTCTTTTATAATTTATAACGATTGTGCCATGGTTCACAGTTTTAATTAAACTATTATACTCAAAATAAAGAGTTATTGTGGCTTGCAAAGCATTCAATGATATCTTGATACTAGTAATGCCGTCTGTTAAAACAAACACGTACTACTTGAAAGTTCGACAACACTGTTTGGATATTGTGCAAGCGCATACTTCTAACGCTCAGCTCATACCAAGACATCCCACTAGAGGGTGACACATACAAGTAAACAAACTACTGGAGAGCCGTAATAATAAATATGGATGAAATTATAAAGGCTCTCAAAACATACAATTGGAACTAGATGATAAAAAGAGCTATTCGAGAAAGTGGAAAGAACGTGACACAGCAAGTCACACAGAATATTAGAGGAAAAAATATTGGCACTGGAAGAACATGAAATTCCGGAATATGACTGAGAGGTCAAAACTTAAAGGAAAAAGTAGATAATCAGGAGAAAAGAATCTACTTCTTAGTAAAGCAAGCGCGACAAAGAAATATACCTAGTTATATTTAATACTGATTACCTATCAAAAAATATAAATTAATTATAATGTATAGCCAGCTTTAATAGTTATTATAAAAATATGATTCATTGATAGGATTCCAAAATAGCGTTTAGTTGATCATCTAAAATTATGTTATAAATTTACCCTGAAAAAGGTGAGATCAGGTTGAAACGCTCGAGATTCGAAATGAAAATTGGGTTGTATTATATAAAGATATATGTAAAGTATTATGTAAAAACTTTCTGGAATATGACTGAGAGGTCTGTTTATAAAGTTGATATATTGGTGATTATCAGTATAGAACATTTGATATGAATACACTTAAGCCACAAAGCTTGAATGTGTACCCTTATTGCAATTTGTCAAGTTTATATAATAACGATTATTATATTATTAAATGTATATACACAAATTTTAACTCTTAGATATCCATGATAATAGTTACAATACTGAGAGTACTTTTTATTTAACTTTTATGTTACTAATAATATTGCGGATAGGTAGGCCAAGAATTGATAAGCGAGGAACAAGGAATGCATTCGTTCGTTGCCATAGCAACTTGTAACAAGTTTGTTTGAGCCATCCGCGTATATATGTCCACTTCAAACTGTATATAAAGTTTAATACGTTGTATACTTTATCACTATATGTTTGGCAATATGTATTTCTGATTCACTTAACTGTATATTTGTGTGGAATTATTAATTTTAGAATCTGAGCTGTAAATTGTAGATAGAATCCAAGTACGTTTTGAAGTTCTTCATAGCTAGATGTGACACCACGAATCGAAATAACAAACATGTTATAGTATCGTACTATGTGATTTTTTATTTTTTAATTATTGTCTAAGTATGTGGAAGACAAATTTGCCTTTCAATTCAGCTGTTGAACGCCCAAATCGAATAACTGTACGCCTAATTATAAAGAAATTGACTTCATTAGTTTTCCTGTAAAAAATGTTTTTTTATATAACCACCTTATTGCCCGAAGCCGGTGACATTATATTTATTGCAACACCAAGGCCCCACCAAAAAAAGAATATTTGGTCGTTAAACAACATGGACATGGCCCAAGGTATACTAGAGGCCAGAGACATGTACACTTTGCGCTCGAACATAAGTTTACAATAATAAATACCTGCTTGAAGAGAAAACCAAACCGAAAGTGGACTTGAAGGTCGCTTGAGCGGGTTTCACAAAAACGAGATCGACAACATTTTCAAAAACTACCCCAGATCATTTACCAAACTTTGAAGTTTTGAACCTGAACCCGTCTACCATCGTGCAATCAGAGGAACAGGTAAAGCTATCTGAGTTAGCAAATCACGGTACGCGGTCATTGATTTTATCACAATAGTTATGTAACTGTTATGATAAAACGAGTAATGCTATTTTTGAAAGCATGAAACAAATGCATGCATGCAAATAAATAGAAGAAATCATAAACATAAAATATTATGAGAGGGAACAGAAAAACTCTTACAAAGAAGAAAAGTACTACAGTCAACCAAAAACAAAACTCGTTCTATGAAAAATGAACTATCTGCCTTATACAACTTAGTCAATAAATATATCAAAAAAGATTAATTCTGTATTTTAAAGAAAATTTTAAAATACAGACAAGACTTTAATGAGACCCTTTTTTTTTATTAATACCTCAGGCATGTAGGGAACCCCCGGGAACGCCAAGCGACATCCGGGAACCCCCCGCCTCCGCTCCTCCGCCGGTACAGGGGAGCCCTCCCCGGGGGAGGCCACAATACCTCCCCCGATCTCTTCCACATAATGAGACACCTACAATTTTGCGGTAGCACGAAGAGACCATTTAAGGAACTTCAAACAAATAATTGCTGGATAAATAGATTAAAAAATCTGGACTAAACTATATTTATAACGGAGTTTTATAGAAATCTATACAGTGGAAATAATAACAACACAACGACATTAAATAACTACAAAGACCAATTTAAAGACTATAGAGGTAAATGAAACCGAAGTTATACAAACAATAAAAAAACTTAATATAGAAAAAAGCCCAGGCTCCGATATCACAGATGCAAAGTTAGGCGGTAGGGTGAAATTCGAACTGAAATTAATTGCGGGTGACTTATCGGCATTATACTCGATGATCACATCTTTTTGAGTTAAGCGGTAGGCCCGCAGTACCGTTAAAAAATTATTGATAGTCATTTATAACATTTTATTTTTAAACCTTTAATTTGGTTGTCTAACAAGTGACGTTCATATATAATATCGCAAGTCAAATGTTATTTCGTAGTTAAGAACAGAAAAAAGGAATAATCATTAAAAAGCAGGATTATTTAGATAGTTTTGCTATTAATTTTTGAAATTTGAAGAATAATTTGTGATTTTAGCAAGGGCGTAAAAATCCAAATATCGACGAAGCACTGGCTCTCAGCGGCGATAACACGGCTGAGGACATGAACTACGAAATATACAATACAATTGTCCACGACTTCATACAGAAGTTGCCTGGCGTCACTACAAAAAACATCAGCAGAATACTAAATAGAGGAGTTTCACTGGACCACATTATTGGTTTGAATAAAGTAAGTGTACTTGTTGCAAACATTTTGTCACATTTAAATTTACAATGTAAAGGTCCACAAGAGGGGCTAACTAGGTAGGGGTAAAGCTAGTAGTGGTCGTTATTTCAATAACAGATAATATAATGAATTATTTTCCCGTAATGAATAACACGTTATTCAACAACGGCTTATACTGTTATACTGCTGTTGCTGTTGACAAAATGATCGCCTCGTCGCATTGTTGTTGTTGCCACTTGCGTGTGTGCGGCACGGAGCGAGCGAGTACGACTGTGCTACAAGCTACAAGTATGAGCGAGAGAAAGCTAACCGTTGTGTAGGCGTAGGCGCTCGCTCTGCTGCCTGACTGCTTATTCTTATAATATTAACCTTTCTCACTCACCATCTTCTCGTATGACAATTAGACTCATTTTGATTTCCAGTGTGATTTGAAATAACAATTAGGTAAACTGTTGCTGGCTTGCTGGTGCCTAAGCTGTTGTCATTTTTTTAAGTCACGCATTATTTGCTGTTGTGCGATCGCGCGTATGCAAATTAAATTGAATAGGTAATTCGTTTTAAATTATTTTAATTACTGCCTAATATTCTGACAGTCCTAAGCCATATCATTGTTAAGAATAACTAAGCTAGCTATAATAACAGTAACATTCGTACTCAACAACATTTGTCAAAACAGCAATATAACAGGATAACAGACAACAGTTTACAAAGTATGAGCGAGAAAAAGCAAACCGTTGTGTAGGCGTAGGCGCTCGCTCTGCTGCCTAACGGCTTATTCTTATAATATTAACCTTTCTCACTCACCTTCGCTCGTATGACAATTAGACTCATTTTGATTTCCAGTGTGATTTGAAATAACAATTAGGTAAACTGTTGCTGGCTTGCTGGTGCCTAAGCTGTTGTCATTTTTTTAAGTCACGCATTATTTGCAGTTGTGCGATAGCGCGTATGCAAATTAAATATAAAATTATATTGAATAGGTAATTAGTTTTAAATTATTTAAATTACTGCCTAATATTCTGACAGTCCTAAGCCATATCATTGTTAAGAATAACTAAGCTAGCTATAATAACAGTAACAATCGTACTCAACAACATTTGTCAAAACAGCAATATAACAGACAACAGTTTACAATAACAGTTATAGGAAAATAATATAACAGTGTTATTATTTATTATTACAAAACAGTCGTTATTGCCATCACTGGGTAAAGCGCATTCTGCACCGTGACCATTTGGGCGTAGTTTTTTGAAGTTTTATTTTTAATCGATCCTTCCTGTGAATAGAGTACTCTGCACCGCGCTCTGCCCTGAGAAGAGGTCGCTCTTATTTCCAGTTATAAGGTTAACAGGAATAAGGCTTAAGGTTGAGTTTAGTTCATAGATATGTCGGTCGGTATTTGGCTGTGCACGTTTCGCGCTTCTTGTAAGGATTCTCTCTCTCCTGAGAGAAAAGAAATATAGGTTACAAATAATTATAATACTTTAATGTAGTGGTAATGCTACCTCAACATCATGAATTTCGTTAGTTTTTAATTTGTTCCGCGCCATTTCGATGTGATGTTAATTATTTGTATGTTGTAGCATATTGGTTAAAATTATAGTTAAGCTGAATCCCATTAGTGGTTATTCGCCAACCTCTAAATCAGTCAGTAGATTTGGAGTAAATGTTTACAGTTGTTGAGATATCTAAGAGAATCATCTCAATACTTCGCAACGTAAAATTTTTATTAACATTCATTTTTCCCATTCACGGAGATGTGATTATCCACAACATGACAATAGGGTACTTCCCTCTATATTAGAAAAGATCTAAAAGCATGCATTAAATAGTCGGAACCATCATGTGTGTATGTACTTAATACATAAAATAACAAAAATAATATAAAAATTAGTTTCAAAGTATTCACTTTTTTAATCTATACGTAAAACAAGAGCGAAACAGGCCGCCATGTCGTGACGTCATAAGGTACTGTAAACTTTTGCGTGTCAATATCATTATGAATCATAGTACGTATAAAGCCGGAAAACAATAAAAAAAGAAGTTTGTAGGTTGCTTTTTTAATGTAAGAGATAGTCGGAACCATCATGTGTGTATGTACTTAATACATAAAATAACAAAAATAATATAAAAATTAGTTTCAAAGTATTCACTTTTTTAATCTATACGTAAAACAAGAGCGAAACAGGCCGCCATGTCGTGACGTCATAAGGTACTGTAAACTTTTGCGTGTCAATATCATTATGAATCATAGTACGTATAAAGCCGGAAAACAATAAAAAAAGAAGTTTGTAGGTTGCTTATTTAATGTAAGAGAACGTTATAAATACGTAAGTTAAATTTAAATCGCACGTGAATCACACTATGGAAAGCAGTTTTGTAAAAGGAGATAGTACGAATTTACAAAAAAAAAAAATGCATTAATGGTCGGAAAATTCTTTGCTGCAAATCCCGACTTTTGTTCTGCCGAGTTACGGAGTATTAAAACATCCATGTCAGTATTACTCCTTTATTATTATTCCTATATTAGTTGTTTATATATAAAAGATAATAACTCATTTTTAAATTATGAATATAATAATACATAGCATCAAACATAGAGCTTTGTTTATTATTTACATGCCGTATTGACGTCATCGCTAAAGAGTAACAACTCGTGCGGCGCCTTCGTCTAATTACGCGCGAAAATTGGAAATATTAAAGGACATTGTTCCGGCTCCATACATGTTCTGCCTAAGAACCGTTCGAATCGAAAGTGACTTATATAAACTCTTAAAATTATATGGAATCCTATGAAATAAGTTTTCACGAACGGACACTTCACGAAACTAAAATAATTACGAAAAAAGTTAATATTTTGAGGTTATAAATAAAAAATAACCAACCTTGCGTGAAATATCAGAGTAGTAATATCAAAGTAATATTAACAATATTATGTACAGCTATATATGTTCTCTTCTAGAACTAGGAAAGGACTACTCTACTAGATACTAGGAAAAGAGATAGTACCTAGTCAAGTTTAAGATAACTCTTTGACAATTATCATTTCACAAAATCCAGTCCTTTACACACATCCGAGTCTACCAAGTACCTACGCAATGTAATCGGAGTCCGTAATCAAGCCAAAGTTGTTAGAATAAAACCATGAAACGCATAGAAAATCACAAAAGTTTCTTTTGTGATAATGATAATCGCAAAGCAATCAAAAATTAAATGAAACGGACACAGATAAGGTATGAAGTACACCAGTGTTGCCAATTACGAAAACTATAATACTTGAATGCCAAGCTAGAAATTCGCGATTTCGCTTAAAAAATATATAATACTAGTTTTTTTCTAGCTAGTCAATTTAGGTATTTAAATGAATAAAGTGTTATCAACTAATTTTAATAACCGACTTCAAAAAGGAGGAGGTTTTCAATTCGATCCGTATTTACCGAAATCGCGAAAACTTCCGAAACTGGCAGCACTGGCTGACGGAAAACATTTTATACGTGACCCAACTTTTTATTTGGAATTTATTTATTTGAAGTGTCCGTTGAATACTAAAATATGTTTCAAATAATATAAAAATAAATAAAAATTATAGTATAATTTATATTCACATCGGTTCTTAGGCCAAAATTGAACAATGTCCTTTAATGAAATTTTTATAGTACTTAACGAATGTATAAAATTTGTATATTTTTAGTATATGGTTTACTGACACGCAAGGATCAAATTAAGATTCTTTTCAAAAAAGAGATTAATTCCCTATTTGTCTCGGATATATTATAAAGTAAAGAAACTAAATTCCTACATTGTTTAAAGTATCGTTCGTAATGTTTACAATCCTTAGTGATATATTGTAAACTAAGAATTTCACGATCTTCGATGACAGACAAAACATTTTCAGGGCTTAGTTCATAAATTACGAACCATTTCAAGTTACTGTTGCACACATCCATCAGTCTCGGCACGTGGTGATCATTAAAGTTGATTCACGAGACTGTCACAGCGACGATAGGATGCTGGAGAGTTTTATGCACGCATGCTATAATTAGTCGTAATTTTATTAGTCCGTAGGGCGCGGATGTGGGATTTCTTTAAATGAAACAATTCATGTCAGGAATACCTACGCCGTATATCGATCGAGATTTACATAGATTAGTTTCATTACTTTAGTTGATAGCCGGTATTCGGGGTCTCCCCGCATACTGTATAACGAGAGTTAACGTCAAATGAAAACAGGCTTTAAGTTGGCATATAAGGAGTGCTCGGCGTGTGTGACACCTGAAATATCAACCACATAAACTGCTTAAGACAGTCACAGTCAGGCTACTAGTGCCTGACACCACAAGATCTATTAAAAATCCATAAAAATGGCAAATCAATATTGTTTGTGAAGTAATCTGATCATTTATGACTTATTCGTATATACTAGAAATTAAAATATATTTATTGTTTATGTTATAAAAAGCCGTGATTTATTTGCAGGCGGAATTGACTGATATAGTAGAAAACAAAGGCGAAGCAGAGACTTTGTTCACTATACTACATATGAAAGCGAAGCCGGCAGACACTGTCAAGAATGAAAAACTCTTTGGCAAGCGAAAATTTGTTGGGAAGAATGTGAATAGAAACAAAAAAACATAATAGGTCTGATAATTTATTATTAATCAATTTGTAAATACTGTTTTTTTTTATTAAATTATAATATATTTATTGATAATTAACATTTTTAGTTATTAATAATATATTTCTGACTGAATATATTATACAGTACAAATTAAGGGCTACTATACATTAATGTCATAAAATTCGTAATAAAATTCACGTCATGACATTCTACGTTATACCAACTTGTCTCAAGTCTTATGTCACATATTGAAATTCAGTATCAAAAATAAAATATGAAATAATTATTTTCTTTTTACCTTTATGAACGTGTATCGTTTATGCGTAAGTAATTAACCTTTATACAGTCTTAATCAGCGCAAATAAAGAATATATCTTCCACGGAAAAACTACATTGAAACAAGTGGGTTGTTTTAGTGTCGGTGAAATAATATTAATTAAGTATTATGTATCTATCATATGTGAAGATTGTGTAATAAATATTAGCACTAATTAAGCTACTTTATTTCCCTTTACAAACGAAATATTTTTTGGTCTCAAGTACAGAAAGACCCTACGTCAGCGTACGCGGAATTACGTCTACAGCTAGATGGCATTTTTATCAATCGACTAGGGCTGTCATTTGGAAATTTAGGTTTTCATCTTCAAGTAGGTTAACTCGGAGAGTATTAGGTTTTAAGGTATTAGATAAGTACCTAGTGTTTATGTAAAATGCAATTTATATGCCTCTTAAATTGAAACATCCCTTGATATAAAACATACAGGTATATGATAAAACTGCGCAAAACTTGTTGTTGTTGGGGCTGGATTTTAAACAATTTTTTAGACCCATCTTGTGGTCTTATCTTCACTGATCATCTGTTGATAATGCCAAGGATGGAAGCGAGCTTCACCTGGACTCTTCAATTAAGCAGTAGTATTAACGTCATTACGGCATTATATTTAGGTAAGGTGGTGGTTGCCAGCTAGGCGGTTTCAGAAGCCCTACCACCAACCGAGCATATAAAACTGCCCCTACGGGGAATCGAATCACGTACCGATTAACATCCACAGGACCACATTGGTCGACTCGGAATATCAGAACTCAGAATAATAATTTTCAAAATAGTAATTACGAAAATAAATTAAACAAAATCTTGTTGTCAGCACATTTTCATATTTTTTTCATTAATATAACTTTATTATTACTTTAACTTCAAAGACAATGTCTTTATGTCAATTATTTTCATACAAACATTCCAATTTTTTGTCATTTTTTGTGAGTATCATAAAATAAAGACCCAGTTCATGAATATTTTAAATTAACGCAATTCGGAAAAAATTGTCAAAGCTTTTCAGTCACTTGCGATACTGGCGATTTCTGTCAGTGAGAGGAACGTAGATTACGCTCATGAGTTTTTTTGTGGTCGTACTCCCGTCAGCAGCTTTATCCACCTAAAAAATGTAATTTAAAAATGTTCAAGTATTATCACCAACAAGACTTATATAGACATGGACTCGATTAAAGTTATTTCTTCTTTTACTTTGACCGTTAAAAAAACTACGCACCATTCAATAGTTTACGGCGAAGAGAACTTGTATTACAAAGACCATGCAAGGATCATTTTTTCTCTCCCTTTTTGGTCAATAGTTAGAAGCGGGCTTCAGAGGAAATAGTTTATACTTATCTACGATTACTAGATTAGATAATTGTACATATTTGCTACATTAACAATTGTATTTAATCATATCAAAACAATAACTACATCTGACATTGCAGTAAAAAGGTAATAATACCACAAAGGTTAGCCTTGATTATTTATTTCTTTTGATTCGAAACCCATGTGTTGTCCAATTATCATAATACCACCAAGTGGGCTAGTTAGATATGTTTTCATTAGGATTTACATAGGGTATGGTGGTCAAAGATCATAATGAGACACAAAGGTGGCCAGTGGAATTCGATAGTTAACTATGGTAGTACCACTGAGTTTATGCTAGTTAGATTTATTTCGATCAGTACATGGACCATGTACAGTGTCTATGATAGATAAGAAATGATCCAGCTGAAAAATAAGACCCCTGAAAAATAATCCAGTTTGGGACGAGGTTTATGTCAAAACCTAAGAAATAAATATATGTGAACAATAAATGGTGCTGCTATTTTAAATGTTTTAGTTGTAATGAGAAAAAGGAAGTAAAGATATTACACGCTTAGAAATGTCCTGAAATCTATAAAAAATTAATGCTTGCTTCTATTGCAACTGAACAAACTGCGAGAAAGAATGACGTCTATCAGGGATATGAGTTAAATGACACCTCAATGATACTAGGAAAATACCATTCTGTGTAAAAACAAACTATGAAAACGTTTATTTTAATTCCATAATGTATTTTTAGTTTAGATTAAGCTAGAAAAAAGTAGATTTGACATGAAAAATAAAACTATTATAACAATAATTATTCAGCAGTACTTTCATTTATTATCTTTTTAAAAAATTAAGTAAATATAGGGTTTGCTATGTATTTTGTCACGAAGTTAACCCTTCTTATAACATTAATATGCTTACGTAATAAGTCAAGAATCTAGTGTTACATAAATGGTCTTCTAAAATATCCTACTATTATCATTTTGTTATCATTATTTTCAACATAACTCCATTTTGTGAAATAAACTACGTCACCGGAAAACGCTCTGCATAGTCTTAAGCAAATCTTTAATATTTAGAATATTTTTATACATTGACATGGTGTCATACAATAATTGGACTTATTGTGTGTAGTGTATAATATAATACCTGCATGAGATGTTGTTCACCACCCTCAGGTCCCACTGGCACAATAAGACGTCCGCCAGGCTTCAATTGGTCAACCAACTGTAAAGTTGATAAAATTCGAATCACTGTCACTGGTCTATAAATAGCTGCATTTTTGGTAAAGGTGCTACAGATAATAAGAAAATTCTCTTATTTTGTTCACGCGACACAAGTAAACTGAAAATGTAGCTAGTATGGACAAAGTCGATTTGCTTAGATAATATAGCACAAAATTTGAGATTTTTTGTAAATAATCATAATTATGTTAATATAATTTAAATATTTAATTTAGCTGCACGTGGTTTCTACATTGTAACTTTCACTTAGTTACCATGTAGAAACACCTCATAGGTGTGGATACCTATGACAACACTTTGACATGAGATGAGATATGACGGTGAAATTGAAAGTTCTTAGAATAGTATTATCTTATTTTCATAAAATAATAGTGTCCATACACATTAATACTTGAATCCAATGGAAACACCGAGAAAAGCACTTATCACTTGTCCTTGAGGGTTTCTAAAACTTTTTTAAAACGATGCCTCAGCGCCATAGAGCGTCTTCCTCGACCTATTCCTTTTATTATGGTAATAAATAAAAACCGTAAGTGCTGTCGCAACATAGGGGACTTACTACTACTACTACTAGGTACTCTGCAGTCATTTCAATTTTATTTGCGTTGTCTTTGATCTCAAATAAAATCGTCGTGTAGTGACCACTCCTTCCGAAGAACGAGGCCACCATCGTTTTTACCACGCCTTGTTCTCTCTTCACTTTAGTTGGCAGCTCGACGGAAGGAAACATCTACAAAATAAACTGTCCTATGCTTTCGGGATCATAACAGTAAATCCAACTTTCATCATCTGTATGTATATCTTAGACAGCATTTGAGTCTCTTCCGTTAAGTCTTTGAAATATTTCAAGGTACTATAATACGATGATAATATGACGGAGTTTTTGCGACTCGGTTAAATGTGAGTATAGCTCACCTGTAGAGTGTAGCCCTGGCCACTAATTGTACACGCAGGATTTTGTGCACTTGACTGATATCAATGCCTGCGCGTGGTCTAATTGCTGATAGGCCACTCTTTTGTAAGACTATTGCCATGTGCTCGACTTTTTAGACTTATAATTTAATAATAAATATTATTTAATTATCGTAAACTGCATTAGTAAATGGTTGGAAGTGTAATGTGTCACAACTATTTAATCTTCATACTTACGTAATTTTTTTTCAAAATTCGGTTTACACAATATCGTTTAGCGACAACGGCCCACCATTTAGGTCCCAAAGGTTATGCAACTTATTTGGAAAAACGGAGTAAAGCGAGTTGCAGTTGCCCATTATTATCTATCTAGTAATGGTGTCGCTGAATGCGGCACGATCAGTAAAACAGGAACTACACGGAGAGAACTATGAAACCGTTATTTGTAGTTTTTTATTCGCTAATAGGAACGCCTAATGTGTGATACAATTCACACAAAAAGAACCCGCAGTGTTTATGTTAAGACGATGTTTGAGAGGTCGGCTTGATTTAATCCGACCATCCACTGGAGATGTGGTACGGCATAAGCAGAATGTACACGTGGTTGTTACAGCGATTTTACACCCAGTGAACAAGTCCTGGTTCGTAGTTATAATAGTAAAGATGTTGAATGTAAAACCAGGACGATTTTAGATAAAATTAGTCCAGTGTCATATAAGTAATGATTGAAAATGATCTAGTTGTTAAGAGACACGTTTCACGATCAGTTTATCGGTCATCGCCGATAAAACTATAAAACTTTCTTCACCTATGAATATTAACTGTGAGGAGGAGGTAGATGTAGTAAGTGTTAGTATAATTCAAACGAATCTTTGAAAAACCCTATGAGAGCAACACTAGAACTATGCTCCTGATGACTGCATCCTCGTGTTAAAAAATGAATGTTACTGTTTCTGTGCTTTTACCGTTACCTAACTATATAAATACCTTTTGTTTATTAATGTTAATTTAGTAAGTATTCTTTTAAGGAGGGGAAAAATGTATAGTAATTTTGTAGTAAAATAAACCAGTCTGCTATAGTCCGTAATTCATTGCTTATATATTACACATAAATAGATACTTTCAGTAAACATAAAGAAGTAATTTCAAAGATAGTATTTCTATTTTCTAACTTTTGTGTTAACAAAATTTTACACAAAAATAACCTCCAAAAGTAAACACGATAGGATTTTTAAGTTTTATGACATCCAAGTTAATTTTATAAGTGATTATCGCAGGTTATAACACCTGCTATAACCAAACAGTTTGAGAGATATACCTACCTCTATTTTAATTATTGCACAATTGAAAGAAGAGTAATAGCAGACAATAAAGTCAATAGCGCCCGCTATACATGGCTTTGTTAGAGTCACATCAAGTCAAAAGGGCACTTTCGCCTGTGCATAGCGGAGTACTGGTCATATATGGGAGTGAATGCTGGGTGTGGGAAAAATAGATTAAAATCAGGATTGGAAAAAATCAGGAGAAGTATGGCTTGAGTGATGATGAATGATAAATTGAGAAATAAAGGAATTGTGCATTTTTTTTTTTTTTTTTTTTCCTCAGGAGAGGAGGCTGAGAATCCATCATGGATACCAACGCAACAGGCAAGCAGGGATGCGTTGATTATGTCGGACTCCTGGTACTGTCGAGACGGCTCGACTACACAGACCTACCGACTAAACTCAGCCTAGCCTTTGGTCCTATTGACCCTACTGGCTTTATTGACGAGAGAGGACCGCACCTCAGGAGAGGCACGGTTAGCGCTACCCCATGGTGGGGGTATATGCGCTAGAAGAAGGCACGGATCTCCAGAGTGGGACCGGCCCGTATTGACAAGGACCTATTCAGGCTAAGCAGAAGGCTGCCGTTTAGGGGTTGACAAGGGGGAGCGACGGCTCAGACGCCGCCGCTTGCAGGTCTAGAAGTTCCTGCGTGAGTTGGTTGGGAGTGTCGCTAAGGACATGTCGCGGTCTACGAATCCTCTGCCGGTATTGATTAGTGTTGCCTTGTGACAGGCTCACAGTTGGTGGTATTGACGGGTGGAATTGTGCAGTGTGAACTAAGATGTAGGAATAAAAATGGGGAAAGGAATGTTTAGATGGTTTCTTCTTGGTCAATCGAGGAGACGATCTAGCCAAACATACTTTGACCAAATCTACACAAATTTTATAAAGAGGAAAGATTTGTATTTTTGTATGTAACGAATAAACTCAAAAAGTACTGGACCGATTTTAATTATTCTTTTTTCATTAGAAAGCTACATTATCACTGAGTAACATAGGCTAGTACTAGATTACTATAGAAATCTTTAGAAATTCTTATTAAAACCAACCGAAGGTGTTAAAAAATTTGCCATAAATTGTGTTTCATCGCATACGCTGCGAAGAGTATTAATAATAATAGGATAAAAAAATGTTCGAACATATTATAAATATAATAATATCTACACTTACTACTACTACTAGATATCATGAAATTAAAATAAAAATACATGCCGGCGGCGGCCGCCACGCAGCGCATCGAGTAACTAACTTGACGAGAGAGCGGCAGTACGGGAGAAGGGGGTGCACCATTATGAACTAGGTTCCTTACGCAGTGGACGCATTAGCATGCTTATAACTTAAATATCTGTACTTATTTATTTCTACCCGTGCGAAGCCGGGACGGGCCGCTATGATAGACAAAAGGAATATTATGACGATGTAAATAGTGCTCTCTCAAGAGTTCTGTATTGGTTCACAACTAATAATTTGTCTTTAAATTCTAAGAAAACAAAATGTATCAAATTCTCTTTGCCCAATGTAAGGCAGGTTGATACTCTTTTAAATATGAATGATGATGTCACTGACTTAGTAAATAATACTAAGTTCTTAGGAATTACGTTTGATTCACGACTACAGTGGGATCCACATATTGAAACTTTGGCAATCAAACTTAGTTCAGCGGCGTACGCAGTAAAAAAAATTTGACTTTTATCTAATGTTGAAACGGCAAGAATTGTTTATTTCAGCTACTTTCATAGTGTTATGTCCTATGGACTGCTGCTATGGGGATCAGCGGCTAACATTGAGAGTATTACCTTTTACAAAAAAAAGCGATTCGTGCTATTTACTGTTTACGGGCTAGAGAATCCCTAAAAGAATTGTTCAAAGAAATTAATATTTTAACTTTAGCTAGTCAATATATATATGATAATTTAGTTTTTGTATATAGAAACTATAATAAATTCAATAAAAACAGTGATCTACATAATGTGAATACTAGAAACAAAAATAAACTTGCTGTTCCAATGTTCAGATTCCATAAAACTAGCTGTTCGTTCTTGGGAAAATGTATATCTATAATAATAATAAACACTTTATTGCACATAAACATAAAATACAAAAAAATATAAGACGACAATTAGGCGGCCTTATTGCTAAAAAGCAATCTCTTCCAGTCAACCAAGGGAAAAAATACATTAAAAGAATATTCAGAACAGGGGAAGGGTGCAAAAATAAAATAAAAGTACGGAAAAAAAATCTATGTTTAACAAGCTTCCGCAAAGTGTCATTGATTTGCCTTTATATAAATTTAAAATCCATATCAAAAAGACACTCATGAGTAAAGGTTATTATAAAGTAAGTGACTATCTAAATGATCACACTATTTGGGAATAGGGACACTATTCATAGAGCCATGTTTGGTAACAACATTATTTATAATACTGTATTTATATGTGTGTGTAAACATACATACGACTGTAATTGTACGTACGGACAAGGCTTTTGATTTTTTTTAAGCTTTTTTTTTGTTTTGACGTCAATAAGTGTCTGTAAAGGTCTATGTTGAATAAAGATTATTTTGATTTGATTTTGCTAGTATGAGATATTCTGAAAGAAAACTAGGTCAAGAATACCCATATCCGATAGGCACGCATGAAAGTATTCATGAAAGTCGAGGAAGCTAGGGAAGTATGTTTGGATTGCAGAAAGAGAAAATTGTGAACTATATAACTACCCCCATGTGAAAGAGGCGTGACCATGTATAGTTATGAGTATGTTGTATGTATGGTTATAAGTGGTCAGTTCTAACAACTCTCGTATGACCCATATATTTTTTAATCTCGAGTTTGAATGTTGTTGGGACAATTTAAAATATTGATATTTAATTTTGATTCCACTGTGCTTAATTTCGCCCACTACTATTGAAGTCTTTCTGAGACGCAGAGACAATTTGTTTTAACACAATGCTTATCTCGTAGAATTTTTAAACTCAATTTGCCCATTCAAATGTTGCTGCTATAGTAGTAGTAGTATAGAAGGCACTAGTATAGATAATTTTGTATTAGTTTTGAAGAACCACATTTGCATGGAGATCTTATGGGATATAATTGTAATGGGGTTAAAGTTGATAATATATATTTCTTAGTTTCCACAATTATCTTTTCATATGCTCCTACCAAAACAACTTACAGCTTGAGGTAAAGTAGCTGCAGCCGCTCCAACATGTATAGCGTTATATGGTGCTTCTTCAGGATACCCGAGGCGGCCGTCGCCAACTGTCAATAATAAAGATTAGTAAATTGATCCAAAAAGTATATATAATTTAACTGATACATAATTTAACTATAATAATATAGTCAGTGATAGTGGAATTAACATGGGAATGTTCTCCAAGTGCATAAGTACGGGTGTTAATAAATCTGATCTAATAAATATGTTAAGACAAAAATTAATTATACCCAGTACAGTATCGAGGTGACTACCTCTGCTGAAGACAAATGGAAATAAGTCTTCGTAATAACCATCTGCAGTGACTGGGAAATCATTGTTTTCACTTCTGTTCCACTGTACATTGATTTCTACATCATAGAGAATAGAGGATTAGGCAAATTATTCTAAATCCGCCTATTTAGGTAACATCATTCAAACGAAGTTTCCGAAATTGTAGGTTTTTGTATAATACGTTTGTACATTTTAGAATTTATATTCACATTTGCTTCCGTAGGCAGTATTTTTTTTTATAACAATTCAAGTAAAATGTAATCAATTAGGCTTAGTAAGTATTATATTTTTATGAGTCAAATCTAGAAAATTCTGTACATTTGTGTTGTTTTGTCACACTTGCTACCCTGATCATTATTGTGATGTTATCGCTTTCTTCCTTCTAAATTAGGTTGTAACTTATTATATTGACTTACGAGGGGCGGTCAAAAAGTTCGCGGAATGGCGGGGTTGGCGGGGGTGAGGTCGCTCCTCCAGGTAGCCGCTACTTGAGTAACTCATAATTACTATATATGCCAATTTCTAGCCTAATTGGGTCATTAGCTTTCGAGTTACAAACGAGTAAACAAGTAAATCGGGAACAAACTAGCCACTATGGAGAAAATTGAACATCGCGCCGTCGTAAAGTTCCTCACCAAACAAGGAAAAAACGCCTCAAACTATTTTGCAAGAGCTGTTTACGGAGACTCTGCTCCTGGTAAAACCATGATTTACAAATGGCACGGCCTTTTCAAGCAAGGAAGGGAGTCAATTGAAGATGATCCTCGACCTGGACGGCCCATTGAGGCCACTACGCCGGAAATCATTGAAAAAGTTGAAAAAACTTGTATTGGAAGACGGAAGGTTGAAGAAGAAACAACTTGCAGCATCAGTTGGAGTATCAGAAACCACAATTTTAAATATTCTTTATCAACATCTTGGCATGAGTAAAGTGTGTTCAAGGTGGGTCCCGAGAATGCTCACGCCGCTGCAAAAACGTGAGCGCGTCAACTGTTCCGCGAGTTTTTGGACCGCTGTGGAGAAGATAGGGAAGAAATTATGGCCCGAATTGTAACCGGTGATGAAACTTGGGTTCACCACTATGAGCCTGAGTCAAAGCAGGAGTCGATGCAGTGGCACAAAAAAGGCACACCACCCCTAAAAAATTTAAAGTGTCGCAATCGGCCGGAAAGATCATGACGACTATTTTTTGGGATACTGAAGGTATTCTTTTGATCGATTATAAAGAACGTGGTGTTTCTATAACGGGAGAGTACTACGCTTCCCTATTGGACCGATTAAAAGAAGCTATTAAAGAAAAAAGAAGAGGAAAACTGACAAAAGGTGTACTCCTTTTGCGGCTGCCATTCATCGATGCGGTTTTGAACAACTACGCCATCCACCCTACAGTCCAGACCTGGCCCCTAGCGATTTTTATTTATTCCCAAAGATGAAGAAAGAGCTGCGTGGAAAAAAATTTAGAGACGATGAAGAAGTCAAGTCGGCGATTTCGGCGTATTTTGACGCCCAAGACAAAACCTATTTTTTCGACGGTATTAATAAGTTATATGCCAGATCCGAAAAATGTATTCGTGTTAAGGGGGAATATATTGAAAAGGAAAAATAACATAATGTATCATTTCATCTTTTTTCCCAGTCATTCCGCGAACTTTTTGACCTCCCCTCGTAGATGGACATAAGCGGGTATGGCCAGGGTCGGACTGGGCCGGAAGAGCCCGGTTGGCTGATCGCAATCCCGAGGCCCGAGACACCTTTTTTGTACGACGCATAGTTTCCGAGACATGCACGTGGGTAACCGTAGCACAGGGGGCCCGCGCAGCGTTGCCTCTGTGCTACGTGCCCTGCCGCATGCCCCGCAACCCAGGCCCGTGGGGGGCCCACGCAGGCTGGGGCCCGGCTGGCAAATGCCAGCTCGACTGTATGGCCAGTCCGACGCTGGGTATGGCAAACATTTGGGAAGTAAATTGAGCAGTCTACGTATCCATTATCCAAAAAACATTCCCGTTTACAGAAGTTTTCAAAAGATTTATTTATTTGTATAAACATACTGTCAAGTATTATTATAATAGTGAGAACAATTCTTTATTATTTATATAATACAAATAATAATAAAATGTGTAATATTTAAGTACGAAATATAAATAACAAAATGGCTATTTGACAATGCGAAAAATAAAGTGTCAATTATTGTTAACAGTATAAATTAAGAGTTAAAAATTAATTATTTATTAACGTAAGTTGAAAATAATGATTAATTTATTTTAAAATCCGTAAATAAAAATTGCATTTTTTAAACGTTTGTCACGTGACACAAAACGCTCCTGATTGGTCGAATTTATCATGACGTCACTTGCTTGTAAACTTCGTTTGCCTACTTGTGTTGCGCCTAGTTGTGGTAGATTATCTCCGTTATATTAAGATTTTCTTTATTATGCATTGTTTTTTTTTTGTTTATTTGCACTATTTTACAAGTACTTTCAACCATGGACAACGATTTTGTAAAAGCAGACAGCAGAAACCTGCCGCAAGTCGACGCAATCATGGTCGGATTATTTTTCAAAAATAATTCTGACTTTTATGCTTCGGAGCTAAAAAATGTAAAAACAGCAAGTACTCGTAAGTATAATTACACTTTACTGGTAACTTAAATTATATCATAAGAAAGTGAAATAATATGAACTTCCACAAGAACTTATAGGTTATAAATAATTAAGTTTGTTTGGCACAATTTCGAGAACATAAACGATAATTTGTTCACGTTACGTCGTTATTGAATGTCTTCACATTGTTTAACAAGTTCCATTCTTTGCCGTTTGACAAATGCAGATCGGGAAGTACCAGCATCACACATTCTTTTAATGCGATCTGGCTGGCAATGAAATTTAGAAGGCAGAACTTTATCTTTTAAAATTATTTTGACTGAAACCCATTTTGTACTGATAATAATTTTCCATGTTATTTTCCATCTGTAACGAACAAACAAGTTTTAATCGGGATCTTTTAGTGTACTGCATATTGAAATCATAGGACTCTGTAGCTACAAATTTTAACAAATATTATGGAAAACAGCGGAAATATTCGAAGTGAGTTGCAAGAGACATTCTGTTAAAAACATTAGAGGTATTAATAACCATTTTGAATGTAATTAATTATTACAAAATATAAATATTATGTTTACTTACATCGAAATGATCTTCACAAAAGAAAATATTTGTACTATTCGCTATGTCATTATGATCCCTCCGAGAAAGTTGCAACCACTTTCGGCGCACTTCGATATTCTTTGGAACACTTACAAATAGTTTTTACGGAGTTTTTAACGACGTATTTGTACATTTTGGAACTGCACACCATTTGTAACTCATTTTGTTACATAAATCACTGATAAAAAGTAAATCCAATCGCACTTTCGTTTTTTGTTTACAACAAACAAATATATATGCCAGTTGTCACAGATCAGAATACAGGCAAGTGACGTCACCGACCTCATTGCAGCGCCATATTGTCAAAGTAGCGTTTTGGCACACTATTTAAATATTGAATTTTTAATTCGATTTTTTCAGCTAATATATACCAGAATTAAAAATAACAACTTTTACTGGGTTCCTTAGACTCTACTGCATAATATAAAATGGATTTTAAAAACTTGTCAAATAGCCTATTGCCAATTTTGTTTATACATTCATAAAAATTAGTTATCTTTACGTTTTAGTATGAAGTGTTTTAGTTACACGCAACGAAAATACGAACCAGATGCCGTATTTTGAAAAATAACTGTTACTGCTACAATATAACTAGGCTGATCGTATAATAAATATTAATAAATTAAATACTAAATATTTATATACTGCTGATATGTAGGTCTCATAGTGTATTTATGATTTGAAGAGTATATCACAGAAGTACCAGATTATATTAAGTTTTAATGTAAGGAAAATATGAAGACTTATAAATGTCTATCATGCCTTAGATACTTATAGATAATATGTGATATGAAACTGTTGTGTTGCGTCTCAGATGTTTTCTTCAAAGTAGAGCCGCTTTACTGAACTCTTATAAAATTAAGGTGACCAAGTATGTATTGTTCAAAAAGATATATATAATTGTGCAAAGTGTACTGCAATTATTTCATAGGTGAAAAGAAAGAAGAAAAAACGATCAAACCTTTATTTTCTATTAAAAACTAATTTTTCTTCGGAATGAATTTTTTCGCTAAATGAAGATGTTCGTTTAATAATGTAGCTACATCCGAACAACTTTCCTTTTGCATATTAAATTTGACTGTTAAGACGGCAGATAATGTTTTTACGGAAAGTTGCGACTTCTTACTGCTCCAATAATATTTCCCTAGTGTAAATACCTTTTCAACAGCAGCATTAGTGCCTGGACAACATAATGAAATTTCTATTAATTTTTTTAATTTTCATGTTCTACTCTGAAATTCCGAAAGATTTCTACCCATCTTTTTTCAAGTTCTATTTTCTCATAGAACTTTCTTTATTTAATATTTTTCTTTATTTAAATACTAGCTTTCTGCCCGCGGCTTCGCCTGCGTGGATTTCGGGATTGGGTCTATAGAGGGTTAAGGGTCATAGCTTTTGCCCACGGCTACATATGCGCGGAAGTCGATTTACGGCGCGAAGTTTTATCGCGCTTCCCGTGGGTCTATCCGTTTTGCCAAGATAAAAAATACCGCAATACCTTGCTCAAGAATCACTCTATCTATTGATGAAAACCGCATGAAAATCTGTGCAGTAGTTTTTGAGCGAAGCCTTTATTGCGCATCCCGTGGGATCTGTCGATTTTTCCGGGATAAAAAGTAGCCTATGTTACTCGGGGATAATGTAGCTTTCCAAAGGTGAAAGAATTTTTGAAATTTCTTGCCCGTGGCTCCGCCCGTCGTTGCTCCGTCCGCGTTAATTTCGATCCCACGGGAACAGTAGCTACTTTCTTCCGGGATAAAATGTGATATCCTTCCCCGTACCACAGACTATGTGTATGCAAATTTTCGTGATTATCGGTGCAGTAGTTTAAGCGTGAAGAGGTAACAAACAAACAAACAAACAAACAAATAAACAAACAAACAAACAAACACACTTTCGCATTTATAATATTAGTTGGGATAACTCTTCGAATTTCTTCAATGAGAAAATTGTCATTAATAGCAATATCTTTTACTTCCTTTATTCAAAATTCGACTGCTGGTAACTGTAACTTCTTTCCATTCAATTTTACTATTTACAAGGGTCCATTTAAACCATTTAATACTCTAAAGTTCACTATCTATTAGAGTATAAATACTGTATTGTATTGTCTGTGGTAGACATTTTTGTTTGTCTACGAAACGCTGCCTCATCTCTCTCTCTGGTCTACGCTGCGTAACAGGAAATGTGTGTTAACAGGAATAAAATAAAGCAATTAATAAAATCAAGGCATTTTAATGAACATCCACCGTATCTTAATAGGTTATGGGCCCAGTAGGACGGGAAAGTAATTGGATGTTCAGAATTAAGCCAGATTGGCACAGATTGATAGAAAGTTTTTTAATTGATAGAAGTGCGTTTACGGTCACATGGTAAGACTATGGCTTCTTCAACTTTGCAGTTGCCGCAATTCACAGGCGATAACTATAGCTCGTGGCTATTTAGGATTGGTATAATCCTAGAGGAAAAACAATGTAAAGAAGTAAGCGAAAATGTAAACATTGAAAAAGCCAGTGATGCCGATAAAAGAGATCTCAGAAATAGGGACGCGAGAGCCCGCAGCATTATAGTACAGAGTTTATCAGACAAGTATCTAGAATACGTAAGAGACTGTAAAACGTCATATCAAATGTTAAATAATCTCAAAAATGTATTTGAGCGTAAAAGTGCTATAAGTTTATTATATCTAAAAAAGAAACTTCTAAGTTTAAAATGTTCAGAAACAGATGAGCTAAGTGAACACTTTCGCCAATTCGATAAAATATTAAGGGAAATAGAAGAGACTGGAAGCAAAGTAACGGATCAAGATAAAGTCTGTCACCTATTATTAACGTTACCAAGCTCATACGACCCGATCATAACAGCTCTAGAGTCCACTAACATGGAATTGACACTGGTCTTCTCGAAAAATAAATTGTTAGATGCTGAACTTAAACTAAAGAATACACAACAGACAAGCACTAAAAATAGAGAAGAATACAGTTTCAATTTTGATATGACAACTATAAAATGTTATAAATTTTCAAAGAAAGGTCATTTCGCAAAAGATTGCTACAGTAAAGTACAAAGAGGCAGAGGAAATTATATGAGAGGAAACAGAAGTAGAGGTGCAAGACCAAGAGCAAATCTGATGCAAGAAGAAAAGTCTGAAGAAAAGAAGAAAGTTTCATTTATTGCAGATGAGGCATATTCATCACATGAGTCATGCAGTACTGAAAAAGAAAATGATATCACTTTTGTTATAGATTCAGGTGCTACACATAATATGATAAATAGTAAATATGAAAAATACATGATAGATATAATAGAAATACCAGAATTAAAAGTGATAGTAGCGAACAAACAAGTAATAAACATAAAAAAGAAAGGAACATTAGAAGTAAAAACGCAAAATGGCATAATACTAAGTATAGAAGCACTTATAGTTAAAGAATTGTCTCATAATTTATTGTCTGTAAAAAGAATAAATAAACAAGGATATAAAGTAATATTTCAAAATAACAGAGCAATAATAAGTAATAATTCTACAACACTATTCGGAAATTCATATAACACAGGATTATTTGTCATAAAGTTTTATATAAATGAACATGAAAAAGCAATGATATTGAAGAAATTAGACAAAGGTATTTTGTGGCATAAAAGATTAAATCATCTGAATCATCAAGGGTTAAAACTACTTGGATTACCAACCTCACCAAAAATATGCAATGCATGTATGGAAGGTAAATCAACCAGAGTGCCATTCAAACCAGTTATGCATTCTAAGAGTAAGAGAATAGGAGAACAGATATATGTTGATATAGGAGGCCCAATAAGTCCCAGTACTAAATTAGAAGAAAGATATTATTACTAATTATTGATGATTACTCACATTTTACAGAAACATATTTATTAAAGAATAAAAGTCAAGCTAAATATTATATAATAGAATATATCAACAGAATGAATAATAATGGAAACCGAGTATCAAGGATAAGATCAGACCAAGGGACAGAATTTCTAAATGAAAAATTAAAACAGTTTTATCATCAAACATGGTATCAAACAGGAAACAACTTGTACATATACACCTCAACAAAATTCAGTCTGTGAGAGAATGAATGGAACATTAATGGATAAAGTGAGAACAATGTTAACAGAAACAAACATACCAAAATATATGTGGGGTGAAGCTTTAAGATGTGCAACATACACAGTAAACAGATCTCCTACAAAAGCATTGAATTATGATGTACCAGCACATATTTTTTATGGAAGAGTTTCCTATGATAATCTTCGTGTATTTGGCTGTAAAGCATGGACTACTATATTACCAAGAGTAAATAAACTTGATAAAAGAGGGAAAACTGTAAGATTTGTGGGATATTCAGGAAATGGATACCGCTTATGGGATCCAATAACAGGTGAAATAATCATATCTCGTGATGTTCGTTTTAATGAAGAAGACTTTGTGTATGATGTTCAGGAAAATATGAGTAATAGAGAGAATACAATATTCTACAAGAAAATATAGAACAGAAAGAGATAGAAGATAATCAAGAAGATATAGAAACAGAGCAAATGTGTAATAAAAATGAAGATATACATCAAAGTGTGCGTACTAAAATCTTACCAAAGAAGTTCACTGATTATGAAATGTTCATGGCATATGCATTAATAGGAAGTGATGATCCAAAAACTTATAGTGAAGCAATAAAAAGTGAATCTTGGAGAGAAGCCATAAGTAAAGAAATAAATTCATTACAAGAATTAGAAGTTTGGGAAGAGAGTGACTTACCAAAAGGACACAAAGCAATTGACACTAAGTGGATCTTTAGAACTAAACAGGATGGAAGCAATAAAGCGAGACTTGTAGCTCGAGGTTTTCAGCAAGATATAGATCCAATGAATATAACTGCAATACATGTTCTAATGCTGGAGTTAAAGCAAGCCTAACTATATAAGCCTATTAAGAATAACCATGCAGTTCTTTATTGAACACCAGTCTCTTCACAAAATTCTTTCTAACTTGCTAACCATACTGTAAACCGATTGAAAAATTTTTTTTTTTTGGTTTATTTGTTTTATCTACAATCAGTTTCCTAAAACTATTAGTGGATGGGATGTTGGCTGGTTAATTTGTTTGGCGTGGCCTCCATTGAGGTCACTACCTTTCCTGAAAAATACTACACTCTCTCATGCAGCTGTAAAATGTTATGCCTTTTCAGGCGTCTCTCATATCTATCCATTTTTAGTTGGACTGCCAGTTGATTGGGATGCGAAGTTAGTCGCAGTTGATAAGACTCCGAACTAGCTCTGATTTCCTCCATAACAGTTTTCACCATTAGGTTATCATGGATTTCATTATTTTTCACAAACCAGGGGACATTTGCAATTGTGCGCAATATCATGTTTTGGCATCTTTGGATGATTGCTACATTGGAGTTGCTGGCGCTCCCCCACAGCTGTATACCGTACATCCATATCGGTTTCAGTATGGCGTTATATACGAGTAGTTTGTTGTCGGTGCTTAGCTTACTATTTCGCCCAAGCAGCCACAGCATAGTTTTGTATTTTATGTTCAGCTCTTCCCTTTTTGCCTTTATATGGTTTTTCCATGTCAACCTGCGATCAAGGTGTAGTCCCAGATATTTCACACTGTTGCTGTGGGGTAAGGTATTGTTACCGAGACGAACCGGTGGGCAGTCATTCTTTCTGAGTGTGAATGTTACATGCACTGACTTAGATACACTTGCCTCTATTCTCCACGATTTCATCCAGTTATGTATTGCATTTAGTCCAATCTGTAGAGAGCGAGATGCCAACTCAGGATTCACATTATTGGCTAATATTGCAGTGTCATCTGCATATGTTGCAGTGGTTACACCCTCCACCTCTGGCAGGTCTGAAGTGTACAAAATATAAAACACTGGTCCCAGCACCGAGCCTTGAGGAACACCTGCTTTGACATCATGAAATTGAGAAGTCTCCCCTGACTCCTTAACTTGGAAGATTCTGCCATTCAAATAAGATGTTAACAGTATATGGAAACTGTGTGGCAGTATTTTCTTCAGTTTATATAAAAGACCTTTATGCCACACCTTGTCAAATGCTTGCTTTATGTCAAGAAATGCTGCTGAAGAATATTGCTTCTTTTCCAAGGCTTCACTAATTGTATCAGTCACTCTATGTACTTGTTCTACCGTTGAATGGTGCTTCCGGAATCCGAACTGGTGGTCAGGTATCGCATGGTTGCTTATGAGGAAGGGCTGAAGTCTGCTCAACATTAGTTTTTCATAAACTTTGGAAAGCACGGGCAGTAGACTAATAGGTCGGTATGATTCCACTTTATCTGTAGGCTTACCCACCTTGTGTATCAAAATAATCTGGGATACTTTCCAAAGAGAAGGAAGTACTGGACTCTCAGAATACCATTGTAGAGAGATGTTAGATATACTATGGTTTTTCTTGGTAGTTGTTTGAGAATTTCTTTAGTGATTAAATCATAGCCGGGAGCTTTTTTCTCTTTAAGGCTGTTAATAGTTTTCCACACTTCTCTCACACTTACGGGTTTTGGTGGAAGTGCCATCTGATAAGGTACCTAGATTGAGAACCCTGTCTACATTTTCCTCTGATTCATTGTCGTCAGTGGTGTTAGGTGTGAACACCTTTGCTAGGTGGTCAGCAAATAAATTAGCTTTTTCGACAGCAGTTTTAGCCCAGCTGTTACCCCTTCGTAGTGGCGCCTTAGTTATTTGCGATCTGTTATACGATTTGGTAAATTTCCAGATAGTGACCATTCGAAGCTGCGGGTGTTAACGACTCCAATTTGGCACCCAGGGTGGTATTGTGCCACTCTTTTAGAGATTTTTTTAACTTTATAATGGCTTTGTTAAGAGCTGTTTTGTCTTCTCTATATCTACCCTGCTGCCATACTCTGCGTAGCCACCTTTTTTCCAGAATTAAGGTTTTTATTTCGAGTGGGAGGTTTACAGTTCCACATCTAGGTGCCAATACCGGGGTCGCTCTCCAGCATGCTTCCTGTATGACCGTGGTTATTCTTTTTGCTGCCTTCTCAATATCTTCTGGACTCTTAAGAGCAATTTTTAAGTCAATATTCTTCTCAACACACTCTCGGAATGAGGGCCAGTCAGTGCGATGATTACAGAGTGTTGCTGGTTCTGAAACCTCAATTGCCATAGTGCTAACTGTTAGCAGCACAGGAGAGTGATCCGACGACCCATCCAAGCAAGATTCAGGTTTGAAGTAATGTCTAGATAGTCCCTTCGCAATAAAGAAATCTAACACGTCAGGCATCCTCTCCCGGTCCGTTGGCCAGGATGTCGGCTCGAGTGGAGATATTGTAACTAGGTTGTTAGCAACTACACTCTCCTGCAGCCGTCTACCTCTGGTTGTAGTCAGTCTGGATCCCCAGTAAGTGTGTTTTGAGTTCCAATCCCCGCCAGCTATAAACCTGTTTCCCAGGGTTTCAAAAAACGTGGAAAACATGCCTTCGGTGATTTTATGTTTGGGAGGGCAGTAAACTGCCGCAACTCGCAAAGATCCACATTTATCTTCAATTTCAACTGTGGTTGCTTGTATATGATTGGTCTTAAATTCTGGTAAGAGATGGTGTCTGATGGTATTTTTTATAATGATTGCAGCTCCAGCATGTCCTGTTCCATCTGGGTGATGTGTAATGTAAGTACTAAATCCATTAAACTTGACATTTGAGGAGTTGGTACAGTGGGCTTCGGAAATGAGTACTATATCAAGCTTGTGAAACAATTACTTAGTAACAATTACTTACACATCTATTGTTCAATATTTGAAGCTGTATTGATGGCATTTGATATAATGTGAGCATTACATAATTACTAAAATATTTAGTTTCAGAAGATCTTGTAATCTTGTCCTCCAAAATTAGTATTTGTGTTATCAGCCGAGAGCGTCTAAATTTTTTTATTCAAAATGTTGTCTGTTCTAACTCGAAATAAGTAATTAGATAAAATGTCAGATGTTTTCCCTTCGATTGATTCCAAATTTAAAATCTTAATTTGAATACCGTTCTTAATATCGAAATATCTTATTAATTTTTTTTCTGATAGCATTTTCTTAAAGTATTCATTAAATACGCCGGTTACTATAGACTCGCATTTTATTTGCGCACAAGAAAATTTTTCGCCACAAAATTTTTAAATAATTTAGTAGTGCAGTCCATGACGCAAAACTTTAATTACGGATTATTGTGTGAAAAGCGAAAGTACCTTCAATTACTGCCAATATTTTTTATTACTTCCACAGGTATTTCCTGCAGTTTGGATGTTGACGCTGCTATGACATGACTCGTTTTATGTAATCTAGTTTCAATGTGTCCCGTTATTGCATTACATTCCTGAATTGTAATTAAAAATTCCCTATTGCAGACTGTGTTTAACCAAGGAGTCATCATTTCGATTTTAAACTACAACGAACGGAAACTCTTTTATTTAAATTTTAGTTCTAACAATTTTTCCTTCTTTTGTTATCGCTCATATTTGAATTAATACTCTTAAAAATTCTATTAGTAATATATTTTTTATTCCCGATATTATATAAAAAATTTCAAATGAATTGAATGAATTAAAATGAAATTACAATATTAATATTTACATGCAACTTCCCCTTCACTATATAAATAAAATTTTATTTTATTTTGTACTCCTCAAATCTTGTTAACTTGAACAAAAAGTATGATGTTTTCTCTAACCTCAAATTAATTTTCTAGAAAGGGAATTCCTATAAAACTTTTCCGTACATACTACACATTGTCAAAATTGTTGAGCATTATGGCATCCTTACTACATACTGCACATCAAAGATCAGCTTGGGGATTACATACACAAATATTGGAGAGATATATATCCATCTCTTTTCACTGGTCTGTAGTATCTATCTATTTCTCCAGGTACATAATACGGCCTCTCAATTGTGCCTCAAATGGCAGCCATATGTGCGGGCAATATTCAAATCACTGTCTAACTCATGTCTGGTGTTTGCCCTGTCCTCTGACGTGCCTGAAACGGCAAGCAATATGCGCGCGTAAAATCCAAATCACTGTCAAAATAATTTTAATAAAATAATATAAAAAAATGTTTGAGTAAAATAAATGAGTACTTCCAGAGTACAGGATTTACAAAGAGTACAGTTTGTGAAAAAAAAGAGTACAATACTCAGTAAATGAGTATACTTGGTCACCTTAATAAAATAGGTATTTCACAGGAAAATATACAATGTGTATTGTAGTCTTATTGAGATCAAATCTGACATTTAGATTTAATGAAATCATACAATTGACTAAAAGAGCTCCACCATTCATTCCTTTAAGCAACAGCATATAATGCGAATAAGCTATTATTGATAGATATTAGCACTTGCCTATTAATTTTATTCTCTCAGATGATAATAAGCTTGGATTGTCATTATTTATATTCTTGGTAGCTAGTGTTACAAGGTCCGGTATATGCTCAATACCCACAACTCGCCCCTGTTCACCCAGCATAATAGCCATACAGGCTGTCAAATAACCTGATCCTGAACCAACATCCAGTGCTTTCTCCCCAGGCACTAATTGGTTCTTCAGTCTCTCCAGTGCATGAGCATGCTGTAAATGAATTAAATTGGAAATTTTAAGACCATAAATAGATACTTTCAGTATTTATATAAAAGTAAATTCAAAGAATGTATTTTCTATCTGTGGTGTATAATAAAGCTCATTTTAAAATAAGTTTTATGAATCTTAGTTAATATTTCTAATGGTTAATAGTAGATATTACAAACCAAACAGTTGAACTAGTTATCTCTAACTTAATAATTCCACTATTAATGCTGCTTTCATTTCTGTGTTCTAGTTTGATTAGTGGCAAAAAAGAACTAGAAAAATTTGACTTTGTAACTCACAAATCATTCTTACTTTTAATATGATGTTATGTTTCAGGTTGTGACTTATTAATGGTTAGTGACTTGAGTGGACATATAAGGGAATGGCAAACATTGAGGGATATTAAGCAAATCAGCAAGTTCTAACTTATCAAACAAATTGTAATAAAATTATTTGAATTACTTCCTGCTCTTATTTATAATAACATTATCTTTGGTAATTTGTGGGGTTGCAGAATAAAGAAGTATGAAAAAGATACTAATACTCAGTTTATTTGCTGTCTGTCTGGTATTAAAAAAAAATAATTGGTGACCCATGTACAAACCATATGTGGTGCACTTATTGTTGCAGAGTAGCCAATAGATTGCGGTGAATCATGATATGGAGCATGTGGACAGTAATTCTTCCTGTCAATAGACGTCATTGCATTGGCAACTACATCAGTCTTTATAATACCATTATCTAAAAAGTTATATTTATTCCAATAATTAATTTTATGAGTGAAGTTTAGAAAATGTAATAAAAATATTAACAATTTAATATCAGTTATTTAGAAACTTTAATGTACTAAAAAGAATTTGAAGAGAACTAATATCTACATTAGGACAATTGACTTTAATATAAAGGTAAACATAATTGAGTTTTATTCTCCTAAGGTTGAAAACTTACTTCGTAAATTTCTAACCAAGTCGGCATTATTTATTCCGTGACTTCTCCAAGCCATTGTAATTGATATAACAATCCCTCCGACGGATAATAAAATTTTCAACCATGAAAATCGCGAAATTTTGAATATTTAAGAAGGAAATTCTAATAAAATAATATTTGTTAAGCCATTATTGACATTGACAGTGTGAGTGAGGGTAAAACACCGGTCCGATTTGAGCATATCTTCGGTTGATCAAAGTTACTCTGAGAGAATAAACTTTGTGAGAAATCGAGCAAATTGAGGAAAGTGCAAAGAACTTGGCTTATTTACTTTTTTCTAAAGATTCAGAAAATTTTTTGTATGTTGTTTTGTAAAACTCTTCTTTTTGTGATACAAATGGAGTACCTGTATGGCAGCACTTGCCTTTGCCAATTGCATTTGGGTAAATTAAAAAAATGTTGGAGTTATCTACTATTACCTACTGTTATTGCTGCGGATTTTAGAAATGGAAAAAATATTTTAAAAAAATTAAGTATTTTTTGTATACAATATTTGTCAAAACATTTTAAGGTTCTTTCAAGTTACTTTTCGAACATGATGATGGTAATTTTCCAAAAGCTCTTGAGATAATTGTCTCTATTGATTCTCTTCCAAAAACAATCTGTTAAAATGACTAATTATTCAGGCGTGGAAATACAGAATTAAATTAATTAGTTTGTATACCAGACACATACAGCCCCCATGGTGCAATAAAGCCACTTCAACTATATTTAATTAAGGTTTGCGAAATTCTTCTACGCTTTCACTTTGATGCCAGACATAAAGTGAGTTTCCTCTTAACATTTTATTTTATTTGTGGAATAATTATTTGGCATGGCGTTTTATTTACATGACATATACACAAATTAATACCTACTTAGTTAAGTTTTAGTTCACAACTAATAATAATTTACATATAATATAGTTAATAATTTATCCTATCTTTTTATAAATTGTTTGATGTTATCTGTTGTCAATACATATACGTATAAGTAAAATTACGTAACGTCACTAAAATATTGATCTAAATTTGCATGCCGTATGGCTAAATATAAAAGAAAATATAGGATACTATTCCAATAGTGCTGGTTTTAATAAATATTGTAACACAAACATTCGAATAAAAACACTGGCATACATTAGCACGCTCTATAGACGTTCCGACACTTCGAGTGATGCAACCAAACAATCGGCTGAAGGGTAGGGTGAAAAACATTAACAGATTTTATGTCAAAGTCAATGTTAATTATTAATTTGACAGTTATTTTTTGCCCATTGCCTGGTCTTAATCGAGAAGCATCATACAAAAAAAAAGGTAAACGAACCATTTTGATAATAATTAAAGTGAGTGTGAAAATCACTTTCGGTCGGTTACTTTGAAACACGAAATGCACTTCTGAGAATAATAACGGTACTTGTGATACAAAGTGATTTTCTGTGCTATTGATATAGAATCCATGAATTAATAATATAATTAAGACGCCTTAAAGCTCCTCCTTATAATTGTCAGTCAATGTCCTATCTAATAAATAATAGATATTCAACTCCTTGAACGGTATTTAGTTTAATCGGTAAAAATAAGAATAAAAATTTAAGTGGTTTATAAAGTATAGGAGATTAACACTATTCTTAGATACAATTTTACGTATCAATTACAAGGTGTCGTAATGATTTTTTATACTAAGGCGATGGTAAACTTCACAGTCTGTCCGGTGGCAAGCAGTACCCCATACCGTACTCTCCGGAGAAGAACTAGACAAGGAGCTAATTCCTCAATAGGAGCATGCACGGGATTGAATTCCCGTGAAACCTTTCCTCTGAAACCACATGACTTCCAGCGTGTGAAGATGAACATTCCGCCGATGGCTAATGGTGTGTTGATAGAATGTGGTTATTGACATTATGTCAAACATTCTTCGTAACATAGCCCGTCGTACAAGCGGCAGAACACACATAATGAGGCTAAGTCTTAATGGCTCAATATTCAGCAACTCATCATCATCATCATCATCATCATCAGCCCCTCTTCGTCCACTGCTGGACATAGGCCTCTTCGAGTGTACGCCACTGAGATCTATTTTCGGCTTCTCGCATTCAGCTCCTGCCAGCCGTCCTGCGCAAATCATCACTCCACCTTGCCTGAGGACGTCCTACACTACGTTTGCCGTTTCGCAGTATCCACTCTAGAACACGTTTGCCCCAACGGCCATCGGTTCTACGGCTAACATGGCCAGCCCACTGCCACTTCAGTTTGCTAATCCTGTGGACTATGTCGATGACTTTGGTTCTCTGACGTATCACCTCATTTCTGATGCGATCCCTCAGAGAAACGCCGAGCATAGCCCTTTCCATAGCCCGCTGAGCGACTCTGAACTTTTGGACTAGTTGTGCCGTCAGTGTCCACGTTTCGCCTCCGTAAGTCATTACGGGTAGGACGCACTGATTGAAGACTTTCGTCTTTAGGCACTGTGGGATCGACGACGTAAAGACTCGACGTAATTTCCCAAATGCCGCCCAACCCAACTGAATCCTCCTATTCACCTCGTTCTTAAAGTTTTTTTTGCCTAACTGCAGTATTTGCCCGAGGTATACATATTTGTGAACAACTTCGAGAACGGCGTCGTGTATCGCGATCGGTTCCGGTATAACGTGTTCGTTGAACATGACCTTGGTTTTGTCCAAGTTCATCCGTAAGCCGATGCGTAAAGAAGATTCAGCCAGGTCGTTCAGCATATGCTGTAGGTCCTGCAGCGTTTCTGCCATGATGACTATATCATCAGCAAATCGCAAGTGAGAGACGTGTTCACCATTGATGTTAATACCGCGTCCTTTCCAGTTCAGCGTCTTGAACATATCCTCCATTGCATTAGTGAACAGTTTCGGGGAAATAACATCCCCCTGTCTCACTCCTCGATGCAACGGTATGGGCCTTGTTTGCTGATTCTGTACTTGGACGGACATGGTGGCGGCTTCGTAGAGACATCTCATCACTTGGATGTATCGCCAATTTACTTGGCAACGCTGCAGGGACTCCAGAACGGACCAGATTTCAATCGAGTCAAAGGCCTTCTCATAGTCCACAAATGCTAGACACAGGGGCTGATTATACTCTTCGGTCTTCTGTATAATCTGCCGTACTGTGTGGATGTGGTCTATGGTGCCGTATCCGCTCCGAAACCCAGCCTGTTCCGGTGGTTGGAATTCGTCAAGTCTTCACGCAAGACGGTTCGTGATCACTCTAGAAAACAGCTTATAGACGTGGCTTAGAAGGGAAATGAGTCGATAGTTCTTCAGCAGGGTCTTGTCTCCCTTTTTAAAGAACAGGACGACCACACTCCTACTCCAAGCCTCTGGAGTTCTCCCTTACAATAGGACGGCGTTGAAAAGCTTCCGGAGCTCCCTCAGTACGGGTTTCCCTCCTGCTTTTAATAGTTCTGTAGAAACGCCATCCTCTCCAGGGGCTTTTCCATTCTTAAGCTGCCTCAGAGCGGAATCGATTTCGCCAGTACTGACTTCTGGCAGGTCTTCAGTGAAATGGCGTGTTAATCTGGCTCTGGAATACTCATTTTCGGGATCAGGCGAGATGCATGCGATGCGTATAATCGGCCGTAGAAGTCTTCCACTTCCGAAAGGACTGCCGGCTTCGAAGAAACAACATCACCACTTGCTGTGGTCAACTTCGCCAGATGGCTTCTTCCAAGAGATTGTACGAACACCTTTGACCCCCGGTTTTGCTCAATCGCTCTTTCGATATCGAGAGCATTGGAGCACCGGAGGTCACGCCGTACGTGCTTGCTGATCTCTCGGTTTAGAGTCCGCTTTGCTGACGAAGTGACGGGTGGGTTTTCACGTCGTTCCCTCATTAGCTCTAAGGTCTCTTCTGAAAGTTTTGACTTCCTGCCCTTACACTGCATTTCACAGTCTCGTGCCTTCCTCCCTGAGGACTCGAACCACATCCATAAGGTTCTGGTTAACATCTGTTGTGGTTTCCACGGCAGCAAATCGGTTCTCCAGATTTGACTGGAATGTTTCAGATCCTACCATGTTTTGAAGCAGTGATGGTCGGAGCCTGGCCTTCATCAGACGGACACGTTCGGCCTTAAAGTTGATATTCAGAGAGCCTCGGACAAGTCGGTGATCACTACCGGTATTAAACCTGTTGATCACGGAAACGTCTCTGAATATGTGCTTCCTGTCCGTCATGATAAAGTCAATCTCGTTTTTCGTCATAGTATCGGGACTTTGCCACGTCCACTTCCTTTGGAGCTTTTTCTTGAAGAAGGAGTTCATCAAGAAGAGCCTCTCTCGTTCGAGGAAGTTAACGAGCATTTGTCCCCTATGGTTTCTGCTTCCAATTCCATGGAAGTCCTACTACCTCCTAAGATAGGAATCCTACTACCGATTCACTGCAATTCTGTACTCCCACTTTAGCGTTGAAGTCCCCCATGACAACGGTGTACTGGGTCTTGGTAGTGAAGTGGAGGGCCCTCGATATGTCACCGAACATATCCTCCACCTCATCGTCCGAGTGTGCCGAGGTCGGTGCGTACACTTGCACAACCTTGAGGCTATACCTCTCGGTGAGCTTAATAATGAGGTACGCTACCCTATTCGACACACTAGATACTTCCACAACGTTGTCAGATAGGGACTTATTCACCAGAAACCCCACGCCGCCTTGGGATTTTTGGTCTCCCTCTCGGAAGTACATTAGGTGGCCCGATTCAAGGGTTATGGTGTCCTCCCCCTCTCTTCGGACTTCACACAGCCCCAATATGTGCCACCTAATTTTCCCAAGTTCCACCTCGAGTTGCGCCAGATGCGAGTCAAGCCGTAGTGTGCGTCCGTTGTACGTCGCTAGGGTCAATTTATTTTGGTGGCCTCCCGTAGCCCGGAGATTCTTCCCACCCCCTGTCCCACCGTTACCATGGTCGCCACCGTAACCAGGAATAGTGGGACCGCCGGGAACTGGGGGCCGTGGCTTTTCCTTTGTACCCATGAAGGTCACGCCCATAATCGCCACGCTGGGCAGGCGGGTTGGCGATCGCAGGGCGTAACTTCTCGCACCGGTGACGCTGCTGCCCATCACCGGCCTGCTGCATTTAGCTACGCCTGAAAGGATGGATATACCGCCATCAGTCGGTCGCCAGGGCCTCGTCCGTCGGTCAGCGGGATGCACCGCGTGCAGGTGAGGTTGGCTTGGGGCAAAAAGAAAGTGGTTCGCTCCCTTACATCCCAATTCAGCAACTGGCCATTGAGAACTAACTAGGTATTCTTTCAGTGGTAGAGAAATGGCTATAACGCCGACATACCCTGTCGGCACTATAACCATTTCTCTACCACTGGGTCATGTTTCCTGATACATATATTTATTGGTACGGTTGTTGCTACCACTTTCTATACCAACAAGACATCCGGGAAGAAACGGTAATATGGTGCTCTCGATGATACCGATAATCACACCTCAAGGGAGTGCTGACCTTGACCAATCCAGCCATTTTCCAGCAATATATCGTAAATTTGTGGTTATTACACATAGCAGCAGCAGGTTTCATAGATGGTGTTTTCTGGTTTTGCGAAAATATAATCTCTATTAAAGTTTGACGGTTCAACCCAGCGGATTCTGCCACTAGAAGGGCCGATGGGTTTTTGGTATTGAGGTCTTGTGGAACTGATATTTATGATCGCACCCAAGCTTCGGACTCCATAAAATTAGCAAATAAATGTATACAGAACATTGTTGCTATGTGAATGAGATTTGTTGTATTTGTGAAGTTTTATTTATAATTTAAATGGCGATTTTTTATATCATTATATCCAATCTGTGATAATATATTATAACCGATATTAATTAAATATAAAATATTCTGCAAAATCTTAAGATCTATTTAAAGACTGTACGATTCGATGTTCAAAGGTTTATTTTAATCCATTTCAATGTTTGCTTTTGTTGACAAGTGGCTAAGATAAGCTAAGTTCGATTTATAAATCCATTATAAAGAATCCATTTGTCAGGTTTTTTTGTTATCAATGTTATATATTCAAGTTTTAATATTTCGAAAGTCTTAATAAAGGGAACCTATTTTTTTCATTACAGATGCCCCGTAAAAAATCAAAGTTATTAAACTTATAAGTTATATAATGACTTATTATATTTTTATAGTTTAGAAATATAATAAGTCATTTAAATACAAATTGTAAGGGAAACAATGAAGGAATTACTACTCTATTTGGACTAATTAAACTAATTTAAAGACACGCACAATGACAGGTGTGTTACTAATAAGCCATTGCATTCATAATATAACAACCGAGTGGAATCTCTTCATGATTATGAAAGTATTTACTTTCATAACCAAATTTCAGGTTGAATTGTTAGCTATTGAATATCATGCAGTTTGTTTCATTTTATTAATTTAAGGTGCTTTCCCCGCATGCGCTGTTATTCATACTCATATTATTAGTACCGAACGATCGACCCAAGGTCGAGACTGTTGGTGACAGTCCCCTAAAAGCGCCCTTCAACTGCCCGGGGGAATATTTTCAATGGGCATTCAATGAGGGCCCAACCATCTGCTACTGCACATATTATTTAAACCAGGTGCCTGTAATAATATGTTATAGGGGTTTTTTGTTCTGACCTGTGATGTTACGTGGTCGTTATTTAAATAAAAATTGGTTACACGGTCGCGTGAAAGCATGCATTTGATGTATAAATGCTACATCATATTTTATTTCATTAAGGTCAATGATATTAAATAAATTGTTAAATATCATTGATTAAGGTTCTTAATTTCAGTAGCGTATATAGACTCGAGTTTCGTGGGGGCCCAGCGAATATCTACATGCATGTATGTATATACATATATATATATATATATATATATATATATATATATTATATATATATATATATCATGTTATGCGTAAAATAAAAATAATATTTGAAAATAAATTAAGTTTATTTATTTGGATAAATATTTTATAGCAGGAAGAAGTGTAGTATGTCATGTAGCTCTTGACTCTGACTCTACCTCTCAGTTAGTAGGTCATTTAGGTTTGCACATTTCAGCTGAGGAGCAGGAATATATTGCTTGCTGTTAGTGTCTTTCTGACTGTAACAGTCCGAGACTCACTGTTACAATGCTCTGAAATGAAATGTGCTGTACAAACCTAATAATTAATAATACTAATTGATAACAAATAATAATAAATAGCAAAATATGGTTTTTTATGCTGTAGACAATATAATTGACTGATTTTATGATTAACTTTTCTTTTTTTTGCACAGACATGGTAGCAGTTGATGGCGATTCTGCTATAAAATCAGAACTGCTGGCAGAATGACTGGTACCAGGCTCAGGCTCAGATATTGCTGCCTTCTTAAAAAAAGAAGAGATGTCGCTTTGTTGATTGCGTCTTTTCATTTTTGTTACGAAAATGCTAACAAATGAAAAGTAATAAAATAATCAAGAAGCACAACATTAAATAAAAAAATAAAACCTCACTCACAAATATCACACGCACATTAATTCGAAAAAATTTAAATAACAAGTTAGAAGTCGGGAGGATTCAACGAAATTCTTCTTCTTTTTCACTTTCCAAAGATGATTTACGCTGCAGCAAATGTACTTTGGCGCAATACTTTTTCAAGCAAATATTTTTCAACTCTGCCTAACTTGTCCGTTGCAGCAAATTATCAATGACGCAAAACTCTTTCAAGCAAATGTAATTTAATATTGATTTTTTGTTTCAACGTTAATTTCTGGCACAGGATTTTTCATTAATGGTTAAAAAACAAATTCGAAAAAGATTTTCCTTTTTTTTTTTTTTTTTAGTTTTTTGAATGTTTATTTTATTATTATTATTATATTAAAAAATAATTTATGTGTATTGCGGGTTAAGGTATGTAAAAATTTCGTGGGGGCCCGGGCCCCTCGGGCCCCCCCTATATACGCCACTGCTTAATTTCTTTTATAAATTACATATGTCTTTGTAAATTAAATTAATTAATCTGAATATATAACAGAAGTAACTAATTGATGACTGACATATCAGCATACAGCCAAAATGATGTACTTCGCAGAAGTTCTCCTATTAACTAATGACATTATACAGGTGTTAGCGTTTTTCAAAATTTACCTGTATAAACCCAAATAAAGAGTGGAAATTTACGGATTTTTGGGTCACTGGTTACAAAAATAATAACTAATACTAATATATAGGAGACTAGGGGTGCACTAAAATGCAAAATAGGAGACAAAGTCTCAAAAGTCAAAGGAAAGAACGACATTTTCTTTTAAATATTTCCTTTGAAACTTCGCAGGACTGTTTCTATTGGCAAATAAGACTTCAGAGTTTCGAGCTTGTATTATAATTCATAACCGGGGTATGGCTTTCATGGTTTTTCGATAACAAAAATAACATCAGTTTTAATATCTGCGTAGTGCGAAGGAAAATGTCTTCTTGTGAGAAAATCTGATTAAAATCTGAATCTGAAAAAAAAATAAAAAGTAATTTGGGGAATTTGGGGAAAGTTTAAAACCTGGGGAAGCGCGTAAGATAATTTTTATTGTAGGATAATATCTTCACCCTATAGGAATATCGAATATATTGCGAACGAAGCCGTGGCCGAAAATATGTATTATATAACTATTGAAATGAATTTAAATAAAAAGATTATTTTTATTTAACATAATTAAAGAAAAGCTTGTGGATCATAATAATTTGAATACGCGGTAGGCTACACTTAAATTTTATAGCATGTGTAAAGTCATAAATGCGTCAAGTATCGTTTAGGTTCCGTATAACCTCATGATACGCAAATAATTTGCGGTTACCTCGTTTGTTTTTAAGGTCGAAAATTATGTTGTTTTACTAACAAAATAGGACGTTTATTGGTCATATTCCGGTAGACATTGATTTTCCCATCATCGATATTACTACCTGATTTCAACAAAATTGTTGGTGTTAGGTTTTCCTGGTTTTCACTGTAAATGTGCTGAAAGAACATTGATAAATAGACATGTAACGGCCTAAGGACTGTCAAGTGTGATTGCGAAGTTACTGCGCAGGCTTTCGACGCTTCACCCGCGCCCTGCCGGGGCTGGGCGGAAAACAGTACGGCTGCCGAGGAAGCACAGTCGCGCATTGTTCGTTCCACCAGCCGCACCCATCGATCCACGGCGCATCGGTCCACGGAATCCGTTCAGAGTGTCAATCATTCCATTTCTCAACGAGTGCTTGCCGTATCCAGTGGACCACATCTACGATGTCATTCGACACCGATGAATTACGCGATGAGTAAGTTGAGCACCGATTTGTAACGATAGCCACACTCTTTTATAATTATGACGATATAGATTATTCTGTCTGGTTAATTGCAATGAAAACAGTCTGTTCTTAACTGGATCGTACCGAAACGAATTACACAATACTACGATCTGTTGCTGTATACTTTGTAGATGTAATCGATGACGTATGACATAGCTATAGTCAACACGAAGATTCATGCCTGGTGCTTGCTCCAGAGAGAAGGAAACACATTTCAAGAATAGACACTTAGTGTCTCTTAATTGTAAATTTTTACTATGAAAATAGGTGTTACCTAATAAAAAAGGTGATTGATATTATTATATATTTTATATAGGTGCATGATTATCGTATCCTGTTGGTAATTCTTAATTAGTAATGATGCTTAGAAAATATAATTCTTTGAAAACGACTTATTTTGATTTATTAAAAATTGTGTACCTGATATGCGTACCTAATTGCCAACTCACCTAGTTACCTACGGTTAATAGGTCATACGTGACCTTATTAATTATTCAATAATTTTAAATTCTTAATGAGTTTAATCAATATTTGTTTTTTTTTTATTTTATACACTATTATCACTTTGTTCATGCTCTCACGGTTATGAGATTTTCAGTGGATTAGTTATAATGGCTCCGTTTTATTCATTTAATATAATTATAATAATTTGTAATTATCTTAGTACCCAGGAACCTTTATAAAATAATATCTTATCTTAGTACTTCAGGAATCTTTAGGAAGCTTGATAAAATGTCTCACACACATTCAATGTCATGTGATTTACATAAAATTAATGTGATGTGTATTCATTAAAAGTGAAGATTCTGTAGAGAAAAATTTGTTTAACAAGCGCTCTTATTTTTTCTATAGAATCTGCACTTGGAATGTAACCAACTTACAACCATTAAATATACGAGGGAGCGTTTTTATATTCGCGAAATGGATCCCCCATTATAGGGTGGAAATAAAAAACCAAATTATTTTTCCTTTTCAATATGTTTTGTTTTTATTTTCAAAATACTCGTAAGTATAGCATTGTTGATCATGATGACCTATGATGTTTCTGATCGTAGGAATCCTGTAAAAAATCTAGATGGTATTAAGTTTTTTGTATTTTTAATAATTATACAATTAATGTCTACTGTTAACTATATGTACTAATCTTAAAACATATTGTATGTTTTCTATTAAAATTTTAATATCTGTACGGACAATAGCATATCAAGCTACCCCAATTTGTCAAATTTCTTAAACTACTTTCAACTGAATCACGAATGTATAGAATTCAATAATAACTAGAAAAAGATAATGTTTCTTGATGTATTGGTATGTCTTTACTATTTACGAAATAGAGATAAAAGTGTAATTATTGACTAATATGTTTTTAAATCTTGTTAAATTAAAGAATGAGGTTCGATCAAATTTAGAGCCCGTAATTAATATCTGAATCTGAAAACCCTCTACTTCCCCTCTACTTCCCCTCTACTTCCTGCACATGTATAGCCTGCCGACAGGCCTGTCTCGGTGCAGACTTCAATCCAAAATGTGCCAGTATACAAGAAAGAGTTCAGTAGACTTTAATTAACAATTTATGTCAGTGAGTTAGAAGGATAGATACTGACTCTGTAAAATAATGCATAAAGTCGTCCGCCTTAGTGTCGTAATCGAAATCATAGCGGTATTCATCGTTATCGTATGGGAATCAAATACAAATACAAAATCGATTTTTATGACGAATCGAATGCGAATAATACTTCGTCTTGAACTCAATGGGCTTATGTAGTACAATAAAAACCGGCAGAATTCAGTTGCAAGCGTAGGCCTCGGGTGAAGAAACTTAGTGATAAGCCATTGTCAAGTACGGTGTGCAACAACATTCCAATTCGTAAAAAAAGGCTTAGGGGAGTAAAAGGTTTCGTTATGGTTACTCTATTATACTGTTCAGTTTTATTTTTTTAAACCTTTTACATTTAAATTATATCTAAATATTTGTGAAATTATGCATTATTACATTTTATATACTTTCACATTTTTAAAACAAATTAAATTCTTGTAAAATGTCAACAAAACAAAGCCAAAATCGAGGCATTCATTGGAAGAAATTTTGAATTTTAACCTTCTATCTTTTCTATGCAATTCATACTATTGTAGATGTTATGCAAGTATTTCAACAATATTATAAGAAATTCTTAGAAGTGAATTATTACATATTTTGTTTATCATCAGATAATGAATTGTGATCGGCTAATTTTTTTCCCATCGAGGGTATTTACCCTAAGTTATGGTTATTAGTCTATCACATTGGTCAAGTGCGAATTGGTAAACTTCACATACACCTTCAAATTTCTTTCAAGTTTTGTAGGTACGCAAATTCATGAAATATTCGCTTATTGTACAATGAAATTACAAATAAAATTTGAATGACGAGAGACATGGTAAGGATCCGCACCTATTGACCACTTATTCTCCACTTTATTTAGCTATATTTTAGATTATGAAAGTGTTAAGAAATTCGTTACTCTATATATTAATAATGAATCTTATTGTGACGATTATTGAATTCAGCTTTCAATAACGTTGATTCCCAGCACACATTGATTCTCGACAGATAAGGTGTTTTAAGTTTTATAATCTTTATTTTCCATACAACCCTAAAAGACGAAGTCTGCCATCGGCGATAAAATAAAATTAGTTTGTATATAACTAACGAAAAAATAAACACGTAATTGGAGTAATAACCGCTAATTACTATTCGTTGCTCACAAGTCTTATATGTATACGAAGAATATATTGTATGAGTTGTCACCTAGAGCCCTGTCATTGCTATCTTTACACAAATCTTTACAATGAATGAATGTTCTTTTAGGCAGTTTTTCTAGTCACCGACCGTCTTAATGAACGTCTTAAAAATCTGCTTTTAATGTAAGAATGTGGAATATTAATTACCAATTAAATTTATTTATATTTATATATTTAACTACATTAAATAAAACAAAAAAAGTAATGAATAGTTGCAATATTAAACTATATTTCCAGCTCTATCCACCTAAAGCTATATTCGACACTATTCATGATATTACATCATGACCAAAAGCGCGTATAGCGGTATATTCTTAAAAAGGGTAACAAAACATTACTTTGCGGTTTTTGTTGTATACCCAGCGATGTAAGTTGATATTGTACCTTTCAAAAAGAGGACGAACCACGCCCCTCTACGCATGTATCTAACCTATCTTTGTGAGCTTTAGGGTTATAGTGAAGTCGATACGGACAAATATAAAAATTAAATTAATGAAAATTTTGTGTAACTAAATATACACAGATAAAAAAATACAAAACCAGTAAGTTATATGGCTACATTGCTAAAGCACTAAACATTACCGTATTATATTTTGATCTATTCTATTCTATTTCCTCGCACCTGGTTATTATTTATTTGCCGCAAACAGTTAAAATGGGTTTTTTACAAATAATTGAATTAGCAAAATGTTATATATTATTCTTACTGAGAAATCAATTTCGATTTGAATTCATACACTTAATGGTGGAATGCACATCTATTTTTAATAAACGTATATACTCAATTCAGCACAATCTTTGTTAAACTTTATTATTTGATAACTTAACAAATTCGCTGTTTCAAATTATGTATAAGTTAGTATATTATGGAACCTAATAAGCATACATGTTATTTTTTGAAATATTAATATAACAAAATATATGTTTATTTCGCACCCTACATCCACGTCTCAACATTTCTCCTATCACAGGTGTGTTGGAAGAAATGTCTGTATGAAATAACGAGCGGGAAACTATGCAATGCAGGTAACGGCTAAAACCGTACTTGCATCAGGCTGTAAGAGAACCACCCGTCGCCCCTGTTTACCAATGTGGGTAGCAATACTAATTTGGTACCCGAGCATGCACCATGCTTCGACAGCCTGAGGCTGAACTCATAAGCTTTAACCTCCTCTAACCTTACGAGTATGTATAGAACGCTGCCGCTGTGACTTACTGCAACGCAAAGGCCCTTTCTCTCGGTGTCAAGCGCTGGTTGTTATGTCTAACATCAATGTTGATGTGGTATGCAGACAGTAAGTGGGATATCCATGGCATCCATCGACTACAGAGGAGTCTTTGCGGTTAGGCAATGTTAAGCAGTCAAAAACGAATGCAGCTCTCTGTTTGATAAGCATTGCTTTGTTGCGCCGAGTGGGGCACGCACGATGGTGTATACTCTGATAGACCTCAGCGCCATGTCGCTCTGAAGTGCAATCAGATTTCAACATCAATGTTACTTTTTCGTAAAACATTACTAAGTTCAAAGTGATTTCACCATTTCCATTTCATAAGAAATTTAACAAGATCATGGTTCTTTGCCTTTGTTCGCTGTATTTATACAAAATGTTATGAAATAATAATCTAGATACACTGAAACAGATTTTAGTCACAGTTTCTAAAAAAGTTGAGTAAAAAGTTTGGCAGCAGTTAAGATTTTTTTTTTATTATGAAATAGATTTCTATTGATAGTCTATTTCAAGAGTTGTGCGTTTGAAAGTTGAATCTATTTTCGATTCATACTAGTTTTATATAAATGATTTATGATAGTTGCTATACCTAAGTAGTAATTTTTTAAAGGTAGGATAACTTTTGTGCTATTATTATTAACAGAAAAATAGTCCGGAAATTTTACTTATGTGAATTATTATCTTATTGTATTGTCTTATTTTCGTATATAACAGAACCAGACAAAACAAGGAATATCTAATACGAGGATGAATTTTAGTTTCTTGTTTTAAAATAACTTATGTATCAATAACTTATTTTGAAACACATAAAATTGCTCTGCCTAATGTAAAATTGTACCGAAATTATTATTTCCAACTAGCTGGGGAATATGATCGTCTTTTTAATTATGCCAATAAAAGATGCCACTCAAATATAAATCAGATCGCTATTCTTGTTTACAAACATGTTTTTACCAGAGTATAACATTCAACTTACTATAGATTTTATTTTCGAGTATCGGCAGCTGCGCGACTCTTCAATAAACGTCGTTAATGACACTTTTTGTGCAAGAACTTTTGTCCGAGTCCAAAACGAATGCAGCTCTCTGTTTGATAAGCATTGCTTTGTCACTTCCTTGGGTTTTATTGCTAAAAACTGTAAGCAGCATTGTATAAGAACCTATTCAACTGCGTTGTCGGCGTTGTGTAGTAGGGGCTTAAATGAGTCGTTCTGCGAGTTGACTGTAGAGGTTATCCGCTATTCGTCATTGGAAAGCTGACTGAGTCGACGTCGCATTGCGAATACCGCTCAACTCCGAAGATTTGTGTATAAAAATCTTTATTTCAAATATTAAAGTGTACTTCAATAATTTACTCGGTAAGTCTTATTAATTTACTCGGCAAGTCTTATTAATTGTTAAAATGAATTATTAATATTAAGTTTTATTAATTGTTGTAAATTTAAATTTCGTTGTGTTAGTGAATGTATGTGATTAATGTTTATAAAAAAATGCGTCCATGAATTTTTAAATAATAACTTTTTATACTTCGGATGTCCTTTTTAATTATATTGAATGATAACATAAATATTGAACTACAATGAAAGTAATGCTCTTCATATTATTTAGTAGGGATTAGAAAAGTTTCGCTGGTATTGCGTATTAAAATGCATGCATTTTAAAATAAAGAATGATTTTTTATAAATATAAAATTACAATCATAAAGAAAATTTAATTATAAAAAGATTAAATTTTTCTGTTTTGTTGGGTGAAATATTCATAAACGTTTGTTTGTATGAGTAATCTTAGTTTTTATGAAACACTTACGTTGAAAATGTATGCTGAATATTATGAAAGACTTACCGTGATTATGACTAAATCCTAACATTGTGGTATCTACTAGGAGTGTCTGTATAGTCTGGTTATTGAGAATAAATCAATACAATGAAGCTTAATGTTTCTCTACAAACCATATGATGGAAATGTGAATAGTAATGATATTTTTGGTGCAATGTACTGACCTTCGTTGACTTTATTCGTAGATAAAGTTTGCACCTGTTATAACTAATACTGTTTGGTTAGCAATGTCAAAAACAACTGTAAAGTAATTACCGATATGCAGGTAATCTGTCTTATTGCTAAGTCATTAATATTTCGTAAGTGTAGGTAATATTTAGCGAAATATAAATTATCTACAGATATTAATATTTACTCACACATATCATATATAATTTTATTACAATAGGTACTACTTTTACGATCGTTTTATCGATATATCGAGTTAGAAATTTTCGCGTTGTCAAAACGATTGTTTGTGTGGTCTTAATTAATCCCGTATAAAATTTCATAACAATCTGTGTTGACGTTAAAACCTAACCAAGTACTTCCACAGTTATAGGAGTTGTAGGAGTATAGACTGTTACAATCTCAGTCATACTTAGGATATGAATTAAGGATTTTCGAAACAACTCAATTTTAAACGGCTGGTCGATGTGTTATTCCCAATAACCTTGGTAATACTTGTTTGCAAACACACTAGTTGTTTCGCCTGATACGCGTTAGAGTTTTGTGAAACATGATTAATATTTTTACATTTAACCGTAATGATAGTCTTGATAACCTTTGCGATAGATGGAGTAAAGATTAAATGCGTAATGTTAATGTTTCTTTTATCGAACAGCTACTAATACTTAACCTATTAATTGTTAAGTAATTAATACGCGGGTGAACGTTAATTTATTAGTTTTGTTAATCAGTAATTTCTTACAAGAGAAGCAATATATTTTTAACTCGATATTATTATTGTATTATTGTTTCAAAATAAAATATTATAATTCACATTTTTAGATTTTTAAAATTATATTTTTTATTTTATAGTTATATAGTTTTGGTAGAAAAAAACTAATTTAATAATTATCAATTAGTGTGCATTAATCTACTGAAATGAATAGTTAGGTAATTACATATAATTAAATTCGTATGTAGTAATGCGTATATATCTAAACTCGAACTAAAAAATTATTTAGTACCTGTTAAAAACACACATGGAATGTGTGTTTTTAACAGGTAAGTCGCTAGTCGTAGGTCACTAGGTATTATAAAATATTTTTTTGATTTCAAATAGACTGTTGGGCAGCAGAGAATAAACGGTCATGCCTTGTAACTGCAAAGTTGATACCAGAGGGCAGTTCCAGCCGAACAATGGTTGTGAAAAGGAAATGTGTAAAATGAAGGCTTTGAAAAACGGAAATGGACACCATCGGCCGCACAGGAAGATATTCGATGACGACGACGAGCCTCAGCCGGAACGATTTGATGATGATCACACATATGTCGACGTACTGGCTGTTAGGTAGTTTTGTTATCTATTTCAGGGTGTATTTTAACTCAGATTGGTAGCTCAAATTAACGAATAATGTTCAATAGAATGAACATTAATTTAACCAAACAACCTCAGAATGAGCTTTGCTATGAAGATTACTAATTTGACTAATCAAATCTCGTCGTTATTACTTGAAATTCGTTTGGAAATCAGGGTTCAAAACACAATAATAAGAATGGAGCTGATAATTTTAAGGGTTAATTAGAACACCATTGTGAAGGAAATTTAAACATTTGCCACTACTTACATAATAAAATGTATGTAAAATATTAGGATATTGCTCTACTGTGTACAGCTGTTACACTCATGGAATTCCGTGCTTACACTGTAATTGAAATGTATATAGTCTATCTAAGTTATATTTGAAATCACATTTAAGCGCGATTTGGACATTTTAATTAGGTATTAAAAGTAACAAGGGGCAGTTAACCACGCCAAATATTGATTTGATTTGCTTGGATATTGTTTTTATCTGCACGCGTCTTCATATCTTAATATCACTTAATTTAATATACAGGATTTATCTTGACGTGCAATGACTTTTTTATTGCGATATTACAGATGTGGTCTATAAATAATTCAAGAATTGGTAAAGATTTGTTATTCACATTGCATACCGCAGGCAACGTTGTTTTTACTAAGAATATAAGTCTCGTCGTATATGTTCCAACTTTCATTCAAAATTATACACTGTATTGTATTGTAATTATATACATTGTATATAATGTACTCAGAATTTTATAAACTGTACCTCAAAAACCTTATGTTCTAAATGTTAGGGAAAGCATTGGATGATGGACTTCAGTTTTTCGGATATTTTCAATTAATTTTGTAAAAATATTCGCATTAAAACAACATTTTTTGTTAGTAATACCATTGATACATATTAAAAGATAAATACCATTAGATTCTTCTATATTAAACTATACGTGTCTACGAGAACATGAAGAAAGAAAGTTTTAATTTGTATTCTAAATCAACTTAGAAGTTCCGTCTAAACTTTAAAATAATTTAAATATTAATGATTAAAAAAAATAGTATCTGCTCACAAAAATGAATCACTTCTAAGGTGGGAACTTCTTTTTGTGTGTGTTCGAACGTGGTGAAAATCGATAACTTACTATACCCTCGAAACCCTTGTGAATAAATGGTTACGCTGTGCTGCATGTCATTCCCAATATAATAAAGCTTGTCTTTTTCACTACACAAAACACAAATAGTAGCAACACACATTACGTTGATTAACCTTTAGCCTAGACCGCTCAGATAAAGTTATAATTTTGAATTTTCAATATCTAATATCAAGTAATTTTATAATGCTACGTACCTATTAAATAGATTGCAATCTTATATGCGTCCTTTTCGTTTCTTTGAGCTTTGGTCATGTCGACTTACCAATGTCAGATATTCTATGACAGCTTACCCATGGTTGAACAACTTATAGTTATAACGTTGAAGCTTGAACGTGTTTCTTTATGTTTCATACAGAATTTAAACAGGGCATTTAGACAAAGTATCATTCGTGTTCGATTCGTTCGATCGAAAACGTTTCGATACCGACAATGTGTGGGAAAGATTTCAATTTACAGAACTATTTTATATATTTCATTATTCCGAAATGAAAGTAAAGCTATTAGTGTTACTTTGGTCTAGGAGTCATTATTGTCGAATATAATTCTACATATTTTGTCACTGAGGGCATTCTTCAAATTCAATTTGTCATTTCCAAGATATATCTTGCTACTTTTAATCTCTAATACGGATTTAACATTCTAAAATGAATAAAATACCCCATATATTCATGTCTTGAATATGTGATTAGTGATAACTTAAAATTATTTCTAACATTTTCTTTTATTCTACCTTTGCATACTTAGTTTGACATTGAACTTGACCAATATTTATAATAACCAAGTTATCACGGAGCTGCGCAATATTATCGTCAGGTAAAAGTATGACGCAAAAATTTTCCCAGCGATGTTGATTGAGTAGGCACTGATTAAGTTAATACTTGTAAAAGTAATGCCCTGTACTAAGATTCAAAGAACATTTTTATATGATTATAATATTATTCAATTATTTGCATTTTATCATGATTAATTTATTTTTATCGTGTTAATATCACAGAACTAATACATGTAAAGTTGAGAGATTATCTCAATCTATAATGTTATACTCGTAAATATAGCTTATTTGAGATATCTACGTTTACGAAGATAGACGTTCACAATACAATGGGTACTATTGATTGCTTATGAATATATACTGATATGATACTTGTAACATGACCCATTGAGGAATAACCACATATAATTTATAATTCTAACAATTACTAGTATCATTATTATTACTTACAGTCTTCCGACTCCTAGTTCAGATTATGATTAAGAGTATATTCGTATATGTCTTTTATCGCATGAGTGATATCTTATTAATATTCTGCATATTTAGGACTATCCAAAATATTAACCAAATAGGTTAAGGAGCATTAGTTTTTCTATTAAGTATTACTAGATGTTATATTTTCTCCTAACCTTTTAAAGTTAGAACTCGCTCTTAAAATTTACTTCATTCTTCTTTAGTAATATTTTTAGAACTATGTAATGTTTTGTATATGTTTAAAACATACTCAATTTGATCAATCAGGACGATTTTGGTCAAAACAATGATGCAGTATGACATTATTACAATTAAGCAGTTTCCCTAATAAGTATTACAGTCACTGGGAATATCATTATGTTAAACGACTACAACAGGAAAGAACATCATAAGAAAAATTAAGATGAATGAATGCTCTGTAAACCTATTTATGAACAAATTATTTCAGTACCTATCGCATTCTTCTAAAGTAGATTTTTTTGTTTTATTACAGTAAATAACTAGCTTTGCATAACCGGGTTTATTCACATGATATCAAACTTTTCCCTGGAAATATTTTTTCTATATCCTTCTTCTTCTTATGTCGTATCTACGATAAAAACTATTATACTAAATATTCTCAAGTCAAATTAGTCAGTCTGTCGAGAAACCGAAAAAAATAGACAGAGATATTTTTACTTTTAGTTAAACTGGGAAAGCATTTAAAAATATTACCGAAATAAAAAAATTGATGCTTCTAGATTGTTTGTGATTGACCAAAAGGTTATTGAAAGAAAATGAATGCTAATTTCACTACAAATATTCTCTTATACTACTACTACTTTTACTAATGCTTGTAGGGAATAAATGGAATGGAATGGAAATGAGCTACAAGCAATTTCATTGAGTTCATTCCATTTTGATTTTTCATATTTAATAAATTCGATAACAAAAATTGAACATTGCAGATATCCAGATGGATCCGTGCGACTTCGGAACCCCAACATCGAGCTCATGGACCAGGATATCCTGTATCACCTGGCGCTCGGCAGCGGCTCCCACGACCTTGTCGAGATGTTTGGAGACGTCAAGGTCAGTTTTCTACCTTTAACAAATTAATAATATTTCTGAAAAACTCCAAGCTAGTCATTAACTGAAACACATCCTGTAATCAAGTAATGTTAGTGGCATTCGCGTTAGTTGTTGGTGAGGTCGTGAGATATCGTGGTTATATGTTGTTAATTAACGTTAGTGTTATTAACTACGAAAATGTTAAATTTCTTTTATCCTTGAATAATAACTTAAATTTTACTTGAAAAATAACAAAAATTTGCACGATACGTATGTTCTATAAAACTACCTTTCCAAAATATTGTGAATTTAAAAAAAAAATTTACAATTTCAAAATTAAATTATGTCACTAGAAATCATGTTAAATTCAATTATAATGAATTTGGCTGTTATGTTATATTTAATTATACTAAGTGATATTCTATTAAATCTAACCATTTCAAAATTCATTTCAAATCTATTAAAAAAATATGTCAATTAAAATAGTCTTTAATGTTTTTTCAAATTATCTATCTTTTTACTTGCCATATAATAGGAGCTATTAGGGTTAACTAGGATTAAGATTCGGGTGGGTTACTGAATACAATTTATTGATTTGTAAAAACCACAGAAACTCGCAAAATATACTCTCTCTATTCTATAGTATTCTCATTTTACTTCTCATATATCAGGATTGCGCTTAAGACTTCAAACAAATAACAAAACATATATTTTAAGTTTATGTGCAAATGTATACTACTACTACTAGGTACTCCTATTTAAGGAGGAGGAGGATTTCAATTGGAGTTTAAGGCAATTGAAGGTACCTATAAAGAACATCACTAGATAAAATCCATTGTGACACGCCATTGTGAGAAATAACGAATGATATAATAAATGCCAAAGATATGTACCGTGCAACCTTAATATTAGATCTACTATCTACCTAACAAAGTATTTTTACACAGTTCGTGTGTATGGGTGGCACACCAAAACGCATGGAGCAATTTGCGTATACCATCATGGCGGAGATTGGTCATAAGCTGCCCTGTGGAACCACGCTTCAGGACATCAGCCAGTTTTCCTACAGATACTCCATGTATAAAGTTGGGCCGGTACTGTCAATTAGTGTAAGTACCTATAGATATACACATTTTCATACATACTTTTTCATTGTGATTTATGAGAGTTTCGCATCTTTAGAACTATTAAACCTTATCATTTGTGACCACATTTGAAAGGGAGTTAAAATTGAAAGCAAGTTCAGAAAGAGAGAAAGGCTCTGCGGCGAACTTCTTCCCCCTATAAGCGTGATATATTTCGGTGCTGTGATAGCATTGTAAAGTAATGATGTCAGGGAAATATTTTGCTTATCATGAGTTGACGAAGGGTGGTTGATAGCACACTTCGGAGAGTTCTTACTTTGTCGTACGTTTTGTAGAGAAGCGAGGTATCTGTTGTTGGGTTCTACCATTGGGGGTTGTGTATTCAAAAAAATGTGATTTTACTTCTCGCTAAAGAAGGTTAGTAAAACCATTCTTTTTTATATCTACGATGCGAATAGTCTGTGGGTATGTGCACCTAGGCAAATTAATATTACACATGACACTCTCAATTGACTTTTGAATGGTGTGGGTAAGGGAGGCCACTAAATTATATTGATTTTCTTCCATCTGTCGTGATAGTCAGCGGTATTAGAGAGCGGTGTAATGGGAGCGTCTAGATATAGTAGTCTAAAATAGTTTCCAATCAGCGATGTTGGATTACCAAATTTGTACCTGCACATTCCAGATAGAAGGCAAAGAAAACTTAATTAAGCGCAAAAATTGTCGTCTAATGTCGCTTTTCGTTTCATTTCGTAAGATAAATCTATTGAATAATTCGCCAAATATTAACCTTGAATTCATTATGGATATAAGCAAGTAACTGTATGCATTACACCACTTGTGATAAACAGCCGTAAATGTTATTTTTTCGATAAAGCTGAAATACGTCATCGAGTGCGTCATAAAGAATTAAACGTTATTTACAAAATGATAATCATCCTTATTCATGCTGTAATTTGTGACGCAATACAGGAACTGCGAAATTTTGTGAAATAAATATCTACCATGAAATTTATCCTAACCAGTGAGCATGACATAAATAAGAGCAAGATGAAATAAAGTAGGCAAGTACAATAGGCAATTGTTCAACAGAAGTTAAAACTGTGTTTTTTTGAGAATAATAAAAACTGTATGTCACGAGACAGCTAGTATGAATCACTTCCTGAGTACAGTGAAATCATTCAAACAAACATCTCTAATAGAAAGAAACTTACTAAGAATTCTAATATAGAAAAATGGTACTGAAGTAATTTAAATGATACAGTCTAATTACAAAAAAAGAAAAGGGAAGTTGAAGCATTAGTAAAAATTGCAGTTGCTTCTAAAAAGTCATATTCATAACGTGAATACTAGATTCGTCAACATTAGTATACATATAAAGAATTTTGTGAACAAACCTACAATAAAATCCCAGGTAACATTCAGGAGCTTTATTAAAACAAATTCTTGGCTCAAATCAAAAATGTGTTAATTAAAGCTTATTAAAATGTGTCTGATTATGTGATGTGGATTTATTAAACAAATGAAAAAATTGGCAACGATTTGCCATTAATAATTTACACTGATTTAGTAGTTTTTATAAAATCATGTTAAAGTGAATAATTATTGTATATTGATATATAAAACGAGGAGGTATAAAATTAGATCTTCCTAGTTTTCGGGTTTTTTCGTGGAGGCAGTCGAAATTTTGGAACAGGTGGTAGACACAGCTTGTGATTGATGCCAGTAAGTGCATGCAGGCCATGTTGGTTAAATATGTTTTTTTATTAAACTTTAAAATCTTTTTCATAGTTGCCTAGTTTGTTAAGATTTTGTGAGTGCTGTCAACAAACCGGTTAGGGCGAATATCATTTACTATATTTAATATTATTACTGCGAAGTAACGCTTAGACTCAATTAAGATATTTCTTTGTACGTATGTACATATGAATCTTCTACAGAAGTTATGAAGTTTATTGATTTGTGTTTTGTGTCAAACAAATTTGAAAAAAAGTATATTATTCGTCATATTAGATATTTCATAAACAGTTTATTTCAAATCGTTTTAATTGAAGTCCTGTTTGTAACGAAAGATTAGGAAGATTTTTCGACAAAATAAACAGTCATATTTTTTCTTGTCATTGTAGTAATCTAGGATGATTTCAGAAGCTGTGTCAAGTGCGATTAGATATAGTAGAGGTGATTTAGTTAGTATTATTCCTGGCTCACAATTATCTGCCCACCAGCGGTCATAGCGAACGTTTCAATTGAGATGAATTAGCTAACGTTTTTGCATTTTTATCAAACGCCGGTGTGCTTGCCGGTGTCGGTTTCAAGCGTGTCTCTACACGTGCCGCTACAATTAGTTGAAATCGTTTGTCGCGACTAGGTATACATACTACCAATGTTACATTTTTACCTACGAAGTGTGCCTTAATAAAGATAATGTATTTTTGTGTCAGTCAGTGAGAATCTGAGGACCAGGAGACCTATTTTTGAATTACGAATGCGACTTCGAAATCACCGCTGACTAAATAGTCAGCGGTGACTTTGAGATCACGGATTATATAGACTGAAAAATCAAACAAAACACAGATAACATTTCCACAAGTATGAATTGATTACGAGTGGGTGAGGGCACTCGTAATGAAATCACACCTGTGACTAAGGTAGTCTCATCAGTGATATTCAAAAATAAGAATTATTGAAAATCGGTGATTATTAGTCACATCGGTGATTTCTAAGTCGCATTCGTAATTCAAAAATAGGTCTCCAGGTACCCATTTTAACTGTAGACACATCTAATTAATAGTCAATAAAATCCCAAATTGTTCTTATGAAAATAGTAGGTGTGTTGTATATTTGAATGTTATTAGCTGTTAAAATTGCACGCATGCAATTTTCAAAACAAATGTTTATATGCGTATTGTATGGTGGTTGCGTGCAATGACGTCACGGCATACGTATATATCGCATATCCCCCTATCTATTATAATTAAAAAAAAATTGCAGCTTGTGATTTTGATATTTATAAATAAAGTGCAGTGATTGTTTAATACATTATATACGCTGAGACAACAGTAAACCAGAAACCATATAAAGTATAACCATATAAACACTTAAAATAAAAACTCACCGTGCGTCGGTGGCGCTGTGGTCTCGACACTGGTTTGTGCGCCTCATTGAATCGGGAGGCCCGCGATCTAATCCCCACCGTGTACCAATGTGCTTTTCGTTCCGAATTTCATATACATTATCCGACGCTCCTACGGTGAAGGAAATCATTGTGAGGAAATCTGCGTACATCTGCGAAGCGATTCAAAGGTGTACGTAGTCAACCAATCCGCACTGGGCCAGCGTGGTTGACTAAGGCTTTAATCGCCCTAACTTAGTTAGGGTAGGCTCGATCCCCTCGGTGGGTACGTATATGGGTTTATATTCAATAAAAAAAAACCTTACCTAAATATATTACCTTAAACTAAAAATATTACATTACGAAAGAACAAAAGACATTTGAAGAGAATTGTAATTTTCGATAATATATTAATTATATCGTCAAATATTTCTCTATACCTGATCAAAATTAAATTTATTGCGTTTATTTGTGATACAAATGAAATCTATTTTTAACCTAGACTTGTATGAAATAATCAAAATTTTTAACAAGTTCCTCTCTTTTTATGGCATAACGTGTGGGAAAATACCCATGGAGCACACGCGGTGCCGTGACATTATATCTACGCAACATAGGTATAACACGAAATGTGTATTTCACCGTAATATAATTTTCTGCTGTACTGTATGATGTTATAACTTAAAAATGTTACTTTTTCAATGACCGCATGGATTTTTTTTACGACTTTTATAAAAAAGTGCTAATTATTTCATTGATAATATTAATTTTGAGTAGTTATACAGTTATTTGATAGTTTATCAGAGCGGGACTCTATACGTATACTTAACTATTCGGTGAAATTATTGGGTACTAGTTTTCCGCCTGCGGCTTCGCCCGCGTTATATTCGAATTTCCCACAGGAAGGATATGTTTTCCGTCGGTAAAATTTATCTTATTTCCTTGCCGCCGCGCCGTATCTTGCTCGGCACACGCCGCCTCCCCCCCTGTGAGACGGCGCGGCAGCGCAGCGCAGCGCTGTGTGCGGCGCGATTCATATTTTGTTGTGTTACATACATCAAAATAACTCTAATTAAAACCTAAGTCAATCACATAATCCTTAAATACCTACTTACATTTTTGACGTTATATAATAATACGTATTTAAAATTGCATCATTATATAATGACGCAAATAAAAAAAAAAGAATGATAAAAAATCGGGGGATAGGTACATATAGTTTTTCACCAAACCTTTCATCCCTCCTTTCAACCCTTTACAACCCTTTTCTGCATTCAAAAGTAGTTTCTGTCCTTTCTTAGGCTCTAGACTTCTGTGCATAAAACTTCATTTAAATCGGTTCAGTGGTTTTAACAATACTACCATACAACCTTTCATCCCTCCTTTCAACCCTTTACAACCCTTTTCTGCTTTAAAAGGTAGCCTCTGTCATTTCTCAGGCTCTAGACTGTGTACAAAACTTCATTTAAATCGGTTCAGTGGTTTTAACAATACTTCTTTCTATACAACCTTTCATCCCTCCTTTCAACCCTTGATAAACCTTTTCTGCTTTAAAAGGTAGCCTTTGTCCTTTCTCAGGCTCTAGCCTATCTGTGTATAAAATTTTATTTAAATCGGTTCAGTGGTTTTCACAATACTGCCATACAACCTTTCAACCCTTTACAACCCTTTTCTGCTTTACAAGGTAGCGTCTGTCCTTTCTCAGGCTCTAGTCTATCTGTGTATAAAATTTTATTTAAATCGGTTCAGTGGTTTTTACAACTACTGCCATACAACATTTCACCCCCTCCTTTCAACCCTTTACAGCCCTTTTCTGCTTTAAAAGGTAGCCTTTGTCCTGTCTCAGCCTCTAGACTATCTGTGTACCAAATTTCATTTAAATCGGTTCAGTACTTTTAACAATATTTCCATACAACCTAGCATCCCTTCTTTCAACCTTTTACAACCTTTTTTGCATGAAAAAGTAGCCTATGTCCTTTCTTAGGCTCTAGACTATCTGTGTACCAAATTTCATTTAAATCGGTTCAGTAGTTTTGGCGTGAAAGTGGAACAGACAGACAGACAGAGTTACTTTCGCATTTATAATATTAGTATGGATATATCATAGTAGGGGAGCCCAAGCGGGGATTTTTGAAGTAGGGAGGGATAATGCGCGTACATACTGTAAATAATTGACGCGCTCAAGTTTTTCTAAGGATCGATTTTTTTACCAATCAAACGGGTTCCCTCAACATACCCCACCATATGGAGGGTTCATACTTGGTAGAGGTACATTAAAGGGTGTAAGGATTCTCCCTATATAATTTTCTGACACGCTCGAGTCACTTTAAAAATCCCCGCTTGGGCTCCCCTACTATCAGAAGGACATAAATTTTACTTAGTTGGGCATATTACAGACACTCTTATAACAAAAATATTGATTTAACCACCGAACTCGAGAAAATATGATCTGTGAAATATCCTAATTTTATGTTGTCTGCCGTAATGCGTACAAAACATTTTCGGATGTTGTTTGGTAGCTACCTACCTTTCTTAGAAAGAAACTTTTCGTAAGTAGACAGTTAATTGCCCTTGTTTGTAGAACTCAACAAAGTTATAATTGATTACGACTCTCCTTCATATATTCTAGGACCTATCAAAACATCTTTTGTGATTGGTTAAACTTTCCCACCCACACTTTGTCTTTGTAAGTAATATATAGTATACTTTCTGGTTTTCGTTGTACAAACAGTGATCGAAAATCCGTTGATTGAATAATGCCATAAATCCATCACATGACACTGGCTAAATGCTCTAAGCGAAGCCATGAAAGAAGAAAAAAAAAATGCCATAAATCAGTTGAACGTGATGGACCTTCAAAATATTAAGTTTTGTTTGAATAAGTTTGGAGTTACAGTCAACCCATCGAAATGGCAGGCATTGATAGCGGACAGTCCACGGGTTATTGCTAGTATGTCGAACTTAACTTTTTAGTCGATTTATGTTGGGATTATCATTACTGTCAGCACTCATGTTAAAGATCGCATTTGGACATTGATTCTATCCTGAGTTGACAAATTCAAGTTACTAACCTCTGCAAACGTGTAAATGGATCGCCGTAAGAACCTGCTACCATCGAGCACCAAGGCAAAGTTAATCCATCCTTAATCGCAAATCGATTATGGTGGTGTGTGCTATGTTGAATTGAATGCCGATTTTTGGATTGACTAGATCGTTTGTTAAATAATTGTATTAGATTTGTATGTAATCTTAGGAAATATGAACACGTGTCTGCCCAACGTTAACTTTTATGCTGGACGACGAAAGATGACGAATAAAGGACTTTTACCACCCGCCACTTTATATACTACTTTATACACCCAGATCGTAAATTCAGTATTTAAATGCATTTCATGAATGAAATCTCCGCTTCTCGTTAAAACGAATACTTGGATTGTACTGTTCTTCCCATCACACATCTATATTTACTTATCATTTTTCGTTCAAGCAATTTTCTTATAGAACACGATCCTAAAGTTAAAAGATATTCTTATTACGCGTAGAATAACAAAAGATAATGGCGGTTTAAAAAATACGCTGCACTTTAGGAACTGAATAGAAATTGTATCGCTTGTTTGATGATGGTAGGGTTGATTTACTTTGGTCAAACAATATGAGACAAAATTCTTTAAGAAAAGTAAATTTTTCTACCCCAAAGATTTGTTACTCCAATCGTCTGCATTAACCGTTACCTGACTGTGTGATAATAGTATTCAGTCTCGCAGCTGTAATGTGATGTTGGCAATACTTAAAAATATCATAGAAACATTTTTGATTTCAGCACGGAATGGGCATTCCTTCAGTGGGCATCCTCTTGCACGAGGTGATCAAGCTGATGTACCACGCCAAGGTTCGCGATCCGGTATTCTTCAGAATCGGCACGTGTGGCGGCATCGGTCATGAGGGAGGCACAGTCATCATCTCTGAGGAGGCTGTGGATGGCGCGCTTAAGAATGTCTTGGAGCTAGTGAGTCAACCACTGATCTTAAATTTACTTTAGAATAAACTAACACAACTTAGCCAGGGAGTGATCAATGAATATTATTAGTATTTATTTATGTATGATTCCACCTTCTGCCCGCGTTATCCCAACTATAATATTATAAATGCGAAAGTAACTCTGTCTGTCTGTCTGTTACGCTTTCCCGCTTAAACCTCGCAACCGATTTTGATGAAATTTGGTAGAGACAATCTTTAGACCCTGAGACAGAATATAGGCTTTAGACTTTTTATTTCGTAAAAAAAGGGATGAAGGGGTTGAAATAGATATTGAAAGTTTGTATGAGATTTCTTAATTTTAAAAGATAAAACCATGAAACTTTATATTTAAGCACTTGATAAGAAATCATTAAACATTTGTTCTAGCATTTCTGAAATTTCGACCAGCTAGGGGGTGAAAGTTAGTATGCAAGTTCGTCAAATATCATGTCATAAGAAACAAAAAATCGTTTGTTCTAGCATTTTGAAAATTTTACCAGTGTCTCCACACTGGTAAAATTTGTAAGCTGTGAAATAGGGGTTGAATTGAAGATAAGAACATGAATCTTGGTACCTTAGACATAAGGGTCCAGGATTGACAAAAACTAATTTCACGCGGGTGAAGCCGCGGGCGGAAGCTAGTATAGTATAAAAATGAGTGAAATATTATCTTATATCATTCTCCGGGTCTCAAACTAACTTCATAGTCAACATCACATCAATATTCAGGGATATACCCGAAAATTCAAACTCACTTTAACTCTTTATATTAATACAGAATTACAGATATCCCAATTTTCATTTTGTTTGTTGCTTGTATTATATGGAAGTTGATGGTTAGCTTTCGAAGTTTAAATAGCACAGGGCACCAAAGCTGGGCATTAACTTGATGATTCGTTAATAAACTTCCGTTAATCATCCGCATTCCGTTAGGTTGTACATTATTAACCAAAAGATAGACGTCACGAGACGCAATTGTCAAAAATAATTGGATATGACAGTCGCGTTCGTGCCGGTCGAGCAATACAGTACCGTAGCATATTTAATATGATTTCATGAATTTAATAACGACGAACCAATAGTTTGTATAAGTAGATAACTATTGCAACAACACAAAATACACAATTTGGACTTAACGTTAATTTGTATTAAATAGTTCTAAAAGTAACGCTTTAACTTTTAACATAAGTAGTAGACTTCAAAACGGATTATAAAAAAAGTGAATTATTTGATTAACGTTCTGTAAACTACCTTACAAGTTGTATAACATTGTAATAACAATGTGTCTAGTATAACATTATTGTATTGCGACAGTTAGATAAGATAGCATGTTCAAGAGAAGTTTCGCGTAATATGCGCGGCGTTAAGTACAAATGACAATACAGTCAAATTGTCATGTATGTGCAAGTATGGAACTTAATATAGCGGTCGTTAGACACCTACTAGTGAGACTAGTCGGTGGCACGCTGAAGATAAAGCTGAGTTTGCTCTATCATGTCGTCAAAGAGCTGCGCCAAAATCACTTAGATAATTCTTCATATAATGACGGTGTCGGAAGCTCGTTAACAAGTTTTGGCGTATCTTTTATCGTTAGATTAAAGAACACTTCTTTATCGCTTAGTAGAATGCATCCTTGAAGTATATAACATATTCTGCTTAGAAATTTTATTTCGACCACGCCTATTATCAGAAGTAACTCATAGTGTTGTTTTAAAGGAGTAAATGGTAGAAGTCTTAGTGACTGATCATTTGAATCCGAAGCTTAATTAGCTTTCTCAATATTTCCAGTTGGTATTGGGTAAAACTATACAGCGCCCAGCAAAACTAGATCGGCGATTGGCGCGTGAACTGAAGGGACTATCGGACCCAGAAGATCCATATGACACAGTAACTGGCAAGACTATGTGCACCTATGACTTTTACGAAGGTAAAGTAATTGAAATATAATTAATCGTAATTATTATATTATTATTGATATTAAGTGAACATTTCTTCTACTCTGAAATTAAATAGCTGTCCGTTAAATCACGTTAGATTAAAACGTTCCAGCTATTCTCGGATCTATTATAAGTACGATTAATCATAAAGAAGTTGTGTAATGAGCAGATATTACACCACGTTGGTACGTCATCAAAATAGTATATTGTGAAACAAGAGAGTAGTCAAGAGAGAGTAGAATCATTTTACCCAAGACGAAGACGAAGAAGATCAAAAAAATATAGGAGTTTCTCAATTCTATAGTCCATTAATATCCTGTAAATATGCAACAGCTTATTTAAGTATATTTTATTACATTTTAATATCATCAAAATATTTGACAACCGATTGGTGAGAAAATATTCATACAAGAAGAACGGATTCTAAATTCAAATAGAATATCATTTTTTATTGTAATCATGTTTACGGCCAGACTAAGTATTATAGATATGTATTCCTGTTGTATTATGCTATTGCATTCCTAGTTCTACTATAATTTGCTACACAAGTATGCTTAGTATTTCAATATTAGACTTGGTTATCGGTCGCTACCATCGATTTTACCATGCGCGCTTAATCGTCCTAGCGTCGTATTAAATCGAGCAGAAAAAACATCTGGGGAATTGAACCTCGCTCCTGCCAATCAACACTCGGTGGTCTTAACCACAAGACCAAGTAGGATGTTTCACAGAATCAACTCGAGTCATACAATCTGTTTGTACTTAAATACAGTCATCATAATACATTCAAATAGAGGTTTAGAAAAATTAAAATTATTATGGGACGTGGGGGCCTTCTTGTTCTTCGTAGGGATCTTTAAACAAGCGATCAATTCCGTATATGTTCCTAAACTGCGTCGTGTTATTTCGTACCAGTACCATAAGTTTGTTATCGCTTTCGATAGATATTGATGCCCGTCGTCGTTGAAGACGTCGTGTCAATCTTACAATGTACAATTTTAGTTTCCGCTAGGAGCGCTGTACTAGGTTTCCATACAAAAATTACAGTAAAGTCATGGTAACAATACTGGATAAATTTGAATCGTAATATTTTTCTAATAATCGTAATCTTACGTGTAATGAAACTGATGACATAATATATTTATACTTGCTGTGTCATTTCAGGTCCTACACTACACTGTAAATAAATATGGTGATAATCAATGATCGGAGAGCTATTTTTGGTACTTGCGGGATTAAAAAAAACATTTTATTAATGTTGGAAATAGTGCTACAAAAAGCTATTCGCTGTCTTAAGGAGTGGAAATCCCCCCCCCCCCCCAACACACACACTTAATGTAATAGGGATGCTTTTAGGGTTATTGAAATAAATTGAAATTTATTTATTCAAATATATTATTCTTATTTTTCTATTACTATGTATTAACAATTTTTTCGTTTAAACATTTAAATTAGAAAATCGTGGTTTTCGGCAGAATCCGCAGATGTTTTGATATGTTGTTCTCCTTGACGAGCTGATTCAAACCATTCAACTTTTAGAAAAAGTTATCGACGCATTTTCCCGCTGAGGGGCTTTTTTGCGACCATTACATTTCTAAGCTCTTTTAAGCTCAGCTCGACCAGGAGAACAACCAAAATTTAGACCTGGGTCCCGAAAACCACTTGGCCATTTAAACAGTATTATCTACTTTGGCAACATCGCGCCCGTGCACCGCTTTAATGACGATTTATGTAAGTTTGACAACGTCGCGCGTTCGCTAGTCTACATAAACAAGCAATCTTTCATAATTTTTTTAGAATTAAATATTGTTTATTTTAATCCCGGGATCGTAGTCCGTATCCCGCGGCATGTCCATATTAACATCAATGTTTGCGGTCAATGAACCCAAATAGCTCTACCTACTCCGATCATTGGTGAGAAAGGGAGCAAGGCTCAGTGGCGCAGTGTCTAACAAAGGTGTTTCAATACAATTATCATTTCTAAGGCCAAGGTCGTCTCGATGGCGCCTTCTGCGATTTCTCGGAAACCGACAAGATGGAGTACCTGGAGAGCATACACAAGGCAGGCGTAGTGAACATCGAAATGGAATCCCTCGCGTTCGCGGCACTCACCCATCACGCGGGCATAAAGGCGTCTGTCATCTGCGTCACACTGCTGGATAGGCTTAAGGGAGACCAGGTATTTTTAATACAACTATATTGCAGAACAAGCAACTCTACCTGATGACCATCTATACAAATTCGGTAGCAAAGGAGACGTTTTTTTGGGCCCCATTTTTTATTATTTTTCTACACTTACAATGTGATGTTTTTCTAATAAATCTCCCCTCTAAGACAAAGTTTCCAAAAAGAAAAAAATATATAAAACCTGCGAACTTTTGAAAAATAATATTTAAAGTTCCGAATATTGGTTCCTTTCATAAAGTTTTTTTTTATAGTTATAGGTTTTAATGAAGGCGTCAAGCTATTTATATTATTTTTCCGAAACTATTAATAAATTCTGATGGTAAATATATGCTCTTACTGCAGATTTATTCCTGAAAAGGAAACCGTAGATGTTGGCTGTATTGGGTAGTTCCTTTGCATTTTCATTAAATAATGAGTTACCTCCTATCATCGTAATGCTATTGCCAGTGTGACAGTGACAACCTTCTATTTTGGTAGTGGCGGTGAAGCTTTTGACATCGGTCATGTGACAATCAAAATCGAAGTTGCCAATATAAAAAAAGCCTTGGGTTGCTGTTTTATTGATCTTAACTTCAAAACCTATTCTTTTTTTTTACAATGTTTTGCAGGTTTTAAAAAAATATCTTCTTACAGGTAAAGGTTCCTTATTTTTTGTTCTTACCATAAACTATTATTTTATTACTGTAGGCTGAGAGGGGCCCAGCCTCCATACAAAAATGGAACATCTCCTTTACAACCCCACAACCAGAACAACCACAGTATAGATCCTCCACCCCGGTAGCGTGACCAACGAAACAAAATGTGGTAACGCGTTTAACGTGTTATATAACAGCCATCTGGAATTTTTGTTTTGTATTTTGCTTTTTCAAAGTGATAAATCACTTTATCATATCATACTTCAATGGTTTTGCCACGGGGGCAGATCATAGAAATACAATTTGTGTGACTTGTTGGTAAGTTACCCTTTTCAAAATATATTTGAACCCAATTACTTATTTATATAAACACGAGTTAGATGGCACTAGCGCGTCGAAACTGAGGTAAAGAAAATTATATATTAATAATATATTGAGGCATTCAAATTCGGGCAACTGGTGTTATTTCATTTAGAAAAAAAAAAAGGTTGGCAATCTATATATAGCTAACATTATTAATATAATTAGATATTTATTAGATATAGAGAGGGCGCTTATTTTTTTTCTCTAGGTTTATTTAGTACTAAAGGTTGAAATCCATCCTTTATTTTTACCATGGAACTAGTTTCATTAATACCTAATAAATATATTTTTAGGTTTTGGCACCGAAAGAAGTATTGGATGAGTGGCAACAGCGTCCGACGAAATTGGTATGCCGTTACATCAAAAGGTGAGCTCATCATCATTTCAGCCAAGAGTCGACCACATCTTTATAATATGACACGAATCTCATAGCCCTTATAAGAGAGCCTCATAAGAGTGCAATTTATTTTAATTATTACAAATCTACAAATAACTAGGAAATGGCGGTCGTTCAGCGTGAGAGAATTAAAAAATTGCGTTCAGAATTTATGTATTGAAGCTGATAAATTAGAATAGTCATGGCTATCCCTAAATACAAGAATTGTTTATTTTTTATGCTTGCTTGAATATTTTTTAAGTGAGTCTATAAGGCTTTTTGCGGTCACTATTCTAGCTTACATAGTGACTGATACTTATTACAATATTACTATTTTGTAAGAGGTAAAAATCTTAAAATTCAAATTAATAAAGATGTTAAAAATGAAATACTTTTAAATTCCATACATACTGAAATTATTACCAGCATCATTTTTTTTATGCGACAATTATGATAAAAGGACTTATGGCCTGCGTGATGGTAAACAGTCAGCGTAGCCTATGTCGCCTACAATATCAGGAGCAATAAATGCGTTGCCAACCATTTAAAAATCAATTTACTCTCTTTTAAAGATCTCCATACTCTATCCACCAGGAGAAAACCTTGATATATATGTATGTATGCGCCGGAGGAAATTCTTGTGTCCGTGATTACTTGGCTTCAGCGTGCCCATCTATATTTCGGAACACAATTGGTTATACGAGCGGTGGTAATTCCTTAATTCCTTAATGGACTCACCGCGTACCGCTTGTGAGTTTAGGATCGTCAACGATTTCCTTAGCTCGTCTTTGGATCGCGTTAAAAGGTACGAACCTAACCTGCGAATTATAATAATAACAGCCTTTACCACGGAGTGGAGCACTGCTTGACTATGTTTAAGCTCATTTAGTGTTTTGAACGCTAACTTGACCTTGTTATCTAAGTATTGGTCGTGGAGGATCGCAATACTCTTTGAGATGGTCAAAGGTGTGATGTGGTATTACACGGCTAAAAAATAAATTTAAATCATCACTTCAGCTTTCACTAGACAGATTTTATCACATTTGTGCATTTTGTTGATATAATGACATAGTATTTACAGATGCCAAAGTGTATTTCTGGGATTTCATGGTATAAACATTCTTTTCCATAGATACCTGCAGATGAAAGGTCGCCTTTCGCTGGACGGACACGGATCCGTGGCCGTGAAGAGCCCACGTCGATTCAAGCTCGTTCAACAGGAATCCGAAACATATGATTAATCGCTGGCCTGCTTTATTTTCTTTCAGTTACGCCTGGCTATATATGTAGGTACACCTACGGCTATGGCTCTAGCGAAGTGTTGGTTCAACTTTATGAATATGTAGGTAACGTTAATAATAACGTTATATTGTATTTATATTTATCGATACTTCAACTCACTTAGGAATTGCATTATTGTTCCAAAAGGTTCTAAATGTATTTAATATAACATTTTTAAATTATTCCACCAGTTAATTGTACGCTAGGCTTATTGTAACAATATTCTACTAAATTGAATTATGATCATGGTAGATAATGTTAATACAACTTTAAATTGGTCATAATAGCACCGTTGCTATTCATATTGTAATTTTATTGTAATTGCAAACTTTCACTTGTTGTTCTATATCAAAACTTATAACAATAATTGTACTATGAGCAGTTCAGCTTGCGACTAATTAAACACCGAAAACATTACTTATTATTTATTATATTCCATGATTATAGTCGATAAAGCGAGTCGATAAAGGCCTACAATGGCAATATAATTCAGTTTAGTAGTAATATTTGAAAACATTGAACGTTATGTATGACATCACTGCCAAAAATATAATAAAATGTTTTCTAATTGGGGTGTTAGCATACGCAAAATAACAGATTATTGCATTTTGCGTAAATTTTCTATAAAAAAATTGCGTAGTAGGTGTATATCATATGTTAATAATACTTAAGTATTGCAATTTTCGCTGCACGCTCAGAAATAGAAGTTCTATTATCTATCTATAAGGTGACATTTGGCGTGCATAGGGATGCTAGCGCCTTGCTTTGGTCATGTTGAGTCAGATATTTATGTACCAGGCTTCTCCGGCCCTTGGAAAGCTTTTTAAGTTAGATTTGCTATTATGTGGTGTTTATTAAGTAAGGCCAGTCACACGCCGCGCTGTTAGACGGGGCTGCGAGTGCCGGCTCTCTCCTCTCCTGCCTCAACCTCAAGTGCCAAATATATGGATTTTTGCAATGAACCTTTCGGTTTTGGTTTTTTACAAGATGGCTTCCCATTTATGTGTACGGCAACCTTATGCGGCCGATTATGTGCGGTTTCTATATATCGGTTACTAGGTTTTTTCCCTGTAGAGAGGAGAGGCTGACAATCCTTATGGATACCACCGTTTATTTCTTTTAACATTTTCTATCTGTCTATTGAATCTACCCACACAGCACGTCAATAGCGTTTTATATTTATCACAAAACGTGATTTGAAGGACCAGAGGAAAATATTTTTTTTGCACTAATGTCTGTCTGCGTAGGTATAGCTTTTGTATTTAAAATGTGTGTGAAGTTGTTGTATCATTGTTCTATGACTTTGGCTCTCTAGTATGCTTTGTCTGTGAGTAATGTTTACAAACTTGGCGGCGTCTTTTATCTAAGCAACTTACCTCCATATAAGTTACTATTTCTTATTTGAAATGATTAGTAACTTTTTACGCTATTTTTGTCTAATGTGCAGCTTACTTTATAACTAAACTAATTTGCAATACCTTTTGTTGGTACAGATAATTACTTCTTACTAACTTTATAAATCTCTACTTCTCTACTAAACACATATCTATATCTTTAAGTAACATATCATGTGGCAACTTTACCCAATTTTTGACGTACTTTCTAAATATAACTTTGACATAAATAAAATGTTACTTAAATGGTAGAACAAATTTTTGGCTAAGACGTTAATAAACAAAACAACTCGACGATATACTATTACTTCTACTTACGAAAATAATCTTCGTAATTATATGTCAGTATATAGTGTCATTCAGCAAAGTTTTTATATATTTTTATATATTTCCATTTGTTAATATTTGGAACATTATGTGAAGTAGCAAAAACTTTTCTTACCAATGTATCAATGTAGATACTAAGCGATTATCTAACCTAGGTACCAGAGATGCTCAACAAATGAAGAATGAGAAACAGAAAAAAACTAATACATATTTATACTTTACATAACGTAAATTAGAAACGATATAATGATTTCAACGAGTTAAATTAATTCAAATTTTATTTTAAAATCAATAAATTTTAAAATACTCGCAACAACATGCAACTTAGATTGCTTTCTATTTAATTCGTATAATAAAGTCGCCAATAATTTTAGCAAAAGATTAATGAAACACATAATAACCATTGTCATTTCTCATTCTTTGAATGTGGCTTAACCTATTATATAAGTTAGCAAATTGATGTGATCGTTAGATACTAAGAGTTACACAATGGACGAGCATTGTTTTGTCGATTGATTAACCGCACCAAAAATATGCATAAAAAGACCTACTTAAGTTTCTTACCCTAATAGCGGTACTTATAACCTTCTTATTAATATAAATATTGAAATATAATTCCAATAATAAACAAATTATTTTTCGATTTAATTTGTATGCATCGACAAAACAGTTCGTGTGTCGTTCAAACGATTTAATGTGCTTCCACGACTAGTATTGTTACTGTTTTGCACAAAGTGTATTGTGGATTGAATCAAATAGAAATATTTAGATATTTTGTTTACATAGTGTTGTGGTATTCACTAACGGGGCTATTAGTACTCGCGAATTTCTAGGATCTGTATATTTCAGTAATATACCTATATTTTGTTTTATAATGTTATTGTTTATTTTTTAATAATTTCTCTTCGTAAACTTTATGAAAGAGATTAATAAGGGTTATTACTTGTTAAAAATATGATATAATTCTGCTCAGTATTAAAATTTCAGTAGACAATATATCGATTTAGTGAAAATGCAAGAAAACAAAATTATTCAAACAGTAGTAGAAAATGATGTTGACCTTCAAGGAATTTTATACATTAGATTAAACTCAGTGGCGAAAAATCGAAACATGATAATATTTTTATAAACGTGCTCAATCTACAGTCTGGCAAATTAATTGATTCTGTAATGATTTCTACGTTAAGGATAGATAAATCAAAGTTTTCACAATAGGTACATTAATGACAAGCAACTTAAATAGCCTTTTAATAAACTTAATTTAAAAAAGGAAAAGATTACGATGAATGAATCCATAATCGTGGCTGGTTCTGTTGCATTTTGTTATGTTGAATAAGTGAATACAAATAATAAGAATATATTGGTGATATACAAAACCAATGCGTCAACGTAGGAATCATTGAAAGATACTTTTTAATGTAATATATGAGGTCGTACAGTAATCATTTTATATTATTCACGTTATATACGTGAATAATATAAGATGATTACTTACTTTAAAAAGTTTGCAGTATTTCGATTACATTTGCTGTCGAGTTTAATACCTAATATTAATGAGTACCTAATCGATTTCAATGATTTAATGTGGATAAATCAAATAATTACAATGGCATAAACTAAATTAATAGGCTACATGAGTGAAATAAACTCATTGAATGAGTAATGTTAACATATTCGTACCATTTATATTTAGTGTGATTTCTTGTTTATTTTTAATTAGAATAGTTGTTTATACAACAATGAGTGCATAACAATGAAATTATATTATACAGTGTTAATGTTGACAAGTTGAAACCAATGAAATGTTGTTGTTAGATTTAGTTATAAGGCTGCTATGACGACCTAAACTTGTTTATTCAATATACTTGAATGTTATTATTATTAATTAGTACGATAATTATATAAGAATAAATTAATATTAAAAATAAATTACAGTATTGTTTTAATTGGAACCCTATTCAGCGGAATACATGAACAACAAAGAATGACACTTTCACTCTATACACTATATAAATACAATTCATTATATACTATATAAATACAATACATTTCACCAACTTCTTGTGGTAATCGCAATTGAAATGGATGTAGTAGATTGCTGTATCGAGCACAAAGTGGGTTATTAATGAACAACTGTTATATATTTGTAATTGCCACTTGTAAAATTAATTTTATAACTTGGGATATAATTTTTAATAATATTATGTACGTATTATGAAAAAGCAGCTTAATTGTGAAAAATACATAATTAAAATGGGCTATGGAACAAGAAATACACTTTACGCTGAAATCGAATTTTTGTTTATTAATTACTTCTATTAAATATTTACATTATACATAAAATAGACTAAGTACTATTATTTTAATGAAAATACCTATTTTTATTCAGGTCATATAACTAGGTCTAAATCTACTATCATTTATTTACATAAACCATGGCACCACTATCTATTTAAGTAATAAACGCACTCATTATTTTTGGTAATACATATAATGTTCTGTAAATACATGTAAAGTAAATTTAACTTTACATTGTTTTACTTATTTGATACTCCTATAAAATTTTTGTAAACATGGTTACTACTGTTGCTGCTTTACTTAATTTAGTAAGTATTCATTGGCTCAAGAAAAAGACTTTTCAGTATTTTTTGCATATGATTATACCAATCTTCCGTTCTTCGGACAAGATTATGTTTCACACAAAATATTTATTTTTTCATATCTTGTGAATTTCTGTGTAATCAATTTAAATGGCACTCACAGTTATACAACTAGAGAGATATAACTTGCTTAAAATAAAAAAAATAGAAAATCGTGGTTTTAGAATATTCTGAATCAGCTCGTCGACGAGAACAACATCCAAAAATCAGCTGATTCTGCCGAAAACCACGATTTTCTAATCCAGGCTTCAGAGCCCCCTAGCGGGAAAATGCGTCGTTAACTTTTTTTGCAACCAGTAAATTTTTTGCTCAGCTCGACCAGGAGAACAACATATCCAAAAAGACCTGGCTCCCGAAAACCACTTGGCCATATAAACATTATCATCTACTTTGTAAATACGATGTAATCCTTTAAACCAATATAATCTATATAGCTCCTTTCGGCTAGAGATAAAATGTAAACGAAAAAACGAGTGTACCAAAATAAGGAAACAACTATAATTTTTACAGTAATAAGAAAAAATTAATAGTGAAAAATTATTTTTGTTCAACTAATGTTACAGGGAAATAACGAGAGTTAATCATTTTCTACAACAGACAGCAAATTCGAAACAAGTTCATTGTGAGGAAAGGATTGCAAAACGTCACATTTCAAAGATATATATTTGCATTTTTTGTATGCTTTAATTTGGTTACTTGAAATGCATTTCAAGTTTGAGCTTCATTATATTAACTATTGACTATTGTTAAAAATGACCTCTATTTTGTTAGAATTAATTAATGGATTATAATACGTCTTAGTACCTACAAGGGCGAAAAGTGACTCACAAGTAGCTACTTTGCTACATTGAATATTCTAGGAGCGATAGAAAATAAACACGATGAAGTATATGAGATATAAAAGAAAGAAGAATTGATATTTTGTGCTTGAATGAGACAAAACTGAAAGATGACACTGACCTTACATAGCGTTATCGGATTTAGTTTAAATGTAGCTGTTGGAATAACTTAAAAATGGTGCAACCTATAAAATCTCGTACGTTACATAAAAAACAATTTTATATGTCTATGGTGTTGCGTTAAGTGGTATTGTAATGACCATTGTGGTACAGATTTATATTTGATATTACGAAATTATTTCGGTCTTAAAATCTGGGGTCTTAAATTCGTTATAGATTTTGTGTCAACGATATTATGAGAGGATTATATTTTTACCACGAGTACTTACTTTTTAGGTGTATAAAATAATGTAGCTATACAACTATACGCAATAGTCGTGTGATGTTATGATAAAACTTACCTTGTTTCATAAAATCATTCTCATATTTTATACCCTCACATAAACAATCAGTTACATATTATTTAAAGACATTTATGAAGAAACTTAAAATTTTTATATATATTTTATATATTTTTTTATTAATATTACAGAAAATACTTGTGGGATCGGTTGAAGCGTGAGTTTTAATTACTACTTCAAATGAATAAGGTTGTAAAAAAATTATACAGCTTATTAAATTATAATCAATTTATAAACAAAAGCTGCTAACAACATATCAGTCTTACACGTGAAGTGATAGGTAGAATGTTTAATAAGATTTTTACTGGATAATGAGCAACTTTGTCTAGTAACATGCAGATTTAAATTACTTATTATAATTGTAGGAACTTCATGAGTGCATCGTTTATAAGACCAGGGCTCACTTCACTGTCTGCCGTGTATCTGACTCCTCGTAATGCACCATCTTCATTTCTAACTACTCCATACTCGCCGACAATGAATCCATCTGGAGTTCTCTCTTCAACCCTATATTTTTTGTATTGCTTTCCTTCTACCACGTAACCTACTTTACAATTATCATCCTTACATTTTTCAGTAGAAGATTCTTCTATATTACTATTACGTATTTCAGAAGGAGTATCTGGAACCACTGTATGGTCCCCTTCTTTTATTTTATTTGCGTTAAATATATTGTTAGCCAAAGTATTCAAGGAAGTTGGGGTGGTATTCACAGTAGTAGTAATCGGGGCGAGTGGTTGCGAACTTTGCGATGGGCCCCAAGGAGCAGCAGTCAAAGATGTGCTTTGGATAGGGCTGTGCCAGGGCGTATATGTATTAGGTATTTTTTCATGCTCTAGATGAAGAGACGCAGGCTCACTGTAAAACTTTGCAGGTTCACTGTAAATTTTCGCCGGCTCGCTGTATATTTTAGCAGGTACGCTATATATTTTCGCTGGTTCACTATATATTTTTGCGGGTTCACTATAAATTTTTGCTGGTTCGCCATAAATTTTTGCTGGTTCACTATAAATTTTCGGAGGCTCGTAAAACATATGTTTGTTATCCTTAACTCTATTTGGGGTCGTATAAATATTACTAGGATTATTGTTTATATTATTGGGTTGCTCAGCCACATCGTGTACTATATTAAAACTGACAGTTGTTAAGCTTGGCATAGTTCCCCTCTCAATTGGTGGTTTTCGTGTGGGTGTTATTATCAAGTTTTTTGAAATAGGGGTGATAGGCACTGATCTGGCTAGTGGGATATTTTCAATGTTTTCGTCATTCTCCTGATCAGTATCATGTATTGTATGAAGTGATTTTAATGATGGTTCAGCTATAGTGTCCACTGTATCATTATTGCTGTCTTCATATGTTGTACTAACTGGAGAATAAAACCGTTTGTCTTGTGTGTGATGTGCCGAGGATAATGTTGATACTGATCTACCTAGTGGAACACTCTCAGAGTTTTCACTATTTTCATCGAGATCTATATTCTTATTGTTACTATAATTCAATTCATGTTTTTCATAATTATAAACCGATTTTATATTTTCAAACAAGTGTTCTGTATCACGACCTAGCTGATGTTCCTCATTAGTCTGTATTGCTTGTTTCTCGTCATATAGTGATTGGTTTTTTAGTTCTTTTTTCGCATTGAGTTGTTTGATAAATTCTATATTTGCTCCAATTAAATTTGGCGGAATATCTGTTACAATTTTTTCTATTTTTCTTTCATCAGTATGTTCTGTAGGATGAATCTTTTCAAATACTGGTAAACTTGTTGTCACTGTTGGTGTATTTCTATAGATACTAGTTTTCTGATTTGTTCGAGGTCTACCCCTATTGACAGCTACAGAGGACGTTATTCGCACTGAAATGATTTGTTCATCACTTTGTTCGTCCTTTGGTTTATTTTGAGCATCATAATTATATTGTAAAGAGGTGGCGACTGCATCATTTTGTGGAGCTGGCTTCGTTATTACAGAAGTATATTGTGTAATCTGAAACAAGGACAAATACCAATTATTAAATTCTCATAAAATTATTGATAAAGTTCTTAGCTAGCACGACTTATTAATATATTTTAACCATGACTTATAAATATTTTTTTTAATAAATTGGGTAATAAAATAATTTCCTAGTCACATCTCTCATTATTAATAGATGACTGGTTAATTTATCTTTCATGGAAATACAATAAAAACTAAATCTCGGAGCAGTTTCAATATTTCAATATTATGTAGTTATTCCTACACTCATGTTGATGATAAGTGAAAATGATTAAGCTATGGAATGAAATTCGATAGTGATCGGTGTCTATGAGCGACGGAGGCGCTGTGGTGCCGGCAGTGGACTTCTCTTGACTAGCCCGATCTACTTTGCTGATCTGTATTATTTCTTCAAGCATCTTAAAGAACCCACGGTTGCAAGATTGAGAAAGCGAAATAAGACTCTTAGCCAGCTACATTACTTGATTATTTGGTCGAGAATTGACTTATTTTAAGGTAATACCAAACGTAGTCATTGGTACTTTAATATAACGACAAACTTATAAGAGTTTCCTTCCTTCAAACCCATTGACGCGTGGTCTTTTATATGTCATTTGTTTTAATTGCGCGAGTGGTCGGCTAGGGTGATGCAGAGAATTTTGAGATGGTTGATTTGATTTTCAAAGGGTTTTATTATCGGAGTTATTATTTAGTATCGGGTTAAATATCGGAGTGGTTTAGTGAATATACCCAGGGAAATTGCTAAATACACGCCTGACAATTAACATTAAAATGATTAAGGTATTGGGCGTAACAGCATTCCAACTCGAAAAAAGTCAAATCATTAAAATATTAATAGAATGATAACGCAGTAAATATTGAGAGAAAGGATTAACATGTAACTTAATATACAACATATTCTTTGGAATTTTAATTTATGGTTTACAATGTTAAAGCACTTTATATTTAATATTTCAATAACAAATTGCAGTAATAAAAATTAAATAGGTAATAAATAGCACGATACGTACAAGCGTAGTGGTGACCAAATAAAGGCAAGTTGATGGGACGTAACGACACCAAAAGATCAAAAACAAAGACTATACTCAAACAGGACAAAAGCAACAGGCTTTCATAGGATAGTTATAAATAAGTGCTGACATTCGGTTTAATATCACAGCTGTGTTCATTTTATATTTTCTTCGCTTAATGCAAATTTAATAGCGAATGTATTTTTTAAGAATATGTTGATTTAACTCTTTTAAATTATTTTTTAATCGTCTATTTCTATCAGACAGAATTCAATTTATAATAGATATGTCACTGCTCCCTTTCATATCGAGGACGTCATAAAAGACAAGGAAGTTCACCGCAATAGCGTATTTTCACTTATGCGGTAATCTTCGTTATTTGCGTCATTCATTTTTAGTTGTAGGAACAACTGAATATGAAAGTTATTTTTATTGGCTCTATAAAAAAAAACATATGCCAACTAAATCGTATCACAAAATAAAATTTGTGGTTATAAGGTTATTCAATTTCTAATAAAAATAGATTAGAAATTGCGAACTTGTGAACGAAGTGCAAGTCGGACTTGCACTCGAGGGTTTCGCAAAAAGATTTCACTTTTTTTTTGTGTTGTTACTACGAATTTACGTTTTTTTCTTTACTTGTGTTATATAAGTCTACTTTATAATTAATTTAATAATTCTAGGTTCACAAGAGAACCCTGTAGATAATGATTTCCTTACGATTTTCAAAATACGCGGCATAAACGGAACATAAAAGCCATATCTTTTGATTGAATCGACTTAGAAGTTAGATTTTTTCTGCACTGCAAAGGCACTGCATTTTTCTGCACTTAAATACCTAAGTATTTGACATTAATTTTAATTTTATACCTCGCATCCTTGCTAAAAAGGGTTTTGACAGACGGAAAACAAAGTGATCCTATGAGGGTTCCGTTTTATGGTACGGATTATGGAACTCTTATTAAAACTTTCATCTTGATATCTTTGTAAGGTGCCTGGTCGAGGAAGAAGAAAAATAACCGAAAGTGTTTGTTACGTTTTAGCCTAAACCTTCAAAAAGAACAGATGTGATATGTGCAGATGTTAATTGTTAATTTAAGTCAGGCCTACACAATGTTCCGGATATATCCAACGCGGACATTTATGTTATTGTCGATGTAAAAAGTTAAAGTGCCAGTTTGACCTGCGAAATATGTGAAACTGGTTATCGCTTGGACTGAGTTATGATTACGACGTTTTATTGGTATCCTAATATATTTAGTCATGTGTTGCGATTTGCAATACAATTGTCACGTCTCATACGAATAAGCTGTTTATGATTACGTCTGGGTGATAATATAATCTAGAAAGTATGGGAAATAAGATATCACACATGCAGGTGTACCTATAGTCCAGTAACGTACTGTAAGAGGCATACGACACTAAACTCTCTCCTGTACCTTCTCGTTTAACATAGCAAGTGCAAATCGAGGAAATGTCATAAGAAATACAAAAAAATATGCCTGAATGAGCAATGAACAAGATATGATAAAGTGTTTATCTTGCGATATAACCGCCATCTTATAATTTATCCTTTGTATATTTTGACAGTTTAATATGATTAATCACTGTATATATATATCGAGGTAGGTCATGCTATGGGGTTGGTTGATCTATAATAAATAACTAATCTATAATAAGTAGGCGTTTTGAGGACTAATGACTTCAAAAATAAGACATAAAGTCACAGAGAGTAATAAAGATATTTGAGCATTGTAAAAGACTTTTAGTTGATAATGGGATACATTGTAAAAGAAAAACCGGTATATTTACATAACAATAACTTATCTATACTAATATTATACAGAGGAAAGATTTGTTTGTTTGTTTGTTTGTTTGTAATGAATAGGCTCCGAAACTACTGGACCGATTTCAAGAATTCTTTCACCTTTTGAAAGCTACATTAACCCCGAGTAACATAGGCTTATACTTTTTATCCCGGAAAAATCGACAGATCCCACGGGATGCGCAATAAAGGCTTCGTCCAAAAACTACTGCACAGATTTTCATGCGGTTTTCATCAATAGATGGAGTGATTCTTGAGCAAGGTTTTGCGGTATTTTTTATCGCAGAAAAACATATAGTCCCACGGGAAACGCGATAAATACATACCGCCTTCCACGCATATGTAGCCGTGGGCAAAAGCTATGACCCTTAACCCTCTATAGACCCAATCCCGAAACCCACGCAGGCGAAGCCGCGGGCAGAAAGCTAGTTATATATATTTACAATATATCCATACTAATATTATAAATGCGAAAGTAACTATGTCTGTCTGTCTGTTCCACTTTCACGCCAAAACTACTGAACCGATTTAAATGAAATTTGGTACACAGATAGTCTAGAGCCTGAGAAAGGACATAGGCTACTTTTTCATGCAAAAAAAGGTTGTAAAGGGTTGTAAAAGGTTGAAAGGAGGGATAATAGGTTGTATGGAAATATTGTTAAAACTACTGAACCGATTTAAATGAAATTTGGTACACAGATAGTCTAGAGCCCGAGAAAGGACACAAGCTACTTTTTTATACAAAATAGGTTGTAAAGGGTTGTAAAAGGTTGAAAGGAGGGGTAATAGGTTGTATAGAAATATTGTTAAAACTACTGAACCGATTTTAATGAAACTAGGTACACAGATAGTCTAAAGCCCGAGAAAGGACATAAGCTACTTTTTTATACAAAATAGGTTGTAAAGGGTTGTAAAAGGTTGAAAGAAGGGATGCTAGGTTGTATGGAAAAATTGTTAAAACTACTGAACCGATTTAAATGAAATTTGGTACACAGATAGTCTAGAGGCTGAGACAGGACAGAGGCTACCTTTTAAGGCAGAAAAGGGCTGTAAAGGGTTGAAAGGAGGGGGTGAAAGGTTGTATGGCAGTATTGTAAAAACCACTGAACCGATTTAAATAAAATTTTATACACAGATAGTATACCCCGTATATACAATCGTAAAACCCGAGGACCCAAGGAAGGAAATAAGATAATTTTACCGACGGAAAACATATCCTTCCTGTGGGAAATTCGAATATAACGCGGGCGAAGCCGCGGGCGGAAAGCTAGTATAAATATATATGCACATATTGTGTGCTTACAAGCGTTCTTCATTCGAGTATTCTGCCTTCACGAGTTGTCGACATTAGAAAATTTATTCAGTTAATTAAATTATTAATTAAATGTTAATTGAATGCGAGTATAATGGGATCCATGCTACAAGCTGATTTCCTAGACGGGGTTTAGTCGCGCCTTATATATTATTATAAATCTTATATGCATATAAAATTCTCGTGTCACAATGTTCGTTCCCGTACTCCTCCGAAATGGCTTGACCGACTCTCATGAAATTTTGTATTCTCATTTTGAGTAGGTCTGAGAATCGGCCAACATCTATTTTTCATACCCCTCAGTGACAAGGATTGTCCACCCTTAACATTTTTTCTAGAAATTATTTAAATATTATTTATATGGCACACAACGTTCGCCGGGTCAGCTAGTATGAATATATATTACAATATTTATTTATATTTAATAATACATTATTTTAGTGGTTGCTTTACAAACGCTAAACACAACGCACATTATGAAGTTACATTACAATATAATAGATGAAAAGAAATTGAGAAGTGTACTAATCTGGCTCGGATGAAATAAACGTACTATCATTTTTAAATAAATGTCTTTATGCTAAGTGTTAGTGGCAAAATCTTGTGGTCTTGATACTTATGACGCTGACTAATACATTAAGAAGACAACAAGAGTTTGGTATCTATAAGGTTATTTAATAAAGCTTAGACTACTTATTTCTTAAAACACACAACTCTTTACGGGATAGATAGACAATAAGTTGACTCTAGATACACAAAACTTACATTAAAAGAACAATGAACGAGCGAAACAATATTATAAAAACACTCTATCCATACGATATGCATGTAAAATACAATTGGGCAAGTAAAGGCATCAAATTACCACTGCCCCCTCTCGAGTTTTCGAGTGTTTCTGAGAATTATTGAAATATTTTATAGTAATATTAGGGGAACGATTTTAGTTCGATTACTTATATACGTTTTAAACTTTATGAACCTAATGTTTTAAAACGTATTGTTTTTTTTTGGAAATTTGGCTTTAATATAACGAATCATAATTATTATTATAATTTAAAAAAATCAACAACTTTTGTGACATTTATCTAAAACAGGGTTTCTCAAACTTTTGGCACCACGTACCCCTGTTAAAATTTCCAGGTGACAGCGTACCCCTAACTCATTAATTGCTCCCCCCCCCCCCCCAAAAAAAAGGAAATAATAAAATAGAATTAATACTATTGAAGAAAATAAGGTTTTTATTTGAAATAAAAGGTAAGAAACATAGTGCCAAAAGAAATGTCTTTTTAATACTAATGTGATGGATGTGCTTGTTTCTTGTTGCAAAGGGATTCAATTTTAGGTGTTATTTTGGTCAATTTTAACCTTAATTCTGACTCGGCATCAAGTCGATTTCTGTATTTAGTCTTTATCATGACCAGGTGTGAAAATCCACTCTCACATAAGTATGTTGTAGCAAAGGGTAAAAGGAAATTCATCGCTTTGCGTGAGAGTTCGGGATACTCTGACTGTCTAGCTGCCCAAAAATCTATCAAAGACATCGTTTTGAAATCAGCTTGAAGAGTTTCATCCGCGGACATTTCTATTAATGACTCCTGTTGCTTGATAGTCAAACTAGATATTATGCTCTCGTTCGTGACCGCAAACGGGTTACGAATCCAGCCATCTTGAGCATTATCAATATCCGGAAAATACCTTTTCAGTTCGTCGGAGAGCTGAGAGAGATGCAGAACGATTTCATGCGTGTCGGTCGTGCGCGACTTCCAGTTATCAAGCCGCCATTACGTAAATGTTGTTGCGTACCCCTTGCCCTCGAATGGCGTACCCCTAGGGGTACGCGTACCCCTCTTTGAGAAACCCTGATCTAAAATATACCTTGATTTTAAAAAAAACTCAAATCAATTCATTCGGAGGATTTATAAAATCAATAAAAAAATGTATTCTTCAAATGGCATTTTTAGAATCACTTTTGCTACGCTATATGTTCACAAGTCTACCGTAGGAGAATTTGTATAGGAAAGAACCAGCAAGAAAACCTGTTAAGGCTATTTTTTTCTCCCTGTATTTGTACAGTTTTTTTCAATTAGAAGCTGGCCTCAGATAAATAGTCTGAGTATAGTCATTCTCTAGTATAGTCAAGTTATGTTCATTTTTTTCTTAAGACATGGTGCATACTTTTAGATATTTAAATTCGCTTTAATTTGTATTTTACTGATTTTAGTGCTTTAATTCACATTGAAATGATTATCTAATGCCGAACAAATGATGCAAGGTCATTAGAAACACTATGCACCTTATATTTTTATCAACTAATCTACAACAGTTACATTGTTAATATAACATTGAAATCCGACGGAGTGTGTAAAGGCGAGCGAATTATTGTTCGATAATTGAGCTCACCTGGCGCGGCGCGGCGTGGCGTTGTCGTGGCGGTTCTTTTCGTAATCGTTCGAGTCGAGATATTATTTTAGTATAACAAATAAATAAATAAATAAATAAATATTTGTTACACTTACACCAATTAGCCTAGCCCAATCTAAGCTCTGTAAGGCTTGTGTTATGGGATCTAGGATAACGGATAGACATACATGTATTATACATATATAAATATTTTTTATTGAAATATATATCAACAACCATGACTAAGGTACAAATGCTGGCATTCATCACACAAACATCTGCCCCCACCGGGATTCGAACCCGGGACCTCAGAGATGGCGACACCTTGAAACCGGTGTACTATCCACTCGACTATGGAGGTCGTCACACATAACACAGTGGTTTATTCCTAAACCTGAAGACCTATTTTTGAATTACGAATGCGACTTAGAAATCACCGATGTGACTAATAATCACCGATTTTCAATAATTCTTATTTTTGAATATCACTGATGTGACTACCTTAGTCACAGGTGTGATTTTATTACGAGTGCCCTCACCCACTCGTGTGTTTTGTTTGATTTTTCAGTCTATACATATATGAATGTAGCACACATATATATCTGCGTGGAACCGAACTCTTACATTTATGTGTGTACTTATCTATGTTGGCAGCTCTGCGATCGACTTTCAAAAATTAGATTTTTAGGAATCCGTGACCTCAAAGTCACCGCTGACTGGTTAGTCAGCGGTGATTTCAAAATCGCATTCGTAATTCAAAAATAGGTCTCCTGGCTTTTATTTAAATTAACATTGTAGTATTACATGGACAGAAATATAAATAATAAATAGACATATTATTTACTCTAGGTCGATATGGATTTATAGAAAGATTTTTAATACCGTAACATCAGGGTACTTCAGCCCTAGGGGTCAACTTTAGCCCAAAACAGAAAAAAGTTTAAACTTCCCGCAACGCTGCATGTCAGGGGCTAGCGATGTAGTTCGCGTTATTCATCGATAGATGGGGGTATGAGGCGGGTCGATAAAGCAGTTTAACATTAATAAAGCTGATTGGTCAGTTTATCTTGTCGCCGACAAGTTGCTACAGGTTAACTACGCAAATTATAATGTGCAAACTTTATCACGAAACAAATAAAGCAGGTAAGTTAAAGTATTTAATTATTATTAATTGTAACAGATATGTATCTGGGATCCGAATAAGATATACATTAAAGAGAATAAGACATTTTTTTGGGAACTATATTATTATTAAAATCACAGTATACTTTGACTATCGTTTTCAGGTATCTTTGACCCATGGGCCAAAGTAACCCAATGATATTTTTAACGGTTTCTAAAATCTATTTATCAGCTACATAGTAATAATATTATTTTTCAGACGGTTTAAGATGCCTACAATTTATAAAAGGAAACCCGGAAGTCGTCGGTACATTGATTACACAAACGAACAGTTGCAACAATGTCTTAGTGATGTGAGGTCTAAAACTTTGACTCAACGGGATGCTTCGATAAAATATAACATTCCTCGCAGCACTATTAAAAAATAAAAAATAAAATAAAGAATAGACATTTAAACAAACCTGGCCACCCGACAGTATTTACTACAGAAGAAGAACAAGCATTTGTTGCGCATATTACAGCATTATCTGAATATGGGTTTCCAATAACGGAATTCGACCTCAAAATTATTGTTAAAAATTATTTATCTTCACGTGGTAGACAAATCAATCAGTTTAAAAATAATATACCCGGAACTGAATGGGTTAGAGGATTTTTTAATAGAAATAAAACACTTTCTAAACGTTTAGCAAATAATATAAAAAAAGCCCGAGCTGCAATATCAGAACAAATTATTATAGATTTTATTGAAAATTTGAAAGGAGAATTGAAGGGTATTCCACCAGAGAATATCTACAACTATGATGAAAGCAATCTTACCGACGATCCCCGAAAAAAGCGAGTTATTTGTAGACGTGGTACGAAGTATCCAGAAATTATAATAAATGCCACAAAAGTAAGTTTTTCAGTCATGTTTTGTGGGAATGCTGCAGGAGAAACAATTCCACCTTATGTAATTTATAAAGCAGATCATCTGTGGTCTACTTGGACGGAAAATGGTCCGAAGGGAACTGCTTATAATTGATCAAAAAGTGGCTGGATGGATAGCATTACTTTTGAAGATTGGTTTATGTCTCATTTACTGCCAATTTTGAAGAGAAAAGAAGGGCGCAAAGTTATCATTGGTGACAATTTGTCCTCTCACATTAACAAAAATGTGTTAGAGGCGTGCTGCGCCAATAATATAAGCTTTATCTGTTTACCTGCAAATGCTACCCATATTCTTCAGCCCCTAGACGTAGCATACTTCAGGCCATTGAAGATAAAATGGCGGCAAGCTTTACTACACTGGAAAAACAGCCAACAGGGAAGAAAGCTTCCAACCTTGCCAAAAGAACAGTTTCCTACAATACTAAAAGCGGCATTAGGTGATACGAATGACACCCAAATAAATCTATCAAACGGTTTTAGAAAAACGGGTATATATCCTCAAAACGTAAAAGAACCTTTGAGCCGACTACCAAACCAAGATAGAATTATAGATTTAAATTCATCGCATTCATGCAAAATCTAACGCAAATACGAAGTAATGATACCCAAACTCAAAAAAATCAAGTTAAAAAGAAGAAGCTAGACGTTCCTGCTGGCCGTTCCATTCATGCTGAAGATATTTTAGATAGAGAAGAAGCTGGCCCTTCGGGTAACAGTCATTCAAGTTCCAAAAAAAAAGGAAAGAAAATCAGACAAAATATAGTTCGTAAAAGTTCCTCCACAGACAGCAGTGACACATATATAAGTCTCGCTTCATCTACTGAAGATCTCATAACAGCGCAAGATCAATCTGATAATTCAGAAGACTTTTTACCTTTGGCGTGTCTTAGTAATCACGATCTAATGAAGAGCTGTAATAACATTACGGCACATAATAAACCACAAGCTCGTGATTCAAAAACGGGTCCTCTGGATTGTGATGCCATGAAGGAAGACAAAGGTAAAGAAAACCTGCCTCTGGAAAAGAAAATAAAGACCTGCACTGATGGAGACAACGTGGTAGATCACATATCTTTGCTGGAGCATGTGCAAGCAATTTCTCAGAGCCATAATGTTGGAGAAGAAGCTGTTATCGAGGGAGAACATTTGTATGGAAATAAGAACTATTGTGTCGGTGACCATGTTCTGGTTAGTTGGGAATCAAAAATTTACCCGGGAAAAATAATATCTATGTCCGAAGAAGCAGTGCTAGTAAGTTGTATGAAGAAAGGAAAATTTTGGAAATGGCCTGTGATAAAAGATGTTCAGTTATACTGTTGGGAAGATGTGATAAAGAAGATTAATGTTCCAAAAATTGTGAAAAACGGTTTATTTACTGTTCCTGAAATTGATAATGTTTAGTTAAGTCCTTGTTAAGTATTTATTAATAGTACCTACGAATAAGTCTGATAGATAATGATTCTCATATTTGAAGACTGATTAGTTACACTTGACTGTTACAAAATGTTGACCTTGTTGCATAATTTGATACAAACTTACCTATTTTTATTATGTTTAATATAGTTACAAATGTTAACTAATTTTAATGATTATATAAATAAGTTAAAAGACAATGTTTATTTTTGTTTCAGTGAAATACTATAAAAAAAAAACTATGTTTGACAGATTTAATATTTTGTGTTGATTGTTTTGAACTTTTTATTTCAATAAAAACAAAATTAATCAAGATCATATGTATTTCTTTGATATATGCAAACAAACTAATTAGGTTTCTTTGTGCTTTTATTGCAAACAGTAGTGTTTAACTAAATAAAAATTCTAGGGCCAAAGACACACGCTTCAAAGTTTGTTTGGCCCAAATTTCAATAAAATAAAAAATATAATAATGGGTTGTTTATTTTATATTTTTGCATCTGTATGATTTGAATATATCAACAACTAAACATATATGACTATAAAAGAGTCTTAATGGCATTAGAATTGAAGTATTCATACGAGAAGTAAAAACTATCATAATTTTGGGACAATGTACCCCGATGTTACGGTACGTGATGAGATTTTCCTGTTGAATTTGCGCGTTTCTAAGCTCGACGGAGATGCTTTATCGTTCGAGACCGAGAGCTGAGACTGAGACTTATAAAAAACAAAAACGATGTGAAGTATTTAAGCTAATATCGCTTAGTAAAAATTTTCTATAAATGATTTAAAAACTCAAGTTAAATAATACACTGGTCTCATTTCTATATACCCCCCGTTTCATGTCTTACATTTCTTAATACCCACCACATAATTAACACGGACTGTATAGAAAGCACGAATGACTATATTTCTGCAGAATTTTAAAGTAGTGTAAGTATTTTGAAAGGAGTTGAATTGTATCATGGTATGGTTAAAATTTAATGAAATATTGGAGTTATAAATGTAAGAATACATTCTTTAAATCTTAAAAATATACAATATGAAAGGAAGAGTCCTGTTGAATTTGACAGTTCGTGTAAAATACAAATGTGATTAGCGGCGCCTTTTTAAACACTTAACGGCCACTTTAGTACTGAGTTTAAAATTATATTACTGTCACGGTCGGGTATCTCGATAATCTCAGGCTGAAAATTAGCACATAATTATCGGTTGTACTGTACTTGTAACTGAGAATGCCGAGATTGCGGCAGAAATTATTTCGTACTAGGCTAGCGTCGTGAAGACGAAAGCTTCTTTTAAAATTATTTTACCTACTCTACCCAGCTAATGGATAAGCCTCCATTCCTTGGGAGCTATCTTGCATCGTAAAAATATCATTGTACTCGCAATGAAACAAGAAAACTATTTGATGTCGGACATTCAGTCTGGATATCAGATCTTGGACGTTAGCAGTTTAATTGATATGAAAAATACATGTACAATAAGCGTCTGTAGTAAAATTTGCTCTATATATATATACATATATATATATATATATATTTACTTATATAACTAAATATATCAACTTGTTTAGTGAAATAAAAACCAAACCAAACAAAACCTATCAAACTAATTAAAATAGAATCTAAGCAAAAAATTATCGCAACGAAAAGTGAGCAATACATCAAATTTTACATTTGCACTAGAATAACCGTCGCTATCACAAGCTGCATAAGAGTTGTGTCAAGGTTAACATGTAAAGTCTGACGTGTTGCTGGGTGTACATATGTTTAATACCTACATATACAAGCTTATAGTTTAGTTGATATTGTGTTGCCGCTGGGTGGCCGTGTACCTAGTGTACAGCAGATTTGAAAATATCGCGACCTTACCTATGACGGTATACAATGTACTAGACATGATTTCTTGTGGGCGCTACTGCGGAAGTGTACATTCCGGCGTAAGAAATCAAAACTAATATCCTTCAGAGAGATCCAAATAACTGTGTAGAATTATATCTAGTTAGTTTAGCTGGGCTCTTCCGTACTTAGCCTCATGATTGGGCCATTGTGTGTAATATAAATAACTTTCCGTACGTCTATTATCTACCCATATTAAAGTAGGAAACATACAATCCCATGACACCTTATAATTCTTCCACGGGTTAAAACGGTCAAAATGCAATCGTATATATTTTTTTAGCTGTTAAAAACAAGCAGATTCCTCACATGAAGTAGTTCATATCACCAACTTACGACATAAGATGTAAAGTCACGGTTCAGTAATTTTACAGTCGAAATACAACATGAAAACTGCGGAAGACGGTAATACCTACGCAGACGACCTTATATAGAATGTCCTCTTGTAAGGACTACATTATTTATATAGTAATTGGAAATCTTGTGAAAGTTAATGCTAGAAATATAATCAACTTTCGATATATATATATACCTATATATATACATAAATATGTACCTAAATGCTTTTGGATACTCCTGGCGGCTTTAAATTAAATAGCTCAACAAAAACATTTCTTATCAAATAATACATGTCATACATACCTACTAATGGACCATTTTGGGTAGCGCTATGGCCTACTCAGGTGTCAGTCGCTTGTTAGTAGTATTTACACCGAAATTTAAAAAAAAAACTTAGTCTCAGAGTTCACTCATATTTTGTCTTGTTGAAAATTATAGCAAATAAGTAATCGTCATTTTTTTCGACATCTTTTCCGGAATTTATAACCTGATGCAAGCGTCGCTTCATACAAAGTTCACATTTGACAAAATGTGTTTTTAATATATGTTTACAGTTTATGTATATTAAATATTGATTTCAATATTAATATATTTTCAATTTTCTTTGAAACTTTTTAACTGCAATCAGCTTTTGACCAGTTGAGAAAAGACATGGTCAGCTCGTTTACTTTCATTCATCTTGCACCTTGCCCCTGAGCAAACTGGCACTACGAGCTTAATGCGGTACTTGACAGTGAATAATGTGAAGGTCAGCCAAGGTTTTTATCAAACTCATTGTAAGTGCTGCTTATGTAACTGATAACAAACTGATAGATCATTAATTTGTCTAATAAGGTCACCATTATCTGCAAGTAAGTACCACTTTTTATACTTGTTATATTTATAATAAACATTAATTTTGATTGTGTCTAATAAATTATTAGAAATAATAGGATGCGATCCTGTCATCTGTCTGTGAGGGTATACAAACTCAAATAAAGCAAACACACAAGACTTAAATTACACGTTTTAAAACCGAGAAAGGTATGCTAACTTCTACAGCATTAAAACATCCGTAGCCATTCAAATACGTCTACTATTTCAATGGCCGATGGTGAAGAATTCTAATTCCAAAAATGTTTGTATGACATTTTCTGACAAGTAAGATATATAACATAATGATTCATTAAGATTTGCGAAACATGGAAATATACTCTAATTGTTCTGCTTTCAATAAAAAATGGCGCGTTTCCGAATAGTTAGATATTGGTAAATACTTAGTTTATTACAATGTAATTACAGTGTATAGTGCTGGTCATACGCAATCTTTTAGGAGTCTGCGTGATGATATGGATGGTGAACAGGATAGGCCGAATCGAAATAAAGTATAATTATATTAATACATGTGTCACGCGTCCCATTTATATCGTAATAAGATAAATGTAGATAGTATAAGTAGATTAACTGAAATTTATTGTTTTATATCTCTTTGAGGGGAATTCCCTTAATGAAATGGGAATAAGAAAACATTTTGGAAAATTGTAGATCTTACCAGTGGCGTATATAGGGGGGGGCCCGAGGGGCCCGGCCCCCCACGAAATTTTTACATACCTTAACCCGCAATACACATAAACTATTTTTAATATAATAATAATAATAAAATAAACATTCAAAAAACTAAAAAAAAAAAAAAAAGGAAAATCTTTTTCGAATTTGTTTTTTAACCATTAATGAAAAATCCTGTGCCAGAAATTAACGTTGAAACAAAAAATCAATATTAAATTACATTTGCTTGAAAGAGTTTTGCGTCATTGATAATTTGCTGCAACGGACAAGTTAGGCAGAGTTGAAAAATATTTGCTTGAAAAAGTATTGCGCCAAAGTACATTTGCTGCAGCGTAAATCATCTTTGGAAAGTGAAAAAGAAGAAGAATTTCGTTGAATCCTCCCGACTTCTAACTTGTTATTTAAATTTTTTCGAATTAATGTGCGTGTGATATTTGTGAGTGAGGTTTTTTTTTTTTATTTAATGTTGTGCTTCTTGATTATTTTATTACTTTTCATTTGTTAGCATTTTCGTAACAAAAATGAAAAGACGCAATCAACAAAGCGACATCTCTTCTTTTTTTAAGAAGGCAGCAATATCTGAGCCTGAGCCTGGTACCAGTCATTCTGCCAGCAGTTCTGATTTTATAGCAGAATCGCCATCAACTGCTAGTGGTAAAGCAATTGATCTTGAACATGACAGTGACAGTGACAGTAATAAATGTGACATTTATAATTATGTCCACAACTTAGACCCCCAGTTGGACAATGTGTCCAAATTAAATATGTTGGAACATATTTGGAAACCTCCAAATAATTTTAACTTTCCACTTCATGAGCATGGGGGCCACAAACGAAGGTTTCAAGCATCATGGATGAGCACATATGAATGGCTAAGTTATTCGAAGTCATTAGAGGGTGGGTTTTGTAAGTATTGTGTGTTGTTTAAAAGAACTGACTCCAAAATTGGCAAAGGCAACCACCAAATCCCTGGCAGGTTAATAAATAGCCCTTAGAATCAAGAAATTACAAAGATGCAAAAAATTTTTATTTATTTAATTTTTATAAGTCTAAATAATGTGATTTCTCTTGTCTGATTTATATTGTTTCAATAAAATAAAATGTTAATGATAATCATTATTACATTATTTATATTTTTGTTTCTATTACCCCTATTCGAAGTTTCTTTTAGCATTTAGTCCTAAAAGTTACCATGTCTGTGCAAAAAAAAGAAAAGTTAATCATAAAATCAGTCAATTATATTGTCTACAGCATAAAAAACCATATTTTGCTATTTATTATTATTTGTTATCAATTAGTATTATTAATTATTAGGTTTGTACAGCACATTTCATTTCAGAGCATTGTAACAGTGAGTCTCGGACTGTTACAGTCAGAAAGACACTAACAGCAAGCAATATATTCCTGCTCCTCAGCTGAAATGTGCAAACCTAAATGACCTACTAACTGAGAGGTAGAGTCAGAGTCAAGAGCTACATGACATACTACACTTCTTCCTGCTATAAAATATTTATCCAAATAAATAAACTTAATTTATTTTCAAATATTATTTTTATTTTACGCATAACATGATATATATATAATATTATATAATATATATATATAATATATATATATATATATATAAACACTTTATTTTCTGTTGTAGACTTTTAAAGAAGGTACGTCTGGAGTTCATTTATATATATATATATATATATATATATATATATAATATATATGTATATACATACATGCATGTAGATATTCGCTGGGCCCCCACGAAACTCGAGTCTATATACGCTACTGGATCTTACTAATGTAACATATTATATAGATATTCTGCGACAGTGAACAAGTGCGCTAAGATTGTTTATTTTGCCTACTTTCAATGATTACAGCGTGATTTTATCATCATGTCGTCGTGAACGTAGTTTGTCATTGATGTGGTTCGACAAGGCAAAAATGGTGTTTGTTTTTGCTTTTGATATAAAACATGTCTGCTGGTTCATCATTCCACATCATATTCCTCCCCTACTGTTGGGCATATTATTCTCCCAAGGATCTTCATTTCGACTTGAGCTGTTGGTATTCAGCGTCTTTCTGCGATCTTGGCTAAATCGTTAGTTTACCTTGAGAGAGGCCTACCAAAACGCTGCGGTTTCGGTTTCTGGCATGTATGTATCTGCCACTCGAGAACATTTTCGTCCCTACGGCAGTTAGTACTGCGAGTAATGTGCCTTGCTCACTCCTACTTAAAGTTCGCAATTCTTCAGGCTATATCGATGATCCTGTTTCTTCTTCGGATTTCATAATTCTTGATATTATCACGCAAGGAATCTCCGAACCCTCTAATAAAACATTTTTTAAAATTATTAAACTGAAGTCCAATATTTAGATTCTTAATTATATTGTATAAAATTAATATTTTACTTCTCACAATTCTGTAATTACTCACATCGACACATTAGTCATTGGTTTTTACATGATTTATGGAATATATAACGGATACAGTAATTACACGATCTTCATAATAATAGGTTTTAACAAGAATCCTGCGAGTTAAATATTAAACACATTTTTCCGGTGATAATTTAGAAAATCATAAAATTTAATTATAACGAGCATAATGATTAAGGCGTGGGCATTTTTTCATACTCAGTACCACACCACGAAACAATTCGCCGGATGTAACCTGATACATATTCACGAACCTTCTTAGTACAAACGTAATCGTTTTCTTTATTATCATGCCTTAAACTTATAATTGACATGCACTATTTACTTACTAGGCACGAGTATATGAACACTACAAATTCTTATATAAGAAACAAATATGTTTTATAACAATTCATTCATTTATATCTAATAACTCTTGTTGTCGAGGAATTGCCAATTCGCTCTAAACTGTTCTTTAAATTATTTATACGACACAACGGCGGACTTTAACATATTAGAAAATATTTTCTAAGCGGGCCATATGCGATAAACCTGCGATACTAAAATTCTGGAGAATTATTGGACTTTGCATCGTTTATAAGATTTAGTTAGATTGAATATTAATTATTAATCTCTATAAAACTTTAACTATATCAACAACTATATTAGAGCAGACGCAAAGCTTTTAAGTTAAAGTCAGTATTTCTAATATTTTGAGCTGAGATGCTAACTAAGACTCGTTTCGTGCAGTGGCGGATTATGATTACATGTGTCTTTGCCTTTTTTCATATGGAAATCGATAGAGTAGGGAATTTATAGTAATTATGTATATGCGAAGTACCAGTGCAGATATAAAAGGGCCTGGCTCTACTACATTAGGAGCTACATTAGATAATAGCATGAACAGATCTGATTATGTGTATGATGACTTAAAAGATACATTTTAAAAAATAAAGAAAATCGTTATACTTTCATGCAAATAAAAATTGAAGGTTTTCCCAATAGTCAGAGTCAAATAATTTTATTAGGCACGTATCACAAATAATGAAAATTCTAACCTTCTGTTCGGAAATTGGAAGATCTTTCTTGATAAGACCATAAAAGAAACTCGGAATATCCTCGTAACTTTTATTTTTATTTATAATCTTTAGTTATATGATTTTAAAATTGAAATGTTTGCTAGAATGATTGGAATTCCCATGGAATTGGTCATCTAAATCAGACATAAAAATTGCAATTAAACTGGCTGAGAAAAGTTAAGTTTATTATTCTATAGCATTTTGCAAGTGCTGCTTACCACTTGATATGGTATATAATTGTACATGTTTATTACATTTCGAGATATATATAAAAATGCACATGGGATTTATCGTTCAATCAGTTCATTTTTCGGCACACTTAAGGTTGTATAATGTGTCGATAATTAAAGATATATCGAACAGTGTGAAGCTTAATTTAATTTTTATTATCCTTCGTAGCGTCTTCCGCCGTGGTACAGCAATATCTTAAAGTATAATATATATTATTTGCCATCTTTGTAGAGCTACAGCACAATTGCTGTGTTTAAATGTTCTATGAATCCAGTCCATTAGCGCTAGAGTTATTTTTCTGGACGACCTCCAATTTCTTAGCGTGGAGTTATGCAGTGAAACAAAAACAAGCAAACACAACTTCCGATCATGAACCGTTTGAGTGATCATCAACAAATCAAGAACAATTTGAAATAGACTTTAACATACTTTGCAACATTTTTAATGAAGTTGAGTAGACATGGGTCTATTATAAAAAAAAATAAGAAAATACTTAAGTATATAGTTTAGATTTTTGGTTAAGTATTCATAACTTCTTCATCTTTATTTTGCTCGAAATACCTCTGCTTATTTATTTATATAATTTTTATTGCAGTATGCAAAGGGTATGCAGCAAAATATTTTCAACCAGTCAACAAATGGGGCCTGTCCCTACCGGGACTAGAACTCTGGACCACAAACCTTGAAACCGGTGTACTACTCGGCTAAGGAGGTCTTCAGAGAGTTATGAAACTTTGATCAACCACTTTGTTTAATGGAAAAATGGAAAAAAGGTGATTCACGCCTAGAAACTGGCAACGGATGGCTGGTATTGAAAATATATGCCAGTCTCCACTCATATATCATAGAAGCTGATCTCTTTCTTACAAAAATCCTCTTTCTTAAATCACATTCATTACGGATATTATTCTGTTAAATATATTCTCCATTGCAATAATTACGATGTTAGTGCGGTTAAATCGACAGATAACATCGACAGCCCGCTGGCGTTGAATCTACATATAAATTCTTTCTGTTACCTGTATCATTTTAAATGGTACTCGTAAATCTTTTTCGAAATCGAATTCCGCATCGGCAAACAAAACATTCAGCGTGGAATGTTTTGTTGGTTAAGTTTAACACGCACTATCTGGACATATTTGTCTTGATTACTCTTTACAGCCTTTTATATTGAACTGCATTGGTTTATTGTAGTGCATGGGGAGAGGTGACAAAACCAGTTCTGGTTATACAGAACGTGCGGTATTTTAAACTCGAATGCAAATACATTGACGGTTCATAAAGAACTTGGAACATGATGAATGCAAAACACCTATATTATTTTTAGATGGGTCTTCAACGTTAGTGTGATTGATTAGTAACTTAGTTCATACCACTGAGTGTTTGTACCTAGGAGGTTTTATTTAGATAAACCTTGAAAAATTGAAATTATACCAGTTATTATATCATATTATTTAAAATATCATAAGAATTCCGTAAATTGGTTTTAGTGGTCACTCAAATCGATTTTAATGTGATATGTTATTAGTGAAAAATTTTAGATATAAGTCTCAAAATTTCAATGAAAAAAAAGACAATAAGAGATATGTTCGACTAGTACAAGATTTGATTTTGCGTTTTTAAGATGTCGTAATAATAACTCAACCATTTCTAATATTTTTAAGTTAGACTTAACAAAAACAATAAAATAAATCACAGCATTTAAGAAATAATTTTGACGTTAACAAGGTGGTACTTGTTAACATTGTTGGTAGGTAAGGAGGTCCTTACTAACCTAGGTACTTACCTAATAGGTTGAAAAAACACGTGATTGTTATCAGTGCCTAGAAATCAAAATGATTCAAAGAAATCACGTAAAATAAAAGATAAATTATTTACGTAAATATTAGTGTTAAAATAATAATTTTTTAAATAAATAAATGGTAATTGGTAAGTTTTTGAAATTTTAAATATATTAAGTATTATTTCTCGCGATCAATGTTAACTTTATTTATACGCCAGAAGGATTTCTGCATTCCTCCTCGTATTTGATTAGTCGATCTAATTTAACCGCTGATTAACATGTACGCGTGAATATTTATTATCTACCTACCTACTACAGATTATGATGCACTTATTAGAGTAGCTATTGAAATAATGGGTTAACTATTACATATATGTATATACATATCGGCAAAAAATCACAAAAGATTGAAATATTTAATTGGAATTCCTGTTAAGATACTTAGGTTCGAGAACAAAGTTCATGGTACAAAGTGTATTTTCTTTTCACTAAAATAAAAAAAAATCTTAGTTCATATTATCAACAAACCAACGTCAAATTGTTATTTTCTCTCAGAAGAGAAGATGAGAACACAAGGTTCAGGTTACGTTAAGACTCACAAGGAATCGAGTTCAGGTTACCCCACAGCGAAGTGCTGTGGAGATTATGTTGGACTTCATGTCAGCCAGAGCGGCCCGAAAGATATAACCTACCAACTAAACGCGGCCGTAAGCCTTGCTCCTAGGGATCTTATTGTTGAGAATGAGAACGACCATCCACAATGTTTTGTAATGAACATCTTTCGATCCTATATGAAAATAAAGTGGATATTTGAATTTTTATTTGTATTAGGATGTATATATAAGAGTAGGTAATGTAGATCCTGCAGAATCATAAAGCATTAATGTCGATGAGGACATGTCGGTGAGGATCAAATCAAATAATATAATAACAAGGAGTTGATTGTATTAAATAAAACATAAGTAAGAATAAATATAACGTCAATGTAAATAAGTATGCTGTATTGTATATTGTCACATGTCACTTAAAATAATTATGAAGTATAGTAGAAACAATTATTATTAAATATTTATATTAAAGTACAAAATGCCATTTCACTTCGCATCCGTTAATAAACAAATAATAATAAAAAATGTATTTATACAACAGCTATGTGGATTGGGTACTAATTAAAGGACTAATTAAAGCTATTGCTTTAATTAGTCTAAATTAATCTAACTACCACAATAACTACATTGAATTGTATAGTTTAACAATTTAGAGGAGATTATTTCAGGATGGTCAACTTCAATAGCTTTATCTTTCTTACGTTTTTTTCCGGAAAGCTTGTAAGCAAAGTACTTGCATTACTGGTGTTCTAGTTGGAATATCAGTTACGGCAGTCAAATTACTCGACTCGAATTTTCATGTTATGTTGAACATTGTGGCAATAATCGCTGTGGATTTGTAAGGGTTGAATAAATTTTTCGTTTCCTTTATATATATGGAAGAAATAATAAAACAAAATCTCTTAGTTTAATATTCTTACAAATTCACAAAATAAAAAGCAAATATGTTACTCTTTTGTGTGTTTCTTTCTCGTTTAAGTGAGTGCAAGTTGCATATCGTAAGTAGATATAATTAAAATTTTTACATGTTTCGAAATGAGTCGTAAAGACAACGGAAGCAAAGTAATTTACTAGTGCTCAGAGCGGGCCCCCATATGGAGCCTATAATAATACTGTCAAAGTCTCTCATAAAACAAGAAGTCAGGAAGTGGTTTCGCCCTCAACTAGAGCAGAATTCTCCGATCCAGTTTTTGTAAAGAGCACACTGACATTTATTATACCTGCGTATATGTATACACATCTGTGCGTTTATTTCCTTTTAACTACTTGCATCATTACTCACACACTAGTTCGAATCTGGTTTAGTACAACCTAATTATAATTAACCACAGAGACTCGGAGTTCATCAAAATTGACTCTGTCTAGTATTGTTATAATGTGTAATTGTTTTAGTTGATCGTATGTCAATTTTATGATCTTTGTAAATTTTATAGAATAATGACTGTTTTTGCACATACCACTTAGGTATTAATGTTGTGTATAGAGTAGCTTACTGAAGAGACAAAAAATAAAATATGTTATTCCATTTGTTACAATTTGCAATTATGTGTAAAAATTCAGACCACTTGGAATAGAGCGTACACCTTAGTTAGTTTTGGTATTTATATTAAAGTAGTGCGGCAAGTTCAAGACCTAGCCCTGCTTTACTTGCTGAACTAAGCTTGCAGGTACTTATTTTCGACCTTGTCAGAGCGCTTTACTTCATTATATTTGTGTGGCACAAAGGTAGAAAATTGTGCGATAGTAATAATTATACAGTTATAATATAAACATGGTCTTCTCTGTGCAAAGTAGCCGAAATTTTTCCTATAACCCAAGATAAAACGTAAATATCTTAGATTTGAATTCAGAATGGCTAACAGGGACACCGAAATACGAAATGATGAAGCTGCATATCGCGCTGAACTGTCACAACAATTACATTTTTATCGTATTTTAACAAATCAGCGCGATATTATTACTTATTTTGCCCGGCAGGTTGGGAAATGTGATTCCTGAAAGCTGCTAGTTGCAGAAATGTGTAGCTAGTGAAACAATGAAACAATAAGAAGTATTTGAATGAATGTTGCTTATTAATATACAAAAAAAAAACTATTAATGCACAGACATACCAGTAAAATAATCCATAGAAATTTGTTGCTAATCATTTCGCCGTGACCAAGAGTCCACTTAATGAGAACATCCAGTCTATTTACTGTATTGATAATGACATGTCCACTGCTTCAGGCAATACTAACAAAGACATTTTTGATAATCCCCCGGATACCCATAGGACAGTATGGCAGTTGATCCTGACACCGTGTAAACTAAGTAAAGACCTCTAATTCAAAATTCGGATCGAATTTGAAAAAGCGACTCCCTTCTAGTACACGAGTGACTTGCGCGCGCGCCGCGTTCAACTACCTACGGCATTCAATAGTGCTACTGACCTTGCCAATTAAGATTTTATTTTATTAATGCACTTTCTTATGACGTTGCAAGCTCTATCGGTCGCACGAGGAACAATACAAGTCTGCCGATACATCTACATCATATAACCAAGCGGACGACAAAACAAAGACGTTGTGCAAAATAAACATTTATTAATTTTACAGTTTTTGTTTACTATAATTTATAATGTTAGGCGATTATTTAATTAGTTCTCATATTAATAATAAATCAAATCAACTGTCTCGAAGCTTTTTTCTTTAAGCAAAGAAGAAAGACAGAGTACATATTTTAGCCTCCAGCACCGCGGAAGTGAACTACATTACATTCAATTACTATAATTAAACATTACATTAGTATTTAGACTTCACCTTTCATAATATTTTACTGAATACTTTATGTGATCTGTTGTTATGTTCTATATGTTAATTAATTTTCAGTATAAATAGGATTTTAATGTCCATAATATGGGTCGTGGTGGTATTGAGGCGCTTCCCCATATTGTTGGTGGTTGTACTGCGGAGGAATGTATACGGGATGCTGGTACGATGGCGCCTGTAACAAATATAACTTTTGTATTTATAAGGTTTTTAATTTTCATTCATATACAATGAATGTTAAGGTTCCACTACAAATAAAAATACATTACTTCACAAATATTAAAATACATGATAATTTTCCTACATGATAATTATTCTGTGATTTTTTTTCATATTCACTAACTCAATTTGCCATCTAGATAATAGACATTCTAATTTTTCATATAATAGAAAACATTAAAAAATAATTATATACTGATAATAATGTACAGTTTTTTTACACTATGTATACAATGATACAAAATCAGATTTAGTCCCTGTTTAATCATTTCGTAGTATTTACTACGATATCTTCTTAATAAACATATTAATACTACTTAGCCTTGAAAATAAAAAAAATTATTAATGTAAAACGTAGATTATGCAATAGCATAATGCACGTTTTTCATTGGTCATTTTTTTATTCGACATTATACTCCTAAAATTGCATTGCCATGACAATTATTTGTTGTTTGTATTTTTATAGAATGAGAAGGTATGTACACTAATATTATAAAAAGGAAAGATTTGTTTATTTGTCATATAATGTAAATGTAAAACTATTGATGATAATTGATAATAAAAGCCATTAATACCTTTTCTACACATTTATATAATAGATATTATTAGTTTATTTAATATTGTTAATTAAGTATCTTACGTGGTCTTTTCAATCATTGGCACCAGTCACAATAATAATCAGCCATAACTATAAATCTTATTTACCTGATATTCGTGATATTCATAGGTAGGCTTCTTGTGGTGGTGTTTAAATACATCACCCATGTGATTTTTTAACAAATCTTTGACCTTTAATTTGGTGGAGAGCATGCTGGCCGCGAGCGCTTTGTCAAAGGCTTTAAGCTCCTTTATCTTTGCTTTCAATGCCCAGAGACCGTCCTTCACTAAGTCCAACTTATCGTCTTCTTCCTCATATTCTTCATGGTCGTAAGACGGAGTCTCGTAAGCCGCCCGGAACAGATGCTGGTCTTCCTCATCCAACTCCGCGAAGCGAATTTGTGGAACATGTCGGGATAAAACTGTAAATGAAAAAGTTGTTTTATTTTTATCTGATTACCTCCAGCAACTTACCTTAATTGCGACATGTATTAAAATGCAATTAAGTTTCTTTGAGGTTTTTATTAATATTATTGGAGTAGATGGGGACAGTTATCACAGACACTCATTAGTGAATTGAAAATCAGAGGTTTTTACAAACAGTGTTTTACTTTAATAAACACTGTTTTTACACATATTCCAATAATATTTATTCACTATAGGTACTATTGAGCATGTGCTTAACTAAAAATATTATAAGATTATTACAAAAGTAACATAAATATACTAAATATCAAGTATAAAGATATCATTTATATCCAAATGTTTAAATAAGGAGGTACCTATATTTTAAAATACGCTGATATTTCAGGCATATGTTGTATAATGAAAACCACATGGTACCTATATCGAATTCTATTCAATTAAAAAACAAACAGTTAATAGTCAATCAAATATAAAACATACCTGAACTTATTGAGACTGCAAACACAAAGCACAATAATGTTTTTTGCATTTTGAAAACGTGCGTCTAGTGTTCGTCGGAAGTCTACTTGAAATAAATGGTGAATCATATACTTAATAAATTAATTTTAAAGGTACCCTCATAATGTCAGTTGTGGCTTCAATCGGATGTATCGTGACAGTAGTTTTTTTGTATGTTGTTGGCTTTGTGACACTGTAATTTGGACCGTCACTTTAGAATAAACTTGTATTCTTCAATTAATAATATTGGAACATTATTCTAGTGCATCTAGTGCATGCATATGTGTGTATTGGCTGGGTGCGAAGTAGGAGGTGGGGGAACCACGAATCCATCGCAGCGCTCGCCGTGGCCAAATATGGAACTTTGGGACGACGTCTGTTTTACTAGCGAAATTTTCATTTCAGTTTTAAAATAAACTTGGGTCACGAAAGCTGATGCGTAGTTAACTGTGAAAACAATAGCAAAAATAGTGATAAAAAATTATATATTATTATTTTATATTATACGTCAAAGAATGCAGAAATAAGAAGAAACTGCTTACATTTAACGATACTTTGTAAGGCGTCGAAGTCACGGAGGTTTGTCGAATTACATGAGCGTCGATGGTGTGGCTCATATTACACCCATTAGTTTCTTTAGCACTTTGCACATCTTGTGCAGAAACTAATTCTTTTCCTATTTTTGTGTTAGGTTGGAAAGTGATGTCGTGTGTGACTGGTTGGAATCCAGTTCTAAAAATTATTTTGGTCATGTGTAATTGAAAATACACAAAAAGGCTGCATTATTGACGACACTAGTCATAAATAATCGTCTTAGTAAATATCTATCTTAGTAATATTATCGTAATATATATATATATATATTTAATCGATATCGTTCTTTATTAGCGATATCGATTAAATTAATGTATTTCCTTTCTTACATCTGAACAGAGTAACTTTCTTACAGTGAAGGCAACAATGGAAAAGCCATACATATTACCCGAAATTTTGAGTAGGGAAATAAAAAAGGTCAACATTATTATCGACACTATAGATTTAAGAGTAGAATATATGTAAATTACAATATTTCATTGAAATTATTTTTTGTATACCTACTTTTCGTAATGACAGCCAGCCATTTAACAATTCAAACTCCGCCTCAGTTGTAACCTGTTGTTGGCGCTGTCATCGTGTACAGTGCCAATATCTTTTAGAATTAGAAGAATACAAAAAATCATCAGTATTATGAAGAAATGGTCGTGGAAATTATTTTTTAAATTTTGATATGAAATTTAAATAAACACAGAAACTTTGCCGATTATGTGTATTTATTTTAGAGACAACTAACAATATACCTAATAACTATGTTACAAATAATGAACACATTTAATACTTATTCAGTAGATTTTACATGCAAACTTGTTTCATTTGTCGAGCCACCTAACTTATTACTACATATTATCTGTATATAATTTTATTACGACAACACTATTTGAAATAGAAGGAAGGATTTTTAAAATGTGATGCTTTAGTCTTAAGATATGTTCAAGAATTGCCATGAAAATCTTTTTTTATTTATAAATGACGTGATAAAGTACATATTTTATTAGTAAGCATTGTCAATAGTGCTTAGCGTGATCAAGGGGAATAAGATTTTTTGAAATATTAATACTATATATACCTAATCCATAATCATTTTATGAACAACATTTATCATTTCAGAATTGAAATGTCACTGTTAAAAATCCTTCATTGTCTTACATACGTATTATTGAAATTATAGATGGGCACTTAGAGGTATTTATACTATTAACAACTTGTAACTCGTATAAAGACTAACGCTCATAAAAAATAAGTTTGAAAACAACACTTTTAGCCAGCTTAACCATTATGGTGTAAGGCTTAAATAGATTTTAAAAAACAACGTATATTAAAAACAATATTACAAGTTACTGTTCAACAAGAATTTGATTATAATAAGATTCTGAATTACATTAACAAAATGTAGCCAATCATTTTAATGAACTACCTAACGGAAGACATTATTTTTATGCTCGTAAAAACATACAAGTCCATAATTACTAATTGAAATAAAACCAAATTGAATCATTTATTTTACGTTTCAATTATACGGTCGCCTGTAACGTATGCAAATCACATTAGTAACTGTATGGCTGTAATACATTCGGTTGCTAATGATGCAAATAAGATTGATTTATTAGCTAACTCAAATACAGACCCGTCTATTATAGATTTATCTTTTATCTAATACTATGCATCTAATTGTTATTCAATTTTATTTAGACTTATTGTGCAACTTTATATTCTATTCTGTTTATCAATTTAATGATAATTAGGACGATTTTGACAACAAAGAAAACATAAATATTTACCCAGGTGGCTGACCGTTTATTACAATTGTTTCCTTTCCTTTTTGTTGTTAAATTAAAGTTACATTTCTATTATGTATTTGTACTTATGATATGTATCATATTTTTGTTATGATTATTTCTAGTAATAACATGAAATTATGATATTACATCCACTGTCTTGTAATTTAGTTTTTTTTCCTATCCTGATTTTATTTTCCTACCATATCTTTTAAATGTTTTCTAATCAACTACAATTTTAAAGCGCCCCGTACCGTCAATGGCTATTGGAAAAAGCCGTGTAAGATAAATAATAATGTACGAATACATATGACAAATTTTACATGAACTGAACACATTGGAGTCGTAACGACATAATTTTGACACTTTATTTTATTTTTTTTCATAAAATGTCAAAATTAATCTCCCCTAGCAGACGTTTTGAAAACTTAAAGATGCCCAATATTTGTTACGAATCTTGAGGCGGAATGGATGAGGCCTATTGACCACCTGTGGGCGTCACTCCTCTGAAACTATAGAAACACATGTTAGAACGTGGGTGGAAAGGTAGTTTACTATACAACGCAACACCTCCTGATACTTTTTTAATACTCGTAGAATACGATAGTTGTGAATAGGGTTTGATATTTTAATCTTGTGCTTCGCGGACTCCGCATATACGGTATGCCATGGCTCAGGACTAGGCCTAAAAGCGGGTCCGTCTTCGCGACTGTCACAAGCCCTGTCGCGCCTTGTACAGCTCGTCGTCCAGGTCGAACGCGGGGTCTGCGTAGCCAGAGTCGTCGTAGCGCAGCGACCTGCCAATCATAGTTGATATTCGATATTAAATTGATCATTGATAGGGAAACTCCTAGGACAATGACAAACACATTCACAAATTAAATAAAGTTACACTACTATAAATGTTTAATATTGTAATAAATTTGAAATTGTGTGAGAATCACTTACACTGAAAACTTTAAGTAGTTTTGCTGACAGGATCTACCCTCTTGCTTCAACTATGTAAGGAAAGAAAATGCAATACCATGAATTTGCTATAGTTTTGGATATATATTTGATGTATCGTAAGCAAAAGTTATGTCAATCTGTGACCTAAATTATTAAATTTTAGCTCATTATGGTTCTGCTAGGGCGCGTTACTAATTTACTTTCAGTTACGTAGTCATTATGGATGTGCAAACAAATGCAAATTCATGATAGCTATACTGTTATCCCAAATCATGCGTAGAAACACGGCATGAATTTCATCATCACAGCTCATATACGTCCCCATGGGGACGTATATGAGCTGTGGGGCTCGAGCCTACTCTAACTACGTTAGGGCGATTAGGCCTTAGTCAACTACGCTGGCCCAGTGCGGGTTGGTTGACTACGTACACCTTTGAATCGCTTCGCAGATGTATGCAGGTTTCCTCGCGATGTTTTCCTTCACCGTAGGAGCGCCGGATAAATGTACATATGATATTCGGAACGAAAAACACATTGGTACACGGTGGGGATTAGATCGCGTGCCTCCCGATTCTATGCGGCGCACAAATTAGTGCCGAGACCACAGCGCCACCGACGCTCCATGACTTTAGTGGGCATTACTTTAGTGGGTATTTATACCTATCGGGTGTTCTGGTTCGGCAGCGGGAAGGCGGTGGTGAGCGCGAAGAGGCCCGTAGAAGTGCCGGGTCATCGTAGCGCCGCGATACCACCGTGAAGTCGTGGTGAGCGTCGATTAGCTTTTGCAGTCGTGAAACCATCTCGAAGTCCGAGACCGATGCTGGCACCAATATGCCCAGCAGTTTCGCGATCGAGTTCCTGAGTGATCATGATTTGTATTTCTATTCGATTCATTATTAAGTGAGAATTTCGAGACAAAAAATAGTTTAATCTATCAGAAGTCTTGAAATTAAAGGAAGATGTCACTTTCACCGCCAAGCGTTGGATGGATACTATGTGCTCTTTTGTATTGTAAATTAAAAAAAAATAATATCATAAATTTTTGACGCTCTAGAAGCACTTAGGCTGTAAAGAGTTCGGAGTTACATTTATCGGAGTCGTTGTTACACATTTAAAAAGTATATTTTCGTACCTGAAACTTTGCAATTGGGCCTCCCTCCTCTGGCATTCTGCTAAAGCCTCTTTTGTCCTGGCCAAGTCGTCTCTAAGCATTGAGATTTGGTGTTCGGACGTAGTGCGCTCCTGTTCAAAAGTCTCCCCTGTGGCGCGAACTTGATCTTTCAGAACAATCACTTTACGATTGTACCTTGCTCTTAGAAGATCTGCCTCTTCCAACCTTTTTTGAAGTTCTTCGATTTTTCGAGCTTTTTCTAAAGAGCATATCTGTAACACATATGTATTTTTATGTAGGTACACAAACCTAGTTCGTTTCCTCATTTTGTTTAAAGTAGATGTCAAGGCAAATTAGCAATTTAACAGATGATAGAGATATAGCGATATCTAATAGTGTAATTTCTGCATTAGAGTATGTAAGTTCTATAGAATTCAAAGTGCCTTAAAAATGACACTTTTTTATTTATACATTTCCGCGGCGGTGGTGTATTGCCGACATAAACAATATACTTTTGACCACCAACCTGTCTGTATACTTATTACCTAAATTATCTTTTCAAATTTTATTTACAGAGCTGAACATTTCAAACGACATACTTGATTTCGCTAATTGGTTAATAAACAAATTAACTTCGTTAATCCTTGAGCGTTAGACTTAGAATATTTAACGTAAGTTAACGTTAATCGCTAATCTATTAACGCATGATTAAAATTGTTTGTATGTATAAAAGGGTCACAAGTCACGTAGCCCCGCGGTATATGCGTTGCATTGTGTTGCGCCCCGGCTCGAATGCATTTGTTAACAATGATATTCATATATAACAACATTGCTTTTCATTGTGTTTTCCGTGGCGTGATGCGTGACGTATTAGAGTAAGTACCGGATTTTAGGTTGATTAACGGAAGTTCGTTCATCCATTAATATATTTTAAAGTAATCTGCGTTAATTCATGATTATCTACCAGAATATTAATTAACGAACTATGTGCATTTTATTAATAAAGTTATATAGAAATATATGCTAATATATTTTTTCAAATGTTGATTTAACTAAGCCATACCATCTATACACATATCATATGAAGTTTAAGTTATTTTAATCGGCCGGTTGGTTGAAGGAAATTATAAACATTTGTTTACGCCTATTTTCCCCGATAAATTAAGCGGATGCGTGATAAGGACCCACCCTTCGCAAAATTTCGCTAAGATCTAGTGTAGTTGGAGATGAGCTTATCACTATGGTACTTTTACTCAAGAGAGGAAGGCAGAGAATTCACATAAGGGATGGGAAATTCCCCTAGGATACGCCTCAGACAAGTGCCGGAGTCAGTCTAAACCGGGACGGCTTGATCTAGATTAACTGCCTCTGCGCGGATCTGCTAAGGTATAATTGTCCTCATAATGTCCTCTTATGAGAGGCAGAGATGCAGGGCTGCCCCAAAATGGGGAAGCGGCGCGGGAAGCTAAAGTGACGTCAGCCATATCTGATAGAGAACCTAATCGTAGTGATGGTGAAGGCAGCCGAGTGAAATGATTCACTTTGTACAGATTTTGTTACGATGAGTTACCTTAATTGGCTTTTACGACATCCATAGGAACAAATGCAGTGGTGACACATGTATTCCAAATCCAGGAAAGTTAAGTTAAGGAAATGAAATAGCATATATAATCGATAATTATATCGATAAAACAAATTAATCCTCATAAATACATAGTGCTTTTTCAAATTGACTTGTATGAATGTAACCACGTTTTTATTAAGAAAATCACTTCGACCTTGCAAGCAAATAATTCCAGTAAGCCTACATAGTACGCTGAGTTATTTTATTACGTTGTAATTTAATGGCTTATAATGTGGTTTTAAAGTCTGAATATAAAATATCTGAATAGATTATTTGTTCAAAGTTGGAGCGATGAAGACGATGCGTAGGTACATATTGGGTATGACTTAATTAATATTTACACCTTTTCTCGCCTCAACTAAAACAATAGATAACGATGTAATAGTAAGTATCTTTTAAGAACTAAATTAATCAGTAACCAGAGCAATATTATTTTTTATTTTCATTTGAAATGGGAGTTAATAGTTATAACATTACTAGATACTCATAGCTATAATCAGTTGTGTACTTCTAATGTATATATATGCTTCTATTGTATTTGTTATAAATAAACATTATTATTATTATAAAACAACAGATTGGATAATAATACAGAATATAAATTTACGGATGTATTTTTAGCAGACATTTTGTAAGATAATAAAAAAAAAATTTTTTGAACCTGTTTATTATCATTTAAATGCATTTAAATTTACTTTATTTCTAAATTTTGGTTAAAATACTACTATAAGCGGATACCCCCCACACGTTGCGTAAGGTTGCCGGCCGTTGCCTATAAAAGCCGCTGCGGTTAGCTAGCGACTTTCCATCCAACAACATTTTAGGGAGTGCTCTAAGCGGTTCTTTAGAGCTGCGGACGAGCACGTCAACCCGTTGATTCGCGAGTCAGTAAATTACCCTTCAACACCGCCTTCAGCGGATCCATTCCAGGATATCAGTCCATATTGGCAGAGGACACGTAGACCGCGACATGTCCTAAGCGACCCCCCAATCAATTAACGCAGGACCTTCTAGACCTGCAAGCGGCGGCGTCTGAGCCGTCGCCTCCTTTGTCTCCCCTTATTCGGCAGCCTTCTGCTTAGCCACGTGTAGGTTCCCGTCAATACTGGCCGGTCCCACTTTGGTGAACCGTGCCTACTTCTAGCGCTTATGCCCTCTCCATGGGGCAGTGCTAACCGTACCTCTCCTGAGGTGCGGCCCTCGTCAATAAAGCCAGTAGGGTCATTAGGACCAAAGGCTTAGGCTGAGTTTAGTCGGTAGGTCTGGTGGGTCGAGCCGCCTCGATTCACCAGGAGTCCGACATAATCAACGCATCCCTGCTTGCCTGTTGCGTTGGTATCCATGATGGATTCTCAGCCTCCTCTCCTGAGGAAAAAAAAAAAAAAAAAAAAAAGCTAGCGACTTACTTATCATCGGGCATTCGGAGCGGGTAGACCGGTCGTAACGTTATTACGTGTTGCGTTGCGTAACGTTGCGTAATTCGTAAAGTAGGCGTTAGGCTGATTTTGTTCCTCTGTAAAATTATGTTGTTGCCAAATTATTTTTTTTTAAGGGATTTCTCTTCTGATTCCTAAAATCAGAAGTGGGATAAGCAACTCTTAGCCCACAATTACGAGGAACAAAGTCTTCTGCGTACTTTAGTGTTCGTGTTTGTGATAATGGCTGGCGGATCCAGTCGGAGTGACCGTAGGTCGCGAAGTCATTCCCGTGATAAGTCGCGGCACCGTTCACGTAGCCGTCACGAAGTGTCCACTAGGAACCGCCGATCGCGACGTCGGTCATATAGTAGGACGCGTAATGAAAATTTCACACCGTCAGAAAAAACGCCTAATCGTGATCGCCATCATCGTCGCTTGAACAGATCGCGGTCTTCAAGCAGGTCACATACCCCGGATTTGGCTATTCATTCCACATTGAATTCGATCATGGACCGTCTTGCGTCGATCTTAGCAATATAAGTGAAGGTCAGGTTAGGCCGAGTCAGGAGAAGGTTAGACCTTTGATTGACTCAGCTGAACCTCAAAATGTTAAGCAGATGCAAATACGGACGAATGTAATGCGTCAGGGACGTCATCAGATCGCGATGCGGCCTTGGCGTTCAGTGTGAAGACATACAGTTTTGTATGTATTGGACTTTATGTCCGGCAGACATACAGTTTTGTATGTATTGGACTTTGTGTCCGGCAGACATACGGTTTTGTATGTATTGGACTTTATGTCCGGCAGACATACAGTTTTGTATGTATTGGACTTTGTGTCCGGCAGACATACAGTTTTGTATGTATTGGACTTTGTGTCCGGCAGACATACAGTTTTGTATGTATTGGACTTTGTGTCCGGCAGACATACAGTTTTGTATGTATTGGACTTTGTGTCCGGCAGACATACAATTTTGTATGTATTGGACTTTATGTCCGGCAGACATACAGTTTTGTATGTATTGGACTTTGTGTCCGCAGACATACAGTTTTGTATGTATTGGACTTTGTGTCCGGCAGACATACAGTTTTGTATGTATTGGACTTTGTGTCCGGCAGACATACAGTTTTGTATGTATTGGACTTTGTGTCCGGTAGACATACAGTTTTGTATGTATTGGACTTTGTGTCCGGCAGACATACAGTTTTGTATGTATTGGACTTTATGTCCGGCAGACATACAGTTTTGTATGTATTGGACTTTGTGTCCGGCAGACATACAGTTTTGTATGTATTGGACTTTGTGTCCGCAGACATACAGTTTTGTATGTATTGGACTTTGTGTCCGGCAGACATACAGTTTTGTATGTATTGGACTTTATGTCCAGCAGATATACAGTTTTGTATGTATTGGACTTTATGTCCGGCAGACATACAGTTTTGTATGTATTGAACGTACGAGTGGACGTAGCTTGAATATGATGATACAGGTATAAGAATGAATGAATGACTGACAGACGAGGATGGTGGAGTTGAAGCAGATGGCAGCATACAAAGTGGTGACAACCCCGAGGCTCGTGTCGAGGACGACACTATGTCAGGAGAGGCCGTATAAGCGGATACCCCCACACGTTGCGTAAGGTTGCCGGCCGTTGCCTATAAAAGCCGCTGCGGTTAGCTAGCGACTTATTACCTCTACCGCCTAGGTAATATGATAGGGCAAAAATCAAAAATGTCATTGCGTAACAAACGCACTCTGTACAAAGTATGCATCCGTCCGGTACTCACATACGCCTCGCCCGTCTTTGCCCACGCAAACCCCAATATCCTGCACAAACTCCAGGTAGTGCAGAATAAATTCTTAACCCGAGCTACCAACGCTCCATATTATGTTAGACGCCACGATCTCCATAGGGACGTGGACCTCCCACCATCCAACAAACCCTTAAACAATTCTCGGAACGCTTCTTCAAAGCGGCATCCGTACACCCCAACCCGTTAGTCCGAGAGGCTGCAAACTATGCACCCTCCTCCTCCCCCTCATACCGTCGCCCTAGAAACGCGCTCACCGACCCTCCCGATCTCATTACTTGCAAATTGCAAACCCTGCTGGACGCGGCATCTGCGCCGCCGAACAGCACGGGTCACTAAGTACCTTCTGTACACAAACAAGCTGACCGACCCACTCTGGGAACCGGCCTATCCCCTGAAGCGTATGCACCGTTAAGGGCTGCGCTACCTCGCCCCCTCCCCTGAGAGGGCGAGCGTTCCGATAAAGCCGATAGGGCCCCAGGCTTTCTGCCCGGCCAAAGGCATTAGGCAGTGTTTAGTTGGTAGGCTGACCTTCCGTCAGAGTCCAACATAACCACCCGCCGTAGACCGGGCGCGGGTGGTATCCGGTGCGAGGTCGTCCGAGCACCAGGGGGTTGTCAAAACGACCACTGTGGTGGCGTGCCCCCTATGAGGATTCACTGCCTCCTCCCGCGAGGAAAAAAAAAAAAAAAAAAGCTAGCGACTTACTTATCATCGGGCATTCGGAGCGGGTAGACCGGTCGTAACGTTATTACGTGTTGCGTTGCGTAACGTTGCGTAATTCGTAAAGTAGGCGTTAGGCTGATTTTGTTCCTCTGTAAAATTATGTTGTTGCCAAATTATTTTTTTTTAAGGGATTTCTCTTCTGATTCCTAAAACTACATAATACTAGACACAATATTTTGAATACTAAGCAAAAAAAATACAAAGTAAGCCTCGTCGCCATACGTACTGATCACGACTCGACGATCTTCATTTCTTTAACAATAATAAAAAGCGAAGCTTTTGTGTAATTGTTTTTTTACATTATGCTATACCCGCAGGTGGCATTTCAATGTTATCAGGCTTCGGAAAGGCAGATAAACTTGAATCCTTAATTCCTTTTTGTGATAAGACCTAATAATCTTTCCTTGTCAAATTTCCTACATTGTATCTATTTAGGTGACTTAATTTATTTAACAGATATACTCTCATTTTAATACAAATCTATTACGTAATGTAAATATGTATGCAGATAGCGATAACGAGGTTTTGGCAATTCCCACAAGTTCAAACAAGGCTGAACTAGTGTGTTAGAAGAAGGGTTAAGACTCCTGTCCATATACGGTCCCTTATATCAGCTTAGTGCTGAAGAGGAGCAAATGGAAAAATAATAAAATATTGGAAGAATTCTGTTTCAGACAGGAACTCTTTATCTTTTGGTACAGTGAATTATTACGGAGACAGTTTACCCTTTCGCTAATAGAATCAATAAGTAGGTATTAATAAAAAAATGTTATATCTCTCTCTTGGAAAGTTAACACATGTCACGCGTCGATTGTCAGTAGGGGTGATAAAAAATTTATTAGTCGTGTACAGAAAGGTTAGCAATGAATACCCCTCTTGCCACCACCGACCGTCGTTTAATTAGTCCTAACCTTCAATAGGTGATTTCATTTTGTCATCGCCAAATTTTCAGTATGCGGCTAGTAATGTATATACTACTAGTAGTAGTAAATATTGATAGACAGTCTTGCACAAATGTATCGAATTTATTTTGCTGTTGCGCCTTGTAATATCTTGCATTTTCGAGCTTACTTTACCAGTTACAGATGTTTTCATGTTGGATTTAATATTTATTTTAATATATAGTCTAACAAATAAAATAAGTTTGAAGGTGGGTTCGATTAATGGTTATAAAGAAAACCCAGGATAGCATTTACCACACGAATTGCGACAACAATGCAAGTCATGGTACACTTTTGTGTCTCTAGTTAGTAGAAAACGTTCCGCTTTACCATTTTTCAGAGGTTGCGCACAGCCTATTTCGATTCTTTTTACCGGAATGACTTTGAAATTGGATGTCGACAATGTGCCGGTAGTGTAAGCGGCGAAAATAGATTTACAAAAACCTGCCGTAGCAGTAGACATACAATTTGAAAATAATTGAAACCATGAATCCGCGACTTGATATTTAATAATTGAAAATTGTTATATATTTCAATATATCTATTATCGGAATATATATGTCTAGAATGTTAAAAAGAAAAAAAAAATTACCAGGGTGTCCACAGCTATTGGTTAAGAGAAAATCCCTGACTTTCCATGACTATCCCTGACCATTTTTTCAAATTTTCCATGACTATTTTTTCAAATTTCCCTGACCATTTTTTCAAATTTCTCTGACCAAACTAATTAAAACATTTTTTTTAAATAAGTCATTCACTCGCTCTAATACCACAATGAGAAGTGTTGGCAATTAAAAAATAATCATAAAGCAATAGCAGGCCCCCAAGTGGGGACGTGGGACTTTTTTCAGCAAATAGAATGACTTTTTCATCAAAAAGGACGACTTTTGTTACTGAAAAGTAAAACTTAATTGTAACAAAAAAATCAAACCCTTTTTTTTGCTAAAACAAATTAAAAACCAAATAATATTAGAACATTCAACAGTCTATCTTGTATCATATAGGTATAGGACTGAGGAAATATCGTGGTAAAACTCTAATGAATGAATACATAATCAATAATTAATTTTATTAGAAAACTAGCTTTCAGAACGCGGCTTCGCCGCGTTAAATTCGATTTTCCCACAGGAAGGGGATGTTTTACCTCAGTAAAATTATCTTATTTCGAGGAATTGTAAAATTTCTACAATTCCTCGTAGATAACAGTAATGAGCACTTTTTGTATGAAAAATAGAAGATTTCTAAATACGAAGAATTAAGTAATAAGTGAGTAAACTAGTTATAACCTATAATTATAACATAGTTAACTCCAATTTTGAAGATACATGTCCATGTGCACAATATGACTGATAGTTCACCCTGTCAAAGTAAAACTCTTTATTTATTGTAAATACTCATTTATTTCAAACAAGAAAGTAGTAATTTTAGTAGGTAATGGCAAAAACTACGTAGTTTTTTCCGGACCTAAAAAAAATGCTTCAATGGTCTGGATTAAGAATCAAACTCAAAATCAAAAAGAGCATAAAATATATCCCTCATTTTACAATCATTGGGAAATTTTTGCATGGATTTCAATTTACATTTCAAGAAATTTTTATTGACAAATATCTTAAATTTTCCCTGACTCTCCAGGTAGCTCCTCAATATCCCTGACTTTCCCTGACCACCTCAAGCGTCCCTGACTTTTCCATGACTTTCCCTGACTTTCCAGAATGTGGACACCCTGATTACGTATTCAGCACAGCGCAGTTATAAACTTGAATAGGTATTAGCTAGCTTATGGTGGTAGAATCGTGAAAGCGTGCCCCGCATGGGCCTTTTTTTTTTTTTTTTTTTTTGTTCCCCTGAGGAAAATGCATTAAATTGCATACCCCGGCTGTGGCGAGCCGGGGTTATGTGGGGCTCTCCTCCCCAGAAGGGGGAGGCCTACCCACTAAAAACCTCAGGGATGGCCTTCCTCAGGCATGTAGGGAGCCCCCGGGAACACAAAGGCCACTTCCAGGAACCCCCAGCCTCCGCTCCCCTCTCTAGAGGGGAGCCCTCCTCGGGGGAAGCTACCACCTCCCCCGGTCCCCTCCACCGACGACGCCCCCCGGCCACGGAAGGGGCGTGGTCCATCCCGGGTCGCCGTAGCGGTCGCGACTTCCTCGCGCCCGCCGGCGACCCGTGGCGGCGCCGCAGCTGTGCTACCGAGCCCGGCGTCGCCTCCTTCGAGCGGGATCGGCCATCTCCCGACCCCGCTCGGCGGCCTCCTTCTGGAGCATTACTGCTTCACAGAAGGAGGCCACAGCCTCCAACCTCCCTCGTAAGCCAGCATTGCCGCAATCAATGCCGCGGAGACAGATCAGAACACTGGGGGGTTTTAGTGGGTAGGCCGGTACTCTCAGACCGGAGAGCCCCACACACGGCAACGTCTGGCCAGTGCGGTGTCAAGGTGCATAATGCATTACCCCCCCCCCCCAAAAAAAAAGGTACTAGTTAGCTAATTGAGCAATACTTCACTCATCGTCACGTGACCAGCAACTCCACGGCGTTTTATTTTTAATTATATAAGTACACTTTTAATACAATAAATGGTTAATTGTATGGGTATTGTACGTTTTAAACTATTTTAAGCGTTATCAACTAGTGGATTTTTGATATTATGTAGGATCGAGCCCGGTCTTCAAATCGTTCAATTTTTAGCATAGTGTTGAGACCACAACGCCACTGACGCTTCTCTTGTACGGGCGCGAATAAATGAAATGCATGAATACTACGGTTTGTAATTAATGTATTAGGCTAAATTTACAGGTATGTGTAATGATTGATTCCGCCCGTAGTACTAACTTTGTATTCCGCGGCGTCAGCAAGTTGTGCGTTCAAGTCACGCAGTTGAGCGCGCGCGTCGGTCAATTGGACGGTGAGTTTGTCACATTGGCGCGCTAGCTTCTTGCTGCGGGCCACCGCCTCGTCCCGCTCCGCCTGGAGCACGGTGCGCACTCGTGAGCTTTCCTCCTAAAGACAAAACAGTGTTTACATAAAACAAGTAATAACTGAAACCAATACAGGGGAAAACTTCAAGAATACACGTTTCACATCTCCCAAGGTATAGTTTATCCTAATAACATATTTTATAACATATCTTACATACAAAATACATGTAATCCCTCGAATATTTATATATAATCTGGCTCTTGTATAAATAAAGGTGTTTTACTTCACTAAAATTAAATGTTTTGATTCTCGTGAATTAATAAAAGAAGTATTATTTTTGTTGTATAAAGTACCTACTGAGTTTGTTGTCAAGTTTTCACCATACACTGTTCTTGAGGGGTAGCATTAGTTGCGAAACCTAGAAGAACTACATGTATGATTGATTACCATCTGGTGGACAGTTAGTTTATTTGCCAACATACATAGAATGTAATTTAATAAAATAGGTGATAGTATAAAGTAGTACAAAATATTAGAAATTACATAATTTAAAATATGTAGAAAATAGTACTGTCAAGTATAGTCAATGTCATATGAAGTGTTACTTTGCGCTATGAAAATTACATGCGACAACAAAATTTTACTACAGTATAACTTGTGGCGCTTACTGTACAATTGCCAAATATCTTCGAAACTGAAATGATTGTTGTATCTTTATTAAGATGGAAAATAATCCCGAATAATGAAATGACCTTGTATCGATCGTTAGTATTTGAGTGAGTGAGGGAATTTGTAAGGAATGACAGGAAACGATGTATGACGGGAATTTGTAAATATACGCACATGAGTGATATATAAATAAAAAAAAAATTAAATAATGTTTATTTAATGTATATAAAAATAATTATAACTACGATCCCAAAACAAGCAATAGACCGTATAGGTCTTTCGAGATGAGTCGAAATCAACCAAAGTGTACGTGTAACGTAACCTGGAATCTTGTGCATTTTTTCTGTTCCCAAAAATCAAGAACCAATTACGCGATCAAAGATTATAATCACTAGAAGAGGTTGTTAAAGAACATAAAAACTATTTTAAATATTTTGAAATTTGTTTCAATGGAATGAATAAGTGCATCGACGCAAAGGGGAAATATTTTGAAAAATATATCTTTTTTTTTACCATAAGCATTATTTTGTAACATTAATTCGAAAAGCTTTTTGGGCGCCCCATATATATGCGCTTAATTTCCAAACGACTGCAGGAAATTTTTAATTATTGTATTATCGTGAACTCATTGTCAGAACAAGGAATCTATATAATTCCAAAACTGATACAATAATTAAATTCCTTTTAATTATAATATCAGTTTTGGAATTTCGGCATCCTCTGAGTTGACAGTTCATTTCAATACATTGATTGTTACACGATACGAACTTCGTCCGGATAGTTAATATATTATAAAAGAAAATACATTATTCAATTTTCTTTGAGCGATTTATTTTAAGGATTCAAAAGCGGGGTCTAATTGGGAAAGTTCTGATAATTTTTTCATATATTTTGTCAATGAAATGTAGAATAACGTATACTGTATTTCATTTATATGATAGTTCTGAAGATTTTTGTTATTTAATCTCAATAAGTTTGTTTCTTAACCTGTTGTCAGTGTATTGTAAAGTTTTGAGTTGATAAAGGTGTTCATGAAAATGGAAAATGTTTTATAAAAAGTAATCAAATTCCATTTAAACTTACATATTATAAGTGTTGTTATATATATATACATACATATATGTGTGTGTAAAGTGTGAATAAATATGTCCAAAAGAACTAGTCTAAATAATTTTTATACAGTTGACACGAGAGTTATTAAAAATGATTCCATACTTGCAAACTTAGCTTTCGACGCAGCAAGTCTAAATGTAAATCCTTTCTTTGTAATTGTTCTCGCAAAATTCTGATCCTTCTCTGAAGCTGATAAACCACGGCTGTCTGCAATAAAATTTTATACATTTAGCAATTATTTTTGTAATAAGAAAATACGGTTTAACTTAAAAATAAAGATTATCATTACAAAAGACTAGCTACTATTCTAGTTTTAAAAGTGATTCATACTTATGGCGGAGTGAAGAGTCTATTAACTAATTAATATTTACTTAAACTCACACTAATTACAAAAATAATACGTGTTCGTCACTAAGTAGGTATAATAATTAAATAAGTAATCAATCTCTTGTAAACAAACATCACGACTGAAACAAATGATCGTAAATTTATAAAAATGATCAGGTATTTAAATATAGATGTCAAAAAGATAACAGGAAAATAAATACTGTATGATACATTTGTGGACGGAATTTAGTTAGAGAATAAGCATTGAGGTAGTAGCAGATCATTAAAATGCAACATCAAAACAATTAGTGGGCATTAAATGGTTAAATAAATGATTATGTATTAATAACGTGTGTCATGCCAATTTATATTGTGTCTTACTTCTTTTAGATAAGGCAAGTCGTGGTAAGATCTCTCCCGTCGGAGTCTCGGGAGCGTGCCGTAGTATCCATAATATAGCATCTATACAGAAAATAATCAGGGTATCTTTATTGGATAGTTTTTAGATTGAATGCTAAAGAAATATTTATAAATTTTAGTTTTGTTATAGAGTAAGTTTTGAAATCACCATTAAGTCTGTTTCAAATGTTTATTGACATGATTCATAAGACATGAGTATAGCATAACATAAAAATCGATAACAACCAGTATCGATGGCGATACAATTTTGCAAGTACCTAATCCTAATATTTTAATAGTAATTGGAATAAACTAATAATTGTTATATAATTTAGTTTATCAATACAGCAATTTTTTTCTACTTTTCACTATTTTCATCTTTATCTGATAGTACCTATGATTAAACTATGAAAACGATAATAGAATGAATGAAAACTACTCAGATCACTAAACATTTCTGACATCTGACATAATTATACCTAGGTGATATTGTTGTAATTAGTAATGGGAATAATGGGTCCGGCAACCAAACGATGTTCCCCCAACAGATGACAATATAGCACTCAGCAGTTGCAACCATGCCGCACTCAGATCTTGGCTCAAATCTCCACCCCAGCAGGTTGAAAAATTTGAACTATAGTGTTTTGGAAATATACGAAAAAACAGCACGCTCCGGGATATGGTGATTAACTAATCCGTAGTAATTAATAGCAAAACTTCCTTCGGGGAATTGTATTTAAATTCACTGCTGTAGATATTACCTTGATCTTCAACATATTTTTTTCTTAAGCGACCTCTACAGCTGTACATTGGACTTCCAAAAACTATTAATAACGAGATCAGTATGAATTGGACTTTTCTGCAATATCTAGTGATTTTCCGATTCCGATTTCCGATTTTTCTACCCCAACGGCCGTCAGCCCTGTACGTACCTTGTTTCACAATTTGTTGAGTTCTGTTGGTGACCAACGTTTTACTGTGAATGTTATAGTTTCTGTCCTTTGGGTGACTTTGAGCCTCTTTATGAAGCCCTTGGTCGGTCAGATGCTATATGCGGTCACTGGCAATATGTAGAATCAAAGACTCACGTTTTTATGTATATGTGTATAATAGCAATCAATCAGAAACGAAATTAGTGGTAAAATGTTATCACATTACAACCACAATTATAACCGTGTAACGAGTTAACATTAAACGTTACCTACATTACGGCTGACTTATATGTATAAAGTAATAGACTTATATATCCTATTTAAATACACTGCATTATATTTTCCATATGTATGTGACACTAACATCTTAATATTATACAAATTACTAGCAATAAGAAAGACAATGACTGTGTGGACTTTATTTTCTCGTAATTAGACAAAAATACAGAAAGAAATAAAATTTTGTCAATAATGTAGTCACTTAAGGCTCATGCCAAATAAGCGTCGAACCCATGTCACATGTTAACAAAGTGAATTATGAAATATTCCAAAGTAAATTAAATTGCACAGAAGAACACACTTCTCACGGAGTAACTAGTACTTGATCTGTGCACATTTCTGAAGAATATATATGAACCATGTATACAAGAGAGAACCTTTATTTGGATTTGGACTTTTATTGGAAAACTTAGGATACACTAAGTGACAAATAAAGGGTAACAAATAAGTGACAGAAATGACAAATAATTAGTGTTTTAATGGGTTTTTAATAATCCTTTTGTGGAATTGGTACTTTATTTTTAAAAGAAGCTTTGCCATACTATGATAGACCTATTTCGAATAAAATAAATTTAAGTAAATTTTATCTTTAAGTGGAGATAACAATTTTTCATTTTCAACAATATGAAATCCAACAATATAGATATTATTTGGAGCTCGCGACTTCGTTTGCACAGGTCGTAGATTTTTTCTACATGATTTAAATTTATCGTCATATTTTAGACAATTCACACAATATCTTTATTAATTGTCACCTATATGTTATTCTGATGTGTAAACTACATTATTGTAAAGTTTCATCAAAATCCAGTCAGTAGTTCTTACGTGAAGGGGTTACAAACATCCATCCATTTTTACAAACTTTTGCGTTTATAATATTAGTGTGAATTAATCTACCGCAGTGCAGACGAAGTCGCGTGCACCAACTATTATAATGTAAACTATTATGGTCAATACCAAAGACAGATCAAATATTCAAGAATTTCAAGATTATAAATCGAGGTCAAACCTAAGTACAATAGCGAATAAATTGGCAAGAAACTTTCGATAATTCGTATAAAATACAACAATTCTTTATTACATTATTCAAGTAGATATGTAATATTAACACACGAACTATTAAATGCCTATCCATTTATTCAATAAAAAGCAAACCATTTTATTAATTCATTAATTATTAGCTTTGGTTATTCAATTCCACCTAAACCCATTCATTAAACATATTCAAGACATTTACAATAACATTTTTTTTTTATTTAGCAAAGCCAACTAACCTTATCTACTATCTTGTCACTCTCCAGCCTTGCCAGCTGCTCGGCACGATGTAAAATGGACTCCGTGTGTAGCTCGATTCCGATGTCGTGAGTCAACTCATCCATGTTCAACGTGCGACTTAACCTTTCCAAGAAAGCCACAAACTGTAACAAATAAAAGCTTCGACCTTCGAGGATTACATAACTTTGTACAGTCAGATCCATATTTATACAACGTTTAAAAATTTTCCATGTTCGTAAAAAACAGCTACGTCATCAACAATGTAAGTTTTCCAGGCAATAGTTTGTATATGGGCCATTAATCAATCAATCAAGCAATAAATGTGTCTGGCTTACCAGTCATACCTACCTATATACAGTGTGTTAGGGATCGGACTTCCGATACTTTACCAACGTGTTGTATGTTAAGTTTTATCGACAAAAACCTATACAAATGGGGGTCGCATCCCTCACCCCTATGAATGAGAGCTATTTTAAAATTTTATTTCTCGTATTTTAAGGAGTTTATTAAATCTTGCTGTTTTACGATTTTATTTGGTCTACATACACAAAAGTCGCCTTATTTCAAAGTTAATGAGCTGTGCTAGCATTTAACAATAAATTTGTTAAGAAATTCTTTACAATAATAAACAAAATCCTTTGATTTAGACGGAAAACTGGGTAAAATTATCTATTTTTTTTTAGTTATTGGGCTCTACCTAAAATTCCGGGCCCTTGACATATCATTTTTTTTGTTTTAATTTATTGGCAATGAGTTGAGCTTAAGTACCTCTCTCTCTCACACACAATAGAAATATTACCTTCTTATGAATAGGGTTTTTTTTGTCAATTTTGACTTGTTTTGTTAGACTCGTTTCTTAACTATTTGCCTGTTTAGCGGTACTTATTTTAGGTTTAATACAAGAGTCACATGTACTCTGGAGACAACGTCACCTTAGGTAAGCTTGTTGACAGACTAACTTTTATACAAAAGCTAGCTTAATTCCCTTTGCATCATTATTAGCGACTAGCTGTCTGCAGTTTCGCCCACGTAGACATAGTTTATTAATGCTCCTCTATAAGTATTAACTATAAGTATTATATATCCCAACTAATATTATAAATGCGAAAGTAACTCTGTCTGTCTTGTCTGTTACGCTTTCCCGCTTAAACCTCAAAACCGATTTTGATGAAATTTGGTACAGACAATATTTAGACCCTGAGATAGAACATAGGGTACTTTAGATTTCGAAAAAAAGGGAAGAAGGGATTGAAATAGAGGTTGAACGTTTGTATGGGATTTCTTAACTTTAAAAGATAAAACCATGAATCGTTATATTTAATTGATAAGAAATCATTAAACATTTGTTCTAGCATTTTTGAAATTTCGACCAGCTAGGGGGTGAAATAAGGGTTGAAAGTTAGTATACCAGGATTGACAAAAACTAATTTCACGCGGGCGGAAGCTAGTATGTTATATATTATTAAACAATAATAATATAAAGTTGTGGTTGTTTGAACTTATTTGTCAGTTTAAGTTGACATAGTAAAAATTATTAATACTCAGTTCCCCTCAAATACCAATCAAATCCCTTAAGTCGTCGTCATAACCAGTGGGCCGTAATTGGTTTCGATAGAGAAATTAACCATAACTGTTTATTGAACTGATGACTCGGAACTCGATAAAACGAAACCCTGATTAAGTAAGTATACGACCGATAATATTTGAATAGATTTATAACTGATACATATTATTATTTTGTATTTGACTGTAACCAAACTTTAATAAATAATCATATCTTTCGACTAAAAGACAGTCTTGCAAGTCGCGTGCTGCATAAAATGTTCGTAAAATTACAGTACTTACCTGAAATTTTGATGCAGAGCTTGAATTCAAATAAGGTAGATTACAACCTATATTGAAGTTTGCTTGAGTTCTTAGAACTAAATTTTATAGATCTTTCATTTTTATTCATAAAGCATCTGTACAACCATATACATTTTTAACGATTAAAATACTACATTAATGAACACCATAGTTATCATAATACATAATAGACTTTTTTGTATTTTTTCTAGCAAACTCATGAATTAGTAAATGTTAGGACTAATGGGTACTGTCGCGGTCTCTAGCAATGACATTCTAATTTTTTTAGTAAATTACCTAAGAAGGTATGTAATTTCCTTTAATTAAGTTTATTAGATATAAGAAAAAATGCAGCATTTCGTCTTCAATACATGTATAACATAATGAAATTGATAATGTACCTACTGACTTTATTAAGCAGTTTGGCTTTCAGAGTCCGTATGACTAGCTGTCACCATCTGTTATGTTATAATAACAATGTTAACAAATTTGGTGTGATTAGAGGTGGAATATTCAATTCCTTAGTTCTAGTTCAATACTACGTTAATTTTTGTACGTATCAAAAGTAACTTATAAAAGAAATAGAAATGAAACACGCGTCCAATCATCAACCAAACCATCTTAGATCTTACTATCATGTGAGGTGGAAGATATTAGAGTAGTTATATTGTCGTGTAAACTAAAACTTACATTTGCCTTGTCCTTACGCAGGCTATCTCTGGACAGTTCCACAGTGTTGAGATCAGATTCCAGCTTATGAACTTTTGCTTCAAGCATATTTCTTTCATCTTCTAAAACACGTACACGTGTGGTAGACTGGTCATGAAGATGTGCAGTTCGACTTAACTGTTGTGATTCCATATTAAGTTTATCCCGAAGAGCTTCTATTTGCTTCATAAAAAACAATAAAGGTTTAGGTTCTAGGTAATTAAATAAACAACCTTAGATAAAATTATAAACATAGAATTTAGGCTCTACTGAGTTCTAAATAAATTTACAGTAACTATAATATAATATTTTGTTTAAACTTACGACAGTTTTGTCTTTATTGTCACTTAAAATTTCTCGTATTCTGTCCTTGATAGTACTTTCGTGAGCTTCTACAAACCTTGTTGGCAAGCTTAAAAGTATGGCTATAGATTCCATTGTGCTACGGAACTCTGTTTGTAGCCTTTGATATTTTTCATCTCGGTGTCGTAAGTCCTCTGAAAGCATAATACTTATAAGCTTTTTATCTCAAGGTTGCCTAATAAGTAATCATGGAATAAGGAAGAATTGAATAAACATCATAATTTTGCGTAAAGGAAAATTTGTGAGATTTCATTTAAAGTGGGTTTCAACGTAGTATTTTTTTTATTATCTAATTATTACATGCCATTTTTATCATTACGATAATTCTCGTGACTATAAGACGTTTACCTTTAAGTTGCAAAATTATAGATTCATTTTGGTTGACATTATCGGTTATAACTGTTAAATTTTTCGAACAATGCGATAATTTTTCTCTCGCCTCGTGCAATTCCCTTTCAATCACTCTATTTTGAACAGACAAAGATTCTTTTTCTTGCTTCAGTCTCTCAGTTTCTAAAATTTGTGCAGATAACTGGCGTTGCAACATATCTTTATCAGTGTTGGCCCGTTCTAAAGCATCTCGACAGCTTCTGTAGTCCTGTTCCACTGTAGACAAGTTTTCCGTGGTGTTTAAGCATTTATTCTTCAATCTTGTTATTTCTTGGACCAGTTCAGCTGCTTTTATTATGAGAGTTTCAGGTGAGTGTGTGAGACTTGTGTCGCAAAAATCAGAATCTAAAGCTGCAGATAAACGGCGCACGAGGTCGTGGAATTGGCATCTTGCATTCTCTTTTTGCTGCTCTTCATTGTGACACTCCAATTCTAGGGAGCGAAATTTTTTTTCCAGATCTTTAAGTTTCTCTTCATAAAATCGATTGTCTCTTTGTAAAGTTTGAACTGTCAAGTCACTTCTACCATGGGACGCTTGTAAATTACGATGAATGTCTTCGAGATCGTGTATTTTCTTCTTAAGGGACGAAATAATGGCATTCTGACGTGCATTTTGTTCACGCAGGTGGTCTATTTCCACCTGCTGTTCTAAAATTCGTTGGTCCCGCGAAAGCATTTGATTTTTTAAGTCACTATTCTGTAACAAATCAATACAATGAACGTTATATTTATATAAAAAAAACACATTAGTTAATATTTTTAAAATACATTTTAAGATACTTACTTCTGAAAGTAACTTTTCTCTTTTATATTGTAGCCCTGCTAAATCACTTCTCAAGGCGGTTATTATATCAGTACCGGCATCTGCTTCCATCTGTAAAAATATTGTATTATATGTAAACAATTCTTATATTGCATTAACTTATGTTAATGCTAGTTTAATTGACTAATATTGACTTACAAAAATTCATAATATATTATGAATATTTCCTTTTCAAGAGGGGAAACGGTTTAATATGGCGTGCAAAAGACGACTGCTGGGCGTAAGTACTTTTGCTGGAAATAGCGTGATGGAGGTCGCTATTTCAGGCTTGCGAAGAGTCACGATATCTCGTCGATGTTCGTCGTCGGAGTGGTCGGTACCTGCCTGTATACCTATTACATGAGCCTATGTGCGCCATCAAATTACAACCTCGTTTTTCAGATAGGGTAGATAAAGGGGTTGCGATGTTACGATTTATTTCATTTTGTCAAAGCGCTCTGATTTGTAAAGATGGAATTTATTCTTTTATGTTAGCAATGATGAAGGTACGTATAGATGTTAGGTAACTATTTTAATATAAATAGGTATATAATCAGTATAGATCTGTAAAATAAAAATTTTACTCAAAATCTCCAAATACTCGGCACCTATATACATATCCAAGTGCGGTCGTTGTACAAAAACACAACCATATTATAAGTCCTTTTCTAGTAAAGTAAATCAAACGAACCTACTTTGATTTCAACGAGTTGTAATGCAAAGTTATGATAACTGTTCGAATATACACAATGTAGGATTAATCAATCGACTTTATATTTCTAGCGTTTCAAGGGTAGGTTGATAATAATAGCGAAGCAGCTGCCACAATTTGGGCTTAAGAAATAATTTAACTAAAATTAAAAAAAAACTTAGCAAGCATAGCGACTTTTGATAACCGTGTATGTCATCACTGAAGCAGATAACTTTGTGCTACTCTTAAAATGATATCTCTGAATTAAGTGTTAACAATTAAGTAGATACGGGTAAATCCGCAAACAATAAACTTACGTAATTTGAGATTTTATATCGATATAACCTTTTTTTTTTAGAGGGGAAATGCATTATGCACCGTGACACCGCGCTGGCTAGGCGAGGCCGTGTGTGGGGCTCTCCGGGCTGACAGGACCAGCCTACCCACTAAAACCCCCCTGAGTTCTCCAGGCCCATGCGGGGCACATGCCGGGGTGCGCTTTCGCGATTCTACCGCCATGAGCTCCGGGGCCGGCTCGACCTAGGTCTGGTCGAGCCAACGCCAAGGGAGGAACTGTCCGAGAACCCCTGGCCAATCCCCCAGACGGAGAGACATCACCACGGCGTGCGCGGTAGCCAGACGCGCACGCAGCCTCGCGGTAGGGTCATTAGGTGAGCACCGCTCTTGCGTGTGCCCGCCTTCTCCTACCTATCCGTCTGCGGTGGAGAGGAGTGGCCTCGACATCCTCCTCCCGCTTTCTCTCCGCTGCCTCCTTCTGCCAGATGACGTTCTCGCAAAAGGAGGCGACAGCCTCCCATTCCGCCTCGCCGCGGAGCATGGCCACGACCACGCTCGGCAGCAAGAGGTCGTTGCTTCCCAACGCAGCGATAAGGTCACTGCGCTGTTGTTGCCACGCCGAGCACACAGCCAGCGTGTGCCCGGTCCTGTCGTCGGGAGCGCCGCAGTGGTGACACCGCGGCGTTTCTTCCCGACGTGCGACCCGGTGCAGGTAGTGACCGAAACAACCATGTCCGGTCAGTACCTGCACCATGCGGAATGCCCTGCCGGCGCCCGACCCACTCCTCCAACACCGGACGAACGGCTTCGATCGTCCGGTGTTATAGGTTGTAATACTGATCTGATTTTGAAGGAATTCTGTATGAGAGTTACAAATCTGAAAAAGAGATTTGTTACAACATTATGTAATATATTTGGGGCGGACTCTATGTAACAATCACAGATTTTGCAAAATAATTCCGACCGATAATTTCGATTTAGATTAGACCTTAACTACGCTCAAACTAAAGTTATGGATATTCTGTATTGAGTTGATTGTTGGCTCTTGGTGGAACTTATTATACATGTTGAATAAAACTCTTGTACTGTTCCACTACTTTTTTTAATTATTGTCGACCTGACCGGTTTCGCTTTACAGCATTTTCAAAGGTGTTAAGCAAACACAGCTGTTCGTGTTTACGCTTCTATCTAAAAATTAAATTATAAATTACCTCCACAAAAATAACTATAACAAGTAGAGTAGACTAGTTATAGTTATTTTTGTGGAGGTAATTTATAATTTAATTTTTAGATAGAAGCGTAAACACGAACAGCTGTGTTTGCTTAACACCTTTGAAAATGCTGTAAAGCGAAACCGGTCAGGTCGACAATAATTAAAAAAAGTAGTGGAACAGTACAAGAGTTTTATTCAACATGCATAAAGTTATGGATATCAATAATGTATGCTTAAAAACTACTTATCAGTTTTGTATACTCGCACATACCCATCGATGTTTTCAATAAAGGCTTAAACTCAGGTCTAGTCATAGATAATAAACTTATCTGAGGTCAACATAGTGGCAGTGTAAAAATGTAGATCGATGTTATTAAAGTTTACTTAAAACAATTTCCATATCTATCCCTAGAACAATCCATAATTGACTATACAGGATGACCCAGAAGCCGATACCGAAAGCAGGTGGTAGACTAACTCATACAAGTTATCAGAAAAAAAAAATCTAAGTCAACTATTTTAAAAATCGTTTTAAAAACGTCGATTTTCACTCTTGTTGCTACAAATCTTGACTTTTCTAAACATTTTCTTTTGTTTTGTAATCCTGAATAATGTTTTTGTATACTCTAATCTAAAATTTAAAGCCAGCTGCTCCATATTAGAAGAATTTGCCATTTTTATCTAAATTAAATATTAAAAATTAATTATTCACATAGCTTTAACAAGCTGTACTGAAAAAAAAATGTACTATGAGAGTTTGGCAAGTGACTGCAAAAGTTGGCGCATTCAATAAGGATTCCAAAATCGTATGATACTTGGTAGAAAATTTTTACTATTGCAGACAATATTTTTTTTTTCAAAAACAGGCAGTCGTTCGATCAAATTTTTCTTACGTACTTAAAATTTATTCTAATGTAGATATCCATGGTTTGCTTTAAGGCCGTAACATTCTTGAGTGAGACCGGGAGAGTCATTTTATGAAGTGTGAGAGACACAGATAGTGAAATAAATTAAATACACATAAATTGTTTAACATAATTTATTTAAATGTCAAGATTTACAACAGGTGTTCAAACTGTCTTCCTTCAGCTCTAATGCAGGCTCGATATCTTCCTAAAAAAGATCGGACTATCAAGGGGGCGAATCTTCCATTATTAACAAAATCATTTGCTTCCATTATTCTTTGCCGTAGGTCAGTCACAGTTTCGATTGGCTTTGCGTAAACTTTTTCTTTCACCGCTCCCCAGTAAAAGAATAGAAATAGCTAAATTGCAAGTAAGGTCTCTCAAAACTACATTACAAACACAATATAAAAGAGACAATGTTGACTTCATCTCAAACTTCGAAAATGACTGACCAAATATGCGTAAACTGATTATGGATTGTTTTCTTAAATGTCTACTACCAAAATGTATAATTTTATATGATATGCGCATTTGGATATATATGTTGTCAAAGATTTGAACGAGTTCTCAGTTGCAAATTATGCATCATATTTATTTGGCAAAACCTAGCTGATTAGCTGCTTCTTTGGCAATATATAGAAAAAAAGTTCATCACCAGCATTCAAACTCGATCAATTCCCGTTACTCGTACATCTACTCTACTAGAATTTTAGTATGATTTGTATGTATTAGATACTAGATGGACAAATTAAGTATAACTTAATATAGATTAGAGTATAACTGAATTTGGATGTTTTTTATGTAATTACTTAAGTAGCTTTGATCTCATAAATGTATATGTATGTAATTAGAAAATTCGGTTTATTTTTTAAATAATTAAATCAACTAACTTCCCTAATTTTAAGCCTTATTACATTACATATAATTTTTCTTATTAGATTTATACTTATGAAATTTAGGCAATATCAGCAAATTATGATATCAGTAAATTGTGATAAGTGCAGGTACATTTTTGCTATACAGCTAGGCATATATATATATAATATATATATATATAATATATATATATATATATATATATATATATATATACATATATATATATATATATATATATATATATATATATATATATATATGAATAATATACATGAATTTGGACTTAAGCAGAACCTAATAAGAGAATCTACGAATTTAATATATATCTGTGATCATACTTACATGACAGTAATAAAAAAAAGTATCTATTATTCACGGCACTTCGATGTTTAAGTGTCATACGTATCTAATTTATTTCGAAGTGTAGATGAAAACAAAATTTCTAATTAATCCATGGTAGGTGTGGCAAATGCAACTTAGATACTGTTATATAATACAATCTAAAAGACTCTTAATTACTCATTAGTTAAATGCTTGTACACACAGTCAATGACACAGTTTCAATTACGCTACAAATGGATGGGTATTAATTCTGCGCTCATGTGAGGCGTCTACTCATACATAAAATTTTATATTAACTAAGTATTTTATTAGTTGAAATATCTGAATATAGGCAAATCAATCCGGAAATTAGAAAATATGTGTGGCCCTTTCCTTACGTCAACTGAGTTTGTATACAATACACACAATACATGGCCTAGGTACCAATGTTAAATAGATAGAGTAGAAACCTTTTAAAAGTAAATTTATTCATAGAATTGTATTTAACTTACTTCTGTAGGAGTTTTGCTGCACAGCGCCTCGTATACCTTCCAGTCCTCAGCTTCGTCCTTTCCCTTATCTTCGTCCATGGTGTTACTAGGTTACTTTCACGATGGTGCTGTGTTTTCAGCCGAATTGGGACTGCCGCGTTGCCATGAAGCGGTAGCGTAAACATCACAAATCGATTTTCTTTTCATGTTTCGTTGTTCTGTTGTTGAATCTATTTTTGAATTAAAAATACCTACCTATATAGTATTTACTAACAACTTTGGTTTTATTTTTATTAAGAAAACGTGATTGAACGTATATAAATATATCGTTATTTTTAAATCATTTATAAACGTTTGTGAACCTATTTAGTTTGTTTGTTTTTCGTTTGTTGTTTATTGTAAATCATTTTATTGCATATTTAGGGTACAACTATATACCTAGGTACTTATAGGGTACTTGAGTGCATTACATAGGTATTTTGTTTTCTCTGGTTTGACTAGACGTTATTAAAAGATAATTCAATCAATAGTCGCGTTTTAACGTATCAAGTTAGCGTAATCAATATTTTAGCCATAGGCAGCAGTACGTCAAGAAGAACAGTTGAACTGCGAATAGAACTTTTATTGTGCAAAGAGGCGATCTTAGTGTCAACGTGTAGTCTGTCTTGCAGCAGTGTGTACATCAACATCAGAAATTCAGCTTTGAGATGATTGTTGCTACCCTGTAATAACAATGTGCTTCGAACAACGTCTCTTCAGTGCGACAAATAAAACAGCTCTTTTCAGAGCTAATTCTTACTTCAAACCGATACAGCTGTTATCAGTGCTGTTTGTCTTAATGTTTCAAACGATGATTTTGTCTGTCTTCAAGTAAATAGGCTATACATTTCCTATTACACAACAATTTACAATGAGTTAACAATTCTTCCCGAAACTAATTGATATAAGAATGAGATAAAAGAAGTTTGTACATTAGTACTGCATTGACCCTACTTTTATCCTGCTTTTACCACTCCCAGCCTTCACTCTCATACATAAGGGTAGGGACCAACACGCCTCCATGTATAGGCAGACGTGCCCTTTTTTTACATTGTAACATCTTTTCTTTCCGTTTCAAACATCATCACATTCATTTTGATTAAATTTACTGTCATACCTTTATTTCTGACGCGCCATACATACAGTAAATTCTGTTTCCCAACTACTCTGGCGATATCAAGATTATTTTATCATTAGCACACATTCTCAATCCTCTGTCATAATTTTTCATACCTTTCAAAGGTAACCATTAATTTTGAGCACGGACATATCTACACTAGTGACTCAGATGCTGAAAAATAGGGATTGCAATCCGGAAAAACGGATCCGGTACCAATATACCGGATCCGGTGCTAGCTCAAATACTTTAACACAAGATTTTGATCTCATTTCAGTTAATTACGTAAGGCTAATTGTATCTATTAGATATAATAGTTACTTGATAATTTATATTGTTACTTATGAATTGATCTATCTGTGAAAGTGAAATCTAGAAAGACTGAGCTACTCGTTACGTCATAAAATTATTACTAGTTACCTACACTACTAATTTTTAATTGTTTTCTTGTTGTATATTTGTCTTAACATTGGTTAGGAAATAAAGTCGATTTTATATATTTGTAATTTATTTTTTATAAACTTGTACCTACATATAAGTGCAGTGACACTTGATTAACTCCTTTTGTACTAAAAAGCGAAAATCATCTTGATTTAATCAATCCGGCCGGTTCCGACCGGATCGGGCCGGACTGAAAATGACACCGGATTGCAATCACTACTGGTAAATAAACAATTACTGCAGTTACTAAATTATGAACTGTTATAAATTATGATTTTGAGTACAAATCCACAATATTACTTACCATCGACTCCGTCGATATCTACCTTCGTACCTCCAGCTCCAATGCCATCAACTTCAACCGACATTTTTCGTCAGACCGACCGGGTTTGATTCAACAGAATAGAAACGAGTGATTCGGTTTGGTCGTATTGAATTACCGAAGGACGTAATCACACAGATCAGCGATTTTCTTACTATAGGAGGGTTAGTTATCTGGTAAATATATGGCATTAACAACAATGTTATTGTCACTGTATGAAGATTTCGTATGATAGCGTCCTTATAAATTTGGAACTTTCACGCTTCGATCAATGACATTTTCGCTACCGCCATCGCCGTTATCAATCCAGGCAGATATAGGAACCAATCAAATCATCGGTCTCCTAGCTCCGGAAGTTTATACTTTTATCAAGACAAGTTGTAGGAGAAAGCACATAAGTGATTATACCCGTGTGCGTGGAAAAAACAGTATTGGGAAAACCTATAGATATGCACAGGTACCAGCGGAGTTGTGTCATATCATCGTGTTCCCGGTTTCGTATTTCAAAGACAGGACATTGACAACAGTCGTTTAAGAATGCTCCCTGTGAGCAATCACAGGAAATGACTCTTAGAGCGATGATGTTAATGTAATTGTCAATCGGAACGAACCCTTAGATATTAATAGTAACCTCTAGACCAGGGTCGGACTGGGCAATCGCAATCCCGAGGCCCGAGACACCTTTTTTGTATGACTCATAGTTTCCGAGACATGCACGCGGGCAACCGTAGCACAGGGGGCCCGCGCAGCGTTGCCCCTGTGCTACGTGCCCTGCCGCATGCCCCGCAATCCAGGCCTGTGAGGGGCCCGGCTGGCAAATGCCACCTCGACTGTATCGCCAGTCCGACGCTGCTCTAGACTCCTAAGTTGACACGGAAGCAAATGTTAATTTTTCTCTGATTATATTCCGATATACAGGCTGATTGGAAAGCTTTTATTGGGTGCAAAGCTTTAACGCGAAGTAAGTACAGACAACTAGAACCATTTAAGCCATAATTGTCTTAGACGAAGTTTGATACTTTTTTTTTTTTTTTTTTTTTTATAGCATAGGGCAGCAAACGAGCAAACGGATCACCCGATGGCAAGCGATAACCGTTGCCCATGGACACCCGCAACACCAGAGGAGTCACAGATGCGTTGCCGGCCTTTTAAAAGGGAACAGGGGGAATAAGGGGAATAGAGGGGAATAAGGGGGGTTGGGCCTCCGGTACCCTCACTCACTCGGCGAAACACAGCGCAAGCGCTATTTTACGTCGGTTTTCTGTGAGGCCGTGGTATCACTCCGGTCGAGCCGGCCCAATTCGTGCCGAAGCGTGGCTCTCCCACGGTAAAAATTTTTTACACAATTTTTTGTGATTATTATCAAAAATTTACACTGTTCTGCTAATTAATGGACAGATTAAGCGATAAATGTATTGTGTTTTATTTTATTTTATAAAAGTAATGTGTAAGCAATCTAGCAAAACAAGTTCGAAGCATATGGCTTGCGAGATTATTTTTGACGTGAAACGTCTTTAAAATCGCGCCGAAACATACGGGTCTATATCATCGTACCTTAATAATTAAAAAAACTATTAGTGTTAGAAACAAAAATGTGGTGTGAATATTTCACTTATATAGTCAGCTCGCTGTTGGAGTTTTTTATTAAAATACTTAAAACACCGTCAATCTTGTTTTTTTTTTTATTTCTATCTTTGACTTTAAAAGCGATTCCCTAACATGGACGTTTCACGTTAAAACCAACGACCGTGTGCCCCGGCACAGCCCCACCCGATTTTTTACAGACGTTTTGCCCTTAGCAATCAAGAGCATCATATATGAAAGAATTTACTAAGGATCTGTACAAATATTTATGTGAGAATACTTTCGTCACCAGAGACCTCTCTAGTGAGGTTGGGGTTTCGATAGGGTAGTAGTAGAGGAGTTTGTAATGTTGCCCAATAATACTCGTTTCTGACTAGAATACTTTATTAAAAATGATGCCTATATTTATACAAAAATCCTAATAACTAATATAAGACATAACTAATCAATTTCGATCAATTAGATTTAACACCAATTAAACGTGAAAAGAATTGGTGGGAAAAAAAATGCGTAATCATTGCGCACGCGCGGGCGTAGGCGTCGCGCTCGGGAAACACAAATTATGATCGATGCATTTATGGCGTCTTAACGTCCTTTTATGGGGGGTCAGCGGCACAGTGAAGATCTGAGACCGACTTGAATCGAGCCGGGAGCGCGGTGTCGGAGACGGCGACTTGAAGGATTATTATTACTTGTATTTTTCAAGCTTCAAATAGTTTGAAAAAAGCTTGTTATAAATTGCGAAATCTATCACGATTTCGAACTTCCCACTATCCGACAACATTTTCATTTCTGCTTGGAACGGTTTTGCAAATCCGCTGAGGAACATCTCAATCCATTAGTCAGAGATGGTGGCGTATAACCCGTTAGTGCTACCACGACCCACTCTGTCCAAAGGTTCTGTACTATTTGATCCACTCGATAAACTATCGTTGTAGTTGGTAGCGGCATCGGCGTCACCGCAATCTCCCTGAACCCTTTCATGCTAACCTTCTACTTCGCCACGAGTAGGCCCTAATCCATTTTAACGCCTTTTACTTACGAACTTTATTGGCGTACCCTATCCTTTCTAGCTCATATGTCCTTTATAGGAAAGCAATTATTGTCTTCCGAGGTTGCCGTCGCACTCGATATTTTAGACTGAGCAGGTAGCTATCGATGACGGCCGTCGCGTCACCGTCTGGTCCACTGTAAGATCACGTGGGCAGGCGATGTAAGGTAACAGAGTGATCCAACATTTTGGCTGATCATCTCTACGAGGTATTTACGCCAAATCTGGCGTCCAACACCACAGTGTCGATAAACAACGCTGGCACATACAAAGTCACCGTAGCTGCGGGGTGATGAATACATTGCCTCCGTCGAGCTACATTAGGCTGCAGTAGCTGCGTAAGTACATTTCCCGGCAGCATGGAAGAGTCTTTTTGAAGCTAGGCAAGGATAAACGACTATCCACCAGCTACGACGCATTATGTTGTTGTCTCACATGGCTAAACCGTTTCAGTAACTGCTGCTACGCCATATCCGTCTGTTCATACCACTTTAGGATTAGCAATTCCGATTATATACTATTGCAGAGGATCTTGTGGTTGCCACACCGAGACAACCACACTGTGGAGTTTTTCTTGCACATCGAGAAGGCCTTCTATCGTGTGTGGTATTCCGGCCTACTCTAAAGTTGATCCCGCTGCCCGTCTACGTGAGACTCGTTGGCGTCTTTTTTCCAAGATCGGAGCTTTGTTTTTTAAACATAATTTTACGATTTTCGATATTGAAAAATGTTACTGTAGCAAATCGTTATCCCTAAAGAACCACAATTTTATTTATAATGTTTATTTTAATTATTGGCGATTTGCGGAATGGAAAAATTAAATAGGTATAGCCGGTACGGTTACACCGCACCTTTTTATTCTTCGACGACTAAGTCGCCTCTTCCCGACACTATATATTTTATATTGTATGCTATAAGTTGAAAAATCGAAGAGCCTTAAGAATGTCAGGAAGACGCGACTGGAGGTTTGGGAAAATTTAAATAAAACTAGATTTAGTCATAATAAAAAAGTTTATACCACAAGACGAGTAGTATAACACAAGGTATTTCGAAACATTAAAAAAGTAACAAAGCAGCAGCAACAAAATGAGGAAAATGTTCCATTTTTTTTTCCTTAGATACACATTATTCAAGAAAAATAATTTTAAATAGAATCACATTCTCAAATCGACACATGCTAGCATTATATAAAACAAAAAAATAATTAACCTTATGAGGTATTCAGTACCCGCAAAAACATTAAATGCCGAATTGGCTTACACTGCAAGGCAGTCTTAGAATATAAAAAAGCTTAGCAAATTATCTTTCATTTATATTATGTTACTAAACATAATAAGTACTAAAATCACATTTATTTTAAAGTAATTATTTTTAACTGTAAAAAAGGTGGGAGACAATAAAATTAGTAGTTATATTGCCCATCATAACGATACATTATGGCGAGTGTTATTTCAGTAACACAATATGGATTCTCTTGTTTAGTATTGTATATGTAGAGTATCCATTTAAGACTAGTAACATTTGATATTCTGTAAATGATCAGACTACAAAAAACCGTAATGTCCCTTTCCCTTAAGATTTTCAATGTTAGATTGGGTATTAAAATCCTTAATCGATACAGCAGCAATAATCGGTGACTGAATTATCCGTTCATTGCTTCTTAACAATGAAAAAAGGGGAGAAAATGTCAGTCTACCAGGCTGTATACTACTAGAAAATATGCATAATATGAGTGGAATTTACGACTTTGGAAGAACATTAATAATGGTCATGATATTGAGATTCACGTGTTGAATTAATCAATGATGATATTGTTACAAAAGATAAACATTATGCATTGCTGTAATATCGTGGTTACTAATAAAAATTACGAGTATAGAAGAAGCATACTTATTATCTAAATATTGATCCCATTTAGGATTACCTTACGACTAAAATGATAGAAAATTAAAAAGTCACCTACTACTAGTTCTTGGTGGATGGATAACATTTGCATTTCAACTTTATAAGAACAATTGTTTTGGCACTTTCAGAGCAGTGTGTAGTGCAATTTCATTGTAATCATGTCATTGCAATTTTACAGTTGAAATGCAAAATTGAACAAGGTGGATTATGTACTTATATTAATTTTAAATGAAATACAGCGTCTCGCAGAGGGACTGGTGCGGTTGGTTGTGTAGACTGTTGGCTGCGAGGAACGCTAACTTATGGGCGTATTGACAAACGGCGGGTACACGCATTTGAGTGGAACAATTGAAGTATAAATGAGTTAACTTATAAGTTAATCGCTGCATCTGCAAGAAAAAAAAAATTGCTTAAGTATTATTAGATATTTTATCTACTATCATGCTATTAATCCTCTATAAAAGAACCTATAACAATTAGCTTATTGCCAACATTAAAACTCTCAATGACATTATGATCATTAATTATATCATCCAAACGCGTGATATTATGAATTTCAAAAAAAGAACATTCTCATGCAATGACATTTTCACCACCAGGAGACCTATTTTTGAATTACGAATGCGATTTGGAAATCAGCGCTGACTAAATAGTCAGCGGTGACTTTGAGGTCACGGATTCCTAAACATCCAATTTTTGAAAGTCGATCGCAGAGATGCCAACATAGATAAAGTACACACATAAATGTAAGAGTTCGGTTCCACGCAGAATGTAGCCGCTGCCGGTTATTGCCGGCTTAACCATTATGGTTACTATATATATATAGGTATATACATGATGCCTATAGGTACTTAACCATTATATACCTTAACCATTGCGGTTATTATATACATATAATATATATATATATATATATATATTGTATATATATAGACTGAAAAATCAAACAAAACACGGATAACATTTCCACAAGTATGACTTGATTACGAGTGGGTGAGGGCACTCGTAATGAAATCACACCTGTGACTAAGGTAGTCACATCAGTGATATTCAAAAATAAGAATTATTGAAAATCAGTGATTATTAGTCACATCCGTGATTTCGAAGTCGCATTCGTAATTCAAAAATAGGTCTCCAGATCGCTAAAATTTTGAAAAAAGAACAATAAATTGTAGACTAATTCGTAATTTCGGATTCTCGTCTTATCGTGTTATTTCCCGCCATTTTTTCACTCGAATATTGGAAATCGCAAACAAATAATTACTGTGTGCGTTGTTTACAAAAATGAGTGATTGTAGATAAAGTCTTGTATGCAACTGTTATAATTAGGTATTAAAACACTCATATGATACTATCACACTCGGCAACGCCTCGTGTTATAAACCCACATTCGTGTTTTAATACCCCTGATTATACAACAGTTGCATAAATAACTATTAATAAATAAAGCGCATTTTTTAAATCAATTGTTTATAAAGTTTCATCTTTTTTCATCTATTGTTCATAAAGTTTATTAGAAAGTTGTTTATATATTCGTAGAATCTACTTCGGTAGCATTTAGTTCTGCCGTGGCCTATACAAACATCCCACAATAAAAACGGATACACATATACACCAAATAATCATATTACTTTTATTTTTTTCTTATGTGGTATTTTTTTATTAAAAGCCTACATCGCTGAGAACAAAGTTCCAGCTATAATAAACCAGTTTACTCTTTGTTTGGAAGAATGTATGTAACATACAATGGTTAACCAGATTATTTTAGACTAGTAAAAATGTTCTCAAAAATATATAAGTGTATGAACTCTTATAATGGTTACAAAATATAATTAAAACATAACAATAATAAATTAAATTGGGTGGAATGTCCTGGGGGATTCAATTAGAGAATGCTATTAGAGGATTCAATATTCACTTTATGAGAAGAATGTAGGAATTTAAACGGTTTGATATACAAATGGGGTCTTTCATTTACCAATTAAATAAGTTACCAATATATTATAAAGGAGAGAATAAGTTAGGAATGGATTAGTCTACTTAGGAATTAGTGTCACTTCTGGTCTTTCCAGAAAGAATTATAGACCAATTTCTATAGGTGTTAGGATATCAATGAGACGAAAACAATAGCAAAAGCATTTGAGTTTATGGACAGAATACTTTTCTCACAATTTGTGTAATGGCTAAAATGAATTGAAAGATAATCTCGGGCGGGATAAGCTGAGAAATGATTTACAATGACTTAATTACACTATCAACAATAATTGTTGCATTCTTGAAATGTTTATTTTAAATTATATTTTTCATTTCATTTGTGAATGAATTTATAATAACTTTAATTGTACACAACAATCAGCATTTACAAATATTATACATACACTATCATTACGAAAATCTCTTCCGAGCAACCTATGAGCAAAGGAAAGTTAACATAAGAACTTGATTGACAGAATAAATGAAAATTATATAATTATTAAATTAAATAATGTAAAATACATATACTAGACAACAACTAACATATTTATTTATAGCACTTATGCAAAGAATTTGCTTTAGCGCTCCGCTCATTTGAAAGAGTCATGCAAGTTTCCACACGGTGTTTAATCTATGGCATGGAATTTCATAAATCTTTCATAGAATATTGAAGAGTATTATGGGAGAAGTAGTGAGGAACAAAATTTGAGGTACAGTAATGGTCATATAATTAGAAACACTTCTTATGAATAAAGAAAGTATAACTTTAATGTACAAGTATTATTAATATTTTATCTGAATTATATTTTGTTCAAATGTTAAAAGTTGCGATACGTCAATTAGGCAATTAATTGTTAATTTACATTTATTCCAGGCCACGGACACAATATTAATAGTTGGTGTGACCTTTTTCTATTCTTTGTATATTTAAAACAGGTAGTAAATTATAATTAACCTTTGTAATGATTTACTTACATGATCCGGAGAGAGACCGGTAGTGTCTTCAATTACATTATATGAGGTTGGTGCGATGGTTCCATCGCGTACATTTTGTGACACCAAATAAAAATCGTATCTGGAAAAAAGAAGAAAATATATATTTTCAAATTATATATTATTTCTCACTACCATAAATATGATATGTATATAAAGTATTACAAAGGAAAATTTTAATGTTAATGATCGTCAAGCACCGAACAATACAAATAAAGTTGAAGACTAGTTTCCACTAGAAACTAGTCTAATTTGCGCTTATAGAAACGCAAGAGATTTGATAAGAAGAATGCCCATTCTCCAATTCTTCACACGTTGACCGATCTGTCGATATTTTTTAGTTTGATGTCTAATCAAGATAATACAACGCAAATAAAAATTAGATGCGAAGGAGAACAGTTTCAGACTAGTTATCATTATTGAAAAAAAAAACCAATCACGAGCTGTCATATGCAATTGCGTAATTATTGTTTGTGTACATTAATAGTAAAAGCTAGCTGGTCATATGTATTTCCTATTTGGCTTATTCTCACTATTTTTAGTTTCATCATATCATTTAGGTTTCTATGGCTGAGACCAACAGGATATTTGATACAAATAGTTTAGAAATAAATGTAAAGGTTGTTCAGGTTCTTTATCGAGTAAATAAAAATTGAAGATTAAAACAGACACAACAGTCTTAAACTTTTATTGTAGTTTATGATAGGTGTTTTGCTTCACCTGTAAAAGTGGCGCAATTAGGTTCGCTTTAATAGATACAATATAAAACGTGTTAAGGGTCATCTCAGAGACATTCGTGAAATATTTATGTAGCCCTAATAATTGTGTAATGTAATCATTACATAGTATAAAACAAAGTCGCTTCCCAGTGTCTGTATGTATGTATGGTAGCTATGTATGCTTAAATCATTAAAACTACGCAACGGATTTTGATGCGGTTTTTTTAATAGATTTTTTATATAAGAAATGCATAATATAGTCGAGAAACACTGATAAACTTGGAGGTTTCTGATGAGATGTCGTAAATAAGTACGTTTTTTGCGCTTACATTGAAAACCGCTGGCTGAACCCTACGAGATAGACGAAATAAAGTACTACAGTATTGTCCACCTTAAAAAGTTCAACAAAAAAGTCCGCGATGGTATGTCTATCTCTTAGGGATAACCCACCATAACCATTTTTTAACCTTTACTAAAAAATGGTTATTTACGAAGGGATTTTAAACAATACAGCATTAATCCTTATCCAATTAAGTACCTTAAATAAATTGTGCATTTATTATATATAGATCAATATGTTTTTTACAGCATGTAATTTAAGTAAATATTTCCGAAGATATTACAAATTTAAAATGCAAGCACGTAGATAAGCATTGCACCCGCGCGAAGCCGGGGCGGGTCGCTAGTTAATTAATAAAAAAACAACATGTCCACCAGCTTACCGTTCTGGGAGTGTAACTATGTCATCAATAACAGTTCCAGGCTTCGGGTTCTGTCCAGTGCGGCCGCAGTCTACGAATATGCGGGTATTTATTCGTTTAGATACAATCACAAACGCAAGCTTGTAACTAACACCTTGATATATTTCTGCTAGTTTCTTTTTGATCTCTGCAACCTAAGTAAATAAAGCATACTGAATATAGGAAGGTTTTCTATGTCAATATACAAAAGTTCATTTAAAACTGAACACATAATTTTATTTAAAGTAATGTGTAGTGCTCGAAATAAGTAGTTTAATTTTATGTACTTGCAGAAAGAAAGTCAATGTAAGCTTAACATGGATAAACGTAAAATTTTCTGTTTTTATTTGCTATTTGTTTCTTTACGCTTTTATTGTAAAATTTAATGTTTACAACTTATTATTACAACAATAAGCTAAAAGATGAAATACTATTTTAAAGGTTCAATATAATATTTTTAAAATCTCTGAAAATAGTAAGTTCCCAGGCATATCCATACTTTTGATGTCGCAAAATCGCAAGTACATAAAATTAAACTACCTATTCCGAGCACTAGTAATGTCTTAACAAAACATTTTCAATTTAGTTATTAAGATTTAAATTTATTAAGTAATGTATTTCTAAATTTGTAGCAAAATGTGTAATTTTGTAAATTTTACAGTTTCAATTGTTAGTTTGTTTGTTTTGAAAAGCTCTGCTCACCTCATGTTCTTGAACAAAGGGGATCTGACCGTCGCCGACGCCATCGCGATATACGATGATGGGATTCGGTAACACACCTAAAAGAGTTTTGTTTATTTTTTAATACATAAACTTGTATTTTGTTTTGTTTTGTATTTTACTTGACTTGCAATACCGTAAGTTATATACTAACCATTTTTCTCTCTGTATCTGCGAACCGCTGACGCAATGTTGAAACCCATATGTGCGCTTAGCTCTTCACCTGATGTGTGGGCATTTACAGTTGAATAATACTGGCTCATCGTCGAGTTCAGTGTTGCAACGAAAGCACCGAAACTCTTCTCTTTCGAGCGTGTATCATGGCACACATCGAATCCAACCACCATTAAAGTTTTAAGAGGAATAGCCACTGTCCATGGTGCACCACCCAACTATAAATAACATGTCAAGTGAGTAAAATTAAATATTGTCTAAATATTTATTATACTCACACCAATTAAGCCTAGTCCAAACAAACAAGCATACATAGATGACATAAAGTGTTTAAATATCTGTCTATATATATAAAAATATCGAGCTTTATATATAATAGATATAAGGGGTGATCCAAAGTAATGATAATGCAATTTTTCATTGCAACTGTCCCTCAATGTTTTCGCCATATCACTGTGAATGTCTTTGTTAGAAATTTTTTTCAAGCAGAGGTAAGTATTTCTGTTTGGACCAATTGGAATCGTCATCAAGTGATGACAAATGAATGTATGTAGCTCCAGGAAATTATGGCCTATATATATGATTTTTACAGCCTGAACTATTGTGTAGTACATATACATTTTTTTGGACTTTTATGTGCACTGGAAATAACCGATTTTCATTACTTTTCACCCTTAGAAATAATAAAAGCCATTTATGCAGACAACAAATATTTAATACATAAATATTTCTTACACTACTATTTTACTATAATAAACTGATATACTGTTTTACTATAATATACAGTACTAATAGTATTTTGTGTTTCTTTATTCGCTGAAAGTCCATTTGACTAAGGTGCAAATGCTCGTATTTATCGCACAAACGGATGGCGGATGGACGTCGTCAAAAGAGATTATCATAAAAAATTAATTACAATTTAATTATTTACTCCAACTTACCTTACAATTAATCTGTATTGCTACTTTTGTAGCAATTGACATTGCAGATTTGCTTGTCATATTACGGGCACATACAACTTGAGTTGGCACAGCTCTGTCTACTGTGCACTTCTTTTTAATAGCTTCATATCTATAAAAAAATTTAAAATATTTAATGCACTGTCAAAAATTGTTATTTGAGTGTACACATTTGTGATTATAAGCTGAAAAATGTATAATACTGTCAGTACAACACTACCCTCGACCCTTAGTTGTGACAGTGTCAGTGTCAGTTTGTTGTAACCCCAGCACGAGAATAGGTTCTTATAGATGCTGTATACACATTTATAACAAGATATTTGTGTAAATATATTTTGTTTTTACGCAATTATTCAATTTAAACATAAGTTCTAAAACCGACTTCTTGCTGTTTCCAATTTGTTTATTATGCTGCGCCATAGTTAAATCTTCATATGAAACAGGTTCGTCGGCTACTTAGAACAATAAGTATTGACCTAAAGCGGTACACTTATATGTATACTATATAAAATGTTAAGCCTAGAATGTAGCAGCACGCTGACTTAGAAGGAAAATTGCAGTCTTACTGGATTTAGATGGACAAATTTTCACGCGTTACATCTTTTCGGTTTTTTATAGTTTACAATCGAACCTGACACAATAACAGTGTCTGCTAAGCAAGGCGGAGAAACTACCGTAGTGTTATAAAGTAGCATAAATACCTCTCTTTTCCTCGTAGCGTTTTAATGCCAATAAAAATCAAAATGTAAGTGTTGAAAAACCCTCGAAGGAACCTGTTTACCTAAATTCTCGAACCTGGTGGAATATTGGGTGTCAGTGAGTTAGTTGTGTATGAACAGTTAAAGCCTATTACATAGGAGACCTGAAATGGTAACTATGTCCACTAACTGTAGGTCAGTAGATTTGATGCCTCGCTTTTATTTTTTTATGACACTAATCATTCATATATTTAATAATAATACCCCAGGGAGTATTGGAATGCACCACTGGTTGAAGGGGATCTGTACATACCACCAAGTATGTTTTGTATGTAGTATAAATATGACTTTTCTATTATTTATATTTTAAAAACAATTATATATAAATAATGGCCCCGCAAATTGTTCTTTAAAAAAATTTCACATAACCATCTAGGGTTGGCTGGAAGAAATTTCTTTTGAGAGATAAGTCTGCCTTTGGACCAAATAAATTTGTACCTCCTAATATTTTTATAATGTTTGTGTTCAATAAAGAATATATACAAGTTCTGGCCGGCCTAGTCCAGGATATCCTAAATAGCCTTGAATCCTGAACTTTTTTTATCTCCAAGTGCTTTCCTCATTAAGCTTTCAAATCAGCTAATACTGTTCTGTAAGGTGCACTTTCAAGATATTGACATGCATATGGAGGAAAATTAATGCTCATATAGAACATAATTGGTCACTGACCTACTGATTAAATGTAACTGACGCGAGCATAACACTTGCGTGAGTTATATATATATATATAGATATATGTAGATCTGCTATCACTGTTATCAACTCAACTGACAAAAAAAATGAAGTGATTCTTTGTATGACTTAAATCAACTGTTACATAATTGTGGTTTAATGAGACCATAATCCCTGATAGATCCATTAACAATTACAACCCTATCACATATTTTACCTGTCTGAAAAGTTTCTTGCAAGCACGCATAATATCATGGCCGGATTTCTTCTTGCCACAACATTCTCGCACATATTTGCGTAGTCCATGTGTCCATCACGTTGAATAGTTACTGAAATAAAAAAGGTTTAACAATCACCATACTAACAAGCACAAATGTAAAAAAACTACTACTAAAAGTACTAGTCTATCTATTACCCACCTATATCAGGCCGTGGTAGCCGAAAGCCGCAACCGTTTCCCGTTTTTATGATAAGTTCGACAAAACTTTCTGCATCGCGAACTTGTCTTTCTGGCGATATTACGACCCAGGAATGAGCTCTTGCAATGAAAAATAGTGGTTTCGATCTGAAAGTAAAATGTTGACAACAGTATTCAATATGTTAAGCTATCAATTTACTTGTATTTAGAAAGTTTTAAGTACCGCATATCTTTTGTCCATCCTTCGGTAGTATCTCCAGCTGGGAATTTTATATCATTCCCTTGAATTATAGTTTCTGTTGGCAGTTGACGCCCCTTTATTTTCACCAAGCTTGTAGCCAACTTTAATGACCAAGTGGACAGCTCCTATAAAAGTTAAATAGGTCATTTAACTTTTATATTAATATTTAGTAGACTTTGTATAATTACAATTGTTCTCATACAATTTTATTAATTCAATAAAATTGCTCTCGGGCAAATAGCTCGATAGAATCGATTTTTTTTCTGTTTGTTCTTTAAATTATAGATCCAAGCATTCTTCTGGGAGCCAATTCTCAGTTCATGTGATTTGGTTTCGAATTTGATATTATATCAAGCATCTTTTATCGAACGTAAATATCACAAAAATCTCCATTCCTAGAGAAAATTGTATTCTCAGGTCTATTCGATATCATGTCGATCACAAACGAACGGAGCGCAACCAAACTTGGTTGAAGGCCTAGATGTTAATTATAATATATAATTACAATAATTTTTCTTATAAATTATAAGAAAAATTATTGAATGAAATAATGACATCGAACATTTTTGTAATGTTTGGATGCTCATTTTTAGTTAGTTTAAAGAATATTAATTAGGAATTGAAGAAAAATTTTGGCGTAAAATTAATTATTTTTATCTAATAATTAATTCTAAGTTTATAGTGATACATTTTAATACACTATTTTTTATCGTTTCCCATTACATTTATCATTTGCTTTTGAATTAGGTAGTTTTTTTTTTATTTATTTTATAAACATATATAAAGCATTTACAAAACACCAGAAACTACTTAAACCATTAACCATTAACGCAACATCTTTAACATGCAAAAGAAAGTTTGACAAATATGTCGCAATTAGTTGATATTATCCGCCATGTTTTTGTGATAAATATCGAGTTCGACTTTATATCAAAGGAGTGAGAATTGGCTCCTTGGTCAGACATACCACAATAATTACTACAACAACTACAATTCAAAAATTAATTTCGATCATCACTATATATTCCTACGCGTGATTAAGTCAACAATTCCTACCTCGACCACTGTCGGAGTTTCAGTTAGACGGCGATTGAAATCCATCAGCTTCCGAATGCGAACGTCTGGGCCAATCTTGGTGTGAGTATCGAGTGCACGCATCAGTTGGAAGTTGTTGCGCATCGCGTCGGAGATGCCGGTCTGCCGGCACAGCTCCGGCACGAGGAACACTAGCTCGGGCATGCCGGCGCGGATCTCACGCGGCTTCGACCGCGAGATCAGTAGTGGCTGATTCATATCTTGAATGCGTATATCGTATTTCTGAAAGATATTTTCATATAGTATAAATAATATCGCTTGTGGACAACATTTTATTTTTTTGTAAAATACACTTTCTATAAGTATACAGAATGAATTTTTGAGACAGGGGAATAAGATTTACTGCATTGATCGTTTTTGGAAAAAGACGTTTAGATACTAAATTAGCGGAATGGCAGACTTCGTCCTGTCAAAAAGATTTGTAAAGTGGCAGTTTTTTGTTCCTACTTATTTTATAGACAATATCGCATAGCTAATCAAATTTCAAAAAAGGTCCAATTGAACTATTAAATTTTTTGACTATACAATTTTGAAATGTGACATTAAATCTTCCAACGATGTATTCTGTCCTCCAACACACAATGTTTTGATAGATATGATGGATTTTTAACTTTGTATTTTTATTACATATATTTACATTAATAAAGCGCAAATTGACTCTTTAGTCTAATGTTAGGAACACACCTACATTGCTTAGATAACAGTGAGTGCTTGCAATATGAACTTTATACAATAACAATAAAGCTCAAATTGACTGTACGTTTTAGTTAGAAAACGTTTGTATGGGAAAAAGAGCTGTTTTTAGTGTTTTTCGATAATTATTCGAATTTTTCTCGCCATAAAAACCATCCTTGAACTTCAAGGAAAATTTTAAAGAAATCGCCAAATTGGTCTAGACGTTGTTGAGTTATACGCTTACCAACACATTTTGCGATTCATTGACACAAATATTATAAAGAGGCAAGATTTGTATTTTTGTATGTAACAAATAAACTCAAAAAGTACTGGACAGATTTTAATAATTCTTTTTTCATTAGAAAGCTACATTATCACTGAGAAACATAGACTATATTTAGTACTAGATTACTATAGAAATCTTTAGAAATTTTTATTAAAACCAACCGAAGGTGTAAAAAAATTTGCTTACTTACTAAAACTTACAAAAAAATGAATAGTAGTTGTAGTTACGTCACTATAACTACTTTTTTACATTTAACAAATTGATAGAAATGCGGTTCAAAATCAGACCCTGTTATCTATACCATTTATAAATTTTTATCCAAATAAACGTTATGAATTATTGAAATCGGACATTCCATTCAAAAGATATCATGAAATTAAAATAAAAATACATGCCGGCGGCGGCCGGAGGCTAGAGAAGGCTAGGCTACAGGGAGGCTTCAAGTTAAGCATACAATTGTTTTCTAATTTAGTGATTCATGGTCGTTTTAATTAGCATACTTATAACTTAAATATCTGTACCTATTTATGCCTACACGTGCGAAGCCGGGACGGGCCGCTAGTTTTTATATATAAGAAGATATATATTATAATCGCACCCTTACCAACTTGTCACAAACATCCGCACTGTACAAGTGTA